>OY730196.1:3837336-5110615 GCA_963422505.1 Pseudognaphalium luteoalbum
GATCTAAATGATTGATATTAGAAATCTATGCAGAAGTTACCCTATAATTTCGTAGATGCCTTCATGTCGTTATCACATAGAAAAAAAATAAACTTTTTGTCATACAAAAATCCAAACATAACATGGTACAGCTTTTTTGAATAAATTAATAATATCTAGGGACGACTTTTTGTAATGCAGTTTTTGAATTGTCTTTTAGAATTCATTTGAAAAAAAAAAATCATTAATATCAACGACTCCTTTAACAAAGAAACAGAGCAATAGATTAAAAAAAAAAACAGAACAATAAGTAACTACGGATTCAGAATCGTTGACCATTGAGTATTGTATGTCATGGATCGAAAAGAAAACGATGCTCCGGCGATCGGGATTGACCTCGGAACAACGTACTCTTGTGTTGGCGTTTGGAACCATAATCGAATCGAAATCATACCCAACGAACAAGGGAACAGAACTACACCATCTGTTGTTGCTTTCACTGATGATGAACGTCTCATCGGCGATGGTGCCATGAACCAAGTGGCCATGAACCCTGCTAACACCATATTTGGTTAGATAGCTAATTCCCTTACTTCCATTTTATCTCATCAACGAAATTTACAAAATCTGGAAGCTAAGAAATTGTTTATGCTCCCTTACGGTTCGATAAAGTAAAAAATGCCAGTTATATTACTTAAATTTGAGGTAAGTATAACTTTATATTGTTCTGAACTTACAATATTTATACGAATTGTGGATTTTCAGATGCAAAGAGATTGATTGGAAGGAGATTTGGTGAGCTGAAAGTGCAGGCTGATATGATGCTGTGGCCATTTAAGGTTATAGAAGGGGCTGGAGATGCACCAAAAATTGTTGTCACCTACAAAGGTCAAAAGAGGGAATTTTCGGCTGAAGAAATTTCATCAATGATTCTTGGAAAAATGAAAGAGATTTCCGAGGCGTACCTTGGAAAAGTTGTGAAAAATGTAGTGTTAACTGTCCCGGCGTATTTTAATGATTCTCAACGTCAAGCAACAAGGGATGCAGGCACAATCGCTGGCTTGAACGTCATCCGTATGATCAATGAGCCAACAGCAGCTGCGATTGCTTATGGTTTGGACAATAAGTCGGAAATTAGTGGCAAGGTAAATGTACTTGTCTTTGATTTGGGTGGAGGTACTTTTGATGTCTCGCTAATGACCATTGAAGAAGGGGGTATTTTTGAGGTGAAAGCAGTTGCTGGCGATACTCATTTGGGAGGTGAGGATTTTGATTACGCAATGGTGGATCATTGTGTTCATGAATTCATGAGGAAATGGAATTTGGACTTAAGTGGGAATCGAAAAGCGTTGGGGCGGTTGAGATTTGCTTGTGAAAAGACAAAAAGGGTTCTCTCAAGCACTACTCAAACGTCAATTGAATTGGATTGCTTGCATGAGGGGATTGATTTTTCTATGAGATTCACTCGAGCTAAATTTGAAGAGCTAAACATGAACTTCTTTGATTCGTGCATCAGGACAGTAGAGAACTGTTTAAGTGATGCAAATTTGGAAAAATCATGGGTAGATGAGATTATACTTGTTGGTGGCTCGACTAGGATACCTAAGATTCAACATATGTTGAGTGAACTGTTTGACTGGAAGGATTTATGCAAAAATGTAAACCCTGACGAGGCTGTTGCATATGGTGCGGCTGTTTTGGCTGCAAAGTTAAGCGACAAAGGCGATGAGAGTTTTCGAGATTTGGTGCTACTTGATGTCACTCCTTTGTCACTTGGTGTACAAGTAAAAGGCGGTGTATTTGATGTTGTGATCCCACGGAACACTCCAATACCTACGACGAAATCCAAAATCTTTGATACAGGTAAAGACAACCAGTATTCGGCACTTATTAAGGTGTATCAAGGTGAAAGATACAGATGTACAGATAATCATTTTTTGGGAAAATTCAGAATATCCGGAATACCACCTGCTCCCAAAGGAGTTGCACAAATCAAGAAATGCTTCGACATAGATGCCAATGGTATTCTTACAGTCAGCGCTGAGATTGTTTCCACCGGTATGACAAATAAACTTGTAATTACTAACGAAAATGGAAGACTGTCCAAAAACGAGATCGAAAAGATGATAAAAGATGCTGACAAGTACAAACTTGAGGACCAAGAATACAACAAGAAGGTGGATGCATACAATGCATTAGAGGAATACTTATGCAACATGAAGATTAAGATCAAAGATTGCAATCTCGACAAGAGAGTGCACCCGGAGGGGTTGAAGAATCTGGAGAATGCGATTGATGACACGATCGAGTGGCTCGAGAACAACCATGGTGCATCTATCAATGAGCTTCAGAGGAAGAAAGTATTCCTAGATTTTGTTTGTACTCACCTAATTTAATGGATGGTGGTTAATTAAACTTTTGGATTTTCTAAATGTGTGTTACATCTTGGTTTCAGTTAGTTTTTTTGTTTGAAACAGATTGAATGTGAAAAAACTTATAACTGTATCTGTAATGGTTTAATACTCACACTTTTAACTTTTTTTAGTTTTAGCACATTAATTTTTTTAACGTTTTAACACTCCAACTTATAGTTTGACCAACACTTAATACTCAAACTTTTAACTTTTTTCCGTTTTAACACCTCAACTTCTTTTTTAACGTTTTAACATTCTAACTTATAGTTTGACCACAATTTAATCCCTTTAGTTTGTCTGTCCGTTTAAAATTACACTTCTGAATTTTTTTGATACGTACATATATATATGATTTAAATGCTTATAAATTAATTGTAACATGTCATCACAATTAATTTTATAATGTTTTATTTTGATAGCGATATATTTTTATAATGTGTTCGTGTATAATATTTTTAGTTATATGAAAAACTATTTATAATGAATGCATGTTGCTAAAAAATGATAAATATGTATTAAACGATAAATGGGTATTTCTAGTCAATTATTTCAACATTACCTATTCAGCAGGTTACCACTTATAAATACCCTGATTAAAATCTGACCAGGAAATAAGTTAGAATTATAACAATAATAAACTATAATTAAGAGGTTAATAACAATCGAGATCACGAGGTTAGCTAATCTTAGTATTCTTTGAAGGATTAATAGAATACATATTAAATAGACAACACATAAGAAGAATTTCTAGTGTATTCAAATTGAATCTTGATTATTTCAAACTAAAGAGTTAACAAAAAAAATCCAGAAGTGTAATTTTAAACGAACAAACAAACTAAAGGGATTAAATTATGGTCAAACTATAAGTCGGAGTGTTAAAACTTTAAAAAAGAAGTTGAGGTGTTAAAACGAAAAAAATTTGAAAGTTTGGCTATTAAGTTTTGGTCAAATTATAAGTTGAAGTGTTAAAGCGTTAAAAAAAAAGTTGAGATGTTAAAACGAAAAAAAGTTAAAAGTTTAAGTATTAAATCATTATTAACCCTTAATATAATGTCATTTAAATTAAAATGTACATGTTGTTATGGATTTCGTTTAAGGTGTTACCTTACCATGGCAACAACTATTAAATATAGATTACCAGCACAATTAAGTACTAACACGTCTTATATGTATCATAGAAAATACTGCTGATGCAAACTTTCAATATTTATACATTTATTTTATAGGATCTTTCAACTATTTTTTAATGATATTGGTTCTTGTAAGGAAGAGGTTTAGGGAGGGAAGGGAAAGAAGCAAATGGGGAGGTGACAAGTGTCCTCCTCCATTTCTCCACCTCTTTTATTTCTCCACCTTCTTCATTTCTCCATCATTATCATTTCTCCTCCACTTTTTTCTTAAATTTTTTTAGTTTTATTTTTTATATTTTTTTTTTTTTACTTTTTCGTATTTAAATTTTTTTTTTTTTTTTTTTTTGCATTTTTTAGAGTTCTTGTTATTGTGCCTTTTTTTTTTTTTTTTTTTTTGCGTTTTTTAGCCTTTTCAGTTAACCTTTTTCACCACTTGTTTATAATTGTTTTTGTTTTTTTTCGCGTTTTCAACCTTTTTTCTGTAGTTGTTTTACCTCAAATTATTATATGTAAATACAATTTTATATATAGTTTTACAAAAAAAACACTTATGTGATACACCGTATTCATACTTTTAATAAAATAAATTCTAATATAATAAAATTATAATTTCAATGTATCGTACAATTTAAATTATGATGCACCATATTTTATAACTGTGATGCACCAAGATTTATACACTAATAATGTTTATCGTATATCTAAAAGTAGGAGCGTCATATTTATAACTATGATGCACCATATTTTATAATTATGATGCACCATGTTTTATAACTATGATGGACCACCATTTTAATTCAATAACGATATTTTATAGTACATTTTGAAAGTCAATACATGATATTTTTAAACAATCGATGCACAATTTTTTATGACTATGATGAACTATGTTTTATTGATGAACTATGTTTTATAAATATGATGCACCACTTTTTAATTCAATAACGATGTTTTATAGTATATTTTGAAAGTTGATGCATGATATTTAAATACTCGATGCATCATATTCAGAAAATCAGTGTATCATAGTTATAATGTTGGTGAACACAATAATAATTTAGTTTTATTGCATCTTGTTTTTTATATTCATGTGCATCGCTATATATAATATCTGGTGCGTCACATATTTGAAAATTATATAAGAAAAAGAAAAAACTAAACAAGAATAAAGGTTAAAAATTAGTTTTTAGATTTTTAAAGTGATAATTTTTTCTAGAAAAATGTTAGCAAATTTTATTTAATTATTTTTTGTAACAAAAGTGTTATTGAAGTTTTTACATCTTTAAGATTTTTTTTTTAAGTTTAAAATCTTTTTTTTTAATAATTTTGATTAATAAAAATAAATTAAAAAAAGGAAATAGAAAAAAAAAGTAGAGAAATGAAGAAAGAGGGAGAATTGAATAAAAAAAGGTGGAGAAATAAAAAAAAAAGGTGGGGAAATGAATAAAAAAGGTGGAGAAATGAGGAGACATTTGTCACCTCCTCATTGGCTTCTCTCCCTTCCTTCACTTTTACCCCTTCTCCTAGGAACCTCACCCTTTTTTAATATATTCAAATATAACAGAAGGAAATCACATATCATTTTATTATAACAAAAGGAGATCACATATCATTTATTATTTTTTTTCAAAAAAAAAAAAAAAAACTTAAAAAATAATATAATATCCTTATAGATAAAAGATATTTAAAATACTAGCGTAATATCTGCGCTATGCAGCGGAATACGATATTTGTATATTATGTCTATTCTTCAAGGACTATTCACGAAGATGACTCAAAAAACGATAGTGTGCTCGTATATAGAGTTGAGAATTCAAAATTCGATGGTGAAGAGTGAAAATTAATAATGAAAAATGGTAAATTGATATAAAATAAAATTTACATAAGTTCAATTTAGAAATGTTTAATTTTACTATTACAATAAAAAATGTCTATTTAAATCTAAAACCCTTATAATACATTTCACCTATTAGGCTTGAACCTTAGTAAAGGGGAGATCGGAAATACCAAGAATACCCTTTTCATTATAAACATATTAATTGCAAGCATTTATGTAAAGTATCTCCTAAATAGGCAATTAAATGAAAAATACATTATTAACCCTTATAAATCACACATTCTTCCTATAAATCATTGAGTCTATCCTTCGATCCTTACAGCTTTATAAATCCGCAAACCTTCTTCCTATAAATCATTGAGTCTATCCTTCGATCCTTAGAGCTTTATAAATCCGCAAATTATTACTAAATAAAAAATAACCGTGAATACACACTTCTTATAAATTAAACTCTTATAAGTCAAAACAAAAATTCAAATTAAGTAGAAATGTAAATGATGTCGAATGAACTACAATCAAAATCATGGACTTAGAATTTTCGTTGTTATGTCTTAGTAGAATATATCGATTTTATTACAATTTTAATTTTAATACATAGCATACATATAAAATATGATTTACGTTGTGGATCTTCGAAAATAATAAAAACAATGATCAATAAGCAGATTATTGGTTTACAAAATTTATTTGAAAAAGTAAGTTACTACGCACCTGAATAACGCTAAAGTAAATGTACGCCCCACAACATTGTATGGGTATTCTACTAGTATATAAATAAGGAAATCTATTCTATCTATCTATCTATCTATCTATCTATCTATCTATCTATCTATCTATCTATCTTATCTACTAAAGGGGAGTTCAGCTGATGTTATGAAGTTAACTTGGCAAGTCATGAGATATGTTTTGATGCTGATGTGTCATGTTGTGTTTAAAAGGCTGATGTCATAACCCTAATGTTTTCATTTAATTAGATTAAATTAAATAGTTCTAATATAATTGATAAAATAAATTAAAATACTAAATTAAATTTTGCATTACAATTATCTTGGATATATCAATATTCCAACACCATGTTTCCTAGAACAGCACAATCTTTCACCGCCTTTCTCTCCTAATTAAACTTTCTACAGTGAATTACACTCTTCACAAATTTGAATTCAAAAATCACACTTCATACTCATTAATCTACATCAGAGCTCCTCCATCAATTAAAATTCTACTTTCATTATCTTCTCCATCTCCACGAATTCCCTCTCATGCTTCCGGATCTCAAACTCTATATCTACATCTTCTTTCATATTCTTTCTCACCATGTTCTTCCCCTTTTACATTAAATTTCTTGGATATGCGTTTTTTTTTCCTTTATCTAATTAAAATTCGATTTTAATGTTGTTTCTCTACTGATTTTGGAGTTTTTGATATTTCACCACAGGAGGAAGAAATCGATGAAACTTTCTCTCCTTAGGATTGTTATTTCATCCTAAGCACCTTATCTCTTCAACATGTATATCAGTATAGGTATTTTATATCTCCAAAAATAAAGTTTTCTTATATACCTGATTTCAGATCTTCATTTTTTTGTAAGGTGTCTTGAAGAAAGATAGTGTGACACCCGCCAAATTAGGACTAGTGATTAGTACCTAATCAGTTATAATACATGTAATTAGTTCTGTGTTAGGCTAATTAATGTATCAAGTAATATATATTGTTGAATATATACAATCATGTGATTTGATTAAATCGTACAAGTTTCACATCGAATGTAATTCGGTTCAATTAATACGGACGTTGGTGAACAATTTTATTAAATAATATAATATTATTTAATAAACGCAATTATATCCAAAAAATTATTTAGATAATATTTCAATTCAAATTCGTATCGTACAAACAAGGACTACACGATTAGATTATTAAACGCGCAAACAAATCGAAACAAGTTAAAGTTATATTTTATAACGCAACCATTAAGTATTTGGTAAAATACTTCAACAAAAATATTGGGTAATTATTCGTATTTTAAAACGTATATTTAAACGTATAAAATAAACATTTAACGTTTAAACGAACGGGAGAACGAACACCGCACGGATGCGCGATTGTGGGAACTGAAAAAGGTGAGGCTTTCACCTACACCCCACCTCTCTTTCCCTCTTTCTTTCATTTCCATTTCAACAAAAACACACACACACCACTAAACACTCTCAAACCCATCACCACCAAATTTTCGGATCTAGCATAACCGATAACAAAAGTTACATTTTCGGAATCACCATCAAGAGAGGAACAAGATTAACAAAATCACCACCCTCGTTTTCTTCCTCGTTTTGTCTCAATTTGAAATTGTAAGAAATTCTCTAAATATTTAGATCTACTCATTTTGGTGTATTATTTCGGTGTTATAATGTTTACACAACTTAGTATTGTCCAAATGTATGAGGAAAACATGATTTTGCAGCCTAAAAATGAGTTAGATTTGGGTTTTGGGTTGAAAAATCGCGACAGCCGCTGGGTTCTGGGCTGGTGTTCATCTTTGCGACACAAGCCTTGTGTTGCGGAACACAAGCACTGTGTCGCATTTAGTGTCGCAAAACATAAGACACAAGCATTGTGTCGCATTTAGTGTCACAAAACAGAAGACACAAGCATTGTGTCGCATTTAGTGTCGCAAAACATAAGACACAAGCATTGTGTCGCATTTGGTGTCGCAAAACATAAGACACAAGCATTGTGTCGCATTTAGTGTCGCATTAAGTTGCATATCATAAGACACAAGCCTTATGTTGCGGAACACAAGCATTGTGTCGCATATTGTGTCGCGGACATGAGACACAAGCCTTGTGTTGCAGAACACAAGCCTTGTGTTGCGAAACACAAGGGTTGTGTCACATATTATGTCGCAGAAACCCAAAAACAGAAGCCAAAAACATTCTAAGTGTTTAAAAAAATCACTTTTCAATAACCAAACCAAATACGATACGATTAATACGCAAAAATGGATAAATCAAAGTATAATAATAATAGTTAAGGTTATTATTATAAATCTGTCACCAACGGGCCGTACACGTTTTCAAAACACAAACCAAATAATCAACCAAATCGTAGTAATTTGGACATATATAGTTGTGTAACAACTACAAAGGTAGTCCTTTGAGATACCGACTCCCGTTTATAACCATCGCGTGTCGTAGACACCCTCAGGTTACAAGTCTTCGGACATCAATACTCGGCTAATCAATCAAAGTTTATTTAGATAAACTTCTCAGGCTCAGGTGAGTCTCATGGCCCCTATTTTACTGCTTTTCAATCAGGGGTGTGATATTATTGCTCGTTTTGTTTTACAAGTTGAACGCAAGTACAAATCAAAATCAAATACTACATGAGTTACTTCAACTAATCAATTTAAAGCCCTCCATAGCATAGTATGGTAATACGTAGTAGCGTGAATGTTAGTATATGATATCATATATGATTGACAATCCTCGTCCGGGTTAGCATGCACTAATTGGTCAAACGGACGTATTAGCATTTGGGAAGACGAGTGTGGATTAGGCACTCGTAGGAGGCATTCAAGTTGGGTTTCCTTAATTGGACCTGACACTCAAGTTAATCTCAGACTATGTGCTCATGGCTGTATAACTTTTATTTTGCTTAATTGCTTTATAAATTCAATTATAAATCTTGCGGTTCATACAATTATGTGTTGACATACAAACCTGTGAGCTCACCAGCGTTTCGCTGACCCATTTTAGCATGTATCATAGGTGACCAGCAGTAGGTTGGATTGCACAATCAAGATCAATTAGCTCGAGTCAGCATGCAAATAATCAGAGATTTAGCTGCATTATTATATTTTGTATAGATTAATTATGTACTTAAATCTCTCAATTTCCACCGAGCTAATGTGACTCGATTTTTGATGTAAACTTTGGTTTTTATTAATACAAATGTAAAACGACGCATATAGTGGTCGTTCATTATATCTTATGTGCTGTGTATATTGATTAGTCGCGTCCCGACCCGATTCGCTTCCGCAACCCGAATTTGGGGGTGCGACAGATAGATTCTCAAACGATGAAGAAGATGATCGAAACCACTTAATTCTACAAGTTGAAGGTACCTTTTCGTTTATATACAAGTTGAAAGGTACCTTTTCGTTTATCTTTATTTGTATTAATCTTATTCTCCTTTACTTGTGTTGTTTAGGTATGTGATAATTCTACAATTGATTTGGTGGATTTCATTTCGTCTTGAAATTTGTATGCTATGTATGCTCTTTTATTGAATACATTTTGTGGTACTAACTAAGTTATATATGTATGCTAACTGTTTGATGAAATGTCTGAAAGAGAATTTCAATTTCGAATAATGTTGCAATTTATATAATTACAATACTAATGGTGGAGAGATTGAGTGTTACATTTTAACACACTCTTGAATGTCATAATAACAAATATTGTGGAGAGAGTAAGTGTTACATTTTAACATATTCTTGGTTGGATTTTTGAATTAATTGGTTTGTTTCAACTTTCAAGATTATATTTTTTTTGGCTATTCCTAATCCGTTGTTTGCACTATTTTCTGTCTTTTCAGGGGTTATAAGGTTTGGGCCCATTATCTTGTGCATACTCATGTAATGCCATTGTTAATATTATGGTTATTGTTGATCTTGTCATTTATGTCCAGTTATTATAGCTTATTTTTCACTTACCGACCTACAAAACATGTGCACTCAAAAGTGTTACATTTTTGGTAGACAGAAGAAAAGTTGTAGAAATATGTTTCAAAAATCTTTAGGTTTGTTTTAACATTAAAAGTTTGTTTTATGTCAATGTCTTAGGGAGTTACATCAATTGCAGACTTGCAGCTATTGAGAGTAATGGACCACTGGTAAGAGTTTTCTTAAATTGAAATATCTTGGTTTAAAAATGAAAGAAATGCTAAAGAGTTTTCTTGCTTTCTTTTGAGGTTTAATTTCATCTCTTTCTTTTATGATTGGTTTGACGCAAATGTTGATCATTTACTTATGTTTCATCAGATCAACACATGAATTTTCTGGTGATGTACCCAGTTTCTCATTCGCAATAATGACGAGTTTTTATGGTTATTTGATCGTTATGTAGGTACTTTGAAATAAGTTTTGACTTCCAGCTGGTGGATTTTCTGCTGTAAGTTAATTTTTTTTTCTTTATTAGGAAAAGGTGTTGGAGGCGTTAGGTGATACCAACGACAATTTGCTTTAAGATTTGTGATGGCTTCTATCTGTTCCATGTTCCATGATTTCTTAGCTGACTCAAACTATGTAATGGCACACTTACCCTTAGATGATCTAATTTGCAGTTTTCATTTTGTATGTCATTTTGTTTGTTATGTAGAGGTCCAAAGTGGGGAGTTGGTAATGAGTCAAAATGGGTTTGTGTCAAAAAGGGTAATGTTAAAGTGGGTCGATATATTCTTATAAAATAATTTATGCGTTAATTATAAATGAAAAAATGATATAATCAATCACTTTATGGTACAGTTATTTCATTTTATGGGTGATTAACAATTATATTTTAGCCTTTATTAATAAAGGAACTTGGGAGGGTTAATTGAATGTGAATACTTTTCTGATGACTTTCAACTTAGCGACTCATTTGACCCATATTCTTTAGATAAATCACTTAGCTTAACCAATTTGGCCCGTTAGATAAAACATGACCCAACTCAACCTGTTTGTATGCATATGGGTCAGAATTTCCCTCTCAATTTCAGAATTCACCTTCTGTTTTTTTCTGCTATTGATTATTGAGTAATATTTTATTCTGTAAATCAACACCATTATTGGTTTGCAGGTCAAATCGGTGAAGCTGAAACCAGGAAACAGCACACACAAAACGGTGAAGCTGAAACCAGGAAAAAGCACACACAAAATTTTTAAAGCAGCTTCGTTATTGGTGATGCGTTGGTTCTTATGGTTACACAAGCGATTATATGCTTAAAATTTTTTCACATCTATAGTATGAGTTATATCATTGATTAATTGATTTTCTCTTTGGTACTGTACTACTTATGTAAGTTGTATAATAAATTTATAATCATGTTTTTTTTCTTATTACTTTATGATTTAAAAACACTCGCATGTACACATATAAGTAAATCGTACATTGTATATGTACCACTGGGTAAATGATCCAAGGTCAATGATTGACAACTTGGTGGTGCCGAATGGGTAATGGGTTGATCTGTGAATTGGAGTGTTGGGGTTGTCTTGGTCTGTCTGGGCGAAACGGGTCAAATAATACACATGAGCAGCAAGTAAATCTTAGACCACTCCCATCGGTGGTTGTCGGTTTGCGTCGGTTTCAACCTACGAGAGTGACGGCGATGGCACCGACTCGTCGGTTGCCTTGTCGGTTTACTCCCTTCGGTTTGGCGACGAGAGGGACGAGTGGTTGTGGGGCCCAACAGCTTTTTTTTTTTTTTGGAATATAGCCGATTACATATATTGGGGATCTATTTACATATATTTTTTTTGGAATATAGCTGATTACATATATTAGGGATTTATTATTTTCAGTTTAACACTACCCGGTTACTATTTCACCTTCTTGAATTACTCAGTTAAATTTGTTAAGTTATATTGTTAAAACACAAACGACAACGAGGAATCGGGCTCCGATTAGATTAGTTTATGAATCGTAGTTTTTAATTATTGCACTTCTTAATTTTTATGATTTGTAGTTTTTAATTATTGTAATTTTAAATTTTTAGGATTTGTAGTTTTTTTATTTAAAAATTATTGTATTTTTAATTTTTAGGAAATTTGTAATTTTTTTATTTTTAATGAAGTGTGTTTTATTTAAATTGTTTTGTTTATTTTAATTTTTGAATTTAAATTGATTAATTAATTAGTCAGTTGGTCCTAGAAAATGAAGTGACGGAGTGCTGATGGGAGTGGTCAGTCAGTTTCAGTCAGTTTGTGGAAAAAGCTGACATGGCGCTGACGTGGCTCTGTCAGTTTCAGTCCGTTTCAGTCACTGATGGGAGTGATCTTAGATCATGAGGGTATGGGAAGGTGTAGCTGAATGCGTTTGGGATGTGATCCAAGCTTCTGTCTTTGTTTCTTTGTGTATCATAAAAAAAGGGCATTTGGGTCACAGTATTGTTCCTAGTCAAAATAGTGATTGTATACATGTGGTTGGTATCAAAAAAAAGTTTGCTTTTTTTCTTTAGAAATTTTGCAACAGATATGCGCAAAATGTAAATGTATTGTGACCGGACCCAAAGTTAATTATTTGGTTTTCAATGTTGAGTTGTATGGTAGTAATAGTTGGTGGTAAAATGTTATGATCTCATATTCAAGTAAGTTTCGATGCCCTATATATATGTTGAGTTGTATCTTAACAATATGATTATTAGTATAATATGATTATTAGTATAATAATAAAACAATATTTTCCTTTTCAGAATAAATAATTATAAATTGAATATAAAAAACTTAAGTTTCTATTCTGCATATAATAAAACAATATTTGTGATGTTACAAAAGTAATATTACAGAATTTAATACGGGGTACATGATAGTTATTTTCAAAATTATAATGCAATAAGATAACAAATATTTTTATTTAAGTTTCTTTAACATACCCGTGTTTTTACGGGTCTTAAAACTAGTAAGTAATATTAGATAGGAGATGTAAGGGGGGCAAATTTGTCAGTATTTAATTTAAGAGTTTTAAGATTCAATAGTTAGACATGCTTTATAAGATTATAGATAGAGGAGGTTGTTGCATAAGAGACTAAGACCAGGTTGCGAGCTTGCAACTTTATAAGTATACTCTACCATTGGCCGGGTTGCATGATTAGCGATTCCCGGCCAACAACTTTTTGGTCACTAGTTGGTTTTGAAGTTGCAGAAGTTGCCAACTTATTTCATAGAAGTTTTCATGTCTTTTTCACGAAAAAAACAGCCATGAAGTTTTCTTAATAGTTGATGTATATTATAACAAAATAATTGAAGAGACGACTTTTGTAGCTTACTTTTTCTATGGCTGACGTTTGGAATTTGGGAAACTCTTTTTAGAATTGAGAAGAACATTTTTTATTTATCCTATGACGATGCAATTTCTTTAGAATAAAAGGATGAGCAAAAATGTTCACACAATCTTTTTACATTTTTGTATTTAGGGTTCGAGAAAAAAGCAAATGGGAAGTACAAGCAATTGGCATCAACCTTGAACAAAATCTTCATTAAAGGCTAATGATTTTGCCACAGGCAAAGTTATTTCAGACACAGACAGATAATATGATATGGTTGACATATTTGCCCTTTATGCCTAGTTGACTGATGGACTTTTACGGAGTAAAACTCAAGATACCTACTTCATCTCCTTTTTTCAATCTCAAATTACTTCAGAAAAAATATACATTGAAACCTATTTTCTTTAACAATACGAGTGCTATGTAGTTGCACACCCACAGTTCTCAAACTTCATTCAGTAACAGTGGATCCCCAAAAAGCATGTTGACATATTCAACAGATTTTCTTTTTTGTTCTTGAATTTTAGAAAATTAATCAAAGATCATTGTAATGAATAATAACAGTGGCTTGTTTTTTTTTTTTAATAAAAATTCAAACAATGCAATTTCATCAAACAATCATATTTCATTACAAAAAACTTTGTCACATACAAATCAAGTCTTTATCTTTTTTCAGTTTCAATTGAAACTATTTTTTTCATTTTAGTCATGACGGTATAAAAGATGAAATATGAAATCATCAAATCAGTGTTTTTCATTAAATACAAAGTTATAGCAATCAAAGTAATGAATGAATTGGGGTAAGAGCCTTAGTTTTTAGTGGGTTTTCTTCTCACCGTATTAATCTTATTAGGCTGCGGTGGTATACCATAATACAAAATGGTGTTGGTGTGATGAACCTACCAGAAGCGGAAGAGATCAAGCTGGGGAAGGGATGGTATTTGTAGAAGAGATTGTTGTGGTCCTTGTAAATTGCGATACACTTAACGAAACAAAAGGGTAAAGGTATAATGGGTTTTGAGGGGCATTATTGCCAAATAGCGTTTAAATACCTGTGTACATAATAAAACAACCTGTGGCAAAATCAACAGCCTTTATTAAAAAATGAGATACAAGACGTGACAATTTATGCATGAAAAATAAGTATAATACCCAATTTATACACTCAACACGAAATTTTTTAATTTTTTTTTTCCTTCAAATATCAATCGCATAAAACTCCTTAGCAAGTAAATAGGGAAGCAAAACAGGGGATGAAGAATTTACATAGATTTGTTTTAATAATTTAAAATTCCTATATGTAAGTATAGTTATGTGTATGTATTCTTAATTTTTATAACTCAGTTTCCAACTTGTAGAAGATGCCTATATGATTTCATAGGTGTTTCCATGTATTTATCATGGAAACTACCAACCACTAAATATCAAATAAACATATTAATGTATATAAAAACAAGAGACGACTTTTATAGTTTACTTTTTCCAGACTTTTTAATTTGACCTATTCTATATTAAAAAAATAATAATATCAAATGAGATTACAACTCCATATATAATAAAATAGAAAGAAGAGCAAATAACTTCACCATCGTTTTAAGTTGATCAGTACTGAATACAATGGATGGAAGAAAAATAACCGAAGCCCCAGCTATCGGCATCGATCTTGGAACAACATACTCATGTGCAGCAGTATGGAATCGTAATCGAATAGAAATCATACCTAACGATCAAGGCAACAGAACTACTCCATCATGTGTTGCTTTTCTTGATGCAGAACGTCTCATTGGTGATGGTGCTAAGAACCAAGTGGCTATGAGGCCTGCTAGCACCATATTTGGTCAGTCAACTTAATTTCTTACTTTTCAAATAACTTTAAACAATATACGAGAAGTCAATAATCGCTAGAAATTTTGATGGTATTGTACCGTATAAAAGATGAACTGGATCCAAAGAAACCTTTTAAGGCTTGGTGATAGCTCCAACATTTACAAGTCTAAACATTTATATTCATGATATTTATGTACTACTAAAAGTATGCAAGATTCGTATTGTTACATATAGTTTTTAATCCAAACTTATAGTTGAAAAATCACACGCGGGCTTGCGTATAGTAACAGTAAAAAAAACAGCCTGCATACAGCCATCTACATACATCACAGATCATTTTTTCAACAACTATTTGAATAGGTAGATATGAGCTTATAACTGCAAGTTTGAGCTAAAGCTTTCTTACACAATAACACTAACTAATACAATGTAAATTTTAACTTTGATAACCTTTGAAACTCGAATTTCTACTTTATATTTTAAGTGTGTAATCAACTGTGAATTTTCAGATGCTAAGAGGTTAATTGGAAGGAGATTCAGTGATTTGAAAGTGCAAGCTGATATGAAGTTGTGGTCTTTCAAGGTCATAGAAGGGCCTGCAGACGCTCCAAAGATTGTTATCACCTACCAAGGTCAAGAGAAGGAATTTTTGGCTGAAGAAATTTCAGCAATGATTCTTGGCAAAATGAAAGAAATTGCTGAGGTGTACCTTAGAAAAGATGTTAAAAATGCCGTGATAACTGTCCCAGCATATTTTAACGACTCACAACGTCAAGCAACAAAAGATGCAGGCACTATTGCTGGCTTAAATGTTATTCGCATGATCAACGAGCCTACAGCTGCTGCAATTGCTTATGGACTGGACAATAAGGCTGATATCAATGGAAAGATAAATGTGTTGATCTTTGATTTGGGTGGAGGTACTTTTGATGTATCTTTATCGACGATTGAGGAAGGGGGCGTTTTTGAGGTGAAAGCTGTTTCTGGTGACACTCATCTCGGAGGTGAGGATTTTGATAACCAAATGGTGGATCATTGTGTTCGAGAGTTCAAGAAGAAATGGAATAAGGACTTGAGTGGGAATCAAAGAGCTTTAGGGAGGTTGAGATTTGCTTGTGAAAAAGCAAAAAGGATTCTCTCCAGCACTACTCAGACATCAATCGAATTGGATTGCTTGCACGAGGGGATTGATTTTTCTTTGAAATTCACTCGAGCTAAATTCGAAGAGTTGAACATGAGCTTGTTCAATCTCTGCATCAAGACTCTTGAAAAATGTTTAAGCGACGCAAAGATGGAAAAATCATGGGTCGATGAGATTATTCTTGTTGGTGGGTCGACTAGGATACCTAAGATCCAACACATGTTGCGTGAATTTTTTGATGGCAAGGAGTTATGCAAGAGCGTGAACCCTGATGAGGCTGTTGCATTCGGTGCAGCTGTTATGGCTGCAAAGTTAAGTGATGATGGTGATAAAAGCTTTCGAGAACTTTCACTACTTGATGTCACTCCTTTGTCACTTGGTGTTGAAATAAGCAGAGAGGAATTTAGTGTTGTAATCCCACGTAACACTCAAATACCTACCAAGAAAGAAAAAGATTACGTTACAACTATTGACAACCAATCTTCAACAACTATCAAGGTGTTTCAAGGTGAAAGAACCAGATCTACAGAAAACCATTTGTTGGGGCAGTTCAACTTTTATGGAATACCACCAGCCCCGAAAGGAGGTGTAACATTCACTGACTGCTTTGAGATAGATTCGAACGGTATTCTCACAGTCACTTCGACGATAAAATCAAGTGGTCAAACGGAGAAATTGACAATCAATAAAGAAACTGGAAGACTCTCTAAGGAAGTGATTGAAAAGATGGTAAGAGATGCTGAAAAGTACAGACTTGATGACCATGAATTCAAGAGGAAAGTGGATGCATACAATGCATTAGAGGATTGCTTATACAACATGAAGAAAAAGATCAAAGAATTTGGTAACAGAAAGAAGGTGGCTCCTGAGATCTTGGAAAAGATTGAAAATTCGATTGCAGACACAACGCTGTGGCTACAGGATAACCAAAGTGCATCTGCTAAAGAGCTTCAGAGCAAGAAGGTATCCCTGGAGTTTGTTTGCATGCCACTAATATAGTCCTCACAATATGGTGGCTTTTGGTTTATTAAACCTTGTGATTTTATATTGTACATGTATTGTTTGGCTAATCTATTCGGTTTAAAATTTTGTGTGAAAAAAGATATATTGGATCTGTATAAATGTACTGAAGACGCTTTATATGTTTGTAAATTCTATATGTTGTCATGTTGGAGTACTAGATTTACCATAGAGTATGAGAGGAAAAGGTTACAACTCAACATTCAAAAAGTAATCTTCTTATAATGTACCGCAGATCAGCATGAACAAAATACCAGTAGCCAAACAGTAGCAATTAAGCTTCCTAATTTAAAATTTGGATTACTCAAAATCGTAGAGTTGACAGGTGACATACCTGTATGGCTGTATGCCTTATACAGGCCAAGTTAATCATCCCCGGATACCCCGACACCTGTAGCAAATATATACGCAATGCTCATCTTTTACAAATAACATTTAAACTGTTTGGCAGTGACCCGTTTTGTCAGATTCTGACATACTTGATCAACAGCTATTTGAGCAGACGTTCAAATGGTTCATTGCATATTGTGCCATATCACTACTTATTTTCCTCTCATCATAGCATATATAAAAGTTCTAACAGCAGGAAATAACCATACATGTGCACATACATACTTTAATATTGATGTTTAGCGATGCTTAAGCAATTTATAGGCCAGTAATGTTCAGGACTAATGAATGATAGATACAATAAAAATTCATGAAAGACTAAAAAAGTGCAACGGTTTAATTTGAAACTAGTTTAGTTATTCTAGAATGAAAAAATTTAGGGAGATAAGTGGATGTAGATGATTATATATTGGGGTTATCTAACATGTGCCCCTATAACAAATGTACAAAGACATTTTTTATATAATAAACTAAAGTTTCTTTTTATAATGAAAAATACATTTAACACACATTATTTTATTATAATAGTAGAGTTCAGTTATATAATGGCTCTTAAAATATGCCACAGGGGCGGTGTTATAGTGAAACAATTTTTCCAAGTATTGACTTGTTCAATTATCAACGTTTGAAGGTTACCACTTAATTTCATATGAATTTCCTTGTTATTTAAAACGAATAGACAACAGATAAAATAATGCACATTATCATATTGAAGTATTATTGAGAGATTACTATTTCTCGTTAACTTCATTTTTTGCTGACTTTCAATTTTATCAATTTTTTACTTTCTAAATATACATTATTTTATCATCAAATGGATAGGGAAATCAATCTAAATGATTATAATAGCAGGAGACTCTATTCACAATCATTTTACGCTAAGTATTGAAGATAATGGAGGGTTCAAAAGTAAAGGAAGCACCAGCGATCGGAATCGACTTGGGAACAACATACTCATGTGTTGCAGTATGGAACCGTAATCGAATAGAGATCATACCTAATGAACAAGGAAACAGAACCACACCTTCATGTGTTGCTTTTCTTGATGAAGAACGACTCATCGGCGATGGAGCTAAAAACGTAGTTGCCATGCATCCTGCTAATACTGTATTTGGTCAGATCTACTAGCTTTCATACCTTTCATTTTATTTGTTGATCAATCAAAAGAAAATTAAATATGGATCAGAAGGAATAGTACAAAACTAGAGATTAAATTATGTTCAATTCATTGATTAAGAAAAATAAGCAAATTGATGCTTGAATAATCAAGTCACTACAAGATACACATAGAGATAAATGTCGCTTGAATTACATAGATAAAGAGTCATTAAAGTTTAAAAAAGTGCCATAAACGGTAAAGAAGAATTCAAGTGTTATACCTACATATAAAATATTCTAACTAAAAACTGCTAGCGATAAATACCTATAAATAGTGAAACTGTGAGCATAGATTTGTGTAAAATAATTTTTTCACAAAGTATATTAGTAAAACACAATTTTACCCAAACTATTTGAAAGGTGTCAATAAAGCCTTAGTGACATTTTGGATGTGACATTTTTCAAAATGTCAAAAATAGATGTGTCATGAAGTGACATCCACCAATGGTAGAAGATGATACAAGGTTGCCTAGATAGAGATTCAGTCATTTTATACTAACCATGGCCTTTCAGATGGTAAAAGGTTGATTGGAAGAAAATTCAGCGATCCTAAAGTGCAAGAAGACATGAAGTTGTGGCCTTTTAAAGTCATACGGCGGCCCGGCGACACACCAAAGATTCTAGTCACCTACAAAGGTACAGAAAAGGAATTTTTGGCCGAAGAAATATCATCAATGATTCTGGGTAAAATGAAAGAAACAGCTGAGGCGTACCTTAGAAATCCTGTAAAAAATGCTGTGATAACGGTCCCCGCTTACTTTAACGACTCACAACGTCAAGCAACAAAAGATGCAGGCACTATTTCTGGCTTAAATGTCATCCGCATGATCAACGAGCCTACAGCAGCTGCGATTGCTTATGGACTGGACTATAAGACCGATATTATTAGCAAGACAAATGTGCTAGTGTTTGATCTGGGTGGGGGCACTTTTGATGTCTCCCTATTGACAATTGATGAAGGGGGTACTTTTGAAGTGAAAGCTGTCGGTGGTGACACTCATCTGGGAGGTGAGGATTTTGATAACCGCATGGTGGATCACTGTGTTCGAGAATTCACGAGGAAATGGAATAAGGACTTGACCGGGAATCAAAGAGCAATCGGGAGGTTGAGATTTGCTTGTGAAAAAGTTAAAAGGATTCTCTCAAGCACTACTCAGACTTCAGTTGAATTGGATTGCTTGCATGACGGGATTGATTTCTCAATGAAATTTACTCGAGCAAGATTTGAAGAGCTGAACATGGATTCATTCGACGAGTGCATTCAGATTGTGGGGAAATGTTTGAATGATGCAAATATTGAAAAATCATATATAGATGAGATTATTCTTGTTGGTGGCTCGACAAGGATACCTAAAATCCAAACTATGTTGCAGGAATATTTTGACGGAAAACGGCTATGCAAGAGTGTGAACCCTGATGAAGCTATTGCATATGGTGCAGCTGTTATGGCTGCAAAGTTAACCGATGTCGATGATGATAGTTTTCGTGAGCTGTTGTTGTCAGATGTCACTCCTTCATCCCTTGGTGTTGAGACAAGCGGATGGAGAATGAATGTTGTGATCCCACGAAACACTCCAATACCCACAAAGAAGTCCAAAACTTATGTTACACATACAGACAACCAATCTTCCATTGGTATCTATGTCTATCAAGGTGAAAGAGCCAAATCTACGGATAACCATCTGCTAGGGAGGTTCAATATTTATGGAATACCACAAGCACCCAAAGGAGTCTCAAAGATCAAGGAATATTTTGAAATTGATGCAAACGGTATCCTCACAGTCACAGCAGAGATATTATCCACTGGCAAGACAGAGAAACTCGTAATAAGAAACGAAAATGGCAGACTCTCTGAAAAAGAGATTCAGAAGATGGCAAGAGAAGCAGAGAAGTACAGGCTCGAGGACCAAGAATCCGTGAAGAAGATGAACGCATACAACGAATTAGAGGATTGCATATCCAACATGAAGAATAAACTCAATGAATACAATATGAAGAATGGATCAGGAGTGCAAGTGAAGAGCATGAAGAAGATAAACAAATCCATTGGTGACGTGGCCAAGTGGCTCGAGGACAACCGTGGGGCATCTGTTGAGGACTTTCAACGGAAAAAAGTATTCCTAGAGTTAGTCTGCATAACGCTGATCTAGTTTTCACATAATGTTTTAAAATTTGAGATCTTTTAAGCATCTGCTTACATATTGGCTTGACTTATTGTTTTTAACAAATTTCAGATTTTAAGAACATACAGGATGTGTGAAATGTAATAATTTGTTATACAGTGCTACATTTAAAATTTGAAATGGACTTACAATAGGGTACGTTAAAGACAGACTAGCTAGCAAACATGCACTATTTAATTCATCACAAATCACTATTTAAATCTCATTAAAACGGTATAATTTCATAATAGCGTCACTCATGTTGATACTAATGTATCTTATATAGTGCGTACAATTCGATAGTTATAAAGATGGAAAAGACATACCTGTTAGAGTGTCAAATGCAGGTAATAATCAAGGAGAAAGGTCCTCATAGAAGTGAAGAAGCTCATCTAAATATGAAGTGATACGTATACCCTGTCAGTGTTTCATTAACAATATTCTGGTTTAGTTAACGAAGGACGTTCTATGCTAATTGGACATATAGGTATACATGAGAAGACACACACGCATAACCCATTACAGGTAAAAAATGGTATCAAAACAAGGCAGTGAAAGCAAGTACCACAGCATAATCACTTGCAATGAGATGAGCAGAAAGCAAAGCTGAAAGGATCCGTATCTTGCAACTGTTTCAAGAATATCGATTGTACTACAAACAATAAGAAGGGGTTTGAGTTTCCAAATCCAATGACATAATCAAGATGGGATACATTTGAACAATAAGCCCACATCAATGATTTTACTTGTATTGATTTAGCCAACATGACAATTGATAACCGCTGATACAGCCACATAAAAAACCAGCAACATGTGTCTGACAAAAAAGGTTCTTTATAAACTTAAAGTTCCACCCACTTGAAAAGAGTACGTAAATACTACACAGTAGAAATCTACAAACAATACTTTTAATACAAAAATTATGAATATATATATCTGTTAGTCTGTTACAGCAAATGTCATTGTCACTTGAGCATTTCATCAAACACCTTGACTTCAAATTTGGTTCTACATTTACAAACATTAACCTCAAGATTTCAGCATTATTGTATGAATATATCTTAGTCTCAAAGACAGATCAGTTTTCTAATCTCATGAATATGATGATAAAAATTTGGGTTGGTCCTGATTAATTGAGGACCGAATTTCAAAAACGTGAGATATTCAAGTATACCTGAATCGTAGGGATGATTAAACATGAAACTTTTTATCCACAGATTCTTGATCACAGTAGCACGATCAAGATTACGCTATTGCTGCGTGTATTACATCGCTGGCTTAATCCCTCTGTTAATTTACATGCCCATCGATGGTCGCACGCGAACGGCCAACCCGACCCGTAAAATCCCTCTAATTTATCAACGGCTACGTCTATACAATCGATAAAAATATTTTTGTCCGTAGGTAATTGAAATACGTTTACAACTCAATTAATTCATATATTTTAAATGAAAATATTTAATGTTAAAGTTGATTTTTAACAGTCGACATCTGTAATAGTACGGAAAGAGCACATCGCTACGCAACTCTAATAAATAGCATAATACATGGCTTCAATCGAAGAATCAAAATTATTGTTATATTAATAGATAAAAATATAAAGTGGACCGTTTAATTGTTATATTCCTAGATCAACTCATATATGGTACAACCCCTACTAAAAATTCATGGCAACCTCACATTATTTTTCATGCCTAGTAAAAAATTTGCAATTAAAAATTATTGAAAATATTAACCTTGATCTGACCCATAAAAGGAAAAAAGAAAAAGAATTCTCTTTGTGTGTAATCCCACGTCTCCTACTTACTGTTATAATCTACTAAGAATATACAATTCACTGATTTTAATGTTGGGGTAAGTACATAAAAATTAACTAACAATGATTTGACATTCATAATATGTAAACTAGTTATTTCTTTCCATTGTATGCAATTTGGTGACATGTCAACTTGTAAGGATAACATGTGACACCTTATATATATGACACATGGAGAAAATGTCGAAAAGTGCATAAAATGGAAATTAATAAATAGTTTGTTACATACAATGGAAGCCTGAATAGTTGAGTACACAATATAAATGTAAGATTATAGTTAATTGTATTTTTATGTATTTGCCCCTTTAATGTTTTAGTTTGATCTTATTGATACATATATATAGTTTTGTAGTTTATATATTTGTCGTTTACATAGTTGAAATATAACTTTATGAAACATCTACGGTAGATTAGTTGGATTACTTGTGGTTCAGTAGATTAGTTTGTTTAGGGTCTCTCTTAAGATCGCACGGGGCACCCAAATTCATTTGCCAGCCTGCGATGATGTCTTTTTTTTTGTGTGTAATTTCTTTTGTCTTAAGATAAAATTGTTTATAATTGGTATTAAAGTATTAAAATTTTTGATATATTGAGTGGGCAAGTATTGGGGTTTAGGCGTTTAGCAGGCCAACTCATCTCACTATATTATTATTATATTATACGAGTACTAGATTAGACTCACAAAATTCGCGAAATCGTCCATGAAGAATACTTGAGTCTCCTTATATATATGTACGTTCGGACTATGTTACATTATCAATGTATAGCGGTCAATTAATCACGAATTTTTGCATATATATGAAACAAAATGTAATATATAATTCGAATGATATAAGTATATGTGGAAAAGATTGCATTAGTGGATCAAAGAACTTGTGACCAAAAGACTATTCAAATGTTTACCATCTGAATTGGACGAATTAACTTAATTATAAGTGAAACACGACTATCTTGTGAAATCATTTACTTTGATCTTTGTTTAAAGTATGATAAGATACATTCTGCTCTATTATTTGTTAAAATTCCTTTATTATTGTAATTCGTCGTAAATTTATTTGATTATGGTTGTTAGAACGGTGAGAGTTCATTCGAATAATGTAAGTTATATTCAAGAAATTACTGAGGAATTTTGCAATATACTTTTCAAGAACAATGTAAATTCAAGAATTATCGCTAAAGCTATGAGATTGTTATTATACTTTCAAGGACTTTAACATGCACTTATATCTAAAATAGATTCACGTATGTGATATTGTGATAGTATAAGTGAAAAACAAAAGCCAAAAACTTAATATTTTGGGATTAGAAGCTCATATTGAAATTTCGTTACACTTCTATTGATAATCATGTGATGTGATCAACCTTGCTTGTATCATAATCATTATCGATAAAAACATTATCATCCCTTGTCTAACAGATTTTCACCATTTTTTACTTTATAATTTATAGAGTAGACTCGTGACCAAAACTAACTCAAGAAGATACCCACTCCATAAAATATATGGAGGCGGGATAGACATTTTGGATGCGGTTTGAGTATATATCTTTTTATTTTGTGGGTATGAGTATGGTGATGAGTTTTGATAATAATCACCCAATTACATCTGCCAGTATTCACAATTGTTTACCCGTATTCATACTTGCATAATTGTTATTATTAATTTGAGTTATATATATGTGTGTGTGTGTGTGTGGGTGGGTGGGTGTGTGCGTGCGTGCGTGTGTGTGCGCGCGTGTGTGTGTGTGTATGTGTATGTTTGTGTGTGTACATGTTTCATATTTGCAGTGTATTTTAAATAACTAAACATTTTCTTCAGCCAAAACGATAGACATGGTGATAACCGAAATTCGTGAATAAATCTAAAAAATCGATGGGCAATACTAATTGGGTACCCCGATATTGGACTGGGTATGAGTACATATATTCAAAACAGGTATGGGTACATATACAATATAATCCACTTGAACTTGACCAGTTGTCATCCCAAATCCAAAAATTGGAAATAGAGATTGATAAAAGAATTAAAAAAATAAAAGGCGATCGTATTTGAGCAATGAATTTTTGGAATTGAAAAAAAAAACATGTTAGAAGTTTTTCTTAGAAAAAAAATAAAAATAAATTGTAAGAATAGTTTGAATTATGGAATAAATAATTAAGTAGTTATTAAATTAAATAATTCATAAAATATATGGAGGATTAATCTAGAATTAATGGGGGAAAAGGATTTATATTTTAAATATAGTATGGTGCATATTGTAAATATTGAAGAACATATTAGTCTTTAATCACACAAAAAATGGGATTAAGTATGTCATTATTTTTATTTTTATTGATGGTGAGATCTTTATTGTTGATGTATATCTAATGGTCCTTATTCTCTCAATATTCTTCTTTTAATATACAAGATAGATAAGAGAGATTAGAGAAGTAAAAATATGTAAACAAAATACATTTAATTCTTCCTAATCTAATCTCACACTTTCATTGTCGAGATCACTATTTGTGAGAAAGTTTTGAGTTTACTATTTGTGAGAAAGTCTCGTGAATACTATTTGTGAGAAAGTCTCGGTTTGTGCGAAAATATGTATGTGCGACAGTTGTGTGTGCGAGAGTCTAGCTGGTGCGAGTGTAAGGTCTTGCGAAAGTATGATTTTCGCATGAAGAATCTCGCACAAAAGGGAGTTTCGAAAATACAGAAGTCTCGCATAGTTGTAGTTTCGCGAAAAGGTAGTTTTGCACGAGTTGAGTGTTGCGAGCCAAGAGTCTCGCGTGTCGTTTTTGTTGACTTAGTCAAACATTCCCGTTTCGACCCAAAACTTTACGTATCAAATCCCAATGTTTTAGTTCCCATAAAACGTAAGATTTATGCTTTTTAGTAAACTCGGTGTCGATAATTATTTGTGGGAATACAAACAGAATCTGTGCAGATTCATCACCAAAATACCCCTTTTTGTGAGCTCGTATTGACCAAATGTTCCTCCGAGAAAAATTACCAAGTTTTTACAAAATGTTCCTTTATGTGTTAGCTTTCTAATAATGTAAGTCTCATGATTTTTGGTTAAGTCTAAGTCATTCAAAATAAATCATATATCAACAGTGGTCTAACAGCTCAAAATCCGTCTATAGGTCTAAAGATCAAATTACTATACGAGTTATACATAACTTCACAGAAAGAGATTATACAACTTTTGAAGATAACTAAATTTATGACTTTTAGAAAAATGTCTCATGTCATTTTGATCTATGTACGAAAAGTTATGGCCTTCCAAAGTTAGGCCTAAAATCTGTCTTTAGTGAATGATTTACTATCTCGACTTCAACATTTGATTTGATATATCAAACGGTGTTCAAAAATTATGAAACCACTTGATTATCAAAGCTAACATCTTGAACTTAACTTTAGCCATTTGATTCGACATTTTTGGTGTTTTTTTAGTTCATTATTATTTGTTGAAGTTGAAGAATATTTCTGTCGAGTGATTTTTTGGTTGTACTTTTGGTTTGTTTACTTGTACAAATTTTTTTTTTTGTCTAAGTGTTTATCAAGTTTTTAACCAAGATCTTCAAGAATGAACCTACTAACATATTTTTATATGGAAGTACAAGAGAGAAAATAAGAAGGATGTGTTCTTACAAGGTAGTTAGATGAGAATCAAGTAAAGAAGATGATGATGACTTTGAGCTCCTTGTTTCCTTGCTTGTTTTTTTGAAAAATATTGAAGATCTTGATGATGATTTGTGGTGGTTTTGTGATGGCTGAGTGGTTGATTATGGTGGTGGTTTGGCTGGTTTTTGATGCTGGAACAGTTGAGAAAGAGAGAGAGATTTGAGAGAAATGAATTGGTGATTGTATGTTGATTTGTATTGTGTGTTAGAGTGACCGATATCAAGTAAGATGAGGGGTGTTAATGGGGTAGTTTGGCATATTTTCTAGTCAACAAAGAGGTATGGGTGTGGCTTATTTTGTCCCCTCAATTATTTGTTAGATATTTAGGTCTTTAACCCGTTAATTGCGTTTACCGTTTAATCGTTTAAACGTTAATTCGATTAGTTTTAGTTACGGTATTTTAAATGAAGTATTTATCCAAATACTTTATTTTGTGTTTTCAATTTTATTTTTGTGCGTATCGTTTAGTTGTGGAGTTCGATTTGTGAACTTTTATCACGTACGTTACGTTTTATATAAAACGTATATCGTTACGTATATAATTACAACATAATAATATAAAGATAAATAACTATTATGTGATTATAAAATAGGTTTATGTTATTTATGAAATTCGTATCACCAACGATCGTATTAGTTTGTCGGACTCGATTCGATTGTTTTTCGCGTGATTAATATAATTATGTATTTCGTAATACATCAAGTATTAAAATTTATGGGCTTTTGCTAGAATTAACTCATAAAAATAGTTTAGTTTTCGTTGAGCTCGGTATTAACGTAAAAATGTACGTGATTAATGTACAAAATTATACCGTAATTTGAGGAGTGTCACATTCTCCCCCCGTTAGAAAAATCTCATCCCGGGATTAAAGTCGTGTCGTGAGTGTCTGACACTTGTGTTTCAAAAATACGTGGGGTGTTTTCTTCGCATTTCGTCTTCGCACTCACATTTTCATTATTGTGGCGTTTCAGGTCGTTGCATAAGTCCTGGAGGTAATGGGTATACATACCAACTTTTCGAAATAACGAACTCAGCAAGGTTTTTAGACAACCAGTCCTTAATGACTACGCTGTCTATGTCGAAGGAATTACCCTTTAGGGTTAGGGTATATCCCGGTATAGTTTATCCAGTTTCGACCAACTTACCATCTGCTAGTTCTGGTATGCTTATCGTTTAGTTTAATGGGTTCTATATCCAAAAGTGGTCTAGATTTACTTGGCACAAAACTCAAGTCGGTGCCCGAATCAAATAACACAGAGGCATAATGATTGCTTACTAGAAATGTATCAGTGACAGTGTTTGGGTCCTGGTATGCCTCTTGTGCTCCAATGATGTACGCTCGCCTATGAACTGGTTGGTGATTGTCGTTAGCTTGGTCTTTGTCATTTCGGTTGTTGAGTGGACACTGGTTTCGATAGTGTCTCGTGTCACCACACTCGAAACATCCAGTGGTTTGTCGCTCCTTGTTGGCTCTGGTGGGAGGGTCAGTTCTACAAGATTGAGTCTGATGACCCCAGCATTTGCAGTTTCTACAGAAAGTACACCCACTCTCATGGTGTCGTTCACACTTTTCACACTTGGGTTTGTTTCCCTGGTAGACTCTTGGTTCAGTGGTAGTGGCAGTGTATGCTCTTTTAAGTATATATATAAATCTTAAAAGGGATAGGGCTTGTTTGGTGTAAGAATTTTTAGAAATATATACCTTTTGCAAACACCCATGATATTGTTATAGTCCTATCATCAAAATTGAGATCTTTAGGGGTTTTATTCTTAATCTCTACCCCTTTATTAATCATTTCCAATTTTGGCTTAACTGATTTAGTAGGGGGATATGAGAAATCCCCATAATACCCTCCATTTGAATTTGAAAAGTGTTAAACATGTTATCATCTCAACCCTATTTTTAACCCCAACAAAAAAATATACATATATAAACAAACCCTAAATACACACATATAACACCATAAAAAACACACTTCTCAACTGTTTTCTCTCAAAACCCTCCCTCAAACCACCGACAAACCCAACATATCTTCCAAGAACACATACGTTTTCGCCACAACCATCTTCTTTCGTAGAAATCACCATTGCCATTCTAAATTCCATCCTTCGTTAGATCTCACTCGGTTCGTTAAAAGTTGCGCGTTTCCACTAATTGGTGTTGAGATCCTATGAGTTTCGGCGAGATCCGTCGATTATAAGTTTTCTGTATGCTCTTTATGTATGTCGGGTGGGTTAAAATCAGTGAGTTTCCACCTTTTGGTGTTGAGACCCGATGAGGTCTATCGAGGTATATGGTTTTTAAGCCGGTTTAAATGTCCGATCTGTCATGTTTTCTTAGATCTGTTTGTGAATCGGGTTTGAAGTGAACTTTTAGAAAATGGCTTTTGTGTGATTTTCGGGCTTTTATGTGTTTGGTTGTGTCGATGATTTTTGATTTATTAATGGTTTTTTTCTTTTTTATTTCTTTTTCTTGATATCTGATTATAGAAATATTATATATATATATATATATATATATATAGAGGGTAAGGTTCCAATGAGAACACTTCAAAAATAAGAACGGCAAGAACACTTCATAAATGCACAATTAGCCAACAAAATCATTACATTCACACTCATACATCTCAAATATGTGTATAAAAATTGATTAGAATAGACGCGAACTTTCAGAAATACACAAAAAATGAAAAAATGATTGATGCACAATTATAGAGATAATCGTGTATCAATCGTTTTTTCCGATTTTTGTGTATTTTTAGAAGTGTGCATTTATTTTTCTTTGCATATTTGAGATGTATGACTGTGAATCTAATGATTTTTGTTGGCTAATTGTGCATTTATGAGGTGTTCTCACCGTTCTTATTTTTGAAGTGTTCTCATTTGATCCAAACTATATATATATATATATAGTAAAGGTGTGTGTTTTGTGTTATAGTGGGACATATGATTAAGTTTGTGTTTTCTTTTTTTCTTCTTGGTATGTGATTATAGAAAGATATTATCATTATTATATTTCATTTTCAAATTTTTTTTACAAATGTAGTATAGGTCTATCGAGGTATATTTTCTGGTGTTTTAATTTCTAAGTTTGTGTTTTAGTGGGACAATTTGTTGGTTTGCGTTTTATGGAGACAGATTATTTATTTTTTGGCTATGTTTATCGAGTCTCATCTCTACGGGGCAACGACTCGACGAAAACCGTTTTGGCCATTTCGTAAAATTTAAAATATTCGAAGGGTCAAATTCCTCAAATATGCAACTCTTTGTCAAAATAACCTTTAATATATTTATTTTTTAGATTTTCGAAAAATTCAAGTTTCAAATATTTAAAGTCAAAAGTTTTCAAGTTTTAAACTATCAAATTTTACTATTTTAAAATTTTGTTTCATGGTAATTAAATTGTCTTTTAGTATTACTCATTTACTCCTTAATAAAGGAATAATATTTAATTGTAACAACCTAGAATTTTTTTATCTGCGTAACTGGGTTGCATAATTGTATGATAGTAGACTGTTTTATTAGGGATTGTCAGGATGCAATAAAAATAATTATTTAACTTCTTTTAAATCAATTCCAAGTTTTCAAATCTACATATTGTTTTGAGACTTCCAAGATGTGTCAAATTTGAAAGTTTGAAAAGTCTAAAAACTTTGAAATCAAAAGGGAAAGAATAGTGTACAACCTTTTAATTTAATGTGTGCCACTTTTTCTTAATGTAAAAGTGTCAGCTGTATACATCAGTTTTGTACATGGCTTTGATTTGCGTAGTCACCTAGAATAAGAATTACCCCAACATTTAATTTTTAATTTAATAATACTTGGTTCAAATACTTACATTAGAAAACATCAAAAAAGTGTTCTGAAGTTGTTTAATCCTAGTAGTTAGTATTTATAACGATAAAAATATTTATAAATACTACGTAATAAATAAGGTTATAACAACGAACCACCATACTACCATACTAAAATAAGTATAAAATTGATCGCATCTACCCTTCGTAAGACGTATGCTTGAGTTTGTTACTTTGTTATATTTATTATACACTCCACATCGGGTCAAGAATCGCTAGCTTCTCCCAGTCACATTTTACAACTCGTATCATTTCCATAAAGGCGAGATGATAATGAACACAAGATTTTCCATACTACTGAATTTTAAATCGAGATGGAAATTTTTTTGGTCACGGATTGGGTAAATATGTGGATAAAAAATGACCGGGAAGCTAGCGATTCGGGCTTTTTCTAGGCCTGAGCTCGGGCTAAAACACGTATGTTCATCTCTAATATGAATATAACATCTATAATGTACACATCTAAGACATGCGGTGTTTTTTTAATTTTCTATGGGTTTTTTTTCCAAGTGTTGTACATCATATTACTTCATATTATTATTATTTGTTTGGTTTAACACTTATAACTTATATAAAATTTTCAACTGCTATTTCACTACCTTTTTTTTCACGAATTTCAAATATCTTCTCGACCACATTACGCGGGTTACCAGCTAGTTGAATATAAATTGAGTAACTAAATTGATTTATTAAAAATTAAATAATTGGTGACATCTTTAAGATGAATCTAAAGAATCTTATATTATATTTTAGTTAGAAATTAATAAAAGAAGCAATAAGAACTTTCCATAAGAGATTATTTATAAATAAAAATAATTCAAATACTAACACATTGCTCAATATTTTCTCTAAAAATAACTGTCTCCATTTTTTTCTAAATGAAATCGAAGAAAAAAAAACTGTTTCAATAAATGGTAAATACCAACCATCCTCACGATGATTCTTTAAATAAAATATTATTATAAGAATTGATATTCAAACAATTATTATTACTAAAATATAACCCACGAATTCGCGAGGTTATAGTTGAAAAATTGTGAATATTGATTAAATACATCTCTCTTATCTTATAAAGGAGAGACTTAATTAAGTAATCTTGTCCTAAGTCACCCCTAAAAGTTAATTACCACCTTACATTGTTTTAGTTCGTCTAATCACAACCCTTAATTATCATTAGCAACATGATTAATTAATCTTAATCTTTTGTGACCTAATTAGTTCCAATTATACCCTCATGCTTCACACTCCGTATCTTCCCTTTTGTTTTAAAAATAGCGAACAATCCCCCACCCCAGAAACCTAGCGATCGACCAATCCCTCACCTCCCCCACCCAGGGCAAACAAGCGATCTAATCACAGAGCAAACAAGCGATTTGTTTGAGAGCAGTGATCAGGAGTTCCCAATACCCTATTGAATTAATCTCCTCTTTCCCGCATCAAGCCCTCATTCAATCAAACCAATAATTCGACGATTGGTCAAGTTTTTGGGTTGGGGATTGCATCATTCTGGCGCCATCTTCTGCTAAAGCAAATCAAAATTCGCATGAGTAACGGCAAGGTGCGATCTCTCCTTTGTTGATTCTTGGTTGGTTTCAATTTGTGTATTAATTACCAACGGATTGTTCTATGTCAATTTAAAATCTTACATGTAAAGATGACTGAATTGTTGGAATTAGTTATGATTTTGCTGTTTGTAATATGAGTTTCAATTATAGCTTGTATGATGTACAAAAAATGGGTATGCACACCAAGTGTTTGATTAAATGCTTGGATGCAAGTTTTATATGATTTGCTTAAACAGTAGTAATCTTTCTGATCTGGTGTAGAGATCAAATCTTGGTTCGAAATGTTATGGTCTAAAAGCAAATATTAGTATGTATGTTGTCAAAGCGATGTCTCTTTACTTTTATTCTTTTGGGTTCTTTTTTGCTTTTCTAGAACGATTAATTGAATAGTATGTTGAAGATGAATACTGATATATGTATGTTTATTTCAACATTCTAATGGGTTGTATTTTTGTATTTTTGATTTCATGTTCAATCAGTTTGATTTGGGTCCGTAAATGAAATAGTATGAATTGATTAATTGAGTAGTATGTTGAAGATGAATACTGATATATGTATGTATGTACACAGACATAGCTATTCATGATGTTTTTATTTAGATATTTGTTTATGTTGTGGCCAGTGGGAAAAGATGCCTTTTTCGAAATTAAATCTATCTAAAGAAAAATTGTAGATTTGCTTCATCAATTAGATATTATGTCAGAGTGCAAATTTAACGATTTGTTCGAATTTTGATGGTACATTGTTTATGTTCCTTATGTATCAACCTCCCAAATTTAAGTCCTTCAATACTGGGTAGCTCGATGTTTGTGGGAAACGTGTTTACATAATACAATCATTCATACATCCATATTAGATTTATGTTATTATATTTTAATGATGACTGTGTATTTGTTAATTTGATAAAATTATCAACTGAGTAGAGTGCTACTTTGCTAATTTTCACCAAAATGTGTAATTGTGTAACACCCAACTTTCGATAAAATTGTTTGATGATTTACAGCTCCTACCGGTGCAGGTTATTGTTAAGCAATCAACTTTTTGCTTAATGGGAGTTTGCAGACTGTGTTATGTTTATAATTAACAAAATTGTTTTTCTTACATGATTATGTCAATGTACAAAATGCAGATGTCGTCGGCGAGTTGGTCTCGATCAAGCCTATGTGCATCAAAAAGGAGAGTGGAAAAGGAATCCAGATTCGTAGAGTTTGAGTCACAAGATGTTGCGTAAGTATTGTTGTCAACATGCTATTTTGAACGTTATAATGCTACTTTGAACGTTAAACTTCAAAGGACTTCTTTAACACATTATATCGACTATAAAAAAGTACCATTTTTCATTGATTTGTGACTTCTATTGATTATGTTATTGCCTAATGAAAGTGAACCCATCGATAAATTATGTATAAAAATTTGTAATCTACTGATGCAGCTGCTTTGACTTCGTTTGGGTGCAAAATGGGCCCTCGTCAAAGGATTTTATTAAAAAGGTTATATTCTTCTACACTTTTCTTTAGCACAAAATGACCTCTTGATCTATTGACATACTCGAATTTAACTCATATCTCGAATTTAAATCATATTATTTCATGTAAAACTAACCAGACCAGGATCATATATTGGAGTTATTGTTGCATATGGTGTTGCTAATTTCTTAAACAAAGTAAGAGTAATAATGTATGAAGTTCAAACATATGTGCCATGTGTACTCTACAATATATCTTTAGTTATAGCATTTTACTGATTGTATGCCTCATTATTTCGATCATTTGATCTTTGAAATTTTGTAACACTAGAGGCATGCCACATTGTTTCCCACAATTTGGACCTGGCCATATGCATTGGCGTGCTTACTATTGTACTGCCTATTAAAGTTTAAGATTTTGATACTCTCTGAAATTCTTTTGTGATATATCTGGAAGTTGATGGTTCCATTTATTTCAATAGCATGTGGAAGTACTATAAGTAGAGCTCCCTTGCTTATAATTTAGTTTGAAACAGCACAAATTTGTAACCAATTCTGATCAGTCCACTGTTGATTTTGAAAATGTAGATGGATCGCCTGTAATTACTTTAGATTTTAAGAGGAGGTTAATCAGACCGATACACGATTCATCGTTGATGCTTGGGACTGATTGAAGGGCATAAACGATTCAACGTGTGTATGAATAATCGACATTTTTGCAATAGCATGTTGAATAATCGACATTCATCGTTGATGTTCAGGACCGATGAGGTATAATCTTTTCCTATGATTCATAATCATCACACCATATTCAATTCAAAGTAAAGATTTTACTAATTCATAAGCTGGATCATAGCGGAACCACTCCGAGGTCCAATTCTCAACTATAGCTTTTTTTATCATATCTGCTACATAAATTATGATTAAAATCTATAATGATTCCCTTTTTGCAGTATTGTTAGCTCAGTGGGCATGACAACCATATAGTACGGACCTTACACCCAGGGGTTGTTCCTCTTCCTTGCGTAAATGTCAGCTGCAACTCTTTCTGTTCCACCTATTAGCATTCTATCCATAACGAGCACTGGTGTTCCTAATGAATATCCGTTGAATTACTTGGAGGGGGTATTGGTAGCTTGCTGTGTGAAACGGGTTGACAATATTTAAAATCTTGTCATTGGCAACGACTAATGATAAAATAATTATATATCAGAAAGTTGTTGAGTATCTGAAGCTGTCTGCAGACCCTCTGCCACATAAAATTTATGAAACAACCAATGTAATTAGGCTTCATTGTCGATGTTATATCCATAAGCTGCTATCTAGAGAATATGGTCTGTTGTACTCTACTTGATTTATTGTTTTCATTAGTTATGCTTCTTCAATGATGCATTAGATTCATTATTTTGTCATGATTCAGGTTAATAGTCGGGGAAGCATAAAGAGGTGGTTCAATTGAGAAAACTTTGGATACAGCCAAGAAGAATTATGAAAATGGAGTTGTGGTTGGTTACTTGAATATAGATGGCTATGATTGCAAGAATCTCTTAAAGCTTTGGAGTTGTGGTTGGTTACTTGAATATAGATGGATATGATTGCAAGAATCTCTTAAAGCTTTGATGGTGCAACCTGGTGTCCAAATCTTACTTACATTTGTGTTCCAATTTGCTAGGGAAGACCAACATTAGTTCGGTACTAATATGATTGTATATTGTATGGTGTAGGAGGAGGATTGTGGGCTCTGAGGGGTCATTAGCTCCTTTGGCTACTACTATATGTGAGCTTTTACACGGAAGGTATGGCTACCGGCTAACATTGTATTATTTGGACCTGATCATGTTCTTCCTTTATTATTGCTAATCGGATGATCCAAATGTAATACATATTAAAAAATCAATGCCAATGTACTCAATTTCTTAAGGTATTCTACATGACAATGTTGCAAACAATGTACAAGTCTTCCTTATGACTCAAGAGTATGTTTAAATATGTTACACTCAACCACATATGTATGTCCAGTAAGTTTTTTGATATAATACACTTCCCGTAGTTTGTGGGTAAATTTATGTTTGTCAACCTTGCTATTTTACTCTAAATGATGCGAATTGTTTGTTTTATTCCGTTGATCCTTATTTCCTCTATTAATTGAGATTGTGTGCGTTTACCTTTATTAATTGCAGCCAAACTCCTAGCATAACTGTTATATCGTAAGAAGCGGTACACTTGTCATGGTATGACTATCTCAACATTATGCTTATAACTAATACTCTAAGGTAGAAATTGGGCAGTTTTAGGTTTAAAAGCTCAACCTCATTACAATTTATGACTTCCTTACGAAATTTTATAAACTGATTTTTGCTTTCTGGAAGTGCAAGTATCTCTAGACAAGAACTTTTGTCCCGTTCTCACATTTTGCAAAATGTGAACCCAAAATATGTAATAAATTATATAATATGAGAGGGTTATGTAATATTTTTTTGTGTTTAATTTTAGGAATTTTATTTGATAGTTGGTGCATTAGATTTGACGTACTATGATTTTGCAATCGCATAATGCAAAGTAGCTAAATCATAAATTCAATATTTTTGAACATAAGTGTTAATTTCCCTGTTTGGCCCATAATAATACGTATTGTGACCCGTTACTGAACCTGCTTACTGACTCATTTTGCTACCTTCAACCCGTACTGACCATTGTTTTCCCCAAAAAAATATTGTGAGTAGTCTAGGATTACTTATTTTTATGCACCAAATGTAGTGTTAAGGGCATGGCATGTCTGCAAAAATTAGTACCGATCGTTTATGCTATTCAAATTTTATGACAGATTTATTAATAAGTTAGTAACCCAAGTATTAGTGAAAGTTTACAGTTCTCTTTAAGTTAAACGAAAACCTACTTTTCCGATGATTCTTTAAATCCGGATTTGTAGGCTCTTTTGTGATTTTATTTCTTCCGTTCTTATCAAATCTGCAAAAGGAAATTCATGGCAGACTTTTTGATGAAGGATGCGGGATGTAGAGGAGGCAATTTTCTAATGGGTCAATTTGGGATATGCTTTACCCCTTAGGAGTCAATCAGTAATACACTAATACGACAACTAATTGCAGTATATTGTTACTTTGTTGCTTTGAATTTAAGAAGCCATGTCAGGGTTTCTATTGGTGGTTATCTTGGTGAGAAGGTTGGTAGAGTTTTTGTTAGTTCTCTTCATAAAATTACGTAGTGCAGATATTATGCATATTAGTGCATGATTTGTTCTCAAATGCAGGATATATTGAAGTTTCAAGACTACAAAGTCAAACTGTCAATTAATCAAATGCTAATCAAGTTCGTGTCAGAGTTAAGCTGATGCATTTCTTGAAAGTTAATATGCATGAATCTGATCTTCAAATTTTTGGAGATTGCTTTTTAGTTAGTCTATCTTATGTAAATTTTCAACCTTTGGTTTCAATTTGGCTAAAAGGAGTTACGATTGAAGCCTCTGATGACACAGATCCACTGGTGGGATGGCATCTTGAGGCCCATGTTGAATATCTAGATGGGTAATATTGACAACTTGAAGTCACAAGTAGACACTGAGATCCTTTCTATTGACATCAACAAGCATATGGTGGAAAAATCTTCAGTTTTAAATTATTTATAAGTTTGTCCATTGTAACTACTCGAGAAAGTTAGGAAATTTGTTAGTTACACGAACATTAAATACATGTTTAGAATGGGTATTTAGAACTTTAGTTTATATAGTTGATTGATGCGCCCCAAAGCGTTGTATGAAGACGGCGCTCGGACCGCGATCGTGGGTGTTTTTTAATTTATATTTGCTGGGGTCTAAGTATGATTTACTAATACTGAACCAAATGCTAGTAGATGGTAAGTATGACCTAGAGTCGTTCTTAAAGAGAAACTGAATTGAAACGGAGGTGATTCAATCAATCTTTCTTTTCTAGTAAAGGTTTTAAAAGAGTGCGTTGGGGGTTTTGGTTCAGTTAACTAAGTAAACTAAATAAAGCGAATAAAAGTGTAATAATAAATCAGATAATAAAAGTAGTATTTGTTGTGAGTTCGTTAACTAATAATGTGGGATGATGACTCTTATGGGAAAACGATTATCTAAATTGGAAATGTTTAGTGGATTCAACACCCAGTGGAATAACCAATAAGAACCCTATTAGTCAGGTATCAACTAATATGTCATGAGGAACTAAGGTGTCATGATTCTGATCAGACAGACGATGCTTAACTCTCCACACTCTCCTGTGAGGGAGTCAGTGACTCGTATTATTGAACGTATTCGCTCGTGGGTGAAGGAATAGAGTAGCAGGTCATTACAAATCTGACCTTTCTTAATACCATAAAGATTTCAAATCCATTAAACAATTACCTTAGAATTTATGTTCGGACTTATTAACCAATTCCTATTAATGAACTTAAGGATGATAAACAGGGGAAAGTATTCAAGGTTCTTGCGTATCTTACTTTTGGTTTAGTGTACTTTTGATTCCAAACTTGCCTTTCTCATTACAATTAACAAATCCCTAGGTTTTCGTAAATGGTTATTTAGCCTGTATCCTACCTACTCTAATCTAATCTAAATTAACTAATCTAATTAAAATGCTAATTAAAATGCTGACGGCTTTTTGCATAAAGTTAAACCCAGATCATGTCGGAAAATACTATGGTGATTCACAATGTATTTAATCGTTTACCAATGTTTCCATTGTGAATTTAGTTGCTTCGCCATGTTTACATGATAAGTACATTGTGATCGAAAGTGTACAATACTCATGGAAAGTCCACGTAATCACATTGCATTTTATGATGCTTGCATGACGTTACGGTTAAAAACATAGTTTTTACACAGATAACTATTGATCAAGTATCAAGGTTCGCGACTCCTCTTTACAGGGTTACAATCACGTTTGTTAATCGAAAGGCGAATATAAGTTTTAGGTTTAAAATCATAAGATAAGTCCGTTCATAAAGTTTCCGTTTTATAATGTCCATCCATAATACAACTACCTTCTGTCGTTACCGACTTCTATACGTATGTACTTTGCTTAAAAGCATTTCCAGCACTATACCGAGTAAACAGTCTAATAGGGGCCGTCATATTATTTCACGACATATTTAAAGTCATCCCACAATTATATATGCTAACTACATCACAACAAATACAATAGTAATCTACTCGCTAATCATGGCACAAACTAATTCTAGCATAATTAAAGCATACATATTTAATTAAGATAGAATAGGATAGAAAGAACCCGGATTAAAATGCGAGAAGGAATAGACTTGAATTAATAAGCGTAACTCCAAGCGTACACCAAAGAATACAAAATGTTCCCTAGCTTTCGTTCTACTTTTGAACAAGCTCCATAACTAGCCTAACACTAATTTTGAAGTAAGAAAATAGAATGAGAAAGTAAAGAGAGAAATATGCCTAATGCATATGGGACATCTTCAAATGAAATCCTAGGGGCTGTATTTATATGGAAAATATGGCTCACATTAGCATCCCTAGGCTCACATTAGCAAAGGAGTGAAAGGTGGTGCACCAGGTACGAAAAAGTAGCGAAAGGTGGTGCATCGGGTACGAAAAAGTAGTGAAAGGTGGTGCACCAGGTACAAGCAAGGACGAAAAAGCGCAAAAGAGACGGGGTGGTGGAGGCCGGCGCCGCCTGGCTGCTGGCCGGCAGCGGCTGGCTGTTGGCCAGCGGCGGCCGGCTGCCACCCGCCCCGGTCCGCCGTTTTTCGCTGCGTTGCTTAATTCGCGTGTATCTTCTTCGTTATGCGGCGTTGATTCTTTTTGCGTTGGATTCGTAATTCAAAAACGAATACTTTGATGTAAAGATATCCCAAAAATATGTTTCCTATTTCCAGATATTGCGTATGAATCATTTGGATCTTCCGGCGGGCGTAGAATCTTCATTCTTTATCCGTTTTTGTTGATTCTTTTTCTGTTGGATTCGTAATTTGAAAACGAACATCTTGGGTGAGATGGATGTTAATGATGGGCACTTTTGTCTTGAAATCTCATTTTGATGCCTTGAATCTTCACATCTTCGTTTTTCATCTGTTTTGCTTGATTTTTATCGTGCAACCTTGTTTTGACCATCTTGGCATAATATCATTGATTTGTATTAGTTTTGAGTTTAAAATGCCAAGAATCATTCTAGAATGAGAGAAATATCGGTAGTAAAAATATGACTTTTTACGCGATATCATTGATTTTGATTCATTTCGAGATTATGAGATGTAAAATAAATATTCCTTTCTGGACAAATTGACATGCACCTCCGTAGTGTTGTGTGTTGTCGTTTATGATTTGTTTGCAAGATATGGTTATGTCAACAATTATTTTTGCATACTTATATGTAATTATTTTAATCCAAACATAAAATCACTCCCAATGATTCAATTGTTGCATGACACATAATGCGGCCAAATGATACCATTCGTTAAACGGGTTAAATTAATTTTAGTATTTTTAAAAGAGAATGTTTACAAGAACATAAGTAACTATGACATTTTATACATACAGTTAGAGACTTGAAGTATGTTAAATGTCATCTATGGAAACATGCAACACCGAGTCCTTACTATGCAGAATATGCCTCATCATAACTTCTCAATCTACATTCAAACCACAAACCATGATACACATTTCACTGAACCACTTAGCTACACACTTAAGTCTATAGTAAGTATATATACTACGTCTATAGCACCTTCCTCAAATACATATATATATATATATCTATATATATATATATATATCAATCTATATATATAATCTATATACATGTGAATAACAAATGCCTTTCATAATGAAATAATTATTTAGTTCGCTAAATTGTTTAGATCATCATCTCATATTTCCAATCTATATATCTGCTAAATGGTCATTTTGATTTCTATTAGAATTATGATTAGTCCACGAATTCGCGGGTTATAATCTAGTATAACATGGATGCAAGGTGTAATTGTGTATATTTATTAACAACTTTGCTATCACAAATGGCTAAAAACAAGTTCAATGTTGATAGTCTACGTATAATAGCATCATTAGTTGAAAAGAGCATGCATATCTTCATCTTTCTTAAATTTTGCTAGAGCATCTTCTCGCGTGGTGTGATTTTTCAATACTGTACAAAATATGTATTCATGTCTATATGTACAACGCAAACCAATCTAAAAGTATGACATGGTACATGCAATTTGTACAATCAATTCAGCAAGTACCACCTAAATACTCATAGTCATTAGCTCTTTTTGTTAGACAACCACCATACTTAACAACTTTAGAGCATCTACGACGACGTATACATCAAATTGTACTATTTTAATGTAAAAAATGAATCTGTTAAGAATATGCTCACTAAAAAAGTTGTTCTAATGTGTTGCACTAAATATATATGCAACGACTCTTTAATTGATTTAAAATACACAATTCAACAATATAATACTAATTTTTTTATATAATCTCTATTAAATTATCATAAAAGATATAATAACAATCATTATATTTAAAATCTTAAAAACATAAATGAAAATTTTATAAAATTCTGAAGTTTTTTTTAATAAATATGATAGCAAACATATAACTAGAAAAAAAACATAGGTGTGAGATGAATGTTATATGAAGAAAGATTGGGGAAAAAATAATAAAGAAAAAAAATAAAGAAAAAAGAGAAAAAAAATAGTTTGACTTAATCCAGTTCCATGGTAAAATCATTATGAATGGTAATACTGAGGGATCGAACTTGAAGTGGCTTGGTGCTCTCTTTTCAACTTAGGGCATCGGCAACAACATTTGCTTTGCCCGGATGGTACTTGATTTCGCATTCGTAATCGGTAAGCAACTCGACCCAGTGATGTTGCCTCATGTTGAGATCCTCCTGATCGAATATATGCTGAAGACTTTTATGATCGGTGAAGATGGTACATTTTGTGCCATACAGATAGTGTCTTCAGATTTTGAGTGCAAACACTACGGCTCCTAGTTCGAGATTATGAGTGGTGTAGTTCTTCTCGTGAACTTTGAGTTGTCAGGAGGCATAGGAAATAACCTTGTCTCGTTGCATCAACATGCAACCAATGCCTTGGTTTGAGGCATCACAATATACCACGAAGTCATCGTTGCCTTCAGGTAATGATATAATCAGTGCACTACAAAGCTTTTGTTTCAATAGCTGAAATGCTGACTCGTGCTTATCAATCCAGTCGAACTTCTTTTCCTTCCGAGTCAGTGTCGTGAGAGGTTGGGCTATTTTGGAGAAATTCTCAATGAAGCGCCGATAGTAACCAGCCAGTCCTAAGAATTGGCGTACTTTGGTTAGCGTTGTTGGTGCTTGCCAGCACTTGATAGCCTCAATCTTTGATGGATCCACGTGAATTCCCTGACTGTCAATCACATGACCAAGGAATTGAACGGTTTGCATCCAGAACTCATACTTGGAGAATTTAGCGTAGAACTCTTCGTGTCTAAGAAGTTCTAGAATGGCTTTGAGATGTTGCACGTGTTCCAGTTCACTGTGCGAGTCGATCAAGATGTCATCAATAAAGACAATGACAAACTTTTTGAGATATAGTTTGCACACTCGGTTCATTAGGTCCACGAATACAGCCGATGCGTTTGTCAAACCAAATGACATTACTTAAAATTCGTAATGACCATAGCGGGTTCGGAAGGCAGTTTTAGGGATGTCAATCTGACGAACTCTTAACTGATGATAACCTGATCGTAGATCTATCTTCGAATAGAAACTTGACCCTTGAAGTTGGTCGAATAGGTCATCAATACGGGGAAGTGGGTAACGGTTCTTGACAGTTAATTTGTTCAACTCTCTGTAGTTGATACACATTCTGAATGTATTGTCTTTCTTTTTCACGAACAAGACCGGAGCTCCCCAAGGTGAAGAAGTCGGTCTAATGAAACCCTTATCCAGGAGTTCCTGCAACTGAGTAGACAACTCCTGAAGTTCTGAAGGGGCTAAATGATACGGTGCTCGGGAAACGGGTGCTGCCCCGGGCACGAGGTCGATTGAGAACTCAACTTGTCTCCGTGGTGGAAAGCCAGGCAAGTCTTCGGGAAAGACTTCTGAAAAGTCTCTAATGATGGGCACATCCTGAAGTCGTTTCTCTTCTGATTTTTTCTCCATAATGTGTGCAAGGATTGCCTGATAACCCTTTCTCAGGTATTTACGGGTTTTCATGCACGATATGATATTCAATCTCGTCCCACCGGTCTCCCCTTGTATGATCAGAGTACCACCGGTGATGAGAGGAATACGGACGATTTTATCATGGCAAACGATTTCAGTGCGGTGTTTGGACAGCCAGTCCATGCCAACAATGACATCGAAACTTCCAATCTTAACTGGAATGAGATCGATGATAAAGAGCTCATCAGCTAAGCTTAAAGTGAAATTTGGGATTACACTATCGGTCTCTATGAGTTTACCATTAGCTAACTCTACCATGTACATATCATCTAAAGCAGTAGGAGTGATGTCAAGCAATGGACTAAACTCATCAGATATAAAGCTCCTATCAGCACTAGTATCAAATAGAACAGATGCAGTAAGATTGTTGAGAAGGAACGTACCCGAGACCACATTCGGGTCTTGACGGGCTTCTCCTGAGTTCAGAACAAATGCTCTTCCTTTAGCAATGTTGTTGTTGCCCTTATTCTTCATCTTTGGGCACTCATTCCTGAAGTGCCCTGTGTCTCCACACTCATAACAGGACTTAGGTTTGTCTGTGGCAATGTTGGCATTGGTAGATTTGCAGTCTTTGGCCAGATGCCCATACCTTTGACATTTATCGCAGGGAGTACCGCAGGGACCTTCATGATGTCTGCGGCACTTTGAACAGAAGGTTTTATTCCCAGTGTAACCCTTGTTGGAACCAGAACCAGTGTTGGTGGTCTTATCAGACTCAGACCTCTTGGACGATGGTTGGTTTGGATTAGGGTTTCCAGACCACTTCCTTTTGGTGTTGTGACCGGAAGATGTAATGAATGCCTAACGGCTGACAATCATTGCCATAAGTTTGTGTACGATGCGGATAACACTTTGGATGGTCGTCGGTTTGGATGAGGTGACGTTCCCCTGGATATTTTTCGGGAGACCACGAATGTACCTATTGATGCGCTTTTTCTCTAAGTCTACCATAGATGGGCAGAGGAGAGCGAGTTTTTGGAACTTGGTGGTGTAGCCAGTGATGTCAGTGCCTTGCACTTTCAGATTCCAGAATTCTTCTTCCAGTCTTTGAAGTTCCTCATTAGGGAAATACTCCTCCTTCAACATTTTCTTCAGATTTGCCCAGGGCAATTTATTAGCTGTTTCGATTCCCACAGCATTAGTATGAGTATTCCACCAGGTAAGCACACCTTCCTGAAAGGTGTAAGCAGCAAATTTGACCTTGCTGTCTTCAGCGCAGTTACAGAGCCTGAAGACAGATTCCATTCGTTCCATCCATCGGATTAAACCAATAGCACCTTCCGTGCCCCTGAGGTATAGCGGTTTACAGCTAAGAAAATCCTTGTAGGAACAAGGCTTGGTAACATGGGTAGGGGTAGTATCTACTGTCTCGTCACTCCTCCGAGAGTCTCGTGCAACTAAGGCTTCGTTTACAGCTCGGCAAACGATGGCGTTGAGTTCAGCTTCACTGTAACTCTTCCTCTTTAGCGGCATGATTTGAAACTTAGAAGTTCTTCCAACAACAGGTTTCACTTGTGATTCCGAAGAATATAAATAATAGAAGGAATACGAAATGATATATTCCTCGTGAGCACATGACGATACAACGAAATGTGTTGTAAGTTGTTACGCGCGTATAAATAGATAGGCGGTAGTAGATGAAGGAAAAACCCCGTTCTATATATCGAGTGATATTGTATTAGCTATACTTGTCATTTTCAGTGATGTGAGCGTTAACGAGCGTGTTGTCGTGTGAGGCCTATTAATATATCTTCAATATATAATAGCCTAGAGAAAAATACTTAGATGAGGCCTATGTATGTATATACGTCTATATCACATAATAGCCTAATGTGTGTCTAACACAAAACAAGTAAGAGTCTCGGTTTCTCTCGTGGTCAGAGTCAACTATTGTATCTTGTTCAGCCATAACCCCTTTCAGATTTCACATAATATTCATTTAATTGTACATAGTTGATCAGGCTATGTTAAATTAAATTAGTATGATGTAATCACTGAACCAGTTATACCTAATAAGGAATACTACCTAACGGTCATAGTCTAGGCCCACTAAATACAACCTAGTTCACTATAACCTTAGGCTCTGATACCAATCTGTCGCACACCCAAATTAAGATGCGGAAGCGATTCGGGTCGGCGCGCGACTAATCAAATATCAAGCACACAAGGTATACAATGAACGACTCTATATGCGTCATTTACAAATACATTAATATCATAAAAGTCTTACACTGTTATAATATAGTTTACAAAAGCTCGTAAGCCAAATGATAGAGATTCTAGGGATATCTAATTATACAAAATGTAAAAATGCAAGGGAATTCTCCTGATGTCTGTATGCGACTCGAGCTAATGGGCATCCTGAGTGAGCAGACCTACTGCTGCTGTGAACCTGAGAATACACGCTAAAATGATCAGCTAAAAGCTGGTGAGCTCACAGGTTTAATAATAAAGAATAATGTATGAACCGCAAGATTTAAGTATGATGATTTGTAATTAAACTAATAAGTAAATGATAAATTATGTATATAACTGCCATGAGCACATAGTCTGAGCTTAACTGAGGTGTTAGGATCACAATTAAGTGCCAGAGCGAGGGTGCCTCTATGCGTGTGCCTAATCAACACACGTATAAACAAATGATAATGAGTCCGTTTGACCAGTCAGTGCTTGCTGACCCGGACGGGGATTGTCAGTCCCATATGGTACCATACACTAACATTCACGCTATAAAGTGTTACCAAACTATGCTATTGAGGACTTATGATGATTAGATGAATAACTCATACAGAATATAGTGATATTTGATACTTGCGTTCATATGTAAAATAAAACAGGCATGTATTCTCACCCCAAGAGTAAAAATAGTAAATTAGGGCTATGAGACTCACCCGAGTCTAATGAGATGATATTAAGCAATAATGATGGTATTCAAGAAAAATGATGTCGTCTCCAACGACTGAAACCTGCTGGGCGTCCTAAACGCGCAAGGTTTAAATGATTAGGTGTTGAAACTTGCTGGGCGTATTAAACGCACAAGGTTTTAATGATTAGATGTCTCAACAGACCATCTGTGCTAGTTGTTCCCTCAACTAGTTATGTCCAAATACTTTGGTTTGTTTGTTCGTGTTTTGAAAACATGTACGGTCCGTTGGTGATTAATTGTAATAATAATCTCAAAACATTATTATTAAAATGTTGTAATGATATACTTGTAAAGTATATTTGAAGTGTTTAGTATTCGTGTAAGTCATGTGTTGTTGTGTTGTTGTCTTAGGTGATTATAAATTGTTACCACTACTAATTATAATCTCGTGTGATTATAAGTTGTTACCACTACTAATTATAATCTCGTTTCCACTGCTAGTTATAACTTAGTTACCATTTCTAATTATAATCTCGTTTCCACTGCTAGTTATAACTTAGTTACCACCGCTAGTTATAATCTCATTTTCACTGCTAGTTATAACTTAGTTACCACTGCTAGTTATAATCTCGTTTCCACTGCTAGTTATAACTTAATTACCACTACTATCCAAAAATAGTAAGTTTTTCCGTTTTCGAAACCGAAGTCCGTTTTTGTTGACTCGGTCAAACCTTATCGGTTTGACCCGAGACTTTTATCCAACCATTAAACATGTTCATATAGTTCATAAAAATTTTCGGTTCGTATCGAGGTTAACCCGAAGTGTCGGTTTTTAAAATGTTTCCAAAACAACCTCTTTTTATATGTTTTCCAGATTTTGGCTCGACGAACCTCTCGTTTTCTACACTTTTTAATCCAAACCAAGTCCCACTAAAAATCACAGTTAATCCTTTATATGTCTAGTTCATTTCTGCATTTTATCATGATTTTAGAAGGTCATTTAATATTAAAAAAAAATGAAGATGGAAGGTGGTCATATTTGGTCTAAAAACAACCTCAGTCCATAAATCGATTTCTACACAAAAATTGGTGGGTTTTCAGGTCAGGCCATAGAAGAACTTTTTGTATAGGACTTTTTTATGAAGGTTTTGATATAAGATACATGTTCTAATTCTATATAGAACTCGAGATATGGAAGTTTTGGTGAGTCGGTTTTTAGAAGACAGAATCTGTCTTTGTATAGTCATATGAAAAACGTGTTTATACATAAGATTTGGACATATACTTGTTGTATGAGAAAGCTAACATGTATATTATCATTAAACAATAAGATCTAATGGAAAGAATCACTCACAACAAGGATGAAGTCGATCTAGAGAGGAAAGTGATGGATGGTGCTCGGTTATGTTCCTTCTTTTTTTTCTCCTTTCTTTTCCTCCAAATGATTGATGATAAATTGTAGTTTTTTAGTGTGATTTTAGAGAGAGAGGAGGTCTGAGATTAGAGAGAGAGTAGAGAGATAGATGAGATGATGAAATGTGAAGAGTGTGAAGGAAGCTTGAGGGTGGTTTGGTGTTTTAAAGTCAAGAACATGATCCTAAAAATGAGGATCATGTTGGCTGATTTTCTTATGGTCAAAAGGTGAGAAACAAGTTGCTAAATCTTTTCTCTAATTATTGATATTAAATCCATGTTCGTTTACCCGATCGTTTAAACGTAAAATTAAACGATATATAATATACGTACGAGTTAATAATAACGAATGAATTTTGATATTTTTGAGTTGAAGTATTTTTATCAAATACTTAGTAATGAGTTATAAAAATATAAATTTGGTTTGTTTTGATTATCGGATGTGTTTCACATATTTTTGATCACGTAGACGTTATTTGTACGATACGAAATACTTAGTGGATATTATCGAAATAATATTTAGAAATAAATATGTTTATCAAATAATTTAATATTATTTAATAAATTGGGTTCACCAACTTCCTTATTAATGTATCGGAATTTGGCCGATATAACATGACACGATTTAATTAACCATGTTAATACGTATATATAACAATACACGTAATGATACATACAATTAGCCTAACACATAACTAATTACATGTATTAAGAAAATGATTAAGACCTAATAACTAGTCCTAATTTGACGGGTGTCACAAAAATCCTCTCAAATTCTCTCTATACACACACATTCACCACCTCTCAAATTCTCTCTATACAAACACATTCACCACCACCTTTTACCACCACCACCTTTCACCACCACCACCTTTCACGCCACCACCTGCCACCGCCACCACCACCTTCACTGCCACCGTCACCACTTTTCACCTTCGCCACCACTTTTCACTGCCGCCACCACCACCTTTCACCGTTACTGTTCACCTTCACCGCGATCGCCACCTTCAACGTCATCTTCAAAGCTCACCTTCACCACCTACTTCATTGTCCACCTCCTTCACTATCCACCACCTTCACCGTCATCGTGCACCACCACCTTCACCGTCACCGTACACCACCACCTTCACCTTCACCGTACACTATCTAGATTTGAATATATAGACGTAGATCTACTTTTCAGATCAAGATCTGAAAAAAGTAGATCTAGATCTACTTTTTCAGATCTAGATCTAAAAAAGTAGATCTGAAAATCCACTGCATTTTACACGTCGGAACTGCATTTTAGATCTACTTTTAAAAAAGTAGATTTGGAAAAAAGTCATTGCATTTTACGTTTCGCTTACTGCATTTTAGATCTACTTCTTAAAAAGTAGCTCTGGAAAAAAAATCACTGCATATTATATTTATTTTACTGCATTAGTAGATCTGGAAAAAAAATCACTGCATATTATATTTATTTTACTGCATTTTATAGTTTATTAACTGCATTTTATCTACTTTTTCATATCCAGATCTAAAAAGTTGATATGAAAAAATCACTGCATTTTAGTTTAAAGTACTGCATTATAGATCTAAAAGTAGATCTAGAAATAATTAAATGCATTTTACGATTATTCTGTTGCATTTTACATTTAGATGTAGATTTAGTTGATATTGAGTGATGATTTTTGATTAGTTACATAGTGTATGAAATTTGTTTGGATTTGTGAAATTTTGATCCAAATCTATAAAGTAGATGTGAAAAAATCAATTGCATTTTATGATTATTCTACTCCATTTTACGTTTATTCAACTATATTTTACGTTTTTTAACATTTATATGCATTTTATTTTTGTTTAGTGCATTTTATGTTTTTACTGCATTTTACGTTTTTTCAACATTTTAATTCACTTTAGTTTGTTTTACTGCATTTTATATTGTTCATTGCATTTTAATGTTTTTTCACTGCATTTTAACGTTTTTACTGGATCTTACATATTATCATGTTTTTTGAATGAATATATATTATTTTTTTTAGCACTTAATTTAAATAAATTTTTACTATTTTTCGAGCAGATCCCTAACTTTTTCAGGCAGGTCCCTAATTTTTTAAAATTGCAAAATAGTCCCTGATGGAAAAAAGGGGGGGACACATGTCAATTTATGGTTAGCTAAAAGCTTGTCTTTTCTGCCCCTCAAAAGGGGCCTGCTCCTTTAAACCCTACCCTATTATATAATGTAGTATGTTTATTTTAAAAATATATTAGTAAGTTTGTAAAATACCTAAATGGTTTTTGAATATGTAAAGATTTAACAGAATGTACATGTCGTCAATTTATATGAATGGAAAGTCAAACCATTTAAATAATTGTTAATTAAATTAGTCAAAAATTTCAATCCTCAATATAGGGTAATTAGGTAATTGATGCATCATTAATATGACTTAACTCATGGACATTTGAAGGGGTGATGATCAATGGTGATTAGGCATGAGAGTTAACTTAATAAAAGGTGAAGATTAATTTAGAAGCGTGAAATTTTTAAAGCTTTCTTATAATAATAAATATGATGATATGATGATGATGATATGATATGATGATAGTTTGTTGGTTTCTTCCTCTAGTTTTGGAGTGCTTGTTTAATTAATTCAAACTGGGTTTAAACGAGTATGATATCATTAACTTTGGCAACACCGAAAATAAGATTATTAGTATTGTTATTCTAATTTAGTTTCCAAAATTTGAAAAGCAGTTAGCATTATAGTTAATTTTGCATCCATGTTGGGGCAATGTCTTAATATTTAAAAAGATTTTCTAATGATAGTCCCCAAGTCTGTATTTAAGAAAATAATTTGTGCATAAATGATGATATATTAATGGGTTAATTACATATATATTCCCACCTTAAATACTACCAATTACATATATACCCAACTCAATTCATAAATTACATCTATACTCAAAATCCCAATTTAAAATTCTAAAAACGATACAAATATATTTATAAATTCTTAATGACTATTATACCCTTATCTTCTTATATACCTTCTCTATCATCAAATCCTAAATCTTCATGCAGAAAATCATCAGTTCAACGCGTATCACATACTTCTTTTATATTTACATAATAATATTGATATTATATATCACCATCTGTGTTGCAATACATATATAAACTTCGTCAGAATGTTGAACTTGAAATATCCGCATGTTAATAAACACTGATCGAGTCGTACATATACGGATATATGGACCTCCTTGAAAAGTAAAACAAAGAAACAAAATACTCATACTCTTTGACCACATGTTATGATATGTCCCATCGTTTCATCAAGTAGCTACTATACTTTATGATTTATTTGCTGCATAATTGTAGGGTTTTAATTTTTCATCAAGTAGCTACTATACTTTTTGATTTATTTGCTGCATAATTGTAGGGTTTAAATTTTTAATAAAAGGAGAGATATAAAGAGAGGAAGGTATAATAGTCACTAATGACTTTATAAATGATTATGTGTAATTTTTAAAATTTTAATTATAATTAAAATTGGATTTTGGGTATATATGTAATTTATGAATTGAGTTGGGTATATATGTAATTTGGAGTGGTTAAGGTGGGGAGATATGTAATTAACCCTATATTAATTGTAGTTAGTTGGGTGGTTATTAAAAAGTTTGTGAGATGATTACCAGCATGGTACAAGAATATGATGCGTGTCTGAATATTTTAATTATAACTTTTAGGTTTATCATTAGAAAAATTCTATTTAAATTAATTTTATTTTAAATAATCTCTTATCTAGAGTCCTTGTGCCTTCTTTTATCAATTACCTTTTAATTAAGAGTAAGAAGAATGTAAAAAGATTAGAGATGGCAACGGGGCCGGGGGTATCGGAGACCTCAATTCCCATCCCCATCCCCGATATCTAGTTCAAGTCCCCATCTCCATTCCCATCGGGGAAGATGATTGAAGCCTCATCCCCAACCTGAATGGGGATCGGGGATCTCCAACGGGGAATCAGGGATTTACCTATAATGAATGCGTCTTATAGTTTAGCCCATAATGATCGTATCTTATGTATTTGCCTAATGTATTTGTCCATATTGTGTACATAATGAAGAATTATGATGGGTATATAAGGTAAAATATGATTACTTAATATTTAAGAAAATCATAATTTTTAATTTTTTATAATACATATATCACATCTTACATACAAAATAAGTATACATATATAATATACCGGGTATGAGTACGGGTCCGCGGTAAATTCTCAATCGGGTACGGGTTCGGGTATGGGGACCCGCCTAGTATTCTCATCCCGACCCCGTACCCGGTTTTTAGTTTCGAGGATTCTCCGCCCCCGTCCCTATCCCCGGTCAACTCGGAGATCCCCGGTCAAATCGGGTTTGGGTATCGGGTTCCCATCAGGTGTGGGTTTTTTTGCCATCTCTAAAAAAGAGAACGAGCTTTGTTGAAAGTCAACCCACCCCGGACAATTTAAAACAGTTGTCGGTATAAAATTACCAAGTACTAGTAATTTTATTCGTTTTGGTCAAAGTAAACCCCCGATCGTAGTGTGGGAAACTTATATATCGGCATCGTCGTGATTCGCGATTCGAGATTCGATATTCTTGTCGTCGTCAACCATGGCTATCTCCGGCACTCTTCATAACTATAGTTTCCTTTGTTTTTTGATCATTGCGACCTGTGGTGTCCCCATAGCAACATCCCTCATGTACAATCATGCTGAAATAGGTCTACATAATCAGAATAAACACATACTACCCGACGGTAACAGAACATGCATCATCTCCACGCAAAGCTTACAAATTGAACATGCTAAAAGGGCTACCGAGTTGAAGCTGGTCGAGAAAGCTACCAGTACCATTCCGTTCATTACATCGAAATTTGATAATGAACTGAAATTAGTCGATGAGAGAGACCCACTATTTGACGATTATGCCAGACTCATGGGGTGGACTGAAGTCACGTACTATGAAGCGTATCGTGACAATGTCATGTATTCCATTTCTGCTTCTTTGAGGCCTTGGGCATATCTCGTGGGAATTGTTGTTGTGATTATAATTGCTACAGCTATCATCTTGTCGCTGCTCTTGTATTCATACAAAGCTATATTTAATAAAAAGAGGTCGAATGATGTAGAAGGCCAGATTATCCCAGACGATATGTTTGAGTCATGCTCCCCACGACCATTTACTTTTGACGAACTAGCACAAGCGACGAATAACTTCCATGAAGATCGAAAGATTGGGGAGGGAGGTTTTGGTGCTGTATATAAAGCTGTTTTTCCTAACGGGACATATGCAGCTGTCAAGAGAATTTCGAATTCTTCTCAACAGGGGATCAAGGAGTATAAAGCGGAAGTTACAATCATTAGCAGATCAAATCACAGAAATCTGGTTCAACTTATTGGCTGGTGTCGTGAGAAAAAAGGAGAATTTTTAGTTGTTTATGAGCTCTTGGAGAATAGAAGCTTAGATGTTCATCTTTTCAACTCGAAAATGGCTCCCTTACCATGGGACATCAGATACAAAATTGCTCAAGGATTAGCCAAAGCACTACATTATCTACACGAGGAGTGTGCCCAACATTGTATTTTACACATGGATATAAAATCGAGCAATGTGTTGTTAGATTCCAAATTCGAACCAAAACTTGGAGATTTTGGGTTAGCTAAACTTGTTGATCATGATAGGTCAATGGAAGTTTCAGTCATGGCTGGTACTAGAGGCTACCTGGCACCAGAATGTGCTCTAACCGGAAAAGTTAGCCGACAATCAGATGTCTATAGCTATGGAGTGGTGGCTTTGGAGTTGACAACAGGACGAAAAACCATTGATCCTAACGCTGAAGAAGATAAAAAAGTATTGGTGAAGTGGGTGCAAACTCTGTATAGAATGGATAGACTTATGGAAGCTGTTGACCCAAAACTTGGTGATGATTACAATAAACTACAAGTGAAAGGATTGATGGTTATTGGGTTATGGTGTGTTCTTCATCACTCTCATGAACGACCTTCTATGAAGGAAATTGTTCGTATACTTGATAATACACAAGATCCGCTTTCAAATCTCCAGATTCCAAGTCTTGTTCATGATTCGGTCCCTCATGTTTTTGACTCTATACTTGAAAGTCCTTCAAGAGCTTCTGAATTGACTGTATCATTGGAAATGGAAACACCATCTACAGATGTAGTTGGTGACACGGTTCTTCCTGAACCTGAAGATCATGATCATGCTTACTCGCCATTCTTTTTGTGGCGAAACTTAGCAATTGTTAGAATTTTAAGGTATTTGGGCATAACGTGGTTTTGATCTTCACACAATGAGTATGCAATCTCCTGACATGTTATACTGTATGCATTTATAGTTTTATGCTTGAAATATCTTGATTATTTGTCTATAATACGTTTGAAGTAAATAGACAATTGCTTTGTACATTACGCATGAATGGCTGAATGAGCCATTGTAACATCATTTCTTGTATTCTTGTTGATATTATGGAAAGCATTTATGTTGTGGAAGCAATTGTGTATACGTTATACTCCATAGTACAATTTGTTATGTTGATCAAATCTCGATCTTCGAACTTTATAGATTCTATTTACATAAACCACCTTATGTTAGGAATAGACATAATTAGAATGTACTGTTTCTTAAGAGAGAAGAGGAAGAAGGTTTCATCGGAATTGGCTAGCTGCTGGTCTAGTTGGCTTTTGATTTTGATGAATAACCATTTGTTTTTATTAGTCAATGGTCGAGTTTTGATTAAGTAGACTTCAGGGATTGAACTTTTCTACCTTCTATTCTATAGAAAACTATGTTGTATAAAAAAATGGTTATGATTACTTTATAAGAAAATAAAATTGAAGAACTAGTAAATAGTTTGAAGAAAGCTAGGAATGATCTTTAATCTTGTCGAAGGGTCGTTTTTGTCAAAGTCAACTACCCTTTGCAAATTGAACAGAAAAATAAAGAATAACTAGATTATTATTATTTTGTCAAAGTCAACTACCCTTTGCAAATTGAACAGAAAAATACTCAATAACTAGATTATTATTATTTTAAGTTGTATCAAATAAATGTTGATATTAAAATTATAACTAATTAAAAGAGATTTTTTTAGGTAGTTAATTTGTGAAAAATAGAATTAGTGAAGAAAGGCGACTCTAAATATAAGGGGGATTAGCAATGAGAGCATCTTCGATTAATAATTTCGTAGTTGGTTGTTTGACCAAGTCAAACTGTTTTTTATTCCGTTAGGAAAGTCAAAGAAATATGCACTAAAAGCATCGTAAAATTCTATTTGATAATGAAAGTTCTGAAAGGCAATCGATAAGACAAATATAATGTATTTATTGAATATAAGTTTCCTTATTTATTTAAAATTATTATTGGTACATCACATATAAAATGAAAGTTTCAATGAATCTAAAAATAAGGTTTAAATGAATACATTTTTTAGTGAGAATGGAGAAACCAACCAAAATATATCATGTTTCACATTTTTCTCTTTCCTTCACATTTTTAAAAATTAAATATCTCTCAAACGGTAAGTCGAAAAATCATCAAAATTGCACCATAATAATCAGCGTTCTATTCTCTTCATATAAAGATGTGACAAGGTATACTTTCGACTAACTTTTTTTTTCCGTTTTTCGGTGGGTTTTGAAAACAGCTAACACATGTGTTACAGTTGAGTAACAATTGTATTACCGTCGAGTAGTAGGTTTTGAAAACAACTAACACATGTGTTACCAATGAAGTAACACATGTGTTACCGGCGAGTAACACATGTGTTACTAATTTTGTACCATTTACAAAACCCCTCAAAAAAATAATTCGTCGAAAGTATGCCTTAAGGGACGACAAATCGAAGAGGATAAAACGTTAAAAAATATGGTGCAATTTTCATGATTTTTCGACTTACCGTTGGTGAGATATTTGATTTTAAAAAACAAGGGGAGAAATGAGTTATTATAACATGTGGCGCATTATGAGTGGTTCCTCCGTCCTCATACAAAATCCCATTCTCATTTGAAACTTACCCATTAATCTAATACAAATTGTAATTGTTTGAATAATAATTCTGAATAAATAAATAATGAAATTTTATGTTCAATTATTGCATTAGATTCGTCTTATTTACAACATGTCATTATCATTTCCCAATTCTGCTCACTAATAGCTTGCTTACATAAAAAGTTTTTTTAAAAACCTTTTTATCACCTGAATAAAACCTTTTTTGAAGGGGTTAGTACGATCGAATGTATCTAATTTATTGCGAATGTCTATTGTGTGTATCATACTTATAAGTTTGATTTTTAATGCATGTAACCTGTTAAAGCTCACAATCAACGCACTTTACCTACATCATGCCTACGTGTAACAAGTAACAAATTTGTTATCCTAGTCAGATGCCACATTTGACGACACATGGGTTTTTATACACATGGATTTATTTATTTTTTATTAAACTATAAAAATTTTATCTTCTTCTACATCCGGTAACAACAACCACAAGCAAATGTCAACCACAAGTCAGATGCAGTACCTACACTATAAATTGTTGAACTATTTCTATCAAAGAAATTAACCCACCGCCACAATTACCCATCGGCACCAATAACTCACCACCATCAGATCTAAATCGCAACCATCACCAACCGTCCTTAATCTCCTTATCCTCTTTTTCTTCTTCAACAATTGCTATTTATGTATATGTTATGTATTAATCAAAGTGTTAAAATCATTTTTAAAGATCAATAATACTCGTAGGGTGGGGTTCAAATGAGAATAGAAAATTGTGTGAGAATAAGGGAACCAATGATATTGTATCATGTGTACAAAAAGAATGTTACACACGTAAAAAACTCATTTACCTCCAACATCAATTATCTCACAAACGACAAATCGAAAAATTATGAAAAATGCACCATTAAATTCAGTGTTTTCTCCTCTTCGATTTTCGGTACCTCAAGGCATACTTTCGACGATTTTTTTTTCTAACTTTTTTGGTGAGTTTCACATTTACTAACACATGTGTTAAAGTATTACGTTACCCCAAACACCCAACCCTAAACCCTATACCCTAACCCTAAACCCTAAACGCTTTACAAAATTTTAAACCCCAAATCATACTAAACCCTAAACCCTGCTAAACCCTAACCCTAAACCCTGCTAAACCCTAACCCTAAATCCTAAACCCTAAACACTTAACCCTAGCCCTAAACACTAACCCTAACCACAAATCAAATGTACAACCAATCACTAACACATGTGTTATTAAATTTGTAAAACCACACAAAAATGAAGAAAAAAAAGTTGTCAAAAGTATGTCTTGAGGGATGACAAATCGAAAAGGAGATTACGCTGAATTTAATGGTGCAATTTCATAATTTTTTGATTTTTCATTTGTGAGATAATTGATGTTGGGGATAAATGAGTTTTGTACATGTGGAACATTCTCTTTGTACACATGACACAGTAATCTTGGTTCCCTTATTCTCACTCAAAAGTGATGTTCTCATTTGAACTCTACTCAATATTCGTAATTACATGACCAGATCCAAACACTTAAAAAACCCAAAAATTGAACCAATTCCATTTTAATATCAATTTACCACGGTGACCAACGAAACACAAGACGATGGTACGTAACAGGAATACCGACAAACACCCGCAAAACGATGGTGGATTCTCCAGCCGAAGTTCTGGAAGTTTTGAAGGTCGCCGGCAACGGTGGCTTCGTGTTTCGCCAGCGACGATGACTTCGTATTTTGTTAGTTTCACAAAATGGGATATGGTACTCCGTACTCGTACTCTGCTGTGCTTGACATGATAGACAAAGATGGACCAGGTCAAAAACATTTGTTAATAATTACAAATCACGGTTACATTATTGAATCAAACAGTAAATGTATAAATAAATGAAGTAACTAAGTAAGGGTATTTTGGTCATTTGACATTGATAAAAGGTGAGTTGGCGGATGATTTGCGACATGACACGCCACGTATACAACCGGTTACCGGCTAAGGGTTAAACATGTCATTAAGTACATCAAAAATATGTTTTTGTAAGTTAGTACAATTAAAAATCAAAACCATAAGTATAATACACATAATAGACATTGAGGAAAAGTTGGATGCATTCGTACGCACTAAGCCCTTTTTTAATACAAAATTGAGAATCGCCAAAGTTTCTAATCAAAGATTGCTATAAACATATTTGCCTGACTTTCAAAAAGGGAATTTTTTTTTTCTCCTTAAAAACACCTCTGTGTGAAAAAGTCTTTTTAATTAACAATATTGTAGCCTCAAAAAAACAACCTTATAATAGCTTTTATCATTGGTTATTCAATATTCAATATGTCGGAATCTCCCCCGTCTCTCCGACGATGGCTATCTCCTGTAGTACTACTCGTAACAGCATTTTTCTTTCCTTTTTGATTCTTGTAACCTGTAGTCTTCCAATTACAACATCCCTCATGTATAATCATTCTGAAATCAGTCTACATAATCAGAGTAACAATAAACATGTACTAAACGGACCATTCCCCTCCACCAAAGGCACCCATCTTGTCAGCTTATCATCGTCGAATGATACTGCCCGAGGCCTTAGTAATAAGGCCAGACGACGACGGGCAGCATCAAGATACTGTGGTGGTTTCCGCTTCTTCAAGGAGTCCAGTGGTGCTAAGGCTCACGGTGAGGGACCACGTTGTTTCATCGTTGCTTGGGACACTTCTCTTTACACCAGTAACATGGCTATTGAGCTGCTGAAACCTTTAAATATCCATCCGTCACCCGCAGTTACCATATGGTTTATTTTGGTTGAAATTTTTGCTCACCGGGATATATTTGATGAGTTGTATCATCCTATTCACTATTATACCGACTTCATAGTCGCTGGTAATATTACGTACTGCAAACCGTGCAATGTCAAAACCAAGTACGATTATGTCTTGAATTTGTTAAGGGCTTTTGTTAGCATCGCGATTGAATATTCTCTTATGTATTGTTCGCTTATGATCATCGTGTTGGTCACTAGTTTTTGCTTCTATTTATTGAAGCAGCAGTATAGCAATGGTGAAGGAAATCAAGTTACAGATGATCAGGGCTCCACGGAAAAGTTTGAGTCATACACCCCAAGACCATTTACTTTCAAAGAACTCTCCCGAGCAACCAATAACTTTAATCAAGGTCGCATGCTTCGAGTGACAGGTTTCGGTACAATATATAATGCTATTTTGCCCAATGGTAAAAATGTTGCTGTCAAGCGAGTTTCAAGTACATCACAACAGGATATCAAGGATTATAGAACAGAAGTAACAATTGCTAGCAATTCAAATCACAGAAATCTGGTTCAACTCATTGGTTGGTCCCATGAGAGGGACGGAGAACTATTAGTTGTCTACGAGCTCATGGAAAACAGAAGTTTAGATGTACATCTTTTCAATTCAGAAATGGCTCCCTTAATTTGGGATGTGAGATACAAAATCGCTCAAGGGTTAGCCAAGGCATTACACTATCTACATGAACAGTGTGGACAAAAGTGTGTTTTGCACATGGATATAAAATCGAGTAATGTCTTGTTAGATTCCACTTTCGAACCCAAACTTGGTGGTTTTGGGTTAGCCAAGCTTGTTGATCATGACCAGTCACTCGAAGTTTTAGTTCTGGCTGGCACCAGAGGCTACCTGGCTCCCGAATGTGTTCTAACAGGAAAAGTTAGCGCACAATCGGATGTTTATAGCTATGGTGTGGTGGCTCTAGAGTTAGTCACTGGAAGAAAAGCCATTGACAAAAATGTTGAGGAAGATCAAAAAGTACTAGTAAAGTGGGTGCAAAACTTGTATAAAATGGATAGAGTTTTGGAAGCTGTTGATCCAAAACTAGGTAATGATTATGATGAAGTACAAGTAAAAGGATTGCTTGTTGTTGGGTTACGATGTGTTCAATACGACTTCCATGAACGACCTTCAATGGGGGAAATTGTTCGTGTTCTTGATAATATACAAGATCCTATTTCGAATTTACAGATTCCAAGTCTTGTTCTTGATTCAGTTCCTCATGATTTTGGTTCAATGCTTGAAACATCTCTTACGTCTTCAGACTTATCGTTGGAAGATGTTGTTCTTGAACCTGAGGACTATGATCGTCCTTACTTGTCATGGTTAGTGTGGCAACATATACTGATAATCTATTATTTAAGCTATATGATAGGCATAACCTGGCTTCGACCTTCACGCTATTGATGTACGCTGTTTTTTATGTTTTGTTTTCAAGTTGTGTGTTAAATGTAAAGTTTCATTATTGAAATAAGTTTATGTGTTAAATTTTGTATTATTATGTTTTGTAATCAAGCAATCTAATATTGGGGCATTATATAATGAGTAAGGTTCTGAGTAGGAGACTTTATATATGAGTAGAAGGAGAAGAATGCATAATTTATTACATTTTAGGATGAAATTGTAAAAGTTAAAATGCAGTGAGATAGTGCTGTTAAAATGGAGTAAATTTTACTATTGTCTCAGAAAAAGAGAGATTTAATTACTATTTTACCCTTTTAACTATTAATTCATGTGAGAAAATGGCTTAAACTTTAGGATTTGTTTGGTAAATTTAGTTTGGTATTTGATTTGGTTTAGACTTGTATTAGGATTAGTATTATAAGTTTGTTTAGTATTAGGATTCTATAGAGTTAATTAGCTTTAGAAACTTGGTACCTTCGAATTTGATTTGTTTTAGTTTTGTTTGGTACTTTTGAATTTGATAGCTTCCGTTTCGTATTCATCTTTGTTTTGTTCTCTGTATTCGTTCAATATATATCCTAACACTTCAACTTTGAAACACATATACTAATTAAATACAATTTGTTATAAAGTTTTGAACCTAAACCCAAACTAACATGATAAATGAGTTAAAATAATTCATCCACAAAAATTACCGCGTAACCCATTTCGATAGATGGGTGGATAGGTTGATAGATTGTGATTACAAAAAAAACTTATAGGAGTTGGTGGTCAGCTGTTGATTTAACTTACGTGCATGAAATATGCCCAATAAATTAAAATGGTTGACAATTGTTGGGTTAATGGGTTCAGATTTGCAGGTCAAAAGTTCTCAACCTAAACCCAAACTAAGGTAAACGGGCTTACATGTTAAAAATTCACAAATATGAAAGGGCCCGTATAACCTTTTTTTTTTTTGAAACGACCAACAAATCAATTACCATTAACAATGGCCCGCATAACCTATTTAGACATACGAGTTAATGGGTTCGGGTGTTAGATTTTTTATTGTGAAAAAAAAAACCCAAAGCTCTGGGTCATCCGTTGATACAATCCATAACCCAAACTTAACCCCAAAAATTAAAGTGGTTGTGGGTTTTGAGTTATAATTCAATTCATAACGTATAAATAATGTAAGTAAATAATATAATACTATTGTTTCAAACTTTATTTAAGTTTTTCTGTCATTGAATAAAAATATTACGAATATCTTATTTATTTTCACCGCCACTGCATTACATGGTTAATATTACAACAAATATTTTATTAACAGGCTACACGCTCAATGGACTACTTTTACAATGAGCTCACTGCTCACGACCCTCCTATCATACCCCCTTGTAAATTGTTTGAATCTTTTCTCTATTAACTTACAACTTTAAATAATGTTAGTGATACAAATACCCTTATAATTGATTAAATGGACCAAATTAACATTTTCTAATTGAACAAATTTCATAAAATATATGTCCATAAATAACCATGAATCTATTTGGCAACTACCATTTACTATATATTATTTCTACATAAATTACTCCCACAATACATATTCATAAATAACCCTTCAAATATTAGGCTCGAATCCACTATATTCATAGTCCGTATTACATATTTTCAAACTATTTGAGGCTTTTTACATCTAAATAGACTTTAAAACTATATTAATCTCTTTATGTCTCACTTATTAGGATAAGTTATTATATTATATATACATATAACACATCATCCGTATTACATATTTTTAAAACACAAACAAATGTTCTAGCTAACCCTCACATTATTTTTTAAATCACCATCACAATTGACAACTCTTATTGATATTTTCATTCTCCCGTCGCATTGCGCGGGTCAATGCTAGTATGAAATGACATATGTATGTAGTTTCACTCTGAATTCATTCAATTTTTTTTTTATCTTTTTATAAATGCAAATACTCATATATATACTCATATATCACGATTATATACATTGTCCATTCAAGAACTTGACCCAAATCTCATGCTTCAAATGACATCATGATATCGCTATGTCAATGACTTTTTAGTAAATTCATTTAATTAGAAATTGATCGATATTCTAATATTCATCCAATTTCCTCGCGATAGCAGTTCTATTCGTTAGAAGTTGACTTTCTTTCCTATCAATCTATCATGAATTAAACAAGAAGAATATTCAATGGTGCTTTTATCACACATGTTCATTTCTATTTAAATTAAAATTAAAATTAAAATTTAAATAAACATTATTTTACAATGATAAATATATTAGAGAAGACTAGTGTCAAGCCCGTGCAAAGCAGCGGGTTATTTAATAATTGTTATTCATGGATTCATGATGTTCGATATGTTTTTTGGTTTCTTAATATTTGGTAGGGTTTTTTTCACAAAAGAAAATTATATGCTACTTAATTAATTCGGTTAGCTTTCTTAATGTTGGTTTAACTTTTTATTAATCACATGAAAGTATATTGGTGAGGGTTAGTTTGGTCATTTCATGTCTTTAAAATTGTAAATCTTTAAAGGAAATGGATAAACCCTTTATAAGGGAGTATAGGCTAGTAGAGACCCGCACAATGCAGCGGATATATTTTTTGAAATGGATACGTGGTTATATGATTTGTTTGATCATATTCAAGTTTGACTATATCCCCATAACACCTAAAACTAAAGAAAAAAAATGTTTTGCTATTAAACTATTTAAACACAATAACATTCAGGAGCATCACTCATAATTTTCTTGTCCTTTTATCAACACGAATTCGTGTACAAGATCGAGAACAATGAATACTGCATGAAGGATCTTCAAAAAACAATTCACTCCCAAAACAGTTGGTGGTGATTTGTATACCACAACTTTTTTGCCATACACCACTATAATATATTTTTAGACCCTTTTACCCCTTGCAAATTATAATTCTTAAAACACTCATTTACAACTTCAAGGGCAAAAATGTCAAAAATGTGATTTTGGTAGTGTAAGGCAAAAAAGTGGTGGTGTACAAATCACCACCCCAAAACAATTAATATTTAGTGACTTAATAGGAAAATGTTTGACTAATTGGGTTATTTTCAAAATTACAAACGTTTATTTATGTATCAGATTACATGTCATTTAATATATACATCCATTTTAATTATTATAAATTATTTCCAAATTCAATTATGGGTAGTATTGTCTTTTATTATAGATTGGGGTAATTCTATCTTTTTCAATCTTTAAAAGTTTAAGTTTGTAAAGAAAATGGTTAAACCATTTATAAGGGTGTATGATATGATAATGTCTAGCTGTACACTTCACTATACAAATGTAAGGTGCTATTGAATACTCCCTCCGTCCCAAATTAAGTGTCCTGTTTCAGTTTTTAAAGTCTTTCTTTTTCAACTTTAACCTTAAATATCTTTGTTTGTGCTATTTAAGACTTTATGAAAATTATACCAGTCGAAATACATTTAAAACTCAATTCATTTATATATTTTCCATCAAGTATTATATAATACAAATAAAAATATTTAAGGTTAAAGTTGAAAAAGAAAAATTAAAAAAATCAAAATACGACACTTATTTTGAGACGGGGAGTATTTTTTTCAGCTAAAAGTTACAGTTTTAGCCCCCATAATTTATTGACATATACATAATCATCTCTCATTTTACCCTTTCATATGTATGAGTGTAGTCGATTCTCAAAGTTGAGAAATTACCACTTTTTTTCCTTTCCATTTAATGACAAATTATAAATAAGAAAAAACTCTAATAGATTAAACATTGCTTGTTGATGCTAAATCAAGAACGACTCCCGAAGTTTCCTGCTTATCAAATTGCTAATTTTTATTTCACTTGAAAACGTACTATTTAGTATATTTTTAAATGATGAGGTGGTAGCTCAAAGTTAAATAGAAACGTTCCAAAAGACTTTAATTCACAATCATTAAAATTTGAGTATTGATATAATGGAGGGAACATCAAACGAAGCCCCAGCTATAGGTATTGATCTCGGTACAACATACTCATGTGTCGCTGTGTTGAAGAATGGTAGAATCGAAATAATACCCAACGAACAAGGCAATAGAACCACATCATCTACCGTTGCTTTCACTGATGATGAACATCTCATCGGCGATGGTGCCATGAACCAAGTGGCCATGAACCCTGCAAACACCATTTTTGGTCAGTGTATACTTTTTTCTTTTATCAAAATTTAACGCAGTTAATTGTACCCGATATTTTTATCTCTACCGCGGAATTCTTCCCATAACTCGACCATGGCTGAAAAATATCTATATGTTGTCATGCCAGACGGACTTTGGTTGTTATGGCACCATGGAAATGTCCTACTTTCAAATCAAAGAAACCACGCAATGTTGATTTCTTAGATTTGATTTTTATTAAGGGTTTAGTGCACGGGATCATAATGCACTTAACTCTACTAATATATTTATATGTAATCTTCGTTTTGATTTATTATATGTATCAACCTTTCAATTTTGGTCTATTGTGTGTATTAATCAATGACTAACTTATTAACGTGGTAACCGTATAATGCACCATGTCATCTGACACATCATTAACACTTCATCGAAAAGGGTGCAATATAGGTCAGATACACACAATTGACCAAAATTAAAAGTTTGATATACACAATAGACTAAAATGAAGTTGAGTACTAACCATAAAAATCAGACTAAAGTTAAATGCATTTCCTTACATTAATCCCTTTTATTGATGTATATTTTGCAATTATCTAATTCTTATCTAATTTTTATTTAACTTATATTTGCTTAGCCTAGCTTCAATCTTGGTCTATGTATATAGAATATTTTTGATGATTTATCAATTTAGATTTTATTTTATGTCAACTCATCACCAACTCGCTTTTAATCATATGTTTCCTCTTTAAGCTTAGAAACATTTCTGTTTCCTCCTTATACATTATTCTAAAAACCGTTTCTTCTTAATCTCTCCATCAGACTCTTACGAATCAAACTCTTCCAAATCAAGGTGCTTCTCCTTAGTCTATTGTCCTTCTGTTTCTAATCCTCCATTTTCTTTCTTCTTGAAATATAATTTGGGATTAGTATTTAAACAACTATAGTATGTAACTTAGATTGCTTATATTGTGTGTATTGACCTTTCAATAATCTCTATCGTATATATTGGATTGTATTTTTGATGTATATAAAATGTGTCACATGTATGTAACATGATTTTCAAGCTACATTGGTCCAAATGGGCCATGTAGCCCAATCTTAGCTTGTAGTGACCCTTTGTAATCTTTGTTTTCCGCTCATGGCCATTTAAAATAGTAGTTGCTTGATGTTAACACAGTACTTGATGTTTTAAACTCCCACGAGTATATCTATTTTTGCTGCTCAGTCTAACGGCATTCCCAACCCAAAAACCAACTTACTGAAGCTGACAGAGCCACGTCAGTGACACGTCAGATTTTTCAGAAAATTGACTGAAACCGATTGAAAGTGACTGACCACTCCCATCCCTACTCCGTCACTTTAACTTTTGGGTTCCGCATTTACCAATTTACCTCTAATATTACACACTAAAAGCAAAAAAAAAAAGAAGAAGGAAACAACCATCGTTGGCCCCACTCAACCACCGAAGGAACTTCGGATATCCGAAGCTTGAAACCGACGGACGAAACCTACGAGGGCGTGCCATCCCCGTCGGTTTGTCACTTGCAAACCGACGACCAACCGACGAAAGGGTTGGGAGCGGCCTAAGGGCATCTCCATCCTCCCCTTGTAGCTTAATATTAATCATTATCATTTTCCATTATAAACTAGTCGGTAACCTGCGCAATGCGGCAATAGTGATAGAAAATATAATGATGGTCGGTAACAATAATCGACGTAACAATAATAAGTATATATTAGCATATGTTACTACTCCATTCTTTCTTTTAGCCTATATTTCAATTTAATATATATTTTGTAGAATCGTAAGATTTATGATATGAATATTATTACTAAATAGTGATAGAAAACAATCTTGATTATTTAAATATAAGTTTTTACTAAATGTACACACAATTCAAAATTATATTATACAATGAAATCTAATTGAAAAAATTTAATCAATGGTTGACTTTATTTTATTAAGAAAAGAAAGTAGGTGTAAATTGATTTGATTATGTTAGCTTCTATATTTATCCATTTAGTAAAGGGTATAAATGTAATTTTCGATATCTCCATTTTAAACATTAAGCCAAAATGACTAAATGCGTAATAAAAGTATAAGATAAGATATAAGATAAGATAAGATAAAATTAAGATGGTTTGTATATTTTTCCTAACAAACTTATAAATTAAAGATTGAATTGACCATTTTACCCCTCTTAAACTAGTATCAATTTATTGACACTAAAATATTTTAATTAATTACTTATTCATCAAATAATAGTAAGTCAACTCATAAACGAATAATTTATGTACATAGTAAATTTCATATGCGTACTACTGTCATTAAATCATTTTTTATAAGTGGTTTTTTCTTTGATTATTATTAGAGCACTCCTAACGACTTTGGTCAGTTGTTGTCAGTTTCAACCGACGAAACCAACGTCGATGACACTAAGCTGTTGGTTGGTTCTGGTTGGGTCAAAGTGGGGTCCACTTGCTTTTTTTTTCTTTTGACCGTTAACTTAATAAAAATATTATTTATTTTTTTAACCCCAACGGCTAAAAACTTGACCCTTTTTTTAAGTTTTTTTACACCACTTTTCAACTATAAATACACAATCCATTTTACCCACTATCATATGACACTACACTTTCTTCCAACAACTCTCTCACAAAAATGTTTAAAAACAACAAATTAAAACCCAAACCAAAAAGAAAGATCAACAAAATATTGCCAAAGATATGTGGCAAATTTGTTGAATCCGTTACCAAACCCGAATTCACCAACCACTCAAGCTTCCAGATCCTCGTCTCAACCTTCCCAATTTGCCACCTTCTCACCCATTGGAAACCCGTTCAACCTTGCTTCCGATGACCCGATAAATAACTATCAAATTCAAGGGTGGTATCAAAACATACAATGGTCACCGTACGTATGATGTTGGAAGAAAGTTCTGACAAGGCCCAACTCGAACCTATTACCGTACCCGAATCTGAACCTGGGGCTCAAACCGGAAAGAAAAAGGGTAAACGGGTTCAAATACGGTGGACGGACGACGAGGCTAGAATTTTAGCGGAACGGTGGATAAAGTGTTCCGAAAATGGTGTCCAAGGAAAATATCAATCAAACGAGTCTTTTTGAGGTAAAGTTCAAGCCGGTTACAATTCTTATGTGTCACAAAAATGTAACCTTAATCAACTTACCGGCAAGTTGAATAAGATTTCGCACAGGAAAATGATTGGTATGACTAATTATGTAGGCCTAAAAAAAGACCTAAGGATGTGATTGGTTGCTTTAAAAAATTGATTGGATGAGACTAGGAGTGAGAAAAAAATCAACCAATAAGATAATTAGGTCTGTATTTAGGTCTGTGTAATTAGATTGATATAGCATTACTCTTTCGCACGACACAAAAACATTCCTAACCCTCTACAAACACTATAAAGAGATTTGTTCTCAAAGCGGTGCCGATGAAAATGACGCTTTATATGATACCCAAACAACATTTAAGGCACAAATTATGCGTCGATACATTTACAACTGATGTTGGAATGTTCTAATACTACAAGAACCATTGAAAATTATTATAGATCATTTACCTTTTAACATTGACTCACCATAAAACAAATTCGTTTCATATAATCAATAATGTCACGATGCCAAGACTCATTGTAAAATCCAAAAAGACCAATAACAAATAACCAGGTAGACTAATTACTCTTTCAGACAATTGACTCAAACATAATGTTAATCATCTAGTCATGTACTTTCATACTAACCACATTAAAAATATTCACTCCAAACACTCACAAAACTCATCATTTTCAATTAATATAGGAACACTTACACAATAGGATCTAAATTCATCGTAACTCTAACCAATATTTCAACACTATCCATATAAATACGAATCTTCTAATACGTTGACATTCAAATGCAAGTGTAAAACAAGCTTTATAAATGATCACAATAATCTAATGCCGTCTTTTACATATAAACTACCGCCGCATTATGCGCGTAACCAACTAGTTTTAGATAATCTTTTTGGTAAATCAAGTCTTCCAATTCTTTTTACAGTACTATTTTTTTCTCAATTGCAGATAATAGCTTCTTTATGACTATGTTGGCATTAGTTGAGACCTTTATTATGCTAACATGTGTGTGGCTTGTGCAGAAAACCCTTTTTCATCGCATTGCCAAAGTTTATACACATAAAAAAAGTTAAAGGCTTAATTTCCTCTCATTGGAGATTCTTTAAGTAATATAAATGTTTGCTCATGTTTAAACGTGTATACTTTCCAGATGCTAAAAGGCTAATTGGAAGGAGATATAGTGATTCCAAAGTGCAGGAGAACATAAAGTTGTGGCCTTTTAGGGTCCTACAAGGCCCTAATGACACACCAAAGATTGGTGTCTCTTATAAAGGTCAAGAAAAAGAATTTTTAGCAGAAGAAATTTCTTCAATGATTCTTGGAAAGATGAAAGAATCTGCGGAGGCGTACCTTGGGAAAATTGTCAAAAATGCTGTTTTAACTGTCCCGGCTTATTTTAATGATTCACAACGTCAAGCAACAAAGGATGCTGGTGCTATTGCTGGATTAAACGTCATCCGCATGATCAACGAGCCTACTGCAGCTGCAGTTGCTTATGGTTTTGACGAAAATTATACGATTACTAGCAACAAAAACGTGCTCATCTTTGATTTGGGTGGTGGTACTTTCGATGTCTCTCTATTGACTATAAAAAAGCAGGGGGTGTTTGAGGTGAAAGCCGTTGCTGGTGACCCTAATTTGGGAGGTGAGGATTTCGATAACCGAATGGTAGATTACTGTGTTCAGGAATTCAACCGGAGATGGAACAAGGACTTGAGTGGGAACCAAAGAGCATTGGGGAGGTTAAGATCTGCTTGCGAGAAAGCAAAAAGGATTCTTTCATGCACTAGTCAGACTTCAATCGAATTAGATATGTTGCACGAGAGGATTGATTTTTCTATGAAATTTACTCGAGCAAAATTTGAAGAGCTGAACATGAGCTTTTTCAATACCTGCATCAGCACTCTAGAAAAATGTTTAATCGATGCAAATATAAAAATATCGTGGGTACAAGATATTATTCTTGTTGGTGGCTCAACTAGGATACCGATTGTTCAACGTATGTTGCAGGATTTTTTTAATGGCAAAGAGCTATGCAAGAGTGTACACCCTGATGAGGCTGTTGCATATGGTGCAGCACTCATGGCAGCAAATTTAAGTTTTCATGGTGATAGGCGTGTTCAAGATCTGCGTATAGTTGATGTCACTCCTTTGTCACTTGGTGTTAAACTCAAAAGAGATGTATATGATGTGATGATCCCACGGAACACTCCGATACCTACGAAGAAAGAAAGAGTATATAAAACAGGTCATGACAATCAGACTAGAGGATGTATCAGTGTTTATCAAGGTGAAAGAGCCAGATGTACTGATAACCATTTTTTGGGGATGTTCAGAATATATGGAGTACCTCCTGCCCCTAAAGGAGTTGCAAAAATTAAGGAGTGCTTTGAAATAGATGAAAATGGTATCCTTAGAGTCACAGCTGAGATAATTTCAACTGGTAAGACTGAGAAACTTACCATTACCAATAACAATGGAAGACTCTCCGATGGAGATATTGAGACGATGATAAAAGATGCAGAGAAGTACAAACTCGAGGACCGAAAATTCAAGAAGAGAGCTGATGCATACAAGGCATTAGAGGATCTCATATACAACATGAAGAATGAGATCAAAGACTTCAAAGTCAATGAGGAAAAGGTGCACCCGAATTTGGAGCAAATGGAGGATGCTATTGCCAAAACGACAAAGTGGCTTCGGGACAACCAAGCTGCGACTACTGAAGAGCTTGAAGGAGCCAAAAAATCTCTGAAACTTGTTTGCGAGCCATTAACTTAGTGTTCTGATCACAGAATGAAAGTTGAACTTACGGTTTGGCTCTTCTTTTCTAAGTCGAGTGTGCGAAAAACTTTATATTTTTTTTCTTGTCAAGATTCTCTTGCATATGTTCGTCGGTTAGTCCTCTCATCAAAAAAAAAAACAAAAAACAGAGCATTCATAAAAGGCATGAAATAACCGTACATGACGATTTGTAACAACTGTGTAGGTATATTGAATGCAGCAACAACAAAACTTAGCTCAAAGCTCTACGTCCTCCGACTAATGTTGAACTTGAACTAGTTATGGAGCTTTCTGTAAAGATATTTTGTATTAGAAAATGAAGGCTAGCAATATCTTCAGAATATTGATTTATATGTATCTTACTAGTTTCTTACGCTTTGTGATAGTTTAATCTGTTGTAAACGTTCATTTTTATTGTGCTCCAAATTACTTGTACAAGACACCATGCTCAAAAATTATGCTCTGGGTAACAATGGTTGAACACAATAAGTAAATGTCTAATAAAGTACCGGGCAAAACTTTTCCAGAGTCATACTACAAATCATTTGTCACAAACATGATGTTATAAGTATAAACGACATTAGTTCTTCAATCATACATTATTTTTACTAACAAACATTTTATCAAACAGATGCGCTGCATTTTCATTAAACACACTCTATCAAAAAACTGAATATTGTTAAACAAAAACAAATATTAATAAAGTAGGGGTTTCCAGATCTGATGGATGAACAAACGGATGAGAAATTTATTCAGATTTGTAATTCTATTAGTTTTACCAAGGAGAATGTAAAAGGCAAGTTTACCTTTTGTTTGACGAGTAAGGTTCAAATGAATACACAAACTTTTGAGTGAGAATGAGGGAACTCACAAAATTCTGTCATGTGTCACTTTATTCTCTCTCTTCCACATTTTTAAAAATTAAATATCTCACAAACGGTAAGTCGAAAAATCATGAAAATTGCACCATAAAATTCAGCGTTTTCTCCTCTTCGATTTGCCGTCCCTCAAGGCATACTTTCGATAACTTTTTTTTTCTTCCATTTTTTGGTGGGTCTTACAAATTAGTAACACATGTGTTAGTAATTGGTTATACATTTAATTTGGGGTTAAAGTAGAGTTTAGGGTTAGGGTTAGGGTTTAGTAGGGTTTAGGGTTTAGTAGTGTTTAGGGTTTAGTAGGGTTTAAGGTTTAGGGTTTAGTATGATTTAGGGTTTAGAGTTTTATAAAGTGTTTAGGTTTTGGGGTTTAGGGGTTAGGGTTTAGGGTTTGAGGTTTCGGGGAGAAACCCCAAACCTCAAACCCTAAACCCTAACCCCTAAACCCCAAACCCTAAACCCTAAACCATAAACGCAACACTTTAACACATGTGTTAGTAAATGTGAAACCTACCAAAAAAATGGAAAAAAAAAATCTCGTCGAAAGTATGCCTTGATGGACGGAAAATCGAAGAGGAGAAAACGCCGAATTTAATGGTGCAATTTTCATGATTTTTCAATTTGTCGTTTGTGAGATAATTGATGTTGGTGGTAAATGGGTTTTGTACATGTGGAGCATTCTCTTTCAACACATGACATGATATTATTGGTTCCCTCATTCTCACACAAATTCCTATTCTCATTTGAACCCCACCCTTTGTTTGAAATATAGTTGACATTCATTATTCATCCTCACCTCCATGGTAACCAAAATGACGTCCCTATTGAAAACGAATAAAAACTGAAACCTTCGAGAGTGGTTGGAGGTTTTTAAGATAACTAAACATATGTAATTTCTACATAATGAATTACCTCTTGTATACTGGTGATTACAAAGGAGTTGATGTCTTCCCCTGTTACATCAATCAAGCCTAAATCAAACGACCCTTGGTGAATGTTAACATATCTTATATACTATGCAAATTTTCTATTGAGCTTTTAAAACTCAAAACCAAAATACATATAAAAGGGTCAGTACCCGCCGGATACATGTATTACCCGCCGGGTAACCCTGTTCACCAGTCGGGTTCCCCATCTAACATGTCGGGTGAATTAAAATCCGCGGTAACAGAAGCTAATCGTGGTTTAAGTTTAAAGGCTTTAGGAGCAGCCGTGTGGGTTGGAGAAGCCGTCGGCTTGCACTTCTTACCCGTCGGGTACCCTGGCTCAGACAACAGCTGTAGTTTAGTTTTCACTTAATACCATTTTAAAAACTTTGAACGTGCATATCTCACAAACGATAAATAATTAAGCTATAAAATTTTACAGGCACATTCCTACAACCAAAATGAAGACTTCCCTTTTTGTACCTTTCCAAAATTCACAATAGCTCAGAATTTGGACGTTTGACTCAAATTGACACTAAAATGACCATTTAGTGAGCATGCTAAATCTCAAACAATGAAGGCTGAGATGCTGAGCTTTTGACCACATATCACTTATACCAAAACAAAGCTGTGGGACTCTTTACTATACTATCACCCTTTCTCTAATTCATTTTGGAACATAGGTACATTTAAAGACCCAATTTGACTCTTTTTGACTCGCTGACCTAAATGGTTTCTTTGACCCATTCACTAGCCAATCACAACCTATAATTGACTATTAAAATGTTTGATTACATATCAATACTTCATTTATAACCAAATATCATTTTACATATGAAGAGCGTCTTACATCACCAAAAATGGCAAGTATATTATAACTTACAACTACTTGAAACTTTCTGTCATATATTTACTAGTCATACACCATGTTCTACTACTACATCACACTATTACTTGTCTTTTACTTTCATAATTACAATATGTCAAAACTTTGTTCGAGCGGGCTTTCAAAGGCTACAAAGCAATAACTTAAAGATATGAGCTTGTGTAACTTACTACAAGCTAGCAACTCCACTTCTAGTCTTTACTTGCTTTCTTTCCCTTACCATTTCCGCTTGCACCTACAACATAAGCTAAACTAATTAAGCACGTTGCTTAGTGAGTATAGGTATAACTAATCAAATATGCATTATTATATTAGAACATATAATAAATAAAGGAATTAAATTTCTTCCCTTTGTCTTGCAATTCTTTCTTCACAATACTAATCACATGTGCACATTTCTAATCTTTCATTTAGCTAACCTTGATTAGCTAATCTAATCACATCTTTAGCTAACTTAGTTAGCCACTAATCGATAACATATCTAACCTTGATTAGCTATTCTAATCGTTTTATGGTTAATAACCATTAACCATTCTAATCATATACGTTCATCATGTTCCACTTGTAACAACAACTAATCACAAATAACTTATCAAATCAAATGAATACAATTTAATACACTTACTAACAATCTAATTTCGTTCCATATACTCACCTTGACTTGTTGAACCACTTGTAAAAAGTTTGCCAATTGATAGTGATTCTTCTTTACCACCTAAATACATACATAATAACACTATTAAAATCGGCTAATCACACTTTTAACCACTAATATATCTAATTACTTCTCCCCCACTTGTTATATGCTAGCTTTAATTTAGCTAAACTAACTATTTTCATTCTCATAATCATAACCATAACTTTAACATGAAATTAAGCTACTTTCTTGATACTACTAACATCTACTAACACTTTACACTTGAATTTTAAACTAATTCATATGATTCATAAGAAACCCTATGAACCCTAATCATGATATTTCACTTTTAAGATGAAATTAACTACAATTCTTCCATCCTTAAGCTAGACTAATACAATTTTAACATTTATAAGCTTTAATTTCGGATTAATTCATACCAATTAGTTAAAACCCTTAAAAACCCAATTTCTAGGGTTCTTGAGGAAGGAAAACAACTTACAAAGATTAGAGGATGATAGAGGAAGATGATTTTGATGATTTGTAGCTTGAATTGAAGATTAAACACTTAGTTCTTGATTTGATTTGTTTCTTGCGATTTCTATCCTTCCCAAAAGTGAGTTCTGGACAATTTTTTATAACACTGGGATAAGACACATATTTGTGTCTAATTTTCTTTAATTTTCTATACTACACAGTCTGGAACTGAACAACCATTTACGTTTTCTATTATAACTTATTATTAAAAGATCTATAAACAAAAATAAGTATATATTTTTGTACACTAAAATAATACCTTGAAAACTGGGGTGTTACAACTCTCCCCCACTTATTCTATTCATGTCCTCACGAACCATTCCTGGTGTACTGCAGGGTAGTAAATCATCATCCACTCCTCCGGTTCCCAAGTAAATTCTAAGCCTTTTTCTATGACACCACTGAACTTTAACTATTGAGACTGATTTATTTCTGAGTTGTTTCACTTTCTGATCGAGAATTCTAACTAATTCCTCTACATAACTCAACTTTTCACTTATTTCTATTTCTGTCAGTGGTACATAAGAAGCTTCATCGACTAAACATTTCCTGAGCTGAGACACATGGAATTTGTCATGAATACTAGCAAGTTCTTCTGGTAACTGTAACCGATAAGCAACCCTTCCAACTCTATCTATGATTTCAAATGGCCCAATATATCTTGGACTTAACTTCCCTCATTTTCTGAACCGAATAATCCCTTTCCAAGGTGAAACTTTAAGCATCACCTTATCACCTACCTGAAACTCAATGGGCCTTCTACGCTTGTCTGCATACGACTTTTGTCAATCATGTGCCATCTTTAATCTCTCTCTAATCTGATCAATCTTTTTCGTAGTTATCAGTACAATATCTGTACTGCTAAGCTCTCTCTGACCAACCTCACCCCAACAAATTGGAGTTCGACATTTTCTACCATATAGCATTTCATAAGGCAGCCTTTTAATAGAATAATGATAGCTGTTATTATATGAGAATTCCACCAGTGGAAGATGGATATCCCAACTACCCCCAAAATCAATAGCACAAGCTCTGAGCATATCCTCAAGGGTCTGAATAGTACGTTCACTTTGGCCATCAGTTTGAGGATTAAAAGCTATACTGATATGCAATCGAGTTCCCAAATCTTCTTGAAATTTATTCTAGAATCGAGAAGTAAAGCGAGTATCACGAGCTGAAACGATAGAAAGTGGAACTCTATGTCTGGCAACTACTTCTTTAACATAAAGATCTGCTAACTTTTTTGATGAAGAAGTTTCTTGAATTGGAAGGAAAATAGCACTTTTTGTCAACCGGTCCACAATCACCCAAATAGTATCATGTTACCTTGTTGTCCTTGACAACTTTATAACAAAATCCATGGTGATGTGTTCCCATTTCCATACCGGTATATCCAATGGTTGGAGTTTACCGTATGGTTGTTGGTGCTCAGCTTTAACTTGCAGACAAGTAAGATAATTATGAACATGTTTAACTATATCACGCTTCATACCTGGCCACCAATAGTCACGCTATAAATCATGATACATTTTGGTAGCACTAGGATGAATAGATTATCTGGATTTATGAGCTTCATCTAATAATGTTGGGCTAAAATCTGCTGGAGATCAAATGCTTAAATATTCTAAGTGTTTAGCCCTGTTGAAAGTTAATGCTGTTGGTGCTTGAAGACTTAGTTCTGCTGGTAGAGTTAGCTCTGTTCATTTATTGAGAACAAAGTTTTCCAGAGTTAGTTCTGCTAGTCATTTATCATTAGTTCTGCCAAGTGTTTTCATTGTTAGTTCTGCCAAGATTGAAGAAATGCAAAGATTAGTTCTGCCAGTTAATTCTGTTAGTGCTGCTCATCATTTTGTTAATACTGCTCAGTGGATCTGCTTTCTACCAACTCTGCAACACAAGTACACCTACTGCAGACATGCTTTTGAGGAATAGTGCACGCAGCAGACAAGGAATGGTAATGCATTTAATGCTGATGTGTTTCCTAGAAAACTTGTCTTAGAAAAGTAGATTTTGTATAGATTTTATACAAGTTGTTTAGTGTATAAGTATGTCCTTTGGTCATTGTTAGAGAATGCCTAAATTCTTGTATGTAAGTTTCTAGTCAAGTTGTAACTAAGCTTCAAGGTTTCTTTGTAACCCCGATACAACAAGTGTATCCGTATTCTTGAAATAATAATATTGAAGCTTTTGGCTATTGAATCAATTGTGTTCTTACATTTCTTGCAAATCTGTTTCAATTGCATTACAAGTAATATACATAATCTTCCTACTTGACAAGTTTTATTTCATAAACTTCTTGTTAAGAATTCATTGCTTGTGTCAATACATTTGTGTAAGCAAGTGTAATTGTGGGACCCCACAATTAGTATCAGAGCTTCTGTAAGCTTTGAATTCAGGAAGATCTGGGATAGTGCAGTGATCATTTGAGGTTTAGTTCATCTTTAGGCTTGATATTATTAGTATGGCATCCGAATTTGTAGATGGTATCCAGGTGTCTAGAATTCCTATTCTTAGACCTGATGAATACAATATGTGGAGGAATAGAATCAAGCAACACATGTTGCTCACAGATTATCAGTTATGAGACATTGTGGAAAATGGTCCCAAGTATAAAACTGATGCAAATGGTGTAAGATTGCCAAGGGGTACACCAACAACTGAGCAAGAAAGAAGAGAAAGAGCTACAGAACTCAAAGCTCTAAGCACTTTGTTACTTTCTATTCCAAATGAGTATCAAAGTGAGTTTGAGCAGGTTGATAATGCTAAGGTGCTTATAGAAGAGTTGGATAAGAGATTTGCAGGGAATGAAAGCACCAAGAAGAACAAAAAATCAATGCTCAAACAGCAGTTTGAGAATTTTAGCTCTGTCAAGTCTGAAACCTTGACTCAAGTTTTCAACAGGTATAGAAAGCTAGTCGGTGAGCTTAAGTATCACAAAGTTGTCATAGACAAAGATGATCTTAACAGAAAGTTTTTAAGATCCTTGGGTGAAGAGTGGACCATTCACACAGTTGGTCTAAGGCAAAGAAGTGATTTAGATGACAAGGAGCTCAATGATCTATACAATGATCTTATAGCTTTTGAGCCTGAAGTTGAAAGCAGAAAGCAAAGTGTTGGTGAAGCACAAAGCTCTCAGAATGCTGCATTTATGTCCATGGGAAGGTCCAAGGTAGATCCAAAGAGTTATGGATCTGTACCTGTTGTGAAAGGTGTAGGATCTAGTTCATCATCTGTGACACAAGAAAAGTCTACAGATCAAGTGGTAGAAGCTTTCTTTGCTAGTCATGTGAACTCTTCGCTGACTAATGAAGAATTAAAACAAGTAAATCCTAATGATCTAGAGGAAATGGACATCAAATGGCAGATGGCAATGATTACCATGAGGGTAAAAAGGTTCTTGCAGAGGACAGGAAGGAATAACTTTGCAGGTAAAAGAGATGACAATGTGGGGTTTGATAAAAGCAAAGTGGAATGCTACAACTGCTATAAATTGGGTCATTTTGCTAGAGAGGCAGATCTCCAAGGCAAGAGAGAAATGGACAAAGATCTGGGGGATACAATGCTGCATACAATGGTCCTCAGAAAAGAACCATTCCTGTTCAAGAATGTACACCAAATGCTCTTGTTTCACAAGATGGTATGGGGTATGATTGGAGTGATCAAGCAGAAATGGAACCTCAGAATCATGCTTTGATGGCTGTTAGAGAAGAAGACACATCAGATAAAGTTCCTTATGAGGTACAAGCAAAATTATGTTCTAATGTGTGTAAGAAAAATGTTAAACACTACAGGGATCATAATGCTATTATTTTCAAGGAACTTAGGGATTGGGACATTAGAAGCCAACACACAACCTTAGCAATAGAAGATCTAGAAAAACAGATAAAAGCATACAAGAAAAATGAGGAGCAATATGATTATGATCTTAAGTATGCTCAGTATGAAAAGGATATTTTTCAAAATAAGGTTGATGAGTTAATTAAGAAGCTAGCTGAAGTCACTGCTGAGAAAGAAAGTATCAAACTTACAGTGGCTGAGCTAGAGAATGCTTCTGAAAGTGTTCAAAATCTGATTAAGAACCAAATCCATGATAAGATTAAAACTGGCTTAGGTTATAATCTTAACAGTGTACCTCCACCTTACAACCACACATACATGCCTCCTAAAACTGACTTAGACATAAGTAAGCTTAAGGAGAAAATGATAGATGAGGTTAAGCAAGCAGATCCTGTTGCTGCATTGAATAAAAATGCAAATGATCTAGAAAAGATTGAGGTATCTGAATGGATTTCAGATGATGAGGATGAATCTAAGGAAAATGAGAGAGTTCATTCAAAACTTAACTCTGTTACTGGGCTAGTATCTAAGTTAAAATCTGAGAAACTAGTAGAGGGTAAGAAATTGTTTCAAGAAAAAGCTAGGATGAACTTGAATAATCTGAAAGGGAAAGGTGCTAGTACATCTATTAACACACCAGTAGATGATAAAATTGTTGTTGTTAAATGTACTAAGTGTGTTTGTTCAGCTAACTCATCATCTTCTACAAAATCAAAGAAAAATCCAAGAGGAAACCAAAAAAATTGGAATCAAATGGTTTCTCAAAAACTTGGACCTAATTTCAAAAGAATTGATGAGAAAGCTTGTTTCATCTGTGGAAGATTTAATCATCTTCAAAATGATTGTTATTATAACCCAAGATTTCAACGGGCTAAACAATCATCATGGACTACTACTGACAGAATTAACCATCAAAATTTCAAAACAAAAGTTAATTCTGCCAGTATAGTCAAAAAGTCAAAGGAAAAAGTTAGCTCTGCTGCACCAAAAGGAAGTGCAGGAGTGTTGACCAAAGTTAATGCCAACAGAACTAAAATGACTTTGACAAACTTTAATTCTGCTAAGCAAAACAACAAGGTTAATTCTGCTAGGCAAAAGTTAACCAAATTTAGTTCTGCCAGGCAAAATAAAAGTGGTCCAGAAATTAATTCTGCCAGGCCACTTAATGCTGTCAACTCAAACATCAGTTGGGTTTGGAAACCAACTAAACTGACATCAGCATCAATAACTTTCAAAAGAGTTGATGTTGTTGATCAAAAAGGGACACCCACAACCAAATTGGTTTGGGTTCCCAAGAGAAACTGATCTTTTGTCATTTGTATGTGCAGAGCAAAAAGAAAAGCTTATGGCTCATTGATAGTGGATGCTCTAGGCACATGACAGGAGATAGAAGCAGGTTGGAGGACTTCAAAGTTATTGATGGAGGTCCTGTAGCTTTTGGAGGTAATCCTAGAGGAGGAAGGATTACAGGGATGGGAAATGTCAACAGTGATAAGATGAGCTTCAATGATGTGTACTATGTTGAACAACTGAGGTACAACTTGTTAAGTGTTAGCCAAATAACTGAGAAAAAGAACCCAGTGTTCTTTAATGACACAGGATACTGTATTCTTTCTGAGAAATTTGTTCTTGACCCTAAAATGATTTTAATGAAAATTCCCAGAAAGAACAACATGTATAGCTGTGAATTGGCTAAATTTGTACCTAAACCTGAATTGAGTTGTCTTATTTCAAGAGCAACTGTTAATGAATCTGACCTTTGGCATAGAAGGATGTGTCACATGAATTTTAAAACAATAAACAAACTTGTTAAAGGAAAACTTGTCAGAGGTTTACCAGAGAAAACTTATTCATGTGATGACCACTGTGTTGCATGTCAAAAAGGCAAGCAACATAAATCCTCTTATAAGGCCAAAACACTGAACTCTATTGACTCACCTTTACATTTGCTGCACATGGATTTATTTGGACCTAAAATGTGAGCAGTATAGGTAAGAAGTCATATTGTCTAGTGATCACTGATGATTATAGCAGATTTAGTTGGGTATTCTTTCTTAGAACCAAAGATGAGACTAGAGAAATACTAAGATCATTCATCATTAAGATTGAAAACCAAACCAATAGAAAGCTAAAGATCATTAGAAGTGATAATGGAACAGAGTTTAGAAATCAAGAGATAGACAAATTCTGTGAATCAAAAGGTATAGATAGACAATACAGTGTTCCTAGAACTCCACAACAGAATAGAGTAGCAGAAAGAAAGAATAGCACACTTATTGAGGCTGCTAGAACCATGTTAGCAGATGCTAAACTACCAATGACTTTCTGGGCAGAAGCAATTAGCACTGCTTGTTATGTCCAGAACAGGGTATTAGTTGTTAAGCCTCACAACAAGACACCTTATGAGTTATTCCTGAATAGCAAACCTTTGGTTAGTTTTCTTAAACCATTTGGATGCACTGTAACTATCTTAAATACCAAGGATCAATTAGGCAAGTTTCAAAGTAAAGCTGATGAGGGATTCTTTGTTGGTTACTCTTTTCAAAGAAAAGCATACAGAGTATTCAACAGTAGAACTAGAATAGTGGAAGAGACCTTAGATGTGACCTTTAATGAACACACACCTAATGCTTTAGGAAAAGGTCCAGCTCACTTGTTTGATATTGATGCATTAACCAAATCTCTTAGATATATGCATGAGTCAACAAATGCAGGTACAAGTACAAGTGTAAATGCAGATACAAATGCAAGTCAACAAACAAGCAAATCACCATAATTTGTCTTGTTTCCAACATGGCTACCTGACCCACCTGCAGTACTTGAATCTTCCATTCCTGATCAACAACAGAGTTCAGAGCCCATTTCATCAAACTTGGATGATAATGGTGCATATGGTGATGGAAATGCATCATCAGATCCAGATTGTCCTCAACAAGAAGAAGCATCAACTGAAGGTGCACAGGAGGATCAACAACCATCAAGGATAGAGGTGTCAAAATCAAGTGGTCAAATGATTCAAGAAGACACCAATCTGGATCAGAATTTTACCAATTTGGAATCTAGGATAGAGATGGCAGCTGGTCCACAGTATCAAGCTCATAAAAGCTACATACCACTAGACAATGTCATTGGAGCAATTGATGCTCCTATGCAAACAAGAAGGTCATCTAAAACTATTGATGAAAATGCAAATTTCTCTTTGTTTGCTTGTTTTCTATCACAGATAGAGCCTAAGAAAGCTGTTGAAGCTTTGAAAGATCCAAGCTAGATTGAAGCTATGCAAGAGGAGCTACTTCAATTCAAAATTCAAAATGTGTGGACTTTGATGGATCTGCCCAAAGGAAAATGGGCAATTGGTACCAGATGGGTATACAGGAACAAAAAGGATGAGAGGGGCATAGTGATTAAGAACAAGGCTAGATTGGTTGCACAAGGATACTCTCAGGAAGAGGGAATTGATTATGATGAGGTATTTGCACCTGTGGCAAGAATTGAGGCTATCAGATTGTTCTTGGCTTATGATTCTTTCAAGAACTTTAAGGTATACCAGATGGATGTAAAGAGTGCATTCTTAAATGGAAAAATAGATGAAGAAGTGTATGTATGTCAACCACCAGGATTTGAGGATCCCAAACATCCAAATAAGGTGCTTAGATTGGACAAAGCACTTTATGGATTGCATCAAACTCCTAGAGCTTGGTATGATACTCTGTCTGTGTATCTGTTGGATAATGGTTTCAAAAGAGGTGCTATAGAAAAAACCTTGTTTATCAAAAGAATTGAAAGTGATATTCTACTAGTACAAATCTATGTAGATGATATCATTTTTGGTTCAACAAGGGATAGTCTTTGCAAAGAATTTGAATCTCTTATGCATCAGAAATTTCAGATGAGTTCAATGGGAGAATTGACTTTCTTTTTGGGTCTTCTAGTGAAGCAGAAAGCAGATGGAATCTTCATAAGTCAGGATAAGTATGTGAAGGATATCTTGGATAAGTTTAGATTCAATGATGCAAAGGTTGCAAGCACACCAATGGAAACACATAAACCACTACTTGCAGATCTTGAGTGGGAGTATGTTGATGAACACCTCTATAGATCCATGATAGGTTCACTGATGTATCTTACATCCAGTAGACCAGATATCATGTTTGCAGTATGTGTGTGTGCAAGGTTTCAAACAAATCCTAAGTTGTCTCATCTTCATGCTGTGCAGAGAATTTTTAAATACCTAAAAGGTCAACCTAAATTGGGCCTATGGTATCCAAAGAATTCTTCTTTCAATTTGATAGCATATTCTGACAGTGATTATGGGGGTAATAATTTGGATAGAAATTCAACTTCTGGGGGATGTTAAGTCTTGGGAGATAGGTTAGTATCTTGGTAATGTAAGAAGCAAACTACAGTGTCTACATCAACAGCTGAAGCAGAATATGTTGTTGCATCAAGCTACTGTGCTCAAATCCTATGGATTCAAAATCAGATGCTAGACTATGGTTTGACTTTTCTAAATACTCTCATGTATATTGATAATAATGCTGCTATAAGTATCATTAATAACCCTGTAAAGCATTCTAAGACAAAACATATTAAAATTAGATATCATTTCAATAGGGATTGTAATGAGAAAAGATTAATTCAGATTTTCAAAATACATACGGATAATCAACTTGCAGACCTGTTCACAAAAGCTTTTGATGTTGGAAGTTTTACATTTTTGGTTACTGGTATAGGTATAATGAACAACTCATTATAATCATTATCTATTTTCAAAATGTTTTTCAAAAAGGGTTACACTTGATACTTTAGTTTGTTATAGCAGATATTATAAGGTTCTCAATATTTATACTTTCATTACTTAGTTCTGCTAGTATAGATAGTGGTTATCTTATTTAGTTCTGCTAGTTCAATTGTATTTTTGAGCTAATATTGCAGGATTAAAAGCTCAAAGGTTGTTATTTCTGCTACCTCAGTTTTCAACAATATTAATTCTGCTAGCACAAGTTAGTTCTGCCAGCACAATTAATAAAAGAGTGACGTGGAATTGTCCAAGTGTGAAGAAGGTTGAAATTAGTTCTGCTAGAGTTAATTTGCAAAACTTAATTCTGCCATTACCTTTTTCAAACTTTAATTCTGCTAGTGTTGTTTCAGGGCTTAAAAGTACTGTTCACTTTCAAATGGTATTTAATCTGCCAAACACTACACCTTTTCAATTCACTTGCACTTTTTCTCGAAAATTGAAATTACCTTCAACCAAACCTCTCAAAATCTCTCAAACCTAACATTCAACAATGGCATCTTCATCTTCTTCTTCTAAACCACTCGACATAGGTGACCAACACAACATTTGTGGCTTTCTTCTTAAGTCACAAGGGTCAGATGATTATCATGAAATCATTGATTTCTTGAAGTGCACCTCACTCAGGTTTGCACTTACTGTTAATCCCATGATCTATATTTCACATATCAATGACTTCTGGACATCTGCTGTGGAGTCAGAAGAAAATGGGGTTAAAACCATAACGACAATAGTAAATGAGAAGCGTATTTCTATAACTGAAGCTTCCATACGTGCTCATCTTTTACTAGATGATGCATATGGTATGGAATGCTATGCTACTTCTCAGATACATGATCAACTAGTGTTGTATGGGTATGAGGGGGAGAGGACAGAAAAATTAACCTATTACAAATAACTGTTCTCTCAACAATGGAAATTTTTAATCCATACCCTACAACACTGCATTTCACAAAAGAAAACTTCTTGAGAGCAATTTAGTAGTAACATTGCTTCTGCTTTAATTTGTCTTACCAATAATGAGAAGTTCAATTTTTCTAAACTGATCTTTAATGGAATGGTAAACAATCTTGAGAAACCAAAAGATAAATTTTTAATGTATCCAAGATTTTTACAACATATAATTGACCAAGAAATTCAAGATCTACCCAGGGAAGGTGGTAGATTAATCCTCTCAAATCTTTCTAAAAAGACTTTTGCTAACATGAGGAGAAAGGGGATGGTCAAAGGAAAAGAGTTTTCTGGGAAGGTGACCAATTTAACTGATCATATGTTGAACATGCCTTCTACTGTGCCACAGGAAGTAGAAACTCCCACTACTTCTCAACCAAGTGGCATAGTTTCAAAAACAAAAAGAACAAGGGACCCTAAGCCTACCAAACCCACAGCCAAAAAGGCTAAGAAACAGACAAATGAGGCTCCTCTTCCTCAATTATCTCAGTCTAAAAATGCAAATGAGGTGGTCACTGAGGAGCAGAGAGACCATATGGAAAGGGCTACCACTACTGTTGCTACCTCACTAGGAGAGCAGGACAGTGGTACTGGAATTAGGACCCAATCCATGGCAACACAGGATATTGAGATGACATTGGATTCCTCTATTACTGAGGACCCAGTGGATATCAATGTATCCAGTGGTCCCAGGTGCCAAGAAACCACATTGGGGGCTAGTGATGCTCAGACTAGGTCTGAGACATTGGCTAAATCTTCCAATGACCCATTAAAAGAGGGTAACACTTCTGGCAATGGTGAGGATAGCTTGACTTTAAAAGAAGTGACGGCTATTTGTACAAAATTGTCAAAGGAGGTAGAGGATCAGAGGGTAGAGATTGCCAAATTAAGGGAAAAAGTTGATTTGTTGATGAGGGAAAGGGATGAGTACAAAAGTAAGGCTGAGAGTGAGTCCACTAGACTGAAAAGATTACTTGTTGATGAAAGCACAAGTGATGAGGACATTGTAGACCAATTTGAATTCACTGGTGCAGGGGAAGCAGAAAAGGTAGAAATATCTGAGGAACAGGCTAATTTGATTCTGGCTGAGGAGGAGCAGAAGAAACAGTATGAAAAAGATCTTGATGATCTGGAAAAGCCTGTAGATGATGTGGTGGACATGGATGAGAGCATTCATGGTAACATGAGTGTAGAGCAGCTTGGAAATGTGGTTGGAAGTTTGATTCTGGAAGTGTTAGATGAAGATATATCTGAGGCTGCAAAGAAAAGTGCCAAATGTTAGATAGTGCTGCTGGAGTTAATACTGCTGGTACAAATGTTGAGGTTAGTGCTGCTAGTGGGATAGTGGATGCAGAAATTAGTTATGCTAGTGCAAAAGTTAGTTCTGCTAGTGCACTAGTTAGTTCTACTGGGGTTAATGAACCAGAAATGGTTAAGTCTGCCACTCCTAAGGAGAAAGTTAGTGCTGCTATGACAGATATTGAAAAAATTGCTGCAGATGCACTTCTGAAGGTTGCAAAGAGCACAACACAAGGGAAAAGCTCAACTGGTATATCTATTAAAGAAATTCCCTTCTCACAGGTTAGACCTACAGTTGCTGATGAAGCCTTGAAACAAAAAGAAATTGATTTGGCTAAGGCAAAAGGCAAAGAGAAAATGGTTGAGCCTGTGAAACCGTTAATGAAAAAGGAGCTTGAGGCAGTTAGTGAAAGGTTTGCCAGAAATCTGCAAGCTCAGTTCAATAAAGAGGGCAGGAGCAGATTTGTTGAGGTTGATATGGGTGATGATGTGAAAATCATGATGACCTCAGAGGAGCAGATATTCTTTGATCATCTATTAGCAGATGGAACTCACAAAGCTCAAATGGAAGAGTTCACTCCTGATCAGAGGTTGATATGGTATTTGGATATCCTTGTGCAAAGGAGAAAGCATGATGCCCAGAAAAGAATGGAGGAGTAAAGAAAAAGGGCACCTACTCAAAGGCAATTAAAAGATCAATATGCCAGAGTAGTTAAGAACAACACTGGGAGAACTCTAAAGGAGCTTATGACTATGGACTTCTGTGATCTGGAGAGAATTTATCTGAAAATTCAAAGAGATATTGAAGAAAGCACAAAGAGATCATTAGAGGAAAGGTCCAGGAGTGCAGCTGCTACTCAAGTTAAAACTTTGACAGCTGCAGAAAAGGAGAAACAACAAAGAAGGGCAGAAATTGCAAAGGCAAAGGTAGAAATAGAGAGAAAAGAAAAAGATGATCTTGATGCATTAAAGAAGAAAATTCCAACAGAAACCCTTCATCTCAAAAGGAGAAAAAGAATGGCTGTGAGAAATGATCAAGATGAAAGTGAAACAGAAGTACCTACTGTGGTGTCTTCTACATCTGAACCTGCAAAGCCTATTGAAGAAGTGGTTAATTGGAACCAGATAAGATCTATGGTAAAAGTTGAAAGCCCAAAAGTGCCAGATGAAGAAATTGATTGGATGTGGGAAACTGATGGCCAGATGAAGAAATGTTTAAAGATTATGAGGGCTGGGAATACAGAGGAGAAATTTCAATCCTTCTACAGATGCATAAAGACTTTATCTAGAGATGATTTGGATGACATATGGAGAATTGTAATGAGAAAATATCAAAATGCACAGAAGCATAGTGATGAACACATTGTCTACAACAGTCTCTCTATTCTGTATGAGATGGATGCTGAGAACGATTTCTACAAGGACAGATCAAAGGCAAAAGCATGATACTGCTATTCACATAATGCAGTACATCTGGTGCAGCTACAAAGTGGAGTATTTGCCTACTTCTTCATTGGCACAGAGTATCCATGGAATGTGGGACATCTAAGCTCTATGCTTTGTCTAACCATTAAATGCGATGATCTTGATATAGTTGCCTCTCTAGTTCATGAAGTTCAGCAGTACTACAAAAGAGCACTTGAAATATATGCTGTTCAGAATGAAGAAATTAGAAAGAAAAGAGCTGTTGAAATCAAGAAAGAATTTGAGAAGAGCTTGAAGAAGAAAACTTGAATCTGTTCATGGAAAGATCAAGTTTAGGGGGAGATTGTTGGGCTAAAATCTGCTGGAGATCAAATGCTTAAATATTCTAAGTGTTTAGCCCTGTTGAAAGTTAATGCTGTTGGTGCTTGAAGACTTAGTTCTGCTGGTAGAGTTAGCTCTGTTCATTTATTGAGAACAAAGTTTTCCAGAGTTAGTTCTGCTAGTCATTTATCATTAGTTCTGCCAAGTGTTTTCATTGTTAGTTCTGCCAAGATTGAAGAAATGCAAAGATTAGTTCTGCCAGTTAATTCTGTTAGTGCTGCTCATCATTTTGTTAATACTGCTCAGTGGATCTGCTTTCTACCAACTCTGCAACACAAGTACACCTACTTCAGACATGCTTTTGAGGAATAGTGCACGCAGCAGACAAGGAATGATAATGCATTTAATGCTGGCGTGTTTCCTAGAAAACTTGTCTTAGAAATGTAGATTTTGTATAGATTTTATACAAGTTGTTTAGTGTATAAGCATGTCCTTTGGCTCATTGTTAGAGCATGCCTAAATTCTTGTATGTAAGTTTCTAGTCAAGTTGTAACTAAGCTTCAAGGTTTCTTTGTAACCCTAATACAACAAGTGTATCCGTATTATTGAAATAATAATATTGAAGATTTTGGCTATTGAATCAATTGTGTTCTTACATTTCTTACAAATCTGTTTCAATTGCATTACAAGTAATATACATAATCTTCCTACTTGACAAGTGTTATTCCGCAAACTTCTTGTTAAGAATTCATTGCTTGTGTCAATACATTTGTGTAAGCAAGTGTAATTGTGGGACCCCACAAATAACACTTTGTTTACTTCACTCGTTCGTGGTATCCAGATTCTACCATAACGAGTCTTTAAACCTCTCGAATCATCTACTAATTTAGAAAGTTGACCTGTTAATCGTTGTTTATTTGGGTCATTTGATGCTAAAACTTCAATCTGAGCAGTTTTAATAGTATCAAATAATTGAGGAAGCACATTCATTTGAAGAGATTTCACTGAAAGAACATAATGACTAGCTTTTCAGCTAAGAGCATCGGCTACAATATTATCTTTACCAGGGTGGTAAAGTATGTCGCAGTCATAATCTTTTACTAAATCTAGCCACCTTCTCTGACGATTGTTCAAGTCATGCTGATCAAAGAAATACTTGAGACTTTTGTGGTCTGTATAAATTGTAAACTTAACACCATATAGATAATGGCGCCAAATTTTAAAAGCAAAGACTACAGTTGCATATCAAGATCATGAGTGGGATAGTTCTGCTCATATGATTTTAACTGCAATGAAGCATAAGCAATGACCCTCCCACGTTGCATAAGAACACAGCCTAATCCGAGCTTCGAAGCATCACAATAAACTACCATATCCTCGTTACCCTCGGGTAAAGAAAGAATAGGAGCTTGACTAAGCCTTTATTTCAACGTCTGAAACGCTTTGGATTGCTCATCTCCCCATTTCCACTTAACACTTTTTCTAGTCAACTGAGTCAAAGGAGTAGCACTCTTTGAAAAATCTTGAATAAAACGAGGATTATAGCCAGCTAAGCCAATAAAACTCCTGACTTCAGTGGGGCTTGAAGGTGGGTCCCACTTCACTACTGCTGCTATCTTCGAAAGATCAACCTGAATACTGTGATTATTGATCACGTCTCCGAGAAATTGGACTTCCCGTAACCAAAATTCACATTTGGAAAATTTAGCATATAATCTTTCATGCTGAAGTGTCTCTAGAACCTGCCTAAGATGTACTACATGATCATTCTCACTTTTAGAATAAACGACAATATCATCAATGAAAACTATAACAAAGATATCAAGCATGGGCCGAAAAACTCGGTTCATCAAGTCCGTGAAGGCAGCTGGAGCATTGGTCAAACCAAATGGCATGACTGAATTTAAAGTGACCATATCGAGTACGGAAAGCAGTCTTTGAAATATCTTCTTCCCTTACTTTCAATTGATGGTAGCCAGAACGAAGATCAATCTTTGAAAAGAAACTGCACCCTATAACTAATCAAACAAATCATCTATTCGAGGTAAAGGATATCTATTCTTAATGGTCATTTTATTTAATTCCCGGTAATCTATACACATCCTTAAGGAACCGTCTTTCTTTTTAACAAACAAAACCGGGGCTCCTCACGGCGAACTACTGGGATGAATAAAACCTTTATCTAAAAGCTCTCGCAACTGTTTCATCATTTGTTGCATCTCAGTTGAAGCCAATCGATAAGGGGTTTTGGCAATAGGAGCGACTCAAGGAACAAGATCAATTCGAAATTTCACTTGTCGGTCAGGTGGAATACCTGGAAGTTCATCAGGGAATACCTCGGGAAATTCTTTCACAACTGGAATGCTAGAAAATTTTGGTACAGATTTAGATTTATCAACCACGTGCGCCAAAAAGGCCCGACACCCGTGTGACAACAATCTTTTAGCTCGAGCGAAAGTACAAATAGGAATAGATTGTTTAGAACATTCACCATAAATAGTGATTTCCTTTCCGCTAGGTGCTTTAAGGAGGATCACCTTTTCATGACAATTAATCATGCCTCTATTCTTTCCCATCCAATCCATTCCTATTACAACATGACATTCTCCCATTTGCATGAGAATCAAATCTATTTTAAACATTTCATCTCTTATTTCCATGGTACACCCTCTATAGACATCACTAACAATTACTAATTTACTATCTGCAATTTCAACTTCCAAAGGGTGTTATAATTTAGCTATAGGAGTATTCAGCTTTTCACAAAAAGAAAGTGACACAAAAGATTTTGTGGCTCCAGAGTCAAATAAAACATGGGCAGGTATAGTGTTAACTATGAAGGTACCTGTTACCACGTCATGTGACTCTTTTGCCTCCTCTGCAGTAATCTGAAAAGAGCGACTCTTTGTTCTCTGCCCACCTGCCTCTCTTTTCTTTTCTGCTTCTCTTCTTTTCTCATTCCTTTTCATATCTTCTAATCTCACAGGGCAATTTGCTTGCAAATGATCATCCTTATGACAATAATAACATAAACGGTAGGGATTAGGACAATTCGCTGCTATATGTCCCTGTTTATGACACTTATAACAAGCAGTACTTCCCAACTGAAATTCTCCTGGATGTTTTCTGCCACAATTATTACACTTTGGAAATTCTCGTACTAGAGCTTGTGAGGGACGATTTGATTGTTTGGTTTGAGATTTCTGCGGTTGTTGTTCCTAAAAGATTTAAACTTCTTAAAAGGTTGAGATTGGGAAGTAGACTGTTCAACTTTTCATTTTCTACTTGCATTAGCAGCTTTTGCCTGCAATTCTTTTTCTCGTGTTAACCCTTTATTCATCATTCTTGGGATAGAATCATAAATAGTCAGGTCATCTGCCTCCCTGATTTCAACATTTAAATGCCGAAGATAATGATCTTTCATCAATTTCGGATTTGAAGTATATTCTGGACAGAACTGAGATTTATCATAAAACAAGTTTGTATATTCAGTCACCGACATCTTTCCCTGGTCTATTGACAAAAAATCTCCTTTCAACCTTTCTACTTATGCCATTGGTGCAAATTCTGCTAAGAACTTTTCTGTAAACGTATTCCAAGGAAGCCTTGTGGCTTCTTCTGCACCAACAGTTTTAACTGTGTATTCCACCAATCCTGAGCACTCCCTTTTAACTGATGAGCAGCAAACGGGACTCGCAGTCTCTCAGGACACTCACATAACATAAAAGTTTCCTCCATTTTACTTACCCACCTGTGACTAATAATCGGGTCTCTTTCTCCCTTAAACTCTGGAGGACTACAATTTGAAAACTTCTTGTATTCGAACCTTTCTTTTTCTTTATTCATCCTACGCTGATCATTTAAAATTTCATTATGTGGCTGAGGGTTCACTAAAACAGGATGTTTCTATTCGAATTCTACTAATCGGGTACTGATTATCTGTTCCATTCTTTGATAAACTGTCGGGGCAAATTCTTGTAGAGATTGCCCAATAACATCTTTCAATAAGGCTTTATCTTCTGGATCTAGACTTCTTCCAGTAACATTCTCCTCGTGAACAGGGGAATGTACTTGAGAACCCTCAGCGTCGTTATTAGTGGATGGTTCCATTTACTATAATAAAACAATCAAGAGAAATTTAACATACTGATCAATGTCAATGTATAAATATATATATATATATATATATATATATATATATATATATATATTCTAATTCAAACCTTCCAGAACAACCATTGCTATTCATATTATATGCTTAATAACTTTAAATTTCCATGTGCATTAGTATAAGATAGCTCTGTTGGCCAGACATAGCCATATTATACTAATAACAAATTTCTTTCCAAAGTTCTTAAACATACTTCAATTCACAGCAACAATCATGTTCAAGGTCACATACTACTAATCACATACTAGCAACACTACTAATCACAATTATAATCTACTACTATGCATTAATAAGTGGTTTAAGTTTAGGCAATCCTAATGTGGATTGCTTAATTCTCTTAAACCATCGCTCTGATACCAACTTGAAACGCCCTGAAATTTATAACCATTTTTTTTTAAACTGAAATCATATTATAATTGGTCCCATTATATGTGTTAACATATCTTATATACTATGCAAATTTCTATTGAGCACTTAAAACTCAAAACCAAAATACATATAAAAGGGCCAGTACCCGCCGGGTACATGTATTACCCGCTGGGTAACCCCGTTCACCAGCCGGGTTCTCCATCTAACATGTCGGGTGAATTAAAATCTGCGGTAATAGAAGCTAATCGTGGTTTAAAGGCTTTGGGAGCAGCCGGGTGGGCTGGAGAAGCCGTCTGCTTGCACTTCTTACCCGTCGGGTACCCTGGCTCAGACAGCAGCTGTAGTTCAGTTTTCACTTAATATCATTTTACAAACTTTGAACGTGCATATCTCACAAACGAAAAATAATTAAGCTATAAAATTTTATAGGCATATTCCTACAACCAAAATGAAGACTTCCCTTTTTTACCTTTCCAAAATTCACAATAGCTCGGAATTTGGACGTTTGACTCAAATTGACACTAAAATGACCATTTAGTGAGCATGCTAATTCTCAAACCATGAAGGCTGAGATTAGGGATGACAATGTTCACCCGATCCAGTGGATATCCATTTGATCCATCCACTTAATGATGGATATGGACGATCAAAATGGATGAATAGTGGATATGGATATGAATGCGGATGAATAGTGGATCGGATATGGATGACAAGTTATCATCCATGGATTTATCCATTAACCCGAAATACATATACATATGATATACATATACATATATAGGTATATAAACATAAATTTACATATCCACATACATATTAACTATAAACTAGTAATATATTATTGAATATATAAAGTCGTAATTTTTATAAATTTAATGTATATTTGAGGGGTTTTTTTGAATTATTGATTTATAAAGCAAATCGTAATGCATAAATCTATCGTGTTGAGCCAAGTTTTACTTCCGACAATATAGTGAAGTTACAATCCACGATAGATGACAATCAAAGCATGCGTGATTAACCAATAAATGAAGGGATACATTTGTTAAAATTTATGTTTACTTATAATTGTAACCAATTATGCTTCATTGACGACAGTTGTAACATGCTCTTGTGAATAGATTTCAGTATGTTACGTTATATTTATTTTTTTGTTACAATATTTGTTGGTTTCATTTCATATTAGGAAATTTTGTAACGTGTTTTTGAACATCCAAAGGACATCCATTAACCCGCTTAATTCATCGGATATGGATATGGATGGATGAATTGAAATTAAATGGATATGGATATGGACGAAAATATATAAATGGATATGGATGTGGATATGGCATCATCCGATCCATATCCGATCCATTGCCATCCCTAGCTGAGATGCTGAGCTTTTGACCACAGATCACTTATACCAAAACAAAGTTGTGGGACTCTTTATGTAACACCCGCTAAATTTGGGTTCGTCATTAGGTCCTAATTATTTTGTAATACATGTAATTAGTACTGTGTTAGGCTAATTTGTGTATCGAATAATATATATTATTGAATATATACAATTACGCGATTTGGTTAAATCGCGCACGTTTCAAATTGAAGGTAATTCGATTAAATTAATATGGACGTTGGTAAACAATTTTATTAAATAATATAACATTATTTAATGAAACTATTATATCCAAAATATTATTTTGATAATAATTCAACTCAAATTTGTGCCGTACAAATAACGACTACGCGATTAAAATGTTGAACGTGTAAAACAAAACGAAACAAGTTAAAGTTATAATTTATAACTCATTTATTAAGTATTTGATGAAATACTTCAAGTATAATATTGAATAAATATTCGCATTTTAAAACTTATAATTAAACGTATAAAATAATTATATTTAACGTTTAAATGACCGGGAAAACGAACACCGCACAGAGCGCGAGTAGACAGGATTAAAATTGGAGACCCACACCTTGGTGTGCCCCCACCGAAATCAGCCAAAAGGTGGGGGGGGGGACCACCATTTTCCCTCATTTTCATCATCATCACCCTCTCACTTCTCTCTCTTTCTTCCATTTTCTTTCAAAATCACCACCACCAAAAATCACCTAAATCCACCCAAAACCACCACTAAATGACCTTAAATCTCGGAGTGTATTTGGAGAAAAAGAACCACCGCGTCACGATCTACGTTTTCATCCTTTTGAAATTCTCCGGCGCAAAGTGTATAAGTTCCCGACAAATCCCGAAACACTCCGATTTCCATTATTTTCACTTGTTTGTTGTTTGTAATAGCTTGAAATGTCCATCTAAGGGTTGGGTAAAAGAATCGGACCAAACAGAAACCAGAAAACTCGTTTTTGGCTCAAAATTCGTCGAACAGACATAAGTGTCGCATAGGCCAGACCAGTATAGCGTCACTTCGTGCGTCACTTAAGTGCCGCATTAAGTGACACATAAAACCCTAAATTTGCTTCACTTTCCTAATTGCCGCATAAAACCCCTTTTTCCCGACATTTACATCCGTCACTTGTCCAGTAACGCCTAACACAAGTTACCGACACTTCTACCATCACTTGCCTAAGTGACGCCTATAACCTAAATCTGATTTGTACCGTCACTTGCCTAGTGACGCTTAACATCTTTACCCGACACTCACACCCGACACTTGCTTAAGTGTCGCATCTCATGCGTCACTTCCTCAAGTGACGCTAGTACATCAGAATTTCTCATTTTATGCGACATGATGCACCCCGAAGCGTCGTATGAAGATGGTGCTCGGACCGCGATCGGTTTGTTTTAAATTTGTATTTGCTGGGGTCTAAGTGTGACTTACTAATACTGAACCAAAGGCTAGTAGATGGTAAGTATGACCTAGAGTCGTTCTTAAAGAGAAACTGAATTGAAACGGAGGTGATCCAATCAACCTTTCTTTTCTAGTAAATGTTTTAAAAGAGTGCGTTGGGGGTTTTTGGTTCAGTTAATTAAGTAAACTAAATAAAGCGAATAAAAGATAATGGTAAATCAGATAATAAAAGGAGTATTTGTTGTGAGTTCATTAGCTTATAATGTGGGACGATGACTTGTAGGGGAAATGTTTACTAAATTTGGAATGTTCACTAGACTTGGTAGTTTATGGTATAACCGATAGATTCCCTATTAGTTGGTTATCAATTAATATGTTACGAGGAACCACGGTGTCATGATTCTGATCAGACAGATAATGATCAACTCTCCACACTCTCCTGTGAGGGAGTCAGTGGCCCTTGTTATTGAACACATTTGCTCGTGGGCGAAGGAATAGAGTAGCAAGTCTACAACAAGTCTAACCGTTCTTAATACCATAAAGACTATAAATTTAGCAGACAACTAACTTAGCAAATACATTCGGACTTAGTTGATCAATTCCTATTAATGAAGTTTAAGCATGGTAAACGAAGGAAAGTGTTGAGGTTTCTTGCGTACCTTACTTTAAATTTCATAGGTTAAGGAAAAGTATCGATTTAAATTGGATTTTAAACTTGCCTTTCTCAATACAATTAACAAATCCCTAGGTTTTCGTAAATGGTTATTTAGCCTATAGCCTACCTTATCTAATCTAAACTAATAATCTAATTAAAATGCTAATTAAAATGCTGACGGCTTTTTGCATAAAGTTAAACCCAGACTATGTCGGAAAATGCTATGGTAGTCCACAATGTATTTAATCATTTACCGATGTTTCCAATGTGAATTCAATTGCTTCGCGATGTTTACATGATAAGTACATTGTGATTTCAAGTGTACAATACTCATGGCAATTCCACATAATCACATTGCATTTTATGATGCTCGCATGACGTTACAATTAAAACCATAGTTTTACACAGATAACTATTGACCAAGTAGTAAGGTTCGCGACTCCTCTTTACAAGGTTACAATCACGTTTGTTAATCGAAAGGCGAATGTAAGTTTTAGGTTTAAAATCGTAAGATAAGTCCATTTATAAAGTTTCCGTTTTATAATGTCGATCCATAATACAACTACCTTCGGTCGTTACCGGCTTCCATACGTATGTACTTTGCTTAAAAGCATTTCCAGCACTATACCGAGTAAACAGTCGAACAGGGGCCGTCATATTATTTCACGACATATTTAAAGTCATCCCACAATTATATATGCTAACTACATCACAACAAATACAATAGTAATCTACTCGCTAATCATGGCACAAACTATCTCTAGCATAATTAAAGTATACATATTTAATCAAGATAGATAAGGATAGAAATAACCGAGATTAATAAGCGAGAAGGAATAGGATTGAATTAATAAGAGTTGCTCCAAGCGTACACCAAAGATTACAAATACGTTCCTCACCAAGGATTACAAGCACGTTCCTTGCTTCTATTTTAACTAGCCTAATACTAATTTAGAATAAAGAAAGAAAGAAAAGCTAGAAGCTAGAGAAAGAAAGTGTGAAAGTGCCTAGGTATGTTGGTATCCTAGTGCCTTGGTGTGTTTTTGTAAATGAGCCTCATGCCTCCTATTTATAGGAGATTTTTGGTGCATTTTAGCAAGTGAAAGCTCACAATAGCAAAAGGTGGAAAAGGTAGTGGCACCGGGTACGAAAAAGGTGGAAAAGGTGGTGCACCGGGTACGGAAAAACACGTAAAGGTCTAGCAACGGGTACATGAAAGGACAAAAAGCGTGATCCGTGTGGGTGGGTGGCAGCCGGCGGCGGCCTGGTGGCTGGCCGGCGGCGGCTGGCTGCTACCTGCACCGGTTCGCTGCCTGTTGCCTCGTTTCTCGATTTGTGCGTGTTTTCTTTGTTATGCGTCCGTTTGCGTCGATTATTTTTGCGTTGGATTCGTAATTCAAAAACAAAGCTTTTGCCTCGTTTCTCGATTTGTGCGTGTTTTCTTTGTTATGAACTTTAGATGTGTCGTACGAATCGATTGGATCTTCCGGAGTACGTAGAATCTTCATTCTTTGTCCGTTTTTGTTGATTCTTCTTCTGTTGGATTCGTAATTTGAAAACGAACATCTTGAGTATGATGGATGTTGGTGATGGGCACTTTTGTCTTGAAATCTCGTTTTGATGTCTTGAATCTTCAAACGTGTGTGAAATCTTCGTTTTTTATCCGTTTTGCTTGATTTTCATCGTGCGACCTTGTTTTGACCATCTTGGCATAATAATATTGATTTTTGTAATGTTTTTGAGTTAAAGTACCAAGAATCATTCCAGAATGAGAGAGATATCGGTAGTAAAAACGTGACTTTTTACGCGATATCACGACACTTCCTGAGTGTCGCATAGACCCTAAGTGTCGCTATAAGTGTCGCATGAAACAGATCACAGATTTTTACTAAGTGTCGAGACCTAAAATTTTATCACTTGATTTCACCCAAATTCAAATTTTAGATACGTCTTTCATTAAAGCAATATAGTAGAAATAAAAAATTTTCATTAAAGCAATATACCTCGACCCCAGCCAAGGGCCAGCCCCTTGGACCCCGCCAGAGGTTGCCACCCCTGGGACCCCGCTAACCAGGGGCGCTACCCCCGGACCCCCGTCACCTAAAGTTTGTAAATACTTTTTAAGTATAACACTTCGATATAATAATAATATTATTGCAAATAATCATCAACGGGCTGTACACGTTCTCAAAACTCAAACTTATCAATCAAATCAAATCATTGGACATTACTAGTTGGATGAACAACTAGCATAGGTTAATTTTTAAGATACCTACTTATTTTATTTAACCTTGCGCGTTATAAACGCCTGACAGGTTACAGTCTTCGAACACCACGTATTATTACATCATACTGCTTCGTTGCAAACCTCCAGACTCAGGTGAGTCTCATAGCCCTGACTTTTTACTATTTTTACTCCCGGGGTGGGAATACATGCTCTAACTGTTTTACACGTGAACACGAGTACAAAACTCGCTATATTCTGCATGAGCTGTTTTCTAATCACTTTTAAGTCCTCTACGATCATAGTTCTGGTAATACTTTATGTAGCGCGAATGTTAGTGTATGGTACCATATAGGACTGACCATCCTCGTCCGGGTCAGCAAGCACTGATGGGTTAAACGGACGCATTAACTTTTGTTCATAAGAGTGTGGATTAGACACTCGCCTGGAGGCACCCATGATCAGGCACTTTATTGTGATCCTGACACCCACGTTAAGCGCAGATTATGACCTCATTGCAGACATATACATTATTTGATTCATTTCAAACGGTTATCATTAAATCTCGTGGTTCACACTTACATATTTATTATGCAAACTTGTGAGCTCACCAGCGTTAGCTGACCTTTTTAGCATGTGTTCTCAAGTACCCAACATCAGTAGGACCTGTTCATTCAGGATGCCCATAGATCGAGTCATCATACACATCAGGAGATTATTTTGCATTACTACATTTTGTAACTAAGTTATGCCAATTAATCTCTAAACATTGTAATTATAGGGCTTTTGTAAACATTTATACATTGTAAAACTTTATATTATCAATGTATTTGTAAAACGACGCATATAGAGTCATTCATTATATGCCTTGTGTGTTTTGATTATTGATTAGTAGCACCCCAAAGCGTGCTTCCGCTAAACAGTAAATTTGGGGGTGTTACACTTTACTATACTCTCACCCTTTCTCTAATTCATTTTGGACCATAGGTACATTTAAAGACCCAATTTGACTCTTTTTGATCCGCTGACCCAAATGGCTTCTTTGACCCATTCACTAGCCAATCACAACCTATAATTGACGATTAAAATGTTTGACTACATATCAATACTTCATATATAACCAAATATCATTTTACATATGAAGAGTGTCTTACATCACCAAAAATGGCAAGTATATTATAACTTGCAACTACTTGAAACTTTCTGTCATATATCTACTAGTCATACACCATGTTCTACTACTACATCACACTATTACCTGTCTTTACTTTCATAATTACAATATGTCAAAACTTTGTTCACGCAGGCTTTCAAAGGCTACAAAACGATAATTTAAAGAGATGAGCTTGTGTAACTTACGACAAGCTAGCAACTCCACTTCTAGTCTTTACTTGCTTCCTTTCCCTTACCACTTCCGCTTGCACCTACAACATAAGCTAAACTAATTAAGCACTTTGCTTAGTGACTATAGGTATAACCAAAAAATATGCATTATTACATTAGAACATATAATAAATAAAGGAATTAAAGTTCTTCCTTTCTCTTGCAATTCTTTCTTCACAATACTAATCACATGTGCACATTTCTAATCTTTCATTTAGCTAATCTTGATTAGCTAATCTAATCACATCTTTATCTAACTTAGTTAGCCTCTAATCGATAACATAGCTAACCTTGGTTAGCCATTCTAATCGTTTTATGGTTAATAACCATTAACCATTCTAATCATATACTTTCATCATGTTCCACTTCTAACAACAACTAATCACAAATAACTTATCTAATCAAATGAATACAATTTAATCCACTTAGTAACAATCTAATTAGTTATAACCCTTAAAAACACAATTTCTAGGGTTCTTGAGGAAGGAAAACAACTTACAAAGATTAGAGGATGATAGAGGAAGATGATTTTGATGATTTGTAGCTTGAATTGAAGATTTAACACCGAGTTCTTGATTTGATTTGTTTCCTGCGATTTCTATCCTTCCCAAAAGTGAGTTCTGGACAATTTTTGATAACACTGGAATACGACACGTATTTGTGTCTAATTTTCTTTTATTTTCTATACTATACAACTAAACAACCATTTACGTTTTTTTTATTATAACTTATTATTAAAAGATCTATAAACAAAAATAAGTATATATATATTTTGTACATTAAAATAATACCTTTAAAACTGGGGTGTTACAGAATATCGTTAGGAATGGGCATCGTTTGAAAACTAAGGTATTGAGTGATGGCAATGAAAAATAAGGCTTGTTCTCTAAGTAAAATCCCTCGAGATAACGAAGACGGTCAACTTTTAAAGACTTGAGACAAGGAAACATTATCTCACTCACTTCCTCTTCTTTTTCTTCTTCTTCCTTGACGATTACCTCCATACGATAGCAGTTATATGTAGCTCTTGGATCTGGAACACGCTAGCAACCATGGAATTTGTGAATGCATGTTTTAACCAACTGCAGTTAACAATAGAAAGTATGGTAAGATTTGGAAAATCCAATTTTGTCAACTGATTGTTCTTCCATATACACTCCAGATTCTCTAACTCCTCTAAGTCCACTTCTTTTAGCTTTAGTAATTTCGCAACAGTTCACGATTTATTGTTGAATTCACTATCTGTCATCTGTAATGCTACTTCAAACACCTTTAAAATCCATTGACATCTCTTTACATAAATCTTTTCAATATTATGCAGTTGTAGCAACTCATTGGATTCAATAATCTCTTCAATTTCGTCATTGTCTTCCCACATTCACTTGGTTAAGAATATGTGAAGAAAAAGGTCTCTCGTCGTCTGAAATAGTAGCGCAGGAGCTTGTGATGTGTACATGTTGATTCTGTTTTTCATTTTTTATAGTAAATATATATATAGGGGGAAGTGCAAAAAATGGGGGAAGGGGGAAGTGAATCACTACCATTAATCATATGAATTCTATGATAATTAGTGTGGGGGTGCACCCATGTGATCATCTCTATAATAATTAAAACTCATTTACTAATTTACCCTCAAAACAAATTATCTCGTAAACGACAAGTCGAAAAATTATGAAAATTACACCATAAAACTCGGCGTTTTCCCCTCTTCTTTTTAAGATCCATCAATGCATATTTTCGATAAATTTTTTTCCCATTTTATGGTGGGATGATATTATGCATTGTGATGCATACAAATTTATTCTTACTTCAATGCATATTAACATGTCGCTGTATACTAATAGTATGCATTGTGATGCATGTTAATTTATTTCTTACATCCTAGTGGTGTATATTCATATTTTGTTATAGTTCATTTTAATTTGTACTAATAGTATGCAATGTGATTCGTATTAACTGTAGTGATGTATATTTATGCATTTTAAATTTTTTGTTGATTAATAATAGTATGCACTACGATGCATGTTAAATTAGTTTTATATCAAAGTTACGTATATTAAATGTATGTTAACATTGATTTTAATGTGTATTAATAGTATGCAAATGGATGCATATTAACATATATTTACATTCTACTAGTGTATGTTAAAATTCATGCAAACGATTACCAATAATATGCACTTAGATGAGTGTTAACCTAGGTTTACATCATAGGGGTGTATATTTATACAAATTAACATTCATATTTTTTAGTATTAATAGTAAGTACTTTGATGCATGTTATATCAAAGTGATGTGTATTGACATTTGTTAAAATTCATATTGATGAGTAATAATAATATGTATTCTGATGCATTTTAAATTAGGTTTACATTGTTGTGATGTATACTGATGTTTTGTTTACATTCATGTGATGTATACTAATGTTTTGTTAACACTCATGAGGATAAGTATTATTAGCATGCACTATGATGCATTTTAATTTAAGTTTATATTATACTTTTTTAAATTGATGTACGTTAACATTTGTGTTCACAAGTATTAATATTATGCATTTTGATACATACTAATTTGTAAAACCTATCAAAAAAAAAGTTGTCGAAATTATACCTTGAGTGATCTTAAATCGAAGATGATAAAAAACTGAATTTTATGATGCAATTTTCATAATTTTTCGACTTGTCATTTGTGAGATAATTTGTTTTAGGGGTAAATGGGTTTTCTTTGTACACGTGGCGTATTCTCATTGGTATATTCATGTTGTCACTAAATTCCCATGAAATGCATACCACAATAATATGGTGCACCTTAATTTAATTAGAAGAGATGAATTGTTAGATCAACACTTCCCCCTTCTATCAAAATAACAAAGATGCATCATGTTTGTAAACAAGGATAGTTGATAGAGAAAAAAAATTTACAAACAATTTTTGAAAAGCAGATCCCTCGAGTCCCGCGGGAGAATTCGTGAGGGATCTGAGCCCCTGAGGTGTATTTATTTATTTTTTGGTTGGCAGGAGGGCATAGAATTGATCGAGGGGATTCGGTTGACCAAAGGGTCTTTGTGCCACAAGTCTTTCAGATATTCGGTCTTTAACTGACTATATGGAAAATTTTCTCCGGTTAAAACTACCTAATCAGTTCAAAATACACATCAAAACATCCATTCGTCTTACAGCAATCGCTAAGTTACTCCTAAACTTGTTTATGTCTATTTAAAAGTTCAGGGAAAGGTTTAAGTTCAATCAGAGTACGAAGCAAAGACGGACCACACTGTCCCCTCGAAATAAATTGATTAATGGTACTAGTGATATTTTAAAATTTTGTACCCTAAAAAGGATAGAAAATACTATTTTTGCCCCCTCAATTTTTAGTGTGGCTCCACCCTGGTAAGAAGGATCAAAACAGTGAGCTTTTTCATTACTTTTATGTTCGTTTTGGACTAGTTGAAATGAACAGAGACAGAAGTCTTAGACCCTATTCACGTTTGTTTGTTGGAGTGATAGTCATTAGCTATCGGTTATAATTTGTTGGTTCTTTGTCAATGCCCATATGTAAATTCTGACACTTTCATTCTACAAATTTAATCTCTGTTGCAAAGACTCGAGATTTCTTGCTTTAAGAGTGCGTTTTTAGCAACTGCCACAAATGCATACTAGCTACCTTTGAATAAGACTGCAAATGAGTCTGTTAGAAAAATAGAATTCTGAATTTTTTATTGGAAAACAGAAAAACCAAACCGAGGTGAAATCGAAACCGGATGGTTTTGATTAATAAAATCAGCTTGAGGGGATCCTAATCCGTACATACACCACATCAATCACTTCCACAAACAAACATCAAAACAGCCTGCACACATAAACGACAACAAATTCATCCACGCAATCAAGGTTTAAATCACAGCCATGTTTATTATTAAGTTCAAATTGTAACCAATTAATATAATGTGAAAAAGGCATTAGAAAATGTTCACATCAAACCATTTTCTCAATAGATGCACATTTATATTTCAGAAATACCAACTGGTTGTAGCATGAGGCCATTTCCCAACATAATGAATCTGACATTCATGAGAAGCCCTAGGGAGCATGGACACCTTGCAACTCAGTGCCCCTTCTTTGTTTAAGGGTAAACTCTTATCAAACGTGACGGTTAGCCTCTTCAAAACCTTTGAATTTGCTAACATGAACTTTAAAAATTGTATATCACACTTCTTCCCCACCATGTCTACTAATTTCTGCGTCTTAAGGTTTGTAACCATGCAACAAGGGACATATTGCGGTTCTTCATTCCTGCAAACTCCATTCCGCTTTTATTTTAACAAAAACAAGATAAAAAAGAACACAACATTAGACAATGAGGAAATAAGACATCCAAGATTTAAAAAAAATGTGAAGCAAAAGTCCAATTACCGAATCGATGCATAAATGTTCCAACTCTGAACAGCTTTCAAGAATTTGTAGAATTACCATCCCTAAATTGCCAACATAAACTAACTCTAATCGCTTCACCTTTGTAAAGTTTGGCATAGGTGAACGTAATGGGCAGTTCAATTGATACCAGGACTGTAATAGAATGAGCAAAAGGTTCAGGAAATAACAAGTTAACAGGGGAAAGAAACAATAATTCTTACTTTTTTTAATCTAAAAAGGAAGAGAAAACAAACAAACCAGGGGTAATGAAGATAGGTGTTGAACTCTACTTATTCCTTTTAGGAGCTCAATCCACAGATGTTCATTTTTTACATAAAATAAACATTTTGCCTCGACTAGGGAGGACAAATCCTTTGCCACAAAAATAGAGTTCCAATAATCAGTCTCCTTAATACATAGGTATTCGAGTTTAGGGACATTTAAAACAACTTGGTTGATAATTGGCATGGAAAAACATATTGAAAGTGTCAATCGCTTCAAAGTAGGTATCTCAAAATAATAGTTGTCTGCAGAGTCACGCCATCTTATTACTAGATATAAGTCTTCAAGTACTAGGCAACCATGTCTGCAGAGTCACGCCATCTATGTCGCTGATCATATGATAAGCCAGTAGATGAAGATCTTATCAAGATAAAAGACTCAACTATGTGTGTCGCTGATACTCATCTATCAGCGAGAGTCTCCAAGTCTTCTTGAGTTCTCTCTTCTGCTGAATAAAAGAAGTCACTGAAGATTAGCTGTTCAAGTCATTCTTTAGAGCATGTTAGCTCGCATCGAGAATGAGGAGAATTGTGTTTCTATCAGTGACTGCAGCATTAAATGCCGCATTAAATGAGAAGTTGACATTCGGCGTTATTACAGCGCAGCACGTGTTCCTCGAAACTTGAAAAGAGTAACGTGGAAGCATTTGATTGGTTTATGGTACAAGGTGATATTTCCCAAGACAGAATGTCGTGCCATGATGTATCACATCTCAACTACCTCTCCAATCAAGCAGCGACACGTGTCCTTCAGATCCGGAAATTAAGGATTTCAGCGTCTATAAATAGCGTAGTATGTTGTACTTCATTTCGTGTCGATTACTTGTATTGTCACTTGTTTGTCAGTGACTAGTTTGTCTAAGATACAAGTAACACCAGTGAGTGAATTAGTAGCGTGTTTGTCCACTACTAGTTTACCTCAGCGAGTGAGCAGTTAGCGTGTTTGTCCACTACTGTTCATCTCCTTTGTAATAGTTGTATTGTTTGATTTGGATTAGCTTTGGCTAATCTATTCCGCAATCAACAACAGATAAATTTTATCAATAAAAGAATTTATCTTTCATCTATAATTGTTTCAGCAACAGAACTGCTTATCTTATATACATATTTGTGTTCTTATTGCTATTACTTTAATACGGTTAAAAACTTGCTAAACAAGATAACACTATAACAAAGAAAAGTTGTTAATTGTATTCAACCCCCCCCCCCCCCTTCTACAATTAACTCACTGTTAACGATTCACAATCACTAACCTAATAGTGATTAGGGAATCACAATTGGTATCAGAGCAGAGTTGGTTTAAAATATAATTTAACCAGATCTGCAATGGAATCCGTTAAGTACAGTTGTGTTGATTCTGAGTACCAGAAGGGAAATGGCTCCACTACAAAACCTCCAGCTTTTGACCCATCAAGAATTGAAACCTGGATGTCCAGGATGATGATGTTCTTAGACCTTGTTGATGATCGTCCTTGTTCTATAATAATTGACGGTCCTCACACCCCCACTGTCATTATTCCTGCTGTTGCAGCCACTGCAACCACTCCTGCATTACCAGAAATGGTTATGCCAAAAAGGGAGGAACAATGGACAGATGAGGACAGGCACATGGTCAGGCTGGATAAACAAGCTAAAATATACATAAGCATGTCACTTCCTGATGAAGTGTTTGAGTCCATTAGATTGTGCAGTACAGCGAAACACATGTGGGACACTCTGAGAAATATATATATTGGAACCCCCGACATTATTCGCTGTAGAGAAGTAAATCTGACTCGTCAGTATGAACTATTTGCCATGGAACCCAATGAATCACTGGCCTCCACCTATACTAGATATCAAGCTTTAATAAATAAAATGGAAAAGGCTAATATAGGAAAGGACCAAAGATTTGTTGTCGAAAAATTTCTAGAACTATTGCCTAGAAAAGTTTGGGGAACCATTGCAACATGTACTCGACAACGTAATGATTATACTTCTCTCAATCTAACTCAAATTTATGGTATATTGTTAAATTGGGAACAATCTGAGAAACAGGCTGATCAAAGTGAGCACATTCGTGCTCCACTAGGCAGTCAAAAGATTTCTAATGCCCTTGTAGCTGAGCTAGAAGAGATTGATCAAAAGCAGAAAGTTAAGATCACCAAGTTAAGTTCGAAGTTACTGATTGCAGATGAGGAAGGTTGTGCTGCTGACAGTCAGTCTGAAGTCAGCTATGAAGAAGGACTAGAGAAGCTAGAAAGAGATATGGCCATGATGGTTGCAAATTTCAGAAAGAATACAAGGTTCAACAAATTTGTTGGTGCACCATCAAGTGACATCCCAAAGTCAAAAGGTGACTGCTACAAATGTGGCAAACCTGGTCACTTTGCAGCTGACTGTAGATCCAAAGCTGTCAATCCTCTCCCTGAGCAAAGGCCCAGCTTCAGAAATGACAAGTACAACAAGTACAAGTCAAAGTACAAGAAGCTGAAAGCTATGTCCAAAGTTGGCAAGAAGAAGGGAAAAGGATTCGTCACTGAAGAAGGATCCTTCAGCGACTCTGACTCAACCTCATCATCTGATGAAGAAGAAGCTATGATTTGTTTAGATAGGGATTACTGCCTGATGGCTGATGATGCTAACTTCCATGAAGACATCAAGGAAGTAGCTAAGAAATGTTCAGCATCCGGCTGGGATCCAGAGACTCTCTACAAGGTACATTGCTTTAAATCAGCTTCAGTGACTGAAAAGGAGAATATCTTTGAGACTTTGATAGTTGATCTATCAAATGCTCATGATATTCAGGAAAGGCAAGAATGCATGATCAATGACTTGACATCAAAACTTAAACTTCAAGAAGAAAATTTGTTGAAAATGAAAGACCTAAAACTCGAACTTGATGCACAAATACATGCAAATCAAATGTGCATTCAAGAGAAAATAAGTTTTGAAACCAAATTTTCTCAACTCAATGAAGTTATAAAGTCATGGTGCAAATCTGCATTAAATGTAAATCAGTGTGTCAATAATCAAATTCCAAAACAAGTGAAAGCTATTTTGGGAGGTGATTATGACACAGCTGCTTCACTGGCTGATTCAACTAGCATTGATCAAATATTCAAGCCTGATCAATCCTTTTCAAACTTCGTTTTTGAGCCAATGTCAGTCTTCAGCGAGCCTAAACCAAATCACTTTGTTAAAAGCTCGTTGGTCACTGACAACTGTGATATAGCTGCAAGTATTGATGAATTGAAAGACTTGAGCATAAATAAGTCAACAACTAATCCAGTTTCCATCAGTTTTACTGCTATTAATCAAAAGTTATTCAGCAACCTCACTTCTGACACCCCAGTAACTGATGATCTGATTATCAGTGAATTGGAGTCAAAGAAACAAACTGAGATAGTAAGTCTGAACTCTTTTAAATCTAAATCAAATCAGCATACTGAGCAAAGGAAGTCTAAAGCCACAAATAAAAAATGCTATAAGTGTGGAAGTAGACAACATGTGTCAACAGATTGTTCATCAGTACATGCTTGTGTCCAACCAACCACTAGCAGTGAGTCAAATGTCTTGCTGGTCAGTGGAAGCCTAGTTCAAGGCTTGTCCACTATGAACCCATCTCAGGATGGGTTCATAAATTGAACTAACATTTTACTCCTGATGTAGGGCATTCTTAGAGAAACAATCTGGTATCTGGACAGTGGGTGTTCCAGACATATGACCGGATGTAAGTCCCTGCTCAGCGACTACCAGGATGAAAGAGGTCCTGATGTAGTTTTTGGTGATAACAACATTGGTAAGACCAGAGGGTATGGGATCTTGACCAATGGTAATGTCATGTTTAAAAAGGTGGCATATGTTGAAGGACTGAAGCATAATCTATTAAGCATCAGTCAGTTCTGCGATGCCAAAAATAAGGTGCTATTTGATCATGAAGCTGGAGTTGTTTACAACAAGAATGGAAGTGCTGTCCTGGGTGCTCAAAGGAAAGGAAATACATATGTAGTCAATATGGACTCAGCACAATCAGGAACATGTTTTTATTCCAGAACCGTTTCAGAAGAAAAATGGTTATGGCATAAGCGTCTTTCTCACCTGAACTTCAAGGCCATCAGCAAGCTCAGCAGGAATGACTTGGTAAATGGTCTTCCAAAGCTTACTTATGACAAGGACAAGCTTTGTTCAGCGTGTGAGAAGGGAAAGCATCACAACTCTTCTTTCAAAAGCAAACAAACATCTTCAGTGACAGAATGTTTTCAACTGATGCATATGGATCTGTTTGGTCCAGTGAGTTCTCCCAGTCTTGATGGTAAAAGGTATTGCTTGGTAATTGTAGATGAATATTCCAGATATACTTGGGTATTCTTCCTCAAAGCCAAAAGTGATGTAACACAGGAAATCATATCCTTTATCAAAAAGATGGAAAACTTAAATGATTGTTCAGTTAAACATATAAGAAGTGATAATGACACTGAATTCAGAAATGTTGACCTTGAAAGTTTCTGTGATTCAAAAGGTATTTCTCAAAACTTCTCTGCACCAAAAACACCTCAACAAAATGGTGTTGCAGAGAGGAGAAATAGAACCTTGATTGAATCAGCAAGGTTAATGCTCATAGATGCTGGTCTTAAGACCCATTTCTGGGCTGAAGCAGTTAACACTGCCTGCTACACTCAGAATAGGTCTCTGATTGTCAAGAGACATGATAAGACAGCCTATGAGGTGTTAAGGGGGAGAAAACCTGACATAAGTTTTCTTCATGTTTTTGGCAGTACTTGCTATGTCTTAAACAAAAGAGATCACTTAGGAAAGTTTGATCCCAAAGCTGATGAAGGTATATTTGTTGGTTACTCAATCATTTCAAAAGCTTTCAGAGTTTATAATAAAAGAAGGGAATGTATTGAAGAATCAATGGATGTTACCTTTGATGAATCTTATGATGAATCACTCACTAATCCAAAAGACTATGAAAATTTTATTTTTAATACAATCAGTGATGACAAGCATGAGGTTCATCCATCAGATTCTGAAAGGGAAGATGATGTCCCCGAAGATACTTCTGGCTCTACTTTAGCTAAGAATGATTCATAAACCTCATCTTTGCCTGTTGATATCCCATCATCATCATCTCATCATGTGCATCAAAATAATAACACTCACTGTCAAAATCAAAGCTTAAACATTAATCATACTTCTAATGCTGATGTGTCTGGTGGATCATCTCTGAATAATCAAGTCACTGCTGAACCTCAGCGAGTGACTAAATGGACTAGACATATTGATAATCAATTGATTATTGGTGATCCTCAATCCAAGGTCCAGACCAGATCAGCATCTGCTAACTTTTGTTTATTTGTAAGCTTTGTGTCACTGATTGAGCCCAAGAAAATTGATGAGGCACTCACTGATCATCACTGGATAGCTGCCATGCAAGATGAGCTATCTCAGTTTGAAAGGAATAAAGTGTGGAAGTTAGTACCTCAAGTAGCTGGGAAATCTGTGATTGGAACAAGATGGGTGTTTAGAAACAAAATGGATGCTGATGGTGTTGTAATAAGGAATAAGGCTAGACTGGTTGCACAAGGTTACTGTCAGCAATAAGGAATTGATTACCATGAAACCTTTGCACCAGTTGCTAGGCTTGAAGCAATCAGGTTGTTCTTAGCATATGCAGCTCACAAGAAATTCAAGGTATATCAGATGGATGTGAAAAGTGCCTTCTTGAATGGAAAGCTGCAGGAAGAAGTGTATGTGAAGCAACCACCTGGATTCACTAATCCCAAGCATCCAGGTTATGTCTATAAGCTGGAAAAAGCTTTATATGGACTTAAACAAGCTCCTAGAGCTTGGTATGACACTCTCTCTACCTTCTTAACTAACTGTGGGTATGTCAGAGGTAAAATTGACAGCACACTCTTTATTAAAAAGGATAAGAGAGATGTTATATTGGTCCAAATTTATGTTGATGATATTATTTTTGGGTCTACTATCAATGACATGTGCAAGGAGTTCAGTAACCTCATGACTAAAAGTTATGAAATGAGCATGATGGGTGAACTAACATTTTTCCTTGGTCTGCAAATAAAGCAAACCAAGACTGGCATTTTTATAAATCAAGGAAAATATGTTAAAGATTTATTAAAGAAATTTGAATTCACCAACTGCTCATCCCTTGCTACACCAATGTCATCTGCAGTAAAATTACATGCTGATCCTGATGGTAAATCTGTAAACATCACTGCTTACAGAGGAATGATCGGGTCACTGCTGTATTTAACTGCTAGTAGACCAGACATTATGTTTTCTACTTGTCTATGTGCTAGATATCAAGCTGATCCAAAGGAATCCCATTTGCTCGCTGTCAAAAGAATATTCAGATATCTGAAGCGTACACCAAATCTTGGTCTCTGGTACCCATCTGGTTCAGATTTCTCACTGAAGGGATATTCAGATTCTGATCATGCTGGATGCAAAATGGACAGAAAGAGTACCTCTGGTAGCTGTCAGTTTCTTGGAGAAAAGCTTGTAAGCTGGTCAAGCAAGAAACAAAACTCTGTCTCAACTTCTACTGCTGAGGCTGAATATGTCACTGCTGGAGCTTGCACTGCTCAAATTCTGTGGATGAGGAATCAGCTCGCTGACTATGGTTTTGACTTTGGCAATGTTCCAATTTATTGTGACAGTCAAAGTGCTATTGCCATAGCAAATAATCCTGTGATGCACTCAAGGACAAAGCATATTGATGTCAGATATCACTTCATTAGGGACCACGTCATGAAAGGTGACATTGAATTGCATTTCATTCCAACTGATTACCAACTCGCTGACATATTTACAAAACCTTTAGATGAGAAAAGATTCACCTTTCTCATCAGCGAGTTGGGCATGCTGAACCTAAATGATTAAAACCTGTTTGTTTAATAAAATAAAAAAAAGGTAGTTACAGAATATATAGTTTATACTTTTAACTCGCTGACCTATTATTCTCACTGATGTAATCAGCAAGAACAATAAGTTAGCATAGTTATGATCAATAAATTATATATTTTGTAACTGCACATGAAAATTCTTTATATCACATAAATAAAATATATCTTATGCTTCACAAACTTCACTAGCTGATTAGATTAGTATTCTAAGTTGTAATTTGATCAGCGACATCAAATAAGAAACATAATATTTATTTTTAGATATAACTTATTTTCATCTCGCTGAGACATGATGTATCAGCGAAAGTTTGTCATTATTTAATATAGCATTTATTTCGACATATATTCCTTACAATTAATACAATTTGTATTTAATTTTTAACGATTTATATTCTTAATAAATGCCTTATTAAAATATCTCATGGGAACTCGAAAAGGTACACTTTTTCTGACACCTCGTATATCTTTCCGGCGCACCACTCCCATCACCATTTAATGTTACCACTTATCACAATCATCACCCTACTCCACTACCACCAACCACATTTTTTTTTTACTTTTTGACCACGTACATACTCGTTTTGACCACACATTTTGCAGATCAGTAACCGTATATAAGCAGCGAAACCCCTACCTTTTCATTCTTTACGCTTTCTAATTTTTCAAACTTCATCTTCTTCATTTTCTCTGCAAATTTCTCAACTTATAAAACTTCTACTTTTTCTTTTTTGTAAAATGGCAAGAACAAAATTTTTCAACAATGCTTATACACCGACCCCAGAGATTAAAGCTCTTCGAGCCTCTGCGGTCAGTGAGACCCTTGTCATTACAGTTCCCAAATCTAACTATTTGGGAAATGTAAATTGCCCTAAACCTGAGTATGCGGAGGTGATAAACTTTTTGAAAAATCACTTAATCCTCCCTGCTCTTACCTTGTCTCCTGGGGAAATGAACCCAGAATGGCTCAGTGAGTTCTGGTATACCTGCACTCACTCTGTCGTCTCTGGTGTTTCCCAACTCTAGGGTTTTATAGACAATGGTACCCAACCCATCACCATAACTGCCAACACCATCCGCTCCATTTTACAACTGCCGACCTATGAGTCGTACGAGTCGCTGCCAGAGAGCGACGTTGCCAAACAAGGCCTCGTCGATCTTACTGAGATTGAGTGTAAATACTCAGTCGATGGCAGTGGCAACCGTAAGTACTCTACGGTCCATAAAACTAAAATGGATGGTGTTTGGAATGCTCTTTTTACAAACTTTATCCAATCTTTGGGTACAAAATCAGGGAGCTATGATTAATTCAGCTCCCTGGAGGCCCAGATCAGTTGGTCACTGGTCAACTCTCTACGAGTTGACTATGCAAGTGTGATCTTTAACGAACTGATCACCAAAGTCGCTGAGCCTGCCGGGGCAAAATATGTACCTTACCCTAGGTATCTCTCACTGATCTTTAGGGATCAGTTTGCTGCCTATGATAGGGCATCTTTTCAGGGATTTGAGCCCACTCTGGTAGGATCTCAAATTTTCGCTAAACCAGCGACTGCGGTGTTACCCACTTTTATGAAACACCCGGGGATCCTTGCACCCCAGCCTGTAACTTCTGTACAAATGTCAGTTGCTGCCCCCCCATCGACCACATCACTGACCACACCCCCAGTGACTACTGTTGGTCAACCACCAGTCAAGAAACCACCAACTGCTCCCAAGAAAAAATCCAAATTAGGGTCCCTGACATTAAAGGATCAGGGACATAGCAAAAAGAAGACATCTACGGATGCCAGTGGTGAATCAGTGACTGTACGTTCAGTTACTGAGGGCACCACTGCTGAACCCTCAACTTTACCTGCTTCACTGGACTCCCGAAAGTCCAGTGACTCTAAAAAGGGACAACTACAGACAGCTGCAGTGGATCAAACCACTGTTAACAGTGATTCGGGTGCACCCCACACCCTCAGTTTGAGTAAACCCAGCCACTTGTCATCCTCACAAAAGGGTGACATTTCATTAAAAGGGCAAGTGACATCAGTGGGTGATAACACACTCATAGCTGATGTCACACCACTAGCTACAGACCCGGGCCACCTCTCATCTATCACTGCACCGGCTGTCAATGTCTCACCACTGACCCATGGTGAGATACAGGTCGCTACTTCTATTTCCAATGAACCACCAGTTAAATCACAAGCTGATGATGAGGAAATCATGCCTATGGACACTTCAGAGGACACCCAACCCATTCCTCCACCCACATCCAACTCTCCCATCAGAGAGCTCACCCCCACCTCTTTCTCCAGTGATAACATCCAAGTCACTGCTGATCAGACCACACCCCCTGATCAGGTAGCCCAATCTACACCTACCCCCATTATTAATACCCAAACTACTCCCCCAAACACCTCCACTCACTCCACATCAGATCAGCTACTGATGGAGTACATTGCCCAATCCCAAACCCAAATTAAGATGCTCACTGAAGACCGTGAGGCACTTATTGGCAATGTCTCTGTCCTCCGGAAAGCTGTTGCTGCTCTCACTGATGTATACAACTCCATTGAACCATGGAGCACATCTGTTAGTGAGAGGGTACAAACAGTAGCTGATGCTAGTGCTGCAATAAACCATGCAGTCACTGAGCTAGCCTCCACCTCCACCAACAACTTTACCAATCATGCTGCTGCCATTGCCCAGCTCACCACCAACCAAAATGACTTAGCCATTTCTGTATCTAACTACCTATATAACACTGACAAAGGTACTTCCACAGGTTGTCTCACAGCTTACAAAGACAAGAGCTGAGGTCGCTGCCCTGCGCGAGGAAAATGCTGATTTCACTGATCAGATACTTAAGGCAGTTGATCAGTTTGAGCGAACCAGTCAGGGGGAGAGTGAAGACGAAGACTTTGTCTCTGATCCTGAGATGCCCCGAAAGATGACTGATCCGCTATCAAACAAAGCTCACAGGGACATTGTGCTCAACACCTATGCACTTCGTCCGATCGTTGAGCAACCTGAATTGGAGGCCCTTGCAGTTGCTGAACTGTATTGGGTAGATATGGAGATAGCCACTGATATGGTGGATATCACTGAGAGCTTTCCTGAGTTCAGTGCTGAAGAGCTCAGGAACTACAATGGGCTGGTGCAACAATGGGCAGTGGATGATACTGCTAGGATAGAGGGTACCTCAGTGAGCTATGAATTGGCTCGCTGGGAATGGATGAATAGGGAAGTGGTAGATGACGCATCTGATGATGAGGAGGATGATACCATCATGCATGATGCTGATGATAATGATGATGATAACAATGATGATGGCCAGGGAGGTGGTCATGGAAATGGTCAGGGTTCAGATGATGAAGATGATGTAAATATGGAGGATCAGCAACCCATATCATCTGTCTTAAAGAGAAAAAGGACCAGTGACACCTCTCCTGCATCTACTCCTCCATCAAAGAAACAACAGGTCAGTGACCCTCAATTACATATTGTCATATCTGAGGTAGCTGTACCTTCATCTCCACCAGCAACCCTAAACCTACCCTCACCCACAGCAACCCAAACAACCCAAATAACCTCACCTACCCCAGCAACAATAATACCAATCTCCACAGCAACTCCTTCCAACACAACCACTTCAGATACCTCCCCTACAGCATGTCTTTCCTCTGACTCAGCCTCAGATACCCCTTGTCCTGATGAAACAAAAGAACAGAGAATTGCCAGAAAGATAAAGGCAAGACAGGACAAGGAGCATGAGATGGTAATACAAATAACCTTTCAGGCTGAGTTAAGGAAGAACAAGAAAGGAAAAGGTTGCTGAAAGAGCAATCAGATGCTGACAGAGCATACCTACTGGAATTGAGCTCTAAAGATGCCAATGAAAGAGCCAGACTTCTTAAACAAAAGAAAGATCAAGAAGAGTCTGATGCTGCAATTGCCAGGGTACTTGGTGAGATAGAAGAGAGTGAGCTAGAGCAACAAAAACTGAAAACATCAGCTAGCAAGAGCTCTAAAAAGAAAGGGGGAGCTGTCAGAACAGCAGTGGATAGGAAATGGGATGAAATTGATAGAAAAAGGTTTGCTGCCAGAATGACAGGGAGATCAAACCCTGCACCTATTACCAAGGTTAAACTGAAGAAGTCTAAGAATCAATCTCAACCTCAACTGCTTATTCAAAGAGGTTCAGAGACTTAAGCCATGCTACTTGATCAAGTATGCAAGCTACACAGAGAAGAATGGAATGAGATCAGGCTTGCTATCAGCCACTCAACAAGTGCAGCTAAAGCTGAGGTCCTGAAAGAGATTGATAGACTATATCAAAAAATGGTGTCACTGCAACTTCTCAGACCAGAAGATACTGTCACATTTGGTGAAGAGATCGTTCAGCCACCAAGCCCAAGGTATAGGTCAGGCACAAGCAGCATCTATCGAATCCCCAACACTTCAAGGTTAAATCTATCTATCCCTGCTGGTGTGCCAAAGCTTGAAGGACATGAAGTCACTGAGGGGGAGAAGGGTCTGGTATACAGGGACCTAAATGGTGCCCTTAGGTTTCAGAGAGAAGCTGAACTTGAGAAGGTTGATCAAGAACAACTCATACACCTAATCAGGTCAGCTAGCATGCTTCCAACAGATTCAAAGATCAGAAAAGCTATTCTCGATGAAGCCTTGGCCAGAAAATTCAGATACCTGCCCTCCAAAGACAAGTATGAACTTGAAGCTGAGCTTGGCATAGTGAAAGAGGAGGAGATGTGGAGAGATAAATAATTTAGACATTTTGTAATAGTTAGCTTCTGTAAATATTTATTCAATGATATATATGAGGCTTGACACAGAAAATCTACAAGTACAAGTCACTGGGCAACCTACCTACTATCAGAGACTCAAATCTTTTCAACAACAAAAATTTACAAGTACAAGTCTCTGTGCAATCAACTTATCTTCAGAGACTAAAACTCTCCTGCAACTAGTTTGTCTAAGGGAGCTTTGACTTAAACCATTTAGGGGGAGATTGTTGAGTCACTGATCGCTGAACTCAAGTGGTCAATGATCTCAAGGATTAAGGGGGAGATTATATAAGAGATTGCTTGTCATTATTCACTGATAGGTGAAGTCACTGATCATGCATTCTGTTCACAGTCTCTGATCTTCTCAATAATGCTCCATGAAGAAAATGATTCAAGTCAAGCTCCTGTTGCTGAAGGTCTCTATGTCGCTGATCATATGATAAGCCAGTAGATGAAGAACTTATCAAGATAAAAGACTCAACTATGTGTGTCGCTGATACTCATCTATCAGCGAGAGTCTCCAAGTCTTCTTGAGTTCTCTCTTCTGCTGAATAAAAGAAGTCACTGAAGATTAGCTGTTCAAGTCATTCTTTAGAGCATGTTAGCTCGCATCGAGAATGAGGAGAATTGTGTTTCTATCAGTGACTGCAGCATTAAATGCCGCATTAAATGAGAAGTTGACATTCGGCGTTATTACAGCGCAGCACGTGTTCCTCGAAACTTGAAAAGATTAACGTGGAAGCATTTGATTGGTTTATGGTACAAGGTGATATTTCCCAAGACAGAATGTCGTGCCATGATGTATCACATCTCAACTACCTCTCCAATCAAGCAGCGACACGTGTCCTTCAGATCCGGAAATTAAGGATTTCAGCGTCTATAAATAGCGTAGTATGTTGTACTTCATTTCGTGTCGATTACTTGTATTGTCACTTGTTTGTCAGTGACTAGTTTGTCTAAGATACAAGTAACACCAGTGAGTGAATTAGTAGCGTGTTTGTCCACTACTAGTTTACCTCAGCGAGTGAGCAGTTAGCGTGTTTGTCCACTACTGTTCATCTCCTTTGTAATAGTTGTATTGTTTGATTTGGATTAGCTTTGGCTAATCTATTCCGCAATCAACAACAGATAAATTTTATCAATAAAAGAATTTATCTTTCAGCTATAATTGTTTCAGCAACAGAACTGCTTATCTTATATACATATTTGTGTTCTTATTGCTATTACTTTAATACGGTTAAAAACTTGCTAAACAAGATAACACTATAACAAAGAAAAGTGTTAATTGTATTCAACCCCTCCCCCCTTCTACAATTAACTCACTGTTAACGATTCACAATCACTAACCTAATAGTGATTAGGGACTCACACAAAATAAATAAAAGTTTGAGCCTCTGGTACGCTACTTTACCAACGCCGCTCAATCTCCGTCAACGGCAGCTCCGGCGACTCCGATCACTCCGGCAACTACACGTAAAACCCTAATTCCTCTTACTTCGATCCATTTCCACTTATTATTAATTGTAATATTTTTAATTTCATTTATTGCTTGAATGATTGCTTAATTAGTAGAGTAAATTGCTTATATTCTCATTGTAATTAGCACATATAGGTAAAAGTAGAACATAAGAAGATACCATCGAATCTTGCAAGATTGTGGAAGAAGATACCATCGAATGCCTTTTAATTGCTTTGATTGAACATGATAAAAGTTGTAGAAGTTGGTTCGGGTGATTTGTACATCATTTGTTTTATTATTTTCGTCTGCTAAGCAAGAAATTCTTCATTTTGCTGCAAGGCATGTGTGTTTGTATGTATATTGTTCATTGATTAACTTTATACTTTGAAATTAGGGGATTTTCTGTTTGTAATATATAAACTCACATATATACACGAACATGTGGAATTTGTCAATTAGTAGAACATGGGTAATAGTTAGCATGATATCAACTTTTTTGTTACTCTAAGTCTCTATTAAGACATGACGTTGCTTGCCATCTTACCTGTCCTTGTTCTTGTTGAATGTGTGAAAGCCATCAACTATACCACTGTAGATGACATGTTTTAATTGGATTTATCTGATTAACTGAGTAATATAGTTTAGTCAAAAAGTAATGCTTCAAGTGAATTACATCAAGCCACTTTTGTGCTAAATCTGCAGACAACAAAATAATATGCTCCCTGTAGTGATCGAAAGAGACATTGACATTTATTTGTTATATAAATATTCTTCATTATAGGGCCATTTTCATATTTTCTTAGAGTCAGACTTCTTTTCATATGATCTTGTTTAAGCATTATATAAAATTTCAATCATAACTCTATTTGTTTGCACACTTATAGGTCACAACAAACAAAGTGTGGCGAACAGTGGGAGAATCTTTTAAACCCCCAAAGTAATCATCAAAAGCTTTTGTCTGGTTTATGTTCATTCATATCATATGGTGTTAACTGTTTTAAAAATATACCCTGTTTTTCATGTCTAAGTCAATTTGTTGTCATTTTGGGCAGAATTTGTTCACAACTTTGGTGTCATATTGGGCTTATTGTTTTACTTTCACTTATGCAAATAATTAAGATTGAGAGGGAGAGTGTTTCAACAGCCAATGTTAATGGTGATGGTGATGAGGACGAGTCCACGATGGGATTCAATGAATGTAATAACTCTAACAAATGGAAACAAACATTAGCTGTGTGGAAATCTCTTTAAAAGGTCACAAAGCCGAATGGGGAAGTTGTTGCTAATTGTGACCATTGTAGTTCAAGCTTTGTTTAGGGTTGCGGGACTAGTCATTTGAGAAATCATCTTAAGAGAAAGCATAAAGAATTAGTTGATGACTCGGAAGCAATTTCGAACCCTAATACTTACATATTTGACCAAGAAAGGAGTAGGAAGGATCTTGCAACTATGATCGTCAAGCACAACTATCCTTTATCCATGGTTGACCATAAATACTTCAAAAGATTTTCTCAAGGCTTGAATCCCGAATTCATTATTCACACTCGCAATACAATAATAGCGGATATCATTAACCTCTATAAAGAAGAGAAAGAGAAGGTATATGCTTTCTTGGAGACTAAATGATGGCAAGTATCCTGTTTTATCGAGAATAGCAAGAGATGTGTTGGCTATCCCGGCAACTACGATTGCATCTGAGTCGGCTTTTAGTGTTGGAGGAAGGACATTTGATGAGACACGCTCGTCCATGCTCCCGGAGCTTGTTGAAGCATTGGTCACAACCACTGATTGGATTGAATAAATAGTAGATGTATGTGCTAAATGCTCATGCCGTGTTAAACGAATCGTTAGAAGGTATGACAGCTTTGTGATATATATTAAAGATGCAAATATGACTTTCTGTGAGAATGATCTGTTTTGTAGTGGGATTAGGCGATTTGCTATGTTTTAATTTTGACTTTTGAGTAATATTCAGCTGATAATGGTCTGGCTAGCAATGTTGTGTCTTTTTTAGTTTTTATTATTCATACTTTGTTACTCTACTTTTTTGTATAAATCACAAAGTTAGTGTTGCCCTTAAAAGGTGCAGTAACTTTACATATTACTCTATTACTTTTTTTTTATCAATATTCCAATTGTTCTTGTACAATACGGAGTAGTTTTTTTCGATTATCAACTGGTGTGTATGTTGATTTTGGTCAACAGTATGGATATAATTTGTTGTTGACAATTATTATTAGATGGTCAAAATTATATAATACTACTGGATGCTGAGTCAAATGTTTCATAACTATATATGACAAGTTGTTGAGTAGAAAAATTGAAGACAATGTAGCATTATTATGCATGTATAAGAAGACGAAGTATGATACTCCAGTGGAGTAGTTAGCCATAGGTACCTCTGTTTGTGGTATATTATCAAAATCACATTTCCATTGCTACTAATTTGTTAAAGGTTATAATATTAGGAAACAGATCGATCAAATTTAGGTTGGTTAAAGTATATAGAATTATAGTCGTAGTTGTTGACCATGTTTTTGAATTTTTTGAGTACTAAAGAAGCATGCATACATGTGGTCGCTCTGTCTTTTTGACAACATCCAAATTTGGGGTGAGATAAAGGCGGTTGTTGTTGTTGTTCTTGTTGAAGGATTTATCAATCCAATTAGTGAAGTGAAGAGAAGGAAAGAGATGCATTGTATTTTCTTATTTACAAATAATGGTGTCGTAATTATAGTCTGATTATGATATTTTTGTGTTTTCAGGGAAAAATATGGAATCGAAGAGATGTGTAGAGATCAATGGAACTGGGCAAAGCAGAATCCATGGGGATATTAGGAGCCACCAACCAAAAATGTTTGCTTGTGTTTTGGTTATACTTACTTGTTTCATGGTTGACTCTTCATAGTCAAATTGCTGCGGTTGATATACTTACTTGTTGTGTTGCTAGAGATATATAAGTATTTGGTTTTAATATAACTAATCTTGTTGCAGTTGGTTTTAATCATAGTGCTTTTGGCAGAGTAGTTGTCTGTAATGCTAGTTCTACTGATTTTTAATGCTGCTACATACATGATTAATGATGCTACCGGAGTTTTTGAAGTTTATGATGTCAATTGTAAAATTAAGGCAGTAAAGGAATTTAGCAGGTTTAAGATTGATAAATGGGTAGGATGTGGGCTTATATTCTTTATATTTGATCGTACAAACTCTCGAGCACCGTATTTAATGTTTCAACCCATGGTTATATTTAATAAATTGTACACGTGTGATATAAATCATAAACGAAATAATATGAAAAAAAATAAAAAAAAAGTGTATCGATCCGGATCGTGATCCGATCCATTTAATTTAATTGGATATGGATCGGATCATGATCCATTTAAGTTGGATCATTAATGGAGCGGATCAAGATCCATCCATATCCATCCATTGCCAGGCCTACTTATATCTCCACGTTTTGGATAAAATGCTAGTCCGCACAACATACTTTATAGACATAAGAGAGAGTATGTATGAAAGAATATCTTCCGGTAAGAAGCTAAGCCTATCCACATTCTTCTTCTTTCCTTTACCAGTCATCTTTAGACCTTTATCACTTCCTGATAATATAAACACATAGTATTAGAACCATCTATATATGTGTGTTTTTATGGTCAGATCGTGGTGTGTGTATTCTTCCCCCACCCGTCCCCGACATATGATCTTGGATTCAGCACTAGGTTGTGGGTTCAAGTCAAATGAGAAACAATCTGATTAGCTAAGATTTTCACCTCAAGTTGGCCAAAACAAAACAGGTTCTACAAATGCTCGAAAAACAAAAAGATAATAAAGTGTATGATACTTATAATAAAGTTTTTTTTAGATAACTAGGATGACTTTTTTACACTGTTCATCCCTGTGGTTTGTCTAAAATTTCACTCGTCGTCCTTGTACTTTTTTTTTGGCACTGGTCGTCCCTGTGGTTGCTAGTTGTTGCACTCGCAGTCCTTGTCACTAATGGCCGTTAGTTTTCTTCGTTAAAGGATCATCCGTGTAAAAAGAATTTCAAAACTTAAGTTTATTTAAATTTAATATTATTTTAATTGTACTTAGCTAATTTATTTTTTGATTAATCAAATCAATTTAATTTAATTATTTTAATCAACTTTCTTCGTGACAGTTAATTTATTCTATTTTTTAGGTGTCCCGATTCTATATAAACCCACTAAAAATATAATAGTTTTTTTTAAATAGTTTATACTTTTAATTTTGCATATCATCGTCGATTTCACGACTACGTATAGACAATTCTACATGCCTACATATATATTGTTAATAGTTTTGTATCTTATAAACGTACTCAAATTGCACATTATCAACACGTAACATTTGTTTTTGAGTTAATTAAAGAAAAATTTGTAAAATACTAAATTGCAGTAACTACGTAACGTATAGTATTATTATACTGTAGAATTGTCTATACGAATCATGAAATCGACGATGATATGCAAAATTAAGAGTATAAACTATTTAAAAAACTATTATATTTTTAAACTATTACATTTTTAGTGGGTTTATATAGAATCGGGACACCTAAAAAAATAGAATAAATTAACTGTCACGAAGAAAGTTGATTAAAATAATTAAATTAAATTGATTTGATTAATCAAAAAATAAATTAACTAAGTACAATTAAAATAATATTAAATTTAAATAAACTTAAAGTTTAAAAAAAATTTACACGGATGGTCCTTTAACGAAGAAAACTAATGGCCGTTAATGACAAGGACTGCGAGTGCAACAACTAGCAATCACAGGGATGACCACTGCCAAAAAAAAGTACAAGGACGACGAGTGAAATTTTAGACAAACCACAGGGATGAACAGTGTAAAAAAGTCAACTAGGATATTATAACACCAAGACCTTTTACAACATGATCGACAAACCAAGGGCTAGTTTAGTGTCTAGAAATGCATCTAATTAACTTGTAACGTGATGTCTATTTTATGTACCCAACTTAGGTATCCTTTTTTTTTATGGAACTTTCAAAATGTGTGTTTTAGTGTATTCTAGTGACATTTTAATGATGTGAAACTCTCCGAATGCCACATGCCACCTTAAACGAGTGACACATCAACAAAATACATTAAAACACCTTTTTAAAAGTTGGATGCATTAAAAATAACAAACGTAAATATGTTGCACATAGTTTACATCGAGCACAAGTTAAATGCATTCCTATACACTAACCCCACAAACTATAACCTTCAACGGATGAACATATTGTTAGATTACATCAATACAACTGATCAACCAAAACTTGTTTGATTGACCATCAAATCAAAATAACAATATATTATTAAACTTGTAGTAAATCAATACACAAAATTAGATGAATCTCAAACCAACGCAATGCATCGTTAAGGTAGACACTGTTGGTTAAACAAAGTAGCAAATCACAAAGAATAACACACAATGATTACAGTTTGCAAATCACAAAGAGTGACAAGAGAATGCTTGATGTGTTGATACCAAAGTTAACTTAATCAATATTTTAATTGGATGAATTCCATATAAGAAAATTAACCTCATAAGTACCGGTGAGCCAATTGTATAGAAATTGATATGCTCTGAGTTCCGTGATTTTTTAACATGATCTTAATTGTGTTTTTTCTTTTAAATATACTAGATAAAAGACCCGCGATATCGCGGGCTTTAATATTCTTATTTGTAATATATCCTTTTTAAGTTATATATGATGTTTCGATTTGTTTTGTTTAGTTTAGAAATGTTTTATGTTTCATTTTTGGAAAGTAAAAGAAAAACAAAATAGGGTAGGGGTATGAGGATAGAGATTAGAGAAGTTTGTTTTTGCTACTTTAATTAAATAAAATGACATAGAGTCGAAATACATATCGGAAAAGGGCATGGAGTTTTCCATATATGAAAGTGATGCATAAAGTGGGAATTTAGTGTCATTTATATTTCTATCACTATACACATTACATATACATTCTACACAACAGCCTACACTCGTACTTCGAGTACCAGTAGTACATTTATAGCCACCACCTACTGCTATTCGATCATGTATAACAAGCCAAAAATAGTCATCAACATGCTCAGTTCCACCCTGCAAAATAGCTATGCGACCCGTTTCATGTTCAACCTATTAAAACCTTTGCGTCAGGATCATTCACCCATTTTGCATGACTTCTTATAATGAACATAAGACAAACGTTTGCACATGCAAGAGCTAAAATCGATTAGCAACTCCACTTAAAGCTTTAGATATTTGGCTAATAATCATTATAATATACCCAAATATTATTCACAATATCACTATAGGACACAGAAAGTAGCTTGAGTACCTTCATAAAGTTATCAAGGATAAGACTATCCCCATAGTCTAACTCGCTAATGAGATGTCCCTCTTTTAGAAGAAAAACAATTTAGTAACTGATAATACTCAAAGTACATCTTAAAGAAAATGGGGTTAGCTTGTCAATATCCTTAGAAATCAAATTTAGAGAAGGAAGCTCACAACCATATTAACTGAAAGTCACACTTGAGAACCTTTGGTTGTACATGCTGAATTACACCTTTGGTGGTCAATGTAGAGCATGAGGTTGGATATGTCTTGGTTAATTGAAAGATGGTGTGTTTAAAGCTCTCAAATCTTTGTTAACACATCGTACATTGGTTATTGGTTGTTCTCCATGTTCCCACACGTACACTTCTACTGAAAAGCACAAACATTTTGTGATTTTGGCTCAATGAATTAGCAGCATACGGTTATCACATGAGTACAACAAAAGGATACTAATATAATCAATCAAACATAGAAACTAAGTGTTGTACCTCAGGTGAGATAGCAGCCACCACTTCTTTCTTTTGCAAGGTCAAAATTAATTAACAAAGATAGCCTACACATATATAGTAATATTTAAGCAGGATCTATAAGACTCAAAATACATAAAGAATATAATGACATGTACAACCTTTAACTATAGTGGCTAATTATCTAAGGACGACCAATATGAACCTCCATGGTCATAGCTGATGGGGTTGTTACACCTGCAATGTCAGGCCTCTAACTATTTGAATCTTATTTATAAACAAACCTTCAAAATTCTATGAGCTACTAATTTCAACCATGTGAAAAATTGAAACATAAATGTGGATCATAACCCAACCATATAACGAATCCATAAAACCTACACGCAATTTAACAATCAAGGTTAAACAATATAAAAAAGTCAACGACAGGAGGCTTAATTTGCCATGTTGGTCAATTGTGAGGTAGTTTTGTCCTCCTGAACATTTATCCATGTAGTTACTCAACCTATGTACCATAGATAAGTTTGAACATTAGATTGACATATTAAGTCATGGTAAACCTTCAACATAGTTATACCATTATGTACCTTCATTTATCATCATTGTATAAACATGAATATGCATCTAAATGAGCTTGAGCTTAAGTAAAATATAAAACAAAAGTTTTCTAAATGATATGATTAAACCAAAGTGATTATTAAAGTTTAGTACACTAAACTTTTGTGAGTTGTCTAACAATCGGCACTAATGCTACAATTTATTGAAGATATGTATATCTAATACTACGTACTTAAACCCTGATAGCCCGAGAACCCTTTATCGGAAATCTTTGTTATTTACAAACTTTCATATATACACAATACCATAACCCAATCAAAAGTTTACTTGTTTTCGAAAATTAACTTCCAAGACAGAAAAGAAAATATACATGGCAGATATACCCGTTGTTGGATGGGGGTAACAAAATATGTCATCCTTAACTACCATAAAAAAATTCCATCCAAAATTGACAAAGGATTTCCTGCAACCACATCCATATGAATTGAGCATCAAGTGGCAATATATGAATATGAATATTATTAATAATTATCAACACCTTCCTGAAACATATTATATATGCTGCAACCTGCTTTCAATTTACTTGTGGAGGATCAAAACTCAAAAGAGATCAAAATAGGTACTTGGGGTACCATATTCATGCATTCTTATCGTAAATCATCAGCAATTAAAAAACATTTGTTCTACAATTACATAAAGAGACATCGCAGAACATTAACGTCAAGCTTCATTTCTCTTTCTTCTTTTGCACTTCTGAACAACACTTATTAATATAGGTTTATCTAAGTATGCAACAAAATAACATTAAACACAAAACTAAACAAAAACAAAAAGTGGACTAATACATCGAAGTAATGTTACTGTGTGAGGTATATACAATATACAGTTGATAAAAACAAATCAAAAACAGGTTTTTAAATTGGCTAAACCTAAGTTATGAGCAGCAATATGTAGAGGCAAATATGGTCAATAATAATTAAACAAATTATGAACATAAAGACGTAGAATTAGCAACCAAGGAAGTACAAAATTACACCTTGTTAGATGTACGGCAGATTCGACGGAGAGCACGAGAAACAACGGAGTCAGGTGAGTGCATGGCTAGAGTAGGGTTTTGGAAAAGTGAGGAATGGGTTTAGAGTTATGGGGGACAGGATGATTTACAAAACATAATAAAATTAATAAATCAATTGTCTCCAAAAATATTTTGGATTTGTTATTATTAAAATATTAATTATTACTATCTCCGTCCCATCACAAATGTCTACTAAAAGTCTTTTTTTTTTCAACTTTGACCTTAAATATTTTTATCTGTGTTATATAATATTTGATGAAAATTATATCAATGAAATTATATTTAGAACCAAATTCATACATATATTTTGCATTAAATATTATATAACACAAATAAAAATATTTAAGCTCAAAGTTGTAAAATAAAGACTTTCAAAAGTCAATAGTGAACATTTGTAATGGGACGGAGGGGGTAATAATATTTAACTTTAATTTCGGTATGAGAAAGATTTGAGTAAAACCCAATGAACCAAAAATCATGGTCGATCATATTTGCATTTATCACTTTGTTTTTATATTTGATTTTGATTTTAATATTAATATTAAAATATTAATTTAAATATTAATATTAATTTAATATATTAATACTAATTATTAAATTAATAGTTAAGTGGTTAAGTGTAACTATCAATCTATATCTTGGGTCTTGCTAGGTCGGGTGAGGAGGGGTTGATTTTTATTTTTTTGTTTTGAGCAGCAAAACAAAGGGAACGGGGCAGGAGCTTCGGCTCCGCCATCACCCCCAACCCGAACCCAAATTATATTAAATGATACTAGCAAGCAGCTAGAACTTACAAGATCGTTTGACAATTACATAAGTACAAATCTAACTATATTTTACATTTAAAATTCAAATGATAATACTCCTTGATATATCCAATACATCTATCTCCTTCTTGAATAACCCCACGAATCCTGATTCCATTCCTGCCATTGAAAGAATGCACCGTTTCCTTTGATCCTCTGCTTATACCAAAAGAAAGTCATCCCTATGATTTGCATTGCAATGTAATCAAGCTCTTTGACTTCTTTCCCATTAAAAACAACATCATTTCTAAACTTCCATATCACCCAAAAGAAAGTGTATAACACACCATTGAATAAGTTTCTTGTCCTCCCCTTAAATCTGTCCGAATTTGGCCAAGTCATAATCGAGTTCAAACTGTCAATATGATCACCGTTAACTATCCACCATCTGCTTATAAACTTAAGAATGATCTGAGCAATAGGGCAAGGAAAGAATAAATGATCTTCTGTTTCTTCATCAACTTTACATAAGGGACATACATTAACTCGAATTTGCACACCACATTTCTCTAAGTTTTTCAATGTAGGTAACCTTCGATGAGATATTCTCCATGCTAGAATATTAACTTTTTTTGGAATAATATTTATCCAAGAAAAGGATGTATACATCGAAGGGAGAGACAAATCATCAAATGCAAATCTGAATGAGGCAACCGAATATATACCATTTGGGCCAAGTCTCCATGTCCAGTTTGAATTTATATCTGAATTCACAGAAGGATCAAACTGGAACAAGCTTGCAAAAGATAAATTAAGTTTTTTCAAATCCATATCTACTTTCAATATATTTCTCCAGATTCCAGCAGTTTTCCCTTTTGAGATTTTCTCACCTAGTCCACCGTTTTCACCATGTATTGAGCATATAACTTTGCCCCATAATGTGTTCTTTTCTGTTAATATCTTCCACCACCACTTGCATAACAACCCATTATTTAAAGCTTTTAAACTTCCAATACCCAACCCACCTTTACTTTGATCCGATAATGTTTGGTTCCATCCAACCCAATTTATCTTTCTCTTTTCGGAATTACCCCCCCAGAAAAATCTAGCCCGTATCTTTTCGAGTTCGTTTATTATCTTTAACGGCGCTTTAAAGAGGGAGAAGAAATACGTACCAAGACTTCCAAGTACTGATTTACAAAGTAGCATCCTACCACCAATGGATAGTGCATCGGCTTTCCATGAGGAGAGCTTCTTTTGAAATCGATTTACAAGAGGGGCCCAAAACACGTTTTTATTCATTGATACTCCGATTGGTAAATCAAGGTAAGTGAATGGTAATTTAATAACAGAGCATTTCACCTTAGAAGCCATCTGTGAAACTATTGCCTCTCCATACCAATTCCAAATAGTTTGCTTTTTCCATAATTTATTCTCAATCCAAAAGATAGTTGAAAACAACTAATGATCTTGAATAAGTTTGTGATATTTCGGAATGACCATTCACCAAGAAAGATCGTATCATCCGCATATTGGAGATGTGAAATCATAGGACCCGAATTTGATGTTTTAACTCCATGAAACACACCAATCTCTTTGGCCATTAATGTAACACCCGCTAATTTAGGACTTTAATTAGTGCCTAACTACTTGTAATTACATGTATTTAGTATTATATTAATCTAAATATATGTAACTTTCTGTGTAATTACATACACGTTATATGATTTGTTTAAATCATACACACTTGAACCGGACGAGGTCCGACACTATTTACTATGGACGTTGATGACAAACTGTTAAAAATAATGTGGATTTATCCAAACAAACATTATTTACTTTAATATATTTACTTTAATATATTACACGATTATACGTTTGTTTAAAACGTAACTTTACGCAATGAAAATGCGTGAAACGCGCCCGACAAACGAAATGAACTTAGGTTATATTTTTATAACTTCACAATAAGTATTATGATAAAATACTTTGGCAAAAAAATATATATATATCGGGTTTTAAATCGTTAACAAAACGTATTATATAAAACGTTATACGATTAACTAAAATGCAAAACGAACGGGTAAACGAACACCGCACGGAGTGCAAATTTGAGGAAAAGATGTACACACCCATGGGTGGGCCCTCACCCACGAAATTCTGCAGCTAGGAAGGGGGGAAATGGCAAGTCATACCTATCTTGTTACTTCCTTGACTTTGTGGACATGAAATATCACCATACCTCCATTCATTTTCCCACACTCCACCTATTCTTCCATTTTACTCAAACCCTTCTCCCCCACACTCTAACCCACGAATTTTCTGTCACCACCATAACACCACCATCATCCACCATTGGCCATCACCTCACTCTTGAAGGAAAAACGAAGCCGAAGACACCAAAACGATCACTGACGCGCGTACATCACTTCTACCGTCTTCATTTCTTCAAACACCATTGTGAGGATTCATAACTCTTCAACTTTACTTACATTATACTTGTTATCATGTTATGTTGCTTATTCAACTTGTTAATGTACAAATAAGTAATCAAAGCGCAATTTAAATCTCGAAACTATGAGTTTAAGTATCCTGTCCAGATTCTGTTTCCATTTCCACGAATTTTATAAAAATAATTACAACACCAAAATGGACGTTTCTTAGGCCTAAAATGTAGTAAAAGAAGTTATATTTCCAACAAAATTAGTCTCGTGACTTTTTGACTCTGTTTGCTACTCAAAAATATTTTTCTCCGGTAACATAGGTTTACTGTTCCGGCGAGCAGTAAAAACCGCCTACTTCTAGAGACCATATCTCGAGTTCTAGACCTCAAAAACGTATGAGACCACTTGGTAAATCTTGATAATTTTGTTATATACAAAAAGTTCTTCTTTGGCTCATTCCAGAAATACACCCATTTCTCCAAAAAATTAGATTTGTGAGAAGTGGTCTAATCTCGGATTAAACTGAACCCTGACACTTTGTGGATTTTTATAAATTATCAAACGATCTCCAAAAGTCATAAAAAATTACAGGAAGTATATAACATATGTGGGAAAGTCGTGTAAAAATTTCAGAATGATTCGATGATGTTTACTATTTTAGATAAAAATCACAAAGAATCCATGAAACTATTGACGGATGAACAGTAAATCCGTGAATCTATTGACGGATGAACAGTAAATCCGTGAATCTATTAACGGATGAACAGTAAAAATTGACTTTCGTTGACTGTCGGACTGAGGGTTGACTGTCGGACTTTAGGGTGAGACTCGGATGCATAGTTTCGGACTTGATAACACTCGAAATCAAACCAAACCCGTTTGACCTAGTAAACGAAAACGAATACTTAAAAGAAAACGGAAAACACCCACCTTCGCATAAGTCTTTTTTGCCTACGACAATATCATTGCCGCATGAATAGTACTCCGTGAATGCTATTGTCGTATGAACAGTGCTCCGTGAACCTATTGTCGCATGAATAAAATTCCGTGAATGCCATTGTCGTATGAACAGTGTCCGTGAATGTCATTGTCGGCTTACATATTGTCGCACGAAACAGAAACTTTAAAACACTTTTTACACTAAGTATTGAATACATACAACAACTATACCGTATACGACAATACACTTACATGATATACATATTCTTTGGGAAGTATGTATGAAACCACCTTACTCGACACAATTAGTACATGAAAACTACTATACTATGGAAAGTATAAGACACAACTTATAAATACGGAGGAGTTTACACTCACTTTATTATGAGATTACACTCATACATACACGAGATTACACTCAAATCTCTTGGCTTAAAAAGACGAGCTTACACTCGCACGAGTTTACACTCGAACAGACTTATCCGAACAACGATTACACGTCGCATTACAAATAAACAACTTATGTATATACTTACAAAGTATACAATACGATGAAGTACATAATAATAACATTTGAATTGTTATTATACCTCCGTCACCAACGGGCCACACTCATTTACAAAATAATTACAAAAGTACAAACAAATACTTGGACATTTCCTAGTTGAGTGGACAACTAGCATGGGTGATCCTTCGTGACACCAACTTACTTACTTTCTTACGACCTTGTGCGTTTCGGACGCCAGAAGGTTGCAGGGTTCGGAGAACCACACTACGGAATTACATCCGACACATACTTACGGACTTACATCCGCTATACTTGTTTGCTAGACTCAGGTGAGTCTTACAGCCCCGTTTTTACTGTTTTCTACTTGGGGTGAGATATTTGCTACCGTTTTACGTATGAACACAAGTACTGAATTGCTACACACTACTTTTACATACATTACATGAGTTACTTTTTATCCACTGAAATCCTCCTATCATAAGTTGTTAGTTATGGACTTAAGCGCGATTACTAGTAAATGGATCCATTTGGGACTGACAATCCCTGCCTGGGGTAGTAGCGCTACCACGGATTTCACCGTAGAAACAGACATATTAGTACTTGTTACATATGAGTGTCCGGATAGCACTCACGGGGGTACGTGATGCTGTACTTGACAGTACCATTCACACTACACTGTTAAGCTTCAGCTTGTGAGCTCATGGTAATTGTGTTGACCTACTGATTTACTGAGTTACTGATTTACTTTCTATGCTCGAAGGCATTACTGTTACTTTACTTGTGGTTCATAAAGGATTACTATACTAAACCTGTGAGATTCACCAACCTTTTTGGTTGACACTTTTTAGCATTTATCTCAGGTACATTACAGGAGTAGGACTGCACCACACTCAGGACTGATAGCTCGAGTCGCATGCATACAAACTTGTGGAGATTCTTTTGCATTACTTTTTGTATATCAGTTATGTATTAGAATCTCTAGGAAATCATTTTCGAACTCGAAGCTTGTTATTATGATTCAACAATGTAATACTTTTGTACTCTTGTACGACGTTGCATATAGATGTCGTTTGCTTTACTTTGGTGCTTGATTATTGATTAGTAACACCCAAAGCTAGCTTCCACGCAACAGTAAATTTGGGGGTGTTACAGATTGGTATCAGAGCCTAAGATTATAGCGAACTAGGTTGCATTAGTGGGCCTAGACTATGACCGTTAGGCTGTAATTCCTTATTAGGTATGACTGGTTCAGGGATTACATCATACGACTTTAATTTAACATAGCCTAATCAACTATGTACAATTAAATGAAGATGATGTGAAATCTGAAAGGGGTTATGTTGAACAGGAATACACTAGTTGACTCTGACTACGAGAGAAACGGGACTTATACTTGTTTGTGCTAGACACTCTAGGCTATTGTATGATATATGTATATATGTATATGATAGGCCTCACTCACCAACGCTTTTGCCACAGTGATGGCAGACTCATCATCTAGGCAAACTGCTCGTACACCACCATCTCTCTCTCGCTCACGTCATAGCCACTCGGAATCCCTAGTGACTAGACGCACTGGTAGCTCGTGCCGAGCTAGTCCCTATGCCAATCTTGCCGCTACTGGAAACACATCTACTTTAGCTCGCCACCGAGCAATCGCTCATCAATGGAGCTGGTTACCTGCGGCTATGGCCACCTGGAGGATTGAGGAACACGTATAAAAGTTGAACAATACGATACTTCGTCACTTGGACGAGCTACACCTACTTCCGTCACTTCACACTCTCCCTTCCCACTCACCTCGTAGATCTATGGATCGCATACGTTACAACAACTAGGGGGAACGCTAGAACAACCTCGAACCATAATTTATCTTGTTTATACTACTACTACTACTACTACTACTACTACTACTACTACTACTGATACTCCAACCACTAGAACCCATTGTCATGCAAGGGTCCGCGGGTGAACCTTGTCAACCACAACACCTACGTAATGGAAGTAACCATTGGAACAATTGCGTGAATTTCAACAATCCACCTAATCCCTTACTTGATCATGATTGATCACTCTTTGACTGGTATGTCAACAATTCTTTCAAACACGAGACTTATTGCTTGTTCATGTTTGGTCACCATTTCGACACGTTTGTCAGACGATTTACTCATAACTTGATACGCGACCTTGTTTGTTCCGAACATCACTGGATTAGTATTGCGAGGGATACTCACAATGACTAAGTCCATAAACTACTTCAAACTATTTCAAATTATGCCTTGAACATTCTAATTACTACTGCAAGGACTACCCGCAGCTACGAATTTATCAACTATCTTCACCAAACACCTTCACCAAGCATTTGTTCATTTCGAAACAACAATATAGACATGATTGACTACTTTGAGAACACTACCCGGTCATTTTTGTGACTCCTCTTTTGACTATACCTTCTTGTTGTTGATTCATTGTCTTAATAGAACGTCCTCCCGAAAAGATGGCAAACTTTCCTAAGAATGACTACTCATCAGATGACGACCTGAATCTAGAATAGATTAGAAGTAGACCCGAACAACGGAGAACATAGCTAGTGTTAGCTCGATGATCTATCGATGGGTGTATAAAACCCCATCACCTTTTGTATAAGACTTATGCATTCGACCGGATGTAATGATGCCCGGCATGTTTTGTAAACTTTGAATTCTATAAGCTATCAACCTATTAACCTTGCGCCTTGTGGGTTACAAATCACATTACCTGGTATTGATCTATCGTTGTGCTATGAAGCCACATATTACTTTTTATCATGAAGGTGATAATCTTGGCTCTCATACAAAGACCACATTCATTCTTTTAATCCACTTTTTGTTTAAGGAGACACCACTATAAGAATCAACTGAAATTTTTAACACTTTACAATAACAAAAGTTTTCAACGGATTTTCAACAGATTTCTACCAATTCAAGTTTTCAAAGAATTTTCACCAAACAACTACCAGAAACTATTTACAACTTCTAATGTTCAATTAATTTGGCTAGACAGAAATTTTCAACGACTTATTGATTTCCAGATTTTTCCAACATATTTTGATTAACTCAAGTTTTCAACGGACTTCACAGTTCCAAACAAACTATTATCATAGGAATTTATAGATTGATTTTACACCATTGCAAGAGAACATTTTCCCATAAATCTCAAACCCGTCAAAATCGGAAACTTTGATATCATCATAGGCATGGACTGATTTTCCAAACACAATGCCGAAATCGTTTGTCTCTAGAAAATTGTTCGCATTCCCTTCATTACCGGAAGAACTTAAATCGTACAAGGGGAGACCGGTGGGACGAGACTTAACATTATTTCTTGTATGAAAACCCGGAAATACTTGAGAAAAGGGTATCAGGCAATCCTCGCACATGTTATGGAGAAACAGTCGAAGGAGAAGCGACTAGAGGATGTGCCTATTGTTCGATACTTCTCAGAAGTCTTTCCTGAAGACTTTCTTGGCCTACCGCCAACTAGACAAGTCGGATTTTCTATTGACCTTGTGCCCGGCGCAGCACCCGTGGCACGAGCACCGTACCGTTTAGCCCCATCCGAACTCCAGGAGTTGTCTACTCAACTGCAAGAACTCTTGGATAAGGGATTTATTCGGCCGAGTTCCTCGCCTTGGGGAGCCCCGGTCCTGTTTGTGAAAAAGAAAGACGGTTCTTTCCGCATGTGCATCGACTACCGTGAGCTCAACAAATTAACCGTCAAGAACCGTTACCCACTACCTCGTATTGATGACCTGTTTGACCAACTTCAGGGGTCGAGTTTTTATTCAAAGATCGATCTAAGGTCAGGTTATCACCAACTACGAGTTCGTGACACCGACATTCCTAAAACAGCTTTCCGAACTCGCTACGGGCATTACGAATTCCAAGTGATGCCATTCGGCTTGACCAACGCACCAGCAGTATTCATGGACCTTATGAATCGGGTGTGTAAGCCTTACCTTGACAAGTTTGTCATCGTTTTCATTGACGACATTCTGATTTACTCGCGCAATGAACAAGAACACGCGCAACACCTGAAAATCATTCTAGAACTACTCAAGCACGAGGAGTTATATGCCAAATTCTCCAAGTGTGAGTTCTGGATGCAAATGTACAATTCCTTGGAAACGTGATTGACAGTCAAGGAATTCATGTTGATCCTTCAAAAATTGAAGCCATCAAGTGCTGGCAAGCACCTACTACACCTACCGAAGTACGCCAATTCTTAGGACTTACCGGATACTACAGGCGATTCACTGAGAACTTTTCAAAAATAACACAACCTCTCACTGCACTGACTCAAAAAGAAAGGAAGTTCGATTGGACTGATAAACAAGAGTCAGCTTTCCAACTACTCAAACAAAAACTCTGCAGTGCACCTATCTTATCCTTACCCGAAGGCAACGATGACTTCGTGGTATACTGTGACGCTTCACACCAAGGTCTCGGTTGCGTGCTGATGCAACGAGACAAGGTTATTGCTTACGCCTCCCGACAACTCAAGGTCCACGAAAAGAATTACACCACTCATGACCTAGAGTTGGGAGCAGTTGTATTCGCTCTTAAAATCTGGAGACACTACTTGTACGGTACCAAGTGTACAATCTTCACTGATCACAAAAGCCTCCAACACATCTTCGATCAAAAGGATCTTAACATGCGGCAACGTCGATGGGTCGAATTACTTACTGATTACGACTGTGAAATACGTTATCATCCAGGCAAGGCAAACGTTTTTGCCGATGCCTTAAGTCATAAAGAACGAGTGAAACCCCTTCGAGTTCGAGCACTTAGTATGACTATACACAACGACTTGATAACCCAAATTCTTACCGCTCAACTCAAAGCACTCAAATTTGAAAATGTGAAACACGAGGCCTTGCGAGGCATGGATAAACAGTTTGAAACCAAACCAAATGGGGCCAAGTACTTCTCTGACCGACTCTGGTTGCCCAACTACGGGAACTTACGAGACTTGATGATGGACGAGGCACACAAGTCTAAATACTCTATACACCCTGGTGCCGACAAAATGTACCATGGCATCAAGGAGTTGTACTGGTGGCCCAACATGAAAGCCGACATTGCTACCTACATTGGCAAGTGTCTTACTTGTTCTAAGGTTAAAGCCGAACACCAGAAACCTTCCGGTTTGCTACACCAACCGGAAATCCCTGAATGGAAATAGGAGCAGATTACTATAGATTTCATTACTAAACTTCCAAAAACACCTTGCGATACCATTTGGGTGATCGTAGACCGACTTACTAAATCTGCGCATTTCCTAGCCATCAAGGAAACTGACAAGATGGAACGTTTGACACGGATCTACCTGAAAGAGATCGTGTCAAGACACGGCGTGCCCATCTCGATTATCTCTGACCGAGACGCTCGATATACTTCTCACTTTTGGTGATCTCTACAAAAATCACTCGGTACTCGTTTGGACATGAGTACTGCTTACCATCCACAAACTGACGGCCAGAGTGAACGAACCATACAAACACTGGAAGACATGCTACGAGTCTGCGTAGTTGACTTCGGTAAAAACTGGGAAAATCACTTACCTTTGTGTGAGTTTGCATACAACAACAGCTACCACACCAGCATCAAAGCTGCACCCTTTGAGGCACTGTACAGTCGTAAGTGTCGGTCGCCTATCTATTGGACTGAGGTGGGGGATACACTACTCACCGGTCCGGAAATCATACATGAAACAACTGAAAAGATCGTCGGTATACAAAACTGACTGAAAGTTGCGCGTGACCGTCAGAAAAGCCATGCTGACGTGAGACGCAAACATCTCGAGTTCCAGGTTGGGGATCGAGTACTTCTGAAAGTATCACCTTGGAAAGGCGTCATCCGTTTTGGCAAACGTGGGAAACTAAATCCCAGGTACATTGGACCGTTCGAAATCCTTGAAAGGATTGGTCCAGTGGCATACAGACTGCAGCTACCTCCTGAACTCAGTAGCGTGCACCCTACCTTTCACATTTCTAACTTGAAGAAATGTCTGTCTGATGAGACACTGATTATACCTCTCGATGAGATACACATTGACGACAAACTACACTTTGTCGAGGAACCCGTGGAAATTATGGACCGTGAGGTCAAACGCTTAAAACAGAGTCGTATTCCCATTGTTAAAGTCAGGTGGAATTCGAGGCGTGGTCCTGAATTCACTTGGGAACGGGAAGACCAAATGCGACTGAAACATCCACACCTGTTCACTGACTCTACTTACACCGCGACTACGAGCTAATTTCGGGACGAAATTCTCCTAACAAGGGGAGAATGTAACACCCGCTAATTTAGGACTTTAATTAGTGCCTAACTACTTGTAATTACATGTATTTAGTATTATATTAATCTAAATATATGTAACTTTCTGTGTAATTACATACACGTTATATGATTTGTTTAAATCATACACACTTGAACCGGACGAGGTCCGACACTATTTACTATGGACGTTGGTGACAAACTGTTAAAAATAATGTGGATTTATCCAAACAAACATTATTTACTTTAATATATTTACTTTAATATATTACACGATTATACGTTTGTTTAAAACGTAACTTTACGCAACGAAAATACGTGAAACGCGCCCGACAAACGAAATGAACTTAGGTTATATTTTTATAACTTCACAATAAGTATTATGATAAAAGGGCAATCAACTTTCGGGATAAGAGTGAAAAACGAAGCATTGTTACCTTTCCCGAAATTGGCAGATGATTCAAAAGTTGATACGGCAGCCATCAAGTCTTTCTTAATAGAATCCCAAAAAACCTTGTAAAATCGAATAGTGAAACCGTTAGGCCCAGGAGATTTTTCATCTCCGCATTCCCAAACTGCCTTCTTGACTTCGTCTTCTGAGAATGGGTTATGGAGTACTTTTTGGGATACATGAGTAAAAATAGGAAAAGATATGTTTTATTATTAATTAAATTAATGGAGAAGATGTAGGGGTGTAGGAGGGTTATAATTTTTGATATTATGATATTATCTATTATTTTTAGAAATTATATTTCATGAGTTTCTAATTGAAATATTAGATATCGTGAATGATTTGGGATGTGGTGTGTAGTTGTATTATTTTAATTTAATATAATATATGTAATTATATCGTAAATCTTAATTATTATTTTATTATTATTATTATTTTATAAATTTAACAATTAATTATTAGGGGTGTAAATTGTAATTATTTAAATTAAATTTAGATCATTTGATCGATTAGGGAAAACCAAATTAAAGGCCGAGATTTTCCCAAGCTATTCTGCTTTAAGTAGAATTTATTATTTTATTTATTTATTTATTATTTATATTTATAGATTTATAGAAGATTTATAGATAGATTATAGATTTATAGATACATTAATTTAAAAACGTAGTTAGATTTATCTATTAGCTTTCTAAACTAACTAACTAATAATACGTATTAATGATTATCTTGTAATTTCAATTAAATGGGCCTATTATGTAGAAGAACATGGAAGCCAATTCTAGCAAACATTATATCAAACCGAAATTTACTAAAAGACATTATATCATACACATGCGCTGCATTTTCACTAAACACACTTTATCAAAAATTTGAAGATAGAGGATTCGAGGGGAAAACCTTATTTGAGGAGAACGGGGAGAAGACATATTTTTACTGCATTTTAAGACTAAAATATTATAAAAAATCATTGTATTTTAACATCACTGCATTTTAACTCTTACATTTTTGTCCTAAAATGTAGTAAAATAAGTCTTCTCCTCCTTCTCCTCATATAAGGTCTTCTCTACTGAACCTTATCCAAATTTGAATATTATAATGACAAAAAAGCAAATTTTAGTAAAATAAGGGTTTTCAGATTAGATGGATGAGAAATATTATTCAGATTTGTAATTCTATTATCTTTACCAAAGAGAACGTAAAAGGCGAGTTTACCTTTTGTACCAACTATAGTTGGCATTCATTATTCATCCTCACCTCCATGGTATCCAAAATGAAATACCCGTGAAAAACGAATAAAAGCTGAAACTTTCGAGAGTGGTCGGAGGTTTTTAAGATAAACTAAACATATGTAATTTCTACATAATGAGTTACCTCTTGTGTATTGGTGATTACAAAGGAGTGGATGTCTTGTTTCCCTGCATGCTACATCAATATCAAGCCTAAATTTGTCTCTACTACTTTTAGTTCTAGAGAAATCACACGACCCTTGGTGAATATCGTTAGGAATGGGCATCTTTTTATTACTAAGGTAGTATTGAGTGATGGCAATGAAACATAAGGCTCGTTCCCTAAGTAAAATCCCTCGGAGATATCGCGAAATCAATCATGATAAACTTAACATTATTGCAGTTCAAAACAATGATACCTCAAATACCTTCTATCAATTCTTATGATATACGCTGTAATATAATCTTATGATACTTCAAATACCTTCTATCAATTCTTACGATATACGCTGTAATATAATCTTGATGATGCTGGAAAATTAATAACTATCAAAAATCAGTATCAATGAGGACGTGCGCCACTATATAATTATTATTAATTAATTTTGATTAACTCTAAGTCTCCAACTATATGTTTTTGTTGATTTTATTTATTTATTATTAATATCTATTTATTTTTTATATATATTGTTTTTTTGTATCTCATAGAGTAATTAAGCTTTCTTGTTGAACCTTTTGCCCTTCAAAATATAAAAGTTGGTTTCATTTATTTTTTCAGGTAACATAACTCGGCTCTCACATAAAAATGGTATTTCATGAAATTCGGGGTGTTTGGATTAGCTTATTTATAAGCACTTATGTGCTTAAAAAATAAGTATGTCACCTCTTACTTATTTTTAAGTGCTTATTCCTTATATTATTGAACTAGTACTTAGACCCGCATATACACACGGGTCATCTAAGTTTTAAATCTCAAACTATTATTAAGTTGTTGAACATGTAATCGTGTTGACACATTAGTTAAATAGGATGTGAAGATAACAAATGTAATATCATGATAATCGACGTCATTAATTTCAAAATAAAGAAATATACACGAGTTATAAAAAGTATCCGAATAATTAAAGTTTTAAATTATAATAGTATTTCATAAATATTATTTATACGATTACGTAGATTATTTTATATAACTTAAGTTTAGATTATAATAATAAATTAGGATTTTGTTTCAAAATTTAGTAAAATATGGGGACTTAATTGTTCAATTGAACTTTAATTTTAAATGATGATGTCACAAAGATGTTTCCTATATATAATTTATAAGATTTATAAGATAAGATGATGCAAAAAAAACTGAAAATATACCTGATCAGGCGAAGTGGTCATCACATAGATGTTATATAATTCAGGACTATATATGCCCACGATTGAGCGTAAGTAGTTGAGCTTCGGAGCTATCGACTTACTGGATGTGAAGCCATCATTTTTGGGCACCTTGAGATCGTAATGACCTTCAATAATGACCATTTGATTCAGGAAGAGACCTTCAAGGCTTGGTAAATTGACTAATTTGATTGTTATTAGACGAGGAAAGATGACCGCCTTCGATGCTGTTGTTTGCTCTTCACTTTCTTCTAATCTCACAATCACTTTCATTGACTTGCACCTTTCTATGCTTATCGCTTCTAGTTTTGTAAGGCTCTCAAGTGTGGAAACTGTGAATATATATTCCAAACAGTCACAACAATCGATATGCAATATCTCTTAGTCTCATGATTGTAATTCACCAACCACATTCATATTATTTAGCATAAATGTATTATTTTTTTGCTATATTTTTTTATGAGATCATATATTAACTATTATTATATTTGGCAAGTTCTTATTTGTTGTCTATATTAGTGTTTTAACGTGGGTTTAGATCCAAATATTTTCATCGAATACTTCTTTTTTACCACATTTAACTTTACACAAAATGAATTTTGCTACATTATTACGATGAAGGTTCTTTTTATAATTTATTTTTAAGTATGGGAGATAACGCGAAATCAATCTTGGTTTCACTTACTAGTTCATTTAGGGAGGTGATAATACCACAGGTATTTTTTAAACTTCCACAGAGACTTAATATAATTTTACATTTAAACTCCTTGTGTATCAAGTAATTTTGTCTGTGGCAATATCATGAGCCGTTCATTTAACATCTCCAAATCTTTCAATCATAACGCCACTTCCCAAATTTTAATGCAATTTAACCACATTCATATTTTTTAGCATCAACCTATACTTTCTTTTCTACATTTTTTATTAGACCATAATACAAATATTTTTTTATTATACATCAAAATTTCTTATTTGTTGTCTACATTAGTGTGTTACCTTGGATTTAGATGCAAAAATCGCCACTATATACTCCTTTTTCACCTAATGTAACTTTACATAAAATCGTATCACATTTTGCTACATTTTTCCGATGAAGGTTTTTTACTATTTAATAATATTTTTTTAAAATTGTTGGAGATATCGCGAAATTTGTTATGGTTCACTTACTAATTCATTTAACATCTCCAAATCTTTCATAATCATAACACAACTTTTCAAATTTTGCTACAATTTAACAACATTCATATTATTTAGAATAAACGTATAATTTCTTTTCGACATTTTTAGCCATATTTTAACTATTTTTTTCATTCTACGCCAAAATTTCTTATTATATATATATATATATATATATATATATATATATATATATATATATATATATATTAATTTGTTAACTTGGGTGAAAATGCATATATCGCAATTGTATACTGTTTTTTCACCACATTTAATTTAAACAAAATCTTATCACATTTGCTACATTTTTCCAATAAATGTTTTTTTTTTATTAACTTTTTTTATGTGGTGAAGATATCATGAAATCAATCATGGCTATACTTACTAGTTCATTTGATATCTTCAAATTATTCATAATCATAATACCCTTTACAAGTTTCTCTCTAATTTAACCACATTCATGTTATTTAGCATAAACGTATAATTTCTTTGCAACATTTATGAGATCATATCTAAATTATTTGTTTATTAGACGCCAAAATTTCTTATTTGTTGTCTTTATTAGTTTGTTAACTTGGGTTTAAATGCAAATATTGCAACCATATACTTTTTTTTCACCTCATTCAACTTTGCATAAAATCGTATTACATTTTGCTACATTTTTCTTATGAAGATTTTTTATTTATTTTGTTTTAATGTTGGAGATATCGCAAAATCAATCATGGATTCACTTACTAGTTCATTTAACATCTCCAAACATTCACAATTATTGTACCTCTTTCCAATTTTCGCGCATATATATCCACATTCATGTTATTTAGCATAAAAGTATAACTTTTTTGCTACATTTTTTTGAATTAACCATATTTGAAATATTTTTTTTATTAGACCCTAAAATTTCTTATTTGTTGTCTATATTAATTTGTTAACTTGGGCTTAAATGCAAATATCGCAATCGTATACTATTTTTTTCACCTCGTTTAACTTTACATAAAATCGTATCGCATTTTGCTACATTTTTCCAATGAAGGTTTTTATTTATCTATAAAATTTATATAAATTGTTAGAGATATCGCGAAATTAATCATGGCTTCACTTATTAGTTCATTTAACATCTCCAAAATCTTTCGCAATCATAACTCCATTTTCCAAATTTTGCTACAAATTAACAACATTCATATTATCTACCATAAACGTATAATTTCTTTCCTACATTTTTTTGATGAGACCATATTTGAAATATTTTTTCTATTAGACGTCAAAATTTCTTAGTTGTTGTCTATATTAGTTTGTTAACTTGGGCTTAAATGCAATTATCGCAATCGTATACTCTTTTATACCTCATTTAACTTTACATAAAGTTGTATCACATCTGGCTACATTTTTCCAGTAAAGGATTTTTTTTTCATTAACTTTTTTTTTAAAATTGTTGGAGCTATCATGAAATTAATCGTGGCTTCACTTACTAGTTCATTTAACATCTTCAAATCTTTCGCTATCATAACACCACTTTCCAAATTTTGCTTAAATTTAACAACATTCATCTTATCTACCATAATATATTTTCTTTGCTACATTTTTCTGATAAGACCATATTTGAAATATTTTTTTATTAGATGCCAAATTTTCTTATTTGTTGTCTATGTCTATGTTAGCTTGTTAACTTAGGAACCGTATGCTCTTTTTTCACCTCATAAAAAATCGTATCACAATTTGCTCCATTTTTCCAACGAAGGTTTTTTTTATTTATTAGTTTTTTTTAATAGTTGGAGATATCGTGAAATTAATCATGGCTTCATTTTCTAAATTATTTAGCATCTCAAAATATTTGAGAATCAAAACATCACTTTTCAAATTTCGCTCCAATCTAACCTCAATCATGTTATTTAGCATAAACGTCAAATTTCTTTGTTACATTTTTTTGATGAGACATATTCGAAACATATTTTTATTAGACGCCGAAATTTCATTTTTGATGTCTATATTAGTTTGTTAACTTAAGTTTAAATGCAAATATCATAACCGTATACTCTTTTTTCATCTCATTCAACTCTACATAAAATTATATCGTATTTTGCTATATTATTCCGATGAATGTTTTAAAAAAAAAATATGTGGTGGAGATATCACGAAATCAATCATGGCGTCACTTAATAGTTCATTTGACATCTTCAAATTATTCACAATCATAATACCACTTTCCAAATTTCACTCTAATTTAACCACATACATGTTATTTAGCATAAATGTATTATTTCTTTTGTAACACCCCCAAATTTAATATTGCGCGGAAGCAAGCTTTGGGTGTTACTAATCAATAATCAAGCACCAAAGTATAGCAAACGACTTCTAAATGAGACGTTTGTAAAATAGTTACATACCATTACAAAATAGGGTTTGAAAACTTTAATGTTTTCGTTACAAAAGTAAGGTCCCCTAAAGTCCGCGTACGTAGCGGGAGATTCTATTACATAACCATAGTTATAAAAGATAATGCTAAAGAATCTCCGTTAAATGCAGTTTAGAAATCATGCGACTCTAGCTAGTAATCCTGGAGTAATCCTACTCCGTATGTGTACCTGAGAATACATGCTAAAAAGGGTCAACACGAATGTTGGTGAATCTCACAGGTTTGTAAGTAAGTAATAGTTTGAACACAAGATTATTATCAGTGGTGCCCGCAGGCGAAATCAGGTATCTACAACCAAGCAAATAATAAGTAAATATGTATATACAGTTGCCATGAGCTCATAGTCGAAGCTTAACCCGCAAATCGGTGGTACAACCAAGTACCGTATAGTGCCCTCGCGAGTGCCCAATCCAAACACTCGTACGAAACAAATAAAAGTCGCCCGTTTATACATAACGGTTCGTGGTAGCGCTACTACCCCGGGCGGGGAGGGTCAGTCCCTAATGGATCCATTAACTAATATTCGCGCTTAAGTCCATAACTAACGAAACTATGATGGAGGGACTTTAGTGGATTAGTAAGTAACTCATGCAAGCCCGTATATGAAAAGTAAATAATTTAGCACTTGTGTTCAAGAAAACGTAAGCAATGCATCTCACCCCATAAGTAAAACAGTAAAAGTGGGGCTGTAAGACTCACCTGAGTCAAGTAAGCAAGCGTTTAACTTAATAAACGTAAAGTCTGAAAGCAGTAGTAATCCGTAGGTTCCGCGAACCCGCAACCTTCTAATGCCCTAAGCATATAAGGTTGTATGTATAAGTGAATGTCTCAAAGGATCATTCATGCTAGTTGTCCACTCAACTAGTTATGTCCAAATAATTTGGTTATTTTATTGATTAGTTTGAGTTTTGAGAATATGTACGGCCCGTTGGTGATAGTTTGTAACAATAATCTATAAGTGCTATTTATTATATGTTTCGTGGTGTCGTATACTTATCAATGTATTTGTTGTTGGTTGACCAAATATTATATCAATGTATAAAGATTGTCGGAATTATCACTCATACAACGATAAGGATTGTTGGGACAGTTTTTAAATACAAGTGTTAATGCGATAATGGTATTACGACAATATGGTTTCATGCGACAATCGAAGGGGATAATCATCTGATAATCAATTCCGACAATAAGGTATTCACGGGTACTGTTCATGCGACAATAAGATATTCACGGACTTGGTTATGTGTTAATGATATTCACGGAGTTAATTTATACGACAATATGTATTCACGGAGTTAATTTATACGACAATATGTATTCACGGAGTTTATTTATACGACAATATGTATTCACGGAGTTTATTTATACGACAATATGTATTCACGGAGTTTATTTATACGAAAATAGTATGTATTCATGGAATTTAGTTTTTATGCGACAATACATTCACGGATTATTTGTGATTTTTATCTAAACTAGTAAACGTTATCAAATCCTTCTGAAATTTTTACATAAAGTTCCTACATATATTATGTACTTTCTGTAATTTTTTTATGATTTTTTGGAGGTCGTTTGATATTTTATAAAAATTCACAAAGTGTCAGTGTTCATTTTAATCCGAGATTAGACCACTTCTCACAAATCAAATTTTCTGGAGAAATGAGTGCATTTATGGAATGAGCCAAAGAAGAACTTTTTATACATAACAAATCTAAAAAGATTTCCCAAGTGGTCTCATACGTTTTTGAGGTCTAGAACTCAAGATATGGTCTCAAGAAGGAGGTCATTGTCGGAGGTCATTGTCGGATTTTTACTATTGTCGGACCTATATTTCACCCGTGTTAAAACATCAATTTGATCAAGTAAAACTTAACGAATCGTTATGAAATTTTTACACAAGGTTCTCCTATGTCTTAGCTTTCCAAAACATACTTTTGAATCGATTTTAACCAAGCACAACTCGATATGAAAATTGTTAAATTGAAGTAAGTCCAGCAGATCGTTTTTGTGACATATGCTCAATAATCTGGTCATAAGTTAAGTTTTACAAAACTTCACAAGAAGTTCCAGTAGGATTTGGAAAACTAACAAAATTTGTGATCTTTTCCCGTTAGTCCCAAGTTCTAATTCGTTCCATAGCCCAAGATATACTCATTTTGAATTGGTCAAGATTCTGGTCAGATTCATCAGATCTGCTATGTACTTTTATTTTAGTAACTAAAAATAGCAAATGAACTTCAATTTTCGTGAGGCTTACAGATTATGAAATTAGACTTTTTACACTTGATTTTAGGCTCAAGAAACGTCCATTTTGGTGTTGTAATGATTTTTATAAAATTCGGGGAAGTGGAAATAGAATCTGGACAGGAAGGTTAACTTCCTGTTTTCGAGTTTTAATTTGTGTTTCGACTTATCTTTTGGACATTAGCTAGATGAATAAGCAACATAACATGATAATATACATATTATAAGTAAAACACTAGAGTTTTGAAGTCTCACAATGGTATATGAAGAAACGGAGACGGTAGGAGTGATGTACACACGTAGGCGGTCGTTTTGGTGTCTTCGGCTTCGTTTTTCCTTTAAGATGAGGTGGTGGTCAGTGGTGGATGATGGTGGTGTGTGGTGGTGGCCTGGAAATCGTGGATGAGGGTGTGGGAGAGGAAGATTTGAGTAAGGAAATGAGAGAGTGGTAGAGTGTGGGTAATTAATTGGAGGTATGGTGTTCATAAGGTCAAAGAAGTACACAAGATGGGTATGGTTTTCCATGCCCCTCCCCCATGGCTGCAGATTTTTGTGGGTGGGGCCCACTAGATGGGTGTGGGTTTGTTAAATTTTGTTTCCTCAAATTTGTTTTGTGTGTGGTGCCCTTTTACCCGTTCGTTTTACGTTTTAATTAACCGTATAACGTTTTTAGACGTTATAATTGTACGCGTGTAATCGTGATATTTTTTACTTGAAGTATTTTATTAAAATACTTAGTTTTGAGTTATAAAAATTATAAATCGAGTTTATCTTTGCGTGTCGGGCGCGTTTCACGCGTTTTCGTTGCGTAAAGTTACGTTTTAGTAAAACGTATAATCGTGTAATATATATTAAAGTAAATAATGTTTATTTGGATAAATCCGCATTATTTTAATAGTTTGTCACCAACGTCCATATTTTCATTGTCGGATATCCATCCAGTTCATAATTGTACGATTTAAACAAATCGTGTAAACGCGTATGTAATTACACAGAAGATTATGTATATTTAGATTAACATAAACTAAATACACGTAATTACAAGTAGTTTAGGCACTAATTAAAGTCCTAAATTAGCGGGTGTTACATCTTTGCTACATTTTTTTGATGAGACCATCTATGAAATAAATTTTTTATGAGACGTCAAAATTTCTAATTTGTTGTCAATATTAGTTTGTTATCTTAGGTTTTAATTCAAACCACTATATACTCATTTTTCACTTAATTTAACTTTAAACAAAATCATATCGTATTTCTACACATTTTTTTTGATGAAAGTTTTTTATTTTTATTTTTTAATATCTGTTTAGGTGTTGAAGATATCGTGAAATTAATCTTGGCTTCATTTTACTAGTTCATATATCATCTTCAAATCTTTTACAATTAAAATACCACTTTTCATATTTCGCTCCAATTGAACCACATTCATGTTATTTAGCATAAACGTATAATTTGTTTCCTACATTTTTTTGATGAGACCATATTTGATATATTTTTTATTAGATGCCAAACTTTCTTATTTGCTGTCTTTATTATTTTGTTAACTTGCATTTAAATGCAAATATCGCAATCATATGCTCCTTTTTCACCTCATTCAACTTTGCTTAAAATCGTATTGCATTTTGCTATATTTTTCTTATATAGTTTTTTTATTTTATTTTTTATTTTCTTATTGATGAAGATCTCGCAAAATCAATCGTGGCTTCACTTAATAGTTCACTTAACATCTTCAAATCATTCACAATCATTACCACTTTTCAAATTTCACTCCAATTTAACCGCATTCATGTTATTTAGCATAAACGTATAATTTATTTGCACCATTTTTTTATGAGACCATATTTGAAATATTTTTTATTAGACACCAAAATTTCTTATTTGTTGTCTATATTGTGAACATAGGCTTAAATGCAAATATCGCAACCGTATACTTTTTTTTTCACTTCATTTAACTTTACATAAAATCGTATCGTATTTTACTACATTTTCCAATAAAGGTTTTTTCTATTTTAATTTTTAGGTTTTTTAAATTGTTGTAGATATCATGAAATAAATCATGGCTTCACTTACTAGTTCATTTAACAACTCCATATCATTCAAAATCAATATATCACGTTCCAAATTTCCCTCCATGTTAACCCCACATTCATGTTATTTAGCATAAACCTATAATTTCTTTGCTACATTTTTTTGGATGAGACCATATTTGAAATATATTTTTTATTAGATGCCATAAATTGTTATTTGTTGTCTATATTAGTTTGTTAACTTGGGTTTAAATGTAAATATCGCAACCGCATACTCTTATTTCACCTCATTTAACTGTACATAAAATCATATCGCATTTTGCTATATTTTTTGAATGAAGGTTTTTTAAAAAATTTATTTTCTAAAAATTGTTGCAGATATCACGAAATCAATCATAGTTTCACTTACTAGTTCATATATCATCTCTAAATCTTTTACAGATCAAAACACCACTTTTCAAATTTCACTACAATTTAACCACATCAATGTTATTTAGCATAAACGTATAATTTATTTGCTACATTGTTTTGATGAGACCGTATTTGAATATTTTTTATTTGACGTCAAAATTTATGATTTGATGTCTATATTAGTATGTGAATATGGAATTAAATGCAAATATCGCAACTGTATTTTTTTTTAACTTTAGTTAACTTTACATAAAATCGTATCGCATTTTCATACATTTTTCCAATGAAGGTTTTTTTTTTTTTTTTTTTAAATTGTTGAATATATCACGAAATTAATCATGACTTCACTTACTAGTTCATTTAGCATCTCAAAATATTACCAATCGTAACGTCACTTTCAAAAATTTCACTCTAATTTACATTCATATTATTTAGCATAAACGTATAATTTCTTTGCTACATTTTTGATTAGACCATAGTTAAAAAAAAATTAGTATTAGACGTCAAAATTTCTTATTTGTTGTCTGTATTAATGTGTTAACTTAAGCTTAGATGCAAATATCGCCATCATATACTCATTTTTCACTTGATTTAACTTTACACAAAATCGTATTGCATTTAGCTACATTTTTCCGATGAAGATTTCTTCTTCTTTTTATATATATTTGTTTAGGTGTTGAAGATATCGCGAAATCAATCATAGCTTCACTTACAAGTTCATTTAACATCTCCAAATTATTCATAATCCTAATACCACTTTTCAAATTTCACTCCACTTTAACCACATTCATGTTATTTGGCATAAACATATAATTTAGTTTCTACATTTTTTTTATGAAACCATAATTGAAATATTTTTTTATTGGAAGCCAAAATTTCTTATTTGATGTCTGTACTAGTTCATTTAGTATCTCCAAGTATTTCCAATCAAAACATCATTTTCAAAATTTTGCTCAACTTTAACGACGTTCATATTATTTAGCATAAACTTATAGTTTCTTTGCTATATTTTTATGATGATACCATATTTAAAATATTTTATTATTAGACATCAAAAATTCGTATTTGTTACATTAGTGTGTTAAATTAGGCTTAGATGCAAATATCGCCACCATATACACATTTTCACTTAATTTGACTTTACACAAAATCATATTGCATTCTGCTACATTTTTCTGACGAAGGTTTCTTTTTTTTTCTTTCTTTCTATAATATTAGTTTAGGAGATGGAGATATCGCCAAATCAATCATAGCTTCACTTACTAGTTCTTTTAAAGGTTAATGACGCAGATCGGCAAAAAACTTTCCTTTATTTATCGAGTTAGGGTATGGACTCAATTTATTATACAAGTCGGTAACGAACTTTCAAATTATGTTTCGAGTTAGGTAACGAACTTTTTTTTCATCTAACTCGAAAAGTTTGTTACCTAACTCGAAACATAATTTGAAAGTTTGTTACTTAACTTGAAACATAATTTGAAAGTTCGTGTCCAATATATGTTTCGAGTTAGGTAACAAACTTTCAAATTTTGTTTCGAGTTAGGTGAAAAAAAAGTTTGTTACCTAACTCGAAACATAATTTAAAAGTTCGTTACCGACCTGTATAATAAATTGGGTTCATACCCTAACTCGACAGAAAAGGGAAAGTTCGTTGCCGATCTGCGTCATTTACCCTTCATATAACATCTCCAAATTATTCACAATCATAATATATACCACTTTATAAACTTCGCTCCAATACAACCACATTCATGTTATTTAGCATAAACGTATAATTTCATTGCTACATTTTTTGATGATACTATATTTGAAGTATTTTTCCATTAGACATCAAAATTTCTTATTTGATGTCTATATTAGTTTGTTAACTTGTGTTTAAATGCAAATATCGGAACCGTACACTCTTTTTTCACCTCATTCAACTTTACATAAAATCGTATCGCATTTTTCTACATTTTTTTGATGAAGGTTTTTTTTAATATTCTTTTAGGTGTTGGAGATATCGCGAAATCAATCATGGCTTCACTTACTAGCTGATGTGTTGTATACCATGTTATAAATTAACCAAGAAATATCAAAGAAATGGACCACTACACAATAGTTAAGCGCACCTAATCAAATAGTAATATAACTTTGGTAAATTCGAGTTTCGTTCCCACAAGGACAATGTGTATGTACTTTGAGAATTGAGTGAGCTAGTAATTAAACTTTTATTAAAAGCAAATAAAAGGATTGGATAGTTACTAAACATCAATACTTACTAATCACCTATTGTCATTTCAAGTAGCTTTATGGTTTAATCGATAAGCCTTACCTTTATAGAAGCTAAAATCAAACAAGGTGTCCTTAGTATAATTCACAAACAATCTAAGTTTTAGTCATAATTCAATTCCTTGTATTCGATGGAATAACAATTCACAATCAAAGATTTCTCAATAGATTATAAACAAATAACTAACAAACACAAGTTTTCACTTAATGCAATACTTATTTATCAATTGAATCAAAGATAAAACACAAATCATTCATGGTTATTTGATCAAACACAAAGTTAACACATAATATAACCAAATCCACATACAATACATTCACAAAAAAGGATTTATAAACCTAAATAAACATAAGAACCTATCCCTTGAAGGGCACAATAATAAAGTAATCACAACCCATAGAAAAATCCATAAACGAGGTTATTAGATCAAATCGAATAGGGCGATGATACCAAATGATTGGGTTTTGATTCCTTGTTCTGGATCCATAGGCTACCCTTAGAACACTTAGGATGTCTCAAAAAATGCTCCCCAAATCGTCATGACCGTCACCAAGTTGAAAGGATAAAACCTAAGTGAGAGAAAATGGGCCTTTTATAATCAACATGAAGCTCTCACCTCCAGACAGGACTCTTGGAGTCTCTAGCATAATTACGCAAAACCTTGGACACTGCTCTCGTCTCTAGGAAGTACATTTGGAGACTCCAAAAAGCCAAAATCAACATTTTTTTTTTTGTTTTTCATTTTACTTCCAAAATGCAAAGGGTCTTCACTATTTCTTCGTGAATCCTAAAATAAGACCTAAACACAAAAGCAAACAAATAAGTATCAAAAGTTTATAAAATTGTATTCAAACAAGTATAAACGAGCTCGATAATGCTCGAGAAAATGTGTATAAAATAGGCATTATCACTAGTTCATTTATCATCTTCAAATCTTTGACAATCAAAACATCACTTTCCAAATATAGCTCCAATTTGACCACATTCATATTATCTACCATAAATGTATACTTTCATTGCTCCATTTTTTCGATGAGACCATATTTTAACTATTTTTTTTATTAGAGGCCAAAAATTTTTATTTGGTTTATATATTAGTGTGTTAACTTGGTTTTAAATGCATAACCATCGTATATTCCTTTTTCACCTAATTTAACTTTACACAAAATCGTATCGCATTATGCTACATTTTTCCAATGAAGGTTTTATTTTTATTTTTTATTTTTTAAAGTATTAGAGATATCGCGAAATCATTCATGATTTCACTTACTAGTTCACGTAACATTTTCAAATCTTTATCAATCATAACACCACTTTTCAAATTTTGTTACAATTAACCACATTCATACTATTTAGCATAAAATTAAAAATTCTTTGCTATATTTTTTTAAAGAGACCATATTCATAATATTTCTATATTAGATATCAAAAATTCTTATTTTTTGTCATATAAACTACTCTTTAGTTTAATTGTATTAAACAAATATTATTTCACATGTTATAGATATATTTTATGTTATGAGCTTATCGGAGCTTGTAGCTTATGGTTTTCATAAGCTCCAAAACCATAACCTACTTGAAGTAGCTTATGGAAGTAGCTTGTAGCTTATGGAAATTGAATTTACATAAATACCTTCTAAATAATTATATATCATCTTCTAAAATTAATATATTTGTCCTTTTATGTCATTTCACATTCATAAGCTATAAGCTCCGGCTACTCTGCCAAATACAAATATTACCCAAAGCTCCAGCTACAAGCTCTAGCTACAAGCTACCAGCTAGTTACGCCAAACATACCATTTATCATTTTCTTCCCTTTTTATTTAATTGACAATTAATCCCATATAGATTAAGTAATGCATGTTGATGCTTAATGAAAGAACCACTTCTGAAGTTTCCTGCTTATTTCTACTTGTATGTTCTGTACACACTAACCAGCCCACGCCAAGCTGCCCCAGACCCAACACGTGAGAGGTGAATCAGACTCGCGGAGCAGCCAAGGTAATACAATGCTTATTTCTTTATAACACACATAGAACTGAACAAATCAGACGAAAACAACATGAAAATTTAGATATATTAAAAAAATGTAAATCTGTGGAGAAATTGGATATAAAGGCGGCAGTGATGGTGGAGTGGTGGTGTAGGGACGACAGCAGTAATGGTGTAGGGACGGCGACGATGGTGCAAGGACGGCAACGGTGCTGATGTAAGAACGACGTCAACATTGGTATTCTTTATTTATTTCTTGAGAAGAAAATCAAAGAACAATTTTGTTGGAGATGTTAATAGAAAAGGAAAAGACCGTGTAATCTTGGAAATAGAACTGAACAGGGTGGGGAGGACATTGTATTTCTAGTTAACCGAATAAGCACTTTTAATGACTTGGTTGACTCAATCAGTCTTAAGTAAACACACAACAAAACTGACCGAATAAGCATTCCAGACAATTCAGCCCATTGAGGCCTAAAGAAACAGGCTCACAATGATCAACTATATCAAAGAATATATGATTAATAGGGTGGGGTTCAAATGAGTACAACAACTTTAAATGAGAATGAAAGAACTAACCAGAATACACCATGTGTCACAAAACCCATTTCCCTCCCATGTTTTTAAAATTCAAATATCTCACAAACGGTTATAAAATTTTACACCATAAAAATCAGCATTTTTCTCTCTTTGATATGCTATCTCACGGGGTATACTTTCGACGACTTTTAGTTTTTTGGGTTTTACAAATTGTACAGAGTTAGTAACACATGTGTTACTCCCTGTTAACACATGTGTTGCCAGTATCACATGTATTAGTCGCCGATAACACGTGTGTTAGTCGCGGGTATTACATGTGTTAGTCGCTAGTAACACGTGTGTTACTCGCCGGTATCACATGTGTTACTCGCCGGTAACACATATGTTACTTGCCGGTGACACATGTATTACTCGCCGGTAACACATGTGTTAGTTGTTTTCAAAATTCACCGAAAAACAAAAAAAAAATTGTCGAAAGTATACTTTGTCACATCTCTAATCGAAGAGAATAAAACGCTGATATTTATGGTGCAATTTTTATGATTTTTTGAGTTACCGTTTGATAAATATTTACGTTTAAAAAACGTAGGGAAATTGAGTTTTGTAACACATGACACATTCTGGTTGGTTCCCCCATTTTCAATTAAAATTGTTATACTCATTTGAACCTTAGAATAATTTCATTACAAATTACAAGTTAACAAAAAAATAAAATACAACCACCTACAATAACTCATCAAAAACAAAATCAAGTGCCTCCTACTACAACTCTTTCTAGTTGTTTAGAGTCTGTTTTGCTGAATTTTTGTGATCAAACAATAGTTGCATTTCAAGAATCCAACTTTTTATACAAACATGGAGAAGAACTCCATTTGCACAAATTGCACAAGGAACAAGAAACATCTAATGTTGTGAAGATGATGACTGATTTGAACACATTCACTATAATAATTCAAACACTTACCTAGAATACACATCAAGCATAGATCTCACTGTAAATGCAAGATCATAACTTCAACTGAGCAACATGACTGTATAACTACATCACAAATAAGCCATCACACTTAAAAGAATTAAAACATTTTATATAAATGAATTCTGAGCTATATAAATTACCTACACTCCATGGTAGTCATCACTTTGAATGGATGTATATAGCAGTGGATCATACATTCATACTAACAAACTTCATAAACTGCTTATACCACAGTAAGTGTGCTCTAGATATCTTGTGGTGACTGTGATAAAACAATATAGTTATAAACAAAAGGATTAAAGTATAAACATAAAATAAAAGCAATAAATCTGGTGAGCTAAATCTATAGTATAAAAATAGTAACACAAATAAAAAAATCATATGATAACCGTAGGACCAAGAAAGGGAAGCAATTTCCGAATGGGATAAGTACCTGAGAATGCATCCGACTTGTCTCGAATGTCTATTGTAAGTATTATACTTACGGGAGGTGTATTTAATGCATCCAACTTTCAATAACGGTTATTGTATGTATTTTGCTTATGTGTCGTGATTTTAAGATGTCGCGTGTCATCCTTAGAAGATGACACGTCATCGACACGTCAGCAAAATACATACAATAACCGTTTTTGAAAGTTGAATGCATTAATTACACCTCCCGTAAGTATGATACATACAATAGACATTCGAGACAAGTTGAATGCATTTCCAAGTACTTAATCCTTTCTGAATGGGGAGATTGAAATTTCTCAATGAAAAATTGGGGGAAAAGGGGCGGGGAGAACATTAATACAAACTAATTACTAATATAAAATAAAGTTGAATCAAATTTCTTTTATTAACCAACAAACTATTTTTAAAAAATTCGTGAATATTAATTCAAACTAATTATTAATATAAAATAAAGTTGAATCTAGCTAAACAATTACAAAAATATCTTTCTATGAAAAAGTTCAAAGTTTAATAATTTAAGAATAAGAGAGATTATTATTATCACTTTACAAATAATATAATAATTATAAATTATTACTTCATCCGTCCCAATTAAAGTATCTATTTTGACTTTCCATACAGTTTAGGATTCTCTACAAAACAACATTTTTCACCAATCAAATATCATATCTACCCACTAAAATTTCATTCGATTAGTTAAAACATGAAAATGAACACTTATTTCGGATAACCTAAAATAGTAACGTGGACACTTGTGATGTAATATGATTATAATATTTTTGTATTTATGCTGGTACGAATGTTCATATTTTACATTTTTAGTACTTAAATTTTTTATTTTGTGACTAATTTGATTCGGCATTCATGCATTTATAATTTTGTTCCTAATTATTATCCTATATGTTCGTTGATAGAATGATCAACGTGTAAACTTTATAATAAATTTTCATCAATGAGTGTGTATTTATGTGTTAATATTTACGTTTCAAATGTTTGATAGATAAAAACAGTCGATTTAGTTAACCTAACCGAACCAAAAATCCAGTTAACCGATTACTGGTTAACCGAAATTTTTGATTTAGGATCAAGAAAATTTTCTTGATGAATCAAAGATTCGGTTAACCGAACCTCCGGTTAACCGTTCGTGAACACCCCTAGTCACTGGTCTATGACAACTAAGGTCACTGATATAATGACTCAATAAAAATCCTAAGTGTTTAAGAAGAAGAATCAAAACAACTATGTGTCTCATTGGTCACTCATGTGATCAGTGAGTGTTGTCATTCAGTACACACATGTTATATGAAGTAGTAACTCGCTACCGATAACAATGTGCGAGTCATTGGAGTTGATATATTGAAATCAAGCATTCCTCAAAGAGAAAGTGAAAAGGATGGAGATAGAACTTAAACCAGCAGTGTGACACCCGTCAAATTAGCACTAGCGATTAGTACCTAATCCTCTGTATTACATGTAATTAGTTCTTTGATTAGGCTAATTATGTATCATTATATATATATTGTTGAATATATATATATATATATATATATATATATATATATATATATATATATATACGCGATTTGGTTAAATCGTGCACGTTTCATATCGAATGAAGTTCGGTACAATTTATACGGACGTTGGGAAACAAAATTATTAAATATGAAATTATTTAATATTCAAATCATTTATTAAATATTATTTTGATAATGTTTAACCTATAATTCGTATCGTATCAAATAAACTATACGGGATAAAAACGCGCGATTCGGACCCGACAAACAAGTTAAATCAAAATTATATTTTTATAACTCGTTTATAAGTACTTTGATTGAAATACTTCAACAAAATACCGAATAATTACTCGTTATTTAAAACACGTATAAAAACGCGTATAACAATATTTAACGTTTAAACGAACACTGCACGGAACACAAATTGTATGAATAAAAATTGGGGAGACCCACACTTTGTGGGGGCCCCTTTGATAGCCGGACATCACCACCCACCCCACCCTCCTTACTTCTTTGACTTAAACAAATATCACCATCATTTTCATTCATCAACACACACCACCTCCATCAACCTCTCCATCTCTCTCTAAAAACCACCACAAAACAGCAACCTTCATCGCCATAAAAACACCACAAAAACACCTTGAAAAGCTTAGCTCACTTGGAAGAAAATGTACATGAGAATGAGCTCTACATTTCTATCTTTTCGGATTCTTCACGCGACGATTTGTAAGATCCCGACACTTTTGAAAATACTTGCATTTTGTTCATTTTCATGTCTAGTTACTCATCTTGCTTATTATGCCAAATCCAAGCTCGAAAACTTGTTTTTGAAATATGTAAAATTTGAGTAATTTTATTCACAATTTAAAAACGACATTTCTAGTGAACCCTGGAACGAAACAATAATTTTTACAACCTCTATAAACTATTCTAAGCATTATGTAAAAGTTTTGGGTCAAACCGAGCACATTTGACCACAAACCCGACACTTGAATATCCAAACAGCAGGTTGTGTCGCAGAAGGCTCAGGCCTATTGCGACACAAAGCTCTATGTCGCAAACCATTACCTATGTCATATATAGCAACACAAACGTCTATGTCGCAACGCTTTCGGATGTCGCACATAGCGACAAAACACCTTATGTCGCATTAAATTGCGGACGTCGCATAATGCGACACAGACACTTATGTCGCAGTCATGACCTGCGACACAACAACTTATGTCGCATACTTATTTCAACTCTTAACATTACGATGCAAATACCCAGTGTCGCACAAATCGGAACCTTGAAAACACAGATTTTTACTAAGTGTCAATACTTGAAATTTTATCACTTAACGATACCCAAATTCAAATTTTAGATGCGTTCTTCCAAACTGACCTGGCAGCTCGACCCCAGCCAGGGGCTCTGCCCCTTGGACCCCGCTACCAGGGGCGCTGCCCCCGGACCCCCGTCATTCAAAGTTTGAAAATACTTTTCACGCTAAGTGTTGAAGACTTACAAAAACCAAAACTTATACAATCCCACTGGTACACGAAAACACATATACTTGTATAAGTATACAACGAAACACATAATAATAATTGGGATTATTATTACAACCGTCACCAACGGGCCATACATGTTTTCAAAACACAAACAAACAACCAAAGTATTTGGACATAACTAGTTGAGTGAAACACTAGCATAGGTGATCTTTTGAAATACCTACTCACGTATTAACCAACGCGCGTCTTGGACGCCCTCAGGTTACAGTCATCGAACATCACTGCTTGGTTTAACAACGCGCGTTTATTGTATAAATGCATCAGACTCAGGTGAGTCTCATAGCCCCGCATTTTACTGTTTTCACTCAGGTGAGTCTCATAGCCTCGCATTCTATCAAGCGTTGATTCATAAATAATATCGCGGTTAGGATTTTTCAACACACATTGATTCACAAGAATAATGATGCGGAAATGATCCCAATCTACCAACAATCAATTGAAGTTTATGGATTATTTTGAGCAATTACATGCATTTAGTTTAATCTTTATGATAATTAGTACCATAATTTTAGTTTAATGTTTTCTTTAATTGTCTAGCAACTTTTGATTGGTCCTAGACCTTTTATAGTTATGAGTTATTGTCTTCTTAATTTTCAGCCTTTATAAAGGCTCTAAGTTGTAATAGAAGGAGTTTTAGTTATGCTGATGATGAAATCAAAGTTTCTCTCAATTTTGTGTTAACAATTGAGTTGAATTTATCCTCCCCGCGGTATTCTTGTAAATCAACGTGTGTTGAAAAACCCTAACTGCGGTATTCTTTGTGAATCAAAGCTTGTTAGAAGATTATATTTGGGTATTCTTAGAATCAACAAGTTAAATTCGTATTATCTTATTTTACCCTACATCACATGCTCAATTTTCAGTTTTACATATGAACACAAGTACAAAACTCGCTATATTGACTGCATGAGACAATTGACTAATCATGAAAGCTCTCCACACATAGGTTGTTTATATGGATTTAGCGTGAATGTTAGTGTATGGTACCATATGGGATTGATAATCCCTGTCCGGGGTAGTCGCGCTACCACGAATGTGATGTCAAACGGACACATTATCATTTGTTCACACGAGTGTAGATTAGGCACTCGCTCGGAGGCACCTCGCTCAGGTCCTTGAATGTGGATCCTGACCCCTTAGTTAAGCTCAAACTATGGACTCATGGCAGTAGTATACCTTCATTTTATTTGCTTGATTGCAAACACATACATAAATCTTGTGGTTCATACATCATTTTATCAAATACACCTGTGAGCTCACCAGCTTTTAGCTGACCATTTTTAGCATGTATTCTCAGGTACTCAGCAATAGGTTGGACTGCCCATCAGGATACTTTTAGCTTGAGTCATCATGCAAACATCAGAGATTTTCTTGCATTATTATATTTTGTAAAAGTAACTATGTATTGAAATCTCTCATTTTCAGAACACGAGCTATGGTAATAGAATCAAAAGTTGTAAACAATTATCAAATCAATGTATTTTGTTAAACGACACATATAGAGTCGTTCATAATCATATCTTTGTGCTTGATTACCGGATTAGTTGCGCCCCGACCCGAATTGCTTCCGCATCATAATTTGGGGTGCGACAAGCAGCTATCTCACCAGGGACGGTGATTGAGTACTTGCTAAAGTTAAATTTAGTTGGTCACTTGCATTCAGAACATATCCAAGGATGAATAAAGTGACATCACATCTACGTCAGCAGTGTTGTGTTTGGTTGAAAACATTCACACAACATTCTAATTGTACAAATGGGGATTGGGATCACATAATATTCTTTCTAGCCGTTTACTGTCAGAGAGGTCGATCATGAAGTGATACGTGTGATTCCTTACAGACCGTAAAATGTTGAAGACGGAAATGCCCTTAAGAAAGTCAATAAAAGGAATTGTACTATGTACTTAGATAGTTTCCGTTTTTGTGTTAACTACTGTAGGTCAATAAGTAATTTGTCTAAGCACAAGTATGTCTCAGTGAGTTACTGTGCTCGTGTGTGTTCACGAGCAGTGAGGCCGAGTCTTTTTCCTGTGTAGAATCAAATACTCATTTAAACGTAATCTACAACCTAATAGGAAAAAAATGACGATACTATGTAAATAACTGCAAAACTAAACACTACAATTCAATTAACTTTAAGACTTGTGTTAGTTTCAAGAAATATATACCAACAATGTAAATTACTAGGCAATCTTATAAGAAAGTTGTTCTTGATAAAAAAAATACTAAAAACGAAAAGAAAAGAAAATTCTAACTAAATTATCAACGACTTTAGATGATTGGTAAAGTGTTGGGAGTTTCCCTCAAAATATCTTATTTAGTTGGTAAAGTCGTTGGTAATTTCATAATTCACCAACTTGTTGGCGAAAATCGTTGGAATCTAAATTACCAACATACAATTTCATTGGTAATAGATTTTTAAGAGTTACCGTGCATTTTTCTTTCCAAAGTTCGTTGGTAAAAATTGGCAGGAAGTTTCCTTCTAAAACTTCAACGAAACTACCAACGATATGGTCGTTGCTAAAGTAAAAGTTTGATTTTGTGACATTTCATGGGTATTTTTGTTGGTAAATCAAGAGTTTTCCAACAACTATGAAGTCGTTGGTAAAAAGTTGTCGGTACTGGTAGTTTTTCTGGTAGTAAAAGTGGTAGAAAATGTTGTGATAACAGTACCAGCTTACTTTAATGGTTCACAACGTCAAGCAACAATGGATGTGATATCGCGTAAAAAGTCATGTTTTTACTACCGATATCTCCCTCATTCTGAAATGATTCTTGGCATTTTAAACTTAGAAATAATACAAATCAGTGATATTATGCCAAGATGGTCAAAACAAGGTTGCACGACAAAAATCCAGCAAAATGGATGAAAAATGAAGATTCCACGCACGTTTAAGGATTCAAGGCATCAAAACAAGATTTCAAGACAAAATTGACCATCATCAACATCCATCTCATCCAAGATGTTCGTTTTTAAATTACGAATCCAACAGAAGAAGAATCAACAAAAACGGATAAAGAATGAAGATTTTACGCCTGCCGGAAGATTCAAATGATTCGTACACAAAATCTAGAGATAGGAGACATATTTTTGGGATATCTTTTCATCAAAGTCTTCGTTTTTTAATTACGAATCCAACGCAAAAAGAATCAACGCAAACGGACGCATAACAAAGAAGATACGCGCGAATTAATCAACGCAGCAAAAGACGACGGACCGGGGCGGGTGGCAGCCAGCCGTCGCCGGCCTACTGGTGGGCGGCGCCCCCCCTCCCCCGTCTCGTTTCCGCTTTTTGTTACTTACGTGTACCCGGTGCGCCACCTTTCCATGCTTTTTCGTACCCGGTGCGCCACCTTTCCATGCTTTTTCGTACTCGGTGCGCCACCTTTCCATGCTTTTTCGTACCCGGTGCACCATCGTTCACTCTTTTTCTAATGTGAGACTAGGAATGTTAACGTGAGCCAATTTTCTCCTATAAATAGCAGCCCTTAGGCCTCATTTGAAGACACACTCTAATACACTCACACATTCTCACATTCTCACTAATACACCTGTACACACTCCTTTTCCATTTCCACTTTCTCACTCTAGAAATTCTCTTATCTTATAGTCTAGGATTATTGTAATTAATCTACAGATTAGTATAGAGGCTAGAACGAACGTTAGGAGGTTTGAAGATTCATCTTTGTACGTGTAAACGAGTTGTCAATCATAATAATACGCTGCTACGCATTTATTTCGGGTGATATCTAAACCTTTATCATACTTGCTTTATTCCATATTTTAATTATGTGTTATTGCTTGGTATGTGATATATTTGTTGCCATGAATTACGAGTAGTTTATTATTGTGATTATTGTTGATGTAGATAATTATAAGTAGGGATGATATTATATAATTAATGCAGGACAATCGTAAAGTGATATGATGGCCCCTATTCGACTGTTTATTCGATATAGTACTGGAAATGTTTTCGAGCAAAGTATAAATGTATGGAAGTCATAAACGACCGAAGGTAGTTATATCTCTGAAATCAGCTCTGGTTTAATAGTTGGAATTCCGAAAGGGTAATACAACTTCACAACTAACTGGTATATCCTACGAAAGTCAAAACACTATAAAATGATGTTCGTAAAATACATTCAGATAAAATAGGAATTAGTAACACTTGTAGCGTTAAGACTTTATGAATTCAAGTTTAATTTATGGATTACCCTTTCTGGTTATCCACGTGAATGCAACCTAGTAATTAGGACCTGATCAACCTTAATCATGGTAAGTAGTTATCTGTGCCCATGACATGCAATAAGTAAGACACATTGAAACCACTCGTTGTATATATTAGGTTTACATTTTTGCACTGCTTTACATTTAGTTAGATAGAGTGCCACTTTCACTGTCAATTACTCTTGACCGCATGTCGATATGAGAAACTGTGTAACTACTACGTAAAGTACACTGTCTATCATTGAAAGGCATGGTCCGCATATAAAACACGTTTTAACAAACTGCGAATAATCCATGGATGTATAACTGTTTGAAAAGGAGAGATTTGAATCATAAGTCGAAGTAACTAGAGCTTAAATGAATGATAACAGGACTTCGGAATAAGAGTAAAGTCGTAATGACCTAGAATCCTTAAAACACCAAGTCTTACAAAATCGGCGGTCTAGACTTACGAAGTTATTAATTTATGTGCTATTCGAGCAGTAAACTATTTTTAGGAGTTAAGAAAGGTCGGACCTATGAGACGATACGCTACTGATTCATGAACCTCGGTATAAAACCAAAATAGGTTGCTTATCTTTCAACAAGATAAGTATTGGAAGTTTGCGTATTGCTCCGATCAGAATCATGATAACCTAGTTCCTAGTAACATGCCAATGGGAAATTGAGTTGGTAGGGTTCTAGAGTTTACGCCTAGTAGTTTGATTGCCACATTAGTATCATCCCTATTTATTCTATAATCCCGAAATATTAATTATCGAAATCTCAACAATCACATATTTATCTTTATCAGCTTTTCTCTACTTTAATTTCCTGCATTTTAATTGCTTGTCTTTAGTTTAAAACCCCCAAACCTACCTACTTTGTTCCATCCTAGATACTTCCCTGCCGAAAGTGCCAACTTTAATTGCCTACACGTTTGGATTCATAGAACAATCTTAGGTTATACTTACCGCTTACTAACCAGAGTAGGTAATACATGTAATTTAAGCCCCGCTAAATATAAATTTAAAACCCCTGTTGGCACCCGATTAGTTACCATCAACGACACCGACGCTTTCGGGTGCCATCAAGTTTTTGGCGCCGTTGCCGGGGAACCACAAACGTACAATTTAAAGCCACCTTAAGTAGTAGTATTTAGGAGATCCTTCCGAACGAAACCTTTCCAGGTATCTTTCGAAAGTTAATTTGAGTAATTTAGTATTAATTATTAATTTAGTATTAATTTAGCATTAGTTAATTAGGATAGTATTAGTTTAAAATGACAAATCGAAAACCCACTTCTTACCTCATTTCAAAAGACGAACTGACGACAATGGACGATACGGAATTCTTTGACTACTTAGTAGGAGAAATAGGATCTGATTTCTTTTCACCCTCATCCTCTAAAGCTAAAGAAACCTCCGAAACCCTAGAAGAATTTAGGACCTCACTTTTTATTCCAAAACATTGCCTGGACTTTGATGACATGGATCAGTTGCCTGACCTGTCATCATCTCCAGAAGATCAATTTCCAACTTTTCATTCGCCTCAAATACCAAATTTTGTCCACTTCGATAGTCCTTCTGAAGAAGATTAAGAAGAAAAACCTCCGAAATTATGTGACTTAATCACCCTCATTCCTGAAACGCCAGTGTATGGAAACACTCTGTCAAATTCTTGTGATGACGGCATCTTTCCATTCCTTCCACAAGAACACAAATAAACCATCTATCGAGTGGTGGATAAAGTTCCATCAGTCGAGCCAGAAAAACCTTGTTCTGAAGAACGCCACCTCGGCGCATCCTTTAATCCTTCTCGCATAATAGATGTTTATAGGGCATTCGTTAGGAAATTAGACTCCTCCGACTTTCCCTTTTCATATGACCAACGAGAAAAGATTACCAATCTTGATGAACAACTCAAATTCTTATCTCGCCTGTCAAATAATGAATGAGAAAGCACTTCCACCAATTTCAGAGACCAAGAACTAAATTTTATAGCAGATTTTGATCTACTTTTTGAATCACTTGCCGACATGGATTTCCATCCAATATCTATGATATTAATCAATCATAATGTCGCTGAAATGATCAATGAACTTGAGTTCTGGGTAGAACGGGACCCAATGATTCCTATCATCATCCCTGGTAAAATTCCATTCTTTGTTGACCCCGCTTCTTACTTGATTTCAAAATTGCGAGACGTTTTTCCTGATTCCACCAAAAGACCTGACACCGCTTTCTTCACTAAACGGAAAGACCTTCACGTTAAGCTTGTTCAAATCTTCGCTTTCACCAACTACCCCTTCACTTCCACACAAAAAGCCCTAATCAGTAAACTCTTTAGAATAGTCAATTCTACAACCGGAGAACCTGATTCTCAAGAAGATAAAGCATTTCTGGAAATCATGGATAAACTCAATCACGATCTAAATTACAAAGACCAAGGAGCTCACGACTGATTGTCAAACCCTAAGAAGATAAGAAAGGAATGTAATAAGTTAATTAGTGATCTTGTCAATTTAGGATATGAAGAAAAAGAAACCCTAGGGGACATAGAAAACAGTCATTATTTAGTTTATAACGTCATCTGGGAGCTTTCAAAATGTTTTGTGCCTAAAAATATTCGTTTAAGGGAACAAATCTCGACCCTTTCCCTATGGAGAAATCGAAACGAATCATAAAATAATTCTTTCCTAAAAAGTCGAGGCTCGCAACTTTAAATGAACATATTTTTGATATTTAATATATATATTAAATTTTTGAAAGTTTCTATTAAAATATATATATATATATATATATATATATATATATATATAATAAATAACTTAAGTTAAATATTTTAGGTTGATTATAATCGTCCCGCAAAAATTTGCGTGTTTCCTAAATTATTTATAACGTGACAAGAAACTAACAAGTAACGAGTCACGATAAATACACTTAGGATTCGTAATCATTGGGCATTAGAAGTTAACTTAGATTATTAACTTAGTACTAGAAGTACATTAGGGACCATGTAAGGAATATGGTACTTGGGTCTAAGACATATATTCCTAGGGGACCATTAAAACTTCCATGCACTCTCATAATTCAAAAACAAAGAAGAAAAAAAAACACCTTCTTCCTCCCCTTGATCTCCCATGGCCGGCCACCAATTCACACCACCATGAACCACCATTAAATTTCCATCAAACTCTATAAATTTGCGTCCTTTTGAACTCCTCATTGCATATTATTCTCGGTTGTACATTCGTTTTGAAGTTTTACGCACTACAATAAAGGTATGATCATGAGAAACCTACTTTGAATATCCTATGATATTGGCTAAGTTAGTAACTAGGAATTACTACTTTTCTTGGTTAGATGCTTAGAAATTACATATTACCACTTACCCATGCTAATTCACACATGTTTGACTTTATTAAAAGGATGAACTTTGACCTATTAATTAAGTCTATAATTTTGCTTGATTAAGTGTAGTTGTTAGGTATTTAAATGATCATGGTGATTTGAATTATTACTCTATGTTAATTGCACAATGCGAATGAATTAGGATTAGCAAGTTGACTTTTGAAAGTCATCAAAAGATTAGCTAGCTTGCTTGAATAGAATAGTGAATGAGATCACTTGACAATTCTTGCTCACTAGAATCTTGTACTTGCTTGACTAGTCAAAGTAGGCAAAATAACTAGAAAATCATTATTGTGAAAATAAAAGTCTTGAATAAAATCAAACACATGGATGACATAACTCTTATTGCATGACCTAGCTTGTTTACCAATTAGGAAATGATTGAAATAGTTTAGGTCATATTTACATGCATAGGATATAATTTTGGCATACGAAGTTATCATTCGAAGTAAGCTTTGACCTAAAAAGTCAACTTGAAGTATTACATTCTCAAAACAAATCAAGTGAACTTTTAAAAGTCAAAACCTACCAATAATTATAAATTGTGAAATAATGACATTTCAAATTTGGGTAACACCAAACTTTGTAAATTACACTACTTCACAATAAAGTTATTGCCATTTCATGACTATATATTTTTCACATATTAATGATTGCCTTATTATTTGTTTAAACTAATTATTGGTCACTTGGGGACATTTGATATTTACTGTAATCTTTGGACTGTCAAAAATTTAAAGCCCTCATTTCAAATTTTCCATTGGAAATTTCAATAAGTGCTTTAAATTTTCTCCTTCTTGAGAATCCATTACTTTAAATCTCTCATGTTCTCAGGTATTATGTCGCCGAAGAAGAAAAAACTAAACCCAGCACGACCACTTACAGGATCTCTCGCCTATCTTAGTGCATCACCCGATCACGACCAGATGGCACGCATTTGGAGAGACAAGAAGTTCGGGCGTTTTAGATATGTGGACTGGGAAAAGTTGCAAGTATTGGGATTCAGACAAAGACTAGAGAGCCTACTCAGTTATCCAGTTGAGGGTCAGCAGTTCGAGTCCTTCAAGAGACTGTTCAGTATTGATAAACCGGTATACATGGAAATGGTTACCGAGTTCATGACCACCTACACATTTGAGACAGGGAGTAGAGTTGGAGACGGTTTGATCACATTTCGATATATGAGAAGTTCATTCACCTTGTCACTGGCTCATTTTGCATAACACTTGGATCTATACACACCAGAGGAGATACATTCTCCTCTGTTCACTAGTGCAGCCACTTCAATATCCATCTTGGTCACACCAGCCGAAGCATGGAGTACGTTATCATCAGCAAAATATTTCTTAGGTATAAAAGCTACCAGACTCAGAGATCCAGTCTTACAAATCCTACACAAGCTGATAGCTTGTTCATTTGATGGAAAATACACGACGAGCGGTCGAGTTGCCAGATTTGATATTGCTATGATGACATGCATCCTCGAGAGGAGGAATATTCAGGTTGCCCATTTAGTTGCCCAGCGGATTCTGGAAGAAAAGGATTTTGGTGCAAGGAGATCATATATGGGTCTAGTAATTACAAGGCTGATTCGCAGAATGGGATTGCTTAAGACGGCAGAGGTAGAAAAATTCAAAAGCCTGCCAGTATGGAGTGCCCACCCGATAGATTATGACTTTCTTAGGAGCATGGATGTACTCAAGATTATGAGAGACGACACCGTTTACATCAGGGCACGATCATTGGACCCAGGTAGTATGGATACATTGGTACCAGGTCTAGTTTTACCAAGAGAGGGAAGAAAGAGGAAACAACCAAAAGAGACAAATAACTCATATTCAGACTCAGATTCAGACGAAGATAAGGATAATTATGACGACCCAGTTGCACCACCACCAGTAGTGCCACAGCCTACTAGGGCAGGACCTTCCACCCCAGCTCCTAGATCTCAGGTGCCCCCTTACATATACCACTATGGGATACTACCAGGGCCAGACTATTGGTACTGGCTGATGCAGATGCAGGTCCGATGTTATAGGGCTATGAGACAGCAAACAGCAGTAATACCAGTGAGTCCACTTCCTGACTTACCCTGTGGATTGGGTCGAGCACCACCACACTTATATCCCCCTGCAGTTCCTACTCCAGCACAGGTTCCTATTCCGAGACAGCATGTACCTTCAGTTGTCGGTTCGGCTAGAGGGCAGACTTTGAGAAGCAGCAGGATATCCAGAGTCCCTACACGAGCCACCATTGTTCAGAGTCACAGGATTCTCAGGAGCATCAGCCCTGCAGCTGCACCGATTGATCCAGTATTCTCTCATAGACAGACTGATTTATTCAGAGGACAATCTCAGCAGAGGACACCTGAGATTCCGCTTGACAGCTTTGACATGCCTGCAGGGGAATTTGTTGATCATTTGATACAAGATGGAGTATTCACCATAGGTATACCAGATGTAGAGGCTGATCGAGATGCATCAAACAAAGGCACCCACTATCAGCATGATGATTCTTCATCAGATGAGACATCTCCTGGACCTATAGTATCTTCAGCTGCAGTATCACCACCAGCCGAGCAATAGATTGCTCCGCTTTCTAACTCCTTTCTATTTTCTATCAAGACCTTATTATTATTGTGTGTATTTGATGTACTGTGGATGCATAGACATCACATCTATCCAGTTATTACTTTATTATGCTATTACTTTACTTTTCTTATTAGCAGCTATTACTTGATTGAATTGAGTGGTTTGTTTAAGAAACTATCCATAGAAGACCAAAGCAAGGGAAGCTGTGGACCACACGATGAAGAATGCTGAGAGCCATAAGCTGCAGGCCGCGGACAACCAAACTTCTAACGAGTAACCAACAACGTGCACAGCAAAAGCGGTACACCGTTCCAAAACCCTCTACCCGTTTAAAGAATTGATTATCTCATCCGATATTCCAAAAACTAAGTGTGGGATCATCAAAACCACACTACACTTACGAAACAATCCAAAAATAAGTAGAATCTCTAAGTGTGGGATACTTCAACAAGAGGTACTCAACAAATAGATTCGAACATTAGGGACAATGTTCCTCTAAGTGTGGGATATACGGCCTTCAACCGCAAGTTTTACCACTTGTCCGTAAGTCAACCAATATTTTCATTAAAAGGCTAAAAATGGATAAAATTTCAAAAAAATTAGATTCAAAAATATCGTTCTTTAGAAATCCTATCTTTCAAAATTATAAATTACAGCAAGAAACGAGTTTTGACAACGAAACAAAACTGTTATTGTGACACCCGACGATTTAAGGTTACTGATCCTCTAGAAACCCTAATTACATGTGTTAAGTTTAGTATTAGGCTAAATACTTGTAATTACTTGTAAATATTTGTATATTTTCATGTGAATATACACCCCCATGATTGATTTATATTATGCTACGTAATTAGTTGAAATTACGCTTACGCACTTTGGTGAAATTGTGCAAAACAACCGGATGGAGTCCGACACAGTATAAATACGGACGTTGGTGAACAAAATATTAAATAATATGAAATTATTTAATAAACTCGAAAACTTACAAATATTATGGTGATAATATTCAGCGAATTATTAATATCGTATAAAGTAACACAAACGCAACGAAAACGCACGATACGCGCCCGACAATCGAATGAGAACCAAATATATTTTATAAGTTTAAAATATACTATTTCAAGTAAAACTTTCATTTAAAATACCGTACTTTGAATCGATAATGAAAAACGTCTAAATAAAATGTTACGCGATTAAACCTCCGTAAAACGAACGCGCAAATCGAGGCCGACAACGTAACGGAACATTTCTAATAATGTTTCCAAATATTTAAAACTTTTATATCAAGTGAAAATATCGAAATTCAAATCGTTGATTAAACACGTACAATTAACGTTTTACGTACAAATAAACGTCGAAGCGAACGAGGAAACGAACACCGCACGGAGGCGCAAAATGAGAGAACAAAATTTGAACATGACCAGCCCCTGTGGGCCCCCCCTTGGCCGGCCCCCATTCCTGCCCCCTCACTCCCCCATGCAAGACCAAAACCACACTCTTCCATTTCCTTTCACTTCACCATTTTCATCATTTCACACACATACACACCCAATCCTCTCTCCTTTCCTCTCCCTCTCACTTCCATTTCCCCTCCCAAAAAAAAACTCAGAAAAACTCAATCAATAAACCCCTTCATCTCATCATCATCATCGATATCCATCATCATCATCATCTTCAAGAACAACAAGGTGCAAGAATCAAGCTCATCACCTCCTCTCATCTCCTCCATCATTTCTTTGTAAGAACCACCAAAACCCTCATTTAAATCTACTTGAATGCTACTGATTTTAATTTTTAGTTGATCATCTAACATGTTTATGTCCAAATATAAGCTTAAAATACGTTTTTACAAAGTATATATGAAAACACATAAATCTGTCTCAAAAACACAGCTTACGAAAATAATCATATCTCGAGTTCTAGAAAGAGTTAAACAATGCATTTTTTTTAAATTTGCATATCGAAAAGATCTACAACTTTCGTGTTTTACACTTTTTCCAGAAACGCACACGTTTTTCTCTACTATCCGATTTATAGGACTGGTCTGATGGTTTTCGATAAATGTGTTCGGTTGTTAAGCGGAATTCGTTAAATGAACATTATAAATCTTGAAATTCTTATGTTAGGAACTAGACACTTATAAGACCAGTTGGTAAAATTTGTGAAGTTTGATTTGGACCAGAAGTAGGTAAAATTTAGCGACGAACCAAACCGACAAAGTCGAAAATATGAAACTTTGAAGTTTTTGAATGAGTATTAAAAACCGACACTTTGTAACGACTCCGACACAAACCGATAAATTATTTGGACTCTATTAACTAAAATTTTGCTTGAGTAAAAATTTCGGGTCAAACCGAGCCCGTTTGACCATGTTACCAAAACAAAAACACAACGAGTTGAGTTTGACTTGCAAACTGAAGACTTGCGAGTTGAGTTTGACTTGCGAATTGAAGACTTGCGAGTTGAAAGACTTGCGAGTTGAGTTTGACTTGCGAGTTGAAGACTTGTGAGTTGAGTTTGACTTGCGAACTGAAGACTTGCGAGTTGAGTTGACTTGCGAACCGAAGACTTGCGAGTTGAAAGACTTGCGAGTTGAGTTTGAGTTGCGAACTGTGACACCCGACGATTTAGGGTTACTGATTAACCCTCTAGAAACCCTAATTACGTGTATTTAGTTTAGTATTAGGCTAAATACTTGTAATTACTTGTAACTATTTGTATATTTTATGTGAAATATACACCTCCGTAATTGATTTATACTACGCTACGTAATTAGTTGTAATTACGCTTACGCAATTTGGTGAAATTGTGCAAAACAACCGGACGGAGTCCGACACAAAGTACGACGTTGGTGAAAACATTTCTGTAAATAACTTAAATCTATTTTTAGAAGTTATTTATCATATATTATTATTATTTTATAATAATACCCGAAAAACCTAGACGTTTCGATTAAAACGTCTCAAACGCAACGAAAACGCGCAGAACGCGCCCGACAATCGAACGAAAGTCAAAATACACTTTTGAATCTAAAATATATTAATTAGTGAAAAGTTATCAATTAATATATCGTGTCTTTAAACGATAACGAAAAATGTCCAAATAAAACGTTAAGCGATTTAGAGTCCGTACAACGAACGCGCAAATCGAGATCACTAAATTAACGAATCACTTTTATAAATGTTTTTCAAGTATTTATAATAATAACTTCAAGTGAAAATATTGGAGTTTAAATCGTTACTTAAAAACGCATATTAAACGTTTAACACCAAACCGAACGAGTAAACGAACGTAAAACGCAACAAATAAAGTTAGGAATGAAAAAGACCAAAATACCCTTGAGTGGGCCCCCTCCTTGGCCGGCCCCCTCTCCCCTTTTTGCTGCCCATTCCACTTCCTCTTACTTCTTTGACTACACCACCTCAAGCCCTCTCCACTAGATTCTCATGCAACCATTTCATTTCACACTCCATCTCACTTTCACTCTATCATTTTCTCTCTATTCTCTCTCTCTCAAAATCTCCAGATTTTTAACACCACAACAAACCACCACCATCACCAAGAACAACCACCATAAACCACCAACAACCACCACCTCCATCTTCATCATTTTACAAAAGTTCTTCAAGAAGATTCAAGCTCACAAGTTCCTCATCATCATCTTAGCCTTCTTTCTTCAAACTACCATTGTGAGGACACATCTCTACTCTCATTTATGTTTATTTATATGTTATAAAGCTCATCTAACAAGATTATGTCCAAATATAAACTTAAAATACGTTTTTATGAATTTATACACAAGAACACACAATCTGTCCAGAAAAACACAGGTTACTAAAAATATCATATCTTGAGTTCTAGGAAGAGTTAGAAGATGAATTTTTTAAAAAAATTTGCGTATTGAAAAGATCTACAACTTTCGTGTTATACACTTCTTCCAGAAACGTACACGTTTTTCTCTATTTTCCGATTTGTGGGACTGACCTGGTTAAAAACAGAATCTGGACTATGAATGGCTAATATTTTTGTTTCTCTATGAACATGGGACTTAAGACTCTTGGAAATCATAAGTTAGACACTACACACATAGTAAATCAGTTGATAAAAATTTTGAGACTTGACTTGGACCAGAAATTGGTAAAACACTTGGTGAAATAAACCGACAAAAAGTCAAAAAAGTGAGATCTTGAAGATTTAGGAATTTTATAAGAACCGACACTTTTGGTGAACTCCGGCATGAACCGACAACATATTTAGACTTTATAAACTGATATTTGGGTTGGGTGAAAGTTTCGGGTCAAACCGAGTAAGTTTGACCAAGTCAACAAAAGTGGCTCGTTTTCGAAAAACTTACTATATTTGGAAAATGTTAACAAAAATGGGTTTGGATGACTTAATTAGTAACTTGGACCAAAAACTAAATTTAGAAAGTTTCCCGAATGAAAAACCGACACTTAGAACACTTGGATTAAAAATTAAAATCTGATCAGCCGTAAGTGCCGCCGTACCAGCGGCACTTACCCAAGTGACGCCTATAGCGTCACTTACCATTAGTGACGCCTGAACCAAGTGCCCCATATAGCATCACTACCCCAAGTGACGCTGCCAACTTAAAAATCATATTTAACGTCACTTGACCTAGTGCCGCTAACCAACTATGTGACGCCCCTGAGTGACGCCCCTGAGTGACGCCTCTGAGTGACGCCCATAAGTGACGCCCCTAAGTGACGCCTAAAACAGAAACTTTAAAACTAGATTTCACACTAAGTTTTGAACTCCATGTAACATCTAAACTTATACGATATAACTCGATAACACATAAACATGCTTTGTAAGCACACGATACAACATCATAATGATAATGTCTTAACGAATTATTATTACAAACTTTCACCAACGGGTCGTACACGTTTTCGATAAACAAACTTGAACTACTATTTGGACATACTAGTTGATGAACTAGCTTTAAGTGGACATAAAACCCCCACCTACCCGATTGGCTTAAGTGGACATTAACCCCCACTTATACAATCGCTATAGATGGTCTTTTGAGACATCTACTTATACAACCTCATACGTTTAGGGCGTTAGGAGGTTGCATACGGGAACGAGAACACCCACTACTTGCTAATATTTGATATTGCTTGCTACCTGCTTATCTCTGATGAGTTTCATAGCCCCTTTTTACTGTTTTTCACTGGGGTGAGAATACATACAACTGTTTTATAAACTGCTTTATGATCACAAGTACTGGAAACAACTTTTTGTACGGATTGCATAAGACCTGAATAATCCACTAAAGTCCTCTACTTATCATAGTCATTAAAATTTGTGCGTGAGTATTATTGGGTGGTACCATCAGGGTTTGACAAACCTCGTCCGGGCTAGTCGCGCTAGCCAACCCACGGGCGCAGTATTACTTGTGATTTAGAAGTGTATCGGATTAGTACACTTACCGGAGGCAAACAACGTTAAGCTTGACTATGAGACTCGTGCAAATGGTATACTTATATTGCTGTATGCAATACTTTTACTTGTCGTTGGATAACGATACTCTTACTTATCATTGACGAATGATGCAAAAGTTGTGAAATCTTGTGGATCATTTTAGCAACTGGTTACTTAACAAACCTATGAACTCACTAACTTTATGTTGACCTTTTAGTATGTATTTCTCAGGTAACTCGCCGCAGTAGGAAGCTTTTGGAAAGCTTAGCTCGAGTCGCATTGTTTTCAAACAACAAGAGATTAGATTGCATGTAGCTGTATTTTGTAAATTCAGTAATGTATTAGAAATCTCTAAACGGTTTATGCGAACTCCAGATTTATTGTGTAAACATTTGAATTATGGTAATGTAATATTTTCAAACGTCTCATATAGAGGTCGTTTGCTTTAATCCTTGTGTTATGATTATTGATTTGGTCGGCGCCCCCGTGACACCTCCCACTTCCGCTGCCTCGTGTTTTGGGGGTGCGACACGAACTGAAGACTTGCGAGTTGAGTTTAACTTACGAACTGAAGACTTGCGAGTTGACTTTGCGAATTGACTTTTTGACTCCACGAGTTGACTTTTCAAGCTGAATTTTTGACCTTGAGAGTTGACTTTTTGACCTTTAGTTAATTTTCAGAAAATCACATTTTAGACTCTAAATTCCGAGCCTTAACATGTCGGACATATACATAAACATATATATAAAAGCAATAAACACCTACAAAGATCAAACATTTATGATGCAGAATCATATATGAAACTCAGATGCTTCGAGAAGTATACAACACGATGAACATAATAATAATACTTTGAATTATTATTACATAACCTCACTAACGGGCCGTACCTGTTTTCCAAAACTCAAACAAAATAATCAACTTATTTGGACATACTAGTTGGATGAAATAGCTTTAGGTGGACATAAACCCCCCACCTACCCGATTGGCTTAAGTGGACATTAACCTCCACTTATACAATCGTTATAGATGGTCTTTTGAGACATCTACTTATACAACCTCATACGTTTAGGGCGTTAGGAGGTTGCACACGGGAACGAGAACACTCGCTACTTGCTAATATTTGATATTGCTTGCTACCTGCTTAACTCTGGTGAGTTTCATAGCCCCTTTTTACTGTTTTTCACTGGGGTGAGAATACATACAACTATTTTATAAACTGCTTTATGATCACAAGTACTGGTAACAACTTTTCGTACGGATTGCATGAGACCTGAATAATCTACTAAAGTCCTCTACCCATCATAGTCATTAAAATTTGTGCGTGAGTATTATTGGATAGATCTATCAGGGTTTAACAAACCTCATCTGGGCTAGTCGCGCTAGCCAACCCACGGGCGCAGTATTACTTGTGATTTAGAAGTGTATCGGATTAGTACACTTACCGGAGGCAAACAACGTTAAGCTTGACTATGAGACTCATGCAAATGGTATACTTATATTGCAATATGCAATACTTTTACTTGTCGTTGGCTAACGATACTTTTACTTACCATTGACGAATGATGCAAAACTTGTGAAATCTTGTGGATCATTTTAGCAACTGATTACTTAACAAACCTATGAACTCACCAACTTTATGTTGACCTTTTAGTATGTATTTCTCAGGTAACCCGCCGCAGTAGGAAGCTTTTGGAAAGCTTAGCTCGAGTCGCATTATTTTCAAAACATCAAGAGATTAGATTGCATGTAGCTGTATTTTGTAAATTCAGTAATGTATTAGAAATCTCTTAACGGTTTATGCGAACTCCGGATATATTTTGTAAACATTTGAATTATTGTAATGTAACTATTTTTCAAACGTCTCATATAGAGGTCGTTTGCTTTAATTTTTGTGTTGTGATATTTAATTTGGTCGGCGCCCCCATGACACCTCCTACTTCCGTTGCCACGTGTTTTGGGGGTGCGACAGTTTTAGAATAAGATACGGACGAAAAAAGCAACACATGGCTAGGCACACATTGACCAAAACATTCGATTCGTGAGGATTGAGCCCATCATTAGCATTCATCTCTAAAATGCTTTACTTTTCGTTTCATGTGTGCGCCGATGTATGCATTTGAATTAGAACTTGCTCTTGTAATGCATTTCGAGATCACACCAATGAGTGTCATACGTGGCATAGGTACAACCCATCTTGATAACTTCTAAGGAATCCAAACACCCTTTCACTATCAAACATCCACCCACTCAACATTCACTCTTCACACCCAATCAAAACCTCCTATTATTCGTCCCGAACCTACAGAAGTTTCATCTTCCAACAAATTCTCAGAGACACTCTTGATTTCCCAAGACTTGTGCAACCCAATACCATTAAGAATCTTCCAGGCCATAAAATATATCGGTAAGGTCGGCATAGGAAAAGAAAACAAAAGAAAAAGAAATCAAAAGTTTTTGGATATTGGCACAACCAAGAAAAGGGCCAAGAAAAGAAAAAGTCCAAAGAAAAGGGAAGAAAAAGGCTATGTAGTCCTTTCAAAATCTGAGAAAATCCAAAGAAACTCTCTCAAGAAAAGTTTCGAGAAAATACAAGGAAAACCATCACATCTTCTTCAACCCAAACATCCGATTCCTTCCAAGATATCTCGAAAGGTTAGTACCGTCCTCATCAAAAGTGATGGAGATTTGATTCTCGATCAAGCCTATGACGAGAATGTTGCATGACAGGCTATCTGAGTGATTGACACTAGTAAGTAGGAAACCCTAAACACTTGAGTGATTTGAGTGACCCACTTGTGAGGATTTCCTAGTCATGATCATCTTATATGTTGCTCGAAGAAGGTATCAAATTCTATAAACCCTTAGTTTCCGGTAAAAACTCTTTCAAAACTGTAACTTTATATTCTTTGGAAATTGTATCTCTAAAACAATAATGCGATTAGAATCCTTCAAACAATAAACATATTTATTGGGCTGATTGTATGTACGTTGAGGTTTTAGGCCTATATGTCATTACTCTGAAAATAGACTTCACGGAAAGAAACATACAACTTCCAAATATGGGTTATTCAATGATGTCGGCTATGTACTGATCCCATTTGTTCTGACTTATGCAACATTTACTATAAATGTTCAATGTAAGCAACCAAACCGGATAATCTGTGTTGATATCGGTAATATGGTAACCCGATACCGATTGTGCAGGTAAAGGTGATCCCATTTCCCTTTAACCTTTATAATAAATTGTTATCTGGAAAATAAATGCCCACGTGGACTGGATTAGTTAGATGGATCGGGTCATAGCATGAGGTGGGTCGGGTCGTTACGTTGGATCGGGTTTGACGGTATCTCTTTTAATTAACATGTATCTCATTTAATTACCATTTTTTACAAACTCAATTTCACAAACACCTACCAAAAAAACGCATTCATCGTTTCGTTAGATCTGGACCAGTTTTTCGGCAGTTAATGTTGTTCATTTTCAAAATCTAATAAGTTAGCGACAGCCTTCACGTCTTTGAAGTATGTAGTTATTAAAATTTCATCATTAAGCAACATTTACGAAACCCTAATTTTGATAAATGTTAGAAATTTTGAAATTAACTTCATTATTTGGACATTTTGGGAAAGATCGTTGTAATGGGTCATTGAAAACGTGTTTTTTTAACCAAAAAAGTCAAAACCCCCAAATTATGAAACCCTAATTTTTGAAATTCTAACTATCATTAGATCAACTGACTTTTTGTTGTAAATCGATTTAATAGGTTTTTAAAAACGTTTTTTTTTTTGTCGTTCAAAGTGATAGTAATGTGTTCAAATTTGAAACCAAAAAAATTTGAAACCCCAATTTGAAACCTTTTTCTTTCTAGTAATGTGTTCAAAGTGATAGTAATGTGTTCTAATTATCTTTGCGTATCTTTCAGGATGAGAGACCGGTTGACTGTTACGTTTCACGATTGTTACGTTTCACCATATAGGTTATTTCTCCCTGAATCCACTATCATACATGTACGCTGATGCTGATGAAATACATGACGTGGACTACACTGATTTGTCCTTTGAGCAACTTATTGAACATCTTGGTAGGTTTACTAATGCACCTTGTAAACAACTATACTATTGCATCCCTGGCTTTTCTCTAAACATGGGGTTAAGGGAAATCAAACATGATGGTCATCTTCATGATTTTCATAGGGTGGCCCATGAAAAGAGGGTCAAGTAGATTTGTATGTAGAACATCATGGTTATGATGTACTGTCATGGTTGGCCACTGATACTGGGGTTGATGAGCTGCCTTCAGATGGTGAAGACTCTGAAATCGAAATTGAGGATGATGTATTGCCTTATGTCCAGTTACACAATGAGGGTGAGGATTATAACACCCCTTCTTTTATAAAACCATTATAATAATGATTTGATTCGGAAGCGTAAATTTAAAATATATATCATATAAAATGTACATAACTTGTTTCCAAAACTTGATACACAACATTTCAAAATCAATTATAACAATAATAATACCACAATGAGATGTTATATACTTTCATCATTTTCTTATCAAATATATATATATCAGAGTTTACACCTGGTTGTCAAACATTCCATTCCTGTGTCAATGCCTTGCCCAGCCTATTAACGACTCATGATCTGCAAGGAGTATAAATGTGGGGATTAGCTCAACGCTAAGTGAGTGAATAAATTAATCAACAGCCTAACCTAGCATAACAACTCTGTTTACAGCTAAGTATCATAAACACACAATATTACATGAAATACTTGGTTCTTGGGGAAACCTTCAGCCAAGAACACACAATCAATATCACATAATATCAATGAGATAACATCTTAATACAATGAGGACCGGTGGTTCTTGAGATACCATAATACCCGGGGATTCTCCAAGAACACTTACCGTACATATCCGTATGGCCATAACGGATGAGACCGATAATTTGGTACTAATCTCATACGACCTAATTTCCTATTAATGATGAGTACAAGGAAATTCCTATCGTCTTACAATAGTAACCAAACCCAACCATCAGGTTGACCCCAATACACTGATGCCCGAAGGCTATTTATCAAGTGATCACATATTCACATATTCAATCAGGTCAACATATCAAACTAGACAGTCTATCAACAGTATTATTACTATTAAACCAAAATTGTCAGGACAAACAACAACAATAATAATACGTATACCCGTTGTAACCAAACCTGTTACAACTAAATCACACTGAAGATTAAAGATCCACTCACCGACTACCTCAGTTGTCCACTCAGTAGTCTAATATCACTGAGTCTTCTCCATATCTGAGAATACAATTAAATAAACAATGAGTTAGTAACTGATCACATAACGTATAACTCATTATTCAACTCATAATATCAATCCATTGAAATCATCAAGTTATAATAGCGATTATAACCACTCATTTGCATTTTAATCAAATATCTCAATGGATGGTATTAATATAATACTTTTATAATCAAATTACAATCATCATCCGTACTAGGTCATAATTAACCATATTCAATCATCAATCTCAGTTCTAATTATACTAGCATAACGCACAACAACAACTTACACCATATTTATCATCAAATACTAGCTTATCAAACTCAATTGCATAACTAGTTCACAATTTAACAAATTTCATCTATTCAAGTTAGGGCTTAGCTTATAATCACAATTCAAGTATCAACTAATCATTCTAACATGATTACAAGCTTCACTTCATGAATAATCAACTAAAACCATAACTTAATTCATGATCATAATTCAATTATATCAATTCTAGCTTAGGGTTTCACTTATAATCATGAATTTAACATTAACTAACAACTATACAAGCATTACAAGCTTCAATTTAACATTACTCATCCTAATTCAATCATTTGCTCAAAAACCCATTTTCTAGGTTTATGAAAATCAAGGAATTAACACTTACAAATTGTTTATAATGATGATAGGATGATTCAATCACGTTTTTAAAGCTTAATTCAAAGTTCTTTAGCTTCAATTTCACTCCAAGACTTGTTTCAAGAGTTTAGAAACGTCCCTGTGGTGTATACGGTTCGGCCAAGCAAGAACAGGAGGAAGAACTTGTGATTTCAGGGAATTTTGATGATTTTTGATGAATTAGGGTTCTTAGATCTTTCTCTCGCAAGCCACGAATTTTCTGGAACGTTTTTGAAGTTCAATAGGTATTCCAGACATATATTATGAGATATGTATACTAGTTTTTGTCCCCTTTAATATTTATTGTCTGAAACTTAAAATCATTTGCAAGGAAAAACTATTTTATTTTACCGTCAACTATATTAATTTAAAACAAGTAATAATTTACTAGTCACAATAATCTGTTTGACTCTTTTCCTCATTTATTTGACTAAAACATACCGAAACTATTTTCTGACACATTAAATAATAATTCAAAGTCAGAAAATATTAAAATACTACTAGACCCAAAAATGGGTGTTACAAGGATAATGTTCAGATTCCTAATAAAGGCATTACAGACCCATTCCTTACTAAACTATGTGGTGGTAGATTCATTAGCTCTTTTGATGAGACTATCGTGTATGACCCTGATGATCCCATAGGGTGGGTGCTAACAAGAACAGTGATGCACTAGAAGAATTGGAAATCGATGGTAGGTTCAAAGTTAAACCGGGTGTAAGCTATCCTATACATAACCCTGAATAGGAATGGCACTTAATGAAGCCTATTTTGGGTATGAGATTTGAAAGTCCAGGCCAGCTTAAACATATGATGGTCAATTATGGTGTAGCCAATGGATTTCAACTTTGGTGCGGACGGAATGACTGGAAAAGCTTATTAATAAAGTATGTAAGGGATGCTGATGCAGGTAGGTGTGCTAGTGGTAACAGGAAGATAAATAAACAGTTGAAGTTACTGGCTCTTGCAAATCCGAAAAATGCCGCAAGTACTAGTAATCAGAAGAAGATTGGAACTCCAGTGAAGGGTAAGCAGGTTGGTACACCATTGAAGGGTAAGAAGGTTGGTACACCATTGAAGGGTAAGGGAAAGAAGGTTGTTACACCCAAAAAGGGTAAGAAGGGTAAGAAGCCTGTGACACCTGTCAGGGGTAAGGGTAAGAAGCCTATTTGTCCATTTAGGCTATGGGCAAGCTGGATGGGTAATGAGAGATCCTTCAAGATTAAGTCCCTAATTCCATCTCATAAATGTACAAGAAACTTTGACTTGGGGACTTTGGTTAGTTTCAAATGGATTGCAAAGATGTATGCACAGGAAATCATGGAGAACAAAAAATTGACTATGAGGGCAATGCAAGCAGACATTAAAAAGAGGTTTCTGATAAATGTAAGCTTGGGTCAATATAGAAGATCAAAACAAAGGGCACTGTATGATCATGAAGGTGGTTTAATGGAACACTATGAAAGACTATGGGACTACCAGAATGCTATCTTACAATCCAACCCTGGATCTACTTGTAAAATTGAAACTGACACTATGGGTAACGGGGTTAAAAATTACTTCAAAAGGATGTATGTATGTTTTAAGGGGATTAAATATGGGTGGCATGATGGTTGTAGAAGAGTGATTGGACTGGATGGTTGTTTCTTGAAATCTACTATGAAAGGAGAGTTGTTGACAACAATGGATAGAGATGCAAATAATCAAATGTACCCAATTGCATGGGCCATGGTGAATGTAGAAAACAAAGATAACTGGTGTTGGTTTATGGCATCATTATGCGATGATCTACAGCTACACAATGGGCACTATGTGACTATCATCTCAGATGGTCATAAGGTATTAAACTTTATTATAAAAACTATGGTACACTGTGTTACAGAATATCCATTATAACCTGTTTGCATAATTGTAGGGTTTAATTGAGGCATTTAAAGAGTGGCTTCCAGTAGTTGCTGAACATAGGCAATGCACCAGGCATGTTTATCAAAACTTCAAAAGGAGATGGTCTGGTGTCCACTACATGAGTTTATTTTGGTCTGCAGCTTCAAGCATCCAAGTTTCAAGATTTGAAGCTAAAATGCAAGAAATCAAAGAATTGGATGAAGCAGCATACAACTATTTGTTGCAGAGGGACCCAAATACCTGGTGTAGGGCCTTTTTTTCAGATGGATAGGAGCTGTGCAGCTTATGAGAATGACATCTGTGAGAGCTATCACAGGGCAATATTAGATGCAAGGCATAAGCCAATAATAACATTGTTTGAAGACATAAGAGTGTACCTTATGCAGAGGTTATACATCATGAGAAAGCTAGCACAAGCACTGGATGACAACATTTGCCCTTCTATACGGAAGTATCTGGAAGAGGCTAAAGTCAGGCAAAGGTATGGCACATAATACATTAATTATGAGATTATTTTATTCTATATTTCACTACATGGTAAATTATTTATGATATAGGGATTGGGTTATTTTTCATAGTGAGTACCAAGTGTTTAAGGTTAGGAGAGGTGATGAGTCATATGGTGTTAACTTAGATGGAAGGCATTGTGAATGTAGGCTCTGGTACTTAGGTGGCATACCATGTGTGCATGTTGTTGCTACCTACATTCATATAGGCAAAGATGCAGATGATGGTGTGAGTAATTGGTTGATGAAAGATAGTTGGCAAAACACATATGCATACTCAGTAAAGCCTGTCCCAGGTACTTCAAGTTGGGTAAGAAGTGACTTGCCAACCATTCTACCTCCAATCCAAAGAAAGATGCCAGGTAGGCCAAAGAAAAAGAGGATTAGGCATCCAACTGAGAATGATTATCAAGTTAGTAGGGTTGGTAGGACAAGGACCTACAACAACTGTTGGGAGAAAGGCCATAACAAACTTAAGTGTACTAATCCAACAACAGAGAGGTCAGTGTTTGTTAGTAGAGGTGGGGGAGGTAGAAGATGTGGGAGAGGCAGAGGAGGTGGTGGTAGAGATGGTGACAAAGGTGGTGTTACATGTGACAATACAACACAGGAAACATTGTCTGAATCTGGTGGACCTTCTGAAGTTGTGGTTGATGTTGCTATGGGTGAAACTGGAATAGACAATGGGACACGTGGTAGAGGTGGTGGCACAAGAGGTGGTAGAGGTGGTGGCACAAGAGGTGGAAGGGGTGGTAGGGCAAGAGGTGGTGGCATAAGAGGTGGTAGACGTGGTGGTACAAGAGGTGGCAGAGTCACAAGAAAGGTATTCAAAAGACAAATAAAATATATAATTTCAAAATGATTTATAATTTGGTTCATAGATTATGCTATTCTTTAATTGTATGCACTCATAATTTATAGATAATTTCATATTGATTTCTAATTTGGCATATAGACTGAGCTTGTGGATGAAGAAGTAAGTGAGCCTGAAGTTGTGGTTGATGAGCATGTCAGTGAACAAGCAGATGATAATGACCAAGTTACTTCACCTGTTATGGAACAACTTGCCCAACCACTTAGTCAAGAAGCACCAATAGCACCAAAATGGAACACTGATGAGTCTACAGACGAGGAAATTGAGATCGAACCAGCACTAACTTTAATGAGAAAGCTGTTTTCTGATGACCCAAGCACCCAAGAAAGCATTTCTACCAACAGCAACGGGGCAGGTGCAGTTGTTGCGTACTTTGGAGGTGAGAGGGTTATCATTGAGAAGAAAAGGAAGAAGTCACAGAGGATTGCAAACCAATGGAGAGCCAAGTTGCCTAAAGATGGTACTGGTACATCTGCAAAAAAGCCATTCGATTTGGTTGATGAAGATTAGTAGCAGGGTGAATTGGATCTGGACACTAGGAGGATGCTTTTGATGGTTAGGTTTCCTTTAAGTTGTGATGGTGTAAACATTATCATCTTGTATTTTGTGGTCTCAGGAATCCATATTTTGTAGTCAAAAGACATGTAAAGTGGTCCATGGTCCATGTGATCCGTATTTTATCTAGATTTTATCTATTGTAAAGTAGACAAAATACATGTGCAATTGGTACTGCCTTTTCAAAGTTTGCAGTATATTATTGCTTTGTAAGGTTGGAAGGACTGCATTATCCCTAAACTATGGGTTTTAATATAATGGAATCCAATGCAGGCTTTCACTATGTTGTGTATCACTTTATCTTTACTTGTGCGGTTCTCTACATATGTGTCGTTGATTAGTTCAATTAAAAATGCTTTACTTTAAATTCAACTAACATATGGAATCCAATGAATTTAACCACTTGCATCATTCAATGTACAAAACCAATAAAAATCCATTGTCAAATAGCAAAAAAAAGTAGTGCTTTCTCATTATAATAAAATTCATCAATTTTTGCAACTACAACCATCTACCATAAATTTTGCAGCTTCACTACAACTGCTACTGCAACCATCTTGCAGATACAACTATGACCATCTACCAAAATACATTAACTACTACATTAACAATCTACCAACACCTAGCGAAACAGCACAAATACAATCACAACACAACAAACAACTACAAATGCCTTCTTCTAAAAAACAACCAAATCCTTGTTTCTCTGCAACTCAAGTTCCATTGCAGAATGTTGTGCCTCCACTCTAACCCTGTATTCTTGAAATTCCAGTTCCACTTGATCTAACATTTGTCTATGGAACATGATTTCCCTAAATGTTGCTGATTGTTCTTGATTAAATGTCGAGTAAAGTTGAAACTGGTTAGCTTTGTACTAGTCATTAAATAGTTCATCATCAACCCAATGAAAAGCACTACACCTAATCGTTGGATGCTGCATCGCAACTAACAATATTTAGTCAGTTATCTTTATAAATTTCAAACTTAATTGAAACAGGTACTAACCATCGATTTAGGACAACTCAAGAATCGACGAGCTGGGTTATCTTTTGTCCATGATGTATGTTTCTTCAGTGGAAGTCGTGGATTACAGTCACAAAGAGATGGAAATCGAGACCTTCAGGTTGAATTGATCGACGCAGATGAAGAAGACGACATGTGTGAGCTATGAAGAAAAAATTAGGGTTGCAAATGGTTTTCAAAAAGGGGGAAACAATATATTTAAATCTGTTTTTAAAATGACGTGGATGACATTTGGCAACATACGTGGAATAATTAAGACACCTGGCATCCTATGTGTCTTCCATGTCAGCATCTTTAAATTACAAACGGTAATCTGATACTTAACCAACATATCAACACAGGTTATCCGGTTTGGTTGTTTACATTGAACATTTATAGTAAATGTTGCGTAAGTCGAAACAAATGGGACCAGTTGGTAGCCGACATCATTGAATAACCCTCCAAATATTCCAACAATCTAAAACCAATAAAATTATAGAGTTATGTTTGCCTCTGTACCATGAGTAGTAGTATTTCAGGACAGAAGATTCACCAGTACTTCATACAAACTACTCTTAAGATTTATGGTGCCTTTCTATTTAACAAATATGTACAGTTTATAGATATCTACAACCCTTATAATTGGTTTTCACTTTCTTCCTTAATCTAATATGGGGATATCGAAAAACCCCAAATTAACCCTACCCAATATTTTATTACTATGTATAACACAGTTTATTTTTGATAATAAATGGAAAGATTAAATATATTATTTACTACAAAGATTTTAATGATTATATGTTGAAATCTATAAACTTTTGGAAATATATAATCAAACGTTAAAATACGAAGTCTCTGTTTTACAATTAAAATTAAAACATGTAAGGTCGACCTGGTCTACGAATCTATTCTAACTATCAACGAATTCTTCAAATTCCTGAAATTAATTTGTACGCAATTTGAAATTGGTTTACATACTTTTCATTTGTAACTATTTCATAAATTACATTAATCAACATGAATTTTATAATTCATCTTATTCTTGTCTATATATATTATTTATAATTTATAATACTATTTCAGTATTCGTAAATTAGAATCTCTCTTATTATTGAAGATTACTTCATGTTAGCAATGTGAAATCAATCTTTAAAATATTGGAACGTTCACCTCTTTTTCACGTCACCATATATATACGGTATCTATGATGTACCCATATATATCATGCTGCGTGATTTTTTTAATTGCATATGATTTTCAATTTTAAGATCGTTCATCATATAACTTCACATTATTATTTGTTTGATCCAAGACATATATTTCGAATCAATTTTATAAACGGGCATTCACTATTTTATTGATTTCAAATACACTTTTGTCACATCACGCAGGTTATATGCTAATTTGATGTAATAGATATTGTTGCACCAAAACTTGATGTAGGATGATAAGATATACTTCGTAATATTCTAACATTAAGCTCTATACTATTGTGGTATTTGGTGCAATAATATAACACTTAAATTACAGGTTGACTTAGCTTAAAGGGACAAAATAGGACGACTTTTGAAGTTTACTTATTCATAGGTCCGAACAGTTAGAAATTTCCACTTGATTTCATTTGGGATTTCTTACTGAAAATAGTATTAAATATTGCATGTTGATGCATAAAACAAATTAGAAAGACTTTTGAAGTTTACTTATTTCTTTCTGACTTTAGGATGCTAATCATATTTTAATTATCAGAACTATTGATTATTATTATATGATGTGTTAGCTCAAAATAAACAGACACGGAGCAAAAGACTTCAATCACAATCATTTTCAGTTGAGTAGTGAATCTAATGGATGGCAAATCGACTGAAGCCCCAGCGATAGGCATTGATCTCGGAACGACATACTCGTGTGTCGCAGTTTGGAAGAATGGTCGAGTCGAAATCATAACCAATGATCAAGGCAACAGAACGACGCCATCCACTGTTGCTTTCCGTGATGCAGAACGTCTCATTGGTGATGGTGCCAAAAACCAAATAGCTATGAACCCTGCTAACACCATTTTTGGTAAGTTTATTTATAGATTCCCAGCATTTAATCTATTTTGATCAGCAACTGAGTCAAATTCCATATTAATCATAAGTAAATTATGCAATCATTCATAGGATTTGGACCTAAAAAAACTCTTATGTTTAACTTACAGCTCCAAAAATATTTTTTTTGTAGAACTGCACAGTTCCAGAAATAACTTTTTGTTGACTACTCATTCTAATTCAAGCTTGTGAAAATCAATAATTTACTAGATGAAGACTACTCTCGTTGCAGTCAAAAATACCATTAAACTGCAACGGGAATATCTAAGCTGCTCCAGGTGATAAATTCTCTGCTCATATCTTAACATGGATATTTTTCAGATGTTAAAAGGCTAATAGGAAGGAGATACAGTGATTCTAAAGTGCAGGAGGACATAAAGTTGTGGCCTTTTAGGGTCATACAAGGCCCTAATGACACACCAAAAATAGTTGTCTCCTACAAACGTCAAGAAAAGGAATTTTTGGCTGAAGAAATTTCATCAATGATTCTTGAAAACATGAAAGAAACTGCAGAGGCATACCTTGGGAAAGTTGTTAAAAACGCTGTTATAACAGTCCCGGCTTATTTTAATGATTCACAACGTCAAGCAACAAAGGATGCTGGTGCCATTGCTGGATTAAACGTCGTCCGCATGATCAACGAGCCTACTGCAGCTGCAATTGCATATGGTTTCGATGAAGATTCTGCTATTACTAGCAAGAGAAATGTTCTCATCTTTGATTTGGGTGGTGGTACTTTCGACGTCTCTCTATTAACAATAAAGAAACGGGGGGTGTTTGAGGTGAAAGCTGTTGCCGGTGATCCTCATTTGGGAGGTGAGGATTTCGATAACCGAATGGTGGATCACTGTGTTCAAGAATTTAAGAGGAAATGGGACAAGGACTTGACTGGGAACCAAAGAGCACTGGAGAGGTTACGATTTGCTTGTGAGAAAGCAAAAAGAATTCTTTCATTCACTAGTCAGACTACAATTGAATTGGATATGTTGCATGAGAAGGTTGATTTTTCTATGAAATTCACTCGTGCAAAATTTGAAGAGCTGAACATGAGCTATTTCGAGACCTGCATCAACACTCTACAAAACTGTTTAACAGGTGCAAATATAGATAAATCATGGGTACAAGATATTATTCTTGTTGGTGGCTCGACTAGAATACCGTTGATCCAGCAAAAGTTGCAGGAATTTTTTGATGGCAAGGAGCTATGCAAGAGTGTGCACCCTGACGAGGCTGTTGCATATGGTGCAGCCCTCATGGCTGCAACGTTAAGTAGTCAAGGTGATGGGAGTGTTCCAGATTTGCGTATAGTCGACGTCACTCCTTTGTCAATTGGAATAGGTCTCCATGGAGGAGTATTTGATGTTTTCATCCCACGGAACACCTTAATACCCACGAAGAAAGGAAAAGTTTATACTACAGTTTTTGACAACCAAACTGCTACAGAAATCAAAGTGTATGAAGGTGAAAGAGCCAGAGCTACTGATAACCATTTGTTGGGAACGTTTTTATTTTCTGGAATACCACCTGCCCCAAAAGGAGTTGCACTATTCGAGGAAAGTTTAGAAATAGATGAAAATGGTATCCTGACACTCACAGTTGAGGTGCTCTCATCCGGTGAGACAGCGAAACTCACTGTTACAAATAAATTTGGAAAACTCTCCAAAGAAGATATCAAGAAAATGGTAAATGATGCGGAGAAGTTCAAACTTGAGGACCGAGAATTCAAGAATAAAGTGGATTAGAGGATTGCACGAAGAAATTTCTAAAATTTGTTTATTGTATCACCAGCTTAGTGTCCTGATCACATAATGGCAGTTAAACTAAGTTTGAATGTGTAAAAATCTTTCAATCTATGAAGATAATAAAGTTTTTCAGATCTGTAATTTAAGTAAGATCACTTTATGGTAAAAGAGTTGATTGGCAAAAGTCACATTCAAAATGATGATAAAAAATTTGGCAAACCATTTTTATTTACATCAACATGAAGAATCTCTCAATCCCGAGTTAAGTTCACTCTAATTTTACATGCCTTAGATGATTGATCTTATTGAGTTTAGCAGCTTTAGTTTTTTTCATAACATTGTCGATCTGCAATCGATCAATTGAGCAACGAAGTGTGTTTCATAAGAGCAACAACAAATCCTAATCGTGAATTGGGAATTTCGATCCACGGGAGATCGTCCTTTCGCATCTGCTTCTCTAATCTTTGTATTTAGGTGAGTAGATAGGCAAGCTGATACAAATAATTTCAAAAACACGAACATGTAGATGAACGCATAAGCCAAATTTTGTTACCTCAAATATTTGTAGGGTTTCAACAGAGTTTATAAACCCTAACCAAACAGCAGGATCTTAATCCAACGATTATCATGAAACAAATTCTTGTTCAATCAGAAAAACGAATCGGAGAAAACAAACCCTAAATCGATCAAAAACCTCCATGAAATGCGACCACTGAACCGAGCTGAATTTCTTCCAAGAACACGATTATGTCGTATCAATTGAGCAGAAAACAAAAGTTGATTACATCCATCCAGATATCATAAAAAGGAACTCAATTTTCTCATTAATTATTTATTGATTTATTCAAACTTTTCGAGATGAATATAATTGTTCAACGGTAACTTTACCGGCACAAAAACAGATTTTATTTTTTTCACTTTTAGTCCTTGTTCTTCTACCTTTTATCAAATTAGTCCTCTAACTCTTGAAGCATCTGGTCTTTACAGTTTTACTCTTCCAACTATTGCTACAAAAAAATTTATTATGAATACTCACAACAAAGTAAGCCTGAGCCTTGTCCTAACCCATGAAAAATGTACTGGACATGTTTTTTCTCTTTAGCTTCTCCATTCACTAAGCCATGTGTCACAATCAGATCATTTAGTTGGTTTTTAGTTCTATAACATATATCTATATCTATACTAATATATAAAGCATGTTAGACCATTCGTAGTCGTAACACCAGAACGCCCATTTTACCCGTGTCACATCAGCATAACACCACAACATCACTTCAACACACGCAGTCATAACACCAGAACGCCCCTTTTCCCCCCCTTGGACCCACTAACTAATTATTTTCTTTTAAAAACATTGCAAAAAGAAAAAAGAAAAGAAAAAATATCAAAAACGCCCGTTCTCGCTCCGTTCTCCGCCACACGACGCCCCAGAACACCGCATTGCGGGCGTACTGGGCGTTCTCAAGCTCCAGAACACCCATATCCACACCCATTGCGAATGGTCTTAGTAACTCTTAAAATTAAGACTCAAACATTACTAAAATTAACATATGTAATTTTTCATTTAATATTAGTATTATTATTTTCACTACTACCGTATACCGAATCATCAACTCTACATACGAATAAATTACCGTTATTGAGTCGTTATCATGGATAATCCGTGAAGAAAAAACAATATATATAACTATCGTCAAGTCATTATTTATAGCAGTACATGTATTCCCATCAAATCATTATTTATAGCGCTACATCGTATTCCGCTGCATAGCGCGGGTATTATGCTAGTATTATATTAGTAGTGATTATTGATAGCATGCATTGGCAATGTTTAAGCAATGTACAGGTAATTAATGTTTAGGACTAACGATGGATATAAACAATATGTGGAATATTTTAATTAGTTATATCCTAAAAGGATAAAATACAGAGAAAGATACATGACTTGTTCAATTTTCAACGTTTAGAGGTTACCACTTAATTTCATGTAGGTTTCTTTATTATTAGAATAAAACAAACACCTACAATATAGAAAACCAAGAACCAAGAGATGCATAAAATAATGCACATTGATGTATCATCAAGAGAAGACTTTTTGTGGTTTACTTTGTCTTTCTGACTTTTTAATTTTATCAATTGTTTATAAATATTTAAACATTGAGCGTTATTTATAAATCATCAATCAAATGGATAGACAAATCACTCTAAATCAAGGCAGGGGAATTCATTTCGCAACCATTTTAAGTTAAGTACTTAATATAATATAAAATGGAGGGACCGGAAGTAAAGGAAGCACCGGCGATCGGCATCGACCTAGGAACAACATACTCATGCGTCGCAGTATGGAACCGAAATAGAATAGAAATCATACCCAATGAACAAGGTAACAGAACCACACCATCATGTGTCGCTTTTCTTGATGAAGAACGACTCATCGGTGATGGCGCCAAAAACCAAGTTGCCATGAATCCTGCGAATACTGTATTCGGTTAGTCTACTAGCTTTCTTGCTTTTCATTTTATTTAATTTGATCAATCATAAGAAAATTCACAAGTTTTGGATTCTGTGAAATTTTTTGTGGTTAGCCGACAGCTCCAAGAACAGCAAAACTAAGCATTAAAAGTTTCAATTAAGAATACCAACCAAATGATTGATTAAATACACAAGTATCCACCTTTATGCTACAATCTGTCAAAATATATCCATCAATAGTTACAGACTTGCAGATGCCAATAAGATTTTACAAGTGGCTACCTTTTTTCCGATTAGTGTAGATTGAGCTAAAGCTTTCTAACAACATTAACAATAATAATGTTGTGGTATAATTTAATTTAGTTCTATGTGTAACTTGTGTGTCTACTATCAACCATGGTTATCAGATGGTAAAAGGTTGATCGGAAGGAGATTCAGTGATTCCAAAGTACAAGAAGACATGAAGTTGTGGCCTTTCAAGGTCACACGAGGGCTTGGTGACATACCAAAGATTGTAGTCAGCTACAAAGGTGAAGAAAAAGATTTTTTGGCCGAAGAAATTTCATCAATGATTCTTGGAAAGATGAAAGAAATTGCTGACGCGTACCTTGGAAAGACTGTGGAAAATGCTGTGATAACTGTCCCAGCATATTTTAATGATTCACAACGTCAAGCAACAAAAGACGCAGGCACTATTGCTGGCTTAAACATCGTGCGCATGATCAATGAGCCTACAGCAGCTGCGATTGCTTATGGTCTGGACAATAAGGCTGATATTATTGGCAAGGTAAATGTGCTCATCTTTGATTTAGGTGGGGGCACTTTTGATGTCTCTCTATTGACAATTGAAGAAGGAGGTACTTTTGAAGTTAAAGCTGTTAATGGCGACACTCATTTGGGAGGCGAGGATTTTGATAACCGCATGGTGGATCACTGTGTTCGAGAATTCAAGAGAAAATGGAATAAGGACTTGACAGGGAACCAACGAGCATTTGGGAGATTGAGATTTGCTTGTGAGAAAGTAAAAAGGATTCTCTCAAGCACTACTCAGTCTTCAATCGAATTAGATTGCTTGCATGAAGGGATTGACTTTTCAATGAAGTTTACTCGAGCTAAATTTGAAGAGCTGAACATGGAGTCATTTGAAGAGTGTATTCAGATTGTGGAGAAGTGTTTGAATGATGCAAATACTGAAAAATCTTCTGTAGATGAGATCATTCTCGTTGGTGGCTCAACTAGGATACCTAAAATCCAGTCTATGTTACAGGAATTCTTTGATGGAAAGCAGCTATGCAAGAGCGTGAACCCAGATGAAGCTGTTGCATATGGTGCAGCTGTTATGGCTGCAAAGTTAACTGATGTTGACGATGATAGTTTTCGTGATCTGATGTTATCAGATGTCACTCCTCTGTCACTTGGTGTAGAGACAACTGGGAAACAAATGAACGTTGTGATCCCACGAAACACTCCAATACCCACAAAGAAGTCCAAAATTTATGTTACGAATAAAGACAACCAAACTTCCATTGGTATCTCTGTGTATCAAGGTGAAAGAGCTAAATCTACAGATAACCATCTGTTAGGAAAGTTTAATATTTATGGAATACCACCTGCACCGAAAGGAGTTTCACAAATTAAAGAATGTTTGGAAATCGATGCCAATGGTATCCTCACAGTCACAGCTGAGATATTGTCTACAGGTCAGACGGAGAAACTCGTCATTAGAAATGAAAACGGAAGACTTTCTAAGGAGAAGATTGAAAATATGGTAAAAGAAGCTGAAAAGTACAAACTTGAGGACCAAGAATTCAAGAGAAAGATGAATGCGTACAATGCATTAGAGGATTGCGTGTACAACATGAAGACTAAGCTCAATGACTACAATATCAAGAACAGATCAGAAGTGCAACCGCAAAGCATTAAGGCAATTAAGAATGCCATTGCTGACACGACCAAGTGGCTTGAGGACAACCATGGTGCACCTGTTGAAGAGTTTCAAAGAAAAAAAGTATTCCTAGAGTTTGTTTGCATGTCGTTGATCTAGTTTGCTAAGCATCTATTTACATATTGGCTTGACTTACTTTTCTAACAGATTTCGGGCGTTTAAGAACGTAGCGGGTCTGTAAAATAATATGTTACGCAGTAGTATATATGTCTTAATGTTGAAATGGAGTTACAACAGAGTACATTATGGACAACCTAGCAAGCTAACATAATGTTTAATTAAGGAACTTAAGAATGGCATTGCTGACATTACCAAGTGGCTCAAAGACAACCGTGGTGCACCTGTTGAAGACTTTCAACGAAAAAAAGCACTGCTAGAGTTTGTTTGGGTATCCCTGATCTAATTCACACATTTTGGGCCTAACAGATTGTCTTGACTTTGGGATTTTCTAGGCATCTATTTACAAATTGGCTAGACTTTCTGTATCCAACAGATTTCGGGCCTTAAAGGTGGATCTGTAAAATATATAATACTACGTTACACAGTGGTATGTCTTGATATCGAAATGGAGTTACAATTGTAGGGTACATTGGAGACAAATTATCTGGCTAACACAATGTTTTGGGTCAACCCAACCACATAATATTAAATACACAATACATTGCCTTTGATATTTCTCTTGAGTTACTAGTTTTCTAACCATTTAGATTGGAACGGTTTATGGACTTATGAGCATAAAGAAACACGTAAAATCAATACAAATCACGGTTACAAGAATTCAGCCACATAGGATTAACAAAGAAGAACAGTCTCTTGTTTTAGTAGAAAGGAAAGGAAGACGGATTTGAAGAAGTAATAATAAGAACCTATTATTGAGTTCTTTTGACGAAGGAATTTGTCAAAACCTTTTTCAGCCCATTACGTCAATATATAAGTTTAGATGTAGTTCCACTCTAAAAGCAATTGTTGATAGATGAAATAGACCATGAACTTATATACAAGGTTTGATTTGTTTATGTTTACGATGTGGAATATAGGCTTGCACCCAACAATCCTCCCCTCATAGCCAAATTCTGAATTGGGTTGGACATTCATTTGGGAGGGGGTACTTTTGAAGTTTCTGGATTGACAATTAAGGAATGGGGTACTTTTGAAGTAAAAGTTGTTGGTGGTGACATTCATTTGGGAGGAGAGGATTTTGATAACTGTTCGAGAATTCAATATGAAATGGAATAAGGACTTGACGGGGAACCAAAGGGCATTTGGGAGGTTAATATTTGCTTGTGAGAGAGAAAAGAATTCTCTCAAGCACTACCCAGTCTTCAATCGAATTAGATTGCTTGCACAAGGGAATTGACTTCTCGATGAAGTTTACTCGAGCTAAATTTGAAGGGTTGAACATGGACTCATTTGAAGAGTGCATTCGGATTGTGGAGAAATGTTTGGATGACGCGGATACTGGAAAAATCATCTGTAGATAAGATTATAATAGTTGGTGGCTCAAATAGGATACCAAAAATCCAGTCTATGTTGCAGAAATTTTTTGATGGCAAGCAGTTGTGCAAGAGCATGAACCCAGATGAAGTTGTTGCATATGGTGCGGCCGGCTGTAAATTTAACTGGCGTCGACCATGAGAGTTTTCGTTCTCTGATGTTATCGGATGTCACTCTTTTAATTGTCACTTGGTATAGAGACAACCGGAAGGAACGTGGATGTTGTGAATTTGTGATCCCACGAAACACTCCAATACCCACAAAGATGGCCAACATTAATGTAACAAACCAAGACAACCAAAACTGCCATGTGTGTCAGAATCGACTTGATCACAAACTACAACAAGCTTTGAACACTTAACAAGAAGTTTGCGGAGTAACACTTGTCAAGTTAAGAAGATTTATCACTTGTAGTATATGAATAACAATATGAACAACAAGTAATATTAATAACCAAAGCTTCAATATTATTGATGATAATAATACGGATACACTTATGTTTGTATCAGAATTTACAAAGAAACCTTGAAGCTAAAATTACAATGATGTGTATCTTACACTCTATCTAACGGATATACTTATACACAAACAACCAAGTACTTGCCCATGCTTCTAAGTATGGAACTCTATTTTATAAAACAATAGAGTCCATTTACACGTGACTGTAATCAATGCATGGCAACTAAAGTGTCTAAACATGGTCTGCTACAGTATAATATGTTTTGCTTTACATAGTTGACTAAGTACAAGTTTGGTTGACTGACAGACCCACTAAGCAGTGTTAATCACAAAATAACACCAGTAGTATTAATCTTGTAAATCATACCAACAGTATTAAGTCTGCGGCAGTCTAAATAGTCTAGCAGTGGAAACCATTGCAGCAGCATTAACTTTGACACTTTGGCTTGACAGTGAGAATGTACTAATGTACTGACAGTAGTAATACTTGTGGAAGTTGAAACTTGTACTAGCAGTAGAAATACTAACCAATAGTAGAAACTTTTAAACCCAGTACTAAACACTTAGAGTATTTTCTGTGAAGTCCCACAATTACACTTGTTCACACAAATGTGTTATCACAAGCAATGAATTTTTAACAAGAAGTTTGCGGAATAACACTTGTTAAGTAAGGAAGATTATATGTATGACTTGTAGTAAGATTGTAACAGATTTGAAAGTATAACAAGAACACAAAATGTTTTCAATAGTCAAAAGCTTCAATATTATTATTTCAATAGTACGGATACACTTGTTGTATCAGGGTTACAAGCACCTTGAAGCTAAGTTACAACTGACTAAAGACTTAGTTACAACATTGAACCATTAGTCTTACTTATACACAAAACAACTTGTATAAAATCTATACATAATCTACTTTTCTTGAACAAGTTTTTCTAGGAAACATGCTAGCATTAAATGCATTGTCATTCCTTGTCTGCCGCTTGCACTGTTTCTCAAAAGCATGCTTGCAGTAGGTGTACTTGTACTGCAGGGTTGGTAGAGAGTAAATCCACTAAGCAGAACTATCAGAAATGATGAGCAGCACTAATAAAAACAACTGGCAGAACTAATCTTGGAATTCTTTCAATCTGGTAGAACTAACAGTAGAATGACTTGGCCGAACTAATGCAGAAGAGACTAGCAGAACGAACTCTGGAAAACTTTGTTTTCAATAAATGAACATAGCTAACTCTAAAAGCAGAACTAAGTCTTTAAAAACTAACAGAATTAACTTCAACAGAGCTAAACACTTAGAATATTTATTCACTTGATCTTCAACAGATTTTAGCCCAACATGCATTAGTGGTCATAGTGTCCCAACAATGTGTATCTTTGTGTATCAAGGTGAATGAGCCAAATCAATAAATAACGATCTGTTAGGGAGGTTCGGAAGTTATGGAATACCACCTGCTCCCAATGGAGTTCCAGAAATCGAGATCTGCTTTGAGATAGATTCTGATGGCATCCTCGTAGTCACAGGGAAGATATTATCCACGGTAAGATAGAGATAATCGTAATTAGAAATGAAAATGGAAGACTCCAAGAAAAAGATCGAAAAGATGGTAAAAGAAGAAGTACAAATTGGAGGACCAAGAATTAATAAAGAAGGTGAATGCGTACAATGCTTTAGAGAGCTGCATATACAAGATGAAGAATAATCTCAATGAATACATTAGATCAAGAACAGATCAGGAGAACAACCGGATATCTTGAAGAATATAAATAAAGCCATTGATGACACGAGAAAGTGGCTCGAGAACAACTGTGGTGCACTTGTTGAAGAGTTTCAACGTAAAAAAGTATTCCTAAAGTTTATTTGCTTAACGCTGTAATCTTTCTTCATTTCCTTGGATGGTCCAAAAAATCGCTTTATGACCCTGTATATAGCTCGGTTAATAAGTCATTTGATCACTTACACACTTGTTGACATTCCTAGTAATAAGACAGGAATTGAACAGGTATAACAATTCTCATGCGTCGGAGTTGAATTTTTTGTTACATGGTAAAGCGATTTACATTGGTGCTTATACAAATCGACGAAACAACACAAGTAACTTCCCAAAGTGAAAGAGGTGCTTCCGAACTTTATATATATGTACACTGTACAAAATCGCTGCAATTGTCACCAACCCGAATGACACCAAGATCAACTTCCAGAAATCCTATTAACACCAAAGAAATGATTATATATTCCTGAAAATCGAACAAAGAGAATCATTTTGATATCTGAATAGGCCACCTAACATTTCAATATGTTCACCTGTTTGTAAGGCTTAAATAGAAAAAAGGACATGAATATGGGTTTAATGTAGTAGACACGAGCAAAATGAAGATGGTCTTACTCCAACAAGTAAATGGTATAAATGAAGTAAAATCACCTGAGGATTTGATATGATCAACCCCATGATGTATGTCATCAAGTCCCAAAAAGACTGAATTGAGTTTTGAACGCCTCCGACCACAGCTCGGTCAGATTCTGAAACTTGATCCTGTTTAAAAATTAATACCATTATCAGGAAACACAAACCAGCCTATAACCTATAGTCATTTTTTAACAAAATCACCTGCATTTGTTGAATGACCGATAGATCAAACACCCATAGCCCGAGACGTGACACTGCTACTCCTGCCATCAATAAATACGCGGATTTGGTGTTGTTCTTAACCCATATCGAGCCAACACAAACCAAGAGGCAAGCCCACTACATAGTGAAAACAGATAACTCTAGTTTGTAGCATTGCAACATCTTTAGAAAAAAAATGAAAAATAATAAAATTAAAAAGCTTCAGATTACCTGTGACCAGATTGACCAAAGTCCTGTTCGAAGTGTTGAAATTCGATTCTCCATAAAAGGGTACAAGAATGTAGCAGAGATACCAATTATCGCACTTATTCCCCTGCCTGTTCCAATTATGTATGCTGCTATTCCATCCCATTCCAATGTTGCAGTCATCAAAGTCCCAAAACTGTCAAAAAGATAAATAAATTCATAATTAAACAAGTAATAAAAGATTCGAGATATCATTTTTCTTTTCTTTGCAAACAAACGACTATTTTTTCAAAAATTTAAAATGAAAATTAAAATAAAATTCTACATTTTCATCGATTGTATAATTTTAACACATTTAGTTTTAAATACGTTGATTCTGGATTTCTGGCTACGCTTTATTTCCAAGGCCTAAACATAAAACATGTAATAAAAAAGTTGGTTATAAAAAGTGCCGCTCAGTGTGAAAAGAAAACTTGTAGTATCTTTTCAGAATTTTTGCAAAACAACTTGTTATTGTAAACTACAATCCTATCTTTCTAGCACTTTCAGGTGGTATTAAGATGAAAAGAAAAAACTTGGGAAATAAAAAGAAGATCAAGAACTGTACCTGAGGACTGTAAAATAGAGTAACGCTAGAGATAGTCCTGGAAGAAGCACATCTTGTTGAAGGTACACACGCCACGCGCGAATATAAGGACTCTCAGATATCCTTTTGAGCAAAAAATTAACCTTTCTGTCACTCGAAGAAGCATCTTCAAAATGATCATAAGTGTCGTGATCGCTGCTAGTTTGTTCATACGAAGTAGAAGGGATTTGTTCTTGATCATTTGTTTTGATGGATTTTAGGCCTCTTTTTCTGCTTCTTTCAGATAGAGCTGGGATCCCTTCATATACAGCGTTTAGGAGCCAATACTGCAAGAAAACGGATAGTATGTTCCATATTGCTAAACTTGCAGCTGATGCAAGCAACGACACAAAACTGATGATGAATCCACTGATGACAGGAGCAAATAAATTGCACATTAAATCGATTCTACGGATTCTTGAATTCATCTTAGTTAGTAAGCTTGAAGAATGCCCTTCTGATATCACCACCACCCTGTCAAGATTTTAAATCATATTTCATTCTAGTTTTGGCCCCAACAAGAGATACAGTTTTGAATTTTGATACGTTTCAATATTGAGGTACATTTGATCAGTATTACAGTGTTAAGCAGTCTATAAAGATTCAAATAGGAAAGTTTGACCACAAAAGTCAAACCAGCTATCTGGAATAATGCTCTAGAGATCAGAGAATGTAACTATTTTCCTTTTGAGGTCAACATTAAATCTAACCATCACTCAATAGATGTTTACAGAAATAAATCAAACTATTAACAATTAAAGGAGAGCTATTTGACCTTAAGAGTCTGAGTAACTATCTAGATTAATGCTCTGAACTCTGAAGATTAGAAAAAGTTAACAGCTTGACGTTTGGGGTCAAACAAGAAACCTTACAGTTGTCTTAGCTTATAAGCTAGATGCTTAAATAATCAGATCAATCTATGAAGGTATGCACCAGACTGTTTGACCTCAAAAGTCAAAAGCACTTAAGTATGAGTATTTATTACGCTCTCAAGCTCGGGAAAACGATATAGTTTGACCTTCGTTTGGACATACTTCTTGATTACTGTTGATCCAATTTCTTAATATGTTTACACAATAAGCCCAAAGGTCAAAAGGAGACAGTTTGACTTCAAAATTCAAACTGACTAGTCATGTATATATTTACCATTCTCTTTCAATCAATATGGTTCCAGCAAGAGATGAAAGAACTGCCAGAGCTCCAGAGAGATTTATCAACACAACAAGCAAACTAAATGTAGCAACGTTGGTGATCCGCAAGTCTGGAGATACTAAAAGCCCAACCACCGTGAGTCCAGCAACGATGAATGAGAGGTTTTGTGTTATCAGCCACACTCGTAGAACCTGTTAAAATAAAGAACCTCAATATCTGGTTTACACAATTTCAGTGGTTGATTTTGGAGCTTTATAACAATAATTTGTTAGTTTTTTTCCAAGCACCAAACTCTTCTAAACCACCTAGACAATATGTTATTATTATTGTATTATATGTTTAATACATATTTGTAAGTTATCACTAGTAATAACTTTAATGTTACATAATTACCAAATTATCAAAAGTATAAGGTTGGTATGAACCTATAGACGATTATGAGAATCAAGATTAAATACATGAGGTGTGATCCTTAAGTGAGCTAATGAGCATGAGTTTAATGTGTTCACGTTTGTTTTAAGCCAAACTAAACCCGAGCCTACTAATCAAGTACAAGATGGACTGGCTGAGCCAAGCTCGCCTAAGTGAAAACACATATATGAAGCAATTAATAACATATAATTAAAAATATGAGAGACAATGACATAGTTATAAAGTGGTTTTCACAAACATACAAATAGATTGAGCAGTATGTGTCTCATGTCCACCTCATGTTTTGGCCATATATGACCTAAAATATGTTTTACTAACATGTAAAATGTTGGACAGTCTGTATATTTTAATGTATATTCAACTGAGATATCACTGATAGATCTAGTTTTAATAAACGTGTTTTATGTCTGACAATGTACCAAATTAAAACATGTTAGCATGCACACTAGAATAATCGAAGCGCTTTATAGGACATATTCAAAAAACAAGATGTATAAGAAATTGTGAACCTTTGGATATGTTGAGGTGTCAATCCATTGGCCGATTAACGGACCAAATAAGGTGGTTGATGCTGATTCGACCACCCCATAGGCTGCAGCCATAAGCAGCGAATCTGGCCAAACGTTTATCATATACAAACCCACCGAAAACTCCCATGTCCTATTTGAATCCACAAAAGATAATATGTTTATGGATCAAACTAAAGAGAAATAAAATTTGTCCGATGCAACAATTCGGTTCGATTTTTAAACCAAAATGTTTTTTTTAAGGGGTGTATGTATGCATATACTATAATACCAAACTAACACCAAGAAACTATAACATAACATGTGATATATAAATGATAGGGCTAATTACACTCAATTAAGCTCAATCGTATCAACAACTAATTCTGCAAGTGTCTTCGATTATAGCGTTTAGATGGTTCACAATTCCTTAGAAGCTCGATCAATAACAGCTTTTTTAACAAAAGAGTTGAATTGATTCCATAATAAATAAAAAAGAAATCAACAAGAAATCCTGTAAAAATACATTAGAGGCCGGGTTTTTAAGATTAAAAAAGTTAGGTGCTCTAAGAACTCTAAACTGGGTTTTCAAGATTTTTAAAACTTGATTCATATCATTGCAATATATAGAATTTGCATACGGCTCTAATAGCTGTAACTAAATATGCATCAACTAATTTGTATAAGGGCCAAATTTCTTGAAAATATACACAACATTCAACTTCTGTAAAGACATACATGATGACAGATATCATACATATCACAAATACAAAAATATGTATATCAATGTAGATATGAAGAAATTAAATTAAAGGGAAAGAAAGTGAGAGCTGAGAGGTGACACCTGGCACCCCATCTGGCTAAGAAGTGGCCAGCATAAAGAGAAATAAGAAGAGATGTAGGAATGTGATCATCTTGATCATGATGATTATGGTGTTGTTGTTGATGGTGTTCATCTTCCAATTTTACATAATATCCCTCCTCCATCTGTTTTCTTTTTTCTAGATATATATAGAAAAATGATATGTATATATCTATCTATCTATATATAGAAGTAGACATCTTTTTAGTGTTCACCCTTCCATTATGCCACGTGTCAGATTTTCATTGGGTCACCAGCTTATTGTTAAATAAATAAGACTGAGTTCACCTGAGCGAGATAGGAATGCCTGGACTTTTTCCATATATTGTACCAAAAAACTCTCTTGCAAAGCATAAAAAAAACAATAACACTACTCAATCCCGTCAAAGGTAGAGTATGGAAAGATAAGATGTAGACAATCATACAATACTCAGTGCTTCCATAAAATTCCAATACTCAGTGCTTCCATAAAATCTAAATGAATGAAAGTACAAAATAGAATAATAATAATAATAATAATAATAATAATAATAATAATAATAATAATAATAATAGAAGTAGTATATAAAAATATATACATACGTTGTAAACACTATCTGGTGCAAATATTTCACATATGCATGGGAGTGGTTGCGTGTTACATTTTTCTCGTTTCCAGTCTCACAGCCTACCACATATCATTTTCTATTGGCCCACAAAACCCTCTGACTTTGTTTGAATAAATAATAATATATGCAAAAAATATGTTAGAATGTGTTCCCTATAAGGGTTGTATCTGAGGTATGCATTTGCACGCCGGAACTAAACTAGTAATATGATATGATGTTTATATTGTATGTAATATGTTATACTCCTTCCGTCTCAATTTTATTGTCCACAGATCAAAAATATGCAATTTAAAAAAAGTGTACTAGTTATACTTTACAACCAATAAGATTTAATCTCTCACCATATTCAAATGTTTTGATTGGTTGAAAAAACAAGTAGACTATAAATTTGGGATATCCCAAAATGAAAATGTAGACTATAAATTTGTGACGGATGGAGTATATATTGCATATATTTCTTTATGCTTCTCTCTCTTTGATCCATATAAGAATTTTCATGGACACCATATATATAGAGAGAGTTTGAATCAAATGAGAACAACTTAAAAATAATAACGGCTAATAACGCTTCAAATACATAATTATTCTTGATAAAATAAGATAGATTAACATTCGTACATCTCAAATATGCAAAGAAAAATGAATGTACTCTTACAAAACTGTACAAAAATCGAAAAAATGATAGATGCACGATTATCTCTATAATTATGCATCAATCATTTTTCGATGTTTTTTCAATTTATGTGCATTTTCGAAAGTTCGCATCTAATTTTCTACACCTATTGAGATGTATGAGTGTAAATCTAATAAATTTGTTTGCTAGTTGTGCATTTATGAGGTGTTCTTAGTCATTCTTATTTTTTAAGTGATCTCATTGGAACTCTATCATATATATATATATATATATATATATATATATATATATATATAGGTTGGGTTCTGGTGAGAACAAGGGGATTCCGTGAAAACAAATCTTAGCCATCCATATTTTGATCAAAAAACCTGATTTTGGAGGTGACACTTTTGTATATACTTTGAAGTTTGATTTTAGAGGGTTCACATCATTTTGCTCATGTGAAGCTTTTTTTTTAGCTTCACATCATTTTGCTCATGTGAAAAAAAAATTTAGCTTCACATCATTTTGCTCATCTGAAGCTTTTTTTTTAGTTTTTAATCATTTTGCTCATGTGAAATTTTTTTTTTAGCTTCACATCATGATGATGTGAAGCTTTTTTTTAGCTTCACATCATTTTGGTGAGTTAAGTTTATAATTATTTTTTTTAACATGAGGTTATGATGCTATAAATTTTTATTTTATAGGTTCACATAGTTTTAATGAGATTAAGTAAATATTTTTTTTGTTAACATTAGTTTTTGAAGAGATTAATATTTTATACATATCAATTCATTACTTCAAATATTGTTGTTAACAGAAATTAAATAAAACTTCACCGTGTTAAAACTATTGTGAAGCAAAAAAATTTAAACTTCACCTAGCAATCTTTTTGTGAACTCTCCAAAATCAAACTTCAAAGTATTTACAAAAGTGTCACCTCCAAAATCAGGTTTTTGATCAAAAAATGAATGGCTAAGATGTGTTCTCACCGTTCTCACGGAACCCCTTGTTCTCACATGATATCAAGTATATATATATATATATATGGTTGGGTTCTAGTGAACAATGGAATAAAAAAACTGTGAAAACAGATCTCAGCCTTTGATTTATCTAAATTATATATATTTATATATATATATATATATATATATATATCTGTGTGTGTGTGTGTGTGTAAAAGGAGTGAGGATAAATAAATTATGAAAACACTTTCTGATTCACAATTTATTTAAGTTGTGAATTTTCATTTTTTTTGCTTCACACCCAATTTTTTGTGAACCCTTATATTTTTTTCACATAAATTTTTGTCATGAATTATTACATTTTTTTCGCTTCACACAAAGTTTTTAACTTTTTAAATTGTGAACCTTATTTTTTCACATAATTTTTTTTTGTTCACGAAAAGTTTTTAACATTTTTAACTGTGAACCTTAAAAAAAAAATTTGAGTTCACAGAAGCTTTTTAACTTTTTCATTTGTAAACTTTTTTTTTCAACTATGAACCTTAACCTTTTTTTAGGTTCAGGAAAAGTTTTAAAATTTTTCTATTTTGAATTTTTTTTTCAACTGTGAAACTTAAATTTTTAGTTCACGGGAAAAAATTTACTTTTTCAATTGTGAACCTTAATTTTTTTTTTGGTTGACGAAAAGTTTTTAACTTTTTCTTTTCAATTATAGACCTTAATTTTATTTTATTTTAGTTTACTTCAAGTTTTTAACTTTTTCAATTGTGAACCTTATATTTTTGTTTTGAGTTAACATAAAGTTTGTAAGTTTTTCAACCGTGAACCTTAATATTTTTATTTATTTTATTTTTTTCACAAATATTTTTTTTGTGTGAACCTTTATTTTTTATGGTTTACTTCACAAAAAAAATATAAAAAAAGAAATTCACTCCTTATAAAAATTACGAAAGAAAAAGTGTTTTCACATGAGATCATGTGAAAACAAGGAGATAAAAAAAATAGTGAAACACATCTCCACCCTCCATCTAAATCTAACTTATATATATATATATATATATATATATATATATATAAGGGGTGGAGATAAAAAAAATGGTGAAAACACTTTTTCCTTCACAATTTTTTAAGGTGTGAACTTTTTTTTTTTTTTTGAAGTAAACGAAAAAAATTAAGGTTCACTCAAAAAAATTAAGGTTCACAATTAAAAAACTTAAAAACTTTCTGTGAACCCAAAACTAAATAATAAGATTCACAATTGAAAAAGTTAAAAACTTGCTGTGAATCTAAAAAAAACTAAGGTTCACAGTTGAAAAAAAAATTCACAATTTAAAAATTTAAAAATTTTCCGTGAACCAAAAAAAATTAAGGTTCACAATCAAAAAAGTAAAAAACTTTCCGTGAACCTAAAAAATTAAGGTTCACAATTGAAAAAGTAAGAAACTTTTCGTGAACCAAAAAAAATTAAGGTTCACAATTGAAAAAGTAAACAACTTTCCGTGAACTTAAAAAAAAAATTAAAGTTCGCAGTTGAAAAAAAAAAAGGTTCACAACTGAAAATTTTTAAAACTTTCTGTAAACTAAAAAAAAATTAAGGTTCACAGCTGAAAAAAAAATTACAATTAAAAAGATTAAAACTTCCGTGAACTCAAAAAAAAAAGTTAAGGTTCACAGTTGAAAAAGTTAAAAACCTTTTGTGAACCTAAAAAAAAATTAAAGTTCACAATAAAAAAAATTTAAAAATTTTCGTGAAAAAATTTTAAACAAAAATATGTGAAAAAAAATAAGGTTCACAATCGAAAATGCTAAAAATTGTTTGAAGCAAAAAAAAAAATTAAAGGTTCATGACGAAAATTTTATGTGAAACAAAAAAAATATAAAGGTTCACAAAAAAATTCATATGTGAAGCAAAAAAAATGAAAGTTCACAACCCAAAAAAATTGTAGATCAAAAAGTGTTTTCACCGGTTTTATTTTATCCCCACCCCTTTATATATATATATATATATGTGTGTGTGTGTGTGTGTGTGTGTGTGTGTGTGTGTGTGTGTGTGTGTGTGTGGTGTGTGTGTGTATGTATATGTGTTAGATTAGATGGAGGGTGGGGATGTGTTTTCACTGGTTTTTTTATCTCCTTGTATTCACCAAAACCCATCCCTATATATATATATATATTAGTGATGAGAACTATGATAACCAAGTTATGCATTTACTTTTTGTGATATAATTAGATGAATAATGCGAAACGCATCCTTGAAATTAGATGCAGAACATAGTTCTCACAGTTTTTACCACTAATTTGATTCTCACCCGATCCTTAACGGGGCGTTCTCATGGCGTCGTGCGAGGGAAAACGAGCGAGGAACGAGCATTCAAGTGGGGCCCACGTCATTTTTCTTTTTCTTTTCTCTTTTCTTTCGACCGTCTTATTCGTTAATAAAAAAATTTTAAAAGTCGACCGTTTTAATGGTAAAACAATAACCCCGCGCTCCTTAACGGTTTTAGAATTTTTTAATTTTTTTTTTCCATACCACTTCTCTATCTATATATGCTACACTTACATCCACCATTTTCATCAAATTCATACACTTTCACCATCACTTTTACAATTTTCATCAAACACTTTCACCACCATTTTTTTTCAAGTGACCGCCGACATCAGGGATCCAAGTGACCGCGCAACAGTTGCGAGAATGAAGAAAACATTTCGGAATGAGTTTCGGGAGTTCTACGAAGTCGAAGATGAAAACGAGGATGACGACGAGTAGTTTTTATTTGTTGCTTATTTTTTTCTATTTCTAGGACTTAATCGCAATTTTTAATTTATTGTATTTTTATTTTTAGGATTGTAATGATTTTATTTTTAGGATTGTAACGTTTTTATTTTTATGAAGTAGGAACGTGAAAGGGACATTCTGGTGTTATGCTGACGTGACGCCTGGAAAATAGGCGTTCTTGTGTTATGGGTTACGAATGGTCTAAGTTATTCAGTAAAAACAAGCAAACACGTATTCTTTTAACATTGTTGATTTACCAGAGCATATAGTAGCAGTGTAAACAACAAAAACTCATACTCAAACCTTTGCAAATGTCTGTATAGCGCTGTAAGAAAATACCTACATACAGATGCATGCTCGTGCGTAGTCAAGCATGGTACGGGCCAAGTGTTTAGATATATTCATTTAAGTCGTTAATTCAAGTCGACCATAAATTTAAATCACTATAGTTTTAAGTGTTTGGGAACAGTAGCAACTAGCAATCACATGTTGGATGAATCGGTAATGTTTACGGGTCAGCGGGTTATGGTTCGGTAGCTTACGGGTCACGGGTTGTTTTCATTTGGTTTGTTTTATTTAGTGTTCGGTTAAAGCCAATGTGAGTAAGAAAGGCTTAATCAATTTGGCCCAAGATTCTAACGGTGGTTGTTGTTGTTGTGATTCTAACGGTTATTCAAAGAGAGTGGAGCTAAATTTCATGAGAAAACCACTTCTTAGTCAAATGTTTCTTTACTTATCTACATATTTTTAATTCAGGTTCTATTAGTTGCATGAATAATGCCATCTAGTTAGTTGGTTGTTATTTTCTTTTTTCTATTTAAGTATTGCAATTTGCATTGGAAAAATATGGAGAATATAAAACTTTCTCCAAATCCTTTTCACTATTTCATTCCAACGTATTAAATTAGTTTGTTTTAAGTTTATACCTTTTTAGTTCCAACATCACAGTACGATTTCAACTTCCGTGTTAGCAATCACAGTACGATTTCAACTTTCGAATTATTCAAGATCGAAACAGTCAAGCCTACAGAAATTGCTACTGCATAACATGACTAGTTTACAATCAACTGGTGTTAAAAATTTAATATGTACTTGTTGCTGAATATGTTAATAATACTACCAAAAAAATATGTTTTATATGACATATATACTAGAGAAACAACTTTGAAGCATGTCTAAAAGTTCAACTTAGAAGTCTAACAAATTGGTAAATTTTATATACAAGAGTAGTTGAATATACAATTTTAGAAAAAAGCTTCCTTCGCCCAGTTGCAGGTAGAATATTTTTGAGGCTCTGTATCACTAGTGAAAAAAAAAATCAGAGAAAAATAAAAAAGAAATGATAAAAACGGACTTCAATCCAACACCGTTCTGGTTCAAGAAAAATCACAAAACCTAAGAATTCACAAACTGTTCACGGACAGAAAAAAGATGGAAAAGGTATTTCTACATTAACCGAAATCAATCCCACAAAGTTTTTTTTTTTTCTGTTGTTAAAGCAAACTGTGATGGCGCGAAAAATGCATCATGTCCTTAAGAGCAATTCCAGGTGAATACATGAACAAATCCAAGAGCCCTGCAAAAGAAATTAAAGTCATACGAGTTTAGTTTCATGCATAAATCTGCTTATACCATTTTCCTAAAACGATTCATCATTCAGTTTTCTTTAAATCGATGCCATTTACAATCACATTTACTCTTTTCACCCCACATAGATGAGCACTGATGATACAACCATCAAATTCACAAAATGAAGCAACTTTCAAAAGACAAATAAAAATGAAACTAATATATCTTATCCTAAAGACCCATCTCTTTGTAATGACAAAAATATAATCATCACTTGAATGATTACTATGCCTAAGAAGTTCTTATTCCAATACTACATTGATAGTATAATTTACACACCAAGTTCTCTCAAACCTGTGTATGTTCATGCCAAGTTAAATTTCAGAATGATGTGTACTAAATGTTCTACTCCATATTTATTTCTACTTTATTTTAGGGTCACTGTCGATGTTCTACCCTCTTTGTTCCTAGTTCCTCTACATATCACTCACTCTATTCTATGTTTCCATTTGACTCTTTGACATTGGTATTTCATAGATCATATATACTTCGATACCAACTTTGGTACAATTCAAAACTCTTATTTTCTTAATGACCACATTTTAGTGATATCTTTCCATAATAGGTACAATAAATTGCTATTCATTATAGGCCTTCACCAATATTTTCATGTTCTTCATTATAAAAAGGGTTAATAATGGTTTAATCACCAAAGTTTCACTTTTTTTTCGTTTTAACACTTCAACTTTTTTTTTCACGTTTTAACACTTCAAGTTAATGGTGACCGTTTAATTTGACCCTTTGTCGTGGTTATGACCTGATGTAGCCGGTATATCTCCAAAGTTAATAACGGTTTAGTCACCAAAGTTTCATTTTTTTTTCGTTTTAACGCTTCAACTTTTTTTTCACGTTTTAACACTTCAAGTTCTCACTAATGACGTGTTAAACTCCTTTTCATTCGATTATGTAATCTAGTGGGCGTATTTGGCTTAAATCGAATGATATTTTGCATATGACATAGATTACTTCATCCTTCAAAACCGTGGCATTTTGACCTTAATTTATTTTTCACGGTCGAACTAATCATATCATTCTGTGAATAACAAAAGTAACAATTGTAATGTTGAACACATGTTTTTAATAATGATTTAAAAATAGATGTTCAAACCTCCTCATGCGTGACAATTAGTTCCATAATATGGAACCGTTTATCCCTTCTATATCCTTTTTGTTTTTGCGATCAAAAGAGCTTAACTTTGATTGATTTATTTGACTTTGGCGGGTATTATATTAGCGACATATAGAATGTTTGCATCCTCAAATGTAAGCAAAACAATATTAAAATTTGAGTGCAATAAAGCATGACACTAAAAGCCAAATACGCTCACTACATTACAAATATTAAAATTTGAAGTGTTAAAACGTGGAAAAAAAAGGTTGAAGTGTTAAAACGGAAAAAAAATGAGACTTTGGTGATTAAACCATTATTAATTTTGGTGAAATTCGCCACGTCATTAGTGAGAACTTGATCAACCGGTCACCAATTTCTGAAAGTGTTATTTTTAATGATCATCTAAACTTAAGGGATAAAAATTTAGTCAATCATTAACTTGAAGTGTTAAAACTTTAAGTGTTAAAACGTGAAGAAAAAAAAAGTTGAAGTGTTAAAACGAAAAAAAAGCGAAACTTTGGTGATTAAACCATTATTAACCCTTATAAAAAGGGATAATTACATATATCCACTTCCTAAACACTCTGAATTACATATATACCCAAATATATCTAGAAATATCATATATACCCAAAATCTAAATTTAAATACAATTTAAAGTATTAAAAGTTGTTATAATTATCCGTTTTAACTTTTTATGACTATTATGCCTCTACCTTTCTCCTAATTTCCCTACTGCTATTTTTTTAATCGTAAGCTCCAAACTAGAAGGTTAAAACTCAACGCTGCAGTTTTCGGGCCCACTTTTAATTTACAGGTTACTAAATAATTAATATATTAAATTTAACTAGCATCTGATGCCAGAAAGTAGGCTTTGTATTTTTTTGGGTTTAGACTTTAGAATGTGCATAGAAGCAGATTTATTCCTTGTTGATGAGTATTAAGGATTTGATGGATATTTGTAATTGGTTTCTGTATGAGATTTTTATAGAATATTACTCCGTATAATATATGATGCTGTCTGAAAAATAAAAGAAAAGGAACTAGTATATGATGGCCTTTAGGTCAATAGTGTCCAATTTGTGTGGGATAGATCTTGCAACTTGTTACAGAGATCTGAGAGTATTTAGATAGAAGGAAGAGAAAGATATATAAATGGGCATAGGTATTAGTGAGTTGATAGATAATTAAAATTATTAAAAGAATTTAGATTGTATTTAAATTTTAAATTTGGGTATATATGATATTTTTAGATTCAGTTGGGTAGATATGTAATTTATAGTGTTTAGGGAGAGGATACATGTAAATGTCCCTAAAAAAGAAGAATAAAGTACAAACTTTCAATATATGTTAAGGATTATTGCGGCTCTAGAATTACTTAAATAGCTAATCTCTATTATTTTCACTTTCTAAATTGTATATAGTCACGAAAGAGTAAGTTAACTGTCAAGGGTATGCTCAAACTGTATAAATCTTGATTATATCAAGTTGAGGCTGAAACCAAAACAATGTACTCCCTATGTACCAAAAAAGTATAATTTATTTGACATTTGTTAAGACTTTGACTCTCCCTAATCTGTGACAACTTGAGTTTTTGGGTAGACGGTACTCATACAATAATGTGTGGTGACTATTCTAGAACGAAACAGATAGCTAGTATTGGTTCTGAAAAGGTACAATTCCAAAATAGAACAATAAAAAAAATAATCAGAAAAATGCAATTTTCATAGCCAATGAGCCAGTTTAGCCTACATGAAACAGGGGCGGATATTATGAGGGGCAGGGAGGGGTCCTGGCACCCCCAAGAATCTCAGCAAGTAACGCATTATACATATATTGATTACATAATTTTTGACTAAAATTATAGTATAGAGAAGAAATTAATTTTGGTCTTCAATGGAGGAAATGGAACCACGATTTACAGTAAATGCTCGGTGACAGGGAAGAGGGTAAGACACTCAGACCTATGCGTACTATTACTTTCTCCTTTTTTTCACTTTGGCCCCTTCGTCCATCTAGCCATTCAATATCAGCCCTTTTTATTTTATATTACTTATGTCGATCGAAAAAAATATATATATCCTATTTACATTACAAAAGAAATGTTTTTTACCATTCAATCTTATCTTATCAAATGCTATAAAATAAATAACTTGAGCTTTAACCAAGTCAAACTACTATTTTTATATTTTATTTAAACTATAAACACGTAATCAAATTAAAATTATCATATTATACGAGTAACTGAATTATGTATGTTCCAGATTCTACTTATTTGTATAGCACAAGACCATCAAAATCTACCAAATAGTTATCTATTAAAATATATTTTGCGCACCAAATAACTACCACCCCCCCCCCCCACCCCCCCACAAAAAAAAAGAAAAGAAAAGAAAAGAAAAAAGTTTCAAGATCTGCCACTGCCATGAAACATATAAAATGAAGCACGCTATAAATAAAATCGAGATGCATTACCTATTCAACCTATCAGGAATCATCCAGCACTTCTTCTGAATCTGAATCACTTGCATTATAACCTGCATAACGAAATAGAGATGATTTATTTACAAGAACAATACCTGCCATATAACACACACAAATACACTACGGGGGGTTTGAAATTGCATTTTAGGCCTATCTGATTGTTGGTACTTCTCAATAGTCAGTTTCCAATGATCATATAAACAGATTCTGCTTCTGATTATCTCCTAACTAGAGGGTCATATAATCTTTTTCATGCTAGCTGCAATTTAGCACATTTTACCTAATTTTGGAGACATTTACTCCCATTTAACCAGACATCTCTTTCTATTTTTTCACAAAAATTTCATTTTTGGTCATTTTATCTATTGATTTCTTAGGATTCGGGGTGTTTGGGAATGCTTATTTGTAAGTGCTTTTCTGCTTAAAAAATAAGCAGGTGTCCTCATGCTTATATCTAGGTGCTTATTCCTTAACAGATAAGCAGGGCTCAAAAGTGTGTTCGTTTATGCTTAATTGCTTATCTGCTGTAAAAATAAGCAATAAGCAATCCCAAACACCCCCTAAATGTTTTCAACCACATATTCTAATTGTCTCAAGTGAGACTCAAACATCCGATAATTACAACTGATAACATCAAAATCACATTCAAAAAACTATCTTCTACTGCCTGTTTTTATCACACTCAATGATCTTATTCTAATATCACATAATCTCTTTCAAAACACAAACGAGAGAAAGAAAGATGACCTGGACGTTTATTGCTAACTTTCCAAACTGAAGATCGGACTCTTGCAGCTCTTGTCATCCAAATTTTTGCCTGACACAGAAAGTCGGTGAATTAGCACAAATAAATCACCAAAAAACAGATCTAAGGCAAGGTTGTAAAGTTATCGAAGCATCACAGGAATCCAAGAGAAAAAAAAATTACATGAGATGTGAGGACTTGTAAGAGACTGAAACTTAGCCATTGAACAAAAGAACCTTTTAAGGAATTGTATATAGCAGAGAGGACTTGAGTTTTGTCATGCAGTAGCCAAATTAAAAGACGTATGAAATCTGAACCTACTCCCTCTGTTCTATAAAAAAATGTAGCATCAAGGACACAGTTTGAGGGAAATATAGTGGTCAAAAGTTTCAAGTATTTTGAAGAGTAGCAAAAAAGAAGTATCGATTGTTTTTGCGATTGAAACAACGGTAATAGACAAGTTAATAGTTTTAATGACCAAAAAGGAAATTTTTTAAGAATAAAGAAGCATTTGTGAAACAGATAAGGAGTCTCCTACAGTAGAATTAGACAAAAGGGGTAGATAGGTGACTTGATTCAGCATTAGATAATCAGTTTGGTGATCATCCGAAAGTGGCTATTTGACCTCTAACTAATCAAATCATCATAAGCGTAACCTGTCTATTCTTCATATAATTTATCTAATATAACCCATGTAGTCATACTAACTTAATCTTTAATCATCCAACAGCGCAGTGGTGCTGTTACTTTATCAACTGATAAACATTTATCGAATGCTCGAGACAAAATTGAATACTAACAAAAGCTTGTGCAAAATAAAGGTTAAAAGGCAGAAGTCTAACGAAACTTATAGTTCCATTAAGAGGCAAATAGGTTATATGTAACTTGAAAATTCCCCAAAGAAATACATATTCCAGTTTCATTACACTACGTCATACGATAGAAAGTTCGGCTTCTTGTTTATGCTCATTTGTATGATTCAAGTCACAAAAACTGATTCAAGCAGAAGCAATAAACTAAGTACAAGTTCATAAAATGTTCTTCCATAAAGTGATTCCAAATTCCATTGCAAAAGTCAAAAGAACCTCTACACCAATCTGTTTGACCACTAAATTAATCTAATAAAAGTCAAATTTCAAAGGATTTCTTGAAAATGACAAATAAGCCCCAAAATCATAAAATTCATCATATTCCCAAATACACATGCATATCAAAAAATCAAAAATAAAAGTCAAAATCAAAATTTAAAAGGGGTCAAAATCAAACCTTTTGATGATCTTTAGGTATCCCATAACCATTATAATACATCTGAGCAACTAACACCTGCATAGATAGATCCCCTGCTCTGGCTTCTTTCAAGGTATCTTGAAACCACCTTCTTAAACAATCAGAAACCACATCTGAAAGAGGCAAACGGTTGCTCTGTTTCTCACTGCTACCACTGCCACTGTTATTCCCATTTTCCATCAAAAACTTTTTTTTATAAAAATTGACCTAAAAATTATTAAATTTTTCAAGATTTGATGTGGGTTACTTAAAATTCCACAAAATTTTCAAGATTTGTTGTGGGTTTAGGTAAAGTTTCAATCTTTCTTCGATTTCTAGGTTTGTTTTTGAACAATTAGAAAAAAAATAAAAATTTAAAAATAAATAAATAATAGCTGAGCTGGGTTGGCTTGCGGACGGTGAGAAGCTAGCACACGTAGAATGCAGTAACACACCAAAAATTGAATAAATAATTATATAATTTTACTATTGGTTTTATATATGAATAAATAATAATAATAATTGAGAAATTACTAAGAAATCATGTTCATGGGTCTGGAAGAAGAGAACTCAAGTATTTATATTCTATTTCTATATTTTATTTATAGTTAAATTAAGCTTTACATTTTAAGGAGGCGGCTGTCAAACGTCAATAGTCAAGACTCAAGATTGTATCATAACGACACCGTTTTAGTACCAATGCCACCTCAGTTTATTAATATTAAAAAAAATTAAAGTGAAATTGAGGGTGAATAATATAGGAATGGGAATTAATTATTAATCTGCTTCAACCCACCACAATTTATAAATTTTCATCTCCTTCGTAATTCAATTTTTACAAATAAACCATCCGCCATGGGATCTCCAGCTCTCACAATTATTCCCGATCTTTAGAGGGTGTTTGGCTTGGCTTTTGAATTTTAGTTTTTAGTTTTTAGCTTTTTAGCTTTTTAGCTTTTTAGCTTTTGCTGTAATATTATGCAATTTTTAAGATTTGGATTAGCTATTTAGCTTTTGCAGTAAAAAGAGCTTGTTCCATGTGAAAAGCTTTAAAAGTCAGAATTTGATGGCTTTTAAAAAAGTGCTTTTTAAGGATAAGAAAAACTAAAAAGCAAAATGTGTTTGGATTGAACAAATTGTGAAAATAGCTTTTTAGTAGTATCTAACTTCTAAAAAGCTAAAAAACTTTATACTAACGTCAGGCCAAACACCCTCTTAATCAAAAATACCCAAATAAACCCATATTATGTACGGGGTGGCGGATATAGAGGGGTACGCAGGTAGCTACCTCCAAAAAATTTCATGTAAAAACGAAAAGCTTTTAATGATATTTATGATATTTTATTGGTTTTTATCATAAGAATTTGAAAAAATAATGAGAAAAAAAAATTGCCCCCAATTACTAACCAATGATGCCAATGGACACTGAAATTATTCTTATTTTCTCATAGTATATATTTAAGATCGGGGTAAGTAAATAAAAATGCAATTAACTATGATCTGACATTCATAGTATGCACTCAACTATTAAGGCTTCCATTGTGTTTAAGAAACTAGTTATTTCATGCTATTGTATGCAACTTTCGGTATTTTTTTCACGTGTCATCTAGATAAGGTGTCACGTGTCATCGTTACAAGTTGACACGTCACCAAAATACATACAATGGCAAGAAATAACTAATTTCTTACACACAATGAAAGCCCGAATAGTTGTGTACACACTATGAATGTCAGGTCATAGTTAATTGCATTTTTATGTACTTACCCCATTTAAGATCAAACACTTTTCTATTATCCTGTACGGATTGCACATTCATATATGGAGATTTATATAACTAAAGTTGATTCGTACATCGTACAAATCAGTAGGATTATACTTTTACCTCTTAATTTTGTCTTTTTATACTCAGTATTAGGGGTGAGCATTCGTACCCGAATCGTGATCCCGTACCGGTACCGTACCGAACTGGTAGTCAGGTAGTGTACCGCTTTAAACTATCCGGTATTCGGTACTCACTTTAGGGCCAAAAAGATAACTGGTACCAACCAGATCGGTACCGGTATATTACCACTTTTCCTCCTTTGATATCATATCCGAAATATACATGTTTTTCTTTGTTATAGTTCCATAGGTTCTTTTTATATCTTCAAGAGATTTATTTGAAACCTCATTGCAATGATTATATGATATGTCTATGAATATAATGATGATTTTAAACGGTCCGATGTTCGGTACTCACTTTAGGGCAAAAAAATAACCGGTACCAACCGGTTTGATACCGGTTCCGTACCACGCTCACCCCTGCTCCGTATTGAATAGACACGCTTTATGTATCTTTATGATGTACAAATCACAAGTATTTTTATGATGACAAATCATTTCATATCCCTTCAAGTATCTATATGTACGAACTTCACATTCACAATGTACTTTGCATCGACTAATTCTGCATCGCGGACATCATACAATTCGGTACTACAGACTTAATATGGGACTAGTTAGATTAAATTAAAATTTTCGCATGTAAAGTTGGACATTATTTCATTTGTACTTGTTTTGAGGTGGCATATGATGCTTAAAGTTGGCTTAGTTACAACTCATTAATTGATTCGATAGAACACCAAGTTGGTAATCTTGACAAAGACCATCATCATTAATCTTCTAAAATAAACATTTGCAATTATCTTCTAGGATTTATATCTCATATCTGTATGACGGTATCAGACAATGTACATAAGTATTATAGTTTGATTAATATATCATTTGATATCAGAATGTAATTAGTATTTTTTTTAGACACGTATGTTAATTTCAGTGATTTAGTTTATTGCAAAAATAAATTAACTCTATACGTACACCATAAAGGGTGGCAATTCAACTTGTGCTGGCAGGTTCAGGTTGAGAATTCAAAGCTACCAAACTCAAACCGGGCGTGATTTGATAAACGAGTTCTTGGACTCAGGTTGGCAGGTCAAAAGTTCCCAACGCAACACAACCCACATAGCCTTCTTTAATAAACAGGTTGATGGGTTGGCGGGTTTGTAACAGGTCAAATTTGGTGGGTCGGTTTCGATGTTGACCAAAACCAGATCCAAAAACTTGATCAGCTTGACAAGTTGTGAATATCAACCCAACCCATTTACTTTCGTCTAGGTTTCAGGTCATGTTTCAGATTACCACCCGTGTACACGAACTTATAAATATGTTAGTATGTTACTAAGAGTGCATAAAATCAAACAGAACCACAAGAGTGCAAATTGTCTCAATTCATACAACGTACTCTTGTAAATAAATCTTTAATTCAATTTGAGCACAAGCATGCAAAAAGCTCCATATACAACATAGTCTACAGTGGAGAAACGGATCCATAAATTACACATTTGCATCTATCTATAAGTATATAGCCCAAGTAGCATCCGTGGGAAGTAAAAACAAGTAAAATCACAGTACTTGAGAGGAAGAAATCTATACAAGATATAGTGATAAACAGGCCTATAATACAGTTTATTGTAACTTCCTATAAATAAAACTCAGAGATCTTTAATAGCCCAAAAAGCACGGTGATAACTACAATGGCGTGCGAATTCCATTTTTTTTTTTTTAAATTGATGTTCATGAGTCACTCCAACTATCATCGTCGTCTTCATCATCGTCACTTCCAGCAAATGCCTGACGAATTGCATTTGCTTTCTCTAGAATTGCAGCTACCCTCAGATTAGTTGACGGACCCTGAATGCTAGGTCTTGTCTGGACAGCTGGTTTCAAGTTGACAGACTGGATGCCGAAGAATAGTTATTAATAGTGGAAAGAAGAAAATGAACATATAATCCACAAATCTAATATTCATATCGTAAAGCACCTTGTTTCACATGTAAGTTTTGGACGCGGCAAAATAGGCGAAAACAAAACACTTGAGATAATTTGTCACCAATTATGTTATTCTAATTCTAATAATACCTCCTTATTTCAAATTTATGGATTTAGAAGGCTTTATCCACTGAAAACACACTTTATGCGACTTTTGACACACTTCTGTTTTAGCTATAATTTATTTGGCCCGTTAGATATTAAACATAACACAAACAGTCCATTTATAAGTATAAGGGTCAATATTTTTACATCTTGTAACATAAAAGGGAATTTTATAATGAAAGAGAAAACACGAATCAGAATTTTATTTACCTTCGCCCGTATCTGTTCTAGTAAAGTGTCTCTTTCCTCCTCCTTTGGGAACAGAGGGACTGCTCGCTCTGAGACCTTCTTTAACTGCAAACACAGCAAATAGCCAAATATTCTAAATGAGACCGATATTAACATCCTAATTCTTCTCTCATCATATAAACAGAAGTGGAAATTCTAGAAGGACAAAACAATTATAACCTAATGATACTACATAGAGGTGGGAAAATGGTGGGTTGAAGTGTCAAACAGAACCAGATTGACCAAAAACACTTATTGTTCACATTGTTTTAAAAATATATATATATAATAATTAGTGTGTCAAATATGAATAAAAACGATATTGTTTCACCAACAATCAGAATTAATCATTTAAAACAGTTATGAGGTTTCATGCATAACATAATAGACATTTTTTTAAATTTAGCCAATTGACATAAAGATGCATCCCAAATTCACCCATGACATCTACTCTACTTGACCTTCTAATATCACTTAGAGACAAATCAACTCACCAAGCTTTTGTCATGAGCAGCAACTGCATTAATGAGAGGAGTACGAGGTCGTTGAATTTTCATAGGCCGGATACCATTCGGTCCTTCCTCATTAACCAGAGGAAGTGAAGATGTGCTTGACGGCCTAATAATTTCTCGCCCAGACGTTGACACATTTGCAGATTGCTCCCTAGCAAATGGTGGTGTCGGAATAACTATTTCTTCGAACTTCACTGCATCATATTCCGATGATACAACTAAGTTATCATTTTCCTCTGAGTTCAAATCTTTATGATCATGTTCAGATATGTCGTCTGTTGCATTTTCATTCTGGTCTAGTGACGAGGGGCTCTCGATTTGGGGAAAAGATGGTGGGAAGTGATGAATTTCATGTTGACCACCATCTAGTCCTGAAATTAAAGAAGAATTCTGAAGCCTTCCCATCCTCCATTGCATAGGTGGAAGAGGTGGCAATGGTGGCATCTCCTCCATGTTGATTGGAGCTAATTGTGGAATCATGTTGAAACCAGACAGGTTAACTTGGCTGCCCAATTGAGATAAATGTGACATAGATGAATCTTGAAACACTTCGCCCTGCTCTAAACGATAGTTTTCTTGGTTAACTGGCTCAGACTCGGAAAGATGATTAACATGTGTTTTTTGATCTACATGGTTCTGAGAATCAATAGTTTCCAACTGAGATGATCGCATATGAGGTTGGTCAGCCTTTTCATCTATAGAAACAGAGTGATTCAAGATAGATGATGCAGCTTCAAGTTCATCAATTTGATCATCTTGGTCCGGATATTCAGATTCTACATCTTTGTCAACCAACTTTGAAATTTTAAGTTCTTCGTCATCAGCTGACACAGCATAGTCGGGAACCCTACTGTCAGGAATTTGGGCATCAGATTGATCACTAGGTACATCTTGATCAGCTTTTTCCATGGCAAAAAGAGTTTCACCATGCAAAATTTCGATATTATTAGATGGATTGTCAACATCATTTTCATTCACATTACCGAGTATAGATGGGAATGATGATGCAGGAGCGCTATCAAGATCTTGTATCTTTAAATGATCATAAAATGCTGCAGGAACAGAGTCTATTTCTGGAGATATTACTGATTGCTCATTGGATTGCTTCTGTTCACCAAATTCAAACAACGCGTTCTCTGCAGATGGGTTATCAACATCATTATCAATCTCGGTGTCCTGAATGCTATCAAGAAATTGTATGTTTGAATGGTCATAAGACGCAGACGGGATGGAGTCTAATTCTGGTAAAATAACCGACTGCTCACTCGACTCCTTGTCAACAGATTCACAGAACATCTGCACAATACCCGACTGGTTGATGACGGACCCATCTTCGACATGTTCCTTAGTAATTGAGAGTTCATTGTTTTCATTGGTTTCCAATTCAGTGTCTTCACGGGTAGAAGAAACCTTACTTTCATTATTATTGACGTCATCAGGGACGCAAGCAGGATTTGTTTCCAAACTAACTGATTCGGAATCTTTCTCCATTCCTTGTCTGTGCTCCAGGGTATGAAGATTAACGCATCCATTTCTATCATCATCAGGATGATTAGCACTTGCATCTTCACTTTCCGAGAACACTGATACTGTTTCTTTATCTTTAGATTCTGTTATATCTTCACTAGAATATGAAACCTCAGATTCTGCTGGATCAGATTTACTCTCAAGAACATCATCTGATATTTCTTTAACTGCTTGAACATCAGCACTGAGACTAGGTTCACAAGGCTTGACATCTCCATCACAAATGTCAGATTCCTCTAAGGAGGAACCACAAGGCTGCTCTTCCACATGTGACATCACAAGGCCAGAATTGTTATTATTTTCCTCATTATCTACCTCCCATTGAGGAGTTTCAACAAATGATGAAGACACTATAATTTCTTCCGGGTCAATTTCAATTTCTGTAATTCTCTTAGGACTACTTACATCTACACAATTGTAAGATGACATTTCACTCAAATTTGATCCTTTCGAAATACTATCTTTGAATATTGCTCCTTGATCCACAGGCAAAGCAGCATCTACTGCTGACTCATGACTTGAGATATCACCTACCTTGATGCAATTATCAAAGGATTGATTGGGTGAAACTCGTGGACGGAACGGGATTTCAGTAGATGCAAAGGCTTGAGAAGAAATGACACCGCGCGGAGACATACTCTCAGCTGAAGTGCTTGTAGTATCAGAATACGAAAAACTTGTCATTTTCTTCTTATTTGGTCTACTTTCATCATCTGATGCAGAATGAGAATCTGAAGAATGAGATTGAAGCTTTATGGTTGGATCAGAATTAGCTCTAAGTTCAGCATCTGTTTCAATTTCTGATTCCATGGTAGCAAGAGCATCCATGAAGTTATCTGTCTCACTTGCAACATCATCAGATTGGTAACTATCCTCAATACCATCTTCTTTGTGTACCCTATTAATAGATATGTGCTTCTCTTCTACCTCCTCCTCCTCCTCGAATCCAGAATAAGCCCCACCTGCTTGAAATTCAACACTCGAATTTGAAAGCTCTGAATTCTGCATTTCAGGTACATTCTCCGGCATGTTATCCATGTGCTCCCTAGAGACTGTCTTATCCACAACTGGAGATTCATATGGACTTACTAAGGGCGACTCTACCATTCTAACCTCAAGTGGTTCAGGCCCTGATTCACCGGGACTATTGCTAGGCAATCTTGGAGGTGAGTAACCAACAGGGACCTCATGGACAAGTTTATCCTCAGGTGGAGAGCTTAACAATCTCTCCATGTACCCTTTTCCGGTTTCCGTTTCAAATGGAAATTTGATCTCCCGTTTCTTCAATTTCACGCGGCGTGCAGGTTCACTTACACCATTTTGCACACGCTCCTCAAGGAGTAACTGATGGAGTCTGCAGCATATCAAATGGAATAAATTAGCACTAAAAACACAACTTGATAAGACAAATAATTTTTTTGAAAATAAGTGATGAATTAAGAAGCTACTTGACATGTGATGGCTGGAAATCCTCAGGAGCCTCTCCATTTTTCCACTGTGCTCCTTTCTTCTGTTAATATTAAAAGGTATTACAGATGTTTGTTAGAGTCAAAAAAGTTTCTATGGACTATGGGTATAATCATACTTGGGTTTTTTTTGGCACACAGAGAGTATTCAACATTTCTATCAACTCACTTCATCAAACTCACCTTCGTTTTACGGATCTTTTTGTCCCTTTGAGTTTCTGCACTCATCATTTCATATGATGTTTCCACTTTAAAAAACGATGGATCGGTGTAACGTTTTAAGCATGCCCCAGCACCAGCAACATCAAACCTGTTGAATCCCATATTTGTAATTAGGTTTCAAATGAATTACATCGTTACTTTATAGCTTCAACTTAGAGATTCATTAATAAGTATATTAATTGGGGATAACATCATGAGAATGTAAAAACCTACAAAGTCAAGATTTAAATTTTAAAAGGTACTAGGCGTCTAGGCCATGAAATTTTAAAACCAATTATGGATAGGAGTATACTTAAGTGAACATATAGTTTCATACTTATCCAGAAGAAATAAACGAGGGGGTCCACGACTCTCTTCATAAGAGTCCATGACAAACCGAGGTAAATCTCCCTTAGTGATAAGATTCTGCTCCACTTGCAGGTTAGGATGCCAACTAATACCTGTAAGATTAATGGTGATCATATTATCAAATTAGGCTTGTACTGTATGTATAATTGACATAATCCCAAGGCATATTTATGTGAACCAATGAACATTTTTAAGTGAATGTGAATTTTCTCCGCATTGAAGAATGTGCGAAGCAATCAACCCATATGCGAGAGGGCTTAGGTTACATAAAATTTTGGTTATTCCAAACAAAAAACTTGAATTCATAATTGTATCTACACTTTACCCATATCATTTCTCTTCATAGATCCGCCCTCCAAGAAAACTCTGATTAGTTCCTAGGTTCCTCTTTTCATAAGTAAAAATACATAAAAACATATGCTAAAACTTAGAAGAAAGATGGGAGAAAAATTTCAACCTGAACTGGAGAAGAATGCTGAATGGCCTGTTTGGGATAAGAATGCCCTTTCAATAGAAGGGAAATCTGACTCAACCTGTTGAACACGTACCAAGAGACCATGTCCCCTAGCGGCAGTAACCATCACTTCTTCATGCAAACCATGAAAGATCTCCGCTGCAAACCTTTAGAATTGGATACAAGCATTTGTCAAAACGATATCATATGGCAACGGATCATAAGTGATTCTTAAAAAGGTACATATTGATTTGTCAATAATCAGAAGAATGTACTTTACCTACTTTGACTAGCATATACTTTAATCTTATAACACCAATTAGCTAGTTATGTATGTACTCGATCCCAATATACATATAAATGCATTGAGATTAGTTCTTGCATAACCTTTACAGAATGTCAGATATAGAGATTAGCAAGTTAGTTTACAATACATGACGTTGCACAAAGAAGGCTACTCACTATCGTTCTGGGTAAAATAATATCAAATGTTTGTTCAACTTTCTCGAACTTGATGGATAAACCTACCTTTCCCTAGCAACAATCCATATATAACTTCACTATCGTTCTGTGTAAAACAATATCAAATGTTTATTCTGAATGCAGTACCATAATCAAACAACAATCAACCATAAGAATCACATAATTTCGCTAATAATTTGAACATTTACATAACATAACCCTTAACACACACACTTGCTCAAATCTCAAGATTTACAGCTATCTGACCCTAACAACTCATATATTACAACTTTATCCAAGCAAGTGTCCAGTCATTTTATTTTAAAGATCAAACACCAAACATTTTACTCCAATATAATCAAACACAATCACATCATTGACGAATTTTCCTTCATGAAACCACTTAAAAATGCGCACACACAGTATACTTCTTCAGTTCATCTAAATTGAAATTTCCAAAAACTTAAATCATGAAGAAACTTAAAAATGCACACACTGTATTCGAATTTGATACCCTAAACATATACATAATATAGATCTTAAACCCTAAAACACACGCACACACCCTAACTCCAGTTCATTAATCAAATACATTACAATTCCACGACATAAATCCTAAACAGATACAACATAATCAGTGAATCGATTCAATTCGAATCATAATGCCTCAATTCTAGTCTCAGTAACTACAATGAACAACTTATATATATAAAAAATTACATATATATATGTAAAATAGATACTAAAAATTAGGAATACTGACTCAGCTAGGTCACCGAGTTGACGGAGAACACCGACGAGGCCGGCCATGGCAACACCTTCAAGTAAAGCTTCAGGATCATCTTTATCAGCTGATTTGTATAATTCTGGATCAGCTAAACTGAATTCATTCCTTATCTCGTATCTACTGAACGGCATTTTATCTGATTTTATTCAAATCAATTTAATTTTAATAGTTGTAAACTTGTAATAAAAAAAATAATAAAAAAAATAACATTTGTGCATCACTGCAATTTGCAAAACTGAAATTAAGGAAGGAGATTGAATTTTTGTTAGGGAGAGAGAGAGAAAGTGATGGTATGAGTGGGAGGTGTTGAATTGAATGTGATGAAAGAAATGGGGACGACTCGGTGGTGGCGTCTATATGTTACCTTTTAAGCCCTTTCACATTTGTTTTTGCTCAATATCAACCCTCTTTGTTCTTTATATTTTATTGAATCTACTTACGATCCCAAATTTATTTGTTCACGTACAAAAAACACACAGTTTAATAAAACATAACTAAATTCCAAAGTTTCTGAATTAGCTTTAGAGATTAAGTTAGTGTAAAAAGTTGATGTGGTTTACTTGTTTACATTAGAGAACCATGTTATGTTATTTTGTCTTTCTATATTTTGGACTTTTTAGTTTTAAAATTGTAACAAGTCAAAATCTTCACCAACTTTGTGAATTTATGTCATCTTAATACTATAATATAAAATTAATGATATATTATTATTCATTTTTATAATGAAAGTTTTTGTTTATTTTTCATTTAACAGGGTTAGGGTTACCCTAAATATAAGATGATCAAACACGTAAACCTTTAATTGATCAATTAATAAAAACATGAAATTTCTATTTGTATGAACTACTAATTTAAGACTTACGGATTTTAAGGATTATAATGGAGTAGTGTGTTTAAAGAACCATATGTCTTATATAATTACATGAGTTGCAATGAACTATAAATTGTGATGAGGAAGAGAATCACAATATTCGTAAACTCATTTCTTAGTGTATTTATTTATATTTGTCATTTATTTCGTTCCAAGCTTCTATTCAACAATGAAACCTATCTTATTAAAACCTCCTTTAAATTCGCTACTTGATTTTTTATATGATTTTTGGGAGTGTATTAATTGATATATTTATAATTTTCTTGTTGACTTGTTGTAACTAATATCCCTCCAATTCGTCATCTTTTGCCCATTGACGTTAGTTTTCTACCTAAAAGCTAACAAAATTCTTTAAATAGTGTTTCTTTCAACAAAAACCATAATAAAGTAGTCGCACTATGTTACTTGGTTGCAAAGGACCAAAATAGTTTGTTTGTATTTGTCCGTTTTATCATTAAGGTAACTTTTCAAGTGCCAAAAGTTCAATTTGTACGTTCCCCTTAACTTTGTCTTCTAAAAACAATAGAAATTCAAATTCTAGACTTGGAATGTAATTAAATAATAGTGTAGGGGGTTAAAGTGCATCGGGCCCCTAATATATCGATGGCATGTTAATATAAAATTAGTTCAAGTGATTATTATGGTGATTATAAAATACTTACAGAGGCGATGGAATGGAATAAAAATGGTTGGGGTGCGTACAAAACGGAAGTTAGGGAACTTTCGGTATTTAACTACCCGATAAAATGAAAGAATAAAACAAAGAATTGTTAAAAACGTAAATCTACTGGTCATGACTACAAGCACTTATGGAGTCAATCGGGACTTTTTTGATGGTGAGCAAGATGATCGACCGTTCAAAAAGATTTGATCGACCGTTCAAAAGGATTACGTCGATTTTCATTATAAAAAGAGAGGGATGGATCAAAATTCGAAGAAATGGACGGTGGAAATCTAGTGAGCATGTTGACGAGGCGTGAGATTCATATGTCATGCTTCTCATAATATAATGTTATATTAATGATAGTCATGATTAAGTTAAAAGTAAAATATGTATCGACGTTAAACATCTATTACAAATAGGCTGTCATTGTCATTATTTTCCTTAACACATGACTCATTTATATTTGTAAATATATCTTAGACAGCTTCAACAATGTTTCTCGTTTTAATTTGAACATAATCAATCACTTGACGGTTATAAAATATACCAACGATGTTATGAGGTTTATTATTTAACTATAAGTAGTTGACACTTGACAGATTCATTTGGATTGACGATTATTTTATAAGTTTCTGACTCAACTTTAAAACATTATGAATATTTACATTAATTCACGAATATATATAAATTATCACATCATCAGGACTTGAACCTTCAACTTTTGATTATTTCTTAAAGTTGCAAAATTCAATTATAGTAATAATTGCAATTTTTAGTCAACTATTGCTGTAATAACGACAACGACAACAAATGTTATATTCATTTTGGTTGTCCTTCTTTTTTGATTTAATTTCCACTATTATTACTATCAAAACTTTTTGTGGAACAACCCTTAACTACCTTCAATTATAGTCTAAAGTAGCTACAATCAGTCATAATATGTACTACTAAATTAGGTAAAAAGAAGTATGTGACATTATTTTGTAATTAACAACCAACTTTAGCCCTATACTCCTATGTAGAAAAGAAATGACTGTATTGATGTTTTTATTTTGCTAATTAGTTTTGTTTGTATCTAAACTATAAATACTAAAATAAACTAATTTTCCATTCCAATATCATCATTAAACAATAAAAACCTTATTGTGATAAATATATATTTAATGGGGTTTGATTTGCAAATGTGACAAATGTATGTATGGGTATATACTTTCAAATATTATTATGATGTAACAAAGTGTAAAGTTATACTACTATAGTACTATTTACTTAGCTAGGATATAAACTTTGCTTTGAAGTTTTCAAACATAAATCCAACTCCACAAATTACATATCTAAGCTTATTTATTTATAACACCCATCATTTCAATACATTATTTAATCATGTATAATATAGGAAGCGTAGGTCAAATGAGCTTTATCAATTCACTTTACATATTATGTATATATTTAAACTCATATTTTTTCAAAACATAGTATATTCAACTGGGTATTATATAAATCAAAACATAATTTTTGGTTATCAATCCAATATCAGAGTCTACGTCTGATCAAACTAATTTTCCATTCCAATATCATCATTAAACAATAAAAACCTTATTGTGATAAATATATATTTAATGGGGTTTGATTTGCAAATGTGACAAATGTATGTATGGGTGTATACTTCCAAATATTATGATGATGTAACAAAGTGTAAAGTTATACTACTATAGTACTATTTACTTAGCTAGAATATAAACTTTGTTTTGAAGCTTTCAAACATAAATCCAACTCCACAAATTACATATCTAGGCTTATTTATTTATAACACCCATCATTTCAATACATTATTTAATCATGTATAATATAGGAAGCGTAGGTCAAATGAGCTTTATCAATTCACTTTACATATTATGTATATATTTAAACTCATACTTTTTCAAAACATAGTATATTCAACTGGGTATTATATAAATCAAAACATAACTTTTGGTTATCAATCCAATATCAGAGTCTACGCCTGATCAAACTAATTTTCCATTCCAATATCATCATTAAACAATAAAAATCTTATTGTGATAAATATATATTTAATGGGGTTTGATTTGCAAATGTGACAAATGTATGTATGGGTGTATACTTCCAAATATTATGATGATGTAACAAAGTGTAAAGTTATACTACTATAGTACTATTTACTTAGCTAGGATATAAACTTTGCTTTGAAGCTTTCAAACATAAATCCAACTCCACAAATTACATATCTAGGCTTATTTATTTATAACACCCATCATTTCAATACATTATTTAATCATGTATAATATAGGAAGCGTAGGTCAAATGAGCTTTATCAATTCACTTTACATATTATGTATATATTTAAACTCATACTTTTTCAAAACATAGTATATTCAACTGGGTATTATATAAATCAAAACATAACTTTTGGTTATCAATCCAATATCAGAGTCTACGCCTGATCAAACTAATTTTCCATTCCAATATCATCATTAAACAATAAAAATCTTATTGTGATAAATATATATTTAATGGGGTTTGATTTGCAAATGTGACAAATGTATGTATGGGTGTATACTTCCAAATATTATGATGATGTAACAAAGTGTAAAGTTATACTACTATATTACTATTTACTTAGCTAGGATATAAACTTTGCTTTGAAGCTTTCAAACATAAATCCAACTCCACAAATTACATATCTAGGCTTATTTATTTATAACACCCATCATTTCAATACATTATTTAATCATGTATAATATAGGAAGCGTAGGTCAAATGAGCTTTAGCAATTCACTTTACATATTATGTATATATTTAAACTCATACTTTTTCAAAACATAGTATATTCAACTGAGAATTATATAAATCAAAACATAACTTTTGGTTATCAATCCAATATCAGAGTCTACGCCTGATCAAACATTCCATCCAATAAACAAGCTTCTTGCCCGCCCATTGTATCAACACAATAACCTGCAAGAAGTGGGGTGGTGGGGTTAGCTCAAAGCTAAGTGAGGGAATACATAACCAACAGCCTAACTTAGTATAACAACCTTGTTTACAGCAAATCATCGTAAACAAATAACATCACAATAGATCGATGGTTCTTAGGGAAACCTTCAGCCAAGAATACCAACAGTAAACACATAATATCAATGAGATAACATCTCAATACAATGAGGATCGGTGGTTCTTGAGATATCATGATACCCGGGGATTCCTCAAGAACACTTATCGTACATATCCGTATGGTCAAAACGGACGAGACCGATAGTTTGGTACTAATTTCATACGACCTAATTTCCCATTAACGATAAGTACAAGGAAATTCATGTCGTCTTACAATAGTAACCAAACTCAACCAATAGGTTGACCTCAATACACACATGCCCGAAGGCCAAATATCAAGTGATCACATATTCACATACTCAATCAGGTTAACATATCAGACTAAACAGTCTATCAACAGTATTATTACTATCAAACCAAATTAATCATGGCAAACCAAAAGCAGTAATAATACGATTACCTGTTGTAACCAAACCTTTTACAACTAAATTATACTAAGGATTACAGATCCACTCACCGACACCTCAGTTGTCCACTCAGTAGTCTAATGTCACTTAGTCTTCTCTTAATCTGAGAATTCAAATCAAATATAAGTTAGTAATCAAGACCATTAACACTTAACTCATATCAATTCACAATACTAGGAACTTAATACAATTGATATCACAATTACAAGTTCCTAATCACGTATTATAAATCACAACACAGCTATTATCATCTATCAATGTTATATCATATAACAATACAATTAACATTAACAAGTAGGAATGGTCTGGCCAAAGAAGCCACCGGCTGGGGTCTAGGACCCGTCGGTCTAAGGTCTCAAGCCGCCGGATTGGGTCTTTGACCCGCCGGTTTGCCAACACAACATAGAACCCGCCGGCTTGGCTCATCAAGCCGACGGCTTGTTCATCCGATTCAGAACAGCAACAGCAGCAAAACTGCATAACCCAAAAACGAATCCTATCTCTAATATCACCATTTCAACTCAACAATTTCAGTTTGTAAACTACCAAACACTCAAATATGAGTATATACATACACTACAACTTCATTCAAGCTCCAAATTCACATATACTTCAATAATACACAATTTCAAGTATAAACCCATTTGATTGAGTCTCAATATCATAGCTCAAGAACAAAAACTTATAATCACAGTTATAACAATCAATTTACTAACAGAAAACTTCATCATATACACTCAATCATCAATCAATTCATCAGTTTCACCATTTCATCCTTTAATTTCGGATTAAAATCATTAACCCATCAAAACTATCATAAATTTACAACCTTAAGCTTGAATTTTGTTAGTAATCAACAATAACAAGCTTAACTAACAACAATTTCACAAAACCAACCCTTAATTTCGGATTAAACTCACCAATTCACAAAAAACCCCAAAAACCCCAATTTCTAGGTTATGAAAAATGAAGAACATGTGATCATACCTTGATTATGATGATGATAGAAGCTTGAATTCAGGTTTAACAACTTCAATTTGATGTTTTCTCATGATTTGGATAATTGATTTAGGGTTATAGATGTGTATGTATGTTCGTATAGTATGTATGTATGTGGGGAGATAAGAATCCAACAACCGACTCAAACCTGTGAGTGTATCATATAAAAGTTTAAATTTCATTCCCCATACTTGTCATTGTCTGGAACTTAAAAACCATTTGCGGAGAAATATTATTTTATTTTACCGTCAACTGAATTAAATTAAAACATTTAATAATTTATTAACCACAATAAATTATTTGACTTTTTTACCCATTTATTTTCAAATAACAAATGAACCTATTTTCTGATATATTAAATAATAGTTCATCATCAGAAAATGTTAAAATACTACTAGACCCGAGGACTGGGTGTTACATTATTTAGTGATATTACAAACCACTAAAAGCAATAGTTTTAATAAATTTAGTGTTGAGTCAGTGCTCGCTGACCATGCTGAAGTCGCTGGTCGCTGACCATCTCAACTATACACTACTCGATGAAGAAATGAATTGTATCAAAGCTGATGTTGCTGAAGTTTGTTATTGTTGATCGTTATTCATTCTATTCTGAAGGATATGATATGCTGAGGAAGATTAGAACTCAACTTGGTGTGTCGCTGATACTAAGCAGCGAGAGTTCTACATCTTCATATATAATAAAGGCAAAAGTCACTGCCCGAATAACAGCTAGTCACTGAAGAACTATATTTCAAGACATTCTACAGAGCGTGTTAGCTTACAGTGAGTGAGGAGGAATGTTGTTTCTTCAGTGACTATTCAATAAAGCCTCTTTAACTACAAGTGCAAAAGTATTGTACTTATATACATCAGCAAGAGTTTCTTGTACTTAAAGTATATCTAAAGAATATTCAGAAGGATTACGTGGCAGCGAATGATTGGTCTAAAGGAAATGAGATATTTGAGGTAACAGAATTGGGACCCGCAGAATGTCGGTTTATCAGAGATCAAGCCAATCAAGCAGCGACACGTGTCATTCCAAGATCCTATTTTGTAGGAGATATTCTAGGAACTCTTGTAGTATAAATAGTCTAGTATATTGTACTTTAGAGGCTAGTCGTTTACGTGTGTTAATCACTTATTTGTCAGTGAGTAGTTAGTCTAAGCACGTCATAACGATCAGCGAGTGAACAGTCAGCGTGTTTGTCCACTGCTGTTCATCTCATTTGTAATAGATTAGCCTGAGTGTTTGATTTGGATTAGCTTGGGCTATTCCATTATGCAATCAACACTTGTGAATTTTATGTTTAATAATATTCACCATTCAGCTACTATTACTCTCGTTCTTTGATATTGTCATATCATTCTTATTACATACTATGTTCTTGTTAAAACAATTAATAACTATCTAAATAACTTGATTAAAACCAGAGAAAATTTTTAATTGTATTCAACCCCCCTTCTACAATTAAACTTTACTTATTGCGATTTCATTTCACTAATCAATAGTGAATTCGGGACTCACAATTGGTATCAGAGCAGAGTTAGTTTAAATCAATTAACCAGATCTGCAATGGAATCAGTAAAGTACAGTTGTGTTGACTCTGAGTATCAAAAGGGAAATGGTTCTACTACCAAACCTCCAGCGTTTGATCCCTCTAGGATTGAAACCTGGATGTCCCGGATGATGATGTTTTTGGACCTCGTTGATGATCGTCTTTGCAATATAATAACCAATGGTCCCCACATTCCAACTACAATTGTTCCTGCTATTATTGCTACAGCTACTACTCCTGCTATACCAGAAATGGTTGTGCCCAAAAGAGAGGAACAGTGGTCGGATGAGGATAGACGATTGGTTAGACTGGATAAACAAGCTAAAATCTACATAGGCATGGCACTCCCTGGTGAAGTGTTTGAATCTGTTAGACTTTGTAAGACTGCTAAAGACATGTGGGATACCCTGAGAAATATCTATATTGGAACTCCTGATATTATTCGTTGCAGGGAAGTGAATCTAACTCGCCAGTACGAGTTGTTTGCCATGGAGCCCAATGAATCTCTATCCTCTACTTATACCAGATACCAGTCGATGATAAACAAAATGGAGAAGGCTGGTATAGGTAAGGAACAGAGATTTGTTGTTGAGAAGTTTCTGGAGTTACTGCCAAGGAAAGTCTGGGGAACCATTGCAACGTGCACCAGACAGAGGAATGATTATACAACTCTGAATCTTACTCAAGTCTATGGCATTTTGCTCAACTGGGAGCAGTCTGAGAAACAAGTTGATCAGAGTGAGCATATACGTGTAACTCTTGGAAGTCAGAAGATATCTAATGCCCTTGTAGCTGAGCTGGATGAAATCGATCAGAGACAGAAGTCTAAAGTGTCAAAGCTGAACTCTAAATCGCTGAAAACTGACAAAGAAGGTGATCAAGTTGAAGAACAACCAGAGTATGATTATGATGAGGGTCTGGAGAAGCTGGAAAGAGACATGGCCATGATGGTTGCTAATTTCAGAAGGAACACCAGATCAAAAAGATTCGCTGATGCTCCATCATCTGATAATTTCCAATCAAAAGGTGAATGCTACAAGTGTGGCAAACCTGGTCACTTTTGCAGCTGATTGTAGATCAAAGTCAGTAAACCCAATCCCTGAACTAAAGCCAAGCTTCAGAGATGACAAGTATAACAAGTACAAGGCAAAGTACAAGAAGCTGAAGGCAATGTCCAAATATGGGAAAAAGATGGGAAAAGGTTTTGTCGCTGAAGAAGGTTCATTCAGTGACTCTCACTCATCCTCATCATCTGACGATGAAGAAGCAATGGTTTGCTTGGACAAGGATTATTGTTTGATGGCTGATGACGCTGAATTCCATGAAGATATCAAGGAAGTAGCTCAAAAATGTTCAGCATCTGGATGGGATCCTGAAATTCTGTATAAAGGCATTCTTAGAGAGACTATCTGGTATCTGGACAGCGGATGTTCCAGACACATGACCGGGTGTAAGTCTTTGCTCAGCGACTACCAGGATGAAAAAGGTCCTGATGTAGTATTTGGTGACAACAAGGTTGGCAAGACGAGAGGGTATGGTGTCTTGGCCAATGGTAATGTGATGTTTAAGCAAGTGGCATATGTGGAGGGACTGAAGCACAATCTATTGAGCATCAGTCAGTTCTGTGACTTCAAGAACAAGGTACTATTTGATCATGAGTCTGGTGTTGTTTACAACAAGAAGGGAAGTGTTGTACTTGCTGCTAACCTTAAAGGGAATACTTATGTGGTCAACATGGACTCAGCTCAGTCAGGAACATGCTTTTATTCCAGAACCGTTTTAGAAGAAAAATGGCTGTGACATAAGCGACTTCACATCTGAACTTAAAAGCTATCAATAAATTAAGCAAAAATGGACTAGTCACTGGACTTCCAAAATTGTCTTATGACAAAGATAAGCTATGTTCAACATGTGAGAAGGGAAAGCATCACAGCTCCTCATTCAAAAGTAAACAAGTCTCATCAGTGACTGAATGTTTTCACCTACTTCACATGGATTTGTTTGGTCCAGTGAGTACTCCAAGTCTTGGTGGAAAGAAATAGTGCTTGGTAATTGTAGATGAGTATTCCAGATACACCTGGGTATTCTTTCTTAAAGCCAAGAGTGATGCTGCCAGCGAGATCATATCCTTTATCAAGAAAATGGAGAACTTAAATGGTAGTCTGGTGAAACATTTAAGATCTGATAATGGTACTGAATTTAGAAATATTGACCTGAAAAGTTTTTGTGATTCAAAAGGTATTTCTCAAAAAATTTCAGCACCTAGAACACCCCAACAAAATGGGGTGGCAGAGAGAAGAAATAGAACCTTGATTGAAGCTGCCAGGTCAATGCTCATTGATGTTGGTCTTAAGACCTACTTCTGGGCTGAAGCAGTGAGTACTGCCTGCTACACTCAGAATAGGTCACTGATTGTCAAACGACATGATAAGACAGCATATGAGGTGTTAAGGGGGAGAAAACCGGACACAAGTTTTCTCCATGTTTTTGGTAGTACTTGCTACATCTTAAACAAAATAGATCACTTAGGAAAGTTTGATCCCAAAGCTGATGAAGGAATATTTGTTGGCTACTCAATTATCTCTAAAGCTTTCAGAGTTTACAATAAACGAAGAGAATGCATTGAGGAGTCAATGGATGTTACTTTTGATGAGTCATATGATGAGTCACTCACTGATCCAACAGAATATGAAAAACTTATTTTTAATGAAATGGATAGTGTCTCATCAGTCAAAGGAAAGTCAATTAATGAGAAATACAAAAACTTCTCATCTGATTCTGAGGATGAAGGTAATGTCTATGAAAACATCTCTAGCTCTACTTCAGCTGAGAATATTTCAGGAACATCACCCTTACACGCTGATAATCAACCATCACCACCTCCATGTTCAAACCAAAGTTCACAAAGTAATAATAATAATTCTCACAATTCTAATACTGATCTGCCATCTGGACCATCAATGGATAGGCAAGTCGCTGTTGAACCTCAACGAATGACTAAATGGACAAAACATATCGATAATCAATTGATTATTGGTAATCCTTAGTCCAAGGTCCAACGAGATCAGCAATTGCTAACTTCTGTCTGTTTGTTAGTTTTGTGTCTATGATGGAACCAAAGCAGGTTGATGAAGCACTCACTGATCACAACTGGATATCTGCCATGCAAGAAGAATTGGCACAATTTGAAAGAAACAAAGTCTGGAAGCTAGTGCCGCAACCTGCTAGTAAATCAGTGATTGGAACAAAGTGGGTATTTAAGAACAAAAGGGGTGCTGATGGAGTCGTGGTCAAAAACAAGGCAATGCTGGTTGCTAAAGGTTATTGTCAGCAATAGGGTATTGACTATGACGAAACCTTTGCACCGGTGGCTAGACTTGAGTCGATCAGACTATTTCTGGCATATGCAGCTCACAAGAAATTTAAAGTCTATCAAATGGATGTAAAAAGTGCCTTTCTGAATGGCAAGCTGCAGGAAGAAGTATATGTCAAACAGCCACCTGGATTCATCAATCCCAAAAACCCTGGTTATGTGTATAAACTTAAAAAAGCTCTTTATGGACTAAAACAAGCTCTTAGAGCCTGGTATGATACTCTCTCTGATTATTTGATAAAGTGTGGCTATGTCAGAGGTAAGATTGACCGCACACTATTTATCAAAAGATATAAGAGAGATGTCATATTAGTTCAAATTTATGTGGATGATATCATTTTTGGGTCTACTAACAGTGACATGTGCAAGGGGTTCTCTGACGTTATGACAAAAAGTTATGAAATGAGCATGATGGGTGAATTAACATTTTTCCTTTGTCTTCAAATAAAACAAACCAAAGCTGAAATTTTTATAAACCAAGGAAAGTATGTTAAAGATTTATTAAATAAATTTGAATTCACCAAATGTTCATCCCTTGCTACACCCATGTCACCTGCAGTGAAACTACATGCTGACCCTGATGGTAAATCTGTAAACATTACTGCTTACAGAGGTATGATCGGGTCGCTGCTGTATCTAACTGCAAGTAGACCAGACATTATGTTTGCTACATGTCTCTGTGCTAGGTATCAAGCTGGTACAAAGGAATCTCATTTACTCATTGTTAAAAGAATATTCAGATATCTGAAGGGTACACCCAATCTTGGTCTCTGGTACCCATCTGGTTCAGATTTCTCGCTGAAAGAATATTCAGATTCTGATCATGCTGGATGCAAGCTGGATAGAAAAAGCACTTCTGGTAGCTGTCAATTTCTTGGAGAAAAGCTTGTAAGCTAGTCCAGCAAGAAACAGAATTCAGTTTCAACATCAACCACTGAAGCTGAATATGTTGCTGCAACAGCTCAAATCCTCTGGATGAGAAATCAGCTCGCTGACTATGGATTTGACTTCAACGAAATACCAATCTACTGTGACAGTCAAAGTGCCATAGCCATTGCCAATAATCCAGTGATGCACTCAAGGATAAAACACATTGATGTACGATATCATTGGTTCTTCCATTCTCACTCAAAATTGATGTACTCATTTGAACTCTACTCTATTAATGAATGAGATTAATAAATACTTCTAACACTAACACTCGTTCTTGATTAGAAAGAATACACGTTCTGATACAATTATGACAGTTATTGACATAGTCTAGAGATCACTTAAATGTACATCTCATATCATAGATATATCAAAATCATAGCTATAAAGAGTTAATTTAAAGACTATGTGTGATAACATAAATGAATAAGAACCGGGAATGAAAATCTAAACCCACCTTGATTTGTGGATTTTGGATAATCTTACTTTTTAGGGTTTTACTAACGAAATTCTTAAGGGATTTTGATAAGAGTAATTTGGTGTCATATATACAGTTAAAATTTCCACTAATAATCTTAAATCACATCTAATACATGATTGGGAAAAGGAAAGTTTACTTGTATTAAACATACAAAGTTTAATTTTATTAGATGTGATTGTGAATTAAACAATGAATGTTTAACTTTATTTAATACAATTATTTACTATTATCGAAAGCTCTTTAAGACTTCTGTTAACAAAAACCTATTTTTTTTATGTACGGATACATAAATCTAAGGGAAAGTCATACTAGCAATACTTAATTTTGCGAAATGTTAGTTTATATGCGATTGGGAAACTTACATCGTTAATGCGTTATAATTTTTTTACAGCCAAACACATAATATTTTTAATTTTATACATACAAATCATTAAGACACTAATTTCTATATATACATTCTAGCACAAAATACTTTCATTCTATTCATTAAAAAAAATAAAGGACAATAATTCAAATACTCACCATGAATATTAAGTTTTTTCAACGAATATATACTTAAGTTCACCGCTGAACTTGAACCCTCAGTCACTTGGTTAAAGGGACACCTCTATACCGCTAAACCAATACCCATTCCATGTAAATATGAGAGATGGACATGGAAGAAAGTATGAAAGTTTTTTGCAACCCTCAAATCAAAGTATCAAGCGAACCAAAGTTTAATCAACTAGCCTAGCGGAAGAGCACATGGCTTTAATCCATGTGGTTGTGGGTTCGATCCACGTGGGGGACATAAAATTTCATTGGGGTATTGGACCAATGGTCAGGGAGTTTTCCACTATGTGGTTTCTTCCTGGGGGTGATGAGTTCGAATCTCGCCCATGGCATTTGGCCTGGGGGAGGGGGAGACTCCGTGTCACGATACACATCTAAGACATGGGAGAGCAACCCCCTTTGGAGCGTCATCGAGATTTCGAGCTATGGAGCGGTTCTCATATCGGGAAGTAATCGCTTGTGGAAGATGAACGGATAGACCAAAGGTCCGTCAGTGATTCCACAACTGCCTTAAAAAAAACTTGATAAGGACTTCGGTCAATGTCTTATAAAATCACACCTTTTTAGACCCGACAAAATGTAAACTATATGATTTATTTAAATAAGGTTGAACTCAAATGACTCAAAATGAATTGCATTTATTTAGTTAGTAGATAAATTAAACATCTTTAATGTACTGTAGTATACTTGTAACTAAAGAGTGTATCCGTGTGCTTTATGCATTTTCTGTCGGGCATAAAAGTTAACCATTGGTGTTTATATACGTTTTGTAATTGTGGATGCATGTGGTTATATTGCATCGAAATCACAAAACCTTGATTTCCTAAACTTTTCATTTATTTGTATTTTTTAAATTATTCAAGAAAAGAAAAATGCATACACCGTATTTGATTCTTTATATACAAATTATTAAGACACTTTAAATTCATGTTCAGGTGCAAAATTAGGATAAAGTTATTGAGGGGTGAAAAAATTTTCTTTTTATTATTACTAGGGGATAAAAAAAATGTTAAAACAAAATTAATTAATACTTATAAAACAAAATCAACAGACGATGTATCATCTTTACTAGATTAAGACCTGTAGGATTCACGACTTTTAAGAAAAAAAATATTTTATTAGAAATTTAAATGAATGCATATAGGAAAAAAATAATGTGATTTGTACTGTAAAATTCTATCTCGGGATTGAAAAATGCTATTTAAACTTTAGTAGGTATTATAAAAGAGAAAATATTTGAGAAGGTCAGTCAACGGGTCTCTTTTCACCTCATGGTCCGTGTCAGGAAAGTTTTCATCGACAACGGACACAATTTTCGCAGGATAGTACCAGCAGGCCAGCGTGTTTTTAATAGCCAATAAGAGAACGTCACGTGTGCGGTAAATTTCACAGTCAACCAAAATGTCGCTGGTCAACGATAAATCACGCGGGATTGGGAAAAAAATTACAAATTGCTCAGTATTTCGAGAATATCGTTGTAATTTACCAAATATTCGCAGGTCGCGGTGTGTTTCGAGAATGTCGCAGTATATTTCAAGAATGTCGCCGTTTGTGTGCATTTGGGGTTGGTATGGGGAAAACTTTGGAAGTTTAATGGAAGATGATACAAATTATTATTTTTTCCTGTATTAATAATAATAAATAATAATAATAATTTTACTCCACTTTGTATGGATGTGATTTTTGATTTGTTTATCACACCGTCAACTTATAAAATAATACAGTACTAATTAATAATAAATCGAACAATTTTTGTTGTTAATGGTATAATGATAAATTCACCACATAGATACGTTAATAGACTGTACAATATATCATATTAATGCATACTTTTAGAGAATTTATCATTTTGGATATTGGATATTCTCATTTGTCATAATTTTTGATTTTGTTTGACATTAATAATTTGGATGTTTTCAAATTAAAGAAGACGTTTGGCATGTAACAAAATTAGAGGATTTAAATATATTTTTTGATTTTTTCAACTGTAATTTACTATTTTGCTCTTAGCAATCCGCACGTTGTGTTAATAAAATAAAATTTAGTAGTTAAAAAAATTGGAAACAATCAATGTGTAACTTACGTTTATTCAAACATAGGGATATGATCATATTAAAATACATTTTATTTCATTGATCTTGCTAAATAAAGCCCTTATGACTCTTTTTAAGCCTTAAAAACATGCTTTAGGAGTTGTACAAAATAAATAACTGACTCTCTATCTCTTTCTGACTCTTTTTAACCCTCAATTTTAATTTATAGTACAAGTAATATATGCATGCTAATGAAAGCTCTTAGGGCTTCATTTAACTAAACCCTTTTTCTATAATCAAAATCATGAAAATTGTCATAATTTTCGTTTTGTCATTTTCTATCAACTGTAATAGTTTTTATAAATAAAAAAGATTGACACGATTTCCTTAAAAATTTACAACTTAAAAGAAAAGATATTTCAAAAACATTGACATTGTAAAATATGTAAATTACGGAAGCTACTAACAAGAAACATAGTGTTTAAATATAAATTTAAAAAATAATTTTATCAACAATAAAAAGGTACAGTATATAAGTTGATTTGGGGTGTGGAAAAGCCAAGATTTTGGGTTAAAAAGAAGTGAAATTATAAATAATCACCACTAACAAAAAGAAACTCATCTTTTTAACTTATTATTCTTTGGCATATATTTGGTGTTATATGTGTGGGTTGAGAGGTCCAAAAAGCATAATTTAATTGGATGCATCCCAACTCCCAAATTTTTCCACCACGACCTGCGCTGAATTCTCGAAATACTGCGCAATTTTTAATTTTTTGTAATTTTTTCTCAATCCTGCATGATTTATCGTTGACCAGCGACATTTTGGTTGACTGCGAGATTTACCGCACACGTGGCATTTTCTTATTGGCTATTAAAAACACGTTGGCCTGCTGGTACTATCCTGTGAAAATTGTGTCCACTGTCGATGAAAACTTTCCTAACACGGACCATGAGGTGAAAAGAGACCCGTTGACTGACCTTCTCAGATATTCTCTCATTATAAAATATATATGCCAGAACATCTGGAAGAACTAACTCTGGTGGTGAGCAACCCAAAGTGTGCTAAGCGCATGTAGCTGAGAGAAGTAATCGCATGTGCAGATTGTATAGTCGTAAGTATTGCATGGATCTGTTGCATTGTTATTTCCCGTAAGTCATAAGCTTATGACAATGTAAGTAAGTACAATTGTATGTAGCTATAATGATGAGTTAAATGACTAAGAAAATATGATGCTAAGTTAAAAATTATTACATTTTATTGTACATAATTGTTTATTAACCAAATCTATAGCCATTTTAAAATAATTTTAGGTGAATCATGTTAAGCGCTATAAATGTTAGTGAATTTTTCATGTTTATTTAGACCAATGTACATTAGTAATTGTGATGTGGTTTACCTGACGTAAAAATTGATCGAGTGAACCCAATTTCCTACGACCATAGACATTTGATCTATATAAGATAAGTTAGTTTGTAAGACCGTTGCTTCATTCTTCAAAGTTTCAAACAAAGTTTGTTGCATTGCATATAGTTGTTGAGATATCGATTCCTCGGTCCTAAACCAAACGCATGTGAGCACGGGTTAATGGTTAAAGCGGGTGTTCGAACGTGAGCATCGTCTGGAACCGGTTTCGATGGTTGTTTTTTTTTTAAATGGGGCCTAATCTCACACATGTATCACAATAGTTAGGGCTTTATTTAATGATTGACTTAAGTCCATGTATCACCATTGTTAAGCTGTATTTAAATGATTGCGTCAAGCCCATTACAGCTAAAAGACCCAATTCCTTTTAAAAATCTGCATTAACGTTTTGGATTACTTTTAGTATGTACGTATTAGTATGTATGTATCTGCATTAACGCATTAAATATCTGCATTAATGTATTGGTCATTTTCTTAATTAAAAAATCAAAAGACTTATGATGTCATTAAGTTTTTTAATGGTGAGATTAGCAAGTTGCTAATTAATCCAATGGGCATTTCTAATGCAAAATTTTTCTTTTAAATTATAAAATAGATAGATAGATTTTCATTCCATTTACTTTAAAATCTTACATGGCATCAAACTACACAATTTAAAAATTTTAAGCTATGCTAATTACTGTAGTAGTTTTCAATTTAAATTCATTTATTTTAATAATATATTCTTTCATAAAATAATCTTACATGGCATCAAACTACACAATTTAAAAATTTTAAGCTATGCTAATTACTGTAGTAGTTTTCAATTTAAATTCATTTATTTTAATAATATATTCTTTCATAATTTTATGAGAGGTGATATATACAATAAAAAAAACATACACCATACTATAGCTGAAATTCACAGTACAAATATTGCATAACACAACTTTAATATTTAAAATAATTTGTATGTTGTATTTATCAACTTTCTAATTGTATTTGAAATATGAAATGGTATACAAAACATCTAAAGCCTACATTGGTTGGTGTAACCTATGTAGCTACCAAATAACTATGTAGCTACCAAATAACCACACCTTCAGTGATTATATTACCAATAGTATAAACCTCCTTCCCAATTTATTTTTCTAACACCACTCTCGTGGGAATTTGTGATTACATGTAACATTCATCTCTCAATTTTTGTGAATCCGTAGTACAAACAAAAAATGTAATGAAATACAATTATTATAAGAAATTTACACTACGTATTACAAATAGACATGTAATTACCGCTATCCCTACCTTTAACATGGCTATATATGTTCTGTCAAAATGTCGATAACTACTACTATCCCTACTTTTAACGTGACTATATATGTTCTGTCAAAACCACATGAGCCCACCTAACAAACTCTGTTGTGTATTATCAATTGGGCAATGATCCGTATACCATTAATTACTTATAATCCATACACCACTTTTATGCTTTACAGTGTTGTACGTACAATACAACACTGTAAATCATAAAAGTGGTGTTTGGATAAAAAGTAATGTGTTTGGTGATGTATGAATAAAAAATAGTGATGTACGGATCACTCCCCTTATCAATTATGTGAATGTCATACATGTATACCAAGATACCAAGTCTATCGCATGATATTCATATGAGACTTAACAGATAAGACATGGTACCTTATATATGCAAATTAACAATATGTCTAGTATTTTCTAATATATATAAGCGTGAAGTGAAGCTCTAGATAATGAAAAAATATATACACTTTTACTTGTGAGACTTATCAGAATTCAATAAAACACAACAATACTACACAAATATCCAATACAAATTTAGGTGCATCTAACGTACCGATCACTAACCAACTTTGAGCAGCAATACTGGAAATAATAAGTTAACTAACGTTGGAACCAACTTAATTTGAACTCAATATCATAAGGATTGGCAGCCAAAACACATGCCCAAGAAGTTGTTATAGCTTCCCATTGTCCGTTACGGTTATCTTTCAACTGAACGTCTTTTAGACCCGACGTTTTGTTTTCCATCATCCAGCGTGCCATTAGCTCACAGAAGCACTTACTATCTTCTTCATTCTTGAAGAATTGTTGCACCTTGACGTAACAGGAACGACAAATAGAAAAGAATGCATCAAAATACCGTGTGTGCTCCCATACGTTATCATCTGAAGTTGTTGTAAACAGTAGTTGTTGCACGTTGGTAGCCGGAAACGAGACCCTTTCTCTTATATCATCAACATCAATGTTAGTGTCGTCAAATGACGTCGCTGAATGTATGATATCAATATCAAATTTGCTTGAAAACTTGAGTGCATCCCTCATCTTAGGAAAGAAACAACAAGGATCATTAATGCGACTACCCAAGTTGATTGTAAGCTTGATTTTGTCTGGATTGTGGTTTGGAAAGGAGAAAGTTGGTATTGTCTCGCTACCGTCGTAGGAGAAGTATTTTAAATTTGGAGCAGAAACTTGTATCGCGATGGGTCTTCTTTCAGGGAAAAAGAATAGGGTCAAGTTGTTGAGAGAAACACTTGCGATAACGATGTTATCCTGCTCCCACGAATGAATGCCAACATTCAAACTCTCAAGAAACGGAAATCCTGATTTAATGATGTCGAAAAACGAGTGGTCAATGGTGATACCACGTATATGTAAAAGTTTGACACTTGCTAATGAAGCAAAACATGTGTTGAATCGTAATTGAGGCTTCGCTCTGTGCGCACTGTAACAAAACACGCCAAGACTTGGGACATTCTCGATTTCCAAAACATCGCCTTCTTGCTCAAGAACATAACGTATTTTTAGTTCACGAAGATAAACAATGTTTTTAACCTTAATGGTCTTCAACCCTCCACAAGCACAAAGACTAATCTTCTCAAGTAAGCGACAAGTAGACAATAAGTTATCAAATACCCCTTGACATATAGTCACAACTTTTAACTTGAGTACGCGTAGAGAGGCACACTTGATCACAGTATGGTTACAGATCCTAATGGGCTTGAAACCAATTGCTTTTACATATATTGATTCGAGATTTTCACCGGATAATATCTCATCTGGCAATGTAAGAGTAGAGAGGACAAGGGAGAGATGTTTGAGACTACTTTTGGAAGCAACTGTCCGAATCCATTCTTGTGCCGACTTTCGGTCACTAATACAGAATTCAAGACTAAAACGTTCAATAGGTATGTTGAAGCGGCGATACCTCTGAAGAGTATGGTCGATAAACTGATTGCGATGATGATCAGTAAACCTGAGGGTGGGGAATGTAGACCAAGCTTGTAACCATGAGTTGGACAATACGCAAGTACGAACTGTTGGTTTTGGCTAAAATAAAATTGGGTATTTGTCCCACATTGATGGATGGAACAAAGGAGGGGGTGACTCCTTGGTTATAAAAGGAGGCCTAAGCCTTAGTTTCAAAGTGCACCAAATCAACATACATCTTAAGTATTTGATTATTTCTTTCTCCCTTTGTTTTAGTCACTTGGTTTAGAGTGTCTAAGGTGTTAGTCAAATCTTTGGAGGGTGTGAGTGTTGGTTGGGTGGTAGCTTAAGAGATTAGTCTATGTGATTGTAATAATTTTTCATATAGTGGAATCTTTTCTCTTTGGAGGCCCGCGTTTTTTTCTCCGGTTTTGGAGTTTTCCACGTATATTCTTGTGTTCATATTTCTTTACTGTTTTCATTGGCTGTGTTGTTGGGGAATCTTTGAGACTGTTTTTCCCAACAAGTGGTATCAGAGCCAAGGTTTTGGCGGAGGTCTCGGTTTTAGAATTTCATAGTATGCTCTGTGGTTGCAGTTTTGTCAGAACTTCCACATCAGAAACGAATTCTATTTATCGTATTGGGGTATCTTGGTTCTATTGGTTGTATCGTATACGATAGAATTATATGTGAGCCTGGTGGAGTATTTATACATGTAGAAAAGGTTCTGGCTAAGGAAAGACTTGATATTTAAGCGTGTCCATTGTGACCCACCTCTTTTTCCTGGGATCCTTTTTCTCCTGGGTGTATTACTAATTGGCTGAAAATATATTTTTCTAGTATACAATACTAGTAATTTTTTTAAGATACAGGTACGATGTCAAAGTTCAGTCCAATGAGGTTCGATGTAGAGAAATTTGATGGAAGGATCAATTTTGGCTTGTGGCAAGTTCAGGTCAAGGATGTGTTGATTCAGTCCGGGTTACACAAGGCATTGAGGGGGAAACCTCCAGCGATGATTCTAGCAAGGCCAGTAAGATCGATGATGAAGCATGGGATGATATGAATTTGAGAGCGGAAAGTGCTATTCGTTTGTGTCTTTCAAAGAATGTTCTTGCAAATATGCATGGGTTATCAACGGCAAAGGAGCTTCGAGATAAGCTTGAACAATTGTACCAAGGCAAGGGAATCTCAAATCGGTTGTATCTCAAGGAACAGTTCCTGTAACATCCTCAAATCGGGCCTAGGAGAAACAGGTATTTTCTTTAGCTTTTATAAGAAATATATATTTATATGTGTTTGATTGTAAATTTAATAGGAAAATAAGTTTCAGGTAATGTTGTGACTAAGGAAATATTGTTTACTTTAAATAAATTTAGATGACGGTAAAACAAAATAATTTTCTCGTATTTAAAATTTAGGTTCCAGACAATATATTTAAGACGGATATAATATACTAGTGTTATTGGGTCGGTTAAGTAAGAGGCCGACCTCCTCTTTTCTTTACTTCCTAAAATTTCAGTAAGTTCAAGAACACTTAACTACCATCCAAAAACCATATTCAAGATTTAAATCAAGATCATATTCAAGATAATCTAATCTGGAGTTGTGATTACTTCCTTGCCATCATTATCAGTGAATCTTAGCTTTGAATTGATTATGTAAGTGTTTTTGTTTGTAAACATTGGGTTTTAACCTTAATAATGTAATTGTTGATAGTTATGCGAATTATAGATTTGAATTAGGTTAAGAGATGGTATATGATGTTACTTGAAGTTATTTGAGCCTTTGATAGCTTTTAAATTCGAATTTGGTGTCATTTTGAGGATTGTTTGAGTTTTGGTTCGAGCTGGACAATAACAGGTCTGTTCTTGAGCTGAAGAACAGCTCAACGCGATCCCCAAACCCTAGCTAGGATCGCGTTCACTAGTTATAAATGAATTATGACGGATTTTACTCTTGGGAACGCGATCCCAAACAATTACCTGGATCGCGTTGCCAAGTGCAAATTAATCACAGAAAGTTTTCAAAGGATGAACGCGATCCAGCCTCTTGTTCATGATCGCGTTGCTCAGTGTAATTCGGTAACAGAAATTTTTCTTAAGGGGAACGCGATCCCACAAAATTTGAACCGGATCGCGTTTGTCTGTTGTATTTTGATGATTAAGTTAAACTATGAACTTAAATATATACCATATACATATGTATTATATGGTTACTTATGTGTAAGATTTATCAATATTGTAAATACTATTTTATTAATGACAAGTTACTAATTTGTTATTATGTGATATTTCAGATAAAAACCAAGACTCAGTGATAAGAAACTGAGTGTTGCAACTGCTGAGGTATCGGTGAGTGGACTAATTCTCACAATCTGATTTTGGTGTTAACAGTTAGTTACATCAATTTTAAGTTTATATTATTGATTGCTTTATTGATGATTTAATAATAGATTGATTGATTGAATTTATTAATTGATGGATTATTTGATTGCTAGTGATTAATTCCATGATAGTTTGGAATGATAGAGGTCAAGTACATTGGGTTTAGTTGCTATAGGTTAATCTTTATGGACCGGATGAACATTTGTTGTGAATTAGTCCATAATGATTAAAGATAGCAATAGACTATCGGTAAAATCTCTGTATTGGCCTGCAGTTGATTATTAAGTGTTCTTGGAGGATCACCGCGGACTGAGGATACCTCAAGAACCACCGATCCTCTATTTGATTGTTTCTTAAAGTTAATTGTTGTGAATTGATTGTTATGCTAAGTTAGATTGTAAGACTTAGTTTATTCACTTAGCTTCGTGCTAATCCCCCACAATATATTTGCAGGTTAACTTCTAGGATATTTGGGCTATTAGTGATCATTTGAAGAAATGTTTGACGGCAGAAACTCTGATCAATGTGATGATTAAAATGTTTTAGAAGTAATACCCAAATAGAAGAAAACTATTTTGTAACTATATATGCTTAAGTTTGTATTAGTATAATACTTGATAATGGTTTAAAGTTTATATAAATGTTTAAACTTTATGAAATGGGATAACGCTTCCGAAATAAATAAAAAAAAAAAATATGTGATGAAATTTGAGGGTGTTATAAGTTGGTATCAGAGCGTGGTTTAGGTGAATTGAACATTTTAAAGTGTTCAGTCCTAAACTCAGTTATGTGGGTCAAACATTTCTTGTGATGGGGAATTAGTTATGATAGGATATGCGGTTAGTTGCCAGTACTAACAATTAACGAATATTGAGATGTGATGTTATTTCAGATATGGCGGATAATGAGCTACCTTCCCATACTCTTAACAATACTTCGCAAACAAATGCACCACCAGAGAATCATGGTCATAGTGGTACATCTAATTTAGCTGGTGGGGAAACTGAAACGGATCATGAGTATATTATGAGATTGGAGAATCGGGTGTTGGAACTTCAGAGAGAGCAAGCTGGGTCTTCTCAACAACCTATTTATACTCACCTGTCGGTTGAGACTAATGTTCCTCCTATTGTATCTTCTACACGGATTCCGGTATCTATACCTTTTGCTTCGCAGCAGCACCAACAGGGTTATACTTATCAGACTTCGGGTCCTTTTTCTTCGTCTGGTTTCTCTGGTTATCAAGTACCTGTTGTTTCATCATTTCAGTCGTCAAGGAAAGGTTGTTCCCTTAAAACCTTTATGTCTTGCAATCCTTCCGTATATTCTGGAAGTAATGATCCTACAGTTACTTTAGACTGGTTACGTGATGTCGAGAGAAAATTGAATGTATGTCATTGTGAGGAGGAGGACAAAGTACCTTATGCGATACAATTGTTAAAAGGTCAAGCTATGTCCTGGTGGGATTCGATTACAACACCATTATCTTCACAACAGTTGAGTGCTATTAGATGGCCGGATTTTCATGCTGAGGTTTGTAAGCAATTCTGTTCCGAGTATAATCTTTCTCGTATTAGACAAGAATTTCTTGACTTACAAAAGACTGATCAGATGACAATTGATGAGTTAATTAAGCAGTTTTTTGATAAATTGAGATTTGTACAACAGTGGGTTCCGACTGATCGGACTAAGATTGATCATTTTGTGAAAACTTTACCCCCTGATTACCGTACCTCAGTTAGGTTAGCAGGTTCACTTACTCAAGCTTATGATTTAGCTCGTTCGGTCGATGGTGATATTTTAGCTAAAAGAGTTTTGAATAAAGAGAGATATTCACAAAGAAATAAAGCAGATTTTTCCGCTAAGCAGAAAGGGCAAGGTAGTCAACAAAATAGGAGATTGAACTCTGGTATTTCAACGGGTAGTAATTATTGTAATAGTTGTCGAGCTAGGCATAATGGTCCTTGTACTTCTCAGACATCTAGGTGTGTTAAGTGTGGAATTTTTGGACATGCTGCAAAAGATTGTACTTACCCTAATAGTGTGTGTTGGAATTGTCATAAAGAGGGTCATCATGCGGGGGATTGTTCAGAGGCGAAAAGACAGAGTATGGGTGTGGGTAAAGGTTCGTCATCCTCTGGTCAAAAGAGGAAGAATCCACCAGTAGCTGCTAGCCGAGCTTTTCAAATGACAGTTGATGAAGCTGTCGTCACTGAAGATGTTATTACGGGTACTTTTCTCATTAATTCTGTACCAGCTGGTGTATTGTTTGATTCTGGTGCCAATTGTTCATTTATATCTGCGAAATTTTGTGATAGACTGAAATTGATTCCCTCTTTGATTGTTAAACCTTTAGAAGTTGAGATTGCCGATGGTAAATTAGTTCGTGTTACCACCTCGGTAACTGGAGCTAGTATACTTATTGAGGGTCATAACTTTCTAGTTTCCTTTTTGTTAATGCCAATTCCTAGTTTCAATGTAGTTATTGGTATGGATTGGTTAAGTTTGAATAAAGTCAATATTGATTGTTACAAAAAGATTATAAGAATTCCGATTTCTAACGGGTCATATGTCATGGCTCGAGGAGAACGTGAAAGGGGTAGTTTACCATTGATTTCTTTGTTGAAAGCTAGGAAATCTCTATCTAAGGGATGTGATTCTTATTTGGCCTATGTGATAGATAGTCAGTTAGAAAAGAAAACTATGTCTGATATTCCGGTGGTTTCTAATTACCCGGAAGTTTTTCCTGATGAATTACCTGGGTTGCCTCCTGTAAGGGAAGTTGAATATCAAATAGATTTAATTCCTGGTTCGTCTCCTGTAGCTAAGTCTCCTTATAGATTAGCTCCTTCTGAAATCCGTGAGATGATGGGTCAAATTCAGGAACTGTTAGATAAAGGGTTTATAAGACCTAGTTCTTCCCCGTGGGGTGCTCCGGTTTTGTTTGTTAAGAAAAAGGATGGTACTCTTCGAATGTGTATTGATTATAGAGAGCTTAATAAGAGAACAGTGAAAAATAAATATCCATTACCCAGAATCGATGAGTTATTTGATCAGTTGCAGGGATCATCTTATTTTTCTAAGATTGACTTGAGATCCGGTTATCATCAGGTGAGAGTTCGTGAAGAAGATGTTTCTAAAACTGCTTTTCGTACCCGGTACGGTCATTATGAATTTTTAGTTATGCCTTTCGGATTGACTAATGCTCCTGCTGTTTTTATGGACTTAATGAATCGAATATGTCGACCTTTTCTAGACAAGTTTGTGATTGTATTTAGTGACGATATTTTGATTTATTCTAAGTCTGAATCTGAACATGAACATCATTTGAGATTGATTCTTGAGATTTTGAAAAGAGAACATCTTTATGCTAAATTTTCTAAGTGTGAATTTTGGCTTCGCGAGGTACAGTTTCTTGGTCATATTATTTGCAAGGATGGTGTCAAAGTAGATCCTTCTAAAGTAGAAGCAGTTATGAATTGGAATGCTCCTAAGTCTCCGTCTGAGATTAAAAGTTTTCTTGGTTTAGCGAGGTATTATCGTAAATTTATTAAAGACTTTTCCAAAATCGCTGGCCCGTTAACTAAGTTAACTAGGAAAGATATTAAATTTGAGTGGGGTGATCAACAAGAGTTATCTTTTCAAACTCTTAAACAGTTGTTGTATCAGGCTCCAGTATTAGCCCTACCTGACGGTTCTGATGATTTTGTGGTTTATTGTGATGCTTCTTGTGCTGGGTTGGGTGCAGTTTTAATGCAACGTGATCGGGTTATTGCTTATGCTTCTCGCCAACTTAAAATACATGAGCGAAATTACCCTACTCATGATTTAGAGCTTGCAGCGGTGGTGTTTGCTTTGAAAATTTGGAGATATTATCTATATGGTACTAAATGTATTGTATGTACAGATCATAAAAGTCTCCAGTATATGTTTTCTCAAAAAGAACTTAATATGAGACAGCGTCGATGGTTAGAGTTAATTAAAGATTATGATTGTGAAATCCGTTACCATCCGGGTAAAGCTAATGTGGTCGCCGATGCTTTAAGCCGAAAAGTATCTCTCGATCGAATTTACTTTATGCGTTTGGAAATTTCTTGTGATTTGATTTCTCAATTGAAAGTGGCGCAGTCAGAGGGTTTGTTGGATCATAATTTAAAATCTGAGATTTTATTGAAACGAAAGAATTTATTGGTTGATGATTCTCGTGGATTAAAAACTTTTCAGTCTCGAGTGTGGGTACCGTTGATTGGGGGACTTCGTGATTTGATTTTGACTGAGGCAAACAAATCTAGATTATCTGTTCATCCCGGTAGTACCAAGATGTATAACGATTTGTAACAATTGTATTGGTGGCCGACAATGAAATTGGATGTTGCACGTGTTGTTGAAACGTGTCACATATGCTCTCAAGTAAAAGCTGAATATCAGAAACCGTATGGTTCTTTAAAACAGCTTGAGATACCAGAGTGGAAATGGGAACATATTACCATGGATTTTGTCACCAAACTTCCTAGAACGCAGAAAGGTAATGATATGATTTGGGTGATTGTTGACAGACTGACGAAAAGTGCTCATTTCTTAGCCACTAGTGAGACATCATCGTTGACTAGACTTGCTCAATTGTATATTCATGAGATTGTTTCGAGGCATGGGATTCCATTATCGATTGTGTCATATAGGGATTCCAGGTTTGTTTCCGGGTTTTGGCAGAGTTTGCAGCGAGAGTTGGGTACCAGAATTAATCTCAGTACAGCGTATCATCCTCAGACTGATGGACAGTCAGAACGTACTATTCAAACTCTTGAGGATATGTTACGGGCATGTGTATTGGAGTATGGCGGTTCTTGGGATTTTCACTTGCCATTAATAGAATTTGCATATAATAATTCATATCATTCTAGTATTGGTATGCCACCTTATGAGATGTTATATGGACGCCGTTGTCGAACACCTACGTGTTGGTTAGAAGCGGGAGAAAAACAGTTTGTGGGCCCCGATATCGTTCAGATGACTGCTGATAAGGTTACAATTGCTCGTGAAAAGTTAAAAGCGGCTCGAAACAGACAAAAACAATATGCTGGTCCACGTAGACGACCAGTTTCTTTTTCTGTTGGTGAACTTGTTTATTTGAAAGTTTCTCCATGGAAGGGTGTTATTAGATTTGGTAAACGTGGGAAGTTAGCTCCCCGATATATTGGCCCATTTAAGATCTGACAAGTAATTAATGCCCAATCGGTTTCTTTAGATCTTCCACCTGAATTAGCTGGTATTCACGATACATTTAATGTTTGTTATTTAAGAAAATGTAATGTGGAGGATAAAGCCCAAATCCTTCCTTTGCAAGATCTTCGTGTTGATTCAAGCAAGAAATTGGTGGAAGAACCTGTCGAGCTTTTAGATAGAAAAGTTACTACATTAAGAAAGAAAGAAATTCCTATGGTATTAGTTAAATGGAAACATAGTTTGGGTGCGGATCTCACTTGGGAAACGGAGGAAAGTATGCGGGCTAGATACCCTAGTTTGTTTGTTTCTAGTTAGATTTCGGGGACGAAATCTTCTTAAGGAGGGGTGATTTGTAACATCCTCAAATCGGGCCTAGGAGAAACAGGTATTTTCTTTAGCTTTTATAAGAAATATATATTTATATGTGTTTGATTGTAAATTTAATAGGAAAATAAGTTTCAGGTAATGTTGTGACTAAGGAAATATTGATTACTTTAAATAAATTTAGATGACGGTAAAACAAAATAATTTTCTCGTATTTAAAATTTAGGTTCCAGACAATATATTTAAGACGGATATAATATACTAGTGTTATTGGGTCGGTTAAGTAAGAGGCCGACCTCCTCTTTTCTTTACTTCCTAAAATTTCAGTAAGTTCAAGAACACTTAACTACCATCCAAAAACCATATTCAAGATTTAAATCAAGATCATATTCAAGATAATCTAATCTGGAGTTGTGATTACTTCCTTGCCATCATTATCAGTGAATCTTAGCTTTGAATTGATTATGTAAGTGTTTTTGTTTGTAAACATTGGGTTTTAACCTTAATAATGTAATTGTTGATAGTTATGCGAATTATAGATTTGAATTAGGTTAAGAGATGGTATATGATGTTACTTGAAGTTATTTGAGCCTTTGATAGCTTTTAAATTCGAATTTGGTGTCATTTTGAGGATTGTTTGAGTTTTGGTTCGAGCTGGACAATAACAGGTCTGTTCTTGAGCTGAAGAACAGCTCAACGCGATCCCCAAACCCTAGCTAGGATCGCGTTCACTAGTTATAAATGAATTATGACGGATTTTACTCTTGGGAACGCGATCCCAAACAATTACCTGGATCGCGTTGCCAAGTGCAAATTAATCACAGAAAGTTTTCAAAGGATGAACGCGATCCAGCCTCTTGTTCATGATCGCGTTGCTCAGTGTAATTCGGTAACAGAAATTTTTCTTAAGGGGAACGCGATCCCACAAAATTTGAACCGGATCGCGTTTGTCTGTTGTATTTTGATGATTAAGTTAAACTATGAACTTAAATATATACCATATACATATGTATTATATGGTTACTTATGTGTAAGATTTATCAATATTGTAAATACTATTTTATTAATGACAAGTTACTAATTTGTTATTATGTGATATTTCAGATAAAAACCAAGACTCAGTGATAAGAAACTGAGTGTTGCAACTGCTGAGGTATCGGTGAGTGGACTAATTCTCACAATCTGATTTTGGTGTTAACAGTTAGTTACATCAATTTTAAGTTTATATTATTGATTGCTTTATTGATGATTTAATAATAGATTGATTGATTGAATTTATTAATTGATGGATTATTTGATTGCTAGTGATTAATTCCATGATAGTTTGGAATGATAGAGGTCAAGTACATTGGGTTTAGTTGCTATAGGTTAATCTTTATGGACCGGATGAACATTTGTTGTGAATTAGTCCATAATGATTAAAGATAGCAATAGACTATCGGTAAAATCTCTGTATTGGCCTGCAGTTGATTATTAAGTGTTCTTGGAGGATCACCGCGGACTGAGGATACCTCAAGAACCACCGATCCTCTATTTGATTGTTTCTTAAAGTTAATTGTTGTGAATTGATTGTTATGCTAAGTTAGATTGTAAGACTTAGTTTATTCACTTAGCTTCGTGCTAATCCCCCACAATATATTTGCAGGTTAACTTCTGGGATATTTGGGCTATTAGTGATCATTTGAAGAAATGTTTGACGGCAGAAACTCTGATCAATGTGATTATTAAAATGTTTTAGAAGTAATACCCAAATAGAAGAAAACTGTTTTGTAACTATATATGCTTAAGTTTGTATTAGTATAATACTTGGTAATGGTTTAAAGTTTATATAAATGTTTAAACTTTATGGAATGGGATAACGCTTCCGAAATAAATAAATAAATAAAAAATATGTGATGAAATTTGAGGGTGTTATAGTTCCATACTTTACGTATGGAAATAGGTACAAAAATTTCAGATCATCTAAGTGTTCTTAATAATATTGTTTCAGAACTGGAGGCTATTGGAGTTGAGGTTGATGATGAAGATAAATCATTAAGACTTATATTATCTTTATCATCCTCCTATGAGCACATGAAACCTATTCTGATGTATGGGAAAGAGACCCTGAAGTTTGAAGACGTTACTAGCAAACTCCTATCTGAGGAGAAAAGACTAGAAGGTAAGGGCGGAACTTCATCGAAAGGTACGGTTTTGGTAAGTGAAGATAGGAAGAAAAAGAACTCCAAGAAAAATCTAATATGCTGGAAGTGTGGGAAGTCTGGGCATGTCAAGAAGGATTGTCCAGGTGGAGCGGATTCGGCAAAGGGCTCCAAATCTGCTGACAATGTCTCCGTTCTCACGGAGAATAGTGATTTCTATTAAGATATGACATCCTCATGGTGTGTCCGCGCCACCATGAGAAAGGGATGGTTGTCAGCGGTTCCACAAGTGTTTACACATGGGCATTGATTTGGCTTAAAATGCAAGGTGTGTGGTGGAAATTGATGTCGATGGCTGAGGAACTTCCAGGTGAGCCAAACAGGAGAAGTTGCACCATAAACAATTTCAGCAAGTTTTTTCGACATGTGCCGAGGTGAAATGCTTAGAATGGGTTATTCTGAGTGGAGATACTCTTTTATGGTGGAGTATGATAATTCTCTTCGAATTATGATTGTCGTTCAAGACAATGGTTCTGATGTTGGAACAAAGTTATTTTTATTTTATTTATGGTGGAGATTGTTGGTTTTGGCTAAAATAAAAATTGGGTATTTGTCCCACATTGATGGATGGAACAAAGGAGGGGGTGACTCCTTGATTATAAAATGAGGCTTAAGCCTTAGTTTCAAAGTGCACCAAATCAACATACATATTAAGTATTTGATTATTTCTTTCTCCCTTTGTTTTAGTCACTTGGTTTAGAGTGTCTAAGGTGTTAGTCAAATCTTTAGAGGGTGTGAGTGTTGGGTGGGTGGTGGCTTAAGAGATTAGTCTATGTGATTGTAATAATTTTTCATATAGTGGAATCTTTTCTCTTTGGAGGCCCGTGGTTTTTTCTCCGGTTTTGGAGTTTTCCACGTATATTCTTGTGTTCATATTTCTTTACTGTTTTCATTGGCTGTGTTGTTGGGGAATCTTTGAGACCGTTTTTTCCAACACGAACGGCTTCTTCTGGTGGCAACAATGACAGTATTTGGTGGATTAAATCTGGAACATCCTCTAACTGATTTCTATTAATCACCCTGCTTCTCTTAGTTTCCATCGAGATTGATTTCGGACCCTAGCTATCGATCTCACTGATCCCTTATATTCCTAATCAACTAACAAACTAGCTAACATATTTGGTTTGATTTACCGATCGATCTACGAAAAAGGGTTCAGATAATTAATATGTGCAAAAGCTTTAGATGGGTTTTGCTTTTATATAGACGAGGAGTAGAGTCGGTTTACAAATAATATTCCGTGCTTCTTTTGCGTGCTTAAAGGGTTTATTACAATCTCAACGTCCTCCCAAATATATAAAACATGCTTGAAAAATGTATCAAAATGTAGTTCTTATTTTTAAAGAAGAATATTCTTGTCTTAACATATGCCCTTAGGGCACACATTAGACAAACCACTTAGAATAATACTAGTACATAACCCGCGTAAAACGACGGATAACATATATCAATTAACGTAAAAAAAACTTCTTTGATGACGCGATTCAATATCTCATTTTTCAATACCCAATTTTAAAGTATCTATTGTATACCCGAGAATTATTTTAGTATGAATTAGTTTTATGTATTTAACTTATATTATTCACGTGTTAAATTGATTGTTGGTCTTATATAGATTTAGACACGTATTTAATTATAGAATGTGTAATAAATATTTGAGGGGTATGAGAGTAATTTCCCATATTACTATTTTAATATTTAGATTGAGGGGCATATTGAGGATTTCTCATTACCCCTTTACTAAGTTTAAGCAAAAAAGTGTAAATGCTTAATAAGGGGTTAAGATATAGAATGTTTAAAATCAATTTGAAGTGTTTTGTGATTAGCATTTTTTATTTATTTTATAAGTTAATTTAATGGGTTAAGTGTCCGTAAATGTATACAACTATGTGTTGAATTCTTTAGTGTGTACAAAAGTAATTGGTCACCATTGTATGTACGTAGCTATATAAATTTGCCAATGTATGCACAATGTGACCAATACATCAGGTAACTGGTTAACTTATGTAATTTTACAATATTTATGTTGACATAATATACACGTCAGCAGCCAAGTCAACACATTTAATGACACATCATTATTCTGCGACATTTTCCGGTAATACACTCCGCCACAAGGCCGCACCACCAACCACGCCGTAATACCCACCGGGCTGCCGCTACCCCGCCACTACCCACCGGGCCGCACCACGCACCGGACCATTTCCACCTTAGACAGCCACCACCCGTAGATTTAGATCTAGATCGAGACCAGATTTAGGGTTAGAGTGTTTTTTGGGTGAAGGAAAAAAGGGAAGAAAAAAGAATAGATTTCTTTATGCATATTCAATTTGATCTGTGAGCTTAGTTTTTGAACATAATTATTATGTTCGTCACTTCATTGTCGATTGATGCTGCTTTCTTTGTTGATGACGATGAAATTTTATGGTGATGGTGTCATGATCACGAATTCACGATGAGCCAAGCTATTCACTTGTTATTGTTTGATTTTATTCTTTTTTATTTCTATTTTTTTTTTAATACTATTGATCAAAATAATCACAGGACCCGAAATGCATTTTACTCTTTTTTTTCCTTTTTATTACTACTCCGTAGTATTGTTAATTTTATTTATTACACGTCACTTCCGAGTTGGAATTATAAAAAATTCTTATATAAGTTACGGGTTCAGCTTGGCACTTTACTAGTTATAGCCCGTCTCATACATACAATGGTCAAAATTAATAGATACGTACACATAATGATTGTCAATATAGTTGTGTACACACTAAAGAAGTCAACGCATAGTTATATACATTTACAGACACTTAACCCTAATTTAATCAATTTAATTAAAGAAAATAGCAAATATTTCAAACTTCTGAATTTAATTAATTGTCAAGATTAATTGCTTTGATGTTACACCGTATTTTGAAGCAAAAGAAGAACAACAGAGGGTGCCACATCATCAGTCTAAAACCTTTTCATATAGATGTATATAGAAGATACCGGTGTTAAAACTCGTACGATGCACGACAGTATAAATAACAACATATATACATGGACATCGTATCTTTCAAACATTCATGCAAAATGATATACTCTTATTGTGCAGGATATACTCTTATATCTAAAGGATTGAAGTTGAATAGATTGTGTCATTTAAAAATTACGTAAAAGTAATTTGAAGTTCATTTATGTACACATATAGCACAACTCGTATGAATTAGTGTACATAGTCTCGACCATCTATTATGATTCAACCCATTATTATTTTTTCAACCTATTCTATAAAACTTTTGATAACTGTTTATGTTAAATTCTAGGGTTTAAGTCATGGATTGCCAACATACTCTCATGTTTGTTCCGAGATCACCAATCAATCAGTTTTATTACTACGTTCACCAACGTACTTGTTAATTTCGTGTTGAGGTCACCAATGTACTTTTACGTACGGGTTTGAGATCGCCAACATACTTGTTAGTACGGAGTTAGGATCGCCAACAAAGTTAACAAATAAATTCATTTTTTTAAAGTACATTGATGATCATAGTCTTAAAATCGATTGATTAGTGATCTCAGAACAAAAAAGATAGTACGTTGACGATCCATGACTTAAACCCTAAATTCTACCTTTGCAGTTTTTAATTACAATAAAAAGAAATATAATTGAAGACTTATAAAACATGTCATTACTTAATTTTGTTCAAATTGTTAGTGCATCACACAGCCTATATACCTAGTATTTTATTTAAAAAATCCTAATACACCAAAAGGCCTTAGGCTCCTCCCATCCCAAGGCATCGGTTCACATCAATTTCCAAGCGACGAAGTAACGAGGATGGCATGGGTCCGTCACTTCGTCTCGTCGATTTCCCTCTTCACCAAACCGGCGTAACATGGTGAATCTATTAATATTTGATTTGATGAATATTATCTTGAAAATTACATCTAGCATGAGACCAACATATTAGTTATATAGTAAATATGCTTAAAAACTAATTGTTTGCTGGAAAAAAAAAACACAATCGGTTGTAAGTGAAAAGTAAAATTGAAACATCTAAGCAACACTTACTTGCAACATATTATGAAGAACTGGTTGTAAGTGAAAACCTAAATTGAATGCTTTTAAAAAACCTAAATTAAAACTGTTGAAGATTTATATGATACAAAATCAAATTGTAAACGTATTTCATTATTAACGCGATTATTGAATATCAGACTCTAGTAAAGGTACTCGTCACATGAACAAAGATTCAATTAAATTACTAATAAAGTATAAATAAAAACAGAGGTTTAAAGATGAATTGGACTGCATAAAAACTGTTAATCGAATTGGAATGGAAGATGAGAAGATCGGAATTACTAATTGAAGAATCAAGATGGGCCTGTATGTTGGAGAAGTATGCAAGAAATTGATAATCGATTTGTAATTGGAGATGAACATAAAGTAATTACTGATTTAAGAGATAAGATGGGCCTTTGTGATGAGGAAGAAGAATCCAAATGCCCAAAATGCCCTTTGTAGTATACTTTTAAAGTTTTAACCATTCTCGAGTTTTTTTTGGGTGGAAAGGAATGTAAAAGAGCTGAAAATAATAAAAAGGTCATTCTTGAGTTTATTTTATGGATGGAAAAGAATGTAAAGGAGTGAATTAGGGCTGAAAATTGATGGGCTTTTTTTCCTGCCCATATTTGAGCGGATTGTAACAGAAAAGATTGACATGTTTATCTATTAACCCCTATCCCTACTTACTGCTTCTTCGTCTAGTTTTTCTACCGCACAACAACTACAACCAAAGCTGCAATTTTCTTATCAACAACAGGTAACGTTGCCGTTTTTATGTTCTAGTAATTGACAGTTCATATGCATGTAGTTTAATTCTTCTTATATTGTGTACACGTGTACGTAGCTTATATATGATTTCGTTAACGAATAAATTTGTATATTGTGCACACTTTACAATTTGTATAGCCAACTACACTTTATCAATTCGTCAACAACACGTGTACGTAGCTTACATGATATAGATGATAAACATATGATATTACTATATTAGTCATGGGATACAGAGTTTTTTTTTAATTAGTATTAATTGGGTTATATAGCAATAATACTGTGCATTTGTTGTTTTATGACTTAATGTTTTTTCATGTAAAGTGTTTGTAGTGTTATTTTGGTCTTTTTTTTTTGCTTTTCTTCATAATAAATGATTGTCATGTGTGACTAGACTTCCAATGGGTGATAATATCTTGTTTATGGTGAAAAGTCAAAATCTAGCAGCAATTCAATTGGTGTGTCTAGTTGTAGCTCTAATTGCACAACGTAGATTTTGTAATAGAAGTCGTTTGCCTGGCCCAGATGAGATGTTGCATAGACAACATGTTAGAGACGAGATATTGCATGATCTTTCATCAATTGGAAAATGTCGTAAACTTACCGCATGAGTGAAAACACTTTTATGATATTGTGTCAAAAGTTAGAGAGTGATGGCGGTCTTCGTCAAACTCAGCGTATGTCAGTTGAAGAACAAGTTGCCAGATTTTTATTTATGATAGAAAATGATCTGAAAACTAGTTTAATTGCCTGGTTTTTTCATCGTTCAGAATCATGCACAAATAGACATTTTCATAGAGTTTTAAATGCAGTATTGTCCTTAGAAGATCAGTACATTCAACAACCATCAGGTGATATCGTTCCGCTAGAGATTCAAGGGAAAACAAGATTTTATCCCTTTTTCAAAGATTGTATAGGGGCAATTGATGGAACGCACATTCGTGTGAGAGTGCCTAATAAACATGCCCCAAGATATCGAGGTCGTAAGGGATATCCGACTATTAATGCATTAGTAACATGTACTTTTGATTTAAAGTTCACATATGTTTTGAGTGGTTGGGAGGGCACGACATCAGACTCGAGAATGTTAAAAGATGCTCTTACTAGAGAAGATAAGTTAACTATTCCTGATGGTAATGATCCTAAACTATACAAAATCTTATTAAATTATTTACATGTGATATTAATTAATTATATTATACTTATAGGTAGATTTTATTTGGTTGATGGTGGCCTACCGTTTAAAAGCTCCTTCATAGCACCATATAGAGGTGTTAGATATCACTTGAAGGAGTACTCGTCTCATTCACCCGAGAACCCACGAGAATTGTTTAATCTTCACCATGCGTCATTGAGAAACGCAATTGAACGAGAATTTGGTGTTCTAAAAAAGGTTTCCTATAATTAGAAGTACAGCGGAACCATTTTACTCATGTGAGACACAATCAGATGTATTTTTAGCATGTTGTATCCTACACAACTTTTTACTCGAGGTAGACCGTGTCAAAGCAATTGAAGATAAAGTTGTACGTGAGGTGTTAGATGCAAGGCCAAATGAACACCTTCATGGTCCAAGAGACTTAGACGATAGAGGAGAACAAATAAGAAACACAATGGCAACTGAAATGTGGAATCAGTACTTGTTGAATCCGGATGATGAAATTGATTATGCTATCTAGTTACTTAGATTTTTATGTACGAATTGAATTTGAAATACAATAAATGTGTTTGGATTTGTCAACTTTTTATATTGTTTTGCATATATATTTTTTCTTTCTTCATAGTTGTATCATATAATCTTTGTATGTCTTGTTTGATTTTTTTTTTAAGTTTAATGTTTACTATGCAGAAATTAACTATGGGCAGAAAAGGCAATGATGGAAATCAAGGAACTAGCACAAAGAGGGATCATTTTCAGTGGTCGGCGAAGATGGATGTTGCTTATTATTCAGGCTATGCTTAAGGAACAAGATGAAGGTAATAGGCCAGATGGCGCATTCACCACTCAGGCTTACACTAATATGGTGAATGCGTTAAATGTGCAGATGTCAGACAAAGGGTTTAAAAAAGACCATTTAAAGAATCGTTTAAAAACTCTCAAAGATAATTTCTCACAATACTATGATCTTTTTCGGGGAACTTCATTAAGTGGATTTGCATGGAACTCCAAGACTAAGTTGGTTGAAGCTGAGGATGAAGTATGGGAAGCGTTGATCGAGGTTGATTTTTTACTACCTCAAAATACTTTTTGTAAGTAAGATTCATTAAAATTCTACACTATGATTATTGTTTCATTTTTTAATAGGCGAAGCCTGAAGCTGCTAAGTGAAGGAAAAAGGAGATTAATCATTATGAAGAATTGATGCAATTGTTTGCCAGAGATAGAGCAACAGGTGACGCTGCTGCAACAGCTAAAGAGAGAACAAATCAAATGAATAATGAGCCAGCCATAGAAAGCATTGATGATATCGATAATTTCGTAGAAACTAATGAGATTGGTTTAGAAAATCTTGATACCGTTGATGATTTTAAGACACCATCACAAGGGAAGCTTCCAAGCAAATTGAAACCAAAGAGAAAAAAAAGAAAAGTTGAAGCGGAGGAAGATTTTACGTCAAAATTTTTAGGCTCAATGGACAAAGTTGTTGATGCCATAGACCATAGTACGAAGGTATTATACATTTACATTATATATTGTTACCATTTTATCTTTTACTTTTTTTTTATTATTATTATTTTGTCATCCAAACTTATTAGTTATAAGGTAATGGAAAGCTCTCGCCCACATGACTATTCAGAGACAAAGATCTATAATGAACTAGAGTTAATGGGTATGGAAGATGACGATATTGATAATGCATATCTTTTCCTGGTGGGTCATCCTGAAAGAGCACGAGCATTGTTTGGATGTTCGATGCATAGACGAATTTCTATGCTTCAAAAAATGATGCAAGCATAATAGAATATTAAAGGTTAATGATATTCATGTCTTAGGATCGTATTGCTTTTTGTTTTAACAGACTGGTTCGTGTTTTTTTTTTGAATTTTTATTTCATGTCTTAGGATCATATTGCTTTTTGTTTTAACAGACTGGTTCGTGTTTTTTTTTTTTTGAATTTTTTTATGGTTTGTGATTGGACCTTTAATTTGTTTATTTCCAACTTATTTTGCATTTAAGTTGTTGATGTTTAAGTCATTGATATGGTTGAAATATGGCAAAGGGTATGATTGTATAATTATATATTTTGATTATTTTTCTTTCTTTTCCATGCAACTCAAGAATACAATAAATAATTACTTTCATTTTATTTCTGTTGTTTTCCTTGCAACTCGAGAAGGCATATAATTTTTTAATATAACATTCCTTTCTATTCTTTTTTACCCTTTTCTTTTCCATCACATTCTTTTCCACTAAAAAAAACTCGAGAATACAATGTAATTGATAGGGAAAACACCCGCGGGAAGAAATTGACGGGAGAAATCAACGGACAGGAACCTGCTTCCCCCTTCCTCCAGATCAAGGGCTTCCCTCTATATCCTCTCACTATATATATATATATATGTGTGTGTGTGTGTGTGTATGTATATATCTATCTTTATAAGTAAGGGAGAAGAGCCTTAATTATTTGTCAAATATATACACATGCCACATCATACAAATCCTATGTGTCATCACCATATAAAAAAAACTTGATGATGTGGATTTTCCTACACACTTATTTCAAATAAGGTAATATTCAATTAAAATTTATATTATAACTATTTTCATTTAATAAGGTAATTAACAAAATTAAATTGTACTATTTTAATTCAAAATAATGTGTCATATAATAACACTTATAACTTTTTATTATAGTCCAAACTCACGACATCCTTTAATCTATTTTCTCCTTCTAATTTTAATCTTTTAGTTTTTTTTTATCTAAATGTTAACTCTTATTCCTCTAATTTTCTCTAACTTTTTCTTTTTAAAAAAATAAATAAATAATTTTTTAGTAAATTATGAGAACTTACTTTTAATGTAATTATATCTCTCATTAAAGTTTTGTTAATTTGAAATCTTTTTATTATCATGTTACATATTAAGTGAATTCAATTTTTATTATTTAGTAAACTGAATACAAGCTTTATGGATAGGCAGATCAAGGTTATCATCTATTTTTTAAAGAGTTTTTTTCTATTTTTGTAATCTCACACAACTTAATTACAATTCAGTATGTGAATGGTAAGACGTGTACTTTTATTAAATCTATATTACTTTTCAAATCTATATAATGTAGATATATATTTGATTGTTATAGAATGATTTATATTTTGTGCATATATATATATATACACACACACACACATTAGTTATTCAATAAAACGTCTAAATTGTTATAGTAATTTTTACAATTTATTTTTTCCAAGACTATTAACGTACACATTATTTATCAATTGTTGCAAGGTTAACATATTATAACTATAGGAAACGGAAATGTCACAATGACCAGACAATTTTTGTTAGCTAGAAAAATGTCAATTTATAACATACACATCTTTTTTAACCTTTACATTTCATTGATATATTATGGGAAAAATATGTTGTTATTAATTCATTTTAAGGGGTTAAAATTTATAAAGTATCACTAATACCGATAAAAAAATTCCTTTTACAGTCTGAAAGTTTTCACCATTTCATCTATCATTTTGACTTGTGATTCACATTCACATATTACGACATTTTATAATGTTAGCCGTGCATCGCACGGGTTTAACACTAGTATGTATATATATATATTTTACCTAGGTGTGTTCAAAAAAACCGGTTCTTAAAACCAACCCGGCCCAAGCCCGAAAAACCGACCCGGTTTATACCCGGGTATACCTAACCCGGTTCGGGTTTTTTCACTACTAGGCGGATAGGGACCCGGGTTGGGTTTATGAAATTCAAAATCGGGTTGGAACCGGGTATACTACGGGTCGGGTTGGAAAACCCGGTATAAAACCCGGGAAAACTCGGTTTAAAAACTGTTATTCGTGGGTCAAAAACCCGGTTCAGGTCTGATCGGGTAGGTCAGCAACCCGGTTCTCATCTTGTAACCCAAAACGTTTGGGTTTCGGTACAAATCGGGTAGGCTCAATACCCAGTTTTGTTCACGACTAATTTGACCATTAAGAATAGCACAACACCAAAGTCCAAACACTACACTCGGGTGACCTGGCCCATTTAGGAACTAACAGAATAGCGGCCTAGTTGATCCGCAAGAAGTCCGTGTTGAGTTGCCTCATTTATCAACTAACGTAATAGCAGACTAACTGATCCATTAAGCCCGTCAGTTGGCCCATTTGGCAACTAACATAATACTCCGACTGCCCGAGGTGGGAAGCAGTTGTGATTTTGATAATATTGTTTACCTATAAATTTCCAAATATTAAAGTGTAAATGATTTATGTTATTGATTTATATGATATTGGTTTAGATGTTGTTAAGTTACAAATGATGTCCGAAAATGTGTAAAATACTTGGTCAGCGTACTTTTCTATGAGTTCGTGGGTTCAAATATAGTAGTTGAATAAATGTAAATATTCGCGTTGTTCTGTATGAGTTATTCCATATCAAAAAATATATACATGTACATTACATTTTTATTATTAAAAAGAAACTACAATTATTATTTTTTGTTTGTTTTAAGACAAGATCTACCTTGAAACATTTTTAAATGTAGGCATTACAACCGTGGCCTGGTTGATCACTACATTTGTTGTTTTATATCAGTGAAATAAAAACTTGTGAATATTAATTATATGAAAAGTAAAGTCTTTTTGCTATGATAGAAAATTGATGTGGTCCTAGAATGGAAAAAAAAAAAAAATTAAAACCGAAAGCATCTAAGTAATTCTAAACTTTACATTTATAAAAAAACAAACAAAACTTGTTGCAATTTGTTGCAAAATACTTGTTATTTTTATTAGAAACTTATTTTCTAGGAATGTGTGGTGAGGGTTTCTTTCACAATGAAAAGCATACTTTTGGCACATGCCAAGAAGTAGACTCAAATTCCACTCTCTTCTTTCTATATATACAAACTATTTGCATTATTTTCGTCAATTCCCTCTCAACTCATAATCTCCTTCTTTCTACTCTTAAATCTCTCTCTATGTTATATTAAATATAAGAAAATATATATAAATATAGTGATATATATTTATATTTATTTTATATACATATTCATATATTTAATAACAAAGTAAGTATTGCTGTTTGGTGTGATTATTTGACAATGCCTGGAGAAATTATGTCTGAAAAAGCCTTTCAAGGGGTGCATGCCCAAGGAAAAGAAACCAATTCTTTCTTTTATAGAAGGTACCCTTATTTACTTTAATCTTTCATCCTTCAACATTTGTGATGATTTCTGTCACAATTATTGATCTTTTGTTCTTATATTCATGCATTTGTTATGAGTTTTGCATCATTTCAAAATCAGTATTACTTTCGTTTAAGGAGTCGGTATCTGGATAATTTATCAACTAATAGCTTGTTTGTATTATATCACGTCAAACGTATAGACATTATGAATATACATTTTTCCACGAAAATTTACGCATGTCCACTCATGAACTATTTAAGCTCCAGAAATTATACTTTTTACGTTTTATCAAACCATCACCCGTAATCTCTGCTGTAAAATAATTATTTACCGCTCTTATCATTTTTGTATAATTATTTTTAGTTTCAATCAACTATATATAATATATCCTTGTTAGAGTAAGGTTCAAATGAGTACAACAAGAATGGAGAAATCAATCAGAATATGCCATGTGTCACTTTTTTCCATTTCCTCTACATTTTTAAAAATTAAATATCTCTCAAACGATAAGTCGAAAACTCATAAAAATTGCACCATAATAATCAGCGTTTTATTCTTTTCAATTAGAGATGTGACAAAGTATACTTTCGACGAACTTTTTTTTCCCGTTTTTTGATGGGTTTTGAAAACAACTAACACATGTGTTACCGTTGAGTAACACATGTGTTACCATCGAGTAGTAGGTTTTGAAAACAACTATCACATGTGTTACCGATGAATTAACACATGTGTTACTGGCGAGTAACACATGTGTTACCGACGAATAAACATGTGTTACGGCGAGTAACACATGTGTTACCGGCGAGTATCACATGTGATACCAACTACTAACACATGTGTTACTAATTTTGTACCATTTACAAAACCCCCAAAAAGAAAATCGTCGAAAGTATGCCTTGAGGGATGGCAAATCGAAGAGGATAAAACGCTGAAAAATATGGTGCAATTTTCATGATTTTTCAACTTACCGTTTGTAAGATATTTGATTTTAAAAAATAAGAGGAAAAATGAATTTTTGTGACACATGACGCATTATGAATGATTCCTTTATTCTCATACAAAATCTCATTCTCATCGTTACCCATCATTCTTACTCATCATTTTTATAAAAAAAGTCAAAACAAGTGCAACCCGATAAAATTCGCCCAATCTTTTAAATTTAATGTGAAGTAACCTTTTTGAACTTGGGAATAACAATAATCTTTTTCGTAACTAGTTCCAATAACAAGTGCTTATTTGTTTAATGATATTGGGCGAATACTTTATGATATTATTACTATATATGTCGTTATATATTCGACAAAAAAGTAAATAATCTAGTTGTTTAATATTTAGTGATCCGATTAAATATTTTTTTTCTTCCAAGTATCTAGCGCCAAAAACGATGGGTAATCTGTTTATGCAAACAAGTGCTTAATTAGTTGTCTTATACCCATACATAATTAATGGTTAATTATTCACATGTAGTGGACGAATTTCGAAAAGTATAAATTATAAAGTAATCATATTATTATATTATTTTAATAGCTTTCAAAAGTCGTCGTTGAAAAGTCTTTGACTTGTTTATAGGTTGGAGGGAAAGATTGCGATTGTAACCGGTGGTGCCGGAGGAATTGGTAGTGCGACGGTAAGGTTGTTTGTCAAACATGGTGCTAAAGTAGTCATAGCGGACATCAACGACGAAATTGGACTTGCGCTTGCTAGTTCATTATCGCCTTTCGCCACATACGTTCATTGTGATGTTAGCTTGGAAACTGAAGTTCAAAAGTTAATAGACTCAACAATGTCTCAATATGGTCGAATTGATATACTATTTAACAATGCTGGTGTGCTCGGAAACCAGTCCGCGCACAAAAGCATTGTTAATTTTGACGTAGATGAGTTAGATAGAATAATGAGTGTCAATGTTAGAGGAGTGGCCTTAGGGATGAAACATGCGGCTAGGGTTATGATTCCTAGAGGCGGTGGATGCATAATCTCGACGGCTAGTGTAGCTGGCGTTATGGGAGGATTAGGCCCACATGCTTACACGGCTTCAAAGCACGCGATTGTTGGTCTAACGAAAAATGCAGCATGTGAACTGGGAAAACATGGGATTAGAGTCAATTGCATTTCTCCTTTTGGGGTGGCAACATCAATGCTTGTAAATGCCTGGAGAAACGACGATGAAGATGTTGAAAATGCGGAAATGAGTTTTAGGTTACCAAGCGAAAAAGAAGTTGAAAAGACGGAAAATTTTGTGAATAGTTTAGGGAACTTGAAGGGGACTACTTTAAAAGCTAAAGATATCGCGGAAGCAGCTCTTTACCTTGCTAGCGATGAGTCAAGATACGTGAGTGGTCATAACCTGGTTGTCGATGGCTCGGTTACAACGTCTAGAAATTGTGTTAATTTGTAAGAAAGTTATTGATTGAAGAGTTGGATATCATTGTAACTGTTTTTTTTTTCTTCTTTTGTGAGCAAATTGTTAACTTTGTTTACAAAGATGCACGAAATTCCGACAGTTTGTAGTAATAATCTAATTTGAATAATATTCTTTTGATATATTGTTCTTTTTACATACGTTTTCACAGTTTTTTCAAGATTAACACTATTTGATTCCAAATGTCAAAACTTCAATTAAAAATTATTATACAATTTTATTGTTGCAAGCTAATTGTGTTTCAAACGAGAACAGAAGATTGCTTATCAATATCAAAGTCAAAGATGGTTGTTGGATTTTTAAGTCCGTAAATTTCATAAAAGTCAACCATTTTGATGGTTAAAGTCAAAGATTGAGTGGATTCGCAATGTTATTATTTCTAGGATGCGTGTTGATATCACACTTGCAGAAAACCATTTCAATTCGTACTCTCCTCGTAAAAAGGTAACTCGTTGACCGATTTAGGATTTCAGATGATCCGTAGTATTGATATCTCAAATTTCGTGAAATCGTTGCAAAAATAAAGATGTAACTAATGACACATTTTTTTATAAGAAATTAAAAGCTACGTATACTTGACGAACATGTAGCAATGGCTATATCTACCTTCTACGTGGATCCAACTCTAAGCTACATTAAACTTATTTTTAACCACCTCGTTACTAAGATTTTGTCAAGTTTAGTAGTATTGGTATCGAAATGGTGACTCTAAATTTAAAACTAAGTACCGTATCAATCCATCACTCAATTTCAAAAGAGTGTACGAAAAGAATAATTCAAGTGGTTTGAATACAAATGGAATCCTCGTTCATTATATATAGTTCGTGTTTACTAGACATTGTACTTATTTGGTCAAACAAATAAAGTTGTCAATAAAGCATTTACGGTTTATGACAAAAGAGTGGTTACCGGTTAGTGATCACATACTAATAAAGTTTAGTGTATATTACTCCTAGTTTGTAAGTTTTGTTTTCCAAATGTCTGAAATTTAATTTACGCTTTTTATTATTATGCAAGTCTAATTTTAAACTTGTTTATTGTATGTATTCAAATTTTAAAAACGTAGTACTAATATGCATATGCTTATCATTGTATATAATGAATTAATAGAAAACTGTCTTTTTATGTGATAAGAACATACAAATATATTTTTTTCCAAAACTTAGAACACATATCATGGAAAATTTCAAACTCGAACACATCTAATTGTAAAACACGAAGGTTTTATACACTTTGTTACTATAATGTATAAATCATTACTTTATTTTATTAACCGTATTATTAAAAGGGTTTAATACAATTTCTTTTTCATACATAATAAAAAGGCTCGATGGCGGCATGCTTAAAGTTTAAACCAAATATACAAATCCATGCACATGCTTTACAACTCATCATCTCACAGTATACGGTGTAGCACTAGTTCCATATGTTGACCATTAGTCCATTACATATCTTAATTGGTAGTGGATGCTACAATTATTTATCACCTAAAGAAATTAGTTATTTGTAACCTATAAGTTTAAATTAATCATTTGACACATAAAATACACACTACGAAAACCAGACAATGAGTCATTTAGTTATGTATAGAGGTTGGATCAACTTCAAGATTTTAAAGTAAAGACACACACAAACTCGCACTTCTCACCATTTCATGTTGTTCTTTAATGACTAGTGTGATGCCTTCAAGCTCCTTCATATCATTATGAGTTTGCCACACGCTGTCAAGATTCCGTTAAGCTCCTTCCGGTTGAATCAAATAAAGAACGAAAAGAGCACCTTGTACTTGTACACGATTGTTTGTCACGTCCATTAACCGACAGCAAATGCCACAAATCGACTAGACCCACCTCTTTTCTTATTTTATATTTATATATCTAATAACTGGAAAAAGGGGTGAAAGTGAGGGAAAGGAGAGAAGCCAATGAGGAGGTGACAAGTGTCTCCTCATTTCTCCATTTTTTTATTTATTTCCTCTCCATTTCTCATTTCTCCAATTTTTTTTATACAATTCTCCCCCTTTCTTTATTTCTTCAATTTTTTCTATTTTCATTTTTTAATTTACCTTTTTGTTTTAAAAAAATTATTATTAAATAAAATTAAACTTAAAAAATAAAATTTTTAACATGTAAAATCTTCTATTACACTTTTGTTAAAAAATTAACAAATAATTAAATAAATTTGTTTATCTTTTTTTTTTTGAAAAAATATCACTTTAAAAATCTAAAAAAATAGTTTTTAACCTTTTTTCCTATTTAGTTTTTTCTTTGTTATATCATTTTAAAATTTGTGATGTATCATATATTAAATATAATGATGCACATTAATATTAAAAACAAGATGCAATAAAACTAAATTATTATTGTGTTCACCAACATTATAACTATGATACACTGATTTTCGCTGAATATGATGCATCGACTTTCAAAAATACTATAAAACATCGTTATAAAATTAAAAATGGTGCATCATAGTTATAAAATATGGTTCATCATAGTTATAAAATATGTTTCATCATAGTTATAAAACATGGTGCATCGAGTGTTTAAAATATCATGCATTGAATATTAAAATATACTATAAAACATCGTTATTGAACTAAAATGTGATGCATCGTAGTTATAAAACATGGTGCATCATAGTTATAAAAACATGCTTCATCATAATTATTAATGAGGATGTTCCATAAATAGATGACTTTGTATCGAGGTTTGTACACTTACTTATTTACCTAATCAATGATTTCATTATGATTATATTCTAATATATAGTTTTTTACGGGGTGCTTGGCTCAAACTCGGGAATAGAAATAAGAAAGGTAAAGGGTATATTAAGGGAATGAAATGAATATATAGTAGTATTACATTAGTCATTAATATAGCTTGATTCATTCAACTAATACATTTTTATCTGTATAAAGGTAAAAATAATACTATCGTTAATATTTTATTGTACATATAACATAAAAAAATATAAACTATAAACAATTAATACACTTGATATGTACTCGTAATAAGTAACGTACATGTAACGTTGGTATGTAAAATGTTTGTTATTTATAAATAAGCATCAAATGACTTATAATTTAATATGGTTGAGTTGGTAAATATTTTGATGAAATAGAACGATGATATATCCGATGATGGTTGACGGAGACATGGTTATATATACAGTAGCCTTCTATAAGGTGTTATTTAGATTTAAATAATTTCTAAACTGAACGATATTAATATCGGATTAGGATTACAGGTGGTCAATTGTTAAGTAGATCTGAAGAGACAAAATTACGAGCCAGAATAGTATGATATGATTAATTTAATTAATGCATTACTTACAATTTGAGGGTAGGATTACTTAAAAGTGAGTAATGATATAATACCTAATAACAAGACTAACACCATTAATTATTATCATACCCATTTCCCACCTTTAAATACCTTTAGTCAAACACATCCGAAAACATACTTGAAACTAACGAGAGTTCAAACAATTACATGGACACATAGAAGACTAACATATCATTATACAATTTTAAATTTGTGTATGGTATGACATTTTACAAATAAAGTTCTTTATTCTAGTAGTAAAATAAATTTTATTATTTTATTTCTAAATAAATTTTATTATTTTATTTCTACTATTGTGTTTCTCAATTTAAGATGTCATATTGAAGTGATTTTTGTAAGATATACGAATTTTCGATTTGTTGTGTGATTTTTTTTTGTTTTTATATGGTTATAGATTTATTTCCTATATATTTATATTTAGCTCTTAATGCATATACTAAGTGTACGTTTGTATCGTAGTTTACTAAATAATTATACTTTGCACACGTCAATGTATTCGTTTACATTCGTAACTAATCATCACGTACGATTATTACAAATATTTATGATGCATCCCGTGAAATCGCAGGTGTTAAACTAATAATAATAATAATAATGATAATGATAATGATAATGATAATGATAATAAATGGCGAGCTCAACTTGTCCTTGATCTCAAGAAGCTTGCATTGTAGTCATGCAGGCTCATTGTGAGTTCAATGACAACCCACTCAACCACTCAAGTATGAGTGCTCAATTAAGTCTCATGATAATTTATAAATGTTAACATACGAATTTATCAATTATCTAATAGTTGATCACTTAAAATAAATTTCACAAAAAAAAAATAATAAATAAACACCGGCCTTTTAATTTAACAAGATTCGTTATATATATATATATATATAGGGTTAAGTACCTGAAAATGCATTCAACTTGTCTCGAATGTCTATTGTATGTATTATACTTAAGGGAGGTGTATTTAATGCATCCAACTTTCAAAAACGGTTATTGTATGTATTTTGCTGACGTGTCATCTTCCTAAGATGCCACGTGGCATCTTAAAATGATGACACATCAGCAAAATACATACAAGAACTATTTTTGAAAGTTGGATGCATTAAATACACCTCCCGTAAGTATGATACATACAATAGACATTCGGGACAAGTTGGATGCATTCTCAGGTACTTATCCCATATATATATAGGGTAAGGTTCCAATGAGAACTCTTCAAAAATAAGAACGGTAAGAACACTTCATAAATGCACAATTAGCCTACAAAATCATTAAATTAACACTCACACATCTCAAATATGTGTAGAAAAATTGATTAGAATAGATGTGAACTTTCAAAAATACACAAAAATCGAAAAAATGATTGATGCACAATTATAAAGATAATCGTGCATCAATCATTTTTACGATTTTTGTGCATTTTTAGAAGTGTGCATTTCTTTTTCTTTACACATTTGAGATGTATGACTATGAATCTAATGATTTTTGTTGGCTAGTTGTGCATTTATGAGGTTATCTCACCGTTCTTATTTTTGAAGTGTTCTCATTTGATCCAAACTCTCTCTCTCTCTATATATATATATATATATATATATATATATAGAGAGAGAGAGAGAGAGACTTGGGATCATGTGAGAACAAGGAGATTCCATGAGAACGGTGAGAACATATCTCATCCCTCCATTTTTTGATCAAAAAACCTGATTTTGAAGGTGACATTTTTGTAAATACTTTGAAGTTTGATTTTGAAGGGTTCACATAAGGATTGCTAGGTGAAGTTTAATTTTTTTTACTTCACAATGGTTTTAACATGGTGAAGTTTTATTTAATTTTTGTTAACAATAATGTTTGAAGTAATGAATTGATATGTATAAACATTAATCTCTTCAAAAACTAATGTTAACAAAAAAATTTTTTACTTAATCTCATTAACACTAGAAGAAAAAAGCCATATTGCAACGACAAATGTCATCCCAATAGGGCAACATGTCGTTCCTATAAAGCTTTTGCAACGACATGTCGTTGCAATAGTGTCGTCTCAAAGTCCTCGTCCTTCAAAACCTTTTGAGATGACATTTTGCAACGACACACCGGGCCCACTCCTTAATTTCCGTACTTCTTAAGTAATTCAAAAATAAATACCTTTAGGAACGACATTTGTTGTCTCAAAAAGTATTATTAACAAAATAATAAAACAAAAAATAAATACCTTTAGGGACGACATTTGTCATCTCAAAAAGTATTATTAAAATAAAAAACGCAAATTAAATACCTATTGCAACGACATTTTTTGTCCCAGAAAGTATGAGTATTTTAAAATAGATGGACCTTTTTCAATGATATTTGTCGCCCCAAAAGGTTACTGTCGTTGCAGAAAGTCCCTGTAATGTGGACAACATTTTGCTGTATTTCGATTTTTCCCGGCACGAGCCTGTTTAATTTCTGCAGATCACCTGCACTCTTACTACATATATTTTATAGTTTATCGCATCCAAAACACACCAAATTAACAATTTAAACATCCGGATAAATCATCAAATGGTCACAAACACATATCGAGTTCTAACATTCAACAAGTTTAAAGGTTAATAGTTTAAACAATTCAAAAAGATTCAACAAACATTGTTCGACAACAAAATAAAAGACTAACACTTAGATAAGCAAATTTACTCGTGATCCAAATCCTCACCCGAATCCTCACCTTCTTCTTCCTCATCCCCGTCTTCTTCCTCATCCTCGCCTTCTTCCTCATCCTTGCCTTCTTCCTCATCCTCGCCTTCTTCCTCATGCTCATTCTCACCTTTTACAATAGTGGGTTGGTACGGTACAAACTTAGGAACGAGAATTTTTGCCTTTTTTAAGATCGAGCATAGAGAGGTCATGAACTCATTTTGAGACTCAATTTTGTTGTTGTTGAGACTTCATTTGTTCTTGTTGAGCCTTCAACATTTCCTCTAGTTGTTTTTGTGAACTCATTTGTGATCCTTGTGATTGGACACTTGAACATGAACTTGGTCCAACATTTGTAACCTTTCTACCGTGTCCCTTACAATGCCCACGACTCTCCCCCAAGATTTTCTTCAATATAGCCTGTTGTGCTGCACACCGGTCGTTGGAATTTATAATGGTGATACGAGACAATAGTGGCTTTTAAATTTGTAAGGCTGGGGCCTAGGGTTACTATTATACTAATCAAAGGGCTAGCAAAGGAAAAGTATGACCAAGGATCGTTCTTTAAAGCGCGGCAAATTGAAGCTATGGGATTTAGAAACTTTTATGTATTTAGCTAGGGAGAAAAGAGTTGGTTTTGGTTTTGGTTTTGGATTTTCTATTCTAAATTATATTAAAATAAACTGAAAGGTGGAGGTTACTTCGGGCGTTCAGCAATTGAAGCGATTGTCTACTATGAAGTGGTTTATGAGTTGTTTAATATGGAGAGTTCTAATGAGGATAAGTTCGTAAGTTAATGTGAGCTATTACTGCAATCCTTCTATCGGGCTAGCGCGGAGGTGTCCACAATCAGGCAAATAGAATGTCACGTGGGTTGCAGCATATATTAAAGCATACACCGAAAGTTCTCTCAAATGTATACCCATATTATCTGACAATTAATCTCGAATCCTATTCCCCAATCTCGGTCGTCAGAGATGTCTGAATCATGACATAGTTTGTTGAATAAACAATCTTATGAACGAGGTTTACCCTCACCGGAATAGGTTGGACTAACTGGTCTAGGCGACCGGATAATATGTCATCACTTATTCGTACGAATTATCCACATTACTCAGGTATGCAAGAATATAGGGATGATTTGTACTACAAATGGAAACTTAAGTAACACGTTTGTTATTCGATTCATAATATAACTACCTTCGGTCATTCTCGACTTCCATACATTTGTACTCCGCCGTAGGCGTTTCCAGTACTATATCAGAGAACAGTCGAATAGGGGCCGTCATATTACTTCACGATATTTAATGCCAATTGTATTTCACTCTTATGATGATCCTAAGGAAACAATCAAACAAGAACATGCAATAAGACGATCAAAGCAACAGTTCGATATAAGCATACAAAGGTGTTATTTAAGTCGAGGATATTCCGAAAGTTGTCCCACAAATATCGTTTATATGAATTTAATCTTAATCTACCTCTATTCCTATATTCTGTGTCTCTTGGATCCTATTTTGTTCTAGAGAACACCGGCCATGCCGAGCTCAATGATTCAATCTAACATAGTATAACTAAGTGACCTATATCCTATGAGTTAGCTACGTTCATTTTTGGATAAGGTTTTAGTCATAACATGAGTTGGGCAGATAAACGATAAAGATTTAATTCATACATCTATTTATAATATAAACCGTCCGCAATTTCATAACATACAACACAATTACATATTTAAAACTCTCTAAACGACTATCATAGCAAACAATTGAGCTATCTAGTTCATTATGGCAATTTTAACATGCATATTTAATTTATAAAATAAAGAACAAACATATTTAAATATGGAAGACAGATTAAAACCTGGGAAGGTATACAAATAACTCGTAGCTAGAATGCGTCCCGGAGCACCTCCGTACAAATCTTCCTTAGTTAATTAGTTAGCTATTCTAATTAATTAAACTAACCTAAAGGAAGAAATACTAATTTTTACAAGAAAGATATAGAATGTAGAAAGTGTATGGTGTGTGTATCCAAGGTGTATCTTCAAATGAACCATGAGCTCCCTATTTATAGGGGAAAATTGGTGCTTTCTAGCAACTTTTGGCACATTTTAGCAAAAGGTGGAAAGTTGCTAGCACATGTACCCTAAAGCGCGTAAAGGTCTAGCACGTGTACCCCAAAGTCGCATAAAAGGCCTAGCACATGTACCCTACGAGTACGGGCGAGGAAGAAAAAGTGCACGGGAGATAGGGGAGGGGTGGCCGTCGCCGGTGGTGTGGTGGCTAGCGGCGGCTGCCCTACCACCGTCCCGGTTCCCCGTCTTTTGTTTCGTTACTTGATTCGTGCGTATCTTCTTCGTTATCCGTCCGTTTGCGTTGATTCTTTTTGCGTTGGATTCGTTTTTCAAAAAAAAAATATTTTCATGAAAAGAAATCTCAAAAATATGTCTCTGATCTTTGGATGTCTCGTTTGAATCTTCCGGCGTACGTAGAATCTTCATTCTTCATCCGTTTTTGTTGATTCTTCTTCTGTTAGATTCGTATTTTGAAAACGGATATATTGGATAAGAGAAATCTTAGTGATGGTCAATTTTGCCTTTAAATCTTGTCTTGATGTCTTGAATCTTCAAACGTGTGTGGAATCTTCATTTTTCGCCCGTTTTGCTTGATTTTTCTCGTGCAACTCTATTTTGCCCTTCTTGACAAAGTTTCATTGATTTGAACATTATCTAAGTATATTTTCCAAGTATCGTTCCAGAATGGGAGAGATATCGGTAGTAAAAATGTGACTTTTTACGCGATATCATAGCCTTTTCACTCATTGGAGTGGAACTCCCACTTCTTCTTCAATGCCACCATTTTGCGCTACAAGTTACAAAACATAAACTGTTACTAGTGACCAACTTGACCCATTCCACTTGTGTGACTCATGAAATATATAACCCACAACTTTTTGGACCCATATGAACCATGTGACCCAACATGTACATGTAATAGTGTATGTTTTTACATACGACACAGATAACTACGAGTAGCTCACATACTCCATATTATATAAGAAAGGGAAATACTATGTAGTTTATATTAGGGGATCTAGACAAGGATGATCTATCATATTACCGAATTCCGACACAACCCATATGCTATATGTAGTAATAACACAGATAGAATTGTACACTTACATTATCTATCTTGGCTTTTTTGTTGACATACCCTTTATACCCTTTATCCTTCTTATGCATTTTGAAGTGTTCATCAACGAGACTAGGATATTTATCCGTTTCCTTGTTTCGCTATAAACATAAAATATGAACATATATTAAAAATCAATCAAATTAATCAGGGAAATAGAGAATTATCATTAAAAATAATAATTAGAAAGCTACTTCTTCATGTCGTCGGGCAGCATACGATTTGGTTCCATGTCCACTCGGATATTTTTGTTTAGTCCTATTAACCGTATTAACCTCCGAGCGACTCATATTATCAGGGTCTAAGTAAAAGTCCACATACTTTTCCCACTCAACTTGCTCCATGTGAGGCGGTGGAAATTGTCTGATTTCTTGCGGATGCTCAAACCCTTCCCGATCTTTAAAAACCTTCTGCTTAAATCGTCTTTTCCAATTTCGTTATCTTTCACCACACATGAGGTCTACCCCTCTTCTGATCATGTCTGCATAGGCCCCTTTGAAGTGTGACTCCATGTCAAAGTAAAACTGTAGTTTATAAGAAATGGTTAGATAGTGTATATAATTATAAATTTACAGTAATATATTAAATAAGTTAAATTCAACCTCAATCTCGGGCCAAATGTGGGTTTTATCAGTGTCGGTGTTGTTTCCCACGAAGAGAAATATTTGGGGATTGGTTCTACCAAGGTCCCAAGTAGACTGGAGAAGAGAGAATAATTAGGGCCAACTGTTCGTGCTGTGAACTGATCGAAAATGTCAAACTCGATCGGCAACGCCTTCTTGCCGTTAGCCTTCCGCAATCTCCGTAATTTTTGGTTTGTTGTGGGACCACGGACATTAGTTTCTGCAATATTCAATTGAAAAAATCAAAATTTCAAGTAATTATATACACTTAAATAAAATATTCTAAAATTTCTTACTTTGACAAAAACTAGGTGGACGCCAAGGACCCCTCGGTGGATCACCACCTCCATCCCTAACGTGACTTTGTCCAACACATGCCATCTGCAAATATACAAGTTTACAACCCTACAAACCAACAAACTCAATACATACATATAACCAACATTATTAAACTAATAAAGCAATACAAATTTAACTAACATAATTGAATCAACAAACTCAATAACAATTTCACTGGAAGTTTTTACATATAACAATTACAAATCAATCAGACTCATCGCTAAAATAATATTGTGCTTCACGTTCATTATCAGACTCCAAATCTTCACTATCAGAATCACCGATGACATCATCATCGTCATCTGAATCATCAATAAAATCAGCATGAATTGTATCCAAATTAGCATCGTCTACATCAATTTCTGTTAGTTGGCCATTTCCACGCAAGCTCGTATAAGTCAAAGTATCCAAATTAGCATCTAATGCAAGATCGGATGAATTGATGTCATGTATAACATCTTCTTCGTTCACTTCATCGATTTGTCGATACCAAATCTTTCTATGATTGACCTCTTGGAAGACCCTCCAAAGTTGGCTTCTAGACGGGTCTTGAAGGTAAAAGACTTGTTTTTCTTGTGTTGCAAGAATGTATGGTTCATCTTTATACCACTCATTACTTACATGAATACTAGTAATGTTATTCTTAGTGACACAATGTTGGGTTCCACGAGTGTTGTTAGTTTTGAACCATTTACATTTAAACAAAACAATGTTGCAACCACTCATGTAATTGAGCTCCAAAATTTCTTCCAACAGACCATAATACGTAGATCCATCAACCCCGGGCGTTGAAACTCCGCTGTTTTAAGTTGTACGATGTACGTCACGATTGTGAACTATAAACCTCACACCGTTTACTATGCAAGCGGTGTAAGAGTTTGCATCCATCGCAGGTCCAGATGCTACTTTTTTGTTCCAACTATAGATATAGATACAAACAGGTGATTCATTTAATTTTCTCAAAATCATTATTCCTAATTTTACAAAATCAGCAATTAGATCCCGTAATCGAAAATATAAAAATGAGTATTGTACCTAGCAGCCTGCGGTGGTTGGTTGAGGTGGTGCCCGGAGCTAGGGAGTGGTGACGGTGGCGAGACCTTTCCAGCGGCGGCAGTAGGTGTACGGTGGTGTTGGGTGTGCAGCGGAGGCAGTGGGTGTGCGGTGGTGTTGGGTGTGCAGCGGCGGTAATGGGTGTGTGGTGGAGATGGAGGTGCAGTGGCGGAAGTGTGGGCAGTGGTGTGTGGCGGAAGAGATGGAAGATGATCGATGGATATAATTGTTTGGAGAAGAAAATAAAAGTATCAAACTATCAGATCTGTTTGTGCTTTTTATTTTTATTATTATTCTTTTTTGTTTTATTAGTTTTTGGAACGACATTAATAATATGTCGTTGCTGAAAGCTGTGTCTGAAAGCGAACCGGGAAACGAAAAATTTCCGAGGGAATTTTAACTTTTTCGTGAAAATTCTTTGAGACTACAATGTCGTGCCTAAAGGTCCTAATGTCGTCCCAAAAGTTATTTTAATTTATTTTGACTATATCAACAAAAATATAAATTTAGTATATATGTCATTCGGTAGTTAACAAATTAATCCCATTACACTTAAATCATTGTTAGTGACGCAAATCACCAACATTGAGTACGACGATAATACAATGTGAAAAAAACTATGGCTTCCAACTGATATACGTTATGATAACATGTTTGATCTACTTAATGTTCGTTTTCCAATATAAGATAAGTAATTAGTATGTTCCAACACATATCCATCACTTTTTATTTGTTCGATCACCTTTTCAATGATGTATATCAACACTCGTAATTAAAGTTCTTACTTTCTTCGGTAGTAACTAAGTTCGTTTTACAACTTTTGCATATGCTCGCCAATTAATATACTCACAAACACATCCGCCAACATATAAAGAGCTTTTAACATAAATAGCATAAACGCCTTAGGGTTTCATGAACTCAAACTGTTTTTAAGGTCAACATAAATAGCGATGAAGTGCAATGATATATCTTGATTGAATCAAAAGACACATGTTTCATAAATGACTCATTTGTTAAGATGTGATCAACGTTAATGATGTATAGCGAAAAAGTAAACCATGTTTGATCAGCATCTCACCATCACCGTTTATTTTTCCAATATCAACTACTTACTTGATGTTACTCGTTCTACTTTCAGATTCCAATAGGTGTGACATATGTTTTATTTTCATGCTCAAAAATGACATTCTCATAATGAAGATTCATTAAAGAAACTGATATATTTCAAAATAAAGTGAATCATTGAGTAAGCCCTATTTCAATTTTTATATGATTTCACTCAACACAACCTAACGATACATCAAATACCAATTATATGTACTTAGAATAAAAGCTGGTCAATATACTTACAAACACCTATGTCAAACATTTATATGTTACTTTTGAAAGACGACTATTATAAGTTGTTTCACAACTAACACAAATCGTATAATATTTAGAATATTCCGTTAATTTTCCCAATCTAATTAAAATGTGATTAAACTTAACTTTTAACTTTACACTTTAATTCATATTTATTTCACAAGCTAAAAAGTGGCCAGGTAAATTTTTATTTCCCGATTTGGAGGGAAAAAAAACTTTTAGCCACGACACTGTCGTTGCAAAAGGTAGCCCGGAAAATAATTTTTTTAAACAAAAAAAGTTAAAAATAAAAATAAAACCTTTAGCAACGACATTGTCATTGCAAAAAGTAACCCGGGAACGTTTTTAGGTTGGAGACAAAACTAGAAAAATAAAAAATAAAAATAAAACTTTTTGCAACGACAGTGTCATGTCAAAAGGTAACGCGGGAAATCATTTTCTTTTGGAGGCAAACCAAAAAATAAAAATAAAATAAAAATATCTTTAGGGACGACATGTGTTGTCCCTTAAAGTTTAGTCAACAAAGAATACGAGTCAAAGTCAAAAAGGGAGAATTTTTTGTCGTTTAGCGACTTTCAGGGACGACATCTTGTAGTTGCAAAAAACGTTCGTTGCAATAGGTCTTTTTTCTTGAAGTGATAAAACAATGAGAACCTATACAAATAAAAATTTAATAGCATCATAACCTTGTCTTAAGAAAAAAAATAATAAACTTAACCTCACAAATGATGTGAATTAAAAAAAAACTTCACATGATCAAAATGATGTGATGCTATAAAAAAACTTCACATGAGCAAAATGATGTGAATCTAAAAGAAAAAAAAACTTCACATGAGCAAAATGATATGAATCTAAAAGAAAAAAAAACTTCACATGAGCAAAATGATGTGAATCTAAAAAAAAAGCTTCACATGAGCAAAATGATGTGAAACTAAAAAAAAAAAAGCTTCAAATGAGCAATATGATGTGAAGCTAAAAAAAAAAAGCTTCACATGAGCAAAATGATGTGAAGCTAAACAAAAAAAACTTCACATGAGCAAAGGTGATGTGAAGCCTCCAAAATCAAACTTCAAAGTAGTTACAAAAATGCCACCTCCAAAATTAAGTTTTTTGATCTGAAAATGGACGGCTAAGTTGTGTTTTCACCGTTCTCACGGAATCTCCTTATTCTCACATGATCTCAAGTCTATGTATATATATCTTGAGATCATGTGAGAACAAGGAGATTCCGTGAGAACGGTGAAAACACAAATTAGCCATCCATTTTCAGATCAAAAAACTTGATTTTGGAGGTGGCATTTTTGTAACTACTTTGAAGTTTGATTTTGGAGGCTTCACATAAGGATTGCTAGGTGAAGTTTATTATTATTATTTTTTATTTCACAATAGTTTTAACATGGTGAAGTTTTATTTAATTTTTGTTAACAACATGTTTAAAGTAGTGAATTGATATTTATAAACATTAATCTTTTCAAAAACTAACGTTAACAAAAAAAAAATATTTACTTAATTTCATTAAAACTATGTGAACCTAAAAAAATAAAAAATTATAGCATCATAACCTTATGTTAAGAAAAAAAAAAACTTAACCTCACTAAAATGATGTGAAGCTAAAAAAAAGTTTCACATGAGCAAAATGACATGAAGCTTAAAAAAAAGCTTCACATTAGCAAAATGATGTGAAGCTAAAAAAAAATCTTCACATGAGCAAAATGATGTGAGACCAAAAAAAAAAAAGCTTCACATGAGCAAAATGATGTGAACAAAAAAAAAAGCTTCACATGAGCAAATGTGATGTGAATCCTCAAAAATCAAACTTCAAAGTATTTACAAAAGTGTCACTTCCAAAATCAGATTTTTTGATCAAAAAATGGATGAGTAAGATATGTTCTCACCGTTCTCACGGAATCCCCTTGTTCTCACTAGAACTCAATCCTATATATATATATATATATATATATATATATATATATATATATATATATATATATAGGGATGGGTTCTGGTGAAAACAAAGAGTTTAAAAAAACAGCAAAAACACATCCCCACCCTCCATCTAATCTAACAACATATATATATATATATATATATATATATATATATATATATATATGTATATATATATAAGGGGTGGGGATAAAAAACGGTGAAGACATTTTTTGATTCCCAATTTTTTTAAGTTGTTAATTTATTTTTTTTTGCTTCACATATCAATTTTTTTGTGAACCCTTATATTTTTTTATTCACATAAAATTTTGGTCATGAATTTTTATTTTATTTTTCGCTTCACACAAAGTTTTTTTAACTTTTTTTAATTGTGAACTATTTTTTTCATATAATTTTTTTGTAAATTTTTTCACAAAATATTTTAATTTTTTTTTTATAATGAACTTTAATTTTTTGGGGGTTCACAAAATTTTTTTAATATTTTCAACTATGAACCTTAATTTTTTTTAGTTCACGAAAAGTTTTTAACTTTTTCAATTGTGAACTTTTTTTTTCCAAATGTGAACCTTAATTTTTTTTAGGTTCACATAAAGTTTTAAAAATATTCAGTCGTGAACATTTTTTTCAACTATTAACCTTAATTTTTTTGAGTTTGCGGAAAGTTTTTTTCTTTTTTCAATTGTGAAGCTTAATTACTTTTTTTAGTTCACGGAAATTTTTTAACTTTTTTTAATTATGAACTTCTTTTTTTCAACTGTGAACCTTAATTTTTTTAAGTTCACAACAAGTTTTTAACTTTTACAATTATGAACCTTATTTTTTTTTGTTTTGGGTTCACAGAAAGTTTTTAAGTTTTCAATTGTGAACCTTAAATTTTCTTTTGGTTTTCAGATTTGACTTTATTTTTTTTTTAAAAAAAAAAATCACACAAAAAATATTTTTTGTGTGAACATTAATTTTTTATGGTTTACTTAAAAAAAAGGTTCACACATTAAAAAATTGTGAAAGAAAAAGTGTTTTCACTATTTTTAATTTATCTCCACCCCTATTTATATATATACAAGTTAGATTAGATGGAGGGTGGGGATGTGTTTTTACTAGTTTTTTATCTTCTTGTTTTCAGAGGATCTCATTCATAAATATATATATATATATATATATATCTTATATATTAAAAGAAAAATCTTTAAAGAATATTAGCCATTAGATTGAGATCAATAACTAATATCTAACCCTTAATTAATTTAATGACATCATTAATTCTATTTTTATGTGACTAAAAGACTAATATACCCTTCTATGTTTACAAAATGCACCCTTCACTATTTACAGTATAAGTCCTCTATTTTTTCTTTAATTGTAAATAATCCTCTATGAAAATTTTAATTTAATAACTACTATATTATTTCTTTCATAATTCAAACTTTTCATAAAATCTTTTTTATTTTAAAATTTATGCACCCCCAACAAGTTATTTTCAATTCTAAAATAAAAATTGAATTCTTTTTTCAATTTCTAATTTACAATGCTTGGATTATAGATGCTAAAGGTTTGATTTCCAATGGGTTTTAGTGTATCTATACATCTACTAGTTTATAATATTTATAATGATAGTCGTCTCAATACCCGTCGGGTACCCAAATAGTATTACACATCATATTTTAATATTTATTTGCGGGTTTCGGTTATGCCATGTATGTAACTTTAACGAAACAAAAAAAATGAGTTATAGAAAATACAACACAAATTTGAAACACGAAAAAAAAAACAATACTGTATTACAAGATTTGAAATCTTAAAGCTAAAAATTTAACTTTTTAGTCAACTAATTAAAATTTTGGTACATAATATAGTTCTTCTATAAAAGAATAATACAAATAAAAAAAGAAGTGGTATTATGCACAATATTATCAATAATTGATTAATTAATTTACTATTTCCCATTAATTTCTCTATATCTCGATTTACATCCCTAAAATAATTTACCATTTAATTTTCTAAGGTTTTGTGAACGTCATTCGAGTCGGTAGAGTCTGCATTTGAGTTGTTATATTTTGTCATCATTCGTCAAAGTTAAAAAGATAAAGTAATGCATTATAGGTTGTTGATTTAAATTACAGAGAGTAACTTAGATGGACAAAAATCACCAATGCACTGCAGAGAGCAATATTTTTTAGATACAAAGTATTATTTACTTGCTAAATCGGTAAATTTGCTTATTTGGAAAAACATATCCGTACGATTTTAAATAATACAGTATTATTAAATATTAATACAAATAATAAGGTGATATCATACATAATATTATCCCTATTAATTAATTTGTTTATTTGGACTTATCAATTCAAAATCTATCACAATTTAAATCCTTAATACATTTTTTATTTAAAATTAATACAATACAAACCGATGTACCGTACACCAACACCAAAAAACTAATTAAATCCATATAAAACATCCATATAAGACATATCATAAACTCAACCCGCAAATTTTGCGGGTCTTAAACTAGTCTATCTTTATAACTAAGGGAGGAGACCCTTAATTATTTGTCAAATATATACACATGCCACATCATACAAATCCTATGTGTCATCACCATATAAAATAAAACTTGATGATGTGGATTTTCCTACACCCTTATTCCAAATAAAGTAATATTCAATTAAAATTATATTATAACTATTTTCATTTAATAAGGTAATTAATAAAATTAAATTATACTACTTTAATTCAAAATAATGTGTCCAAACTCATATTCCTCTAACTCAAATTTATATTATAACGATGTACCGTACACTTATAACTTTTTATTATAGTCCAAACTCATGACATCCTTTAATCTATTTTTTCCTTCTAATTTAATCTTTTAGTTTTTTCATCTAAATCTTAACTCTTATTCCTCTAACTTTCCCTTTTTAAAAAAATAAATAAATAAACTTTAGTAAATTATGAGAACTTACTTTTAATGTAATTATATCTTTCATTAAAGTTTTGTTAATTTAAATTTTTTTTATTATCATCTTACAGATTAAGGGAATTCAATTTCTATTATTTAATAAACTGAAAACATGCTTTATGGATAGATAGATCAAGATCATTATCTATTTCTTAAAGAGTTTTTTTCTATTTTTTTAATCTCACACAACTTAATTACAATTCAGTATGCGAATGGTAAGACGTGTACTTCTATTAATTCTATATTACTTTTCAAATCTATATAATGTAAGTATATATTTTATTGTTGTAGAATGATTTATGTTTTATGCATATATATGTACATTAGTTATTCAATAAAACTTCTAAACTGTTATAGTAATTTTTACAATTTATTTTCTCAAGACTATTAACGTACACATTGTTTATCAATTGTTGCAAGGTTAACATATTATAACTATAGGAAACGGAAATGTCACAATGACTATACAATTTTTGTTAGTTAGAAAAATGTCAATTTATAACATACACATCTTTTTTAACCTTCCCATTTCATTGATACATTGTGGGAAAAATATGTTGTTATTAATTCATTTTTGAGGGGTTAAAATTTATAAAGTATCACTAATACCGATAAAAAAATTCCTTTTATAATCTGAAATTTTTTACCATTTCATATATCATTTTGACTTGTGATTTACATATTACAATATTTTATAATTCTAGCCGTGCATCGTACGAGTTTAACACTATAGTATATATATATATATATATATATATATATATATATAAAACCATATACATGACAAAAAGGAAAGAATACGTTATTAATTTTATTTAAAACCTAATATACTCCGTAGTTGAGTGAGTAAACAACAAAAGAAAAGGTTTTATTAAATTAAATAGTCTGATTGGGATTTGAGAATCGTAATTCATGTTTAAACAGGTTTTGTCAACCATCATTATACCAATGTAATTTGTTTATACAAAAAATCAAATATTACAAAAGCTACTTTCTTAAAAGAGACGTGATCTAGATATTAATAACTTATTATGTATTGAGTGTTTGTGGACGGCATATCTAAAAATCAGGGATTTTGTCGTTACTAAAAGTGAATAAGTTTATAGTTTGAGAGCGTATACAACTTGACACATTACTCTGTATATTTAATTTTGAAAAATTATATTGTATGTATTCAAATTTTAGAATTGTAGAAATCAATACCCCTCATCCCCTCAAAAAACAATCACTCCTCTAATCCTACACCTTAATTGATTATCATACACCTTTATAATTAGTTTAAGACATTTCTTTATTAACTTATACTTTTAAAGAAGTCTAATGACACAAATACCCCTATATCTTATCAAAAGGACAAAATTAACATTTCCTAACTATGGAACTACCAATAATATATTATCCATAATATTGATTGGAAATTACCATTTCTTTTAATTCTACATATTAAAGATTAATTAGTCTAAATTATTCATATAATTAATAGTCAACAGAACCCCTAAAAGCAAAATTAATAGGGTGTACGGGCAAAACAATATTAAAACATGAATTTTACTTAATTTTTTTCATTTTATATATAGTTATTCTATGTAGTTAGAAAAATTTTAAATTATAAGTGTACTTTTTCTTTAGTTTTACATTTTTTAACGACAATTTTAGATTAACTATGCTTGATTTTTACCATTTTATCACATATGAAGGAAAACCAACAACAATTTAAAAAATCAAAATCTTTTTCATATTTCATTATGTTTATTTAAATCTTTAAAGAATATATAATGTTCAAAAGTTTTTACATTAGTTTAAAATGTCATTTGACAATATTCAGGTGCAAACATATTATTCGCAAACACTGATCATATCATGTTTTTATCATTGTTAAAATTGTCACCGCTGCAATGCGTTGGTGATTTTCTAGTATATATATATATATATATATATATATATATATATATATATATATATATATATATATATATATAATCTCCTACTTACTTTAGAAAATATATCCGTTACCTTACCATATCCACTTTCAAACCAAACGCATATCAACTTTCACGTGTAGATCTCTTCCTTTTTAAGTAAATATATCATTGAAGCAATTTGTAGTGCACATTTTACAATGTGCACATGTTAGAGTTGTTATATGTAAACGAGATGGTAAATAAACTTTTATGATTTTCAGGTCCACACTTATGACCGCGAAAAGCAAGTGACCGTTTTCAGGTTACTAAGAGTGTTCAATAGGTTATGTATATAATATGCAAAATGGTGTAAAGGAGAACCTAAAAGCATTAATATTTGGGGGAGATTGTTAAGTCAAAGACTGTTTGGGTTGAAATCGTCACTGCTGAAAGAGTACAAGGCATTAAAACTGTTAGTGTTATGGTTAACAATGTCTTCAGAGAATTATTACCGGATGAAGAAAGTTGAAGAGAATACAAATGTTTACAACTAAAGCTTGAATATTACCACTGAAGGTTATATGATTAACACTGATAGTTTGTTTTGTAAGTAGTTATAACTGTCTATGTAATTATAACTGTTAGTATTATTATAGCAGTTAAAACTGATTGTGTATTTATACTTAGTATTATATCACAAATGAAACAGTTTCGCTGAAGGTTGTTTTAGTTTCCACTGAAAGTGTAAATGTGGTAGTAACAACTGTTTATAATTTTGTGATAATTATGAGTTGGTTGGGCAGTTAGAGTCTTATATGGAATGAGAATGATTCCATAATAATAGGCGATTGTACAGGACTCTATAATCTATAAATAGAGTTCCGTAGACCTAGTTTAGGTTAACATAGTATTGTACAGCTTCTAGGTGTAAACCCTAGTGTATTCGTCTTATCATTCAATAAGATTGAAGCTTTGATTTATTACGTGTTTTACAAGTCTTTATTATTGTTTAATCAATTCTTGATCTTCTTAAATATTATTGAGTGTGATTCCGCAACTTCTCAATAATAGTTCAAAGCGTATTATTGTTAGTGTTTATTAGATTAAACTGGGACTTAATCACAAATGGCGGAAAGAACTTCTCGCGGATGTTTGTTTAATTTTGCAAAGTGCATGATTATTATATATATAAAAATGTGTACATGCAAAAACCAACGGCGGATGACATTCAACGCTTGTACGAGAAACATGGTAACTAACATGGTTTTCCGGGCATGCTTGGTAGTATAGATCGTATGCATTGGGCATGGGCGAAATGCTCTAACGCGCGGAAAGGGCAATATACACGAGGTGACCACGACTATCGTACTATTATGCTTGAAGCCGTCACCTCGTATGACATGTGGATTTGGCATGCATACTTTGGTGTTGCAGGGGCTAACAATGACTTAAATGTTCTTAATTCTTCTCTATTGTTTGATGAGTTGCTCGACGGCTTTGCTCCGGAACAAGCCTTTATGGTTAATGGTGTTGAGTACAAAAATGAGTATTATCTTGCTAACGGGATATACCCAACATGGGCATCATTTGTCAAAGGATTTTCAAGTGAAGTTGATCCGAAGAGAGTCAAGTTTACTCGAGCACAAGCATCTGCACGAAAATATGTTGAAAGGGCCTTTGGTGTACTTCAAGGCCGATGACATATACTACAACAACCGACAAGAGCTTATAAGGTCAACCATAATATAAGAATCATGTATACATGCATATTGTTGCATAATATAATCCAAGAAGAGCAAGGGTTAAATATTACCGAAAATGAAGATTATTATGTTCATGTTAGGAATTTGCAAATGACCTGGATCGAGAGATGTGATACACAAAGGCAGAAAAACAAGGAACTATGCGATAAAGACATCCATGACAACCTCCGAGCCGATCTTGTGGAACATATTTGGGAGCATCGTCCATAGTTTATGCTTATTTAATCTTGTATTTTATTTCATGTACTTTTATTTATGCATCTTGTCAATGTACTTTTAAATATTTATGAACTTTTAATTAATGTATTTAAATTTATTTGTTTTCTTTTAATATATTGTTTTACAAAAATAAATAAATAATAAAATATTCAACTGAAACACTGAACTGAACACTGAACCTCAAGATTAACCATTACCTCACTTTTCTGCTTCAGTGTTCACCGAACTGAACACTAAAACTCCATCAAGCACTCCCTCCCTATGCTCTAAAACAAATCTCGAGAATATAAGTACGCTACTTGAGAGGTCATTTGTTCCGTTCCCTTATTAGGGCATCTCCAACGCATGCACTAAACGCTACACCAAATTTGGTGTAACAAAGGAATCTTTCAAGAATATACTTGCATCAAATGTGTTTCATCTCCAACGTATGCACTAAATTTCCGCACTAAAACTACTTTCAGCATTTACACATTGCCCCTTAAACTACTTTTACATTATATTTTATTTGAATTTATTATTTTTATGATCAATTAACCTTCCAAACTATTAACTTAAATGTTAAGTTTATTTATTTACTTTCGTAAAGCTTCAAATACATAAGTTTTTTGCATTAATCAATGTTTAAATTAAGATAATTTATTTGAAATTTATGTATTATTGTTTTAATAATCATATTATATAATCTAAAGTTTATAGTACTTAAAAAAACTCATGCAAATAAATAAGTTTTTTCAAATTTTATACTTATATAATAATAATAATTCATAATTCATAGGATTTAAAATGAAACATTATAAATTTAATGTTCATCAAATTTGTTGCAAAATCTTGAAAAAAAAATCTTCCATAATGCGGTGCACACACCAAATTTGGTGACTTGTGGAGATCACCAAATTTTGTGCAAACTCTGTACATTGGAAATGGCCTTAGTCTCAAACTCACGACATTGTTAGGGTTCCGTCGTCCCATCGCAGCCACCGCTATAACATCGCCGACACTCGCTACAACACCGTCGTTGCTGCCGCCACCGCTTATAGCCGTCGTCGCTTGCTAGGACTCTGTCGTTGCCGTCGTCACCGTTTGCTAGGGTTCCACCGTCGTTGCCGCCATTCCTTGCTTTGGCTCCGCCGTTATTAGGTCAGTTAGGTTAGGTTACGTATCTCTTACTTGATTTTTGTTACAATATATGTTTAGTTGATGAATTGTGTGAAGATTTCATTGAACTTTATCACTTTTCCCCAAATTATGAAGGTCTAGTAATTAAATTTAATACACAAACTTTCAGCTTTATATTTTAACGTGTATAAATGGGATTTATCCAATTAGATCATTTGTGCCCTAAGTATGTAGTGCTTGAATATGATGATTACTCACTTTGAGCTATGTACCTATACTTGCATCTGTAGGTTTTTCTTAGTTATATGAACTTTTTTCCTGATCATGTGACTGAGTTTGTTCTGATTTTGAAGGTTTAGTGATTGTATTCGATGCATACTCATCTTCAGCTATGGCCTTTATACATTATTGTTCCTACACACTAATAACATTCAATTATGTTAAAAAAAAATAGAAAAAAATTTTGATGAGTGGATAATTATGACTGATATGGTTCAATGGACAAATGGAGAATTAAATTTAATTTAAAGGCTTACTTTTCACATATGTTACTGCTCGTATGGTAACATTTGTCATGCCGAACAATTAGACAGGAATTTGGTTTATTTTGAATTTATACTTTCTTCACAAATCATGTATCTGTTTGTTTTATGTTATAAAATCAACACATCAAGAGGACGTGTATCAGGTAAAGTATTGGTGATTGGAAGGTAACTAGTAAGTCATTCATGATATAATTATGTGTAGCAAGTGTTCTAAGTGTATTTACTCTGGTACTTGAAAAGAAGTTAGTATAAAAGCATCAAAAGTTGAAGTATCTGTATTATACGCTTTAGTAACACATACTTAGGTCCCAATAGTGTTCCTAAAAGGTTTGGGTCGATTATATTATGAACTCATAGGGCAGTGGTTTCTGAAATGCACATTATAATACCATATTCCCCAGGAAACAAAAATCTGTGAAATCAATCCTACCCTAAAAGTTGTGATCATCATCATAAATGCAATACATTAATGGTATAATCATTTGAAAACTAGGATTTTCTGAATTGATAAAGAGTATACATGGAAATGCTAAGTGAGCAAAACTTGCAACAAGTACGTCATTGTTGTATCTGATAGAGTGAGTTTAAATGGTTTTTCTATTTCCCGCAAGTAAAACGTAGTAGTACTTATAATCTAGCCTTCTTCTCTATTTTTGAATTTGGTTGAGGAAGATCCAGGCCATCTGTTTATGCTAAATTTCATTAATCAGAAACATGCATAATAAGAAAGACAACTCTTTTTTGAGGCGAACCAATCATTGGGCTGGTAAAAAGGTCCATCACAAACTAATTGCCTGCCACCCGATATTAATCAGTTAATTTATTTAATTAATTAATTCAGTGTTGCAAAAGACGGCCTGGTCGGCCAATTATTCGGCGTTTAGTCGGTGTTGGAGGGGGTGGCGACTCGACCTGCTCTAAAACGGTCAAAAAAGACGGTCAACGATAGTCAACGCCGTTTAGGCGGGTTTGGTCGGTCTGGGTCGGATTTAGGAGGTCCAGGTCGGTTAACGTCTTTTTTTTGGTCAAAGTCAACCAAGTCAAACTTTTAAATTTACTTAAAATTAGGGTTTGTTTGGGTCGCTATTTGTTGTTGTGCGCTGTAGGAGAGAGCATCGAGCAAGAAGAGCAAAAAAACATCTCAATAAAGAAACGATGGTGGAGGTTGTGGTGGTGAAGAAACGATGGTGGTGCTATAGTTTCATGGTGGTCGTGATTAAAAGACTTCAAGATTCTCACATATATAAATTCGTTATTTTAAAATTTGTTATTTAAATGTAAAAAAGTCAACAAAAGTCAAAATTCAACTAGTCCCCGATTAGTCCCCGACTTGGCCGACTAGTCCCCGACTCCCCGACCCTGACTTCTGACTTCCGACTTTTGCAACCTTGAATTAATTAGAGGGTGGGGGTGGGTGCTTGGCTGCTTGCTATATGCTACTTGCTAGCTAGGGCTGTCTCTCTCTCAATCGGCAGGGAGTGCTGTTGTTTCTTTCTACCTGATTAATTAAATAAAATCACAGTCAAAATTAAGAAAAGATGATGCCTGTATTGAGATCTATCCGTTCCATTCGGCGGTTGGATCTGCAACGACGGTCCTACTCGGTTGCAGCGGTGGAAGCAGAGCGAACCATTCGAGATGGTCCTAGAAACGATTGGAAAAAACAAGAAATCAAAGCCATTTATGATTCTCCTCTTCTTGATCTTCTCTTTCATGGAGTCAGTACTCATTTCTCTCAATTCTCCTTCCTTGTACATTATTGATTTCTCATTTTTCATATACATTAACATTGTTATTACATACATTAGTGACTGGGTGTTGTGATTAATAAGCTCTGTTCTGTAATATCTAATTAATAATAGGCTCAAGTTCATAGACATGCTCAAAATTTTAGGGAAGTTCAGCAGTGTACGCTTTTATCCATTAAAACTGGCGGATGCAGCGAGGATTGCTCCTATTGTCCTCAGTCTTCTAGGTATGATACCGGAGTCAAACCCCAAAAACTCATGACTAAAGATGCTGTTATTCAAGCTGCACTCAAGGTAGCTACCCACCTTATCTTTTCCTATTCACTATCAATACCATTTTCAGATGTTCCCAGTTCTAATGTTGATCGTAGCCATTCAAGAATTTCTTTTTGCTACTTGCAGGCCAAAGAAGCAGGTAGTACTCGGTTTTGCATGGGTGCGGCATGGAGGGACACTCTAGGACGCAAGACTAATTTCAATCAGATCCTTGAATATGTCAAAGAGATAAGGTGCTTCTTTTTACTTTATTTTAAGTTTTGTATCAATTGTATAAATGAATAGCTTATTATTGTTCAGTATCTTACAGAATTGCTACTTATCTGCAGGGGTATGGGAATGGAGGTTTGCTGTACCTTGGGAATGATAGAAAAGCAGCAAGCTGAGCAACTTAAGAAAGCAGGTCTTACAGCTTACAACCATAATCTTGATACCTCAAGAGAGTATTACCCTAATGTTATTACTACCAGAACATATGATGAACGCCTCGAAACCATCAACCATGTTCGTGAAGCCGGAATTAATGTTTGCTCAGGTAACCTCACCCAAATTTTAACTATAAACATATTAGATTTTGCAACTAACTTGCGATACAACATATATAGTATGCGCAAAAAATAGTTGTACATATTACTGTTCTCTTATAAGTAGCTGCTTTCTGTTGATAGGCGGAATCATAGGACTTGGTGAAGCAGAAGAGGACAGAGTTGGTTTGTTGCATACATTAGCAACACTACCTTCACACCCCGAGAGTGTTCCCATCAATGCACTTCTTGCAGTAAAAGGCACACCTTTGCAAGATCAAAAGGTATATTCGGCCTTATTTGTAACAATTTTTGGAGTATTATGACTATAAGGGTTTACGTTTCAACACAATCACTTATCGGTTATAACCTTTGTATGTTTCTGCTATTTTCACTGTTTACTCACTAACAATAGCAATTTTTAATGAGTGTAGGTTGACTGAGATTGCATAATGCATGATGAGAAAAGGCTTTTTTCGATGTAGATAATGAATCACTGAGGTTTATGGTCTATACAATAATATATAATTGTTTTTCAATCGTAACTGATACCCATGACATTAAAGAATATACAGAAGTTATTTATAGATAAGTGTTCACAAATGGGACAAAAAGATTCTGTGTCACTACAAAACTTACGCGTCTTGATACGTGACCCAGTAAATCCAACCTACCCTCTTCTCTAACTGTAATGAAGATTCAGAACGAAAAAGATTGAATAGAGTTACGATAGCTGATAGTGTCATCTTACATTGGTCTCTTAGCCATGTACAGTGAATTGAAAGTCAAAATTTTGTGTATGTAATCAAATATCTGAATCTCCTTTGAAAAACAAGAGACAAAGCTGATGATTTGTAAGGCAACACTTAATACTATTGATATGTTGTAATGATTGCTTGGGTAACACGGTAGTCTAAGAATGAAGTTTCGGCAGTTATAATAAATGTAGAGTGCATAAATAGTGGCACATTTCGTAAAAGCAATCCTTGCGAAGTGACAATTTTAACCTGTTAACTTGTGATAGTAAAATTAGCTAATAAGGTAATGGATTGAAAGTTATCTGAAGTGTAATCATACTGCATAAAACCTCAAATCATTTATGTATGAGGATATGATTTTTTAATAAAATTTATAGTATTTGCACAGTTACACACACTAGTTGTTAGTAGGAAATTCAAGTATCGAACAAAAAGTGTTTTCGACCAACCCAGCTAGAGGCAAGCCATTTTAACCTGTATAAAAAACTCAGGTTACCTGACGCACCCCTTTTGCTACCTCTAGGAAAGTAGTACTTACTGTATTGATACAGATTTTAAGATATCTGATATATTCAGCGTGTTAAAAAGTTGGGAATTTCATGTAACATGCAGGAAGTTGAAATATGGGAGATGATACGGATGATTGCTACTGCGCGCATCACAATGCCTAAGGCAATGGTGAGGCTATCTGCTGGAAGAGTGAAGTTTTCTGTGCCAGAGCAGGCACTGTGTTTTCTTGCTGGTGCAAACTCTATATTCACTGGTGAGAAGCTGCTGACGACTCCCAACAATGATTTTGATGCTGATCAGTCCATGTTTAAGCTACTTGGATTAATTCCAAAACCCCCAAGCTTCTCAGATGTAGGTGAGCCTGAACCTTGTGAAGAAGCTGTTTCTATCTCTGCTTGATTCCTGAAGCAATCGTTTTGTATTTTGGGCATTGACTCTTCTTTCTCTTGTCAAGGCCCAAAATTGGGAACACAGATTAGAAAATTGATGACGCAGGTGTAAGATGTATATGTCCTCAGGTTGATTGGACTCTTTTATGCTTAACATTTATGATTTGTGTTTGCTAGTGGTTTGGTAACCGAGTTGAGACACTTTAGTTGACAATGGTTTAGTTTTTGCACTTGTGGCTCGGACATGTGAATTGATTGACATTCTTGTTTTTTACAACTCGCACCTTTTTCTGAAATCACAGTTAGCATTATGTTTAGATTTTTGCCTTGTACATCAAAATGAATCACAATCAACAGCTGAAAATCGTGTAAAACGACTTAGCCAAAATTAGCTTGAGTCATTATGTATTGAACAGAAGCAAAAGCGTTGGTAACAGTCAGACGATGCTGTCCTTCATCATCTGGTACATGATAACTAGCCGTTACTAGCATGGCAAATAGTTGATTACAACACAAAACAATGGAAAAACATATAAGGATCTGTTGCGGGTTCCACAGTGCTCTCAGTAGTCTCAACACACTGAGTTGTGTAATCGGCAACATGGTGACCACTTGGCTAATGCTCGGACACTACTGCCTCTGCCGGTTCCACTAGGACTGAGTTGTGAACTTCACAACAACTAGTAGCTCATTTGTAAATGGGCTAAACTGAAAGACTTTAACTTCAACTAAAGCGCACTCGAACCGATAAAACGCAGCTTTCGATAGCCAGGAATAATTATCTCCTTTTATATTCTTGACGCATCAACCCATGAATGCTAACATCCAACATGTTCAAAAGAGACCTTCATTTATTAGTATCATTGATATCCAATAGTATCAAATCAGCATTAAGATTGATCTTAATAGGGTATATGATCAATGACCGGATATAATCTATGTGAATTGTGTTTGGAAATCACTTTCCAAATACAATATTTCGACTCTGTTATTTCCTCGGGGTACACGAAATCCGTATTGGGATAATTCAAGAGATAATCACGATTTACGGCAATCAAAATCGAGAATCGAGCGTTTGTGTGTGTGTTTCTGTGTTTATCAATAATGCAGAATGATGATAATCACTGGATAACGGGAGTTATAGGACAGTTATATGTCTTTAAACAATTCGGGTCAAATATGGAAAATACGGGTTTTTCCGGGACCGCAGCCAGGGGCTCTGCCCCTTGGACCCCACAAGGGGGCGCGGCCCCCTTACCCCCGTAATTTGGTCGTACCCATATTTAGTGACTAGCCGGGTATGCACTCCGCCTCACCTACTCTGGGTCAACTAAAACGCCAATGCATCAAAATATACAAAATTCCTCCCTAATTTTAGTGCAATGCCTTTGCATAAAATAATCAAACACATAATAAAATTATGCATAAATGAAAATGTCATGCAGATTAAATTTCCACATTAGTATATTACACATTCCAAAATGTAATTGGTGAAATATGTCGTGACAAAGAACTAACTGTATTACGTATTATGAATCGACTTATTACATTTCATATGGTATCATTTAACAAATTTATGACATGTTGGAAATCTACTTAATTTGTAAAATTGGATGAAAACTGTAAAGTGTGGTGAACATCTTTACAAGAGTACGTCTCAAATGTTATACGGTTGTAATGAATTGCATCCCCACTATCAAGATTCATGAAGTTATCAAATAAAACCTACATTTATTCTCTTTGGTCTTCATCAATCACAAAAACACCACAATGTTAGTCTTTGAATGATTGTAATGAGCTGGCTACAATCCAATCTCAACAAATAATGTAGATGTGCACGTGAGCATGATTAAATAATTAGTACATTTCATAAAATATGAGTTGGTTTGATTTTTGACAATCGTATTAAGTTTGAGGGCCAATGAGAACCCACCAATTTAGTGCATATTTGTGGGAGTAGTACTTTGAATTGTTCACTTGAGTTTATAGAAAATGCACTAGATTACAACATTCATGAACCATAACATTACACATGACTAATCAACATCACAATAATGGATGCATTGATGAATGAAGTATGTAAAAAAAATTCGTTAAAATCTTCTACAATTTGTTTTGCAACGCTGATAAACGGTGATTACATAAACGGTTTGTTGAAGGCAATACTGAGCATAAGCATTAGATCGATAAATAGTCGGATGAAAGTGTCCACTCAAATCGAGAAACATTACAGTTGGTTGACAATGTTTTTCGCTATAAAAGCAACTGAGCTATACAATCAATCAAGGGCAAACCCCAGGATTGAAGGCAGTGGGGATTGAAATGAGTAAATCATTTTTTAGTGATTCACAATCATTAGGGTGTACATTTCCATAACCTAACAATAGTTTTGATAAAAGAAATAATTAAGTAACTAAAATTCAAAAGGTATATAACTATATATGTACCTTAGGTTTAACTATTTTTCTGAGAGTGAATGTGAATAAATAACTAACGGTTTCTGCGTGGATATATAATGTTTAAAGTTATTCATTTATTTTGTATACAGCAAAACATTATTAGTAAGGAATAGTCAAATTTATAATGTGACATTCAATAATTCAAGTCAAAATCAAAATCTCTATCTCATGTGGGGTTAAGGCTAGGTTTTCTGTAAATGATTTGGCATTTATCACCTAACAATGTAATGCTTTTATACATAGGACCCCTTCCTTAATTAGATATAAATATATCAAATCCTTAATTCCTGTCTTTTTGTAATAATCCTTGTTTATTACTATTATCCTCATTGAAATCATGTTCCATCAAGCTAGCAAGAAGACTAACAAAGCACAAGGAGTGGTTGCTACTGTGTTCGATGTATGCACAATTGAACATTGAAATTTAACACGGGTACAAATTTGAGAGGAATGGTTCAGTGTGTTCCAGTTGAAGTTCAAATAGACCCGTAAATTTGATTATGAGCCATTAAAATAAAAGAAAAACAAAGATTATGATGATCAAAAACCATTAAACGCAACGTTCAATACTAAACTTTGGATTTAAACACCGGACTTCAATACTAACCCGGTATGGTGAATGGCATGATCCATCGTTGAAGTTGTTGAACGCTAACATTGTGCGCTTATAGATTAATGCCGACTAAAAATAAGATAATGTCTACAGAAGAATAGAAGATGACTTAATAGAACGATTATAATGAAGTGGCATGAACCTAACTATCGCAAATAATGAAGATGCGCACGTGCATGAGGATGACAAATACATATCATTTGATTGGCAATTAAGAAATCTTAATCTCATGTGGGTTCAAGGTCTAAAAGATTTGCTATACCCTACTTGAACGAGTTTTCAAAATATGCTATAAAAAATGCTCGGTGGTCTAAAATGCAAGTATGCAAGTCTAAATAGTTAAAATTTAATTGTTAAATATGCCATATAATTTGTTACGTAATAAAAGAAAATAAGTTGATTTCAAGTGTCAAAACACCGTAAGATTAAACATAATGATTTGGTATAAGATTATTAATTTGATAATAATAAAAATATCACGTATAATAGGATTTAATTAAGTCTTCTAAAGTATCACAAAATTTATCGAATAGTGTATAGTATATAGACACTAATAATAATTAAATATTTCTCTGTGTAGTGATTATATGGAGTACATTATAAACGAGTTTGTTCTTTTAGGCCTGATTAAGATATCTAACAACCATCGTTATCACGAATATTCAAACAAGCGTTATCGCAAATATTCAAACAAGTGGCCACTTAGAAGATATCATTAAGACATTAACTATACTAAATAAACACAAACCGTGTGTCTATATAAATCCTTTGATCTTTGATTGATAATGATCCAAAGTATTTGCATATTTATTTTTACGACAAAGTTATATGTTATATTATTCTTATTTTCAAAACCATTAACCATAACATGTTTATGTTTGATATCGTCAAACATCTTATTAAATTTTAGTCATAGCATTGAGAAAAATATATGTAATTTTGTTTTCATAGTCACATTTGATTATTTGAGATAAATGATTAAATATTGGAAAATGATTGGTATGACTAATTATGTAAGTCTAAAAATAAAGATGTGATTGGTTTATTTGAAAAATTGATTGGATAAGATTAGTAAAGAGAAAAAAAATCAACCAATAAAATAATTAGGGAGTACGGTTCAAATTAGTACACCAACTTTAAGTGAGAATGAGGGAACCAACAGATTTCTGTCATCTGTCACTTTATTTTCTCTCCTCCACATTTTTAAAAATTAAATATCTCACAAACGGTAAGTCGAAAAAACATGAAAATTGCACCATAAAATTCAACGTTTTCTCCTCTTCGATTTGCCGTCCTTCAAGGCATACTTTCGACAACTTGTTTTTATTCCATTTTTTGATGGGTTTTACAAATTGGTAACACATGTGTTAGTGATTAGTTGTACAATTAATTTGGGGTTAAGGTTAGGATTTAGTAGGGTTTAGGGTTTAGTAGGGTTTAGGTTTAGTAGGGTTCAAGGTTTAGGGTTTAGAATGATTTATGGCTTAGAGTTTTGTAAAGCGTTTAGGGTTTGGGGTTTAGGGGTTAGGGTTTGGGGTTTAAGGGTTTGGAGTTTCACCCTGAAACTCCAAACCTCAAACCCTAAACCCTAACCCCTAAACCCTAAACTCTAAACGCAACATCACCCAATATTTAGATCTGTATTTAGATCTATGTAATTAGGTTGATATAGCATTACTCTTAAAAATTTACAAGTATTTATATCCACAAATTTATATTATTATTTATCCAACTTAAATCTCACATATCTTGGTCAAAGACTTTTTGTATGCATGCATTGGCTTTGATGCATTAATGGAAAAGGGCCCATTTAAAATAAATGGGCCGGATCAAGACTTGAGAGGATTGTAAAATAGAATTGATGGTACAATGGGGCATGGCCATACTTAAGTTCCCCATCATCCTTTGTTTTTTCGTTTTTATCCACATAATCGAACTAGCATATATAATAATAATTATTATTATTAACTCTTCAACATAAAAAAAGGTTTGACACATAATGTGCATAGCTAGATTATAAGCATCGAGCCTTGTATTCTAGATTATTATATATAAAAATCATATAATGTACCATCCGGAATTTAATAACTGAAGTTATAAGAACAGATTTCATCGATCAATGTAAGACGCTGTTTGGTTAATTGGTTGATTACATGGTAATAATGTAATATATGTCAATTTCTTCTAAAATAATACTCGTACAAATTACCTTCGTTTAATTTTAGTTTGTGTTTGATTCGCAAAATTCAATAAAATTTTATTGAATATTCAATTAACTAAGGATACAAGGAATTTAATTATAACTCCTCTAATGAATTTAAGTTCTATTGAAAACATCCCCATAACGAAAACTCATCATAAATCTACACCCCTACCCTTCAAGAAAACACTAACGAAGTAATAAAATGCGTTTGGTATCGGTGTGCATCTAATGTTTGTCAAACAAAATATACTATACTACTATCTACGTTTATATGATATTTTATTCAAAACAAGCATAATACCCGCGCAATGCAGCGGTGAAAGTGGTGACGGTGGATGGAGGTGCAAGTGCATGTTTTAAAATAAAAACATATTGTACTTCGTCTGTCCCATTAAAAATGTCTACATTACTATTTTGGGATGTCCCATTATAAGTGTACACTTTGATATTTAACAAATCAAAAAAGATTTTGGTGAGTAGATTTAATATTTGATGGATGGAAAGTGTAATTAGTAGAGAATAAGTAGTAATTAAAAATAATAGATAATAGGATATGGGTATTAATGAACATGTTATAAATAAGTCAAGAATAGTATAGTCATTTTGATGTGCTGAGTACTAAAGTAAGAAAGGGTGGAGATGCATTATACATAAAGAAGAGAAAGATGGTGACCGAGTGATATTCAAATTTTATGTTTGAACTTCACAAATAGATTATTCATGATAATGAGTTGATAATAGTTGTAAAGATGAAGATTGATCAAATACAAGGGTGAATATAAGTATCCGGCCTTGTTGCAATCTAGATTTGTAGATTATTAGAATTAATAATCATGTAATCTACCATCCATAATTTAATTAACGTTACAAGAATAATTTCATCGATTAACATAAGACGCTGTTTGGTTGGTTACATGGATCAACTATAAGAGGAAATTCAGAATGGCTTTCATTCCCACTTTCCAAATCCATGTGGCCCGACGTGAGTATAACATACTTTTAATTTGAGAGTTTCAGTCCTATTTTTTACGTCTAATTATCTGGGTCGGATGGTAATATATGTCAATTTCTTCCGAAATAATACAAATTACTTTGATTTAACTTTAGGTTGCGTTTGATATGGAGAAATTCAACTGCATTATCAACTGCATTCAATAAGGATATTTTGACTCAAGAATGAATTGAATTCAGTTATTAAATTTCTTTACATACAGAAAATTTCCTTGTAATTCAATAATTTTAGTTCCTTTGATGATTTCAAATTCTATTGAAAACATTCCACTAACAAAACACTACCAAGGTAATAAAATGCGTTTGGTATTGTTGTGTCTTTCTAACAAAATGCACTTATGATACTAGCACAACATGCACGTTAAGTGATAGAAATATAATATTGTATTTACAATGGTGATTCGGTGATCGTCTGATTTTATGTTTGTTCTTTGCAGATAGATTATTCATGATGGAGACTCGATTTAGATACAGATTTAGATACAATGGTGGATAGAGGAAAAGGAAAATGTGAAAATGGTAAAACCAGTCATAGCTAAAATGAGAATTATACAAGTCAAAAATGATAGTTTGAAAACTGTAACATCTTTTTTTTCTTGAGTTAATATCATGGGTCTGTCCTTGTGGTTTATACAAAATTGTATCGTAAGTCCTTATATTTTTTGTATCGGCACTCTGAAAATATGAAAGACGTTGCACGATCGGTCCCTCCTTTAATCAAAAATGACTAAGTTACCATCATTTAAATATATAAAAAAGAAATTATGACATTAATGGTATGGTAGTCACTTTAGTTGGAGGAGGAACCAACCGCTCAATAACTTTGATGTTTTTGGATTGCTCGAGAAAAAAGTGAAGTAAAAGAACTTGCCGTATGATTTTGTGTGTATCACATAGACGAACGATACAATTGACTTTTTTTCATTTCTTTTATTTTCTTTTTCCCTTTTGTAATAGTGTTGTACGGGTAGAATAATACTCGTAGCTATTTGTGGTTCTATAAAGTTCTGCTCGTTTCACTAGTAATTAACAATATTTTTAGAAGTATTTGTGTGGGGTTCAGTCGAGGAGAATGTTAAAATCAATATACATTATACAGTAAATGACATAGACTGCACACACGAATGAAAACTGGCTGGATCCAACTCACTGTTTCCTTAAATGCTCAAATCCTATCTCTTTCTCCGGTTGTCCTTTAGAATTATTAGCTAGGGTCAATAATCAATTATTTGTTGGGTCGATGATTAGAAAAATATATTATTACTCTCTTAACAAAGGTTACAAGATAAATGGATTTAGAAATATACATGTAATCGGCATTTGATCCATCTGACGCCTCGATAAATCTCATTTAAGACACATAAACTAGATATCAAGGGTTAATGAATAAGTGTCGGACATTCCTAGATATATTTAAGAAAATTTCATTTAATACTATTGATCTACAATATAATTTCATCTTTATCATCTTCAATCATTTTGATAAGTTGATTTAGGAAGAGACAATTAGTTTGAAACATACCAAAATGTAAAGCTAAACAAATAATTGGAACGGAGGTAGAGTAATATGTTTTGAGACCACAAACGCATAAAAATGCTAAGAAGTATGCATTTAGACGAGATACTAGCAGAATATTTAAGTGACACCTCTTTTAAAGTGTTACATATGAGGAGTAATGTACTCCTACATATGTCATTACAACAAAAATGTCATTTTATCACACATTTTTTTCTACACTTTTAGAAAGTGTGAATTTTTTTTTGAATATGATAAGATTTTCCACACTTATATATGTAAGAAAGAAAAGATCACACTTAAAAGTGTAAAGAAATTACTTTTCGACACTTAAAAGTGTGGAAAAAAAATTGTAATACATGATTTTTCTACACAAGAGAAAGTGTGGATAAATTGAGTGTTACAATTTTTTTTCACACTTTTAAGTGTTGAAAAGTTATCATTTGTCCACACTCTTAAGTGTTAACTTTTTTCCCACACTTATATATGTTCTGATTGTAGTAATTTCCATACCTATTGATGTAACAAATTTTTCCACACTTATAAGTGTGAATAGTTTTACATATTTTCCACATATTTTTGAAAAGTGTGAAAAAAAATGTGAATATATGACATATTTAGTGTGTGTTTCAATCAATGCTGGTAAATTCTGCTCATTTGCTTCACATGATAATTCTGGGTATAATGACATAACGTTTGAGTTTTTATGGACTATAGAAATTTTAGGAATGAACTTAATTGAGTAAAATTCAAATCATGAATGGATCTAAATGAGTGACCATCTTGTCATATTTTTTATATTATATAGTTAAAAATGTATAACTTATTTTGAAAGAGATATATATCTTAGTGAATTAGAACGTTTTTTTTATGAAATTTATAAATAATCCGTTATCACCCGAGCCTATTTAGACACGAGCTCGTTTATACATGCGCCCGTTTTGACCCGTAGCCCATACCCACCCGCCTATTATGTCAGCTCTAGTTTTAATGTTGATAATGTACTTATAAATTATATTATCCACGCTGAGACACTTTCATAAAGTACATTAACCTATATTGATAATAATATTGGAATAAATTTGAAAATGTATTACCAATTTATAACCTTAACCCATGCAAAAATGATTTATAGTTCCGAATAGGTTAAAACTTGGTAAAAGTTTAATCGTCAAACCTAATAATTAGCTAATGTCTTGTACTAAACATTTGTTTTATTGTGATGAAGTCATGATAAAAACAAGTATGCTTGAATTTTTGTTTTACTTTGCTTAATCAAACGAGCGACTTTAAGTTTGATCAAACCATAATTAAGTTGAACCAGCTTTTAACAAAGGGCAACAAAATATAATAAAGTAAATTTTGTTTCAAAGTTGATTTTTCCGTCAATAAACATGATCATATTTGTACATACAAATACGAAAAGTTGTAGAAAATGTTTAAATAACTATTACTCCGTATTAATTAACTAATACACTTAAATTATTCTCAATTAAAAACAAACCAAAACTCAAAACCTTAATATCCTCAATTCATATCTTTAAGGTATAATCATCACTATGATTAATGATTACTCTTATTTTATAGTATAATAAAAATGCACTTGTATAAGGAATTATTATGTATATTCCATTTTAATATTTTCTTCTTACATATTGAAAAAACATAAGTGAATACGTCGACAAAGCCTATAGTGTTATAGTAGTATATATATTAAAAATATGATGATATAAAATTCAAAATAGACCCCATTACCTTGGAAAAGGTATGCCCATAGACAAAAACTCTTCAAATTCTTAGTATAAATACACCCTACTGCCCATAATGCTACTTCACACTCAAACTAAATATATTAATAAATCTCTAACATAAAATGGAAGAAATAATCCATATAAGTGAACAAGAAATGCAAAACCAAGCCATTGTTGGTGCTCTTTACAAGGCATTATCCGAAGGAGACACCAAAAGTGTCGCAAGAGTTGTAGCCACCGACCTCGAGTGGTGGTTCCACGGCCCCCAAAATTGTCATCACATGATGCGCATGTTGACCGGAGAAGCTATACACACCGAGTTCAAGTTTGAACCTCGAAGTATTACACCCATTGGCGAGGAGATAGTGGTTGTTGAAGGCTATGAGGGAGCAAATGTGTACTGGGTACACGTTTGGGCCCTCAAAGATGGGTTAATAACCTGGTTTAGAGAATATTTTAATACATGGTTGACGGTTAAGGAGTTGAGAGTGAGGCCCGTAGGGTGGCCACTTGGTTGGGTTGGGAAAGATAATCGTTCCACGGTTTGGCGAAGTCAACCTAGAGATCTTTTCCGACGCTCGTTGCCCGGACTCATGCTTGCCATTTGACAATGGTGGCATGAGTTCGTTAACGCATCACATATTAGTGTTTAATGTTATTTCTAAATTATGTTGTTGTTTCATTCCAGTTGAATAGATAATTATAATTATCCGTACAACAAACTACAGTGTGCAGATTGTTATGTGCATCAGGTCGGGTATAAATGATGGATCAAATGATCAATCGTGTATATATTTTTATAATAATACGTAAGTTTAACTTCGGTATAAAGCTTATTCTACACCTATCATGTATATGTTGTCAACATCACGATATGCGTCTCGATCTCGATACTTGTAATTAATGATTGGGCCTTCTATGTCATCGCCTCATTGAGTAGTCCAATTCTTTTGGCCCATTTTCATTTGGTCCAAGGTTAACACAACGTTAAAAATTACCCCCTCCATCCCAATTTTATTATCCCTAGACAAAAAACACGCAGTTTAAGAAAAGTGTACTATTTGTACTATACAACCAATAAGATTTAATCTCTCACCATATTCAAATGTTTTGATTGGTTCAAAGTACAAAGTGGACAATAAAATTGGAACATCTCAAAATGGAAAGATTGACTATAAATTCGGGACGGAGAGAGTATAAAATTTGACAGAAACAAAATAAGTAAATATGTTTTCTAAATATCGTGTGAGTTAACTAAAAATCTTGATTTCATTAATATACCAATTACCAAATAGGCAAATATCCTTTATACATAGATAGATGAGATGATATATCTCTGAGAGTGAGGTTCAATTGAGAATGAAAAATTATGTGAGAATGAAGAAACCAATGAAAATGTTTCATTTTCATTAAAGATGGAGGGGTAATATGGTCATTAAACACTCTGATTAATTAATTAATAAAAACATATGTAAAATAACATATAGATAACAGCAGATCTATACATACATCACGCTCAAGAAACTAGGGTTTCTCAGATTCTCAATTAGTTCTAACATATACTAAATTGAAGGTACGACTTTCATAAATTCGAAGCAAATGAATAAGTTCAAACCACTAACAATTGATTTCTACTGATTTCATGTGATTCAATAATCTTTTTCTATATGCAATTTTCAACGATTGTATTTCGTGATTAAAATGATTTTTTGCGTTTTTATGATTCCATGTTTATACTTTAATATATGAAAACGTATTCTACTATTTATTACCGATTCATCAGCTAATTTCATGTGATTTCAATGAAAAATTAGAAATTGAAGATAATCATGAGCTATGGTAATTGCAAAATAACCTTTTAAGTTTATTAATGTGAATTACATGTGAAACTAATTGAAACAACAATTGTGATACATCAATCTTCATCAAATTGGAGCAAAAGCAAATTGGAGGAAGCTGATGTCCAACAACAAAATGCAGCAAAGGCTACAGGTAATAAAGTGGAAAAAAGGGTTGTAACACATGTGATAATCATTATCACATGGTAATAACGTTGACAATTTTATGCTTACAACCTATGATCTTAAAAAATAATACAGTAACAGAAACTAGCCTGAATGTGCTATAACAAAACTTGGGATCTTATATGTATAGTAGTAACACATGTGATTATAATTTTTGATAACGCATGTGTTAGTAACAATAACACATTTGATAATATAACAAACAATATTAGTATTACTAAATATCATGTATAAGAAAAACATATTTAAGAAAAACACATGTCATTGTGAAAAAGACATGTAAGAAAAACTCATTGTAACACATTCTTTTAGTTATTACTAACACATGTGATACTAATTGGTAGTTGATACATACAACATTGTTTTTGATTCATATAACACAACTGTGTATTAACAAGTTGTACAGTATGCATTATGTATGTCAAATTGTGTTGTAAGTATTAAGATGTGTGTTGTATTTATCAACACCCATACTAATTAGTAACACATGTGTTACTAGCTAATATGTGCTTTTATGTTTTTGATACTATCACATGTGATACTAGTTGATAACACATGTGTTAATGAATAAAAAATCAGAATGTGAGATGTGATACTTGTTGTATCACATATGATACTTTCTACTACCACATATGTTAGTGTACAATTTTATGTTTTAATAACTTATTTTACAGGTTCAAACACTTACACCAAAAATCATTTTCATATGTATCAAATGAGATTGAAACACATGGAGGGACTTTACACTAGATACCGGATGTCCCCGATGTAATAAAACCGTATATAGGATAACTTTTTGAGAAGCTTCAAGATGCATACGTGTATTATATAAGATATGGAGTTTGTGGTGGATTTGGAGTTAGGAGTTCCACACAAAAAAAGGCTAAAACGTGAGACAATATATGTATAGCACTACATTTGCAGCAGGGCGGGATTACCAAAGAGAAATAAAAAAGACACATTGGAAGGAAAAAAAGGCAATGGGACAGGTAAAAAAGGGTAAAAAGAAAGACAGGTTGCACAACTAGAGTTACCCTGAAGATGTTAGAAGATGGAAAGTTTAGGGTAAGGGAGAAAGCGGAAGCAGATGCAAGGAAGATATCAGAAAAATAGCCGATGAAAAATGGAAAATGATTATTTTTTCATATTAAATATCGCATGTGATACTTCATGTGATACTAGATTATAGAATTTGAACACGTTTAATAGTAGCTCAATTACATGTGAAATTGTTTGCTAGATATTTTTCTTCTTCTTCCATTATCTTGATTTACTCAAACTGAAAAGATATACTCTCTCCGTCTCAAATTTATTGTCCACGGACAAAAAACACACAGTTTAACAAAAGTGTACTAGTTATACTCTACAACCAATAAGATTTAATCTATTATCACATTCAAATGTTTTGATTGGTTAAAAGTACAAAGTGGACTATTAATTTGGGACATCCCAAAATGGAAAGTTGGACAATAAATTTGGAACGGAGGAAGTAGTATATGTTGTACAACATGGGTTAATGGTCGCTACCACATATGTTACTGGTTGGTAACACATGTGTTACTGGTTTAGTAACATATACTATCACTATAAAAAATGTGTTAGTTTTAATATGTGGCATGCAATACTTGTTAGTGCAATGTTGTATTTGTGTTAATATGATACTTCTTTAAAGTATCATATGTGGTAGTAAATTTTTATCACTTGGGCGCTATTGTTTAATATCACAAGTGTTAGTAAACAACACATGATTGTACATCACCATAAAAGATTGTGTTTGCTATATACTATTTCTTTTTTCAAAAACTTTACATACTCAAATTGATTTGATATTAGAAAAAATATAGCATGTGTCATAAAACATGTGGTACTGGTTGGTAATACATGTGTTAGTGATTGGTAACACATGTATTAGTGATTGGTAACACGTGTGTTAGTAACTGATAACACATGTGTTAGTGTTTAGTAACGTATGTGTTAGTAACTGATAACACACGTATTACTGCATGGTAACACATGTGTTACTGGTAGCAAACAAAATATCGTCTAATGAAAAAATAACTTATAAACAATTTAGAAAAACCTAAAATGGATCCAAAACAAAAGGACATTATAACCAAAAATAAGTACATTATAAACAAAGCATACAATTCAAAAGCATACCAAAACTGTCTTAACACTTGTTATCCATAACATCATAAAATTTTGGTTTCTACAGTAGCTTTGTGACATTTTTTTCAACAAGGTCTTCTGCTGATTTTATAAATCATCGGCTTCCTTTTTACGGTTTTCGGTAATATATTTGAGTTGCTTCTCAATCAATACCCGTGGGTGGACATGCATAAATTGATCAATAAAAGTGTGCATACAATCTTTATGAATATTTTCCTCGTGGAGTAACATGTTTGCAAAATAATTGATCCGCAAAAGCATAAGTTGAATATTCTGTAGACGACCCTCCTCCTGATCAAGTCCACCCTCAACTGTGTTATAGTAACTAGTAAGACATATGATAGTGATTAGTACCACATGTGATATTATCCACTATCACATGTGATAGTATCCACTAGCACATGTGATACTAAAATATAAACTACTTATATTACAGAAAACATATTAATAACGAAGAACTATAAAATTACCTAGAAGCTCGTAAATAGGCATTCTGATAAAACCATCAAAATCCCAGGTCTATCGGACATTGCACCCGTTCAATTTGAAAGGTAGCTAGTCGCCTCAAATAATTGGCTTGTTGTGGTGTGAACACTAATCACAAATAACCTTTTAGTGATCTAATAACGAGCGCATCATGAAACAACACCTTCTCCAACGGCTGTGAATAAACAATAAACAAATATACAAAATAACAAACTAGAATATATAGCAACAACTGAAGTCAAACACATATCAAATTCATACATTAGTTGCAGCATAACAAAGTAGCAATGTATGAACTAAAACACATGCCAACTGAAATATATCTTTGATAATAACTACTCAATGTAATCATATATGAACTAAAACACATGTCAAACAATATAGAGAGCATCCTAGTAAATTATCACGCTACAAATGAACAAAAAACCTACTGCAACAAGTTGAACACTGAAAATTATCAAGACTAACAAAGTAACAAGCCATAGATTAATACACATATACATACATACAACACCAAAACACATCAAACATACTGGTTACATTACTAGATGAAAAAAAATAAGGAAAAAAACAAAACTTACATGGTGGAAGGGATCTAAGAGGTACGACATTAATCGGCAAGCCTGATGGTGATGATGGCGGAATTTCTTCACGAATAACTATTTGTATGAAGGAATCAATGATTAATCGGTGCTAATTTGTGTTTTATTGAGGTTTTGAGTGTTAGAGTTTCTAAGAAACAAAACCAGTGAAAATCACTGTGAGAATGATGATTCGAACGATCGTGAAGCAAGAAAATTATGATCTAGATGAATTCAGAGATTCAACCGTTAAATCAAATGTTTGAAGTTCTTTTTGCAGTTAGGGTTTGATGATTTTTCATCGCCGGAGAAACACGGGAGATGGGATGGTTTGTTTGTTTTTTCCTTTTTCTTTTTAAATAATAATGTTTACAGGACAAAATTGTTGAGATGGTAAAAATTACCATCCTACCCCTCCGCTCAATTTTTTATAAAATACTTTTTTTATTAATTAAAATGATGTATTAATCTGGACCCTTGATATGCAAGATCCAGTGGCTCATATGCATTCCCCCATTCTCACACAAAACGCTTGTACTCATTTGAACCCAACTCATATCTCTGAACTTATAATAAAACACAAGTTTTTATTTTGTGTTACTTAGAAACGCAGGGCGGGCGGAAATGTTTTTTAAGGGATATACTTAGAAAATAAAAATAAAAAATATCTTTAAATATATAATTTTTATAGGGTGTAATCCTAAAAATAACCTTATCTTCTATACTACGGAGTATATAAGAAGAGACATTTTAATCATACGTTGACACATTAGCATCTAATATGGTGTTATGTGTCAACGTTAACTGGAAAAAAAACTTTAATACATTAAATTTTTAAATCTTTTATGCACTTGACTTCAATATTTATTATAGAAAAAAAAATTCATACTTTTTATATATAATATTAAAAATATATATAAAAAATTAACTTCAAATGTTGGCACATAAACATAATTAGTACATATAACAATGCTACAATTTAACTCGCATGAAATATGTACACTTGTCTCTCATGATACTCAAATACATAACATCTCAATTGATAGACTCCCATACATACTACTAGAGCAAAGGGCTAATGATATAATTAAATTCATACATTTTTGACACATCTATCACAACTAATCTTTCATATTGACAATTCTTAACGGCATATGTCATCCAATGATAACTTTCAATATTAACCTTGTTTGAATTATTAGAGTATTTACTTTTATATATTGCAGTAGTTACCAAATGTTAAGAATAGTACATTTAGTAGATGAATTGAAACTATTATGGGAGTTGAAAGATGGTGACAAACATAATATTTTATTATAGAACATATCGGGAAGTGAAATAGAATATTTTTAGTTATTTATAATGTTGATTTACTATTAATAAAAAGTAAAAATTAGTCCATTAGATTATTTTTTGTCTTTTAAATTTAACTTTGAACATAGACTTTTATTTGATTTTATCTCACGATAGTTTTCAACATTAATCTTGTCAAGATGGGTTGTGCATAACACTAATCTTCAGATTTCCTAATTTATATGATAAGAAATTACATTATATAAATATTATAGTGGAGACTGCTCCCCGCATACATTATCCTCCACCGCGTTGTCCTCGCATAATCAAATTTTTACATGACTGACAATTTTTTTAACACAAAATATACGTCATACAAGAACTGCAAAATAATAGTTTATAAATGAAAAACAACATAATAAGCTCAAAAAACCTTAGAACTTAATTCGAAGATGCGAATAATTCCTTTCATTCCTGTTTTCTAGTTTTGTTTCTCTTTATTTGGTTGCTAGAAACACTTGCAAGAATTTCAATACTTCGCTTTTTGATTAATGCATGAAAACATCGTTTTCCTTTGATCAAAACAAGGTACTTATTGTAGCTAATAAGAAGAGTTTAAATTATATGTATTAGGTAGATTATTCAGAAGCGATACGATGGTCAACTTATCAAAAGTGAATTAATACTCCAATAAGCTAACTGAAATTAATGAAAGAGATGATCATAACAATGTAGCTTGATTAAGTATTCTTGATGTCGATATATGATATGATTTACTGATATGATATATATGTATAAGTTATGCTTATGAAATTCATAATCATTATAACAAGGTATATATATCGTAGTTTTAGGTATGATGCAATGTCATTTTGGTTGTGATCTATCTGTATGGTGGATTTGGTTGGGTCAAGTTGTATGGTCATTCTAGTATGATGTAGTGTTTGAAATCAAGTTGTGCGGTCGTTTTAGTTTGATAAGGTTGGGTTCATCTTGTATAGATGTATGGTCCTTTTGGTAGGGTCGTGTTAGTTGGAATCAAGAAGGTAGTGTTTGGATTGTTTTAGTTTAGTTTGGTCGTTTAATCGTTTTAGTTGTAATTTCTAGCATCTTTATTACTAGTTTTATTTATTAATATACTAGTAAGTATCTAACCGTGCAACGCACGACCCAACCCTTAAAAAGTTATAGTTAGTTATTGCGATGTTATATGTATATTATTTTTAAGTATGATCATTAATTGAAACGAAAAAATAAACTTCTATTTTTATCCTCAACAATTATCAAACAACAACACTTCAATTAGAGTGTTGCACGTGTGGTGCACCTTTAATTGTAGACAATGTGAAGAAACAAAAACAATAAGACCCAATGAAAATTTAGATCGCACAAATCAATTGATAACGATGAAGTCTCATGTTCTTGATGATCTATTTTAGATGTCCAATTTAATTACTAAGTTATGCCGTGACGTGACGCAAAAAGTCATGTTTTTACCTAAAGTATTCCTCACTTTTTAGACCCATCTTTAGTGAAAACTCTTTATAACAGTGTTTATTTATCAATATTTGCTAAAGTGGTCTAAAAATAGGCGTTGTGATAAAAACCACTTAAAACACCTGAAAACGTGCTAAAAACAGCATTTAAGAAACAACTCGATTCCACAAAACCTATTTACCTATCAAGACACATCCCCTAACTTTGAGCATCTGTTATATAGGTAAAAACGAGTCCAAAGAATCAAGAATCGAGCAAAACGACCAAAGGACGGAGAAGACACAACACTATCAGAACGTTTGAAGACATTTCATCAATGCTTGAGCTACACACATCCAATTTTCATGAAATTGGTGTCATTAGAAGCGTAACGGAATTACGAATCCATAGGCGAAAGAATCAGGTCAAACAAACATCGGACGAAGAAGTTACGGGCATTTTAAGCAACGAACGGGGACCGAATACGGCCCTGGAGGCCGTATACGGCCCCTTGCCTACCGTATACGGCCCTTCAGGCACCGTATACGACCCCCTAAAGACTGTATACAGCCCCCTGAAGGCCGTATACGGCTCCCTGGCCCCCATTTGGTTGCTTTACGCGCTTGTACGTGATGCTTTGAAGGTTGTACGGCTGATTTGGGACTTTTCCTATAAATAGTGGCCTCATTCTTCACATTTCACACACCTCTCTTCATTCTCTCATTTCTCTCTTCTCACTTTCTCTCTCACACACATCTTTCTCTCTCTAGTTTCTCTCTCTAGAAAGAGAACTAGAAGGAAAGCTAGTAGGTTAGCTTAGCTTAGTACGGAGATTCTCCAAGGCTTTGTATTTACGAATATCTGTCTGTAATAAAACTTTTCTTCAGGTTCTATATATTTATCTCTGGTTTTCTTTATTCAATCATATGTTGTTTACATCATGCTTATGTAGGATTGCATGCTAGAGATGATATGCTAGGCTAGATCTATCTGTGTTTGCTATGATAGGAGTTATGTTAGAGTAGTTAATATCTTTATGCCATGTTGTTACTCTGCCTGTGTAGTTATAAACTGTATGTGAACTTATGAATTGAACCTCAAATGTTTATCTATCCAACTTATGCTGTGGTTAGAAGCCTCCTGCTAGAACTTGGCCAATTCCTAATGGTACGTTGTCTACCTATTCTATGCCTGATGATCAATGAACTCGACATGGTTGTGTTCTCTTGATTGAAATAAATCCTACCCAAAGACACGGAGCATAGGACTAGAGATAAATTAGGTTCATGTTTGTTTGTTAAATATCTTTGAGAGAACTTTCGGGATATTTATGATTTAATCATCAGTTATCTGAAATGATTAGGGTTAATGGAATCTATTATGAATCACCCTATTGCATGTTCTTGTTTGATTGTTGCTTTAGGAATGATGCATGCTAGAATATCCCTCCTGATTTGTATCTGTGACTGAATGATTAAGTTTTCGTATATGGAATAGAACTTTACACAGTAGATTAACATGCATGGAATAGTTGTGATGATTTATATGTTAATGTTGACAATTCAACTGGCCGATAGACCAACTATCCCAACCAGTTCCGCGGGATTAATTCATGTTCATGTTATTGTTCAATCAACAATTCATGCCACGATGAAGACGTCTCTGATGACTGTGACTGGGGACCTGGATTCTAGGATAGCTGTCGGTTGGATTGGTCTGTACATTTGGGAGAACTTCCGGTGTACCTGACACTCTATAACTACTATCCATGTGACATGTTATATATCTGATTGTGAACACCTCTACGTTAGGTATATAATAGGCTCGTAGTTATAGCTCATTAGGATATAGGGAATTTAGGGGAACCTTAATTGCTTGCAACGGAAAAACCGTAAAATGCCCAAATACTCGGTATAGTGCTGGAAACACCGGTTGGTGGAGTACAAACGTACGGAAGCCGCGGAACAGTCGTAGGTATAATACTTTGTAGTAGTTAAGATAGTTCCCCAGATTAGTCATCACACCTAGTGGTCCTACCTCCTTAACTACTTATAAATAACATACACCGATATCATAGCAAACACTTGTGTTATTCATTGCTGCCCGAGTCTCCGTACAAAGCACCCATTTACCTTTCCTTAGTTTTAAATTAGATTAGTTATAAAACCAAAATCCTATCCAACCTATTATTAAACCCTAGCTAAATTACAAAAAGATAGTTAACCTTCCTAAAATCCCATGCCCGTTGTAGTTTGAAGAACGATACCTGAGTCATACATACCACTTGCTGCCCTTTTAGGTCTATTAGTAGTATCAAAACTTAGGATACCCCTGATTTAAAACTACCCACTGCCGCGCAGTCTCGGTTGGCCGGAACAACGACCGGTGTGAAAACCCCGAACCGACCGCTAGGGCTGCCGACATGCTGCCTTGCCAATCTATTTTAGATGACCAATTTAATTATTAAGTTATGCCTTCATAATAGTTGTTTTATTTATGGACCATGAAGCTAGCTAACACAACTAAAATAATTTTGACCTCCGTAAGCGGATATGTACATATGTAGAACTCACTCCAAGAATCTAATATGGAAAAGATAATTAATGAAAGATGAACCTTACAAGAATTAGTTCATATGATAGATGAATTTTATGACAATGATTAATTGTTAGTAATGAAAAGGATATTTTTGAAACGATAAATTTTGGTTGTTTTAGACTATGTAAATTTTTTATGAAATATATATAGTTAAAATCGAGGATATATAAAAAAAGATTTAAATATTTGAATTCTGAGGACCCTCTTTAAGAATTATATAAGGCCTTATTTATGCCAAAACGCTTTAAAGGTAAAATTAGCAGTCGAAGCCATGCATATATGTAATGGTAATAAAAGCCATGCATATAAGAGAATAAAATGAATTTTATTTTTACCTTTTCCAAAAGTACATGAATAGTTTGTTTTAAACTAATAAATTACCCGCGCAATGCATAGATAATAAATTAGATAATTGTAGTAGTGATCGATGATGATAACCGATAATAATGTTAATGAAAGATACAATAATAGTTGTTGGCGGTGGTCGTTAGCAATGTTGACTTACATCAATGATCAACAATGACGTTTTATCATGAGTGATTCATATAATTTGTTCAATATCTTTGCATATTTGATGTCTTAATTGTTTATTTTTAATAATATCAAACATTCAATATAAAAAGAACAAATTAAATAAAATAAGTGTATGATATTATATAAGTAGTAGATTTATTTAATTAATTAGTAAGTGTTAGTAGTAACTCATTTATTAGTTTAATTGATTAAATAAAAAAGTTAAATAATTATAAGGGCATAATAGATATTTTGTATTTTGAAAACTATAAATTTTTAAAGAAAATGTGTAAACCCTTTATAAAGGAATATATATTATATGAGTTATTCATGTTTTGTTGAAAAATTATTACGACCGACTTATAAATTATAAAAAGAGTATGTAGTAAAAACAATTAAGCGAAAAACCTTTTTCAATTTTTATTTCTTCAAAAGTTATACACCCATTATAAATTTGTTAGGTTAAGTTTCAATCTTCACAAAGTTAGTGATAGTAAAATACATTACTCACAATTAATCATTTCATAAAATTCACCTTTCATATTAACTAATTCTTGTAAGGTTCATCTTCCATTAATTATCTTTTCCATATTAGATTCTTGAAATGAGTTCTACATATGTACATATCCGTTTACGGAGGTCAAAATTATTTTAGTTGTGGTAGCTAGTTTCGTGGTCCATAAATAAAACAACTATTATGAAGGAATAACTTAGTAATTATTGTAAGGTTCATCTTCCATTACTAACAATTAATCATTTGAAATTTGTAAAAGATTGAAACCTTTTTAAAAATCTAGAGAGAACTATAGATTGAGAAAGTGAAATCGTTTCGATAAAAGAGTTTAAGTATTTGATAAATAAAAATTACAAAATAAGTTGTAGAAGTGGTCGCGTCAAAATAATAAACACGACCATGCCTAAACTTGAAATAGATTACACAAGTAGTTTAACTCTTTTTATAAGATTGCATGATGTATCATTATAAGAAATATAAGGGAAATACTTCTAAAGCCAAAGCCTTATTCATAATTTTATTTTAGGGTTTATTGTTCTGTTATGTATTAAACTTTACACTTTTTACTATTGTATACGACGTACTTTCATTTGTTTTATTGTATGTAGTGAACTTGTAAATATGATTTATTGTATGTATTATTTCATTTTTGGATAAGGCCAAAAAAAGGAAACTTTCCTTTTTTGGCTTTACCCCAAAAAGGAAATAATACATACAATATACCATATTTACAAGTTCGTTACATATAATGGAAGCTTTCAAAGTTCGACATATACAATAATAAAAAATGTAAAGTTTAATACATAACGAAACAATAAACCATTTATTTTATTTATTTATTATTTTTGCTTTTTTTTTTAGAAAAAGGTTTACATAACTTTGAGGTATAAAACTTCTTGCTTTGTACCTTACAAATCTACGAAAGTATGCATTATGATTGCACTTGCATAAATTTAAAGTAAAGTATACTAAACTAAAAACTATAATAAATTTTAAGCTAATAAAAGTTGAAGATAATTACTTGTATTTAAGGAACACTTGTCTTATTTAAAAAGTGTTTATTAGGTGTCCATTTTTAAAATCCTTAAGGGGTAATTTTTAGAAAAGGTTGTATGATTAAGAGGTTTTTCTTATATAGTAGTGATATTTAAAGTCTCTCGTTTCCATAAAATGTAGTCTTTTTTATGTATACTACAAATATTGGGAACACCGACTTCGACGAGGCTTAGAACTTACAAAACTTTTATATGGAAACTTTGACAACGATAATTCATTTCATACGGATTATTTAACAAGTTAACGTTGAGTACAACCCCTTTCATATATAGATGAAAATATATACCAAGTGATTAAATATCCCTTACGATATTTAATTATAATTATACTTACGTTTTTTACACTTTTGGTTTTTAGTTGTTACCTACATTGCCCATTCTTTTGGACGGTGTGGGTCCCTCTTCACAATTCCTCTCACCAAAATTTTCTTTATAAAAGCTCATTACATACAGTGTTATGATATATCTCAAGCTGTTCGTTTTTGGGGCTAAAAAATGGAAGAGATCAGCAGAAATGAACAAGAGGTCCAAAACCAATCAACCGTCAATGCACTTTACAAGTCATTGGCCTCCGGCGACACTAAAATAGTCGCCGGACTTATAGCCACGGACCTCGAGTGGTGGTTCCACGGTCCTCAAAATTGTCACCACATGATGAGGATGTTGACTGGAGAGGCTCCACCCACCGAGTTCGTGTTTGAACCTAGAAGTGTTACAAACATCGACGACCACATAGTGGTTGTCGAAGGTTATGAGGGTGCAAACGTGTATTGGGTACACGTTTGGACCCTAAAAGACGGGCTCATCACCCGTTTCAGGGAGTATTTCAACACATGGTTGACAGTGAAAGAGTTGAGGGTAAGACACGTAGGGCGGGCACATGATTGGGTGGGAAATAAGAGTCGGACCATAGTGTGGAGGAGCCAGCCTCGAGATCTTTTTCGACGATCATTGCCCGGGCTCATGCTTGCCATTTGATGTTTTGTGGTATTGTGTGACTATCAAAGCGAAGACAATCTTGTAAAATTATGTGAAGAGCATAATGCTACTATTGTAAAATGAAACACATCTATGAGAATCAAATTAATATTTGCCAGAAATTTGCTAGCTAGGATATGATGTGTTTGAACGTTGTTAATTATAAAGGGTGTGAGAGGTGTTTTACAACGTTCCAAATAAAGTTCTTCTCACATTTGACAGAGTCTTCCACATCATGTCAATGTTCTCAGCAGTATTCTTCACAGCGTTCTCGAATAAAATCTTGCAACGGACGTTATTTTTGCTTTTCATTTTTCCCATACACACAATTATTTAATTATTAAACAAATAATTTTCAGAACACTGTAAACTCAACATACTCCACGGTATGTGTGTGGACACCGTTAAAACAGTGTCACCACACATGTGCTCTTACTATATTCTAAAATTAACAAAGAAGCCATGCTTGCAATATTTCAGGGAATGTTTGTTGTAGTACGTGTTATCAATATTTCTTCTATAAGTGTGTCTTTAATACTTGTCACAAAATTAAGTCAACTTCCAAAACTAATATATATTAACTTTTATCATTTTATCATGTTTTCTCAAAACTAATTGTGGACAATCTAATTTTTCAAAATTTGTGATAACTGATCGTGGACCTTATTATGATAAGGAGGGAGTATTATTTTTGAGACGTTAAAATTAGTAATCAATAAAACAAAATATAGCTGGATTGCAAAGCCCAAACTCATGTCAAATATTAACTTGATAACAAATGCTTTCATAAATTAGTTTACAAAACCATATGCATACAACGCAACGTACATATATGTACGTTTAGAATTCCTCTCGATCTACAGGCTACGATGAAGAAAATTAATCAAAATTAGAAATCATTTTTTTATATATAATTTTGAATGTCTATATGTGAGGTAAAATTTGGTAACAGAGACCAAATTCTTAGACTCTTAGTGAAGAAAAGTTTGATTACTAAAAACAAGTCATGTGATAGATGTAGTTGTAAAGAGTTTCGTGATCAACGTTCTTATAATATGTATCGTCAAATACAATGTAGACTTTTGTTCATCATACGATAACGAGTGAAGACCAGCATATTTAGTACATGACAAAATGACAAATACATAATGACGTTTTTTACATAGAGTTATTGTCACTTTCTCTCTAACATGAGTAACCTTCTAACAAAGCGACTTATTTGGAAGTAGAACAACATAAAAACAAGTTATACGAAAGATGATTCGGATTTAGAAAGCGACGGCCCCTTGGCTTGTAATATGTCTTGATCACTAGCTTCGAACTGAATGGGATATGCTCTCCTTTATACAGGATTTATCGTTTGCTTTTTTAATACATTTTCGATAATGTAATATACAAAAAACACTAAAGGATTTTACTGTTCAGTCCGTCAAAATCATGTCTAGAATAAAAAAAAGTTAGGTAAACAGAGTTATGTTATCTTATAAATTATATACATTTATACGTAAGTCAGCCAGTCGACCTCATACTTTTTTTATATTAATTAATTAGAATTAGAATTCATGGGCTACGTGAGCTACTTGGGTAATTCATGCTTTCCCTATTTAATGCACCATAACATCGAAAACGGTTTTTTTTACTTTCATTATGATGTGTCGTCCGTTTAAGATGCCATGTGGCATCCTTGGAAGATGACACGTTATCGACACGTCAGCAAAGTATACACAATAATCGTTTTTGAAAGTTGGACGCATCAAATAGAGCACCCGTAATTTGAGTACACACAATAAATATTTGGGACAAGTCGGGTGCATTCCGAGGTACTCATCCCTTAATTATTTATTTTATCAGTGTAACTCTGTTTATTCTATTCTATTCTATTCCTATACATTATCATAAGAAAAATCTTAGGCTGGGGTTCAGAGGAGCGGGGGATTTATGAGGGGTAGGGAGAGTAGGATTTCAGCTAATCAAAGACTAACATGGGTCAGATGCGTCAAGCCGTCAGGGACAATTTTGCAATTTTGAAAAAATTGAGGATCTGCCCCAAAAATTGTCCGAAAATTTTTCAAAAAGTTTTAAAAAATAATTTCTAACAGAAGATCGAAAACTTGGTAATATACAAAAATAAAATAAAATGTGGTGCCAAGAACAAAAATGCCGTCCAAATTTCACTTACACATCTTACTTCTTATGAAACAAACATTATATCATAAACTTCTTGATTTCACTAATAAATTATTTCAATACTTAAAATATATAAATGCTTCATTTTTAGCATGATTCATTTCGGAAAAAGGGGTTTCTTCTTTTCAACTTCAAGCTTAACCAACTTTAACTTGCTCGATTTCTTCATTACAATCTCCTTAAATGTTTTATCTACAAAATGAATAACAACATACGCCAACTTACAGTAAATAAATTTGTAGAAACATCTAAAGAAAATGTTCGGATCATTTAATATCATGGTAGTTGCCCCTCCTGCTAGTACCGGAAGTGATAATAAAAGTGAGAATGCACCTAAATGTAGTAACAAAGATACAAAATATACTAAATAATTAGTAGTGAACTTTTGATTTCAAATATAAAATTAAGCGTTACAAACACATAAATAATCCTAAAAAATATAAAATGCAGTAACAATATACAAAATGCAATGAAAAGAATTAGCATAATTCACATGAACTACAATTAAAAATGCAGTATTGTAACAAGAAGTAGAAGAAACATAAAATGCAATATAATAATCATAAAAAGTAGTTGATTTTCCACATCTACTTTTTAGATTTAGCTCAATATTTCACAAATTCAAAAAATTTCATACACTATTAATTAAATCTAGATCTATAATGTAAAATGCAATAGAATAATCATAAAACATGGTTAATTATTTCTAGATCTACTTTTAGATCTAAAATGCATTAGCTTTAAAGTAAAATGCAATGACTTTTTCCAGATCTACTTTTTTAGATAAAGATCTGAAAAGTAGATCTAGATCTAGTTTTTTCAGATCTAGATTTGAAAGTAGATCTACATCTATATTTACAGATCTTGACGGTGAAGGTGGTGGTGGAAGGTGACGATGAAAGTGGTGGTGGATTGTGACGGTGAAGGTGGTGGTGGACGGTGACGGGGAAAGTGTTGAAGGTGGACGGTAGTGAAAGTAGATGGTGGTGAAGGTGAACGTGAAGGTGGTAGTGGTGGTGAAGGTGAACGTGAAGGTGGTAGTGGTGGTGAAGGTGAACGTGAAGGTGGTAGTGGTGGTGAAGGTTGACGGTTAAAGTGAATAGTGACGGTGAACGTGAACGGTGACGAGACGATGAAGGTGGTGATGGCGGTTGTGGTGGTGATGCCGGTGGTGGTGGATGGTGACCAGATTTTTGTAAGTGTGCGTGTGTGTGTGTGTGTGTGTGAAGAGAGTGTTTATGTGTTGTATGTGTTTTTTGTGAAGAGAGAAAGTGAGAAAGGTGACCAAAAGAAGTTGCCCTAATTTACCCCCTCACCTTATTTAATATAAATTCCATTTGAGTCCCTCCACCCAAAACTAATTTAACATTATTTGCATTTATGCCCCTCCACTCAAATGAATTTGCAAAAGACACACTCGAGTAACGTGGATTGATATAAACCGTCGATCGTAAAGTGAAGGGTGGGGATGAAGCTGCCCCTCATGCCCCTCAAACCTCCCGTGCTCCTTTGATCATTTTCTAAAATCTTTAAAGAATAATAGCTATTAGATAAAGATCAACAATTATGATCTAACTCTTAATTTATTTAATGACATCATTAATCCCATTTTTATGTGACTAAAAGACTAATATACCTTCCATATTTACGATATCGATCATTTAGTATTTACAATATAAATCATCTTTTTTTCTTTAATTGTAGATAATCCTTTCAAATATTTTATGAAAATTTTATTTTTTAATATCTACTAAATTATTTCAACCATAATTTAAACTCTTACTACAATCTTCTTTATTTTATTTTTTCTGAAAAAAACCCCAATAAGTTATTTTCAATTTCAGAAAATTCATGACTTCATTTCATCACCCAGTTATTCAAATTCTTATACAACCTTTTTTTTACTTCTTTTATCAATTTCTAATTTCTAATTCTTGGATTATAGATGCCAACAGGTTGGGTTCCGATAGGTTTATTGTATCTGTACCCATATCACTGTCTTTTTGTGAAATTTTTTTATCAATTTCTTACAATCCCTGGATTATGGATGCCAGCGAGTTGGGTTTCGACGTGTTTTAGTATATTTGTACTCATACGCGTTTAGAATATTCGACCAATATCTGACCCAATACCCGTTGGATACCCAATTAGTATTACCTATCGATTTTTCATATTTATTCGCGGGTTTTAGTTATCCCCGTGTGTAACTTTGGCCAAACAAAAAAAATTAGTTATTGAAAATACAATGCAAATCTTAAAGCTAACAATTTAACTTTTTAATTAATTAATAAATTCTATGGATGGTCCCCGTGGTTTACACCGATTTACGAAAATAGTCCATAAACTTCTTTTTTCAATTTTTCAGTCCAATAAGTTTATGTTTTGCTCGAAAATGGTCCTTCCTCCACCTAAAATGACTAAAGTACCCTTCCTTTTGTGATTACTGGATAGTCACGATTTAAACGGTCAAAGGGTACTTTAGTCATTTTAGGTGGGTGGGGGACCAATTTTGAGCAAAATGTAAACTTATTGGACTGAAAAAGTGAAAAAAGAAGTTTAGGGACTGTTTTCGTAAATCGATGTAAACCACATGGACCATCTATAGAATTTACTCTTAATTAATTCAAAATTTCGGTGCATTCAAGATAATGAACAATTTCCTATTTTCATATCATATAAAATTAAAATATAATAATCATGAAAATTCAAATATAATAGCGTATGTTCATCAGTTGATATGTACATTCTTATTATTTATATATATAAAAATATTGTACATATAGTATACAAAACTAAAAATAATAATAACAATTATACTATTATGAATAAGGTTTTTTTCATGAAAATCCAGTTGATATGTACATTATCTTATTATATATAAAAGATATTGTATATATAGTATATAAAACTCAAAATAATAATAACAACTATACGACTATTGATATGATACTTTTCATGAATGATTCTGCGAATTTTGTGGGTCCTAAACTAGTTATACCTTAATATGATATGATTACTAGATTATAACCCGCGAATTCGCGGGATATCATATAATTTTAATACAAAGTTTATATTGTATTTTTTATTTTGCTACGTAATTTTCAATTGACATATTTGTGGGACTCAAATTGTATAAATATTTGAATGGAAAGAGAGACACATATGTCCTAAATTTATCGAAACATAATCAAAATATAAACCTTTTTACGTTAATGCACGACACGAAATCCAATTATCCTTTATAATGTGGAAAAATAATACTTGAAAACTTACAAGCTTATAAAAAATATCGTTTTATACTTTTTTAATCAAAAACTTATATATATAAAGAAAATTTTTTAGAAGAGTTGATCAACACCATTGTTACCATCGGTATATGATAAAAAGAAACATGAAATATTAAAAAGTTGATTAGGGATGACAATGGGTAGAAAAAACTTGCTACCCGTGTGTACCCAACTGCTCACGGGCGGTAAACGTGTGAAATTTCACTCACGGGTTTGGGTTCGAATAAATAACATGCCCATTGGTTGGTAACGGGCGGGTGGTGAGTATTATCTATCACTTACGTATAAGTTAAGTTTGACCCGTGAACCCGACACACTCGTGAGGTATACCCACGGGTATACCCATCCGTCCGCTTGTCACCTAATTTTAAGTTATATTACATATCGTTATGTTTGTCGTAAATGGGAATAGATGGGAATATAGGAAGAGACGTGGACTCCATGGAGAATTTGAGATTGAAAAATTGGAAAGACAAAGCAAAATCTTCGAAGCTAATAAAAGGTTTATCTCATTCATTTATTTAATTCAAGAAATAAAAATTGAGTTTAATTTTGTTTAGTCACTTGTCGCTGACCAACTCAATAATAAACTCGATAAAGGAAATGATTAAGTCAAAGCTGCTATTGCTAAAGTATCTACTTACTGGTCGTTGTTCATTCTACTCAACAAAACTGATATGTTGAGGAAGATTAAGACTTAACTTTGTGTCTCGCTAATTATTTATATTCCATTTTGTTATAATCTGTTATAATCTATTATAATCTTCATCTAATATGATTTTTATCATATTTGTAGGGTTTAGAGTTTAGACTTTAGGGTGTAGGGTTTAGGGTCGCATTTACATTGCAATATCAAGCTAACAAAACCCTTTAGATAATGGTAATACAACCAGCACCATAGACCCTAACAGGTATATGCTACCATCTAAGTTCAATGACTTAAACCTAAAACTCAACAAAATAGATAATAATTCCACAATAATCAATCTAACAGAGTACCGTCCTACTTATCATCCTCATCATCATCATCTGAGTCAGCATCCACATCATCATCGTTATGTTCGTCTTCTTCCTTAACATCCTCCACAACACCTTCAACTACTGGAATCTCTTCGTGTTATTAATCAATCAACAGCTACACGTAATAAATAAATGAACTAATTAATTGATATAATATATAAATAGATACTCCTTCCGTCCCAATTTTATTATTCCCATACAAAAAATACGCAGTTTAAGAAAACATAATCATCTCTCTTACATTTTGGTAAGATGACAGTTTTACCTTCTACTTTTTACCTATTTTTTTGTCTTACATATATGCACTAGGGGTAAAAAATACCTTTTTTTCATTATTCTTATCTCTTTATGAAAATGAACAATTAATTCGGTACAACTTAAAGGAATATTGGACGATAGATTAGCGACAGAGGCACTATAAGAATTGTACTACGTATTTGATAAAACAAGCGGTGAGTGATACTGGGCTTTTTCTACTTGGGCCTAGCCCTACTCATTTACACCGATACCGTGATACCGATTGTTTCGGAATAAAAGTTAACTTTTTATTATAGTCGATCGGAAAGTTTCTATTATGTTGGTATGAAATTTTATCGATGATAACGTAATGATTATACATTTTAAAAAATGAGCCTTTAAATTGAGATAGAGAGAGTCTTTTTAATGACTTCGATTTTAGATTTCATATGATCAGTTAGATGTAGAAGTAGATTTAAGATATTAATCAACATAGTGAGGTAATAGTAGATAGACCTTATGGCAGACTAAACAATCTATCAAACAGTAATTACATTATGGCAGACTAAACAGTCTATAAATAGTAATACTACGTTTACCCGTTGTAACCAAACTTGTTACAACTAAATCACACTGGGGTTTACAGATTCACTCACCGTTACCTCAGCCGCACTGAGCCATCTCCGTTTCTGAGAATACAAATAAATAATGAGTTAGTAATTCATCTTATAAAGTATAACTCATATCAAACTCATAACATCAACTTACAATAATCACTAAGTTATAATATCAAATATAACTATTTAATCCAATTATATCTCAAATACATAGTATCAAACTAATAACCACTGTATGGTTACATTATATTGCCTCTTGCACTTTAATATAGTCTTTAGTTAACCAACATAACAAGTAATAACCAAAGTTACAAGTATCATTCATACTAGGTTACATTTAATCAAATAATCAGTAACTCCATTTCATAAGTATTTAACTTAATTCAAGTACAAATGTAACATATCACTAGCTTGTAAAGGTCACGTCTTGAATCACCTATTACATAAGCATATAATCATAACGACACATTTAGTCTCTAATAATTTATCATAATCAACTAATCATAGTTATTAATGTATTTCCCCATGGATTGATTAAACTATATAACCAAACTTTTCATAAGTTCATAATTATATAATCTTTCGTTATTTCGGTTACTACTTAGAACATAATTTGACTCGTATAACATAATTAGAATTTGATCACAACAAGTTCTTTAATTTAACCATATCTTCAGTTGTCAATTATTCAACTAGAACACGCTCGTAATAACTATAAACGACTCAAGTGATTTACTTCAATCCCTTACTCAAATCTAATTTAAATTCGTTATTACAACCTACTATACTTCTGGTTATAATACTATATCGGAAACAAACTCAGATTAAACAAGAATAAGGAATTGGACATATAAGCTTGAAATCGCGTCGCGACCTATACGGAATCGCGTTGCGGAACTCACTAATCGCGTCGCGTTTTGTTCTATTTCGCGTCACGAAACCCTAATGGTCGCGTCGCGACCAACTGCGTATTCACAGACCCTGAACCTTTCCTGCAGATACCTAAACCCGAATTTAACAACCTAACAACACAAATTTAGTTGTTGTCTTCATTAATAGGTCCAATAACATCCATATTAACTCCAATCTCATATATAATCATTAACTCAAATGATTCCTACCATAGTCCACATAATAAAGTTATAGAATTGATATAAACTAGAAGAACACTTACCAATTTGAAGGAATAGAGATGATGATGATAAATCATAATTGTTAGCTTGGGTTGAGAATTCAATTTAAATGATTTCTTGGTTCATTTACAAAAACCACATTGATGATTTTGTGTTTTCTGTTTTTGTGAGTCTTCAAGAATGAAGGAAGCTAGCCTAGATAAGAAAAGTGGGTCGGTTTACTCTAACCGACTCACTTATACATTTTAAAATAATCCATGTCTAAACCTATCGTCTGTAACTTAAAAATCAATTGCGATTTTAAATATTTTATTTTACCGTCATCTATATAAAGTTAAACAAATAACAATTACTAGTCACAATAAGTCATTTGACTTTTTGACTAATTATTCTCGATAAATATAATACAATAAACAATTTAATTTCCTGAAATATTAAAACAATCATTTAAAGTCAGGAAATTACTGTAATGTCACTAGGCCCCTAAGGAGGATTTTACAAATCTCTCCCACTTAAAGAGATTTTGTCGTCAAAATCTGATCATGCTAAAATGATTTAGAATATCATAATCACATATTAGTTACCTTTCAATTTAATATTTATCGTACATTGCCCCATATTGAGCAACTTATAATCATAATTATATACTTTCAATTCTTTTCACTTGCACATATCCTAATGTTCCAGCTTCTGTCTTTCACCCCCTGCACATATATTGTGCATAAACTCTATCTTTATATATATAAAATACCCATTTACATGAGTCGTTTAATTACCCATGTAATTACTTTAGAACACTGATAGAATTTTTAAACCAATATAATTACATATGTCTTGTCAAAAATGAATTTCATGACCTAATGAATTTCAAATTCATATCATACTAGCAACCAAACCAGTATTCACATATCAATTTAAGTGGTAAACTATTAAGAATCTTACTTTTTCAATCAGTTACCACTAAACCAAATTCATAATTTCAAACACCCTTTGGTTATATAAAACTTCTTAATCGCAAGTACTTTGAAGTTGTACAACCTTAAACACCTAATAATAAGTAAACTAGAGGTCAAACTCTATAGGTAAAACCATAATCCCATGATTACTTAACATCAAATTTCATTGAATAGGGCTATATCAAAAATCAATTAATACTTTGCTAAATTAGCACAAGTACTACAATATCATATTACCCATATTAAACTGACCCCTACATTAACTTATTTCACACTTTAACTCTTTTTTTGTAATATATCATTTCATCCAGTTATCAAGTATACAATAAAATACATGATTTCACATAACTCCCGACAATAATGGAAACATAATTATTATTTTCATATTCCACTAATACTTTCATAGTATTTTATCTTTCTTATTGACAATATTTCAAATTTATTATTTAAAATAGGCTACTTAGGCTGTCAAAGCCTGTATTAAGCCTTTAATATCATGAGCTAATTAAACACATATTCATTCCAATATGTATTGGAAACAATTACAAGTCAAAATTTTATATATATATATATCATATCATATCATATCATAACTACGTTTTATGACATTTCAGTTCTCTCTTCCCCTTAAGACTTATGTTATAATTTTCTTTTTACAAATCATATCCCTTTAATCATTGATTTGACAATGATACTTGCACAAAATTTGTGCATAATCCAGTTTGAATATAAATATACACGATGACATGTTTACTAATTCACAATAAAACTGAAATCAATATTCTCACATACCTCAAAAGCATTGCGATTATCCCAAAATCGCGTTACAATCCAGATGAAGTCGTGTGACGATTCTATACAAATCACTTTGCGATTACATACTTGTACAGGTCTACCAAAACAGTTTTAACATACAAACTTTGCACATGCAAATCTTTTAATTTGATAACAATTAAGACAAGAAAAATTTACAGACACCTTGATTATTCCACAATAAAGGTTTCCATGACCTTTGATAACACATTAACTTACTTAGGTCATGAATGACCTGTTTTGACATTATTTAACTCGTTTGAGTATTTAACCACATTTTAAACGAACATTATCAGATTTAACCAATCAATATTACTCATAACTACTTTTCTCCAAGTTTGATTCAAAACCAGACCAATCATAATTAAATAATTTTATACCCTTTCCATACCCATACACACATGTGAGACTCTTTATTCACAGTTGACCTTTAAAGTCAACATACCACAATATTAACATTATATTATCATGTTAACACTTTATATTTTAGGTTTAACCTCAAACCTAGACTTTTAGTCAATGTATTCAATATACTAACAACTCCTTAAGGATACTTCAACCTCGGCTTAATACAAGCCATACACACAATGGCGATCCTTTTGGATACTACTTGGCTCACTAATGGGTAATTCACCCATTTAGTCATACAACCACATATTCAACAAAATCAACTTATTATATATGTATATCATTATAACTTCTAACAGTGGCAAGTATCATACACACTTGCAATTCAAAATCACTAAATATCATAAATATACCAAGTGACTTCTTTCCCATGGGAACAATAATGAAATGGTTTAACACAATTTCATACTCAATTTTCCCAATCACAATAAATCTCTTTGATATTTGGTAACCTCAACAAGTTCATGTGACATAGCATAATATAACAATGATGGTCAGGCGTTGCTGGATTATGTTTTTCACACTTCCTTCTCAGGCTAATTCATATCATACATCATCAATGTGATTTCTTTTCACTTAAACACATACCATATAAAGCTATGGTTCAAAACAATTTAAACACGCTTAATAGCTTCTTAACAATAGATACATACTTAAAATCAACTTACTACATATATAACCAGCTTTACATATGTAAGTTATTTCATATATACATATCACATCTTTTAGAATGTACGTATCTATTCCTATAGAATTTTAATTCAACAACTGACATAAGTCATTATCCTTGTTATATGAAATTCTAATTACATATTAATTTATTATCATATTTCAGTATATAATACATTAACAAACACTAATGCCACAACAACATCACGTGCAATGTCATGTACGTATTTAATAATAATCCATTTGCTTTAATTACTCATTATCATCATATAATCATTTACTAGTTTACATTTGACCAAAAAGGCGTACCTTCTCCTCAATCAAATGAAACAATATTACAATCTATGTAATTCATAAACTTATCCACGTATATTTTTGTTCCCCTGTTTGACCGTAGTCAAAACATATTTTCTAGCCACATATTCAAGTATTCTCCTGAGGGAGCAATTATTTCTCTAATCAAATGCCACATAATTCCTTTGCAAGGATTTGTAATTACACCTTGCATTCAATATACCATAGTCATACTATCAATTTCATTGTTTATTTTAACAATTTAAGCACCTTTTAATTCAATCAGTACCACTGTTAACCCTTAGTCAACCCTTTGTCTACCCAATTCAACACAAATTCTGCAATTTAGAGTTCATTTAGAACTACTTATGACACTAAATGTATTAGTTAATAATTCTATTTTTACATCAACATGTAGCAATCATCAATGACTCATAATTGGAAAATCATATCAGTCTGACCCAAATCAACTTTACTACTAATCATCGTAGCAAAGTAGGCAATTCAAATTAATTTAAATCCAGGAAAGTTTATCGTAGATTACCTGATTCTCTTAAAGCATCGAATATAGAAATATTGCTGAAAGTACTAGTCAGTACTCATACCCTGTCATCTATGTATCCAAAACAACATCTCACAAGTTGTTAAGTGTTAGCACATAACACATTAACTCATTCCCATACAATAACCAAATCGTACACCCTAGAATGTTTGACTTAACACAAGTTCAGATTTGGGATTGAACACCTTGTCAAACTCACCCAAACCTATGCTCTGATACCAACTTATAACACTCCTTATTTTCAGAATCATTTTTTTATTTTATATAATAAACTATTCATCTGACAATTCAGAAGCGTAGGTCAAACTTACATTGACAATTTACTTAGCATAACAATAGTTTATCATCTGGGGTGTTATATATAATTTCGAAGACACACTGATTTATTTAAATAAGATATCAGAGTAAACGCCTAGTCAAACTTTCCGTCCCAAACAAAGCTTCTTGCCCAGCCCGTTATCTCAAAACCATAACCTACAAGAAGTGGGGTGGTGGGGTAAGCTCAAAGCTAAGTGAGTGAATAAATAATCAACAATCTAACTTAGCATAACAAATCTGTTTAAAAAATAAAGCATCGTAAATACATAACAACCCTGTTTACCATAATATGCTCGTAGACGCAACATCTCAATGAGGACCGGCGGTTCTTGGGGGCCACCTTCAGCCAAGAACCTTTCATGATAAGTGCAGGCCAATACAATGAATAACCGATGGCTTGTTGCAATTCTCACACGACACAGGTTCCTATTAACGATATGTAGCAGGAAACCTCGTGCCGGCCACCATGAAAGCAACAAGCCCAACACTAGGCTGACCTCAATACCACATAATGCACAATAGAAATATATCAAATAATCACATAATCCATAATTGTCATGGAATCGTGTCAGACTAAACAGTCTATCAAACAGTAATTACATCATGGCAAACTAAACATCCTATAAATATTAATACTACGTTTACCCGTTGTAAACAAACTTGTAACAACTAAATCACACTGAGGTTTACAAATCCACTCACCATTACCTCAGCCGTAAACTCAGAAGTCTAATATTACTGAGCCATCTTCGTATCTGAGAATACAAATAAATAATGAGTTAGTAATTCATTTTATAAAGTATAACTGTCGCACCCCCAAAACACTTGGCAGCGGAAGTAGGAGGTGTAGCGGGGGCGCCGACCAAATCAATTATCATCACACAAAGATTACATTGAACGACCTCTAAATGAGACGTTTTAAAAATAGTTACATTTCCATAGTTAAAATATATACATAAGTTTTAAAAATCCCATGGAGTTCGCATCCGATATGTAGAATTACATAACTATCGTTACGAAATATAGTAAATGAAATCTAATCCTTGGTTGTTTCAAAATATGCTACTCGAGCTAAATGCTTCCATAAGCATCCTACTATGGATGGTTACCTGAGAAATACATACTAAAAGGGTCAACATAAAGTTGGTGAGTTCATAGGTTTGTTAAACAGTTGTTAAGTATTGGTATGAAACACAAAATTTAATAATATTTGAAATCAATCAAATGTGTATACTATTTCCATGAGCTCATAGTTCGAGCTTAACTGGGATGTCAGGATCACAGTCAAGTGCCCGATCGTGGTTGCCTCCTGCGAGTGCCTAATCACACACTCGTAAGAACAAATGCTAATGTGCCCGTTCGACCGCAATCGTGGTATAGCTACTACCCCGGGCGGGGATTTGTTGGGTTTTCTATTCCCTAAATAGATTAATATGCGCAGTGGAATAATAACAAAATTAATCTAAGGCATTTAGGAAACTAAACCCTAAGGGATCTTTAACTTGAATAAATAAAAGCAATAAAAAAAATAGATAAATAGGAAAAACACTAACCTTTGAGAAAAAAATTTCTCACGCATAAACGAACAATCAGAACCTTCTAGCTTGGAGGCGAGTGCCCAAACTAGAACACCTCTAATGGCTCACACCCAAATGAACTAAGAGAAATCTCAAGTCTCCTAATGTCACGATTCTAGATCGCAAAACTCTTACAAGGAGTAGGAGTAAGAAAGAGAGAAGAAGAATTGAAAACTATTCAAAGCAAAAGTGCCACTAGAAAGCTAAGGGTTAGGCCCCTATTTATAGGGAAAGAGGAGCCTTGGGGTTTGGTCCTTTGGCCGATGTGGGATTCCTTCTAACGCATTTAGCCGGCTAAAGCCTTTAGCCGGCGGTTGAAAGTATTTCTTTCCTAAGTCAAACACGCGTCGTACCACCTTAAAACCTAATCCATTTAGCTGTCGGCTAAAGCCTTTAGCCTCCAGTTAAATCCACTTTCCAGAATATTCTTTTAGTTTCAATTAATAAAATAATTATAATATTAATTCTAATTAATATTATCTCTCTATTTATTTCTCTTACTGTTCATTGAGGGCGACCTAAAAAGGACTCTACTTTTAATGATATTCTTACCAATTAGTTATGATCTTAGAAACTATTCCAGCAGGATTGTCAATCCCAAATGGTACCATACACTAACATTCACGCTAAAACATTGCATAATGAACAATATTAATTCTAATTAATATTATCTCTCTATTTATTTCTCTTACTGTTCATTGAGGGCAATCCAAAAAGGACTCTACTTTTAATGATATTTTTATCAATTAGCTATGATCTTGGACACTATTCCAATAGTCTCCCACTTGGACAAGTCATCAACTATTATTGGTCTGAAGTCTATCCATTAACTAAGCAGAGAGTGCCATCCAATGCGACTGCCGAACTCTGATTCTTATCCTAGAGTTAGCCCTTTAGATAAGTGATCAACTATTCCTTTATCTTATTGATATCGTATAAATCGAGACATGGATTTTAATCAATCTCAAGATTCATGATTAGTTTTCTGATTTCCGATTACATTGACTTTACGAGACTATTGAATCATCAACTTAGTCTCGGTCAGGCCTAGCACTTTAGAGTCAATCTTTAATCATCAGAGGGCTCAAGATACTGCTTTTCCCATTAGGCGAAAAGGAACAAATAAATTTTAACTACATAGCACTAGTCAACTCATCATGTCATACCTAGCATACCTTATATAACTGGCAGTTACGTACAGCGTTTGAATAGGCTAAAGTATAACAGACTTGAAAAACTAGAAACTCAATGCATCTCAATTTCAAGAATAGAGGATATTATCATCTTAAAAGCACTCGTGATTTAATCCATGAAGTGATCTGTTTAAGTACGGGTCTCTCATATACTTAAATCCCCATTAAGTACCCATGAATGTTGCAGCATTCTCCATGACATGTCTAATTATTGGAATAGTGTCCAATATCATAACTAATTGGTAAGTACATCATTAAAAGTGGAGTCCTTTTTGGGTCACCCTCAATGAACAGTAAGAGAAATAAATGAGAGATAATATTAATTGAAATTAATATTATATTTAGTTTATTAAATGGATATTAATTAGAAACTAAAAGAAAAAAAAGAAAGGGAAATTCTGGAAACTCCATCCATACGCCGTATGGACGCTAGGGTTTGTAAGGCGGGGGAATCACCATCCATACGCCGTATGGAAAATCCATAAGTTGTATGGATGTATGTCCCACATCGGCTAGGTGACAAAACCCTAGGCCTTCCTCTCCCCTATAAATAGGGACCTACCCCTTAGCTTTCAGGTTGCACTTACTATAGAATTGAATAGTTTTCAATTCTAGTTTTCTATTTCTTATTCCTGCTCCGTGTAAGAGTTTTGCGATCTAGAATCGTGACCTTAGGAGACTTGGGAATTCTCTTAGTTCTTTTGGGTGTGATCCATTAGAGGTGTTCTAGTTTGGGCACTCGCCTCCAAGCAAGAAGGTTCTGCTTGTTCGTCTACGCGTGAGAAATTGTTTTCTAAAAGGTTAGTAATTTCTTATTTATCTTATTTGTTTTATTGCTTTTATTTATTCAAGTTAAGATCCCTTAGGGTTTAGTTTCCTAATTGCCCTTGATTAATTATTTTTGTTATTATTCCGCTGTGTATATTAATCTAGTTAGGGAATAGAAAACTCAAAAGTGGTATCAGAGCCTTAGCTTGATAAATACTAGCATTTAATTATCAGCAATAGTATGTAGGTAAAGATAAATTGGAAATGGAATTGTCTAAATTGGTAAAATGAATTTACACTTTAGACCTTGTATTTTGAAATGTTTAAAATATACCCCTAAATTTTAAAATGTTTTAAAATAGAGCCGTAGACTTTAAGAGTTTAAAGAGAGACGTTACCTATATTATGAGCTATAAGTATATGTATCACTAAAGTTAAATACATCGTCAGTCAATTGATGAATTGGCTCACCCATAGTGAACATACTATAAGAGAGGTATTCTTTGTTTCTTTGTGTGTTCAATGGAGCTGCCGAGGACTTTGATAGGATGATGTTAAGATCAAAAGTATGACCTAAAAGTACTTAAACAAAATCACGTTCTAGTTACTCTAAAACGTGAATAATATGCTACCCCATGAAAATCGCACATCTTTCGTATGGTCTGTTAATGGAGCGTGTGTGGTTTACCGGCACATTAATATGAGATTATATTGAGAGGTGATGTGGAACTCGCGATTCTCGAGCGTACTCGGGCCAGGGACCACGCAGGTTTTGCTGGTTAAGTTCACCATCTTGTTCATGATCCTCGGCATACCAGTCATGAGTGGTAGATGAGCATATCCGAGATTAACATGCGTTGATGGAAATCGATGAATATCAAAAGAACTAAGAATTTCATAGAGAATGAAATTGACAAAAGAATTGTCTACCTAAAATAAATTCGTGATATGATCACGGCAGACCTCTTCATAAAACGAATCTAAAATATGGATCCTATCCTTAATATTGTAATTGGGTAATTAATTAAGGAATATTCAAACTAACTAAAACTGTTTATCCTATAGATGTCTTCTACAAATGGTAATAATCCTCCCGTCCCCAATTCCGCACACAACTCGAGCTTCTCACTTCTCTCAGTTCTTGGAAGGGAAAGACTGACTGGTCCAAACTATATGGATTGGATGCGTAACCTAAGGTTTATTTTGAGGTACGAGAATAAGGAGTATGTTCTCGATGAGCAGATTCCCGTGATTGATGAAAACTCAACCCAAGAGGAGATTGAGGCACACAAGAAACATTATGATGATGCGAATAAAGTGTCTTGTATCATGGCATCCTCCATGAGCCCCGAGTTGCAAAAGACTTTTGAGAATACTTGGGCTTATGAAATGAACCAACAGCTTAAGGAAATGTTCCAGGCAAACGCGAGCAAAGAACGCCTTGATGTGGTTAAGTCACTCATGGCTTGCAAACCCAAATCTGAAGCATCTATATATGCTTTCGTCTTGGAGATGAAAGGGTACTTTGATAGGTTGGAATCATTGAATATGATGTTTGACATAGAGTTTTTCATTGCCATAATTTTGTCCTTTCTGACAGCTGTCTACAATCAGTTTGTAATATCATATCAGATGAATATGAATGAGAGAGAAGGCTCAATAATGGAACTCCATAATTTGCTGCAAACCGCTGAGCAAGGAATCAAAAAGGATGATGTGTCCTCTAGCTCAGCAGCTCTTGTGTTGGCAATTGGTCAAACTGCAAAGAAAAGAAAGAGGTCAAATTGGAAAGCAAAGACTACGAATGGAAAGTCCAATCGTGGGTCCAAAAGAAAGACTGATTCTGATATTGCACCAGTGAATGATCCGAAAGAAGAAGTGTGCTTTTACTGCAACACTAAGGGGCACTGGAAATGTAGCTGCCCGAAATACCTGAAAGACCTTGAGGATGGAAAGGTCGAAAAGAGTGTTCACTCAGGTATGTTCATGATCGAACTCCATAATACTACAACTTCTAATTCGTGGGTTCTGGATACACGGTGTGGTACTCACATTTGCACTGTATTACAGGGTCTAAAGGAAAGTAGAAAGTTGAAGCATTGAGAGCTTAATCTAGTCATGGGAAACAGAGGAATCACGCCTGTAACCGAGATTGGAAAGTATGAGCTCGTGCTGAAATCTGGAGTTAGGATAGATTTGAACAATTGCTGTTATTCGTCATAAATGACTAGAAACATTATTTCATTTTATGCTTTGTTTAAGGATGGTTATCGATTTTCATTTGACAATGAGAATGGTGATATTTTGGTTTATTTAAATGGTTATTTTGTTTTTAAAGCTTCTCCTTACAATGGCATATATGAAAATGTTGAATGTGTTAGCAATTTGATTTTAAATGTTGATTCGTCTAATGAGCTTGATAAATCCAAATTGTGGCATTATCGTCTTGGGCATGTAAACAAGAAACGCATCGGCTAACTCCAAAAGGATTGAGTGTTGGAATCATTCGACCTCAAATCGGATGAAGTATGCGAATCTTGTTTGTTGGGCAAGATGACTAAATAACCATTCACCGGGTCGTGTAAAAGAGGTGAAGGACTATTGGACTTGGTACACACAGATGTTTGTGGACCATTCCGATGCACCACAAAAGATGGAAATCAATATTATGTTATATTTACTGATGACTACAGTAGATTTGGACATGTCTATCTGATTAAGCATAAGTCAAGAACTTTTGAGGTATTCAAAAGATACCAAAGCGAAGTAGAGAATCAATTTGGCAGAAAGATAAAGGTTCTCCGATCCGATAGGGGAGGAGAAAACCTTAGTATCGAGTTTCTCGATCATCTTAGAGATTGTGGAATAGTTTCACAATTAACTTCTCCTAGAACACCACAGCTTAATGGAGTTGCTGAGTGGAGAAATAGAACCTTGTTGGACATGGTTCGGTCTATGATGAGTCGGGCTACACTTCCGATAAGTTTTTGGGGTTATGCATTAGAAACAGCCGCTCGCAACTTAAATCTTTTACCCACCAAGAAGGTTTCATAGACGCCTTATGAGATGTGGAAGGAAAAACGTCCTTCTCTTGGTCACATCAAAATATGGGGTTGTGAAGTTTTCGTTAGACGAGAAACTCAGGACAAACTAGACTCTAGATCTGAAAAGTGTCTTTTCGTCGGTTATCCACAAGAGTCGTTTGGATATCTGTTCTACACACCCGCGGATAATGTGGTCTTTGTAGCTCGAAGAGGAGTGTTCCTTGAGAGAGAAATGATATCTGAAGAGGAAAGTGAGAGTAAGATAGATCTTGAAGAAATTCAAGAGTCGGCCGATGAAGAACCTATAGTAAACACTGACATTCAACAAGAGGTGGAAACGCCTGTTGAACCGGAAGACATATCCTTACCCACTCGCAGATCTAGTAGAGTTAGCAAGCCTCCTCAGTTCTATTATGGTTTCCATATTGAGGAAGAGGATAAAATTAGTGGTGGTACACAAAATTACTTAGATGAACCTGCTAACTACAAGGAAGCGATGCCAGGCCCTGAGGCTGCTAACTGGAAGGAAGCTATAAAAAGCGAAATTCAGTCCATTATGACAACCAAGTTTGGAATTTGGTTGACACTTCACTCGGTCTTAAGACGGTGGGTTGTAAGTGAATCTTCGAGAAGAAGACCGACATGGATGGGAAAGTGTTAAACCCATACAAATCTAATAAACAATTCAATAAGCTTTGAATTATTATTGAGAAGTTGCGAAATCACACTCAATAATATTAAGAAGATCGAGAATTATAACAATTTGTAATACACAATTAATATCAAAAACTTCAATCTTATTAATGATATAAGACGAATACACTTAATGTATTAGGGTTACAGAAAACCTTGAAGCTGCATAATCAATGTTAACCTAATCTAGGTCTAAAGATCTCTATTTATAATGCATAGAGTCCTACACAATCTCTAGTTATTATGGTATTCGAATCTATCCCATAAATAACTCTAACAACCTTCAACCGACTTATAAGTTTACACCAACAGTAGCTATGATACATTATAACTAACAGTGGTTAACTTTATACAAAAATCAAATACATATTTCCAACAGTGGCAGCCTTCAATACTAGCAGTGGCTAGTTCTTCAACTCTTCTAACAGTGGCAGTCAACAAAGCTAACAGTGGCTAGCATTTCTCTTCCAACACTTGATCAAATCAACTCAAATCCCAACAGAAAGTACACACTTATAAAGCTAGGTTGGTAGCGAAGGGCTATACTCAAACCCACGGGATTGATTATGAGGAAACCTTCTCGCCAGTAGCTAAGATAAAGTCAATTAGGATTATGCTAGTCATAGCTGTGTTTCATGATTATGAAATTCGGTAGATGGATGTCAAAACCGCCTTCCTTAACGGGAAACTGACAGAGGATGTATTCATGGCACAACCGGAGGGTTTTGAAAATGCAAAGTATCCTAATAGAGTGTGCAAGCTTCAAAAGGCTATTTATGGACTTAAACAAGCCTCTCGTAGCTGGAATCTCTATTTCCATGAGAAAGTCACAGAGTTTGGATTTTGTAGAAGTGAAGATGAGTCCTATATATATGTCAAGTTCAGTGGAGTGTTGTAGTCTTCCTAGTGTTATATGTGGATGATATACTACTCATAGGAAACGATGTCCCAACATTACAAAGTGTAAAGGACTGGTTGGGAAAGTGTTTCACAATGAAAGACTTGGGAGATGCAACATATATTCTTGGTATAAAGATTTATAGGGATAGGTCGAGACGTCTCATAGGACTTATCCAGGACACGTACTTAGATAAAATTTTGAAAAGATTCAAAATGGAGAACTCTAAGAAAGGGAATCTACCTTTACATCATGGCATTAAGATCAGTAAGGATCTTTGTCCGAAATCTAAGGAAGAATCGGATAGAATGAGTCGAGTCCCATATGCTTCGGCTATAGGATCGATCATGTATGTCATGACGTGTATGAGGCCTGATATCTCATTTGCTTTGAGCTTAGTGAGTCGACATCAGCAGAATCCTGGTGAAGGTCATTGGACAACTGTAAAGCATATTCTTAAGTATTTGAGAAATACTAAGGACATGTTCTTGGTTTATGGTGGAGAAAAAGAACTTAGAGTAATGGGTTATAGTGATGCAAGTTTCCAAACAGACAGAGATGATAGCCGTTCACAGTCTGGTTGGGTATTCTTACTGAATGGGGGAGCAGTGACATGGAAAAGTTCCAAACAAGATACGGTGGCAGACTCAACATGCGAGTCTGAGTACATAGCGGCTTCCGAGTCTTCAAAGGAAGCCATCTGGATTAAGAATTTCATTGGAGATCTTGGAGTTGTTCCAACGGTTCAAGACCCCATTGAAATATTCTGTGATAACGAAAGTGCGGTCGCCTTGAGTAGAGAACCCAAGGATCACGTAAAGTCAAAGCATATTGAAAGAAAATACCATTTTGTTCGGAGAAAAGTAGAAGAAGGACACGTGATTGTGAAGAGCATAAGATCAGAGGATAATCTGGCTGATACGTTCACAAAGCCACTTGAAAAATCCAAACATGATGAGCATGCTAGGAGCATAGGCATAAGGGATAATGTAAAGTTTTAGTTGTTAGTTTGATTTTTGAAACATTGTAAACAATGATGGAAATTGTCATAGACTTGGTGATTAAATAATGGAGATTTATTAATTGGAAGGAGTTCTGCCATTTACTATTGTTTGTCATTGTGTTTCAAGTTTTGCATGTTTAGACACCACTTCCCGAGTAAAACAGTTTTACTTAAACCTCCTCAGTCGTTCACACCTGGAAGTAAGTGGTGAATCAAGACTGTCATGGAGTGTTAGTAGATGTCTATGGAGATTAGTCATGGCATGGAGAATGTTGCAACACTCATGGGTACTTAATGGGGATTTAAGTATAGGAGAGACCCGTACTTAAAGAGATCACTTCATGGATTAAATCACGAGTGATTTTAAGATGGTAGTATCCTCTATTCTTGAAATGGAGATGCATTGAGTTTCTAGTTTTTCAAGTCTGTTATACTTTAGTCTATTCAAACGCTGTACGTAACTGCCAGCTATAAAGGGTACGCTAGGTATGACATGATGAGTTGACTAGTGCTATGTAGTCGAAATTTATTTGTTCCTTTTCACCTGAATGGGAAAAGTGATATCTAGGGCCCTCTGATGATTAAAGATTGACTCTAAAGTGCTAGGCATGGCCGAGACTAAGTTGATGGTTCAATAGTCTCATAAAGTCAATGTAATCGGAAATCAGAAAACTAATCATGAATTTTGAGATTGATTAAAATCAATGTCTCGATTCATATGATATCAGTAGAGCAAAGGAATAGTTGATCACTTATCTAAAGGGCTAACTCTAAGATAAGAATCAGTGTTCGGCAGTTGCGTTGGATGGCACTCTCTGCTTAGTTAATGGATAAGCTTAGACCAATAATAGTTGATGAATTGTCCAAGTGGGAGATTGTTGGAATAATTTCCAATATCATAACTAATTGGTAAGTACATCATTAAAAGTGGAGTCCTTTTTGGGTCGCCCTCAATGAACAGTAAGAGAAATAAATGAGAGATAATATTAATTGGAATTAATATTACATTTAGTTTATTAATTGGATATTAATTAGAAACTAAAAGAAAAAAAAGGGAAATTCTGGAAACTCCATCCATACGCCGTATGGAAGTTCCATACGGCGTATGGAAAGTCTATACAACGTATGGATGTCTGTCCCATATCGGCTAGGTGACAAAACCCTAGGCCTTCCTCTCCCCTACAAATAGGGACCTACCCCTTAGCTTTCAGGTTGCACTTTCTTTAGAATTGAATAGTTTTCAATTCTAGTTTTCTCTTTCTTATTCCTGCTCCTTGTAAGAGTTTTGTGATCTAGAATCGTGACCTTAGGAGACTTGGGAATTCTTTTAGTTCTTTTGGGTGTGAGCCATTAGAGGTGTTCTAGTTTGGTCACTCACCTCCAAGCAAGAAGGTTCTGCTTGTTCGTCTATGCGTGAGAATTTGTTTTCTAAAAGGTTAGTAATTTCTTATTTATCTTATTTGTTTTATTGCTTTTATTTATTCAAGTTAAGATCCCTAAGGTTTTAGTTTCCTAATTGCCCTAGATTAATTATTTTTGTTATTATTCTGTTGCGTATATTAATCTAGTTAGAGAATAGAAAACCCAACACTAATCTCCATAGACAATCTACTAACACTCCATGACAGTCTTGATTCACCACTTACTTCCAGGAGTGTGAACGACTGAGGAGGTTTAAGCAAAATTGTTTAACTCGGGAAGGGGTGTCTAAACATGCAAAACTTGAAACCCAATGACAAACAATAGTAAATGGCAGAACTCCTTCCAATAAATAAATCTCCATGCTTTAATCACCAAGTCTATTACCATTTCCATCATTGTTTACAATGTTTCAAAAATCAAACTAACAACTAAAACTTTACATTATCTCTTAAGCCTATGCTCCTAGCATGCTCATCGTGTTTGGATTTTCAAAGTGGCTTTGTGACCGGATCAGCCGGATTATCCTCCGATCTTATGCTCTTCACAATCACGTGTCCTTCTTCTACTTTTCTCCGAAAAAATGGTATTTTCTTTCAATATGCTTTGACTTTCCATGATCCTTGTGTTCTCTACTCAAGGCGACCGCACTTTCGTTATCACAGAATATTTCAATGAGGTCTTGAACCGTTTGAACAACTCCAAGATCTCCAATGAAATTCTTAATACAGATGGCTTCCTTTGATGACTCGGAAGCCGCTATGTACTCAGACTCACACGTTGAGTCTACCACCGTATCTTGTTTGGAACTTTTCCATGTCACTGCTCCCCCATTCAGTAAGAATACCCAACCAGACTGTGAACTGCTATCATCTCTATTTGTTTGGAAACTTGCATCACTATAACCCATTACTCTGAGTTCTTCTTCTCCACCATAAACCAAGAACATGTCCTTAGTATTTCTCAAATACTTAAGAATATGCTTTACAGTTGTCCAATGACCTTCATCAGGATTCTGCTGATGTCGACTCACTAAGCTCAAAGTAAATGAGACATCAGGCCTCATACACGTCATGGCATACATGATCGATCCTATAGCCGAAGCATATGGGACTCGACTCATTCTATCCGATTCTTCCTTAGATTTCGGACAAAGATCCTTACTGATCTTAATGACATGATGTAAGGGTAGATTCCCTTTCTTAGAGTTCTCCATTTTGAATCTTTTCAAAATTTTATCTAAGTAGGTATCCTGGCTAAGTCCTTTGAGACGTCTCGACCTATCTCTATAAATCTTTATACCAAGAATATATGCTGCATCTCCCAAGTCTTTTGATAACACACAAAAAGTCATGTTTTTGCGTGCATTAATCTCACCTTTTTAGCCCAATATTTGACGAAACTAATCAAAATATATACTTTATCATTAAAACTCGTCACATGGGCCAAAATATAGACAATGTTTCAAAGGTCATCTAAAATGGTCGAAAAACACGATAAATCTAACGAATACGATCATGAGCATTCTCTTTCACTCGTTCTAGCACTTTTTGAGCTACACAAAGAATTATGACCTCTAACTTATGTCATTTTCTTCTTTAGGAAAATACGAACGCGTGGATATAAAGAACGCTCAAAACGGATAAACGATGAAGAAGTTACGCCCGAACGAAGAAACGAAGAACCGAGGAACCAGCATACGGCTGAACCAGGCTGTATACGGCTGGTCCAGGCCGTATACGACTGGACCTAGACCGTATACGATCTGTGCAGGCTGTATACGGTCTGTGCTCAGCCGTATATGGCCCAGTTCAGCCGTATTCACCCTATGCATAGCCGTATACGGTCCAGTTCAGCCGTATACGGTCCAGCTCAGCCGTATCGTGCGTTTGGGTGATAAAAATGTGATTTTTATTCGCCTTTGCGATACGGTTGTGCGTTTGGAGGTTTGGATACGGTCTACGGATACGGTTGTGCGATCTCTATAAATACAAGCCTCATTTCATCATTTCAACACACCTCACAACACACTCTACACCTCATTTCACACCTTCACACTTTCTCTCACTACTCTCTCTCTAAATTAGTTAGTTAGTTAATTAGATTAGTTAAGCTAGTAGATTAGTAGCTTAATTGTACGGAGGTGCTCCGAGACTGCGGTGTCGCACGATTTGTAATAAAGCTTTGTCAGGTTCTATTATAATCTCTATCTTGTTATTTTAAATAATGTTGTGCTGTTGCTATACTTGTTTAGAATTACTTGCTAGGATTATTGCAATGCTTAGCTAGACAAATCTGTGTTTGCTTTGATAGTTGCCATGCTAGGGTAGTTATACTTAAATCATGCTGTTACTCTGTTTGTATGCTGTTGAATTATATTTGAATCTATGAATTGAATCTCAAATGTTTATCTATCCAACTTATGATGTGGTTAGTAACATCCTTCTAGGCTTGGCCAATTGCTAGTTGTATGCCGCTAATTATTCTGTGTCTGATGATCGTTGAACTCGACATGGCCGGTGTTCTCCTGGTTGAAATATTACCGGAGGGAGACACGGAGCGTAGGATTAGAGATAGATTAGATTCAGGTCATTTAACAAGTGTCTTAGAGAGAACTTTCAGGACACTTGTGACTTAACCATGTACCCCGTCTCTCTGCATAAATTGATCCCTGCTATGCTGCCTTTCTGCATGTTCTTGTTTGATTGTTGCTTAGGGTTTGCATGCTAGTATCTGTTATGCTGATTAGTTACATGATTAGGTTTTCAAATATTTATCAATTGCATATGCTAGTTTAACATGCATAGAATAGTTAAAATGATTTATATGGAATAATGATGAACAATTTAATCAGCCGTTAGACCAGACCATCCCAACTTGTCCCGGTAGGAAACCCCTGTTCATGTTTTTGTTTATTCAACAATTCATGCCATGATTCGGATATCTCAAATGTCCGAGATTGGGGGACAAGACTCGAGGATGGTTGTTGGTTAAATTGGTTGCAACATTTGGGACAACTTCCGGTGTAGTTTACATTCCATAACTGTTATCCATGTGACATATTATTTATCTGATTGCGGACAACTCTACGTTAGATAGATAATAGGCTAGCAGTTATGGCTCATTAGGAAATATTAATGTCATCTTAACTAAGGCTTTATCTCATTAACTACCCCTAAATAGCATGAGTAATTATCATAGTAAACACTCGCTTCACCTATAAGTTGTCGTTGCCACCTCCACTCCACTTTACTTTAATTTAGTTTAATTTTAGATAATTAGTAGTTAGTTAAAACCAAAACAACCCAAAAACCTCTTTTAAAACCCTAGCTAAATTCCCATAGATAACTAAAGTCCTAGATTCCATGCCCGTTGTAGTTTGAAGAATGACCCTAGGTCATACCTATCGCTATACTTATCCATAGCGTTAGTATACTTAGGCCTAGCATAAAACAAACTTTTAAAACTACACTGACGCCGCCGCTGACGGACGGTCCGACGACAAGGTGATAACCCGATCGACCGTTGGTGGCGCGTCAAGTTTTTGGCGCCGCTGCCGGGGACTACAACGACCGATTTAGGAATTTAGTTGTCTTAGTTATTTAGCGATCCTTTTGGAAGATCAATATCATCCGAAAGTTCCTTTTCTGTTCTTTTCTTTCCAAAACTCTCTTTTCTACCAAACTCGAACTTCATCAACTATGACGAATCGTATTACTCTCGCCTCAACCTGTGTGCCACTACTGCAGGGAAGAGGAGGACCTATCGTGCTACCCGACGAAAACTTCGAAATTAAGCCTAACGTTTTCAAGTTACTCAAAACCTTCTACCAATTTCACGGTTTTCCGCTCGATGATCCAAATTCACATTTGGATAGATTCATCAATCTTTCTGATTCCTATGAGCAATCAGGGATTTCAAGAGAAGTCTCCCGACTATATCTTTTTCCCTATTCTTTATCTTCGCGTGCTCGAACCTGGTTTGATGAACTCGAACCCAATTCGATTCATACTTGGGAAGAGTTGGCTACTAAGTTTATGGCTAAGTTTTTCCCTCTTTCCAAGCAAACCAAGCTCAAGGATGATATCGTTAGTTTCTGACAGGAAACCAATGAGTCATTCTATCTAGCATGGGAACGATTTAAGAAGATGCTTAACAGATGTCCGAATCATCAAATGGGTAAGACGAACCTAATCTGCATATTCTACAATGGTCTGACTCCTCAGCACAAGTCAACCCTCGATACTGCTTCTCAAGGAAATTTCGTGTCACATACTTCTGAAGAAGCCTGGGAGCTAGTTGAGACGATAGCAGTGCATCAACATGACTGGGAGTTTGGCGAATCGGCTAAGGAAGTAACTAGTACTTCAAGCCTATCCTTTGAAGCTCTGCAAGCTCAAGTGGACAATCTCTCCAGAGTCTTCAAGGATCTTCAATCTTCTACACCTCATCCTTGTAAAGGTACGGAAGAAATTCTTGTCACTACTGTTAAAAACCCTGAATCGAACTTTCATTCTAAACCTTTCATTCAGCGGCCAACCAATAACCCACATACGCAGTTTCTGCAACCTTTATCCTCTAATATGTCAGATTCCACCGTAAATTCTCAACAACACTATAATGAAACTTTGACTAATTTCATGGTTGATCAAATGAACATAAACAAACAAGTAATAGATTATCAAGATAAAATTGATGCTTTACTTAAAATATCAGAAGATTTGATCAAAAACCTGGAAGTCAGTCTTAAACAACTGTTTTTAAAAGTTGAGAACCAAGGAGGAATCATGGTCATCACTAGAGGAGGTAAAGAAACCAGAAATGAGAAGTCTTCAGATAATTCTTCAAATCAACTTCCTATCTCTGAACCGACCACTGATCCAGTGCCTAGTGACACCCCTGTCACTGCACCAGATCCAGTATCAACTAAAGCCCCAGAAATCATTCCACGAACTAGGATACCCTTCCCTGGTAGGCTTAAGAAAGAGAAACAGGAAGCACAATTTGGGAAATATCTAGAAATGTTTAAAAGTCTGCACTTAAACGTTAGACTATTAGACGCTTTAGTAGAGATGCCTAGCTGTGCTAAGTTTTTCAAAGAACTCATTTCAAATAAGGAAAAATTGAAACAAATAGTTAGTTTACCCTTAGATGCTGAATGCTCAGCAATCATGTTACATGGCCTTCCACCCAAACTAGGAGATACTGGCCGTTTCACTATTCCCTGTTTTCTTCAAAACATTCAAGTTAGTAACGCCTTAGCTGACCTAGGAGCTAGTGTCAATCTTATGCCTTACTCTCTCTATAAGAAACTAGGATTAGGTGAACTGCTACCAACTCAAATGACCATCCAATTAGCTGATAGATCAGTTAAACTCCCTCGAGGAATTGCAGAAGATATAATGGTCCGAGTCGGTAAATTTATCTTCCCGGTTGACTTTGTCATTATGGATATTGAGGAAGATGCCCACGTTCCCCTCATCCTTGGTAGACCTTTCCTAAACACTGCCAAGGCTGTGATAGATGTAAATGAAAAATCTTTAAAACTGAGGGTCGGAGCGGAGGAAGTCACCTTTAATATCGATAAGTTGATGAAGCACCCTATGGGAGAAGATCTTGGTCTTGTGGACGCCATGCAGGAAATATATGATGAGCATTTGGAGGAGATTCTAGCAATCAGCAGTTACGAACCTTTCTCCAGCACTGTCATCACTAAAAGAAGACTTTGCCCGGACGACATCGGACTCTGCTCGGTTATCTCCGACAAATCAGCACCTTCCGGAGAGCTGCTATTTCCCTTACCTGAAATGAAGAATCCTTTAGAACCACCTAACTACTCTTCCACGAACAACTCTGTTGTTGCTGTTCCTTTAGGCGAAGGCATCCCTATCCCACTTTTAAGAAGAAATCAGTTTTTTCCGATACCCGAATCGTCTCCGTCTGTAGCTGAAATCCTCAAATCATTCGAGGAGATGGATTCCGGTACCTTGCCACAACTATCTGAAGGTTGTGCAAAAGTAAATCCAGAAATCACCAAGAACGTGCTTTCCAATGAGACAGAAGAAATAGCATTAGCCACTACAGCCGACTCATCTCCAGAAGGATTAGAGTTCCAAAAGGAGTATGACGAGTTACAAAGAGATGAGATCGCTCGAATGAAACCCTCTATCGAAGAACCACCAGAATTGGAGCTGAAGGAATTACCCTCTCACTTGGAATATGCTTTTCTCGAAGGAACCTCACACCTACCCGTCATAATTGCCAAAGGTCTTTCACCAAAAGAGAAAGCAAGACTTATCCAGGTCTTGAAGTCACATAAGAAGGCGATTGCATGGAAGATTTCTGATATACAAGGGATCAGTCCAAATTACTGCACGCACAAGATACTCATGGAAAACGACTTTAAACCTTCTATACAGAGACAGAGGAGAGTAAACCCGAAGATTCAAGACGTGGTCAAGAAAGAGGTTATCAAACTCTTGGATGTTGGTTTGATCTATCCTATCTCAGATTCCCCATGGGTCAGCCCAGTTCAGGTTGTCCCAAAGAAAGGAGGAATGACGGTCATCGCTAACGAAAATAATGAATTGATTCCTACACGAACTGTCACCAGCTGGAGGGTGTCTATTGACTACCGGAAATTAAATGAAGCCACCCGGAAAGATCACTTCCCTCTGCCGTTCATCGATCAGATGTTGGAAAGATTATCGGGAAATGAATATTACTGCTTCCTCGATGGTTTCTCTGGCTCTTTTCAAATTCCTCTCGATCCAAAGGACCAGGAAAAGACGACATTCACATGCCCATATGGTACATTTGCCTACCGCCGCATGCCATTCGGTTTATGCAATGCGCCTGCAACATTTCAAAGGTGTATGGTGGCAATATTCCATGACATGATTGAACAGTGTATGGAGGTATTCATGGATGACTTCTCAGTCTTCGGTGATTCCTTCACATCTTGTCTTTCCAACCTTGAAAGGATGCTAACCCAATGCGAAGAATCAAATCTTGTCTTAAACTGGGAAAAGTGCCACTTTATGGTGAAAGAAAGAATAGTTTTAGGACATCGAATATCAAAATCTGGAATCGAAGTTGACAAAGCCAAAGTTGAGACTATTGCCAAACTTCCGCTACCTACTTCTGTTAAAGCCATTCGCAGTTTTCTAGGTCACGCCGGATTCAACCGTCGCTTTATCAAGGATTTCTCTAAGATCTCTCGACCTATGACGCACCTTCTCGAGAAGGACACTCCGTTTGTCTTTTCAGATGACTGTCTTAAAGCTTTCAACATTTTAAAGGATCAGCTCACACATGCACCGATCATGGTCGCCCCCGATTGGAGTCTTCCGTTTGAAATCATGTGCGATGCTAGTGACTTCGCTGTTGGAGCTGTCTTAGGGCAAAGGAAGGAGAAGCAGTTTCAGCCAATCTACTACGCCAGCAAGACACTCACTGATGCACAAGAGAATTACACCACAACAGAGAAAGAGCTTCTTGCGGTAGTATTCGCTTTTGATAAATTTCGTTCTTACTTAATATTGTCCAAAACTATTGTCTATACAGATCACTCAGCCTTGAAGTATCTCTTCAAAAAGCAAGACGCTAAGCCAAGACTGCTTAGATGGATTCTCCTTCTCCAAGAATTTGACATAGAAATCAAGGATAAAAAGGGAGCCGAGAATGTCGCAGCAGATCATCTTAGTCGACTGGAAAATCCGTCGATGGAGAAGCTTGATGAGAGAGAGATTCAAGACCAGTTTCCTGAAGAACAACTCATGAATGTCGGAAGATACCAAAAGGGATCTCAATTCACTTACAACCCTTGGTATGCAGACTACGCAAATTATCTGGTTGGAGGAATTGTGCCAAAAGGATTGCCCACCTCTAGAAAGCGAAAATTCTTTAGAGACGTAAAGAACTACTATTGGGATGATCCATACTTATTTAAAGTATGCCCGGACCAAATCATCAGAAGATGCGCAGACGAGAGGGAGGCAAGGAACATTCTTTACCAAATTCATCACGGACCAACTGGAGGACATCACGGAGCAAATATGACTGCAAGAAAGGTATATGACTCTGGCTTCTACTGGCCTACTATATTCAGAGACGCTCACGACTTGGTGAAACGCTGCGATGCTTGCCAAAGGTTTGGAAGTATTTCATCGAGAAGTGAAATGCCACTTACTAACATCCAAGCTTGCGAGATCTTTGATATATGGGGGTTGGATTTTATGGGACCATTCCCAAAATCATATGGGAAAGAGTATATTCTGGTTGCTGTCGACTACGTCTCCAGATGGGCCGAAGCCCAAGCATTTACTACAAATGACTCCCGACTAGTAGTAAAATTCTTAAAGCAGCTCTTCTCACGTTTCGGTACTCTAAAAGCGATCATTAGTGATCGAGGCACGCACTTCTGTAATGCTCAGTTTATGAGGACATTACAATATTATGGTGTCACCCATAAGACCTCTACGGCTTACCACCCGCAGACGAATGGGCAAGCCGAAGTGACGAATCGAGCGCTTAAGAGAATTTTAGAACGAACCGTGGTTAATCATAGGGAAAGATGGGCTGAAAAATTAGACGATGCTCTGTGGGCGTTCAGAACCGCATATAAATCACCACTAGGAACCACGCCCTACAGACTAGTCTACGAAAAAGCGTGTCATCTGCCGATAGAGTTGGAGTATAAAGCTCACTGGGCGCTAAGAGGTTGTAATTTAGACCCTTCTGCAGTTGGATCACATCGGAAAATGCAACTGAATGAACTAGCCGAATTAAGAGACCAAGCATATGATAGCTCTCTGCACTTCAAAGAACGAACAAAGAATACTCATGATGCTAAACTCAAATATTCTAAGTTCAAGCCCGGAGACAAAGTTCTTCTCTTCAATTCGCGCTTCAAGAAATTCTCCGGCAAACTCAGATCAAGGTGGAGCGGACCATTTGTTATATCAAAAGTCTTTACCTTCGGAGCAATCGAACTAGAAGCCCCGGATGGTAATTTTAAAGTCAATGGCCATCGCTTAAAGCACTACATCGAAGATTTCCCCCTGGTGAGGAAGTCTATATCTTTGAACCACCTTGAGCCGACTAGTAGGTACAAGAAGTCAAGCTAGAGACTTTCTAAACAAGCGCTCTTGGGAGGCACCCCATTGCCTATCTTATTTTATTTCTTAGTTATTTTTGCTTTAGTATTATCATCCCTAAAACTAACGATGCAGGATAACCCAAGTATCTGACAATACTACAATCCTACATATACATCAGATAAGTTTTATTCATAGTATACAAACGCGAATGAACAGATGACCTCGCAAAGCTTTAACATCTAAACAAACATTTCTCGAAGTCATCTGATTATTTTGCATTTGTATACCCATTTTAAAACTATAGCATTACCTGTTTATCTTTATGTTTCAGGATGGACGCTTCAGCTGAGACCTCAGGACAAGCTATTCAGAAACAGCAGAAAAAGAGGACCCGCAGAGGAAAAAGAAAGAAGATGACCACCAAGACTGATGAGCATGCTCAGGCTGCTCCTGTATCTGCCCCACTTTTTGATTTTGGAGTTACCACTTCAGATCCGATAGTGACTTGGGCGATGCTCAGTGAGCTTTCGATTCAGCGTAGCTCTCAGTCCGAGATCAGAGAAGCGATGGGACTGCCGAAACTCGCCGACCAGCCGTATCAGCTTGGTCAGGGTCCCAGGCCGGCTCTCACACCGTTGTCCTTCTTCCCAGCTGCCCCACCACAGACTGTTCCTCCCACTGCTGTTGCTTATTCTAGGCCACCTCAGAATCCCACTGATGCACCCATGGTGTCTGATCACACTGCTGCCTTATCACGTACTTCAGATCCAGATCCTGACGCACTTGCAGCATTTGATCCAGACATGGATGATTTACTAGACGATTTCTAGCTTATTTTATCTTTAGTTATCTTTATTTTTCATTAGACCTATTATATTGTTGAACTGATGATTATGATGGTATTGTATGACACTGCAGACCTTATCTTCGTAGGAATTGGATGAGCTTTGAAAAGAGTCTGGTCCTCACAATCCAGCAAATTATTTACACCAACCCTACACGAATATGGTCCTACATCCAGTGCCCATTGTCCGTAGGGAAGTATCTCTCCTAAACCCGTTCTTCCTACTTTAATATAACTTCGATATGCCTATTGACCACTTAAATCTCTAAGTGTGGGATCCCCCTCGCTTACAACTTTTAAATTCACATTTTTCGTAAACAAAACCCTAAGTGTGGGATTTTCGCCCTACTTAGTATAGAAACATTGGGGACAATGTTTATTTCTAAGTGTGGGATAGCAGTATATCTCTCGTCTGTCAAAATATCTGTTTAAGTTGATCTAGAAACATGCTAGTCCTCAAAATAAATTTTCAAACCCTTATTTTGCCAAAATTTTCAAAAATTTTAAACTCTTTTTAGTCACTAAAAGCAAATTGGTTAAAACTTCGACATTGAAATTGTCACTCATTCAGTAAAACCTAAACAGTTTTACTTCGACAGTGAAATTGTCACTCATTCAGTTGACCAATGAGTTTTTCAAGAATGAATACAGATTTTTTTACAAGTATTTCAAAAGTTGGTAAATATAAGGTTGACATCATGTCGGATTCTAAACAATTTAAGATGAGGATCTAAGAGGGGCATCGCACGACTGGACACATATAACCCATTTTTGCGGTGAGGAATTTGAGCCTTATAAGCATTCATTTTAAATGCTTCACTGTTCTTTTGTTGTGTGTGACCGGTGCACGCATTTCTGAATTAGAACTTGCCCCAAGTATACATTTCGAGATCACATTGACAGGTGTCATACGTGACATAGGTACGATTAGAGGACCTTGACATTCCTTAGGATTTAAACCCCTTTTTACATACCTTTTCAAGCCAAAAACCCTTCCTTAACACTCAATTTTAGTGTTGATGATCCGCTTAGAAAACCTGTTGAGCCTTAGCCTATTTTTCTTTCATTCACCCAAATTTTCAACCCCTTATTCCCCTACCCACCAGAAACTTGTCTTAGTATTTTTGAAAAAAAAAAGAGATATTTAGGTACTCCTTTTTTCTTTCACTCCCAAAATCACAAATAATGTTTACTAAAACTTCTCGTGTGCGTTTTATTGATCTATATAGAAAAAAATCGAGAGTCATGTGGTGCGAAAAATTGGCACCAAAGTAAACTCAAAAATCATCAAAGGATTGAGAAATGAAAATAAGAAGGGATCTCAAGAAGGGAAATAAAATAAAATCTCTTAGAAAATTCTTGGCAAGAAAAATCTAAGCCAAAAAAAAAAATAAAAAAAAAATAGCTGAAATAAAGCTAAGTGCTTCGACTCTCTCGAAAACCCGACTCTTCAAAAGAAATATCATTCTGTGTGTTTTCAAAAGAAAGAAGTCAAAATAGCTATCTTCTCCCCCAAAAGTGTTATCCGTTTCCATTTTCATTAAAAAAGGATATCTACATAGAACTTTTTTCGAAAGTCCCAAGATAAGGAAACACCCTTAGAAACCCAGATACCCCCAATCTATCCATACCCTTTTAAACCCACACTAAACACTACAACCCATCTGAATGTCCTGGGATAATAAGTACCGTCCCTGTCTAAGTGATGAAGATTTGATCCTCGGGCAAGCCTATGACGACGAGTGCTGCACGACTGGTATTTGAGCGATTTTTCATTTGGCTTAGGATAATAGGAACCCCGATACACTTTGAGTGAATTGAGTGACCACCAGTGAGATCGCCCAGTCGTGTATATTCCACAAATTTGAGAATTGAAAGTTTGCCTAAGTGAATCATCTTGAACAATTCTTAGATACGTCGTGTGGACGCCTATTATTTATCTAACAGGCAAATACTTGTTTCCAATCTATGTGATTTCTTCATTGTGGGTAGAAATCAAAAACTGTTTTTATGGCAAATTCTAAGAGGGTAAGTTTGCTTGAGGACAAGCAAATGTCTAAGTGTAGGATATTTGATAACACGCAAAAAGTCATGTTTTTGCGTGCATTAATCTCACCTTTTTAGCCCAATATTTGACGAAATTAATAAAAATAGATACTTTATCATTAAAACTCGTCACATGGGCCAAAATATAGACAATGTTTCAAAAGTCATCTAAAATGGTCGAAAAACACGATAAATCTAACGAATACGATCATGAGCATTCTCGTTCACTCGTTCTAGCACTTTTTGAGCTACACAAAGAATTATGACCTCTAACTTATCTCATTTTCTTCTTTAGGAAAATACGAACGCGTGGATATAAAGAACGCTCAAAATGGATAAACGACGAAGAAGTTATGCCCGAACGAAGAAACGAAGAACCGAGGAACCAGCATACGGCTGAACCAGGCCGTATACGGCTGGTCCAGGCCGTATACGCCTGGACCTAGACCATATACGATCTGTGCAGGCCGTATACGGTCTGTGCTCAGCCGTATACGGCCCAGTTCAGCCGTATTCACCCTATGCACAGCCGTATACGGTCCAGTTCAGCCGTATACGGTCCAGCTCAGCCGTATCGTGCGTTTGGGTGATAAAAATGTGATTTTTATTCGCCTTTACGATACGGTTGTGCGGTTGGAGGTTTGGATATGGTCTACGGATACGGTTGTGCGATCTCTATAAATACAAGCCTCATTTCATCATTTCAACACACCTCACAACACACTCTACACCTCATTTCACACCTTCACACTTTCTCTCACTACTCTCTCTCTAAATTAGTTAGTTAGTTAATTAGATTAGTTAAGCTAGTAGATTAGTAGCTTAATTGTACGGAGGCGCTCCGAGACTGCGGTGTCGCACGATTTGTAATAAAGCTTTGTCAGGTTCTATTATAATCTCTATCTTGTTATTTTAAATAATGTTATGTTGTTGCTATACTTGTTTAGAATTACTTGCTAGGATTATTGCCATGCTTAGCTAGACAAATCTGTGTTTACTATGATAGTTGCCATGCTAGGGTAGTTATACTTAAATCATGCTGTTACTCTATTTGTATGCTGTTGAATTATATTTGAATCTATGAATTGAATCTCAAATGTTTATCTATCCAACTTATGCTGTGGTTAGTAACATCCTTCTAGGCTTGGACAATTGCTAGTTGTATGCCGCTAATTATTCTGTGTCTGATGATCGTTGAACTCGACATGGCCGGTGTTCTCCTGGTTGAAATATTACCGGAGGGAGACACGGAGCGTAGGATTAGAGATAGATTAGATTCAGGACATTTAACAAGTGTCTTAGAGAGAACTTTCGGGACACTTGTGACTTAACCATGTACCCCGTCTCTCTGCATAAATTGATCCCTGCTATGCTGCCTTTCTGCATGTTCTTGTTTGATTGTTGCTTAGGGTTTGCATGCTAGTATCTGTTATGCTGATTAGTTACATGATTAGGTTTTCAAATATTTATCAATTGCATATGCCAGTTTAACATGCATAGAATAGTTAAAATGATTTATATGGAATAATGATGAACAATTTAATCAGCCGTTAGACCAGACCATCCCAACTTGTCCCGGTAGGAAACCCCTGTTCATGTTTTTGTTTATTCAACAATTCATGCCATGATTCGGATATCTCAAATGTCCGAGATTGGGGGACAAGACTCGAGGATGGTTGTTGGTTAAATTGGTTGCTACATTTGGGACAACTTCCGGTGTAGTTTACATTCCATAACTGTTATCCATGTGACATATTATTTATCTGATTGCGAACAACTCTAAGTTAGATAGATAATAGGCTAGCAGTTATGGCTCATTAGGAAATATTAATGTCATCTTAACTAAGGCTTTATCTCATTAACTATCCCTATATAGCATGAGTAATTATCATAGTAAACACTCGCTTCACCTATAAGTTCTCATTGCCACCTCCACTCCACTTTACTTTAATTTAGTTTAATTTTAGATAATTAGTAGTTAGTTAAAACCAAAACAACCCAAAAACCTCTTTTAAAACCCTAGCTAAATTCCCATAGATAACTAAAGTCCTAGATCCCATGCCCGTTGTAGTTTGAAGAACGACCCTAGGTCATACCTATCGCTATACTTATCCATAGCTTTAGTATACTTAGGCCCAGCATAAAACAAACTTTTAAAACTACACTGACGCCGCCGCTGACGGACGGTCCGACGACAGGGTGAAAACCCGATCGACCGTTGGTGGTGCGTCATCTTTCATAGCGAAACATTTTTCCAACCAATCCTTTACACTTTGTAAGGTTGGGATATTGTTTCCTATGAGTAGTATAGCATCCACATATAATACTAGGAAGACTACAACACTCCCACTGAACTTGACATATATACAGGACTCATGTTCGCTTCTAGAAAATCCAAACTCTATGACTTTCTCATCGAAGCAGATATTCCAGCTACGAGAGGCTTGTTTAAGTCCATAAATAGCCTTTTGAAGCTTACACACTCAATTAGGTTACTTTGCATTTTCAAAACCCTCCGGTTGTGCCATGAACACATCCTCTGTCAGTTTCCCGTTAAGGAATTCGGTTTTGACATCCATCTGCCAAATTTCGTAATCATGAAATGCAGCTATGGCTAGCATTATCTTAATTGACTTTATCTTAGCTACCGGTGAGTAGGTTTCCTCATAATCAATCCCGTGGGTTTGAGTATAGCCCTTCGCTACCAACCTAGCTTTATAAGTGTGTACTTTCCCATCCATGTCGGTCTTCTGCTTGAAGATCCACTTACAACCCACCGTCTTAAGACCGGGTGTAGTGTCAACTAAATTCCAAACTTTAATGTCATACGTGGACTGAATTTCGCTTTTCATAGCTTCCTTCCACTTAGCAGCCTCAGGGCCTGCCATCGCTTCCTTGTAGTTAGCAGGCCCATCTAAGTCATTTAGTTTACCATCACTAATTTTATCCTCTTCTTTATTATGAAAACCATAATAGAACTCAGGAGGCTTGCTAACTCTACTAGATCTGCGAGTGGGTAAGGATATATCTTCCGATTCAACAGGCGTTTCCACCTCTTGTTGAATATTAGTGTACCTAAGAGGTTGTCTACTCAATCTCCTGATAGGCATAGAAGTGCTGATCATCAACAACCTCAGACATCTTTGAAAGTAACCAAGACTCCTGATAAAAATAGTTATGGTTTTTTTAAAGAAGTTAAGATTGTTGATGATGAGGGACACACCAAGACCGTTAAGGCTTGGGTCCCTCTTGATAACTGATCTTTGGTAACTGTCGTGTGCAGGAGCAGGCTGTGAACGTAGATAGCTGGTGGTATGTGGATGCTCAAGACACATGAGAGGTGAAAGAAGTCTTCTAAAAGACTTCAAAGGAGGATTAAAACAGCGTGTTAATTTCGCTGGTGAAAAATGAGGTGTAATAACTGGGAAAGGAAAAGTTTCTAACGGAACTTTGACTCTTGAGGATGTGAACTATGTTAAAGAACTAGTTTACAACCTAGTTAGTGTGTCCCAAGTCTGTGATAAAGGTCATCCAGTTCATTTTAATGAAAAGGAGGCTTTAGTACTGAAGCCAGGATTTAAAATTCCTGAAGATTGGATACTAATGAGGGCACCAAGGAAGAAGGACATTTATGCCATAAACATGGGTGTTCCTAACATTTCAATGGAGTCGACATGTTTTTTATCCAAAGCTTCAGAAACAGACTCATTATTATGGCATAAGAGGATGACACACCTGAACTTTTGCAAAATGAATCATATAACGAAAAATGGTTTAGTTCTAGGTGTTCCAAAAAAACATTTTGAGTTTGAAGATAGGTGTGTTCCTTGTAAGAAAGGAAAGCAGCACAAGAAAGCACACAAATCTAAAATAGAAAATTCTATATCCTCACCATTTGAACTGCTACATATGGATCTCTTCAGCCCAATAAGCAAGAGAAGCATAGGTGGCATGTTGTACTGTTTAGTTGTTACCGATGATTACTCTAGATTCTCTTGGGTATTCTTTTTGGGATCTAAGGATGAAACTCCAAGAATACTTACGGAATTCTTAGATCTAGTAGAGAATACTTATAGAACACGGGTGAAGAGTATTCGTAGTGACAACGGAACCGAGTTTAAAAACTCAACTCTCAATGTCTATTGTTTGAGCAAAGGAATCAATCATCAATTCAGTGCACCATATGAGCCACAACAAAATGGTGTTGCTAAAAGGAAAAATAGAACATTGATCGAAGTTGCTAGAACAATGCTTGCAGATTCAAGGCTTCCAGTCATTTTTTGGGCTGAAGCAGTGAATACAACATGTCACATTTTAAATAGGGTTCTTACGGTAAAAAGGCTTAATAAAAAATGTTATGAGCTTTTGAACAATAAGAAACCTAACTTGAAAGGATTTGAACCCTTTGGAGTTAAGTGCACGATATTGAAAATACAAACTCAACCAAAGTTTGGTGAAAAAGCTGACGAAGGATACTTCCTCGGTTATGTTGCTAATTCTCCAAATCAGCATGTCTTTAATATCGTCACTGGACGTCTTGAGATAAATTATAACATTGAAGTTACTAGTTATTCCTACGATACTCATAAGGGACTGGATTGGCAGTTTAATTACTCAGATCTATTCAAATCTTTTAACATTCCTCTCAGTGACGAAGTAATTAGTTCAGAATGTGATGACACAAGTTATGTGGATGAAGAAATCGGCCATATTCCTAGGTCGAATATTTCTATCACTGTTAATGAAGAGACTACTGTTGACACTGAAACAGAGGATGTTCCTCAAAATTCGGATCAGCATATTGATGAAAATGTTGATAAGAATAGTGAGATACCGCCTCTGGAGGAAATTAATACTAATCTGGAAGATGAGATAGTAGTTGAACCCGTTTCTACATCACGTATAAATAAGGACCATCCAACGAGTCAGATTATTGGTGATCTAGATTTAGGTGTAAAAACGAGAAATGCGTTATCTAAAAGTACTAGTTTGTTTACTTCTATAGTTGAAGCTGGAGAATATCATCAGTGTATGTATTCTTGCTTTATCTCACAAGAAGAACCAAAGAATGTACAAATGGCCTTAAAAGATAACTCATGGGTAGAAGCCATGCAAGAAGAATTATCCCAATTCAAGAAACTTGAAGTTTATGAATTAGTTGATCTTCTACCTGGTGAATACCCGATTGGTACTAGATGGGTATTTAAGTATAAAAGAGACGATCGGGGAATTGTGACTCGCAATAAAGCTCATCTAGTGGTTCAAGGTTTTAACCAAGAAGAAGGCATTGATTAAAATTAAGTGTTTGCACCTGTTGCTAGACATGAGGCAAATAGGCTATTCTTAACTTTTGCAACATTCAAAGGAATTAAAGTTTATCAATTGGATGTTAAAAGTGCCTTTTTGTATGGCAAGATTAGAGAGAAGGTGTATGTTTCTCAACCACCTAGTTTTACTGATCCATCATATCCTGATAGAGTATATCGTTTAGATAAGGCTCTATATGGATTACATCAAGCACCCATGATGTGGTATAAAACACTATCATCGTATCTACTTGAGAATGGATTTACAAGGGGATCACTTGATAGTACACTTTTTGTCAAATGGAAGAAGAATGACTTTCTACTTGTACAAGTATATGTTGCTGACATTATCTTTGGATCATCTGATGAAAAGATGTATCAAGAATCTGAGAAAGTCATGAGGAAACGTTTTGTTATGTCTGCAATGGGAGAGTTGAATTTCTTATTAGGATTGAAAGTTGATCAAAAGAAGGACGGATTCTTTATTCATCAATATAAATATACTGCAGAGTTATTAGAGAAATTCAAGATGGATGAAAGTAGAATCTATTATACTCCCATACTAGTCAATCATGGACTTGGTCCAGGTACATCGAGTGATCAGGATGTGGATCCTACTCTTTATAGGGCCATGATTGGATCACTAATGTACCTTACTGCATCTAGGCCTGATATAATGTTTGCAGTGTGTATATGCGCAAGATATCAAGCCACTCCTAAAGAATCTCACATGCAAGCTGTGAAACAGATTTTTCGTTACCTCAAGGGGAAGCCTAAGCTGGGACTTTGGTATCCTTCTGATGGAGACTTGGATCTTGTTGCTTACACAGATTCCGACTATGGAGGATGCAATCTAAATCGAAAGTCAACAACTGGTGGATGTCAGTTCTTAGGAGGAAGATTGGTATCGTGGCAGTGCAAGAAGCAAACCTCAGTAGCCATTTCTACATGTGAAGCTGAGTATATTGTAGCTGGCAGCTGTTGTTCTCAAATTCTTTGGATACAACAGCAACTGCGAGACTATTGTTTAAATTTGAAGAACAATCCTATGATAAAAGACAATGAATCAACGATATCCATCACTAACAATCCGGTCAACCACAGTTTGACGAAGCATATTGATATTAGACATCATTTCATTCGTGATTGTGCTAAGAAAAAGATGATACGGTTAGTTAAGGTTCTGACTGCGGATAACTTAGCAGACCTGTATACGAAGGCTTTTGATAGAGCACGGTTCGAGACCTTGGTTCAGCTTAATGGAATGAAGAATGCAGAGTAACTAGTCTTCCAGGGGCATTTCAATAATTGTAATAGTTAGTAGTATTTCTATAATAAAAAATAAAAAAATAATAAAAAAAGGGTGACGTATGATATTCATTTGCTTGTTACCTGAGGGGAATTACCGCCTAACAAAAATACAAAAACAAAAGTTTAAGTTTTTGTTTGCGTAAGGGAAATGATAGTACATTAGGAGAATAAGCTTGATTATAATAAGTTTGAGTACTTAAGATTGATATGTTAGTAGGTTCATTTAAGGTTATGGCTATTTTACAAAGTATATATTTATATATATTTTATTATAGACCTTTTTCCACTTGATATAATTCTTATTTCTTAAAATTTAGATAGCTTCTTCATACAATATACTGGTAGGCAATTTATATACAAATTTCTAAAGCTTTTAAGAAGTTTGAAGATACATGGGTATTATCTGGTATGACTATTATGTGATGTATGACAATTGTCTTAATTGTTGAAGGATAGTATTTCCATGCACTGTGAATATGAAGAAAATGACAAATTGTATGAAAAATATATTGTTATTAACTTAGCTAATGAATTCTATGTTGTACGTGAGTACAGACCTGAAGCTATTAGCTAGGTCAATAATCTCAAATATGTAGTGCATATACTAAAGGATCATCTGTTGTATGTCAGTACAGACATGGAACCACAAGTATCTTCACTATGAGTTTGATATTTGTTTAAATAAAAATAATATAAGTGTACTTAATGTAACTATAAATTCAGTGTTATGTGTTTTACTTGAATTCACAGTATATCATGTAATGGATAACACTAGTTTATACTCATACTAATAATAATAAAGTATGCTTAGAAATTTGAGTATAAATTGTTTATGTGGATCATAATACCAGTAATTGTCTAGAACTATCTAATAAATGATTCACAAATGTGAATAGACGGTTTTCAATTATACTGTGTGGATAAAGATAACTACGATATAATATTATAAATATAAGTATGTAAATGGTGAAATAAGTGGTATTTATATGAACTTCTTAAGGTAAGTATACTAACAATTATCTTAGACTTTAAAATATTAGGATTTTAGAGCTTATTCTTACTAATATGATCTCTTAGCAGATAGAATTTTAATTTTCATATATCGGTACTTGATTAGATTTTCTTTGTATATTCTTATGGTGATTAATAAAATGGTACATGATACCACTGTTAATTTTTATGTGTTGTGTTTTATGTTTATTTTAATATTACCCCTTGGAATTAAGTTAAACTGATATTAATCATTTAATTTTTTTATAAAAATAAGCTGCAAATAATATTTTGTGTTTCGATTTATACTAAGTGCACAATTTTTCATTTTTGAACAATTTGCGAAGTTGACTGGTCAAACTTGCGAATTGAGATTAGGGTATAAAAGGGAACAGTGAGTTGCGAACCCACTCACTTTCACACACACTTGCGAACTGAGATTTGCTGCGGCGCGAACCGAACGTATACATTTTCATATTTTTGATTTTACGTGTACGAGGAACGATTTTCACTCCGTGGACTATATACTACTTTTGATTACGCATATTTTGAGGTATAATACACTCGATTTCACCGTGTAATTAACGAGTAATCGGAGTTTTAAACTTTCGAAACCCTCGGTTTATAAATTCATTCGACTATCTTGGATTTAATGGTTAAAATTCATATAAATCTAAGATTGTATTAAACGATTGATGTAGAACACAATTTAATCAATGGATTGTTACAAAACTTCACGGATTTTTTATTTAATTTGAATTTCACTTCGCAGGAGCGTATGCGAACTGAGATTCATCTCAGTTCGCAACCTGCTTATGCGAACTGAATGTTTGACTTGTTGAACTACGAGGTGAACAAGTTCTGCGAACTGAATTCAGTTCGCGTTGACTGGACGGTTCCGAAGCGAAGTTTGTTAACCTTTTGACTTGCCTTGCGAGTTGAGATGGTTTGCGAACTGAGCTGCGAACTCAGCTACTTACGATAAAGTTGCGATAAAGTTTTTAAAAATGTGTATCGTTTTCGACTTGCGATAAAGTTTTACAAGTTATTTAATACACGTTATTTTTATGAGTTAAAATTATTTACGAAAATTTTTGACTTGAGATTTTTACAATAACAAGTTATATTTTTGTAAAATCTTTTTAAGTAATAAACATATTTTAATAAGTTAAGTGGTTGTTTTGGTCGAAAGTCTTCCGACTCATAGCGCAGTCGAGTGGCGTGTCCGGATTTCTATCGGCGGTCAAATTTTCTTAAATAACTTACTAAGTTTAACTTGAGAACTTTAGAAAAATTAACAAGTTAACGAATTCATGCAAATAACAAGTTATATCTGTATGAATATATGATTGTTATATTTATTGAATATAATTGACAATTGAGACGTATGTAGTCAATAGGTCAATTAAGTTAACTTGAATATAATATTCATATACTAATTATCTGTCATTTGTGTATGTTTTATAGATATGGCAGGTAGAGTGCGAGTACGCACAATGTACTTGTTGACTTAGATATTACGAGGAAGGGGGCACTGAGAGTTGCAGATATTCTTACATTTTTGGCAAGGTCTCGTATTCGACATGCCATTACTGCTTCTCCACCACTTTCTCTGGCGATTCTCACGAATTTTTGGGCAAACATTGTATATGATCCTTCTGTTAGTCCACCGGTGATTAGAACAACCGTGAGTGGTCGTCCGATTACATTCTCTGCTGCTGATCTGCGCGAGATATTATGTCTTGGTATAGAGGAGGAGAAGAATGGTCCCATAGAGTTTCCTGCTGATTTTATAAAGGGAGCTCTGGACAGGATGGGATATGTCGGTCCTACACAAGGTCGTCAGTTTCTGAAGGCCCTTATCTTCGTACAATGGCGCTTTCTATGGCATGTTCTCATTACTGTTTTTGCACCCAAAAATGGTGGATTGACGAGATGCTGCCGACTTTGATGTCTGGCGTACTGTCCCTGGTTTATAACAAACCATACAGTTTTTCATCTTATCTTTTTGAGAATCTACGTGCACAGATCACTGGACATGTCAAGTCGTCCTTTATGTTATATCCACGGTTCTGCATGCTGGTTATTCGTCATTTTCTACATGATCTTCCAACATATCAGCCCACAGCTTCTGTTGATACAATCGGGCTTCGTGGATACAATGCGGCATTTAATGTCGATTCTCGTCGTCCTGAGCACTTGAGACCGCAGATGAGAAATCTTTATGGATTTTTGATCGATCCACTCTATGTTGCTCCACCTAACAATGGTTGGGTGGATGATGTTACGGGTGCTGGTCCACCTGCTGAGCTTGTTGCTGATGTGGTTCCACCTGCGGCACCACAGGAGCTTTTGGAAGATGTACTTATACAGTCAGGACAGCAAGGACAGCACGTTGTGCCTGAGATTGCTACACAAGTGGTTCAAGAGGTGCTGGGTCACCATGATGATGCCACTGATCCAGTTTTACAGGCAATCGAGCAATATGGTTCTCCTACTGTAACACCCCGCAATTTCAACAAAATTATAAACGTTAATTGAACGTATTTATAGGCTAATTCCCTAACTTAGAGTGAATTCACAACACATTTTAGAGATAAGTCTAGCAAAGCCCAACTAGATAATACACGTAGTATTACTTACTCATAATTAGTTGTAATTATGTACAGAACGATTTAAACAACGCGACAAAAATATACGACTGTTGGTGAATAAAATTAATTAATAATATGAAATTATTAATTTACATTAACGTTTATTAATTATTATGTTGATAATATTTACAAAGCATTTTGTGTCAAATAATGTTTATTTCGTAAACCGAAACGACTTGAACCATATAAGTAAACCTAAAATAAAACAAAGTTATAATTTTATAACTCTACTAAATTATTTCAAATAAAATATTTCAACTAATAGTATAATCGAAAACATATTTAAAAAACTATCGTTTAAAAAATTTTAACATTTGACGATCGGGTAAACGAATGCGGGCTAAATACCGCAAATTTGGGACAAAAGCCCCTCACTTTTGGCCCCAAAAATCTGCCAACACCACCCCCACCCTCATTTTCATTTTCCCTTTTCTCTCACTCCATCCCCATTCTCTCTCAATTCTCTCTCTAAAAACTCACCAAAAATCACCAAATCACCACCATTTTCTTGGAATTTTCGGAATCACAACAACAACAAAATTCATCATCAACTTCATCTTCAAGATTCAAGCTCAAGAACACCATTATCATCACCATCTTCATTCACTCACCTAACTTTCGAATTTCACTCGATTTGGTATGAAAAATCACTTTTCTTTCACTTTTCCTTTGTTATTATAGTATACAAACATGTTATAAGTCATTATATGAAAGATCTAAATGTTTTTGGGTTGAAAAATTAAGATTTTCGTCAAATAGCGCGATGTGTCGCAGGGGACCGAAAACAGTAGTGCGACACAAGCTTTTGTGTCGCAATACCATTTTTACGTCGCATTATGCGACACAACGCCTTGTGTCGCATAAATTATCCTATGTCGCATACTTGCGACACAACTACTTATGTCACAGCATTTGCGACACAAATGCTTATGTCGCATTTATTTTCGGTTGTCGCAGGAATGCGACACAAACCCTTGTGTCGCAGAACCTTTTAGCGACACAGTACTTATGTCACAAAACTCAGAACCTTAAAAACACATGTTTTTCATTAAGTGTCGGAACCAGATTTTACCACTTGATTTTACTCCGAATTTGGAATTCGGATGCGTTTGGGACGTTAGTGACCTACTTGGATTTAGGCTTTGCTAGCGCTCGCAACTTTACTTAGCTCAACAGGTGAGTTCACAGCCCGACTTTTAAGCTTTCAACTTAGGATGAGAAACATAGCCAACTGCTTTATTGATTGCCATAACTGCTTTTACTTACATGATTGTATACTTGTTTCACTCGAACGATTAGAGTACTGTAAACTGTTGAACTTTTACACAAAACTGGTATTTAAGAATTAACATTTTCATACTATAAACTTGTTAAACTTATTTGGTAAACCGGAGAACGACCGATACTTTTATATAAACGCTGGAGAACGACCAGCGACGTATTTTAGTGCTAGAGAACGACTGGCCAAGTGGACGGGAGAACGACCCGTGCGTCTTTTGACCAGAGAACGACCAGTACTGTGTTTCGCTGGAGAACGACCAGCAGTATTTATTGCCAGAGAACGACTGGCCGAGTTTGGACGGGAGAACGACCCGTGCGTCTTTTAACCGGAGAACGACCGGTAATGTTTTTGAAATGCTGGAGAACGACCAGCAACGTATTGCAACCTGTATTTGGGGTAACATCCCACATAAACGGTATTTTGGGTAACATCCCACATAAACGGTATTTTGGGTAACATCCCACGTAAACGGTATTTTGGGTAACATCCCGCGTAAATGGTATTTTGGGTAACATCCCACGCAAACTGTATTTTAGGCAACATCCCAACCGAACAATCTTTGGATAACATTCCACAAAACGTTTACTTAACTATTATGGCAATAACTATTTGTGAACGCATTTGTCTCAACAACTGTGCTTACAAACTTGATTCAACTATTGCAAACATAAAACCTGTGAATTCACTCAACCTCGTTGTTGACTTTTACTATGTTTTTCAGGGAATTAGTTGTGCACGTAAGAACCGCCTGCACATACGGAACTAGGGTGACCCGCGAAGCTTTAGGATTCCAACTTTTGAAACTTTTGGATTTCTTTTGTCTAACTAAAGTGATCTTAGTCATATTTACGAAATCTACTTTTGTAAACTTAATAACTTTTACATTTGTACAATTTGACGAATCGTAAACTTTGTAACTATTACATTTGGCATCTTAATATATTATGTTCTGTTGTACTCATAAGCTCTGATACGTATGCATTAACTGTGTATTGTGGCACTCCCCATACTTAACTAAATGCTTCCGCTAATCATGCACGTGATTATCAGATGATGGTAAAGACTTGCATGAAGATGAAGATCTATGTTGGAAGCAAGATATTCAAGTGATTATCAAGGACAAACTTGAAGACAACTAGAGCTATTGGCAAGGGGGAGTCTGTTGGGACATGTTTGTGTGACGACAGTTCTAGCTTGCAATAGTATTTAGTTTGTAGTCAAGTCTTGTACATTGATCTTAATGTAGATGTTGAACATATTAGTTTGTGGTAATATTTGTTATATATATATAAATATATATACATATATATGTTTATATATATAAGTATTCGACCAATATGATCTGCGAACCCAAGTTAGCTGCGATGCGAACTGAGTTCAGTTCGCAAGGTGGTTAGCGAGATGATTCAGTTCACATGACTCATGGGCTGCGAACTGAGTCAGTTCGCAAGGCCAAGACCTGCGGACTGAACCGAGAATATATGAGGTTTTCGGTATAGAAAACCCTAACACTTTGACAATCTGCGAATTTAGCTTCTGAAAACAAACCCTATGAAATTCTAAATATATTGTGTTTGGTTCTTGATAGGTTAACGTTATTAACAATCAAGATTAAAGCTAGATATTATTCCTAATCACGAACAAATCATGATACCAAAGTTATATCCGTATACTAGGATATTGAGGGATTCCGCACCTCAATATCAAGATAAGCTCGTTATCGATCCACAGAACTAGGGACTTACATTCCAAATATACTGTATTCATCAGTAAATGTAACATAATACTGATTTCCATCTTTTGTGGTGCATCGGAATAGTCCACAAACATCCGTGTGTACCAAGCCCAAGAGTCATTCACCTCTTTCACACGACCCTGTGAATGGTGATTTAGTCATCTTGCCCAATAAGCAAAATTCGCATACATCATCCGATTTGAGGTCGAATGATTCCAACACTCCATCCTTTTGGAGTTGGCCGATGCGTTTCTTGTTTACATGCCCAAGACGATAATGCCACAATTTGGATTTATCAAGCTCATTAGACGAATCAACATTTAAAATCAAATTGCTAACATATTCAACATTTTCATATATGTCATTGTAAGGAGAGGCTTTCAAAACAAAACAACCATTTAAATAAACCAAAATATCACCATTCTCATTATCAAATGAAAATCGATAACCATCCTTAAACAAAGCATAAAATGAAATAATGTTTCTAGTCATTTCTGACGAATAACAACAATTGTTCAAATCTATCCTAACTCTAGAGTTCAGCACGAGCTCATACTTTCTAATCTCGGTAACAGGCGTGATTCCTCTGTTTTTCATGACTAGATTAAGCTCTCCATGCTTCAACTTTCTACTTTCCTTTAGACCCTGTAATACAGTGCAAATGTGAGTACCACACCCTGTATCCAGAACCCACGAATTAGAAGTTGTAGTATCATGGAGCTCGATCATGAACATACCTGAGTGAACACTCTTTTTGACCTTTCCATCCTCAAGGTCTTTCAGGTATTTCGGGCAGCTACGTTTCCAGTGCCCCTTAGTGTTGCAGTGAAAACACACTGCTTCCTTCGGATCATTCACTGGTGCAATATCAGAATCAGTCTTTCTTTTGGACCCATGATTGGACTTTCTATTCGTAGTCTTTGCTTTCTAATTTGACCTCTTTCTTTTCTTTGCAATTTGACCAATTGCCAACACAGGAGCTGCTGAGCTAGAGGACACATCATCCTTTTTGATTCCTTGCTTAGCGGTTTGCAGCAAATTATGGAGTATCATTATTGAGCCTTCTCTCTCATTCATATTCATCTGATATGATATTACAAACTGATTGTAGACAGCTGGCAGACAGGACAAGATTATGGCAATGGAAAACACTGTGTCAAACATCATATTCAATGATTTCAATCTATCGAAGTACCCTTTCATCTCATAGACGAAAGCACATATAGATGCTCCAGGTTTGGGTTTGCAATCCATGAGTGACTTAACCACATCAAGGCGTTCTTTGCTCACCTTAAACCCAAAATTATCACGCATAGACGAACAAGCAGAACCTTCTTGCTTGAAGGCGAGTGCCCAAACTAGAACACCTCTAATGACTCACACCCAAAAGAACTAAGAGAATTCCCAAGTCTTCTAAGGTCACGATTCTAGATCGCAAAACTCTTACAAGGAGCAGGAGTAAGAAAGAGAGAAGAAGAATTGAAACTATTCAATTCAAAAGTGCCACTAGAAAGCTAAGGGTTAGGCCCCTATTTATAGGGAAAGAGGATCCTTGGGGTTTGGTCCTCTGGCCGATGTGGGATTCCTTCTGACGCATTTAGCCGCCGGCTAAAGTTTTTAGTCGGCGGTTGAAAGTAATCCTTTCCTAAGTCAAACACGCGTCGTACCACCTTAAACCCTAATCCATTTAGCCGTCGGCTAAAGCCTTTAGCCACCGGTTAAATCCACTTTCCAGAATCTTTTTTTAGTTTACATTAATAAACTAATTCTAATATTAATTCTAATTAATATTATCTCTCTATTTATTTCTCTTACTGTTCATTGAGGGCGACCCAAAAAGGACTCTACTTTTAATGATATTCTTACCAATTAGTTATGATCTTGGACACTATTCCAGCAGGATTGTCAATCCCAAATGGAACCATACACTAACATTCATGCTAAAACATTACTAACGAAATATGATGTGAAGGGCTTTCATGATTAGTGAAACAACTCATGCAATCCGTACATCGAGTTTTGTACTTGTGTTCATAGAAACGGTTGAGTAAAAGCAGTTGTATGTATTCTCACCCCTGGTAATAAAACAGTAAAAAGGGGCTATGAAACTCACCTGAGTTTAGCAAGCAGCTGGCAAATAATCTAATAAGCAAGCAATGAGTGTATCCAACGTGCAACCTTCTAACGTCCTAAACGTATAAGGTTGTATGTAAGTAGATGTCTTAAAGACCATCTATGTAAGTGGAGGGTTAATGTCCACTTAAGTCAATAATGTAGGTGGAGGATTAATGTCCACCTAAGGATAGTTCACTCAACTAGTATGTCCAAGTATGTTTGTTCAAATATGTTTATCAAAAACAAGTACGACCCGTTGGTGAAAGTTTTTTTTCGTTGTACATTATAATATTATGTATTGCTTACAAATTATTTAGTTCGTAAAAACCTTAAACCGTAGGTCAAAGTTGGTCAAATTTGGTCAAAGTTACCAACTAAGTCACCCAAACCAAACTTTGTTACCATTTTCCAAAAATAGTAAGTTTGTCGGTTTTTTGAAATCGAGTCCCGTTTTTGTTGACTTTTCTGAATATCATGAGCATTTGATAGATCAATTATCAAAGTCTCAAAGATATTCTCCTTTTCAGTCACTGAAGCTGATTTAAAGCAATGTACCTTGTAGAGAGTCTTTGGATCCCAGCCGGATGCTGAACATTTCTTAGCTACTTCTTTGATGTCTTCATGGAAGTTAGCATACACAGCCATCAGGCAGTAATCCCTATCTAAACAAATCATAGCTTCTTCTTCATCAGAAGATGAGGTTGAGTCTGAGTCACTGAAGGATCCTTCTTCAGCGACGAACCCTTTTCCCTTCTTCCTGCCAGCTTTGGATAGAGCTTTCAGCTTCTTGTATTTTGACTTGTACTTGTTGTACTTGTCATTTCTGAAGCTGGGCCTTTGTTCAGGGAGAGGATTGACAGCTTTGGATCTACAGTCAGCTGCAAAGTGACCAGGTTTGCCACATTTGTAGCAGTCGCCTTTTGACTTTGGGATGTCACTTGATGGTGCACCAGCAAATTTGTTGAACCTTATATTCTTTCTGAAATTTGCAACCATCATGGCCATATCTCTTTCCAGCTTCTCTAGTCCTTCTTCATAGCTGACTTCAGACTGACTGTCAGCAGCACAACCTTCCTCATCTGCAATCAGTGACTTTGAACTCGACTTGGTGATCTTAACTTTCTGCTTTTGATCAATCTCTTCTAGCTCAGCTACAAGGGCATTAGAAATCTTTTGACTGCCTAGTGCAGCACGAATGTGCTCACTTTGATCAGCCTGTTTTTCAGATTGTTCCCAATTTAACAATATACCATAAATTTGAGTTAGATTGAGAGAAGTATAATCATTACGTTGTCGAGTACATGTTGCAATGGTTCCCCAAACTTTTCTAGGCAACAGTTCTAGAAATTTTTCGACAACAAATCTTTGGTCCTTTCCTATATTAGCCTTTTCCATTTTATTTATTAAAGCTTGATATCTAGTATAGGTGGAGGCCAGTGACTCATTTGGTTCCATGGCAAACAGTTCATACTGACGAGTCAGATTTACTTCTCTACAGCGAATAATGTCGGGGGTTCCAATATAAATATTTCTTAGAGCGTCCCACATGTGTTTCGCTGTACTGCACAATCTAATGGACTCAAACACTTCATCAGGAAGTGACATGCTTATGTATATTTTAGCTTGTTTATCTAGCCTGACCATGCGCCTATCCTCATCTGTCCATTGTTCCTCCCTTTTTGGCATAACCATTTCTGGTAAGGCAGGAGTGGTTGCAGTGGCTGCAACAGTAGGAATAATGACAGTGGGGGTGTGAGGACCGTCAGTTATTATAGAACAAAGACGATCATCAACAAGGTCTAAGAACATCATCATCCTGGACATCCAGGTTTCAATTCTTGAAGGGTCAAAACCTGGAGGTTTTGTAGTGGAGCCATTTCCCTTCTGGTACTCAGAATCAACACAACTGTATTTAACGGATTCCATTGCAGATCTGGTTAAATTATATTTTAAACCAACTCCGCTCTGATACCAATTGTGAGTCCCTAATCACTATTATGTTAGTGATTATGAATCGTTAACAGTGAGTTAATTGTAGAAGGGGGGGTTGAATACAATTAAAAACTTTTCTTTTCTTTATTATAGTGTTATCTTTGTTTAACAAGTTTTTAACCGTATTAAAGTAACAGCAATATGAACACAAGTATATATATAAGATAAACAGTTCAGTTGCTGATGTAATTGTAGCTGAAAGATAAATTCTTTTATTACTAAAATTTATCTCTTGTTGATTGCGGAATAGATTAGCCAAAGCTAATCCAAATCAAACAATACAGCTATTACAAAGGAGATGAACAGTAGTGGACAAACACGCTAACTGCTCACTTGCTGAGGTAAACTAGTAGTGGACAAACACGCTACTAATTCACTCGCTGGTGTTACTTGTATCTTAGACAAACTAGTCACTGACAAACAAGTGACAATACAAGTAATCGACACAAAATGAAGTACAACATACTACGCTATTTATAGACGCTGAAATCCTTAATTTCCGGATCTGAAGGACACGTGTCGCTGCTTGATTGGAGAGGTAGTTGAGATGTGATGTATCATGGCACGACATTCTGTCTTGAAAAATATCACCTTGTACCATAAACCAATCAAATGCTTCCACGTTACTCTTTTCAAGTTTCGAGGAACACGTGCTGCGCCGTAATAACGCCGAATGTCAACTTCTTATTTAATGCGGCATTTAATGCTGCAGTCACTGATAGAAACACAATTCTCCTCATTCTCGATGCGAGCTAACATGCTCTAAAGAATGACTTGAACAGCTAATCTTCAGTGACTTCTTTTATTCAGCAGAAGAGAGAACTCAAGAAGACTTGGAGACTCTCGCTGATAGATGAGTAGCAGCGACACACATAGTTGAGTCTTTTATCTTGATAAGATCTTCATCTACTGGCTTATCATATGATCAGCGACATAGAGACCTTCAGCAACAGGAGCTTGACTTGAATCATTTTCTTCATGGAGCATTATTGAGAAGATCAGAGATTGTGAACAGATGGCATGATCAGTGACTTCACTTATCAGCGAATAATGACTTTAACAATCTCTTATATAATCTCCCCCTTAATCCTTGAGATCAGTGACCACTTGAGTTCAGCGATCAGTGACTCAACACAAACTAATAACCACTATATGGTTACATTATATTGCCTCTTGCACTTTAATTAAGTCTTTAGTTAACCAACAAAACACGTAATAACCAAAGTTAAAAATATCATTCATACTAGGTTACATTTAATCAAATAATTAATAACTCCGTTTCATAAGTATTTAACTTAATTTAAGTACATATGTAACATATCACTAGCTTGTAGAGGTTACGTCTTGAATCACCTATTACATAAGCATATAATCATAACGACACATTTAGTCTCTAATTATTTCTCATAATCAACTAATCATAGTTATTAATATATTTCGCCATGAATTATTAAACTATATAACCAAACTTTTCATAAGTTCATAATTATATAATTCTTCATTATTTCGGTTACTACTTAGAATATAATTTGACTCGTATAACATAATTAAAATTTGATCACAACAAGTTCTTTAACTTAACCATATCTTCGGTTGTCAATTATTCAACTAGAACACGCTTGTAATAACTATAAACAACTCAAGTGATTTACTTCAAACCCTTACTCAAATCTAATTTAAATTCGTTATTACAACCTACTATACTTCTGGTTATAATACTATATTGGAAACAAACTCAAATTAAACAAGAATAAGGAAATGGACATATAAGCTTGAAATTGCGTTGCGACCTATACTGAATCGCGTCGCGGAAAGCACTAATCGCGTCGCGTTTTGTTCTATTTCGATCGCGTCGCGAAACCCTAATAGTCGCGTCGCGACCAACTGCATATTCACAGACCCTGAACCTTTCCTGCAGATACCTAAACCCGAATTTCACAACCTAACAACACAAATTTAGTTGCTGTCTTCATTAACAGGTCCAATAACATCCATATTAACTCCAATCTCAAATATAATCATTAACTCAAATGATTCCTACCATAGTCCACGTAATCAAGTTATAAAATTGATATAAACTAGAAGAACACTTACCAATTTGAAGGAATAGAGATGATGATGATAAATCATAATTGTTAGCTTGGGTTGAGAATTCATTTTAAATGATTTCTTGGTTCATTTACAAAAACCACATAGATGATTTTGTGTTTTCTGTTTTTGTAAGTCTTCAAGAATGAAGGAAGCTAGCCTAGATAAGAAAAGTGGGTCGGTTTATAATCTAACCGACTCATTTATACATTTTAAAATAATCCCCGTCTAAACCTATTGTCTGAAACCTAAAAACCATTTGCGATTTTAAATATTTTATTTTACCGTCATCTGTATAAAGTTAAAACAAATAATAATTTACTAGTCACAATAAGTAATTTGACTTTTTGACTAATTATTCTCAATAAACATAATAAAATAAACAATTTAAGTTCCTAACATATTAAACATAACATTTAAAGTCAGGAAATTACTGTAATGCCACTAGGCCCCTAAGAAGGATGTTACAAATATCTCATTTTAGCTCTTACATATCATTAATTTTATTTATACGCATACTTTCTAACTATCAATTTTTATTTCATTGAATTAAATCCAATGTACAATTAAGTGCATTGTTTTTGAAGAATTTGCCGATGACCTTGATACGTTGTTATCTAAACAAAGATACTCAAATTCATTGTGTTCTTATTATACAATTTGGAAATATTAGTGATTATTTCATTAATATGTTCATATATATTTGTGTGTGCGTGTAAAATGATTGTATTCAAGCATCTGTGAAGCTAAGGTTGTTACAGAATATACAAAAAATGTCATTTGAAGAAGGTGTTTCGTGATTTGTATATTTATTTTAAATTTTCATTTATATCTCGATCAATAACTCAATTTTGTTTGCGATTTTATGAACCTTTACATATTATTATTTTCTAAGTTGTTGTCATAAACAGTTATTATTATTATTCTAGTCGTTCAACAGAAAGGATCAACACTAGTATATAATAGGTAACAAATTAAATAATGGACATCACTGAATAAATTTTGATTTAAGTAGGAATTCTTGTATTTTTGTTTCTTTCTAGTGTGTTTGGTAAAATCTGAAAATCATATAAGGTAGAAGTCGTAGAACTGTATATATTCTCTAAACTTTATATTCAAACTCTGGAAAATATTTAGTGATGTTAGCTGCACGGATTTAATAATGCTATATAATTTAACGGAGGAATTGTTTGTGTATATTGCATAAAAGTTGAAGGATAAAATATACTCCATATATATACAAAACAATATTTATATTTAAATGATGGATTATTCAACAACACAAACAAAACAACAAGTCTTTTAATTAGAAACTTAAACTATAGATTGACGTCATCATGCGGTACAATTTGTGAAAGTTGGTTAAGCGTTCACACCATGAAACATTCTTTTTGAAGTTACTAATTTCGATCAAGAGTATGATTACATGACTTTGAGGTATCCTAATTTTTTTATTCTATTATTATTTATAACAACTATTTACTATTAGTTAATATAAAGTACCCATACAATTAAAAATGATGATTAAATTTCGTGGCATAGATTGCGAACACATGGAAATAGGCAAACAAGTAGAAAGTCGATCGGGTAAGCTAGCATGTTCCACTAAGGATTGAAGTTGCATCAAAAGATGTTCCATTGTGCGATATTGATCATCGATGTTGGTGTAAAATATTCGATTTTGCTTTTTTAAGTAATCATAATCATGATCCATTCCTAAATTTTATTATATCTACGTTACATATAAAGCATCTTCACCCTTCCACTATTTCTTACTTTGGTACTCAATACTAGGAAAAGATTATACTACCCTTGACTTATTTATAACATTTACTGTAATACCCCTATCCCATTATCTATTATCTATTGTTTATTACTATTTATTCTCCACTAACAACAATTCCATTTATACCCCTATCTCATTATCAATTATTTTTTAATTAATACTTATTCTCCACTAACTACAGTTTTCATCCATCAAATATTAAATTTACCCACTCAATCTTTTTTTTATTGGTTAAAATTCAAAGTGGACACTTATAATGAGACATCCCAAAATAGTAATGTGGACATTTTAAATAGGACGTACGAAGTACTATATGTTTTTATTTTAAAACATTCACTCGCACCTCCATGCACCATCACCATTTTCACCGCTGCATTATGCGGGTATTGTACTAGTATATATATATATATATATATATAGATTTATTACATGTTAAGTTTTTTATTTTTATATTTTTTACAAAGAAAATGACTAACAAAATCAACTGTGTTCGGAATCTTGGTGAGGAACACTATATGAGCTTTATGAACTAGGTTTGAATTAATTAAACGACTAGCTAAGTGTTTGTACCTTCAACCGCAAGCGTTATGATCCCCGGCCTAATTCATTGTGTTCTTATTGTACATTTTGGAAATATTAGTGATATATGCCTCAAGGCTTTATGCTAGAATAAAGATGATTTGTGCAGTTGGACGTACAAACACGAAGTATCCCAGTTTTAATTGTTAACTTGATACCTATTACTCTATTAGGCTATTATCATGAAAAACCAACGACATGATCGAAAGATGCTAAATGAAAATAACGAAATACATATCCATTCATTTTAATTTCAGGGTTAAATGTCTGGAAATGCATATAAGTATACGTGAATTTTCATTGTGTGCACACAATTAATTAAATTGATCTCCATTGTATCTACAAAACTTTTATTGATCTTCATTGTGTGTATATCTCTGATGTGTTCTCATTCATACGGCGATACGTGACATCTTCACACGTTGACAACTCACAAATATACATACAATAGAGATCAATAAATAGTTTCATACATGCAATGGAGATCAATTTAGTTATGTACACACAATAAAAATTCATGCATAGTTATATGCATTTACATACACTTAACTCTAATTTCCGTAAGCCCATATAATCAGGACCCTTTAGGTATATAAAATTTCAATCAATTCTTGGTAGTTTTACGAATGTCATTGTTCTTAGGAGTTAGGAGTCTCCTTTTATTTTTGATGAAACGACTTGCAAGTAAAAAAAAAGTTTTATTGTTTCGTTATGTATTAAACTTTACACTTCTTACAATCGTATGAGTCGAACTTTGAAAATTTCTATTGTATGTATTGAACTTGTAAATATGTTATATTGTATGTAAAATTTCCTTTTTGTCTAAGGCACAATTTGAAAAGTTTCATTTTTTTACTTTAACTAAAAAGGAAATAATACATACAATAGACTATATTTACAAGTTCACTACATACAATATAACGAATGAAAGTAGATCACATTTAATATTAAAAAGTGTAAGGTTTAATACATATCGAAATAATAACAAAAAAAAATTGACATTTCATCAAGCGGTGATAACTTTATGTCATTTAGCATAAATTCGGTTGTCTAAGTGTAATGATCAAATTGGTGATAGTTAAGTTTGGTATTTTGATAGAAACACGTGTCGTTAAAATGTGTTGTAATTAGTTAGGATTTCCAACTTACATGGATTGGTGTTTGATGATGTACATCAGAATGATTTTGTCATACATATATGTTGTTATTATTGAAGATGGCATAGTATTCGAATATGAATCATGGGAGGCATGCATGTTCTGTGGCCATCAAAACTTCATAACCATGTTTCGTCCCTTTCTTCTTATATAACAACAAAAATCATATTGGCATGCAAGTCTAAATTGAAATTTAGTTGTTTTCATATTGGACTTTTTTCAAAAGGGTTGAAGGCTAGTAAAATTTGGATGTAGAATGATACTAACACGTGATACGAATTCCTAATACGAAAAATGCAAGCTAGGGGTTAGCTGGGAAGAGCGACTCAACGACCTGATAATTAAAACAAAAGGTAAAAACAAATTTTACAACAAAATAACTAACTAGAAGTTGAAAACAACTTAAATTGAGCATCATTGACGCGGAATTCGATTGTGGCCATCCTACACTTAAAAGGTGTAACTAGTAAATAGTAAGGGTAAACTGCATTTTTTTGTCCTTCTATCCCATTTACTGATTTTGTCCTTTTACTTTTTTTCTCGCATTTATTGTCCCTGTGATTTTAGCTTTTGCTATATTCATCCTTTTGTCTAACTTCAGTTAAATTTGTCCGTTAAATCATACGAAATGATCAATATACCCTTTATCATTTCCCTCCCCTTATTCTCTTATTTTTCCAAACACCAACTTTACTGCACAGTTTTCACATCCTTTAACCAAACAAATGTTACATCAAGATTTTCTCACTCCACCATTCACCACTACCATCACTCACCTCTATTATAAACTGGAGTTAGTATTTGTCGCCGGAAAAACGGGAATGGTGCAGATGTTCCCGGAATCTGCTAGTGTATGTGTGATCGTACGGTGGTGACAGTGTTTACAGGTTGTGGTGGTGATGATGACGATTGTAGCGGTTGTGTTTTCGTATAATGGTTGTGGATGTTTTTTTTAGTGGTGGTGTTTCAGGGTGGTAGTGGTGGTGGTGGTTATAATCTGTGGTGATTATAAGCAGTGTTTCAAGTGTGTTATCACACATTCTCAATTTTGTGGTTTCATAATTCTATTTGTGTTTGATTTTTTAAGTTAATCTGTTTTTTTTGTTTGATTAATTATGTAGTTTTTGTTTGTGTTTGGGTCTGGGTCTCGGATTTTGTTAAGTGGAGAAAGAGAAAGGTAGAAGGGAAAGATGTAGAAGATAAAGAGTATATTGGTTATTTCTTAGATTTAACGGATAACATTAACCGGAGTTAGACAAAAGGATAAATGTAGCAAAAATTAAAATCACAGGGACAATAAATGCGAGAAAAAAAAATAAAAGGACAGAATCAGCAAATTGAGTAGACCACATGGACAAAAAATTGAGTTTACCCAAATAGTAATTATGCTTCTATTAGGTAGGTGATGTGGAAGAGTTCAAGCTCTGTCACTTTCGTTGACATGACATCGGCATGATGGTTTTATAGTTCCATACGACCACTTAAGTTGGTACGCAATTTGTTAATTAGTAAATTAATATAGTGTGGGTCATGGAATCCCCGAATGAAGCCCTGAATCAGGGTTTAATTTGTACTTTTGCAATGGACATCTTTGGATAAAAATTAAAAACATGATAATGATTAATGATAAGTAATTACAACAAAGATAGAATACTAAATTTTAAAGAACTCATCCACCAAACAATATCGTTGTTCGCCATCTTAGCAATACCTAATGCCACCCTTCCAATCAGTATGTAGTGGATGTTAACTATTTTAATAATTAATAAAGACATATACTATACAACATTTGTTTGTATATAATACTCTTTCGAACACAAACTTTTCAGGTTAGGTACGTCTTCAATTAATCTTTACCTCAATACCCATATTATGCAAAAGTGATAAATTAAAATATTGTGACATTTATACAATAATTTATTAAGCATATATACACCATAGAGCAATATGAACTAAAGGGTGGTGTATTATATGGATTATATTGATAGTGATTGTGTGGTACGTGAATAAAATATAAAAGATTATATATATGTAACTATCACTCTAAGAATAAACCTAGACCACTATATATGACCTAAGTACGTACCATAAAATTATAAAAAGTTGCTAATGTTCTTGACTACCTTAAAAGATAGAATTTGAACATCATATATGTCGTTGGATTATCACTTCTAACTAGACTCGTATAACAAAGGATGAAATGAGAACTAATTTGTGAAGTAAACTATTAAACTAATATAAAAATCTGAATGGAGAATGTAAATCTTGTCGACGATAAATAAATCTTGTAGAGCACCCATTGGTCCTATTTAAATATTTAGAACAATGGAATGACACGCTGGTGACATCATAAACAAGTTCACTCTATAATATATGATTACTACTATTTTTTTCTTATTATAACGGTCATGTTTTGACTTTTCAAAGTGTTTCTTTTTCAACTTGACCTTAAATATTTTTGTTTGTGTTATATAATACTTGGTGAAAATTGTACCAATGAAAATACATTTAAAATTCAATTCATTCATATATTTTGTATCATATATTTTGTATCAAGTATTATATATATATATATATATATATATATATATTAAAGTCGAAATTGAAAAAGAAAAATTTTAAAAATTCAAAACATGACACTTGTAATGTGACAGATCGGTAATTAGCAACTACTAACCATTTGAAATGTAGCTAGGTAGGGCATGTATGCCCATCAAATGTAAAATCATAACTTATACATATATATGTTCATGATAATTAATTTGGTGTTTAGTTAATTAGTGATCAAATAGTAAGCGTACTTATACGCTGATAACTTCTACATTACGTCCATCCACTACTAATATGGCAATATAGTAATATTGACAATTTTACCCTTAGCAATATATACTCATGTTTTTCTTTCAAGTGTAATATTGTCAACAATCACTAATTTAGGGGTGAATGGGCAAACTTTGATCGTGTACAATTTACTAATCTTAATTTAATTTTGATGTTCACTACTTCACATATATTTCGTGACATCGAAATATTCCTTGCTAATTTTTTGAGAAAAGACTCAAACACGTCACGTTATGCTACTTTTATGTTACCGCAAGCGCACCGTTAAATTATTATCTTGATCACCTTTTTACAAAAGCTGTTTCAAATGCATATTCAATGGGAACGATTCAACTAGAGTTGAAAGGTGGGGAAGATATGATAAGGAATCTTGAAGATCCTAAACAAGCTAGGCCAGGGTGAAAACAAACACAGAAGGGGAAGAAAAAAAAAGAAAGAAATTAAATAAAGTTGTAACATTTACTCATGAGGAGTTTGAACTTGCTTTGTACTTAAAGGTTTGTCTAGGACTATTTTGTCCTTGATAAAAGTATAGAATTTGGTATATTGTTAGGAGTGATGCATGGAGCTATAACTTTATAGTGATAAAATATTTATTTTTACTTTTTTTGGGTCTAAATTAATTAGGAAAACCTTAAACACTACTCTAAGAGCACTCTATATCAAAACCCTTATGTTTAAATTGATTAGTGACTACCTAAAGTATGTTAACATGTATTTGTATATCTTTTGTCACACTATAGTGCTATGTTTAGGAAGAGCTGGTAATATGGGATTAGCCATTAGTGATATATCAATGAATACAAATAAACTAATAAATTATATGTTAGAACGTTTTGATGATAAACTTCCAAAAATAAACCCTTTAATACATATTCATTGGTTGACGGGTAAAAAAATAATCCGTAATTACAGATCACGGATATATATGGTATCCGCGTCCATAATCGTGGATGTCATCCCCGTGAGATTGAAAGTCAAGAACTCAAGATACACTAATCGTTTTTAATAAATTTATACATAACCACTCGAATAGTCTCATCGATCGAGCCTAGCTAGCGAACACCATCATGGGTTTAATTCTTTCTTTAGTCCTTTCCGTAGAAAAGACCAAAACTTTGCATTATTGGTGATTGGGATGTGGCCCTAAGCATAGTGGTTAACAACCTGTTAGGGTTTCAATTTTTAAAAGGGTCCCAAAACCAACAAAGCTAGCTTTATTCATTCTTTTTGTTATAAATAAGCATGATAGTAGATCAATATTAAATAACTTCACTTATATTCCTCTCTCCCTCTTAGTAGACTACTAGTTTCTGAAAGAAATAGTACTTTTTGCAGAGATTTAGTACAACTTAATTGGATCAAATAGGTAGGTGATGATCAAGATGGAGAAGCAGGGTACGTGCATTACTAACTCATCTTGGACACAAGCACAATCACTTAAATAACGGGCGTTGGAATACCACTGTTGTTATCAAACATTTTTGTAATGAAAAATATTTTTCGTGTTATGTTGTTGAACCCTAACCAATGAACATTTTGGTTAGGGTTCGTAGTTGGAATAAAAGTTTAAGTTGTGTACACATGTGTTTAGCTTGTCAAACCGTATGCTAAACAAATGTACGCCACAATGAGTTAGTGATTCATGTACCCATCTTCACCATCATGACCACCTCAACCTCCAAAAGAATCAAAGCTACAACATTTGTGCACTTTGAAGACTCAAGGTTTCAAACGATATGCATGACGCCCTTCTCTTATGTAAGTCCCACTACCAATAAATAGAAGACTTGATTATATACTTTTGTGTCACCGTTCATCCAAGTACAAAAAAGTATATAATCCTTATATACAGCTAACCATAAAAATAAAACATAACTGCATTTACAAATTTATATATGCACGTACGTATAGCTAGAAATTACATCAACCAACAAGGTATAAACCTCATTTGAGACAATGTGTACATTTTATGCTCATCCGTTCGCTTTTTTTTTCCTTCGTATTTTTACAAAACAAAATTAATTCCATTCATTTTCTAATTAAATTTTGTCATCGTGTAATTTCTTTTTGACTTTTTTCCCCACTAATCCATTAACTTTATTTTTTTCTTTCGTCGCTAAATCTTACTGTAGGTAGAATAAAAAGTAAATCATGTACCGTGCCTGAATTTTATGAGCATTTAAGATTGAAAGAAAAGCAACGATCCAATTTTGATATATGTTTTTTATGAATCGTTTTTTTTTTCATCATCCATAATAAAAATAAAAACTATTTATAAAATAATTTTTAAAGATTTAAAAATATCGAAATCGAAGTATATCATGATATAAAGTCCCTTATATGAAAATCAAAATATTTTTTAAGAAGTTAACCATTCTTTTTCCTCCCATGCTAATAGTATAATTTTTTAAACCAAGCACCGTCAAAGGTAATGATAATGTGCATTTCATTCCTTAGTATTATTTTTGCCAATCCCTTTCGCATTCCTTTGTTTGATCCAAGCGTCCCCTTAATTACTTTCTAATTAAACATATAATTGAGACCATCCAGAAGCGTAGAATCTTCTTCACACAATTTACATTAATTAGCATGCATTTAAAATTGTGTAAATATATCTTGATATATATTGAGTTCAACTAGATTTTTGTGGTGATGGTGTTTCAATTAGGCTAAATCTTCGGAGATATAACCAAATTAAGTACTGTAAAAGCAATATATCTGAAACTTACGTGCATACCAACTCACAAGTCACTATATGGAGTAAAATAATTAAACCATAAAAGAATTTTTTAGTGTTGTTTATGAAAAGAAGAATTTAATACCCTGCAGCTTAACTTTAATCCTTCATGTACTTAAACACTAATTAATGGAAATTAAGTAGGTATAATATATTATGGTTGCAAATGGTGGCAAACCATCATCGTTACTTCACTCTATAGTTCATAAAAACCACTTCTATATATAATTTGAGTTGATTTAAATTTAATTTATAGTGTAGCTAGAAATAACTACGGGTGAAAATGGGCGGTAGAGGCGGATAAATGAATGTGCCGTCCCGTTATCAAAACTTTGGTTTAAATCAACATATTTAACCGATTGGTTCGGTTAATTCCCACATTTGTTAGGTTGTATAAGTTTGCATGTGAGAATGATTTACGAGGTGGCCTGGGTACGTGGAGAGCACGATAGGGTCACGTGCATTAGTTAACAAAAACTCATTATGCGCGCAAACAAACACGAACACTTTAGAGGCTCTGCCACCCATAAAGTGTGGGCTAAATGGCAAAACGAGGGTCATTATACGCCTTTTGAGGCACCTAAAGTGGTTGCTATAATATTATATTTAGGCATGACCGTTTTGAGGGTCGACGAGGTGATCGACCGCTTAAAGCCTCCGATTTTTAAGAGCCTAAAAAAATGTGTGTGTATATATTATTTGATAAATAGTTTGATTGTTAAATCAATTAATAAGAAAGAGAATAACGAACTTGCTTATGTATAAGATAAGTGGGTAATAAAAAAAACTTAGAGTTAATTTTTATACTACATTCGGTAAACCATATGTTTAACTTTTATTATACGATTTCATTTTGGCGATTAACGTTCTTTTGCTTAGGGTCTCATTTGGCGATTAACAATATTTTTCCCAGGGCCTCTGAAAACTCAGAGACAGCCCTTTATTTAGGGGATAAATATGTATATCATCAAAAATTCTCCGAACACTATTAGTTGTATTTTATGGTATTGTACGATACAACAATATAGTGGTATGCACAGTTAGCGAAGAATGGATAATTTTTTATGATACTTATATTTAAGATCCTCTATTCTCTGAAAAAGTTAATCACCACAGCTGATCTTAAACTTAATTCAAACTACATGTTTAGTTTAACTTGTATGTGCATGTTTGTCAAGTAATTTAGCCAATAATGGTCACTAAACACTATGTCAATGTTTTGTGCGTATCAAAATTTCAGTTATTATTATTGTATGTATCTAATGACTTATTTATTCGGTAGGCCTTATTTTCTTAGTGACATGACGATCGTATATTTTGCCACGTTACCTTACAAATCATCACCATTTCATTATAAAAAGGTGTCATGTTATCAATTACAACTAACAGAAGGTCGGATATATACATATATGATATGATATTCATTACAAAAAGTTCAACAAACGTAATATGTTAAAATGAAGTTGCATATACACAATAGACATTGGATCATAGTTAAATACATACACTTGCACTAATTCCCAAATTAACAACACAAGGACTCCATTCTATTCGAAGTGTAATAAAATTGATCGATTTAGTGTTAAACGCATAAAACGTATACACCTATACATAGATGAAATTGGATTAATAGGATTCTCGACAGCTCGAATGAAATTTATCTTTTGAGTGAAATCGATTACAAAGATAGTATATTAAACTACAAGTCGCTTACAAGCATAAACAAGAATTGATCCAAAGTTACTGTTTTTTCTTTGAAATATACAAAAAAGTTTGAGCGTTTAATGTGTTTATTGTTTCGTTATGTATTATACTTTACACTTTTTACAATTGTATGAGTCGAAGTTTAAAAACTTTTATTGTATGTATTAAACTTCTAAATACTCTCTATTGAATGTGAATTTTCCTTTTTGGATAAGGTTAAAATTGGAAAAGTATCATTTTTTTAATTTGGCTTTACCCAAAAATGAAAATTTACATACAATACCCTATATTTACAAGTTCAATACGTATAATAGAATAAATGAAAATATGTTTCATACGATACTAGAATGTGCAAAGTTTTATACATCAACGAAATAATAAACCATATTAATATATTTGAGAGTTGATTATTGACCTTAGTATACGTGCCAAATGATGACTCGTTATGAAGTTCCTTGTGATCAAACAAATTAATTGATCGAGGACTGTTGATAGTGTAAAGTGATCTGGTTGCTTTCTATTAACCTGGCGGTAATTTTTTATCATTGAATTTACTAATATGTACCTAATTTCTTCAAAACAAATAGTATTTTCACGGCCTTTATAATAAAAATGTACACTATTTTAAGGGCTTTATTAATGTTTTGTGATCTTTTATAGTAGAGATTTTAGATGTTATGTCACTTGAAGCAATGGTGGGAATGTATCTTTTTGGAAGGATATTTGGCTTGGTTCATCATCTTTTCAGGTCAGATTTCCTGCTCTATTTGCTATCGAGTCACATAAAGGATGTACTATAAGTGATCGAATTTCCTCAAATAGTTTTCGTTGGAATTGGTCAAAGAATCCATGTGACACTGAATGTTTGTCTGAGTTTCGTGACCTGCTACATACATTGAACGAAGTCAGATTGAATAATGAGCCAGATAGTTTATCTTGCTTCATTTCGCCGGATGAGAAGTATACGGTTAACAATGCTAGGCGTTTGATCGATGGCAAAATCACAACCACTGGTTTTGTTGGTATGATTTGGCCAAAAATGATTCCATTAAAAGTTAATTGTTTTGTTTGGAGAGTTGGTTTAGGTCGAATTCCGGTGGCAAAATTGTTACGTGAAAGGGGGTGGATGTTGGATCAATTCGATGCAAAGCTTGTAATCTTGGGGATGAAGATGTCAATCATGTGTTTATTCACTGTCAACGTGCATTCGAAATAAGGAGTATAATTTTTAGGTGGTGCGGTATTCAAGCACCCATTCTCAATTCGGTGGCTGAGCTAATAACTTTTGTAGCAAAGTGGGGTAATTGCTCAAAGAAAAGGAAAGTATTCACATCTATCATATACGGCATGATATGGTGTTGTTGGAAGGCAAGAAATGATTTGATTTTCAACGATTGTCTTAAATCTTCCATGACAATAGCGGAGGAAATTATTTCCATTTCTTTTTCGTGGTTTAAGCATAGGAGAAAGTCATCGTGTATGTTGTCCGATTGGAATCGTTCTCCATTTCTCATTTCATTGTAATTGTTCATTGTACTTTATTGTTGCTTCTTCTTAGCTACTTGCTAAGTTTGAAGCAATTTTCAATATATTATTTGTCGTTTTCAAAAAAATGTCACTTGAAGCAAACCATGCACTCACACTCATAATTAACCAATTTATAACACATTCAGTAATATTTCGGTACATGGGAAATCATCAGTACAGTTTGTTAAAGTGAGATATTAATTTTGTAATAAATATCAAGAACTTTGGAGGGTTAAAATTGTATTTCTTTCTAAATGGAATCACCTAACATTTTAATTATATTGTTTAGGTGCACGTTTTTTTATTAGTGACGAATTTTCTAATATCTCGAATCTCAATGTTTATATTGTTTGAGTCGTAGATCCCCCTCTTGACTCGAGATTGCTTCACTACTTTTGTTGAAATCTACCCGATCTATACCATTCATTGACCGGATCCATCACCATCAGAACAAATCACACAACCATGTATAAGTTAATACTTTATCATGCATGAAATGAAAAAATCATGAACACACAACATTTTTTTGTGGAAAACCTCCTAAGGGAGACTAAGAACCAGAGAACCGGTGGTCACTTAAAATTCCACTGTTTAAAAGATATTACAAAAATGAACGCTCCTCTCAACACTCTTGCATATAATTAATTATCGCGTATCTTTCCACGCTCTCACAGATTTCTTACCGAGTAGATTACATTAACAGAATTTACGTCGTCATTATTGAATCGCCGAGACCACCACAAGGGACGGAGAGAGACGACTCTCATAAGTTCTCTCTTTTTATCTCTCAACCTCATTACAAAATTATGTAACCCTAAAACACCTCTATATATAAAAAATACATAACCCTAATTTGTTTCAAAATCAAATTTCTCAACTAACTCGTATAAAATAGACAATATAATAAATAACCCGTTAAAATATTGATCAAGTCAAACTCTAACAAAAAAAATTAATGCACTACTAAACATGCTTTATGCTAATATACTCTATAACAATTTAAAACACGTTTACTCGTGTAAGCCATGCTAATATTCCATTATAGTAACATTTTCAATGTCAAACCACGAAACGATACCATCAATGATTCTTCTTTATATCCTTATAGTGGGATGGGATTAATTCCAAGTTATCATGCAATGAATCAATTCAATAAAATATATGTTTCGAATAATTCGACACATAGCATAAATAGAGTGATCGTTCCACTCTCGACTACACAACAGAATCAAATTCGTCTATCGCACTAGCCATGGGGCTTGGTGACGATTGTACTAATTTTCCCAAAGTTATTGGGCCGGTAAGTGTTGTAGGCCCACATTTTATGTCTTCACATCTTTTAGACATGTTGACCGGAAAAAAACTTTCTGGTGGAATCTTCGGTGTGACTGATGTCAACGGCAACTTGATGTTCAAAGTAGTAGGGAAGGTATTGAGTGTTCACGGTAAACGTCTTTTGGTCGATGCTGCTGGAAATCGTATCCTCACTTTCCAAAAAAAGGTTAGTTTTCGTTACGTGTTGGTTTAACTTTTTCAACATTTGTTCACACAGGTAGCTATAGATAGGTAATGAAATTGATAATGACAACCGGAAAGGGTATCACTGAGGATGAATTTTCATGCATACGTTTAATGTATTTTCTGGTTAACTATAATTGTATCTGATGGTTTGACTGTTATCAAACCATTGTTAGACCGCTCCTAGAACTGTCATTAAACATCAAATACATAATTGTACGGAAAGGACCACTTGAAATAACTTATTTTGAGTTAATTGGATAGGAAAGATCATGAAATATTCGTGTTCATTAGTGAATATTGTGGGTTAGTTGTTTTACAAACTCGAGAATAGAATGTTAGTAGATCATTCACCTATTGTAAATATCATATTTACTTAGCTAGTCGAATAGGTCCATTTATAATTCAATATTTTGTTAATGTGTTTAGCTAACAAGCCCTCGCAAAACATGGCAATGCTTTAGAGGAGAGAGCACAGACTATAGAGACCACTTGTTCACTGTTAAACAATCAAATGGAGCCCAAAACAAGACGTTACTTGAAGTCTTCATGTCCTCCAATAGAAATCAATATGTTGCTGACTTCAAAGTCAAAGGCAATTGGTTTGAGAAACGTTGTATCGTTTTTGTTGGCGAGAGTACAACTACCATGGCCGAGGTAACATTAACATGTTTAGAGCCTTTTGTGTATTACTTTTATACCATGATGAACAATAATCATAAACACAGACACTTACAACTTTCATGTTAAAATTTGTAGATGAACAAGAATCGTAACAAAAACTTGGCGTGTGGAGCCGACACATATATGGTTACGGTGTATCCTAATGTTGATTGTGCGTTTATCGTTGCGCTCATGGTAATTCTAAACGAGATATATGAAGAAAAATGTTAGGTGAAAAATATTGAAGAATGTCACAAATAGGAGCCTCAACGTTGAGGTTATGTATTAAATAAATGGCGAAATAACAACGAAATAATTAGTACAAGATAAAAGTGTTGGAATTGAACTCATGATCTCCGTGTTTATGTACGTTGTACTAGTACGCCACTACTATCCGTGTTGTGTTTTACTCTTTTTAGTGTTACATGTCCAAGGATGTATCTTTCTAAATGTTTATTATTACTATAAGTTTCGTTAGAATTGCATTTGTAATTTTATTACAAAGTTTTAGCATAATTTCTTTTCTCACTAGATGAAGTCAGGAAACTAGTCAAAGGCCTTTTGGTCCGAAGGACCAGTTACAGCCCAACAAAGCCTGGTTTCAAAGACCCATTGTAATTTTGGAACAGAACCTGAGCCTCAGATAAAACACCAACTTTTTGACCGGCCCACATCTGAGTAAAATGGAAGTAGTTAAATCAGGTATGGTTTACGATTAGGAGTTAGGATCCTGGTTCTATACTTCTAGCTAGATATATGTAGTTTACACGTACTACATTTTGAAATAAATGAGCTTAGATAAAAGACATAAAATAGGTATAACTTTCAATAACATCCATATTTTTTATTTTTCGGCACGGGAAAAGTATATAAATGTTACTTTTTACACGCATCGTTGTCTTTGAAATTTTCAATTTAAGATATCGAACTTGTAAATTTTAATCAAGTTATGAACATATTTTTTCGTAAAATTGCACTAATGAAAAGTTGTCTTCGAACTTCTACTTTATAAGTTACATATCTAATTAATCGATTAGTATTCCTCGATTAATTTTAAAGAATATTGAGTGAAAAAGAGAAAATAACAAAAATCAATCATCACTTTCAACTTTAATTTCTCTCTTTTCATTCATATTTTGTAAAATTGATCGAGGAATGTTAATCGCTTAATTAAATATGTTACTTAGAAAGAAGGAATTCGATGACAACTCGTTATTTGTGCAATTTCACGTAAAACGTATACGCAATTTGATTACACTTTTAAAGATTGATACCTTAAATTGAAAAATTTAATCGAAATAGATGAAAAGTATAATAACTTTATCATTTGAAAATATATTTGGTAAGATTGTGCACATAGGTCATATGTACAATAAAAACATGATAATCAGTTTGAAATATGAAGGTGCGTATTTATTTTGGCCTTTACCCTATCTTTCTTGCTTGCTATGAGTGTTACTGCATTACCGGTACTTCGAACAGGTTGGATTAGCTCCAACTGTGTTAGTCATCTCTGCATAAGATATATTGTATTGTATTATATTTGAAAGAGATTGTAAATAAAACAAATAAAAGAAATTCGTACTCTAAGTCATATCATACAACAATATAAAAGCTCACACTACAATTATACAATAACATAATATTACATTGTATAACCATCCGGTGATAGCCTAGTGGTAAACGCTCTGGATGACTTTCTAGAGGTCAAAGGTTTGATCCATCCCTGAGTAAAACATTTATTAGATGATCAGGGGAAGGTTCAAAAACAGTTATGCCCTTTATTGAAAAAAAAAAAAAATATATATATATATATATATATATTACGGTGTATAAATTATTTTTATTTGGTGTATTTATATCCCTCTAATAAATAGTAAAAATAAACAAATGTATATACTATTTTTCCTAAGTCATACATTAAACGTATCAACGTCATAATCATTTCTACAGTAAAATGGTTTTTTTTTTCCTAATAATTTCAATTTATTAGCATCGTAATAAAAATAAATCCAATCCAATAAAGTGAAAAAGGAAGAATAGTAATTAATTGTATAGCTCCATAATTATTTTTCTATAATGAAACGACTTTTTACATAAGTATTTCTTTTTATTATTATCGCTATCTATCTATCTATCTATCTTCTATCTATCTATATTATCTATCTATATTTTTATACATATAAAAGAAAGATTTTTCCTTTATTTTTTGACATGTCACATCATATCATTTCTTTTTCTTCAAAGTCTCCTAACTTGCCACATCATCATAGTATTTTTTCCTTAAAAACCTTAATTAATACTACTAAGACTATTATTTATTAATCATACTTTATTATAATAGCCTTTAAAATTCCTATATTATATTTAATATATAACATTTTTTACCTACATAAAAAAATTATTTTTTAATCCATATCTTATACGTTGCAATTAACAAATATTATCATCATCAACTATCGTGTTTTAAGAAAATTAGTTTTGATAAAGATATTTGCTTTTGTTTATTTTCTGTACATTTTTTAGTATATATTATTATTGAATTGCAGTAATAAATTTTAAACTTTCAACAATATTAAAATACAGTTGAAAACCTAAAAAACAAAAGATTAATTTATATTTCTCTAATAACCTTGTATTGCATAGGCTCAATAAATGTATTAAAACTTAACATAATAACTTACAAATTAATTTAATTGTATTATGTATTCAAACTTAAACATAAAAACATACAAACTAATTTAATGGTATTATATAAATGGTCGTGCATCGCACGGCTCAATGCTTAGTTTTATATTTAAAATAAAGTTTTTTAATTACCTATTTGAGCGTATTATTTTAGTTTACGATTATGTGTTATTAATTTACAAACTCTTGAACATTGTTTGCAAAGAAGTTTGGTTTATAACTTTATGCTGAAAAGTAAAGGAATGATATATATGAAAAATATTGAAGTAAACGTAAAGTAATTGGTCAACATCATAAATTAATTGTGCTATCAATAACACTGATTATATACCCATTAATATATTTGGTTACTTACAAAGTACTATATACTACACTTTTCAAACGACCTGAGCACGGGCTCAATGCCTAAGTATAAAATAAATATAAATTCATCAAATATTAACTAATATAACTAAATAAAATCAAAGAAGGAATATTAATTTTCGTTACCGACTTATTTGTGGTATATACTTAGCATCGACATATACGCGCAGTGAATATATCCCCAACGCGTAAAATAGAAACTCTTTCAATATAAATTTAAATTAAAAACTTAAAAAACATATAAATAAATTCGATCATCATTTTCATCGAATACACACACTAAAACACCTTCATTTTCACACACCAAAACTAGTAAAAACACGTGATCTTGACCAATTAGTTAATGGCTCAAACAAGTTATTACCAACAACCCGGCCCGAATAACCAGATGGCGATCGTGAGCCCGCAGTTCTTAGCTCCGTATCCAGTTGATTTAACGATCGTTAAGAAACTGTTAACTCTTTCTGACAGAAACTTTGCAGTAACCGATGTTAACGGTAACGTAATGTTTAAAGTTAAAGGAAAACATTTGAGTATTCGTGATCGCCGTGTTTTGCTTGATGCTTCTGGTCATCCCATTTTATCGTTCCAAAAAAAGGTTCGATCTTTTTCTTTTTTTTTAATGTGATAAGATTATTAATTTGTTTTTTAAAGTTAGAATATTTATATTAGTTATTTTTTTAAATGTCAAGAAAATAATACATGGTTAATTAGGCAGTTTTAGGAATGCAGTTTTTGGGATTTATTGGATTATTAAAATTCTAGGAATGCACTATTGTTTTGTAAAATATAAATATGACTTTTGGAATTTGCTATCTATTTGTATACATTCGAGTTCTGCTAATGGTGCGTAACTCAATTGATAATGGATGGGGCATCTTTGGTCACAACCACCGAGTGAGTCATGTATGACCCACGCTATGGATAGGCAGCTGATTGTGAACCGAGTTGCCGGTTATTAACCCTTTTGCCACTAAAAATGTTATACTAGTTGTATGCTTGTTATGAGTGTATGTTACTATTGCTGATAGTTTTAGTAAATTCGGTCCTTAACTATCCTTCTATTTTAAACAATTTATTACCCTTATAACCAATTTTAGGTGGAAAATTTTCCCTAACATGGAAGATTTTGATCATTCAAATAGAAAGTGGTGCTAATCTATTTAGAAACCACATTTATATGACAAAACAGAGAAAAATGTGATTTTGTACATTAGAGAAGAGTAATAACCATCTCAAGGCTCAATCTTTATTGATGATTGATGTTTTTGCTTTGAGTTAACATTAACAAAGTCGTTATGATAGTTAATTTGGATATTTGGTATGATTGTGAAAACAGGATTGCAATGTGGCCTAATTTGCTAATTATAGTTTGTTAATTGATGTTATGAACAGCTGCTTAGTGTTCACAATAGATGGGTCGTGTTCAGGGGAGATAGCTCGGATTCAAAAGATATAATCTTTAGTGCCAAACAGTCTTCTTTGATCCAATTCAAGACTTCACTTGATGTGTTCTTGGGAAGTAATGAAAAAGAAGATGTTTGTAACTTTAAAGTCAAAGGAAGTTGGTTTGATAGATCTTGTACGATTTATGCCGGTGATGGCACAACCATCGTTGCTCAGGTAATAACTCCCTTTTCTTGATCCTGTAAATAAGTAACCACATTTTAGTCATAAAGATAAATGGATGTTTTGTTAGCCCTGCATCAGAACTTAGACATAGGGATCGATATGGGTCATAACGGGTTATCTTCTAAAAAGGACCAGAATAGGTTGGGCTAATATGACTAATATTTTCTTGTCCTTTCTTTTTATTTAAATAATCACTGTGTTACACCCATGATCAGGAAAAGTATACCGTACCATAAAAATAAATATGGTCTAACATTGTAGATGTAATCATTCATATACACTCTGTTAGAATTTTGACCCATTTGACCTGTTTTATCTGTAGACAAGTTTGTAAAAGTTGGTCCTTTGACCCATTGTAATATAGTAACGGGTTGATATTGACACCACCGAATGTACAGTGGTGGGGGATCTCAAATGGAGCCCATAGGCCCGTTTGAAATTGTCTCAAATTGAAATATTTAAATCTTGATAGATACTAACGGCTACGAATGGTAAAATGCAGATGCACAAGAAGCATACAGTGCAAAGCATTGCACTTGGAAAGGATACATTTTCTGTGACAGTGTATCCTAATGTTGACTATGCTTTCATCGTTGCTCTTGTCGTGATCCTCCATGAAATCAACGAAGAGAAGAATGATACAGAATAAATCAGCTCGGTATTACCGAATAATTCAATCGTTGTACGCTTTTGTATTATATGTATGACTGCTGATATCTAGTTTGGTGAATCGTACGTGAGTTATACTTCTAGCTTGTTGAATAACTTTCATTACATTAATCGCCAATACACACGCAGTATATATTTAGTAGCAGCATATACACACCGTTAATATATTCTGAACACGTAATAAGTCACTCACGATATAAAAGATAAACATACTTAAACTCGATCATCATCATCATCATCGTATACAGCTAATAAAACACATTCATTTTCAGACACTATTAAAAAAAATCGAACGAGATATTGATAAATCAATTGCTCAAACTTATCAAGATCTTCTAAGTTATAATCAGGAAAGATTAGAGTAACCTAACCTGTATTTATAGGCTAAAACAGTCTTGGTGAACAAGAAATCTAATTAACGATAATTATTAATATATAGGGTAACACAATCTTAGTGAATAAGAAACCAAACTCTATCTAAAAACCTTATGCTATAATATATAATTACCACCAAACTGCTCACGAATGTCGAACCAGATGGCGATCGTGAGCCGGCAGTTCATAGCTCCGTACCCAGTCTATCTAACGATGGTTAGAAGATGGTTAAATCTTCTTGACAGAAACTTCATTGTCACTGGTCTTAATGGTAACATTATGTTTAAAGTGAAACGGATACATCTAAGCTTTCTAAGGCGCTGTGTTTTGCTTGATGCTGCAAATCGTCCCATATTAACTTTCCAACGCAAGGTTATATATCTTGTTTTCCATTATCTTAGTTATATTTTTCTTTTTTGTTTTCTATCTTTAATTTAATGTTTGAATTTCTTGTTCATATTAGTGATGATCTGTATATCAAATTGCGGACTATTATATTTCACACACATTTTGGTAATATTATGTAGTTTTTGGGCAATTTTGCCCCTTAAACCACTTAATCATACCATTAACGCATATTAATTAAGTGGTTAAGCCCTTGTCTCTGGAGATAGAGGTCAAGAGTTCGATCCTCATCCCCAGGAGGCTGGAGGTCCATTTCTGGAAGCAGCCGGGGTAAGGCTGTCTCCATCTCACCTCCCCATACACCATAGAAGACGGTATTGGGTAATGTTAAGTTAAGTTTATTAATGCATATAGCAGAAGTTTTTAATCTATAATATAATAATAATAACTCTATCTACACATATCACATCCGGGTTAAATGTTTTGAAATATATATATCAAACTACTGTTTGACATTTATGTACTTTTAATTTATTGATGTGACAATTTATAAGGTTTCACGTGACACTTTATTTAGATGACAATTAGTAAAGTACCATAAATTACATTCAATAGTAATGAATAACTAGTTCATTACATACGGTGTAAGCCTGAGTATACACACAATGAGTATACGTTAGTTCGATACATTCCGGTGCATTTAACACGCTATAAATGTGTTGTGAGGGTAAAAGTGTCCAAACAATCATCATAGTTGATGGGTATGGAGTAATAAAACTATAAAAGCTAGGTGCATATCATATTTGTATAACATATCCTTGGTTTTGTGTACATTAGAGATCGGTAACTAGTTCCCATCTTAAGCTTTATTAATGACGGATTTCAGGTGCTTTTAATCAAATTGTAAATTGGATTAGAACTGAAAATATGTGAAAACAGGATTGCAGTGTTGTGTATTTTGTGCTTATTAGTATTACCATTAATGTGATTAACGGATTATTGTCAATGATCTATGAGTGTTTTAAAGCCAGGTAATTAATTAGGTATATGTTTGATAATTGATGTTATGAACAGTTTATCAAGGCTTACTATACATGGGTAGTGTTCAGGGGAGATAGCAAGGATTCAAAAGATATAATCTTTAGTGTCGAACAGTTTTCTTTGATTCAATTCAAGACTTCACTTGATGTGTTCTTGGGCAGTAACAATAAAGGTGTTTGTAACTATAAAATCAAAGGAAATTGGTTTGGTAGATCTTGTACTATTTATGCCGGTGAGGGCACAACCATCGTTGCTGAGGTATAAAACTTTCTATTGATCATCATATGTAAAAACGTCTAAATTTTTTGTTTGAATAGATGGATAGAGATTTTCTTAGCCCTGCATCGAAACCTTGACATGGGTTTTAATATGGGTCATTTTGAGTTTGATTTAAAACGGGTTAGAATAAGTCGGGCTAATTTGCCCAACACTTTTTAAGTTGTTTTCTAATTGTAGAAATTTAATGCAACAAAGATGATCACGAATACTATACCATAAAAATAGCTATTACTGTTAACTGATATTATTCATATGAAGCGATGTTAGAACACTTTGACCAAATGTCAACCCATTTGGCCCGTTTCATCATGCGTTAAGTCGTCAAAGTTGGTCATTTGAGACGTTTTAAATAAAAATGGGTTCAAATTGACACCTTTATTGCTAGAAGTAGAAGTAGTACATTTACAGGAGTCTCAAATGAAGACCATGGACCCATATAAAATGAAGTACGGTGTATATTTAGTCTTGAAAGATACTTAATACTCCCTCCGTCTCAAAATTATAGTCCACGTTTCCTTTTTCAGATGTCCCAAATTAATTGTCCACTTCCAAAAATAGATAGTGAACTTTGGTCGTCAAATTTACGTCTATACATAGCTCTTTAATTTGACTACTTACTAAACACTCCATTATAAGTTATGTATATATAATTTTTTTTCATAAAATATTATAAAAAAAATTGTTCCGTTAGTAGGAATGCTATATGTATTACTATTATATGAATAGTGCATCTCAATTTTTCATTATTTTCTTTTTATAATTGAAATATGGGATGGTGTAGATCAACTTTTAATTTATTATTTTCTTTTTTATAGTGAAAATAATTGTTAATATAATATTTTTTTGGGGAATTTATATTGTTGCTTTAGTTGAGTTGTATAATTAGCTTAGTCTGTTGTACATATTATAGCACAAAATGTTAATAGTATAAATCGTCGTCATTCGACTTAACTGACTAAAGTGTAATGATTTAGTTAGCAATAAAATTTATATACTTAAACAAAAATGTAATAGATGTTTGATGTGGACGATGAAAGATTGAGTGTTAAAAATGTCAATAATTTTTGTTTTCAACCATAATTAAGCATAATGAATTAGTAAGGACTAGATATCTTTAATTGGATAACTTTATATTTCCTAATACTGATTTTTTTCCTTTTTGTTATAAAGTTGGCTATAAAATTTTAGTTTGCTATTTTGTCATTCGAAAATAGAAAACATAGGTTGATGTATTTTATTTGTGATTTTATATTGTAATTTTGGTAAATTGTATGTGATTACCTAAATAAACTTTTAAACACCCGTTTGATCAACTTCAAAGTGATCAATATATGGTTATGGATAGAAACTACATACCATGGTATTGATGGATAAATTCAAATATAGGTATATATATTTTAATACATTATTTTTTATATTCAACACGTGCGTATAATATATTCATCAAAAAATATATTTTTACCCGCTCCGTCGCAACGTACGGGTTAAAACAACTTATTTACTACAAAAATCTATGTTGAAACTTTTTATGGTATTTATTTGTATGTTTTCCTTATTTTTAGGCATTTTACTAATATTATTTATTCGGTCGAACGGTTGACTGGAACCCAATCTCCTGTTGATTATATGATAAATAATCAATGTAATAAAGATGGTGAAGAAAACTACCATACAACAAAAGAATTTGGTCTAACATTTCTAACGAAGCAATTATAGATGTTATTAACTTACACTCTGTTACAATTTTGACCCTTTTCACCTTTAGACAGATTTGTAAGAGTTGGTCTCGTGTTTCGTTGTAATTTGGTAAACGGGTTGAGATTGACACCACTAAATGTAAGTGGTGGAGATCTCAAATGGAGACCATAGGTTCGCTTGAAGTCGACTCAAAATGAGGCATATAAATCTTACTCGATACGAAGCTATGATTGAATGGTAAAATGCAGATGCACAAGAAGCATATAGTGCAAAGTACTGCTCTTGGAAAAGAAACATTTGGTGTATCATCTAGTGTGGTCAGCTCTCATTTCTAGTTTATTTCTAGTTTTCTTTACAATATAGACCAAGAGCACAAACACAGACTACCATTTTAATATAATGGCTAATTCAACCAGTGCAGTCAGCTCTCATTTCGTAGCTCCTTATTGAGTAAATCTAACAATCGTCAAGATATACTCGTCTGTTATTGATGTTAATGGTAACGTCATATTCAAAGTCAAAAGCAAGCGTTCAAGCCCTCGTGATAGACAAGTTTTGGTTGATGCTGCTGGTAATCCGGTCATGTCATTCCATAAAAAGGTTCCTATTCTACTAGTTTAAAATTTTGTTTTTTCACATTACTCCAGTGCTTATACTTGCTTAATCATTATATCATATAAGACTATAACTCTATAAGTAATATTATGCTAGTCCATCACTTTAGAAGAAGTCAAATGACCATCAACTTAAAATTTATTGATTAAACATTTGTGCAGTTAATTACATAGTATATTTAGGTGCATTTTACATTATAGAAAATCTTACTCTTTAGCCCTCAAAAAATGGCCGCTATTTATCTTTCTTTTTTTAAGGCAAACTCATAGACACTTACCTACCACGAATTTGTACAATCTTTTTTACTATTTATCTTATATATTTCCCCTAAAAATAATATCTTGTTTTTGTAGCACTTAACATAGACGTAACTTGCAACGTATATAATCCTTATAATCTTTAGCATTTGTGTTATTTAAAGATTTTATGATCAGTTTCTAAGTGTTCATAATAGGTGTTGTGCGTTTAGGGGAGACGGCTCGAATTCAAAAAATAAAATCTTCAGTGCCAAACAATCTTTTCTGATTCAATGTAAGACATCACTTGATGTGTTCATGGGGTATAATAGAAATGAAGATGTGACAATCCTCCATTTAGGGTATTAATCCTTTCTTAATTTCATGCATTACCTAGAGTAATTCCCTGATTAGTGAATTCAAAACGATTTTTATGTGTTAAGTTTTGTGAAACTTACTATGTGATACGTGATGTATTAGATTCGTAGTTGTATGTATATATAATTACGTACGAAATGAACATATCAAACTTGACAAACTAAATACAACAAAGTTGGTGATACAAAATAATTAATAATTCGAAAATTATTAATTACAAATATTATTAATTTATATTATTGAAATAATATAATAACTTATACGTCTTATATTAAACGTATCAAACGTGAACCGTAAAGTTCCAAAAAGAACTTCAAAATGCTTTTGAATAAATTTTGTTTGGAATTATTCTAGAAAAGTATTAGAACAAAAATAAAACGGAAACCTTTAGACTGCTTTATAGGACGCGTCATGCACGAACAGAAACAATTATAAAACGTGCCTAAAGGTCAAAAATACTAAAAGTAATATTTTGCCCAATCCTATTTTAGTATTTGGAACATTACCTCAAAATATAATTTCCAAATTCAACTGAAATCTAGCACGCAATTTAACCGTACAGTCCCACTACGGTGAATAATTTTATTAAAAGTTTTAAATAACATTATTTCATTTACTTTACTTATCAATTATAAAGTATAAAATAAAATTTAAACAAACGAATAATTGAGTGGGACACGGGATGCAAATAATTGGACCCGTACACGGAATTAACGGGCTAAAAACCTAACCTATTAACACTTGGAAAATATCTATCGACATTCTCCTGTTACCACCTTACTTCCCCTTTTGAAATTGTGAACACTGAACATTATTATATGCTCCTTTCCTTCACTTGATCATTTACACACACAAACTTCAATTATTTGGCTCACCAACTTTGCTCTCTGATCTTCATTTCCAACGTCAAAGAAACAGCATCAACTAGGAGTAGAAGCAGGAGAACCAACACCCTTTTCATCCTTCTTCTTCATTACAAATTAACATAAACCAAAATGATCACATAAACGTATCACCGTCATCATCCGTCATCATCATCATCGCCATTTTCATCATCATTGTGAGGCTCTAAACTTCAAAGTTTCATATATTTCTTGATATTGTATATATTGATTACAACTTATATAATGTATAAAACTTTGTTATATTGTGTTAATATATCATTATTGTGGTTGAATGAACTAAAAATGGAACTTTGATGATGAACCAAAAATAACTCTCTGTACATAAAAATGGGTATATGTAATACGTGATAAAAGTGTGAAATCAAATGGTAAAAACTTGTATAATGATACATATAAACTTAAGGAAACGATTATAACTTGTAATATAGCAAAAACTTGTGATTATTTCGAATTAAAACTGGACTACGAAACAAAACCCAGAACAAGAACAACGACACCCGAACGGGTGAGGAACCAAACCCGTACGGGTGAGGAATCCTACCCGAACGGGTGAGGCACCCCTACCCGAACGGGTAAGTGATAATACCCTAACGAGTCATTTTGTAAACGCAATCGAGTGATAGGTGGAGCGCATAGTTGAAAACATTGATCACGTGACCACTGTTATGTGATCTGATTATTTATTAAATTAAGAAGTTCCATATTGGTAGGCTTATGTAAAACTACATATATATATATATATATATATATATATATATATATGTCTAAATTAGATAACTAATATGATAATAACAATTACATTTACTAAATTTCTACAAGCGGGACATTATTTTGACACGGACAATTAATAACATAACTTTTTAGGCCAAACGGGCCGAACCTAAATTGGGTCAAAAATGGTATTTTGTTAACGGGCCAAAAAGATTCATTAAACGTATTCGGGCTAAACTAATTTGGGCCACATCTATTTGGGCCAAACTACTTGATTTCGATATTGGGCCAAACCAATTGGGCCGAGCCCAACGGGCTACGAGATTTCAAAATGCAAACTTAAACCGGATTATATATAAGTGACGAGTTAAACGAGACAAATGAGATTAGTAACATGACAATTGGGTTATATATATAGTTGACGATTATAATTTATATATAGTTATATAAATGAACTACGACAATCGTATTGTTATTTTTATAACTACTATAATTATGTTTTTGGAAACATAATCAACAACAAGGACAACTACATATATATATATATATATATATATATATATATATATATATATATATATATATATACGTGACTTTTATAATATACGTATATATATAATCAATGACGACAAATAACATATATATATTAGAATATATATATATATATATTCAACTAATAAGTATATGTAAATATATACTTGTACGCAACGATTATTTCAACGCAAATATCACCAACATCTAAAATGTTATAAACATTTCAACTTAACGATTAGTCCATATACTTATGTAAAGTATATTTAATTGTGCCTAGGTATTTGAGAGGCACGTTCGGACTACTGTATATTACTAGCTGTACTCGCTGAAGACTTGCTACACGTGAGTTCACAGCCCCTATCTTTTACTTGTTTTAAATGCTTTTAAAACCAGGGGTGGAAAACATAGAACTATGTGCTATTACATGCTACTTGTTTTATATAATTGCTTGACATGCTGTTATATCAAACTGAATTATATAAATGCTATATGCTTTATATTCAACTGTTAACTATATGAAACGTTTTCACAACTTTTTGGGAATAAGACAACGAATCTTGGTACGATCCTAGGTTTACATGAGGTAGTTGTAGTGCACACAAGTCCCAGTGCTTGCAACCTATAACCATTAGCTAGGTGACTCTAGCCACTGAGTATACAGATAGTACTATCGATTTGACAAACCTCCCACTGATATAACTCGTTGGTCATTCCAACCACACGACGGCAGTCGTAACGAGGAGTGTATACTTACCGTGTTACTGAGGCAACAACATCAACTAGTCGTGGATTGGTTATAGTACTAGGAGTCGTTACTTTAACTTTAAAGGTGTCGCTCACCTTAGAGGGATTATAGTCTACATTTCCCACATAACTAAACAACTAAACTACAACTTGATTTGGGAAAGGTATTCCCTGTGACAACTAATAGGATTGGTATTCCTACACACGATTACTTCTAGGAAATGTTTACCTTGATTGGCTAAACTTGGTTTCCCGACAAAACAACATTTATAGGAAATGTTTACTTGATTGTTAAACCTGTGTTTCCTACAGCTATTTATATGGAAATGTTTACTTGATTGTTAAATTGTATTTCCTGCAACTATTATTAGGAAATGTTTATGATTAAACTGGTGTTTCCTAACACATCGACTGAATTGTAGTAAGAATGACATTCTTACAGTAAAATAGGAAATGTTTTCTTTAATAAGAACACTTGTGTTTCCTGCTATACATATAAACATTTTGTTTGTGTACATGAATGATTTATACAAAACTTGGTTTAACTACATTTACACTAAACCTGTGAATTCACTCAACATTCAATGTTGACGGTTTACTATGTTTTTCAGGGAATTAGGACTCAGGTACTTCTGCATGCATAAAGGACGTAGGCAACCCAGACTAGTTATGATGCCACTTTTGGGACACTTGGATTTCCTTTGTATTACCAATTCCATTGGTTATACTTACGAAATCCCTCTTTTATAAATTCATGTTTTGTAAACTTATGTTGTTCTACAACACCACTACTTGTACAACTTTATAAGTCGTACCCTTTTGTAATAACGTTTAAACTTATGGCATCTTAAATTAATATGTTCTGTATGATCATATGCTCTAATACAATGAATGCACTATTGTAACGTCAGCACCCCCGCTGTTAAACCGTAACTTAAAATGCTTCCGCTAATTAACTAAAGCTTCCGCTAAACCTTTAATAAACACGATTACCGATTTTGGGGTGTGACAGAAGACGTCGTTTACTTCGAAGTCAAAGGTAGTTGGCTTGGTACATCATGCACCATTTTATGTTAGAAATGGCACCACCATTATTGCTAAGGTGAACCCATAATTGATTACACTGTCTTACAACTCATAAAAGTAAATAATTATTTTACATTTCTCTTAAAGTTTTGGTATCACTTGTTACATACTAGATATATGTAGTAAACAACAACAACAAAAAATAGCATTACTTGCAAGTTTATATTTGCATAACGGGATTTTACAAGTATAAAGTGTAGGAAGAATTCTGATGCTGACATGTTGTAAAAATGATACACCATTTTAAATGAGTGTTCTTCTTTCAATTTTAATTTGTCCCGAATATTATGCTCATTTTAAAAAACGTAAATTATTAAACTTATCATATAATACAAATTTTCACAAAAATAGAAGTGCAATTTTTATAATTTTTTAATAAGTCATTATTGAGTTATTTAATTTTTAAAAATATGGATGAAAATAAGTTTTATGCCACGTGACACATTCTTATTATTTCTCTCGTTCTCGTGAAAATTTTCATTCGCATTTGAACCTCACTCAATAAAAATTTATGCTTGCATGCTTAGCTTGTAAATCCGCATTATTCACAATTCACGTAATATAACTGCTAATAATAATTTGTAACAATCTTTTTTCTACGAGGTACAATCACATTATAATCATCCCAGTTCAGTGTTCACTGCTTGCAAAGATCTTGTAGATCTTATATGTTGTACAAACAAATCAGGGATTAATTTTATAAATATACAAAGTTTTACGGTAATGTTTTAAGGAACATCTAAACCTTGAAAAATATGCAGATGTGAATCTGAAATTCAACGAATGAGATCGTGTACAGCTCATTTCCCTTTAAAAACACGCCTGTGGCTATAATATATACGATCAAGTTGTTAACTATATAGATATTATTATTACTATTACTATCTACTATATTTTTAGAACAAAAAATAAAGAATAATTTCGTTATCAGTGTGATCAATATAATTAGTTGAGTACCTGCTCATTGCAGCGGTGAAGATTTAACATTGATCAAAAATGATATACTTGGGTGTTTCCGTTAAATTAAACAAATGATAATGTAACTATAGTACTCATACATGAGGATGTTAGGCCCCTCCCGATGGTATCATCACTTGCAAATCGGTTTCAACCGATTTGCATTTTGGTAACATTGGTACAATCAGTTTATCATCACTTTCTAATTGGTTGCTTTGATAATCAGTTTACTGATTTTTTTTTTGTTTAGTTTATAGAAATGGTGGTATATTGGTAAATGTGGGGTCCAGAAAATGAAGTGATTAATCATTTATGGCAGTGGGTAATCGGTTGTGAATCAGATTTAAATAGGTTAGTGGAAAGGTGATGTGGCATTGAGGTGGCAGAAGTGATGAGAAAATTATTAGAAGTAAACCTTACCTTGTCGATAGTGTTGGGAGCGAGCGCAACCGGAATAGGAACATGATCAATTGTAAACATGCCGACATGAGCAATTGAATCATATATTATTTGTTTAGTGTGTATATAAACCCCCTCATGTCTCTATTTAATTCTCAAACCCCCTTTCCCTCTCTTGTAGATTTTTCCAACTTCTCATATCCTCTCTTCCAATTTCTTCATCAATCTGCTTTCGGTTCAATTCATCTTGTATCCAATCCAACTCTATATATATCACACACATAACTTCATAAATTCACAATTCTGAATTCTCCTCACAAAATGGGTTACTAAAACGATCTGTAAGTTCCTATTCTTTCTAATCTAGGGTTGCATGTTCCGCAATCCCGTTTAGGGTTAGGATTACGTAACACACTTTAATTTTGCATTACTTTGTTAAAATTTCAAGTATGAAGTTATGTGCAACATGGTCAGTTGTACAGTCATTTGAGTCCTTTTTAAGCAAATTCACCAGATGAGTTTTCACAAATTGTCACATGTATTATGAAGACGGCGAGCCATTGATGGATTACGATGTCGGATTTCAATCCGATCACGGTGATGATAACAACAACAACGATGAAAAACATAATCAGCTCCTGGATAATTATCTTGAAGATGAAATCGAAGATAACGATTGGCACAGTAATCGAGAATCAACACCAGTGTTTAACGAAGTTGATTCGAAATCGAAGCCGCGGAAACGATTAATCAAGAAGAGCACGGCAGATGAACCGTTGCCGGATTTTCCGGTTGATGATGACGTAGAAGGTGAGATGGCGAACTCCTCTATATATATAACCTTAACTTATGTGCTAGGTTATTATATTTCTATATATATAACCTTAACTTCTCGTATACTAAACTCCTTGCCACAGAAATGGCAGACTCCTCTAACGTATCATCAATCGGCTTGAACAACGAAACTCAAACGCTATCCACTACTAGGGGTACCACTCCCTTACCTATCTCTACGACACCAAACTCTCCCGAATCTCTTTACTACATGACCGGCGAAGCTCGAGTAGTACGAAGACGCCGAGGGAATGCCGGATCATCCCGAGCAAACTCTTACTCAAACTCCAATGCTAATACCCGCCATCCGACATACGCCCGTAGGTGGGACTGGCTACCCACAATCCTAAACACTTGGAGGTTTGAGGAAGCAATACAGATTCCTACTGACCCCATGGACATCTCCCCGTACACACACGAACCAACGCACCATACGGTACCGGTGTTAGCAGCCCGACTTCATCGTCATGAAGAAAGGCTCGAAATCCTAGAACGGGGTCATCGTATAGTAGAGAACTACCTGCTACGCCGACCCGATGATTGCATAGCACAACTTCTTCAAAAACAGGAAGACACGAACCGTACTCTGGAAATGATTCTTCAACAAGTTATTGACAACAAGAGCGCTACTGACATCCTACAAGCAAGGTTGGAAGAATGTGAATGACGTTCACGGGAAGCTGAGGAGTATGCTCGTGCGCTCGAGCAACGACTAACTTTGGCTGAAGATGGTGTCAGGAAAACAAGCAGACTTGCGGACACTATAAATCGCCTCGTCACTCTAATGTCACGAGTAAACCTGCGTCAGAACTAAATCTATTTCTTTTATTTTAACCTATTGAGGCGGGATGTGCTCAACTTATTATCCTTTATTATGTTCCGTAAACTTTCGAATTTAGACCGGATGTAACATTCCCGGCCTCTTTTGTAATCCTTATGATTGATGTCTTTTGAAACTCGTACTCTGTATTCAACTTTTCTATCTAATGAATTATGGTTATCACTCTGCGATGTTGTATATTACCTCATTATATATACACATGTGATATATCATAACCTCGTGCAAACCTCTTATATGTCTCATTTCATTGTTCAGCATCATGCCTCCAAGATGACATACTTACACCTATGCCGAAATCGCTCAAGTCATTGCACAGAACGTAGCCCAAGTCCTTGCTGCTCAACAAAATCCGAGTGGCGAAGGCGCGCTTGCTAACACATCTACTCCAAAACCATGTTCCTACAAAGACTTTCTGAACTTCAAACCCTTATACTTTAAAGGTTCTTAAGGAGCCATTGGTCTGATACGCTGGATCGAAAAGACAGAATCTGTTTTCCGAATCTGCAACTGCCTTGAGGAAGACAAGGTTAAATTCTCCGCATGCACCCTTTCAGACGGAGCTCTCACCTGGTGGAACTCTTATGCCCAAACTGTGGGTATTGATACCGCATACCAACTTCTGTGGGAAGACTTCAAGAAAATGATCAGGGAAGAGTACTGTCCCCATGAGCAACTGCAACAACTTGAAGAGGAATTCTGGAAACTTACTGTTCAGGGAAATGACATTACCACTTACACCACTCGGTTCTTCCAACTAGCTATCCTATGTCCCTCTATGGTGGACCCCGAATACAAACATATCGAGAGATACATTTAGGGGCTACCAGAGTCAATCCAAGGGAACGTCATCTCATTAAAACCCGGGATCATCCAAAGTGTTGTCCGAATGGCACATGAACTCATGGCTCAAACTGTCCGCCGTGGGACACCCACAGTGAAAACCACCGGGGACAACAAAAGAAAATGGCCCGAGAAGAACCAACAACAGTAGCAACCAAACAAAAAGAAAGGCCGAGACTGTTAAGGCCTACACTTCAGGTACAGGGTCCGGGGATAGGAAAGGGTATGTTGGAAACAAACCTCACTGTTCCAAATGTAACCGTCACCATGATGGTCCGTGTAGTAACCCCTGCGGAAACTGCAAACGCTACGGACACTTAACCCGAGATTGACGAACTCCCAACTCAAACGCCAATACCAACCCTAATGCACCAAAGGCTTGCTTTGAGTGCGGTAACACTGGGCATTTCCGAAATGACTGCCTAAAACTGAAAAACAACAACAACCGAAACAACAACAACAGGAACAACAACAATAACCATCATACCCACGGCAGATCCTTTGTGCTTAACGCTGGAGAAGCCCGCCAAGATCCCAACGTTGTCACTGGTATGTTTCTCCTCAATGATCTAGCTATTTCAGTTTTATTCGATACCGGTGCCAATAAAAGTTTCATATCTGATGAGTTTTGTCCATTACTCAATATCACACCCACTGCCTTAAATGCTAAGTTCACTGTAGAATTAGAGAATGGCAAACTGATTGAGACAGATAGTGTGATACCTAATTTCACTTTAAACCTCATTAACAAACTTTTCCCCATAGACCTCATCCCCGTCGAGATCGGAAGCTTTGATATTATTGTAGGCATGGACTGGTTGTCCAAACATCGTGCCGAAATCGTTTGTTTCGAGAAAATCGTTCGTATTTCCCTCGTTACCGGTGGAACTTTGATCATACAAGGGGAGACCGGTAAACCAACCTTGAACATCATTTCGTGTATGAAATCCCAAAAATACCTAAGAAAAGGGTATCCGATCATCCTCGCACACGTAACTGAGAAGAAGTCGGAGGAGAAGCGACTTGAGGATGTGCCTATTGTACGAGACTTTCCGGAAGTCTTTCCCGAAGACTTGCCTGGCCTTCCTCCGCCTAGACAAGTCGAATTCCAAATCGACCTTGTGCCCGATGCTACACCCGTGGCAATAGCCCCATATAGATTAGCCCCTTCCGAGTTGCAGGAGTTGTCCACCCAATTACAGGAACTCCTGGACAAGGGATTCATTCGACCGAGTTCTTCACCTTGGGGAGCTCCGGTCCTATTCGTTAAAAAGAAGGACGGATGCTTCCGAATGTGTATCGATTACCGTGAACTAAACAAGCTTACCATCAAAAACCGATACCCACTTCCAAGAATCGATGACCTGTTTGACCAACTTCAAGGTTCGAACTTTTACTCAAAGATTGACCTTCGGTCTGGTTATCACCAACTTCGCGTTCGAGACACCGATATCTCAAAAAATGCATTCCGTACTCGCTACGGGCATTACGAATTCCAAGTGATGCCTTTTGGCTTAACCAATGCACCGGCTGTATTCATGGATCTTATGAATCGGGTGTGCAAACCCTATATAGATAAGTTTGTCATTGTGTTCATCGACGACATCTTGATCTACTCTCGCAACGAAACCGAACATGGCCAACACCTGAAAACTATCTTGGAATTACTCAGACACGAGGAGTTATACGCCAAATTCTCCAAGTGTGAGTTCTGGATGCGAACATTACAGTTCCTAGGGCATGTTGACACCCAAGGGATACATGTTGTCCAGCCAAGATCAAGGCTATCAAGTGCTGGAAAGCACCCACTACTCCAACCGAGGTACGACAATTCTTAGGTCTCGCTGGGTACTATCAGCGATTTATTGAAAATTTCTCCAAAATAGCCTTACCTTTAACCTCACTGACTCAGAAAGACAAGAAATTCGAATGGACCGATAAACAAGAGTCATCCTTCCAACTTCTGAAACAAAAACTCTGCAGTGCACCAATCCTGTCCTTACCCGAAGGCAACGATGATTTCGTCGTTTACTGCGATTCCTCACACCAAGGACTTGGTTGCGTGTTAATGCAACGAGATAAAGTCATTGCCTATACCTCACGACAACTGAAAATCCACGAAAAGAATTACACAACTCATGACCGAGAGTTAGGATACGTTGTATTCACCCTCAAAATTTGAAGACACTACCTGTATGGTACCAAGTGTACTATCTTCACCAATCACAAAAGTCTCCAACACATCTTTGATCAAAAGGACCTAAATATGAGGCAACGCCGATGGGTCGAGTTACTTAGTGACTACGACTGCGAAATCTGTTACCACCCGGGCAAGGCTAACGTAGTTGTCGATGCCCTAAGCCGAAAGGAACGAGTGAAACCCCTTCGAGTTCGAGCCCTTGGTTTAACCATTCACAACAACCTCACTACTCAAGTCCTCACCGCTCAACTCGAAGCACTCAAAAACGAAAACGTGAAAAACGAATCCCTGCGAGGCATGGATAAACAATTTGAAATCAAACCCGATGAAACCCGATACTTCTCTAACCGAATCTGGTTACCTAGTTTTGGAAACCTACGAGATTTAGTGATGGATGAAGCTCACAAATCTCGATACTCTATACATCCTGGCTCCGACTAAATGTATCACGACATCAAACAACTTTATTGGTGGCCCAACATGAAAGCTGACATAACCACTTATGTTAGCAAATGTTTAACCTGTTCCAAGGTTAAGGCTGAATACCAGAAACCCTCCGGATTGTTACAACAGCCCAAAATACCTCAATGGAAATGGGAACACATAACCATGGACTTTATCACAAAACTACCAAAAACACCGAGCGGTTGTGATACCATTTGGGTGATCGTTGATCGTCTCACGAAATCTGCCCATTTTCTAGCTATCAAAGAAAATGACAAGATGGAGCCTTTGGCTCGCATCTACATCAAAAAGGTTGTGACACGACATGGCATTCCCATTTCAATCATCTCCGATCGAGATAGCCGCTTCACCTCTCGATTCTGGCAAACACTTCAACGAGCCCTCGGTACTCGCCTTGATTTGAGTACTGCCTACCATCCGTAAACCGATGGTCAGAGTGAATGGACCATTCAAACCTTAGAGGACATGCTACGAGCTTGCGTAGTTGACTTCGGAAACACTTGGGAAAACCACCTACCTTTGTGTGAGTTTTCCTACAACAACAGTTACCACACCAGCATTAATGCTGCACCATTCAAGTTACTTTATGGCCAAAAGTGTCGATCGCCTGTTTGTTGGACTGAGGTGGGAGATAGCCAACTCACCGGTCCTGAAATCATTCATGAAACAATCGAGAAAATCGTAACCATCCAAAACTGGCTGAAAGCGGATCGTGATCGTCAAAAGAGTTATGCTGACGTGAGACGCAAACCCCTCGAGTTCCAAGTCGGGGACAAAGTACTCTTAAAAGTTTCACCTTGGAAAAGTGTTATACGTTTTGGCAAACGCGGAAAACTAAACCCTAGATACATCGGACCTTTTGAGATTCTTGAGAGAATTGTTCCGTTGGCATATCGACTACAGGTACCACCACAACTCAGTAGCGCGCACAACACATTCCACATTTCTAACCTGAAGAAATGTCTGTCTGATGAGACACTTGTTATACCTCTCGACGAAATCCACATCGATGATAAACTCCATTTCATCGAGGAGTCAATTGAAATCATGGACCGTGAGGTCAAACGCTTGAAACGAAGTCGCATTTCCATCGTTAAAGTCCGGTGGAATTCCAGGCGTGGTCCTGAATTCACTTGGGAACGGGAGGACCAAATGCGACTGAAACACCCTCATCTATTTTAAGATACCCCTCAAACTGCGGCAACAAGCTAATTTCGGGACGAAATTCTCCTAACAGGGTGAGAATGTGACACCCGATGATTTAGGATTACCGTTAAACCTATTTTGAGACTTTAATTACTTGTATTTAGTTTGTATTAGGCTAAATATATGTAATTACTTGTATATTTAATATACACTTACGTGATTATGTGTTTATCTGTAATCATGCGAAACAACCGGACTGAGTCTGCCTAATTATACGATGTTGGTGAAAACCTTTCTATAAATAACTTAAATCTATTTTTAGAATTTATTTATCATATATTATTATCTTTATATAATAATACACGAAAACCTCGACGTTTTGTATAAAACGTAACAAACGCGGTGAAAACGCGCAAACTGAACCCGACAACCAAATGAAACCCTAATTAATATTTCGACAACTCGATTTAAGTATTTTAATAATACTTCAATGAAAAATAATCCCAATTATACCGTTAATTTAAACGACTCAAAATAACGCTACGCGATTTAACCAAATAACCGAAAAATGAATAAATGAGCACTGATCGCAACACAGTTTGGAAAACAAAGATTAAAATCACAAACTCCCACCCGTTGGGCCCCATGGATCTGGGGCCCTCCCCCTCTCTTCAAGCATGCAATGTAATGATTTCCTTTTAACACTTACACCACACAAAATTCATGCACAACTTACACTTCCCTCATTTCACTCTTTCTCCCACCTTTTCCCTTTCATTCTCTCTCTCAAAAATTGAAAGTAATCAGCCATTTCCTCCATCATATCACCACCATAATCCATCACATCACCACCAACAACCACCACCCCAAAACATCACCATTTATCAAGATTCTAGCAAGGAAACAAGTCTCAAGAACACCTCATCTCATTTCTGCCCTCCTTTCTTCATAACATCATTGTGAGAAATTTTCTTACACCTATTTATGCTTATAAATATGTTATAAGGTTCACTCAACAAGTATTATAACAAAATATTACTCAAAAACTATTTTTCTTAACTTGAAATTAACTAAAAGTGAGAAATACTTTCTATCCAGAAAGTTTGGTCCACTTCCATGATTTTTAGAAAAATCATCTCTCCATTAAAATGGATGTATTTATAGTCAAAACTTAAGTTCAAGAAGTAAGCTTCCCAACCCCAAAAACCTCATATTTTTATGAGCTCGTTTAGTATTTTTAATAATTTATATAAAAACATATATATAATATACTCTGAAAAGTCAGAAACTTTGTTCATATGGTTTTGACCATATCTTGAGCTACACAACTCCAAATAACTTGAAACCACTGTCAAAATCTTATTAATTTTGTTATCTACAATCATTTTACTGATAGCTTTTTCTTGAAAAGTTTTATATTTTTCCCAAAAACAAGATCTTCATGCATGTGTCCAGATTGGTCAACTGTTGGACCTCAGAGGACACATGCAATTTTGATAAATATTTAGACTACTCTAAAATTCATGGAAAAATTTCTGAAAGTGGTTAAAATGTGAATGAATAACTGGTATTTTTCTTAGGAGATAATTCGGAATGTACAATTTATCAAAAATTCGACAAACAAGTGCATTTTTCTAGAAAATGAGATAGTAGACTGATTTTAGTAACACTTTAAAAACTGACACTTATGGGCTTGCTATAAATGGACAAACTAATTTTTTATGGTCCATAAACACTTATAAGTTTTGGGTAAAAGTTTCGGATCAAACCAAGAAGATTTGACCTAGTCAACAAAAACGGGACTCGGTTTCGAAAAACGACAAACTTACTATTTTTGGAATAAATAGTAACAAAAAGGGTTTGGTCGACTTATTTAGTAACTTTGACCAAAAACGAGGCTTAAAACACTCCCGACCGAAAAACCGACACTTAGAACACTTGGATCAAATTAGAAAACCAATCAGACCCTTAGTGTCGCATGACCTGCGACGCTACCTGCGATACTACCTAACTGTCGCTATCAATGTCGCTACTTAACTAAAATTGATTTGAACCTGCGACACAAGGATCAGTGTTGCTATCTTGCGACACTCCTCTGCGACACTAACTCGAATGTCGCAGACCTGCAACACTTATCCTAGTGTCGCTAAACCTGCGACACTGACCCTAGTGTCGCTACAAGTGTCGCTAAAGACACAAAACATGAAACTTGATTTTACTAAGTATTAAACTTGGATAACAACTTATAACCACACATGATACATACCATTACAATGTATACAATGAAACAAACTTGATAATAATGTCTTAAAGAATTATTATTACAAACTTTCACCAATGGGTCGTACACATTTTTAATCAACAACTTAACTGAACATACTAGTTGAGTGAACTAGTTTTTAGGTGGACCTCAACCCTCCACCTATACTATTGACTTAAGTGGACATTAACCCTCCACTTACATAGATGGTCTTTGAGACATCTACTTATATACAACCTTATACGTTTATGACGTTAGAAGGTTGCACCTTGGGACACTTTGCTTGCTTGTTTGATTATTTGCACGCTAATTGCTTAACTCAGGTGAGTTTCGTAGCCCCTTTTTACTGTTTTATATCCAAGGGTGAGAATACATACAACTGCTTTTACACAACTATTTTTATGAACACAAGTACAACAAACAATGCTATACGGATTGCATGAGTTAACACACTGATCCATTTAAAGTACTCACACATCATAGCTTCGTTAATTTGGACTAAGCGTGAGTATTAGTAAATAGATCTATTTGCGACCGACAATCCCCATCCGGGTTAGTCGCGCTAACCTGTCAAACGGAGTATTAATATCTGTACACACGAGTGTATCGGATTAGACACTTGCAGGGGCACCAACGATCGTGTACTTGAAAGAGGCACGACACACATTTTTAAGCTTCGGACTATGAGCTCATGGCAATAGTATACATATTTGATTGATTTCAAACATTATTAAATCTTGTGTTTCATACCGATATCTTGACAACTGTTTAACAAACATATGAACTCACCAACTTTATGTTGACCCTTTTAGTATGTATTTCTCAGGTAACCCGCCGCAGTAGGATGCTTATGGAAGCATTTAGCTCGAGTTGCATATTTTGAAACAACTAAGGATTAGATTGCATTTACTATATTTTGTAATGATAGTTATGTAATTCTACTTATCGGATGCGAACTCCATGGAATTTGTAAAACTTATGTATACATTTTAATTATGAAAATGTAACTATTTTTAAAATGTCTCATTTTGAGGTCGTTCAATGTAATCGTTGTGTGATGATATTTGATTTGGTCGGCGCCCCCGCGACACCTCATACTTCCGCTGCCACGTGTTTTGGGGGTGCGACAAGTTTATTTCAGACAGAGTTTCTGGATTAATGGTTAAGTCACAAATACTCCGAAAGTTCTCTCAAAAGCATTTGATATATGAAATTAATTCTAATTTATCTCTAATCCTATGATCCGTGTCTTCTCCGATACATTTCAATCAGGAGAACAGTGGCCATGCCGAGTTCATTGAATCATTCAAACATAGAATAGTTGAGGGACCTATTTCTAGTAATTGGACGGATTCTATAAATAGGTTTCAAACCACAACATAAGTTGGAGAAATACACATTTTAAGAACTAATTCATAAATTCAAACATATCCTAATTACATGCGAGCAGAGTAACAACATGGTTTAAAGCATAACTACCCTAGCATAACGTCTATCATAGCAAACACAAATTTGTCTAGCCTAACATAGCAATTAATAAAGCATGCATTCTTAAATAATCATGGCAAAAGCATAACATATTTAAAAATAACAAGAAAGGATTATATAATAAAACTTGATAGGCGTTACAACAAATCTGCGCAACCGCAGTCTTGGAGCGACTCCGTACAAAGCTCGTAAGCTTGCTACTCTACTCCTACTAGCTAACTACTACTACTACTATTCTATAGAGAGAAGGTGTGTGTGAGAGAGAGAATGGAATTGTGTTGTGTGGAGGTGTGTGAAATGAGGAGGTTGATGCCTTTATTTATAGGCAAAGTCTTCCAAGCATGTTACCATCATTTTGACACCCAATTCTTCCAATTTGCACTGAAATACCACCCCTAGCTCGGAAATTCGGCACCACAAGGGTAGTATCGGGCACCAAAGGGGGGGTATCGGACACCAAAAAGGGCGAATACAGCACCAAAAGGGGGGTATATCACCTCAAAGGGGTAGTATACCACCCCTAGGGGGTAGTATACGACCCTAAAGGGGGTGTATACCCCCTCTAGGGGGTGGTATACGGCCCCTAAGGGGTGGTATATGGCCCCTAGGGGGTGGTGTGGCCTGGATCGTGGTCTTGTTCACTGGATCGTAAGTCTTGGTTGCTTGGTCGTAGTTCTTGTGATCTTCGTTTGGCTCTATCTTCTTCGTTACTTGTCAGATTTGAACGATTCTTATGCTTATGGTTTCGTATTTTCCTGAAGATCAATATGACACAGATTAGGCCAGTTTTGCTTAGTTATATGACAGAACCACAAATGAATCGTTTTAGCTCTGTTTTGTTCGTTATTTGAGCATTTTAATTGATTTTTCTAAAGGAAGTCTAAGTTTTGGCTCATTTTATATTTTTAGCATAAAACATTGATTATTCGATGTTTATTCAAAGATTTGGGCCAAAATGGGTTTGAAATGGTGCACAAAAATGTGACTTTTTGCGTCAAATCAAGATACTCCATTGCTAAATTTTGAATAAGTACGAGTAAATGAGCTTGCTGGTAAGCGGTTGTGTACCCTAAACTTTGATTTGGGTCATGAGTTCCAAATAGGGGTCCAAATGGGTCGTTATTAGACTCTTATGTTTAATCAAGTTGAATTGTCATATGGTTGATACGTTGCGGGTTTTAAACTTAATTTGACTTGTTAGTAATGTGGGAAAAATGTCCAAGTCTGATTGCATATGGTTTGCAAACTAGGTTGTCCCCTAAAATGGTCCAAAATGGCCATTTTTCGTCGTACATCCAAATTCACGCTTTTAGAGAAATTTGGTGTTCAAATGTGTCTGCAAAATTTGGTGTTCAAAAGTGCAAGAAGGAAAAGTTTCATTTTGGCATAGTTGATGTACCTGCAAAATTTGGTGTTCAAATGTTTGACGAGTAAAAAGTTATGTCGAATTGAATTTGGTGTTGAAAACGAGTCTGTAGCTTTTGAGCTGTAACCAAGGTAATACGCGATCGCGTATAAGGTTATATGATCGCGTATTAGTGTGTTGTCAAGATCGCATGTTTTTTTATCTTGTTAATACGCGATCCTGGAAATTTAAGGGATCGCGTAATGTAGTGCATAAAGGTAACCAATTGTTTTCATTCGTTAATATGCGATCCCGGAGCATTGTTGGGATCACGTAATGTTGTGTATTACGCGATCGCGTGGGATGAGTTAGGATCGCGTGAAATTGTGAATTTTGAGTATAAACCTGTACAACTTAGAATAACATATGAGTCATGCCCGGAGTTATTATAGTTCGTAATGAGTTAATCATGTTGAGTTTTATTATTCGTGGTATGAGTCGTACCAATACGAGCCGTGTATAACTTGGAATTAAAGTAGAGTAATTGTGTTTTATCTTTTGTGAATATTACCGAAGTACAAGAGTTTAATATCTTAGATGAGTTATCTAATGGTATCGTATGGGGTCACTTGTGTGTGAACTGTAACTATTGTAATTGATCCTTTGAGTAAGATCAACATTTTATTTCGAGAAATGATCATTTGCGTATGATCAAGGTTTGTTATGCATTCATAGAATTGAGAATGAGATTATATATTATAAATGAGGTTGTGTTATAGATCATACTTACTAAGCATTTTGGCTTATTCTTTTATTATTGATGTTGTGGTATAGGTGCTTACGAGGTAACGGTATCATTCTGGGACAAGGAACCGAGAACGAATTTTGCTGTAAGTTAATCCCTTTTATAATCATGCTCTATACTATGTGGGTCCCCTTTTGTACAATACAAATGATTTAAGTGAAGTTCCTTTAAAAAAATCAGGACGTTTCAATACAATTACAATGGCCTTTGATTTTGGGAAACTTATTTTGTGCATGAAGTAATAATTGAATCTTGAAATGGCTAAGCATGTGTTGTTAAGACATGTGATTTAGTAAATATTGACAATTTTGATTGATTTGTTAACTTCTGGTGGTAGTAATACCGAAGGTTTAGATAGGGTCTAAGTAGCAAGGTTTTATTAAGCCCGACGAAGAATCGGCGCCGTGATTTTGTTATTTAGTTTAGTTATGCAGTTTGTATGCCACTGCTTCTTATATCCTGTTTGTATGCCACTGCTTCTTATACAATTACCATGTGTAATTGAAAGCTTTACTTAATATCTTATGGCAAAAACAACAACAACAAAAATCCTTCAATTATCATAGTTTTATTATTAAGTTGTAAAAAGTTATACTTTATTATAGGCTCAAACTAATATATCTAAAAAAATATATTTTCCTACCATTATTAGTTAATTTATTCAAGTTAATTTCATGTTATGAGAATTTAATTTCTCATCCTCTAATACATTTCAACTCAAAGAGGGTATTGATAATTAAATAAGCAACAGGAAAATAAATATGTACATAAATTCTCATTTTAGAAATTGATGTAGTAATCTATTTGTCAAGATCGACATGATCTTAACCAAGATAATTTTACTCAAGCTTTGAACAGCTAACTAAAAATTTGCGGAATAATACATGTTAACTATAGAAGATATATATTGTATAACAAATTGTAATACAAGTATGAATTATAATACAAGAGTTCGATTGTCAAAAGTGTCAATATTATTAAGTAATAATACGGATATACTTGGTATTGTATCAGGGTTACAGAAAACCTTAAAGCTAACTCTATTTGGACTAAACACACTTAGATTCAAACATATATAGCATGCAAGCCTTACATATCCATCATACCTCTAAGTTAGGCAACTCTATTATAAAATTAGAGTTGTCCTTTACACATGACTGTAATTAAAGAATGGAAACTAATCTATCCAAACGTGATCTGCAACCTTAAGCATGGTCTGCAAACACTGTACATTTGACTTATAATATATTAGGTAACTGAGAGACCTACTAAGCAGTATTAACACTACAAACTACACTAACAGTATTAATAACTGAAATTACAACCAGCAGTACTAATTGCAGAATTACAACTAACAGTATAAACTATGTTGAGCAGTTGTAATCCTTATAGTAGCATTAACTTTGAAGCTTTAGCCTGACAATTTTAACTCTGAATGCACCGACAATATTAACTTCTTGAGCAGTAGTAGTCCTTGCACGAGCAGTAGAAACTAACACCAACAATATTGACCTTGTAAATCCATTAGTACTAAACATTTAGAAGATTTTGTAATCTGATCCATTCTTCAATCTGACCCACCACTACCACTTTAAACATGGTTTAAAATCTCAGACTGGTTTAAGAAGTACCAAAAACGATACTCAAGTACGAGATAATGAGGCTTATCGAATACTACTTATAAAGTAGGTTGGCGATGTTGAATCTTAATTCTTAAAATGAAATCAAAATTATCTATTTACCCCTATCACCTAAAAGGAAATTGGTATTTGCATTAATCATCATTTATTAAATAGTTTCCATATGGTTACTACATGATAGTACTATATTTGGCTAAAAAAAGTTGATAACTCGTTGTGATTATATTATATGTATTTGATTGATGAAGTGTCAATTTATTGTGAGTTTATTATTTATTTTGTATTACTTTATTTTACTAATATTTTCTTATTTGTATAATAATAAATAAATTTAATTAACTCTTAGGTTGATCAAACAATATTAATGACTCCAAAGTAGTTTATAATATAATTTATTTTTTTGTAAAATATTTGACATATTTATTTTAAATAGTTTTGAAATATGAAACATGAACAAAGACAATCAACATCAACAGTTATTGCACATAACAAATATATATGAAGTAGTTGGCACCGTTGCATTACGCGGTCAATATACTAGTAATAAAATAGAATGCAAATGGTTTACTTTTTAAAATCCCATATTTATACACGGGTCTAAACTCTAATTACATTTTACATTAGGGTGAGGTTCAAAGGAGAAGATATCATATGAGGAGAAGGGGAGAAGAATTTTAAAATTTTTATTTTTACCCCCTCCACCTTTTTAATAGTGTACACTACTCCCTCCTACTTTCTTCCTACCCACCCTCCCCTCTACCACCCACCACTAGCTGCTGCCACCCGCCGCCACCCGTCGTCGCCGGTCGTCGGAAAAAAAAATCAATTTTTTTTTAAAAAATATTTTTTTTTTCATAATTTTTTTTCCAATTTTTTTACATATTATCACTTTGTACTGCATTTTATTATTTTTATTGCATTTTGTATATATGTTTAGTAGATATTGTTCTTTTTTACTGCATTTTTGTATTTTACACATAATTCTTTTGATTTGTTTACTGCATTTTATTTATACACCTCAATCTTATAAATATTGTTTGTTTTTTACTACATTTAAGTTATACATAATATATTTTTTACTACATTTTGTTAAAATTACACTGTATTTTATTATTATTCACTGCATTTTGCATATATTTCATATATTACATATTATTTTATTTTTTACTGTATTTTATATTATACATATGATCCATTTTTACTGCATTTTGTATGAAAGTATAATACATACTACCGTTTTTACGGTATTTTGCATATATTTATTTAGTACACATTGTTCGCTTTTTACTGCATTTTATATTATATATAATCTATTTGTACCGCATTTTGTTATTTTCACTGCATTTTATATTTACATATTATCTATTTGTATTGCATTTTGTATTAAAGTATAATATATATTGTTGTTTTTATTGCATTTTGCATATACATCATTTAGGACATATTGTTCTCTTTTTAGTGCATTTTAGATTATATATATTATCCATTTGTACGTTATTTTATTGACATTGGGTATAGAAGATGCAGTAAAATATATAAAAGTTTTAGTTAATAAACAATAATATGAAAAATGCAGTGAAAAAAACGTTTAGTTTTATTATAAACGCAATACGAAAAGGAGTACTATATATAATAAAAGATTTATGGGAAAAAAATTTTGAAAAAAAAGTTTGAAAACTTTTTTTTTTGAAGAAAAAAAAAATTCCGGCGGCCGGAATCCGGCGGGAGTCAGGTGGTGGCAGCAAGTGGTGGGGTGGTGGTAGGTGGAGTTGGAGGAAGAAGAAGGTAGGAGGGGGAAGAAAATAAAGTGAAAGAGTTAAAATGTAAAAGTCTAAATAGTGGAAGGGGTGTGAAGTGAAAATTAATGTTATATTTTCTTTGTTAACTAATACCCTTATTTTTAAAAGTAATTACAAAATTGTCACTCTTTTTAACCATTGATCAAACTCAAAAGATCATCCAATGACCACAAATAAAACTTCAAATCCTTCTCCTAGTATGACCCTTCCCCATGATCAACAATCTTTACATCAATATATTTAAAATGTGAAAGGTTTAGTTCGATTTATCATTAGCTTAATTGGATAATTATAATAAAGCCCAACTATGAAAACCACATAGGGTTATATCATTTGGGTAAAATTGGATCACTCACAAAAAATACAACCCGTTCCGTCTTCAGCAACAACTCAAATCTCGATCTCAAATTCCAATTGCAAGTTCGTAACTCCAAGGTGGCAATCGCAAATTCCAAGTTCGCAAGTTCCTACTCCGATTCGAATTTGTTGCTTACTAATTCGTATCTCTTATCCAGTAAGTTCTCATATTCATAATTCAATCATTAAAATTTCTGTGCCCTAATATATTTTCGTATATTTATAAAATCGTTTTCTTTTGTATTAGCACCGTTTACATTTAGGGCACAAGAATTATAATTACGCGATTTAACTTAAAAGAATCGGATGTTGCAAAATAGAATCTTTCTTCAAACGTATTTGTTATAATTTTAGCTAAATTAGAGAACTAGGGTTTGGTTCTTATCTGCTATTCATTAATATTAGATGAATTTATAGGGTCAAAGACTCAAAATGATTCAACTTTATATATTTATTTCGAATATATTACGTAGTAATAATTGAAATATACTCCGTATTATATAATTTCTATGTCCATCTGTATAACGAGACTTTTAGCCAATGAAAGTTAGGAATTTAGCTGATTATAGAGGTACATTAGATTTTCGTAGTTATATATTAAATTCTCAGACTAACAAAACAATGAATGAGTAACTTTTTTTTGTGGGCCTGAATTTGATCTGATAATGTTATTAGTTAAATTTTGCTACTCACTAGCTGTAAAAAGATTGGAGATGTGATTGTGTGATAGTGGTTTTGTGCTTGTTTTGTATATGAAATGGACTGTATGTTAGGGAGTTAGATGCATAATCACAAATATAAAAAAAACTACCCTTTTACTGGTGCAATGCAGCTTTGGCAGCGGATGGTGGTTGGGGTTTGTGATGGTAGGTAGAGAAGGTGGTTGTTGTAGAGAGGAAGAGAAACGTGTGTTCTTTTAGGTGTGTAGTACGTGCTTTGTGTTGGTTGAATTGGTTTGGCAACAATAGGAGTGTTTGCTTATAAGGATATGAAATATAAGGTTGAGATGGATCAAAGGATGGTTTAAGACATTAAGGGCTCAAATCTCTTTCCCTTAATTGTAAGACCATTGTCTTTGAATTGGGAGTGCCCTACAAGATAGATGGTTAATAATATAAAGATAGAAAGCCAATTACAGAGGCTGATTTTTATTCTAGTTTTATTCTTCTCCTCTTATGGAGGAATGTCAAGGAAATAGCGTCCGTTTTTTCTTCTCTTAACCATCTGCAGAGCAGCTAGTTGCAGGGCTTTTCGAGTTTACACTTCTCTTACTTTTTGTTTTCCATGAGAAGTTGCCAGTTTTTTTTTTTTTTTTTTTTTGAAACTTGGTTTTTGAATGGATACAAAAATTTTAATCGTGCAAAGTTGCCCAGGTATAAGGTGAGGCCATATTTGTTGGCAGACATTTCTGATTTTACGGCAATGCTTACCAATTTCAGCGGCCTTTTGTTTTTATCCATGGTTTTGTACATCTTTTTAGCCTTGAACAGGTTCACATTCTGAAATTATATTTCGATTTAGAACAGTCTTTCTTGCATTGCAACTTGCAACTTGCAAGCTGGATATCCCTTATGGCTCATCTTACAGTTGAAATTAGTCACATTAGTTCCAGTGGGGTCATTCATTATGCATAGTATATTGGAGCTTGTGATTTTTGAGAAAATTATACCTGAGGTACTGTTAAGAATAAACCATCCACATAGAAAGCGTGGTAATTTTGATTAATTTAACAAATAACTTTGGTTGCATTGGTAGAACTATGTGGAGACCAAGGAGGGTTGTGGCCTCCCAAAGCACAATTCTACTCTTCTATGCCCCCCTCCCCCCCACAAAAAAAAAACAAAATCACAACAATCAATAGTTTACTTTTTGAGAACCTAAACCGTCAAACACAATCTTCTCCTCCAATATACTTTCTAAAGAAACCATACAATTTCCCACTCAATTCATCACTGAGCTATTCATGCGTCTAATTATTTATTTTACGGTTTATATGTAGAACTGGTATGTCAAATTCTTATCTATCATACAAATATGCAAATCTAATTATGTAATTTGTTTATTTTGTTTATCATAATTATAACAATCGTTATATGTTTATATAATCTTCTTTATCTAATCTATCTGTTTGGTTTTTAGAACTAGAATTTTTACTTTTTGTTATTAAATAATATATATCCTAGTACGTTAGTAGCTGCTCTGGATTTTAAGTCATCTATTTTAGGTTGTTGTTTAATAATTGAGATTTGATTGTTCATTGTTATTGTTATAAGCTTTTAAACTCCTAATTGTGTTCCTAGAAATAAGATATATGGGTTTTGACTAACAGTAGCCCTTAGGGCTTTCGTTAAGATTTTCAGACATCAATTAAAACTTGTACTTTAATCAAAATTCAGGGGGTCAAAATAGATTTAAGGGTAGACATAGAGTTAGTTATGGTTAAAGTACAAGTTTTAATGCATGTCTGAAAGTCTTAACGAAAGCCCTAAGAGCTTCCGTTAGCAAAATCCAAGATATATTGACAATTTGTATTAGAATATGGAATGTGAACTACTTTTTTACTTATTTGCTTAAAGGTAGTCGAGCCGACGAGCTTGTAAATTTCTTATTTCTTATGTTCGTTTATATGACTACGCTAATGCTTGTTTACGTAATGGAACATCCGGAAGAATTTGAATGTTCATTGTATTTGCCCCGCCAAGAAACAGCTTCAAGTTCCGCCCCTGTTTGGTTGTGAATGTCATGTTACATTTGTATGTGGTTGAACTATTGCATACAATTCCTTAAAATTTACTGTTAGGAACCCGTTACCCTTGTGCTTGCTTCAGATCCAGTACATGGATTAATGATCATGGTGGCAGTGGTTCAACTAAAATGACTTGGTCAAGTCATCAAGCCTGTTTGTTTTCTGTTACTGTAATCCTGTAGTATGGATCTTTGATGTGTGTATTATGTATCTCGTATCATTTTATTGGAGGCTGTAAGAAGTACCGTATGTGCATATTGGACATTTGTTGCTATTGTGCTTAAATCTGTAGTTATAGGCTTAGAATCCCATTTGACACCACTTAATCTGTAAGTTCATAAGTACGTGATCGTTCTTATAACCTGTTCTGCTTATTCTTGCTTAAATTCTTTTTTTGCTTACTTGGTTATGTTGGTATTCATACAGTGCAGGCAGTGGATGTTAGTTGAATACATCCTGTGAACTAGAGGTACTTCACCTTCAATTTTTGAAAATATTGGTAGAGAGAGCAGGAGCCGGCAATGACTGCTTTGTTGTCTGGTGATCCAATGCATTTTGGCATGTATGAAGGTGGTCCATATAGACATTCCGATGATAAGGTGGAAGAAAATGGTGGCCGGTGGTATTTTTCGAGGAAAGAAATTGAAGAAAATTCCCCCTCGAGGCCAGATGGAATTGATTTGAAAAAGGAGACTTATCTACGTAAATCATATTGCACATTCTTGCAAGACTTGGGTATGAGGCTCAAAGTGTAAGCCCTTTTTCCTTCATTTTTTATTCTTGCTTTCTTTTGTTAACTCAAATTATCATTATTAATAATATTAATAATGCTGGTTAAACCAGCCTCGTTTTGTATATATTTTTTTTCAATTGGAAGTGGACATGCCACTGGTAGGATAATCACATGAAAAGCTTGCCAATTCATCTTTGAAAAGTTTGTTTTTGTTTTACAGTATTTGAGTTACGGTGTTAAAGTGCAATATATTTAATCAAACTTAACAATGTTAAATTCCTCAGTTGATCCTTACTTAATGACGTTAAAACTTTCGTATACTGATCAAATCTTGGATGTTTGCAACTAAAACTTTTAACTCCTAACTTAAGGCTTTGCATCTGTGGGACCCGATTTTTTCCGCTTAAATATGCGAGTGAGATTGAAAACCATGAAATTCACATCCAGACCCTCTTTATCTGTTCTATATTGCTGAAGAAGTTCAAAGAGTACTATCATTTATTTGGCACCTGGACCAACACCCATGTTAAGTACATAATTACAATCTTCCCCTCTGAAATTTACCATGGACTTGCCCTTTTCCTTGTCTTCTTTCAGCTTACGTTTTTCCCCCTCAACCTCAATGTTTAGATGCAAGGTTTTGATCTTTAAACGATCGTCAGTTACCATTGTATTGTTTTTTTGTGTGTGTATATAGTATATACAAAATAAGTATCTGGGCAGGTGTGTAGTTTGGGTGCTAACTGGGTATTAGCTGTCATGCTCACATATTTTTTTATCGGTAGTCATCAGTTTTAAGCCAAAAGAATAATCTCTTTAATAAAAATGGAGCAAACAATGGGTTGATTATTAGCACATACAAATATAGATAGATGTGCTTTTCTAGTAGAAGTTAATGCTTCGAGTTGCAGTGTTTAATTTGTATACATGTGTGTTGTGTATTTTTTGCAGGCCCCAGGTAACCATTGCAACAGCTATTATCTTTTGTCACCGTTTCTTCCTTCGTCAATCACACGCAAAGAATGATAGGAGGGTGAGTTTTGTATAAATTTACGTTTACTTTATTATAATATGGGGTCTATTTTAGTGAATGTAGTTTGTCTTTGTATTGTGTATTATGAACTGAAGAAAATAGCCACAACTTCTTAAATTTTGACGATTTATCATGTACAACTGCCATAAAATAAGTAGGTATTAGGAGCATGAGGTGATGTGCTATCTAGAAAAATATGTTCAGCTAAAACTCTTTTGGATAAACAATTACTGCTAGCAATAGTTTCTCGTAAATAATATAAATTTCTTAACATACATGATTTTTTATAACAAATAAAGGGAACAATGTGATAGTCTTAGTGTCTTACATTGTGGAACATTTTTACTGTTGGGTCAACCCTTCTAGCTTAACACACCTTCAAATTGTATGCGGGCTGAATCGCCCTTATAAATGCTGAAAACTGAGTAATGGCAAGTATTGGAGTTGCTATAGATCTTTTTCTCAATGCATTTACTTTCACAGGGTTGGGTTCATTTGAGAACCACACATATCTTGAGAACAAAAGAACACTTCCCTTCCCACGTGGATACATGTCAATTTAAATCTAAATTTTTTTTCTTTCAGGATTACATGTGACAACATTTAGACCCATGTATCTTTTTTGATCCAACATCTAAGAGCCAATACCTTTTTATTTTTTTTATTTTTGTTGTTGTTGTCGTTGTCGTTGTCAAGTATGGTTCTCAAATGAATTTCATTTGAGAAACACACACATCTTGAGAACAAAAGAACACTTCACTTCCCACGTGGATACATTTAAATCACATGTGAAAGAATGCAGGATTACATGTGACATATGCAACATTTAGGCCCATGAATTATTTGATCCAACATCTAAAAGCCGATAACATTTAATTTTTTTAGGAATTATAGACTCTCTCACTGTCAGTCCCTAGGTTTAATGATGTCTTGATTGAGTAAAATCAGCCGAAGAGATGGAATAAAAGAAAAAATTCAAGAAGTATTGTGCTTCTCTAGCACGATACAAATAGACAACTGAGAGCTTGAGACCATTCTTCCTTGCTCCTAATCTTCCTGGCACTACACCACACGAGCAATGATGTGAAGCTTAAGGCATCTCCATTGCATGCGCTGGAAGTTGCACCAATTTTTGTGTAAAAAAGAATATATTTACACCCTATGTGGTGTTACGCCAATTTGGTGTAAATAACTAAACATGTGGTGTTGCATCGAAAATTGCACTGATTTTGGTGTTTTGATCCGTACACTGGAGATGATTTTAGGACATACATGTGTTGGAGATACCATCCATCTGGTGGATGCTGATTTTAAGCCAACACTTGTCCTGTGTGGGAAATTTATAGCTTATGTGTCAAGCTGGAAAATTATTATTAGCTATGAGTTATATAAAATTATCAAGTTGAAAGCTCTTTTCGCAAAATTGCAACTGTTTGTGGTTTGGCCTTGGTTAATTTAAACAGGAAGCATTTTAAAAAAATTGCATTGTCATGTCATTGGCTTCTCAAAATGAACATGGCTACCAGGCTACCAGTATATTAACTTTTGATGCTCAGTTTATTTATAGTCGCAACCTTCTTTTTCTGTTCAATTTATACGTAATCATTGTATCTAAAACGCACCCCACTCAAGAATGTAATAATTGATCACTGAGTAACATGTTTGCATTGCAGACAGTTGCAACTGTCTGCATGTTTCTTGCAGGCAAGGTTGAGGAAACTCCTCGTCCGTTGAAGGATGTTATTCTTGTTTCCTATGAAATCAATAACAAAAAGGATCCCGAGGCAATACAAAGAATCAAACAGAAGGTATGATTAATTCTACCAAATCCATCTTCCTGATTTGATTTAGTTCCATTAGGCTACCCTCCTTCATTCGTCAACTGTTTAGATTCAGATTTTTGTTTCATTTGTTTCTCTTTCAGGAAGTGTATGAACAACAAAAGGAATTAATTTTACTTGGAGAACGTGTAGTTCTTGCAACTCTTGGTTTTGATTTCAATGTGCATCATCCATATAAACCACTAGTAGAGGCAATAAAGAAGTTCAAGGTTGCCCAAAATGCCCTTGCTCAAGTTGCATGGAATTTTGTGAACGATGGGTACGCTGTATTTCTTTTTGTGGTTTCTATGTAATGCCAGCGTGTGGTTGGTGTCGGGTCTTCCTTATTCCATTTTGACATGCAAAAGAGGAATGCAGGCTGCGGACATCTCTCTGCTTGCAATTTAAGCCCCATCACATTGCTGCGGGGGCTATTTTCCTTGCTGCCAAGTTCCTCAAAGTTAAGCTCCCTTCAGATGGTGAGAAAGTTTGGTGGCAGGAGTTCGATGTCACCCCACGTCAATTGGAGGGTCCGTTATAATCTCCTGTGTCTGTTGTTTTTATGAATTGTAGTGTTTTATTTGCTAAGTAATAGTTATTGTTATTTTTCTTTTGCAGTGGTTAGTAACCAGATGTTAGAACTGTATGAACAAAATAGAGTGGCACCTTCTCAAACTAGTGAAGTGGTTGATGGCAGTACTGGTGGCGGGTCTACTCAGAAGGTGGTCCCTACGAGGCCCCTTTCTGTTGAAGAAGATGGTACAAACAACAGTAATTCCAGGCCTGGGTCCTCAAACCCTACATCATCGAGACCCCCACCTGATCAGGCATATTCGGATAATCACAGTGGCCCAGCAAGAGCGTCCCAAAATAGAAGCAATGATCATGTAAGCACAGACACCAAAGGAGATGTTGAAATCAGTCAAAGTCAACAGCATTATGGACCAGAAGATGGTAATGGTTCTGAAGGACACATGGAGGAAACACGAGAAAGAAGGGAACCAGGGGAAGTAAAGGAGAAATACGTTGCACGAAATCTGGATTACAAAGGCCAGTCACCTCAAGATGCTATTAAAAAGATCGATAAAGATAAGGTTAAAGCAGCTCTTGAGAAACGAAGGAAGGCCCGTGGTGGTGATGTAACTCGAAGAACAGATTTTATGGATGAGGATGATTTGATTGAAAGAGAGTTGGAAGATGGTATAGAGTTGGCTGCTGAATCAGAGAAAAGCAAGCAAGATAGAAAACATAATTGGTCTAAGCCGTCAAATCAGGCTGATGATGATCTTGAAGATGGTCAATATCATACTTCAACAAAAGGACAGTCATCACACAGTCAAGAGTTAGACCTCGTGGAAGAAGGGGAGGTTGGAATGTTGGATGATGGGGAGAGGGGATATAGGTCACCCAAGTCTAGTAATCGGAAAAGGAAGGGTGGTGGGACCCCACCTGAGAAACGGAGGAGAAACTAGAAGTCAATCTCATTTATTCTTGAACCTTTCTTGGATCCTATATAATCATGCTTCTGAGTCACATCTGGTATGTGGTTACTGTACTCGTTTATACTAAATTTTGGTTCCGTCATGCTTATTTTGGTCATGAAACTAGACCATTTCCCAACTTCGAAGAATCTCATTAACCGCATACCTTTCTGTCTTCTCTTCATGTATATTGTGCTCTTGCTTGTCCTTTGAATTGTAAGTTTTGATAGCAATGGACAATGACGTAAGTCAGCCTCGTTTCTTCCTAAATGGTGCACAACCCAAGTTCATTACTGTTTTAGATTTTTTTTTTACTGACAGGGTATACTACACCGAATTCAACAGTGCACCACATATATTTACACTTCTACAGTGAGACCCATAGGGTACATGTGGTTTTCTATTAAGAAAGTTGTTTCTTGTTAGTTGTGCCTTGTGAGTTCTATTCGAAGATAAAGTTTGGGTCTTGTGATGTGAAGTAGATTAAGTTAGTTCTGAAGCATTTCTTAGAACGTTAAATCTACAACAAGATCTATTTCAAGCAAGATGTCAAATCTAACAATGTCAAATTGTAAATTATGTGTGTCGGCAATATGTTAGATAATGGATTCTTTTTGCCTTCAATTATCAGTCGTCGTTTTAAATGTCCAATTTCTTATCAAATAAGCAGCGAGTAATCCAGTATTTGTAATTTGAAACATGTGGCTTGATCATTTTGTGTAGCCTGTAACTTTGTTTGGTTTGGGTGTGTTTTTTTGAAGTGTGTGATGTGCCTCACATTTTTCTAATGATGGAATTTCCTTGTCGATCTAGAACAGGATTTGTGATTTTTCTATTAAGAATTTTGCATTATATATGCGTAATCTGGATTTTAATATTTCATCTCGTTTATTCATCATTTTATCGACATTACAAACCATGAAATGGTGATTTATAACTAACTACTTTTGCAGTTCTGTATCGTCTTTAAAGCTTTTGTTGAAGATCAAAAATGTAAATGAAAAATGCTCATCAAAGCATAACCATAACAATATAAAATAGTACTGGTTTGGTTTGATGTTAACAAGGTATTATTTGTCCACGTTTCGTAACGGGCTACATGTTTATTATGTCTCATATATATTATTTAGTTACGTTTTCATATTTTTAAGTTTATATGACCAACTTTTTAGGAAAAACAATCTACGTAGTATTATATTACTTACACGGATGAATTGATTTTAATCTATGCGAGTTTCGGCTCGGATGTTGTGGTATATGTGATGGAGGTGATTCGGCTGACGATGTTGGACTGGGGATGATTCGCCTAACGATGTTGGACCGGAGGGTGGGGGGTGGGGTGGTTTTGTCATGCTCTATTGAAATATGAAGCGGCTCCAGTGGGTGATACAAACTTATTTAATATAATAATAATTTTGTATTATAAGTATAATAATTTTATATAATTAAAAGAAGATACTAAAAAGAAGTTTGGACCTTCGATTAGGCCCCCTCATTAGCAATCAACGGATTAGATTATTTAATTATAATTACACTAAACACCTCTATTAGATTATTTAATTATAATTGCACTAAACACCTCTATTAATTTATATGTAAACCTTTGAATTTAAATAGCATCTAATATTTTAATTAAAAAATGCCTATATATATCATTCATAATTCTACACATCCTCATTCAAAATTGTCTCACAATATTCATATTCTTTCGCAATCTTTCACATTCAAGATCCACTAAAATTATCATTCTTCAAATGTCCAAAAACATATTGGTGACAATTTCATAATATTATATCTATTATTTAATTTATATAATAGCTAATTTGTATTTCTAATATAATGAGAAATTGTTTTATAGATGATAAACGCCTTTTACTTGGAGATCCCAAGCCATCTAAAACTTCTCAAGGTATTATATGTCGTTTTAACACCATTTGGTTCATTATCTCATTGTGTATGTACATAGAAAAAGTTGTGTTAATTTAAACTTTTGATTTATGTGCGTTTTCATTAGCTTGAAGTTTATTCATATTTTTTAAAATCTTTTTCTGTAGATGATCTCAACTCCTAATATTTAGTTGATTGGATTAAATTCAATGTCACTAAGGAGGGTGGTGGTGTTTGGTTCATGTGTTTTCATTTAGAAAGAACTTTTTTCATATTTTTAAAATCTTTTTGTGTAGATGATTTCAACCCATATGATTTTGTTGATTAGATTAAATTCAATGTCACTAAGGAGGGTGGTGGTGAAGGAACGTCATGGAAATGATTAGAAAGGAGGATCGACTTTTTAAAGAACTTCGTCTTCTTGGACATAAAATCGGTGATGATTATGTGGTGGATCTCAACTTCTTCAATAATAAATAGAATCTTTAAATACTATTTTCAATAATCCTACCTTTTGTTTACTGTTTCTGAATTTTTAATTATATAAACATGTTTAACAATTAAGACTGTTTAATAATATCTGCATTATGGGATTAATATATCAATTTTATTGAACATTATGTGTTTATCTAGCCCACTATCTTTTGGGCTTACGTTTACTTTGTATTTTATTCAACTAAAATGGTATTTCTTCCGTCCTATATACATTATTACATAATTTTTTTTATTAACATAAGTTGAATAAATGTCAATCTTGCCTTTATTGGCTGAAACTTTTTACTGAATAAATGATTAAGAATACTACATATTGCCTTCGATTACTAACAATGAATATATATTACTACTCTTACTATTAATGAACTAGTTAATATAGATTAAGAATATTACATATTGCCTTCGATTACTAACAATGAATATGTATTACTACTCTTACTATTAATGAACTAGTTAATATATAAATGGTTTTGGTTTTTTCCGGTTTTTCTAATTTTTCCCCTTCTATGTATACGCACTTTTGTTCAGATACACCACTCTTTTTTTTCTTTGATTATTGCATCAAAAAATGTGTGGAAGATGTTTGGACATGCACAAAAATTTGTACTTTGAAAAAAAAAAACTTTGTCCCCTTTGAAATTTTAGTTAAAGTACAACTATATTATGCACATCCAAACAGCTTAATGAAGTCCTAATGGCTTCCATTAAAAAAACCCAAAATGTCTTGACACCTTTTTTTCTGCCATCAAAATTCCATAAAAATAGCTAGTTTTTCTCCTTTCATTTCACACAAGTTTAGGACACGCAAAATTCGCGAGATTATCCATAAAAAATATATAAGTCTCTGTATCCATAGTTGTATAATTGTTATAATTATTTTGAGTCTTATATTCTATATATACGAAATTTTTTATATATAATAAGATAGTGTACACATCAACAGGTGAACCTTATATCATACGCTATTAGATTTGGATTTTCATGATAATTACAGTTAATATGAAAACATGAAATTGTTCGTTATTTTGAACTTACCAAAACTTTGAATTAGTTAATTAAAAAGTTAAATAGTATATTCAAATCTTGAATATATTATAGTTTATGATATTTTGGTATCGTTTTTTTTTTCGTGTTTCAAATTTACATCGTATTATCAATAACCAATTTCTTTTTTGTTTCGCCAAAGTTACATACATTGGGAATCGAAACCCACGAATAAATATAAAAAACCGATGGGTAATACTGAATGGGGACCCAACGAATATTGGGTCGGGTATCAATATGAATATTCTAAATAGGTACGTGTACAAATACACTAAAACTTGTCGGAAATTGACCCGTAGGCATCCATAAATATTATCTACAATTAAAGGAAAAACGGAGGATTTATATCGTAAATATTAAAGGGTGTATATTATAATTATAGAAGGGTAAATTAGTCTTTTAGTCACATAAAAATGGTTCTTAATCGTTGATCTTTCTCTAATGGTCTTTATTTTTTTTAATAACATATAAATAAATATATAAGAAGATACATTTCCATATAAACAATATAATCATGTTAGATATCTGTTCTAACATCAATCACTAAACAAAATTTGTAAATTACAAAACAAGAAAATTAAAGCAAGAGGATGTCCATGCTCCATTTTCACCACCACCTTTTATGGTAAATGCATATGCTAGAGTTGATAAAACCACAAGTGAATTCTAAAAGGCAAATGTTGTGAGTAGAATTTTCACTAACCATTCAGAATCCCGAATTAACTATTATATTGATAACTTGTAAGGATTCTGGATTGCTTTTAGATGATTTACACACGGGATACTGGGCTTATAATCAGGATAAGGAAAGGTATGATCCTGACTTGCTATATTATGCAGGATCCTCAGGTATGACTATATTATCCTTAGGATTATGTTGAAACAGGGATAATAGTTGTGTAACCTTACTGTTGAGATTATTATATTACAGGATCCCGATAGGGATATTGTTTTATCTTTCAAGATCACCAACTTATAATTATCGAATCTGACTAAGTCTGGGATAATAGAATGCGTTGAACTTAATACTAACTTATTTATCTTATAGTATATGCTTATTATAAGGATCCCAGATATCATATATCTCGGGATCCCGTTGCTACTAATATTTTCGCATGTTTAATTCTATTTGACCAAGTCATAAGAGACGTGGGGAAGTAGTTCCGATTTCTTTGGATCGTATATTACTCGAAGAATATTTGAAATATGAGGAAAGAAGTCAACACGTGCGTTATACTTGGTCATATGAACGTTGGAGACACTCCACCAAATCTCGGGGACGATTCCGGTTATCTCGGAATTATAGTTGTAGCTCTGTAGTACATATACGAGGCTAGAATGATCGAATAGGTTAACTAATACTCACTACTTACACACAAAAAAACCTCTGCAACTCGTTACCATCCACACACTTCATCATTTTTACACTTAGACGATCATTCTTGCGCTCTTTAGCTTGTAACTTGTTTTATTTTAATAAGATAAACATAAGGCAAGGATCGATTGATCCTTCCCGAGGTTTTGTGCCGGCGATCTATCATAGATCAAGGGTTTTCCTCGTACATCACTGTGTTTTTGCATCTTTTCTTTCATTTACTTCACTAAACTTGTGTTCTTGATCACATTTACTGCATTATCCCGGAATTATCCTGGATTATATTCATTTTCCTACATTTTTCTTAATTTGTTCATCCTTTACAAAGTCTTTGGTCATATATTTAGCAAAGTTTAATCTTAAGTTGATCCATATCAGCAAAATTACAAGTATTCATCATAAAGTATAATTTTCAAATAAATTATCTCAAGATCAAATTCAAACACACTACCTCACTTTACTAATTTGTTCATTGAATTGCATTCTGTAATTTTTTGACCAAAATAATTTGACGTCCACTGTGGGGCAAGTGGTGTTTTTCATCATATAATTTTTGTTAAAAGCCTTGTTAAATTATTATGTTTTAAAAAAATGTTTTGCTAAAAATGTCGACTCAAGGACGATCTACATCTTCTGCCATGTCATCATCCACTTACACTATGACGAGTCTACCACTTCCTCCACCTGTTTCATCATCATGACCGAGGCCTGAGCATGTTTATTCAAGGGCAACATCTACCACATCTACTTATGTAGGATCAGGTTCAACCGATAATGATCCTGTAATTATTTCTAACCGTGAGATTATGTCTATGTTTTCTCAGGTAAAGGAACAAATGGAACGAATGGAAAGGAGTAACGCGTCACTCAGAAGGGATATGGAGAGCATGAGGCCTAGGGAAGATATTCCCGTTGCTCGGGTCACTACTCCCATTCGGAGCAGGATCCTGGATTTCAATACTCCTCCCCCATCAAATCATTCTGGAAATTTCATATCTATGTAGGGGAGTATCAGGATCCCGGAATCCACACATGCTACCAGAGTCTCTACATACAGAGATCCTGAACAAACTTCAGGATCCCTACCGAGGGTAACGAATAGTGGCAATTTATCTTCTGGATATTCTTTTGGTACTAATGTCTTGCAGGATTCTGGAGTAAGCCCTGTTGTGGCAAGGGAATTACAAAAGCTTAAGGATATGATATCTAGTGTCCCTGGTATAGTACAACCTATCCCGGAAGTAGCACCATCCACGCACAGGATCTCGAGATTTGCACCACCAATATGTGATGCCGAGATCCCGAAGAGATTCCAAACTCCTAACATGAAGCTGTATGATGGGACCACAGATCTTGAAGAACATATAGCACAGTACAGGGAAAGAATGGAGATTATCCTGATACCCACAGATCTAAAGGAAGCTTGTTTATGCAAAGGATTCGGATCCACTCTTACAGGATCCACACTTAAATGGCTACTTAATGTTCCTGCATATTCTATTACATATTTTGCTCATTTGGTTAATCTTTTTAATAATCAATTCTCATGCAGTAGGACTTTTGAAAGATTAACCACTTATTTGTATAGGGTTGTCCAGAAGGATAATGAAACTCTTCGAGATTTTGTAGGGAGATTTGGCAGAGAATCCTTAGATATCCTGAATCCGGATATGGCAACTGCAGTTTAAGCTTTCAAGATGGGGATAAAGAGAGACTCACCTTTCTATGAAGATCTTGTGATGAACCCATGTTGAAGCTTAGATGAAGTTAGAAATAGAGCTTTGAGATTCATACGGCTGGAAGAAGATGCAATGATCCAGAAGAAATCAAATACTTCTTCAACGTATGATAAACCCAAAAGAAAAGCGGAGATACTTGTATTCAACCCAAGCAGTAGCAAACCATATTCCAGGAATAATGATCGCAGGATCAACGCCGTGGATGGGGATGATGAGGATTATCCAAAACTAACTGATTATTGTTTTGCAGTTGACACCACATAAATCCTCTATGCAATGAGAAACCTTGGAGATGGAGTCAGATGGCCAAGGAAGAATGAAAAGAACACTGGATGGAAAGATAAATCAAAGTGGTGTGCTTTCCATGAGGATTTCGGTCACATAACTGAGGATTGCATAGCGTTAAGGAAGGAAATAAGCTATTTGCTCGGAAAAGGTCATCTAAAGGATCTCCTCAACAAAAGAAAGGATTAAGCTCAGGATCATGATAAATCTCGTGATTCCGAAATTCAGGATCATACCAGGATCCCGCAGAGAGCAGGATCACCACCTCCGAACGCTAAGGTAATTAACTTTATATCTGGTGGTTCTGACATCTGTGGTACATCTTATTCCACAGCAAAAAGACACGCAAAGGAATCAAAATCAGAAAGGCAGGATAAGCCCACGAGATCAGTAACCTTGAAGGATGAGAAAGTGGTCACTTTTGGTGAAGATGACAAGGAGAACGTTCAGGATCCTCACCATGATGGTCTAGTTATTACTCTATATATTGCCAATCATTTTGTACACAGGATCCTGATTGATGGCGATAGCTCTGTAAACATCATCCAATTGGAAACACTCAAGAGGATGTGGATCCCGAAATCCGAGATTATTGCTAAATCAGCTGTTCTCGTTGGGTTCAGTGGTGAAGCTAAAAATACCGTTGGAGAAATTAAACTTCCAATCTATATTGAGGGGGTAAACTCTATGCAACGCTTTTGTGTTATGAATTCATCATCTTGCTATAACATTATTTTAGGTAGACCATGGATTCATGACATGAAAGCAGTTCCGTCAACATATCATCAATGTGTGAAGCTTCCCACTCCATGGGGAGTTTTCAGGATTAATAGTGATCAACAGGAGGCTAAAGATTGATACACAATGTCAATGAAATCTACTACTAAGCCCACGCCAGCATAGCAATTAAAGACGCGAGCACGAGGCATCTTGGAAGCAACCGAACAGGATGTCAAAGAAGTGCTGCTAAACATTGATGATCCTGAGGAAAAAGTGTTATTAGGACCCACAGTTCCTAAGGATCTTGAACATGATCTTATGAAGTTCCTGAAGGACAGAAAAGCGACCTTTGTTTGGAAACCAGAAGATATGACAGGCCAATTCAGCAAAAGCGGAGAAAGTTCACCTCGGAAGGAAATGCAATTATACAAGCTGATGTTGAAAGGTTGCTCAAGTCTGGTATGATTCGGGAAGTTAAATTCCCAAGATGGTTGGCAAACGTGGTGGTGGTACAAAAGAAGAATGGGAAATGGAGAGTATGTGTGGATTACACTGATCTCAACAAAGCATGTCCGAAGGATCCTTTCTCATTAGCTCACATAGACTCAATAGTGGATGCAACTGCTGGACATGAAATCTTGACCTTTATGGATGCATACTCAGGATTCCAGCAAATACAAATGGAACCATCTGATCAAGAAGATACGGCTTTCATGACACCAACAAGTATATATTGTTATATCGCAATGCCTTTTGGTCTTAAAAATGCAGGTTCAACATACCAGAGGCTTGTGAATATGATGTTCAAAGATCACTTGGGCAAGATCATGGAAGTCTACATCGATGATATGGTAGTTAAATCCAAGAGAGATGAGGATCATCTTCAGGATCTTCGAACTGCTTTCAATATCTTAGACCAATATAACATGAAGCTTAGTCCCGCTAAATGCCATTTTGGAGTAGGGGCTGGAAAATTCTTGGGCTATATGGTGACTAAAAGAGGAATCGAGGCAAGCCCGGAGCAAATTAAAGCTATTCTAGATTTGAAATCCCCGGTCAACACCAAAGATATATAATGATTGACTGGAAGGATTGTAGCTCTCAACAGATTTATTTCTAGATCCTCGGATCGGTGTAAAGAATTCTATGATATCATGAAGAAAAATAAGAGATTCGAATGGGGGGCTAAGCAGGAAGCATCATTTTTGGAATTAAAGAATTATTTGTCATCATCTCCATGATTGATGAAACCAGAGGATGGAGAACCATTGTATCTGTACATGGCAGTATCCCGAAGTGGAATGAGTGCAGTGCTTGTTAAAGATCATGAAGGTCAGCTGCATCCTGTGTACTATGTAAGTAAAAGTATACTTGATGCTGAAACCAGGTATTCCCATCTCGAAAAACTTATTCTTGCATTAGTAATGGCTTCCACTAAACTTAGACATAACTTTGAAACACACCCTGTGCATGTTAGATCTAATTATCCTATAAAATTTGTGCTAAGAAAACCATAAATGTCAGATTGAATGGCTAAATGGTCAGTAAAGTTAAGTGCATATAATCTGATTTATGAACCTAGGAATGCAATAAAATCCCAAGCTTTAGCAGATTTTATAGTCGATTTCACTAGTGATCTTCAAGATGAAGTGGGTTTGGAAGTTCAACAATTAGATGAATTAGAAGATAAATGGATCTTGTACACTGATGGAGCTTCTAATATGAATGGAATTGGATTAGGGATAATATTAAGATCACCACATGGAGATATTATGCCTCAAGCAATTAATTGTGAATTTCAAGCTACTAATAATGAAGCAGAATATGAAGCATTAATTGTTGGATTACAACTAGCTAAGGATATAGGAGTAAAACATTTGCAAGTTTACATGGACTCCTTATTAGTTGTTAATCATTATAATGGTACTTATGCTGTCAAAGGCGAAAAGTTGACTTTGTATTTGGATGTTGTTAAAAAGCTTGCAGCTAATTTTGAGACGTTCAGTATAGAGCAAATACCAAGAGAAGCAAATTCAGAAGCAGATGCATTGGCAAATTTGAGAACAACTCTCAGGATCCCGCCTGACGTCAGGATCTCGATTGTTCATATCTTTTCACCGGCTATACAAGATAAGAGAGAAGAGCAACAAATATGTGAAATAGATGATCCTGATACGAGAGATAATTTGGATACATCAGCTTTTGGGGGCAAATCGGGATCATGGATGCAACCAATCATGGAATACTTACGAAATGAAGTGATCCCAAAGGATGAGCCAAATCCTAGAATTTTCAAGCTTAAGGTATCTCGTTTTACTATTCAAAGTGGTATATTGTATCATAAATCTCTGGCAGGACCATTACTACGATGTCTCGAGGATCCTGAAGTACAAGCAGTACTTAAAGATATACATGAGGGAGACTGTGGAAATCATTCTGGGGGCATAGCACTATTTTCAAAAACTTTAAGAACATGTTACTTTTGGCCCACTATGAGGAAGGATTCCATAGATTTTGCTCGCAAATGTGATGCTTGTCAAAGACATGGGAACATCCATCATCAACCGGCAAAACCGATGTATCCAGTTATCTCTTCATGGCCATTTATGAAGTGGGGAATGGATATTGTTTGGAAGCTACCTAATGCTCCTGGAGAAAAAGTCTTTATGCTTGCAATGAATGATTACTTTTCGAAGTGGATTGAAGCTGAGGCATTTGTGCACGTAAAGGAAAAGGATGTGATCTCATTCATCAAAAGAAATATTTTGACCAGATTTGGGATCCCGACAGAGATAATATGTGATAATGGATCTCAGTTTCTTGGAAATAGAACAACCAATTTTTGTGAGAGCTGGGGCATCAAGATGATAACGTCAACACCAGTTCATCCCCAAGCTAACGGACAAGCAGAACCCAGTAACAAGATCATCATCAATAACCTTAAAAAGAGACTGGATGCCAAGAAAGGGAGATGGGCTGAGGGGTTACCTTTTGTTCTATGGGCTGATAGGACTACTGAAAAACAAGCAACCAAACAAACTCCTTTTGCTCTGGTGTTTGGATCTGAAGCTATGATCCCAACAGAAATGGTGATCCCAGTGGCAAGATCCCAAATGCAGACTGAAGAAGCAAATAAGAAAGCATTGACTCAGGATCTGGACACTGTGGATGAGATTAGGGATCATGCTAAATTCATGATCGCGACTTATCAGCAAAGGATTTCGAGATCTTACAATAAAAATATCAGGATAAGAAGATTTCAAATTGGGGATTTAGTATTAAGAAGGGTGTTTCAAAACTCTAAAAATCCTATTGAGGGCAAGTTAGCACCGAAATGGGAAGGTCCTTATTTGATTGATTCGGATGCTGAAAGGGGGGCATATTGGGTTATGGGACCGGTGATGCCTCTGGTACCCGACAATTTCATGACCATTGACCTATAAATCAAATTCTTTTGGTTGTCATCACTGAGTGCACTAGGTGTCGACCCCTCAGGATAGTAATGTTTTCACATTACACTTAGCAAAAGGCTTGTAATGTTTTCACATTACCTAAAGGTTTTGGCATATTCACGTCACTAAAGTACAAAAGGCTTATCATGTTTTTACACTGAATATCGCGCAAGGTTTGTAATGTTTTCACATTACCTAAGGATATTGGTATCTCCATACCATACAAAAAATGGATTACCCCATGAGCTAATGTGATGCCATTACATTGAAAAAACATGATTTTATTGGCCTTACCCAATCTTAAATCTAATGGTTATAATGTTTTTACATTATTCAAAAAGTTTTATCAAAATGTCTGAAAGTTAGTAAAATGTTCTATAAACTTGTTTTGAGGATTTCAAAAATGATTTCAAAGATTTGTTTAAAACGCATGTTAAATGTGACTTTTCATAAGAATAAACAATTGTTCTATGATTACATTGCAGGATATGACTTATCCCTATAATTATTTCAAAGCATGATTCAGGATCTTGAAATCCTGATTGAATGGAATTATCCAGAGGGAATCTCCTCAGGATCCTGGATGTCAAGCAACGCACACATATATACTGAGGAAATATCCTCAGTATCCTGAAGCAAACAAAAGATATAATAATATTCTAACATTATTACCAAAACATCACAGGATTATCAAATCCTGAGATTAATAGTCCACCAGATTGTTCAAAAGAAAAACAAAGTGGCCAACACAAACCACTTTAGATTCCACCATGGTTAGCCATACAAGGCTAACCTCACCCCAAAATAATTGTTTGATTACATCACAACCCATAAAAATTAAATTAGTAACAATGGGCTCCGGCTGTTCATATACCTTCCTTGCCCAGTTTGGCACCATCCTCGACAGCATCTGTTGCAGTTGCTAGTCCCTCCAAGACCTCATTCACCGATGAAAGCTTGCTCATATCATTGACGTCTTCATTAATGATTTGATTCCCTTCTGGGGTAGTGAAAGCTTTGTCATTTGAAGATTTGTTTGTTTTGGAAGGTTGCCTTTTTCTATTTTGAGAGCTTTGTTAGCAGGATCCTCAGAATTGGAAGTAGTAATGGGATCCTGAGTTTTGAGCTTAGCAAGCTTTGTCTTCCAAGTCTCCACATCCCAAAACGAGATATCAACCCCACGAGCAGCAACCTCATCGGCCATCTTGATTCTGGCCTCAAAGATCACGATGCCAACATCTCTTTTGGTTTCTTCCACCAAAGTTTTCTTCGCCTCTTTTACCCTGTCCTCAACCTCAGCCTTGCTCTTTCTTAACAGAGTTTTGGTCTCTTTAAGCTCCTTTTTGACTTTGGCAAGCTCGGCAGCATCCTTCTCATGATTAGCAATCCTGACACGGGCTAACTTCTGCATACCTTCATTTATTTCCAATTGCTCATGATAGCATTTGGATAACACCTCAGCAGCCTGTGTGATGCAATGGGAATATATGAATAATGAGAATTTGGAATATTATTTTCCTAGAGTATGAAATGTTTACCTTAATCAGGTCAGCAGGAGGATTAGCGAGATCAATCACTTCATCAGCTTTCCTTTTCTTTGCTGACTTTGAGCGAAGATTGGGGATCCTTGGCTTGGAGGATTCTGGAACAGGCTTGACAGGGGTCTCAGTATCAATATCATCGAGCGAAAAGTGAGCTACAAGATGAAGAGTATAAATGAAATTCTTATTAAATTTGCAGGGATAACCTTGAAGTTTATGAGGATTCTTACCAGACATTGTAGCCTCAGACTCCTGTGATCCTACACTTTCTACTTGGTTTGGGTGTTTGAATTTTCGATCGTCTTCAGGGATTTCCAGAAACTTCACAAAAGTAGCTTCAGTGTATGGAGTAGGAGGGTACAAATATGTGAAAATCGGCGCTGCAATAAAGAGATAAATCAGGTAAGATGTTTATATTATAAGAACCCTGAATAATATTTCTATTTCCTACCGTTTTTAACCCAGACAAAGGAAATTGAATAGCCATCTGGCAAAGAATCCCTAGCAACAAAGAAGAAACGGCTTTTCCATTTGTAGTCATTTTGACAAGTGGGGAGCGTTTGGATTTGGTTTGATGAAGAAAATAATAGTTTTCATGACTACGCAAGTTGTAGGTTTGTGCAATTTTCGAAATCCCAAAATTTAGGTCATGAAAATCAATGAGGGTTTGGACAACTAAGAAAATGCGCCATACCATTGGCATGGTTTGGGAATAGCATATCCCAGTAGTAGAGAAGAATCATCAAACAGTGGGGAAAAGGGGTATTTAATTCCGATTGAAAAGGGATACTCAGGAAAGCATACCCATTTTTTCGAACTAAAATCTGCTTGAGCATGAGGATCGTACGGGCGAAAACCGGTACCATATGGGAATGAACCCTTGAGTTTTAATTTTTCGATATCAGAATCAAGAAAGGTGCAGGGTTCAGGATTTACGATCAGTTGTCGATCGATAAATTCTGGTTCATGGTGATCCCCGTTGTTTTGGTCAAAAATTACTATAAGCAATTAAGTGATCAAATTTAGAAAAGTGAGGTTGGGTGCTTAAAATTACTCTCAAGATAATTACGTAAAAACACGATTATCTATATTAGTAAGCCAAAATTTCGTATAAAAAGATAGATTAAATATGTCAATCCTTGTTGAACAAATGTTTAATATAAAAGCTCAAGAATAGATTGAGGATAACGCTATTTTGACAATGAAAATGTAAAGAGAATGCGATTGAAGCAATATGAATGATAAATAAATAAAAATGACACAATGATATACGAGGAAAGCCCTTGATCAAGGTTGATCGCCGGCACAAAACCTCGGGAAGGATCAAACGATCCTTGCCTTTGTTAATCTTATAAAAATGAAAGTAATTGACTACAAACTAAGAGCACGAGGATGATCAGCTATGTGATTATCTACGAAATTGACTAAGTGTTGATGAATGTGTTTGAGGGTGAATGAGAGCAAAGTATAAGTGTTTTTCAGGTGAAAAATAGTAAGTATTCATTTTCCTAATCGATCATCCATGCCTCGTTTAAATACTAAGAGCGTATAACAATATTTCCGAGATTTTAGGGATCCTCCGATGATGGGTGAAGACTCCCAACGTCTCTTTTGACTTCATTTTACACGTGCAGCTGACTTCGTCTTCGTATAATCGTATCAAGACCTTGCCATATAACCTAGAGCATATCTCACATGACGCGTTCTCCTTGTGACCTGGTCAATACTCGAGGAAAACAAATATGTCAAACAACACATGATCCTAAACTAATACAGGTTTAGGATCCTGAGCTATGCATAATCCAGAATAAACATAGGATCCTCATGTAACTGAATCCTTAGTCCAGTATCCTACACAATTACGTTAGATAAACATATCCCGAATAGGATCCTGCAAGACAAATAATAAGGATATTTCCAGGATCCTTAACTATATCTATGATCCTGAAAACAGACTTACAAACTATCATTATCCTGAGACACGAATATAAAATGAAAATACTTTCCATACCTGTGTGTTGATATTATGATGCTAATAAGGATCCTTCAAAGTTAGATAAAAATTCACCCACAACAATTACCCCCGAAGTTATAACGTTTTTCAGGATCCTTAAACGTTATAACTTCCCGCCTAAAGCGCTTTAGGTAAGATATTTTACGTGTATCAAAAATCACGTCCGAGTATTAATCATTTCTGATAGCTATTAGACCTTCATACAAATCCTTCTCTCTCTTATCCTTCTTCTTCACTATTTTTCGTTTAAAACCCTTCCATAACCACGTTCTTATTGCAAATTTCCATAGAAAACTACCCCCGATAATAATTTAGAGCAATCGTAAGAAGACTCAACGATGTCAGGTAATTTTCTGTCTTTTCTGTTCATAAATCTTCTCTTCACACTCTTGATTTCTTTCTAATCTTTCAGTGCATTTCACTTTGTCCGACATTGATTCGGAGATTCCACCCCAAAAGGAGACGATCAGGATCGGCGATTCAAGCTTCAAGCCTTTTTCAACACACTTTCTCTCTAAAAAGAGAAAGGTCGATGAATTATATGATCTTGAGACTCCTGCTTCCAATCTCTTGATGGTAAGGCCCATTTTGTTTCAAATTTCTTTAAAATGAAAATTCTAACATCAATCCTTTCATCAGGCTGCAGATATCTTGATTGACAAATACTCGGAGAAAATGGAAACGATCGACAATGTGGTTACTGCCCAAGAAAATTACTCACAAACTGGAGAAAGCTAAACGAAAAATTGAAGTCCTCAAAGTTATGCTCGCCAAAAGATCCAATCATGCAGATGAAGAAGGATCAGACACAAAGAACACCTTTATGGAAGAGGTGAAGAAAGATTCTACCATCTCCGTGTTGGAATCTAAAATCCACATGGCTACGGAAGCCGCTGAGAATGGACTGGACGCCAGCTTGTGGGACGTCAAGGGATGGAAGGAAAAATTAGCAAGAATGAAAGACTATTGTGCTATAAGTCCATTCTTCATTGGTCTCGGAGGATCCAAAGCTCCAAAAAGAAGTGCATACAAGGCACCTAAGATAAAGATCACCGACGCTCTAATCAAAGGCGAAGCGTCCAATTCCAAAGGCGATGAAGACATGGCAGTGGCCGATAATCCAGTTAATAGCGAAGAATCCTCGAGCGAGGATGGCATTTGACTAGCCGGAGCCCGTTTTTTACTTTGATGCTTGTTTACTTCCCGATTTTTACTTTGATGCTTGTTTACTTCCTATGGTCAACCATGGTTGTGTTATGTGGTTCATGTTGGCCACAAGACATTTTAAATTTCCTGCATCTCTTTTGAACTCTTATTCAGGATGAATAATCCTGAAATCTTTTGCTGTCAATGATATTAGGATCTTAATTATATCTTGTGTTTTCAGGATACTGAGGAGATTCTCTCAGTATATAAATATTTGCTTGATAGTTGCTTAGAAACAGGATCCTGAAGAGATTCCCTCAGGATACATCCAGGATGATGAGAAGATACTCTCAATATCCATTCAGCATCATAGGCTTTAAGGATCCTTAATCGGATCTAAGGTAACTTTGAGTTTCGGATCCTAAGATTCCAGGCTCCTAAAATATTTCATAGACAATGATAAATTCCGACGAATATTTCATGTGATGTGAATATATTAATAATTTGTCAAACAACTGCGAAAACAATTTATTTTTGAAAAATGTCATGATCTTAAAAAGATTTTATGATCCTTAGATCAAAATTGATTTTGATAATCGTAAAAACATTAGAGCTAATAAACTCATCTATTAGACTTAACCAATGTAAACTTTGATAATGTGAAAACATTATAACCATTAGATAGTTTAAGAAAACTATAATAGTGACATGTAAATGCCAAACCATTAGGTAATGTGAAAACATTACAAACCGTTTGATTCTTGGGCTAAGCCATTTGATACATGAAAATGCCTAACCAATGGATAATGTGAAAACATTACAAACCTTAGAGTGACGTGAAAATGACACAAACCTTAGATCGATACGTTTAGTGCACATCAGTATCGACATTCGTTAGCGCTTGATCTATAGGCCAATGGAAATGAAGTTGTCGGGTACCAGAGGCATCACCGATTCCCTAATCGTGGCACTATAATCAAACATCGTGCACACCCGGTGGGGTGTATAAACCCTAGAGGTGTTTATCCGTTTGGAAACCTCTAAACCTTAGAGGATCACTGGGATCCTTAAGAGAGGAGAGGTGGCCAACCCCTAATCTTCAATCCATGACCCTCAAATGCATGAACTACAACAAATACAAAATATTGGGTAAAGGTGGGTGTTAGTTTGCCTAACACCCCTCCGATGCTTAAGTCAGTACAGTATTCATTAAGGATAGTAATTATGAAAAACTTTCATGCATATACTAATATATAATTATAATACACACATACATATATAGTAAAGAGTAATAAGATTAATGAAAAGTTAATGATCATAGGAATACCTTTTAATGTTGAATAAAAACATTCAACTTACACATGGTAGAGTTTCAAATGAATGGCATTCCATGATCTTGGAAGTAATTCACCATCCATATTGGCCAACCAATATGCCCCCTTTCCAGCATCCGAATCTATTAAGTATGGACCTTCCCACTTTGGTGCTAACTTCCCTTCCGCAGGATTCTTAGTATTTTAAAATACTTTCCTTAGCACCAAGTCTCCAACTTGAAATCTTCTTATCCTAACGTTTTTATTGTAAGATCTCGAAATTCTTTGTTGGTATGCTGCAATCCTGAATTTGGCACGATCCCTTATCTCATCCACAGTGTCTAGATCCTGAATTAATGCTTCTTTGTTCGATTCTAAAGTCTGCATCTGGGATCTTGCCGTTGGGATCACCATTTCTGTTAGGATCATAGCTTCGGATCCAAACACCAAAGAAAAAGGAGTTTGCTTGGTTGCCTCCTTTTCTGTGGTCCTATCGGCCCATAAAACAAAAGGTAATTCCTCAGCCCATCTTCCCTTCTTAGCATCCAGCCTCTTCTTAAGATTGTTGATTACGATCTTGTTGCTGGATTCTGCCTGTCCATTAGCTTGAGGATGGACCGGTGTTGAAGTTATCATTTTGATTCCCCAACTTTCACAAAACCTAGTAGTTCTTTTGCCAATAAATTGAGATCCATTATCACATACTATTTCCGCTGGGATCCCAAATCTTGTGAGGATATTTCTCTTAATAAAAGATATTACATCCTTTTCTTTGACTTGAACAAATGCCTCAGCTTCTATCCATTTGGAAAAATAATCTGTCATTGCAAGCATAAACACATTTCCTCCTGGAGCAGTAGGTAGTTTTCCCACAATATCCATTCCCCATTTCATAAATGGCCATGGTGAGATAATCGGATGCATCGGTTCTGCTGGTTGATGATGGATGTTTCCGTGTCTTTGACAAGTATCACATTTGTGAGCAAAATCCATGGAATCCTTCATCATAGTAGGCCAAAAGTATCCTGTCCTTAAATTTTTTGAAAATAATGCTCTGCCCCCATAATGATTCCTACAATCGCCTTCATGTATATCCTTAAGTACTGCTTTTGCTTCAGGATCCTCAAGGCATCGCAACAGTGGACCTGCAAGTGATTTTCTATACAACATTCCATTTTCAATAGTAAAACGGGATACTTTTAATCTAAAGGCTTTAGGATTATTTTCATCCTTAGGAATCACGTTGTGCTGTATATATTCCATGATTGGCTGCATCCATGATCCTGACTTGCCCCCAGAACCTGATGTATTCGATTTCTCTCCAGCCTGAGGATCCTCAACCTCACATACCTGCTCTTCATTGTTATCCTTATCAACGATGGCAGGTGCTGCAATATGTATAATTGGTATTTTAACATCTGGTGGGTTCTTCATAGCTGATCCCAGGTTAGCTAGAGCATCCGCCTGAGTGTTATCCTCACGTGGTACCTGTTGAATGTCGAAGATCTCGAAGCTACCTGCAAGATCCTTAACAATCTCCAAATACGCAGCTAATCTATCTACTTTTACAGTATAAGTTCCATTATAATGATTAGCAATTAACAATGAGTCAACATATACATTCAAGTATTTTATACCAATATCCTTAGCTAATTGTAATCCTGCAATTAATGCTTCATATTTTGCCTCATTATTTGTAGCTTGAAATTCACATCTTATAGCTTGAGGCATAATATCGCCTTGAGGTGATTTTAATATTATTCCTAATCCAGTTCCTCTTATATTAGAAGCACCATCGGTATACAATGTCCATTTTTCACTTATTTGATTTAGTTCTTGTATTTCTAAATCTACTTCATTTTGAAGATCACTAGTGAAATCAGCAATAAAGTCTGCTAAAGCTTGGGATTTAATTGCATTCCTAGGTTCATAAATTAGGTTATATGCACTTAACTTAACCGACCATTTAGCTAGGCATCCTGACATTTCTGGTTTTCTCAAAACGTTTTTAATAGGATAATTAGTTCTTACATGTATAGGATGTGTCTCAAAATAATGCCTAAGTTTAGTAGATGCCATAACCAGTGCAAGTATAAGTTTTTCGAGATGAGAATACCTGGTTTCAACATCTAATAAGCATTTACTTACATAGTAAACAGGATGTTGTTGCCCTTCATGATCCTTCACCAGTACTGCACTTACAGCATTCCGAGAAACTGATAGATAGAGGAATAGTGGTTCACCATTCTCAGTCTTCATCAATAAGGGAGTTGATGACAAATAATTCTTTAACTCTTGAAATGCAGCTTCATGTTTTTCTCCCCATTCAAATTTTTTATTCTTCTTTAGGATATCATAGAACTCTTTGCATCTGTCTGAGGATCTTGAAATAAAACGATTCAGAGCTGCTATTCTTCTTGTGAGCCTTTGTATATCCTTAGGACTTGATGGAGATTTCAAGTCTAGAATAGCTTTAATCTGCTCTGGACTAGCTTCTATTCATCTCTTGGTCACCATATATCCCAAGAATTTTCCTGCCCCCACTCCAAAGTGGCACTTCGCAGGATTAAGCTTCATATTGTATTGGTCCAGGATATCAAAAGCAGTTCGAAGATCCTGATGATGATCCTCAGCTTTCTTGGATTTAACCACCATATCGTCAATGTAGACTTCCATGGTCTTGCCCAAGTGATCATGTTCACAAGCCTCTGGTACGTTGAACCTGCAATTTTGAGACCAAAAGGCATAGCAATATAACAATATATACCTGTAGGAGTTATGAAGGCTGTGTCCTCCTGATCTGATGGTTCCATCTGGATTTGCTGAAATCCTGATGATGCATCCATAAAGGTTAGGATCTCGTGCCCAGCTGTAGCATCCACCATCGAGTCAATGTGAGGTAATGGGAAAGGATCTTTCGGGCAGGACTTGTTAAGATCGGTGTAGCCCACGCACACTCTCCATTTCCCATTCTTCTTTTGTACTACCACTACGTTTGCCAACCATCTTGGGAATTTCACTTCCCTTATCATGCCAGCAGAGAGTAATCTCTCAACGTCTGCTTGGATAATAGCGTTCCTTTTCGACGTAAATTTCATTCTTTTTTGTTGGACTGGCCTAAAACTATTATCAATTCCAAGTTTATGAGTTATGATATCCTTAGATATACCTGTCATATCCTCTGGTTTCCAAGTAAAAGTCGATTTTCTTTTATTCAAGAACTTCATCAGATCCTGTTCAGATCCTTTGATATCCCTGATCCTATAATCACTTTCTCTTCAGGATCCTTGGAATCGAGTGGCATTTCTTTGATGTCCTGTTCCTTAGTATCCAGAACATCCCACGCCTTATTCTTTAATTGCTATGCGGACGGAGACTTGGTAGTAGACTTCATTGACGTTGTGTAACAATCTTTTGCCTCTTGTTGATCACTCTTAATCTTAACCACCACCCAATGAGTTGGTAACTTGACACATTGATGATATGTTGACGCTATTGCTTTCATATCATGCAACCATGGTCTACCTACGATAATGTTATAGCTTGACAAACAATCCATAACACAAAATTTTTGAATCGAGTTTATCCCTTCAATGTAGATTGGCAATTTGATGTCACCGACTGTATTTTTCGATTCTCCACTGAATCCTACTAACATAGTAGATCTGGAAGTGATTTCTGATTCTGGAATACCCATTCTCTTCAAGGTCTCCAAGTGAATGATGTTAACTGAGCTTCCTCCATCGATCAGGATCCTTCTCACGAAATGATTGGCAACATAGAGAGTAATTACCAAACCATCATGGTGAGGATCCTGCACATTTTCTATGCTATAACCTTTTCATCTTTCTTCATGGAAGTCCTTGTTGGTTTATATGGCTTTTCCGACTTGGATTTCCTTACGTGCCTTTTAGCTGCAGAATAGGAAGTACCACATATATCAGAGCCACCAGAAATAAAATTGATTACCTTGGCATCTGAAGGTGGGGATCCTGCTCTGATAAGGATCCTTCGATTATCCTGAACTTCGGGATCCTTGATCCTGTCATGATCCTTCCCGTGATCCTTCACTTTTTCAAGTAAATCCTTCAAGTATCCTTTGTTAAGAAGATGGCCGATCTCTTTCTGGAGGGCTATGCAATTCTCAGTTAAATGACCAAAATCTCCATGGTATGCACACCACTTAGACTTGTCTTTCCATGCGAAGGATTTTTCACTTTTCTTTGGTCATCTTGCTTTGTCTCCAAGATCCTCCATGGCACATAGTAGACCTGTTGTATCTACAGAAAAATTATAATCAGTTAATTTAGGATATTCTTCATCGTCCTCATCGATGGTGTTCACACGACGATCTTCATTTCTAGCATAAGGCTTGCTTCTGTTTGATCTGGACGAGGATGAGTCTGATTTCCTATTAGGCCTGTCATATGTTGATGAAGCATCCACTATTTTCCTTATCTCAGCATCTTCTTCTAATCTAATGAACCTTAGAGCCCTAATTCTGACTTCATACAAGTTCCTGCAAGGATTCATAACAAGATCCTCGTAGAATGGGGAATCTCTTTTGATCCCCATCTTAAAGGCTTGTACAGCAGTTGGCATATCTAAATTAGGTATATTCAAGGATTCTTTCCCGAATCTCCCTACAAAATCTCGAAGAGACTCATTAGCTTTTTGGACAACTCTGTACAAATCAGTAGTTAGCTTTTCAAAGGTTCTACTGCAAGCGAATTGATTATTAAATAAATTGACTAAATGAGCAAATGAAGTAATAGAGTAAGGGGGAACATTCAATAGCCACTTTAGTGCGGATCCTGTGAGAGTAGAGCCGAAACCCTTGCACAGGCATGCTTCTTTAAGATCAGAAGGAATTGGAATGATCTCCATCATTTCCCTGTATTGCGCGATATGCTCCTCAGGATCCGTTGTTCCATCATACAGCTTCATATTTGGAGTTTGGAATCTTTTTGGGATCTCAGCATCACATATGGGTGATGCAAATCTTGAGATACTATGTGCCGTTGGGGCGACCTTAAGAATTGGTTGTACAAATCCAGGAACGCTTGATATCATATCCTTCAATTTTTGTATTTCCCTCGCCATCACAGGGCTAACTCCAGGATCCTGAAAATTGTTAGTCCCAACGGTATTATTAGAAGTATAATTATTGAACATGTTACCACCGTCAGGAGTCCTTTATGAGGATCTTGGATCTGATTGTTGACCCCTTGACGTAGAAATTCCTGTAGCATAGATTGGATCTGGGATCCTAGCACTCCCCTGCATGGATATGAAGTCTCCTTGATAACCCGAAGATTGGAGGGTATCAAAGTCAAGGATCCTGCTTCGGATAGGAGTAGTGACTTGAGTAGCAGGAGCATTACTCTTTGTCCTCAGGTTCTCCATATCCTTCTTCAGGATTTCATTGCTTCTTTCCACTCGTTGAAGCTGCTCCCTCACCTGTGTAAACATAGACACAATATCCTGGTTAGAAATCATAACAGGGTCCGGATCTGATAGGAATCCATCCCCTAAAGAAGTGGATCCGGCCGACGAGATCCTTGCATAGACGCTTTGTGGATGTGATTGAGATGATGTGAGAGGTGGAGCAGGAGGAAGGGTGGCTGGCACATACGATGATGATGGCATGGTAGATGATGTAGATCGTCCTTGGCTCGACATTTTTGACAGAAATTTTTGGAAAAAATGACTCAACAAGGATTTTAACAAAAGTTTGATTAAGTAAAATACCACTTGCCCCACGGTGGGCGCCAAATTGTTTTGATCAAAAATTACTATAAGCAATTAAGTGATCAAATTTAGAAAAGTGAGGTTGGGTGCTTAAAATTACTCTCAAGATAATTACGTAGAAACACGATTATCTATATTAGTAAGCCAATATTTCGTATAAAAAGATAGATTAAATATGTCGATCCTTGTTAAACAAATGTTTAATATAAAAGCTCAAGAACAGATTGAGGATAACGCTATTTTGACAATGAAAATGTAAAGAGAATGCGATTGACGCAATATGAATGATAAATAAATAAAAACGACACAATGATATACGAGGAAAGCCCTTGATCAAGGTTGATCACCGACACAAAACCTCGGGAAGGATCAAACGATCCTTGCTTTTGTTAATCTTATAAAAATGAAAATAATTGATTACAAACTAAGAGCACAAGGATGATCAGCTATGTGATTATCTACAAAATTGACTAAGTGTTGATGAATGTGTTTGAGGGTGAATGAGAGCAAAGTATAAGTGTTTTTTAGGTGAAAAATAGTAAGTATTCATTTTCCTAATCGATCATCCATGCCTCGTTTAAATACTAAGAGCGTATAACAATATTTCCGAGATTTTAGGGATCCTCCGATGATGGGTGAAGACTCCCAACGTCTCTTTTGACTTCATTTTACACGTGCAGCTGACTTCGTCTTCGTATAATCGTATCAAGACCTTGCCATATAATCTGGATCATATCTCACATGACGCGTTCTCCTTGTGACCTGGTCAATACTCGAGGAAAACAAATATGTTAAACAGCACATGATCCTGAACTAATACAGGTTCAGGATCCTGAGCTATGCATAATCCAGAATAAACATAGGATCCTCACATAACTGAATCCTTGGTCCAGTATCCTGCATAATTACGTTAGATAAACATATCCCGAATAGGATCCTGCAAGACAAATAATAAGGATATTTCCAGGATCCTTAACTATATCTGTGATCCTAAAAACAAACTTACAAACTATCATTATCCTGAGACACGAATATAAAATGCAAATACTTTCCATACCTATGTGTTGATATTATGATGCTAATAAGGATCCTGCAAAGTTAGATAAAAATTCACCCACAACACCCGTCATGAAGTACAAGTGCCATTTTAGTAATAAAGAAAAGAAGAACAAAAAAGAGAGAAAAGAGAGAGAAAGTGATACCTGTAACTAACGAATGAAGATGATGATGAGGATTGATGATGAAGTGATATGTGCTAGAGACCTATAATCACTCGGACACGGTTATCTATATGCAAAAATATCGCACCTAACTTCTTTTGGTTTAGTGGAAGTTATATCGTTTTCAAGATCCTGAGAAAACGCTACAACTTCGGGGGCAATTGTTGTGGGTAGAATTTTCACTAACCATTCAGAATACCGGATCAGCTATTATATAGATAACTTGTAAGGATTTTGGATTGCTTTTGGATGATTTACACGCGGGATACTAGGCTTATAATCAGGATAAGGAAAGGTATGATCCTGACTTGCTATATTATGCAGGATCCTCAGGTATGACTATATTATCCTTAGGATTATGTTGAAACAGTGATAATAGTTGTGTAACCTTACTGTTGAGATTATTATATTACAGGATCCCGATAAGGATATTGTTTTATCTTTCAAGATCACCAACTTATAATTATCCCGAATCCGACTAAGTCTGGGATAATAGAATGCGTTGGACTTAATACTAACTTATTTATCTTATAATATATGCTTATTATAAGGATACCAGATATCATATATCTCGGGATCCCTTTGCTACTAATATTTCCGCATGTTTACTTCTATTTGACCAGGTCATGAGAGACGTGGGGAAGTAGTTCTGATTTCTTTGGATTGTATATTACTCGAAGAATATGTGAAATATGAGGAAAGAAGTCAACACGTGCGTTATACTTGGTCATATGAACGTTGGAGACGCTCCACCAAATCTCGGGGATGATCCCGGATATCTCAGAATTTTAGTTGTAGCTCTGTAGTATATATACGAGGCTAGAATGATCGAATAGGTTAACTAATACTCACTACTTACACACAAAATAACCTCTGCAACTCGTTAACATCCACACACTTCATCATTTTTACACTTAGACGAATCATTCTTGCGCTCTTTAGCTTGTAACTTGTTTTATTTTAATAAGATAAACATAAGGCAAGGATCGATTGATCCTTTCCGAGGTTTTGTGTCGGCGATCTATCATAGATCAAGGGTTTTCCTCGTACATCACTGTGTTCTTGCATCTTTTCTTTCATTTACTTCACTAAACTTGTGTTCTTGATCACATTTACTGCATTATCCCAGAATTATCCCGGATTATATTCATTTTCCTACATTTGTCTTAATTTGTTCATCATTTACAAAGTCTTTGGTCATATATTTAGCAAGGTTTAATCTTAAGTTGATCCATATCAGCAAAATTACAAGTATTCATCATAAAGTATAATTTTCAAATAAATTATCTCAAGATCAAATTCAAACACACTATCTCACTTTACTATTTTGTTCATTGAATTGCGTTGTGTAATTTTTTGACTAAAACAGCAAATATCCTAAAAAGGTAACGTAAGATTCAAAATTTCCCAATAAAGGAAATATCATTTTTTCCATCTCCCAAAAAGGACCCTTAGTTTTAATCTTTGCCCAAAAATGATTATTTTGTCAAAAAAGTTTAATTAAGGGGAATATCAGTGGGTCGATTTTTTATTTTTTAAAGATTAAGGTCAGTTGAAGGTGATGTGCATCATTTATAAACACTTTATACCACCAATTAAAGTTTGAAACATTTTGGGATGAAGAGCAAGCCACCTAGGGTTCCAAAATTGAAGTGATAAATACGTATCCAAAAGATGACGATTAGTGAAATTAAAGGTTTCTTGTGTGTTGAGGATGCAACGATGTCAACCTCTTAAACTCATAATAACTCATGCAAGTCGTTTCAAGAGTCAATTTAAAAAAAATAAAAAATCGAGCAAATATTCCCCTTAATTTAAGTTTTTTTACACAATAATCCTTTTTGGGCACAAATTAAAACTAAGGGTCCTTTTTGAGCGACAAAAAATTGATATTCCATTTATTGGGAAATTTTAAATCTTACATTACATTTTTGGGCTATTTGCCCATTCTAAAATTGTCCTGATTGGAGAATTAATATTGGAATTTGTGACACTATCAATTAAATCAATATTTATCTATGTTTACTAATGGTTGTCTTTACTTTTTGCAAAAAAAAATAATTCGGTTGTTGATATACTCCATATATTATGTGTTATGTTTAAAGGTTTAGTGTATGTTTATTCATATGGTCGTTATAATTAGATGTGGATAGATTGAGTTTTAAAATCTTATTGATCCTTGATTTGCATATGATCGTTATAATTAGACGTGGATAGATTGAGTTTTAAAATCTTATTGAAACTATGATTTGCTGATCCTTGATTTGCAATTAAAAGATGGCACAAGTTCATTGAAGCATTGATGATTTGCATAATGAATGTTTGCCCCGCGCACACACACAAACAGAAAACAAAAAAAATGTTGTTCCTTTCTTATTGTCTGTGATGATTTCAGGCTTGCAAAAGATATTAAAGCTGTGAGATCAGGGGCGGAGCTAGAAGGGGGCAGTCACCCCCTTAGAAATCCAAAATTATTGAAAAAAATATAATTTTTTAATGGTAATTAGACCACTCCCATCGGGGTTAGTCGATTGGCGTCGGTTGGGACCGACGAGGCCGACGGTGATGGCACCGATCCGTCGGTTGCCTCGTCGGTTGGCCTCCTTCGGTTTGGCGACGAGAGGGACGAGGGGTGTGTGGGGCCATGAGCGTTTTTTTTTGTTTGCATGTATCCGTTTAAGAGAAGAAAAAAATTCCAACGGTTAGGAAACTAGCCGTTGTTTTTTTTTTAAAATTTTTTTTTTAAAAAAAAATCAACTTTTTAACTATAAATACACCTCCCATTTTCCAAATAATTCACACCAAACTCAATTCAAATTTCATCCTTTTACTCTCTAAATTTTCACCACGTTCATATTTTTATAAAATGTCTTCCGATTCCGATCTCGAAGATTTGCAAGCGCTTAATGACATTTTTGATCTGGAGTACGCGATCAATGTTATTAACGCCATATCGTCTGAATCGTCCGATGACGAAGAGGAAGAAATAATTCCGATCCCGAGAGCTCCACGTCGATACTTTCCGAGAAATCGCGAAGCAATGGGGCAACGATTGTTTCTAGACTACTTTCATGACGAGCCAACATTTCCGGCGGATGTATTTCGACGCCGATATCGAATGAGTAAGTCATTATTTATCAATATATGTCAACGTATTGTTTCATACTCGCAAGAACCGGTACCGTATTATTTTCTATACTTTCATCAACGTTTAGATTGTACCGGTAGACCCGGTTTTAATGTTTTTCAAAAATTCACATCCGCCGTACGTCAATTAGCATATGGTTGTGCGGTGGATGCGTTTGACGAATACTTGCATATGGGTGAACAAACCTCATATTTGTGTTTGGATAATTTTTGCAAATGCATTTTTCATCTATTCTCTACCGAGTACTTAAGGAAACCCACTGAAGAAGATGTTCAACGTTTGCATCAACGACATGCCGAGTTGCATGGTTTTTCGGGTATGCTCGGCAGCTTAGACTGTATGCATTGGCCCTGGAAAAATTGTCCAGTTGCATGGCAGGGTCAATACACCAGAGGTGATCAGGGGCGTCCAACAATCATGCTCGAGGCGGTTGCCTCTTATGATTTGTGGATTTGGCATGCTTTTTTTGGTCCGGCAGGGTCGAGCAACGACATAAATGTACTTAATCAATCGGATTTGTTCTCCGATTTGATGCAAGATAGAGCTCCACAGGTTAACTTCACTATTGCCGGACAGCAATTCACCAGAGGGTATTATCTAGCGGATGGGATATATCCTGAGTGGGCGACTATCGTTAAGTCGTTTAGGCATCCACTAACTGCAGCCGAGGCTCGATTCAAGAGATACCAAGAATCGGCAAGGAAAGATGTGGAACGAGCATTTGGTGTGCTTCAAGGTAGGTGGTAAATCATCAAGAACCCGGCTAGGCCATATAGCACCAACAAGATCAAAAGAATCATGTATGCTTGTGTCATTTTGCATAACATGATCACTGAGGACAACGGGAGAAATATTTGTCAACTAGAAGAAGATTACCTCTCTGATTCGTCAAACAGGCCAAGAAAAACGTGGGAAGAGAGAGTTGAAACTTCATTGCGTATGGACAAGGAATTACGCGATCGGGACGTTCATCATCAACTCCGCAACGCGCTAATCGAACACATTGCGCAACTACCACCAAATTTCCGTATCCGTTAAAATGTTGTACTTTGATTATGTAACGTTTATTTTTTAAATTATTGTACTTTTTAATTTTTAGGATTTGTAGTTTTTCATTTTTAAATTATTGTACTTTTAATTTTTAGGAAATATGTAATTTTTATATTTTTAATAAAATGTGTTTTATTTAAATTGTTGTATTATGATCAATCAGCAGTAAAAAAACCATATTAAAAGAAAAATGTAAATACAGTTGGTATTGAATAAGAAGAAGCAACAGGTGAGTTGAAGAAGCTCATTGTGATCAATAACATATATGAAACTTGAAGATTTTTAATTGCTCTGTTCTCTTTTTATCTTCCTTCTATATTTTTTTTATTTTTAATGAAGTGTGTTTTATTTAAATTGTTTTGTTTATTTGAATTTTTGAATTTAAATTGATTAATTAATTAGTCAGTGGGTCCCAGAAAATAAAGTGACGGAGTGCTGATGGGAGTGGTCAGTCAGTTTGTGGAAAAAGCTGACGTGGCGTTGACGTGGCTCTGTCAGTTTCAGTCGGTTTCAGTCACTGATGGGAGTGGTCTTAGTGACACTTTAGGATTTTGACCCCTTAATATAAAAGAAAAAAAAAATTGCTGCCCTTCAAAAAATTTCCTAACTCCGCTCCTGTGTGAGGTAGATTACATCACAAGAATTCGATGTGTAACTACTTCCTTTAACAATATTTCATCTCTTATCTTATCTTAAATATCTTATATAAATAAATTATATATAAGAAACGTTATATGATGTCATCAAATTATCAATTAGCCAATTAAATTCCTTAATTCTTTCCAATTGCTAAAATTTAGGATACAATGATGTCATAAATAATATAATAATTAAATATAGGATGAGAGCTATTTAACTATAATTATAATTCCTATTTTCTTCTTAACAATAATTGCATATAAATTATTATTTTAGTTTTTCATCTTTCAATTATATCATTACTTTTAATCACCAAATTAACCGGTGAGAATACAATATTCGATACTAAAACATTATTATTTTACCATACATAAATCCGTGTGTATACACGGGTTTAAAGGCTAGTATGAATATAATATAGGAAGCGGACTTATGCCATTCAATTTTAAAACTGAAATCTAATTAACAAATCAGTACTTATTATTTTATTATTATTTAATTTTATCTATTTGTAATTTGATTTATTTATTTAATAAAAGAGCGACTTTTTGTTACTTATTATTTTATTATATTTTATATACTTTTACCCTTAAAAGTTGAACGAGATTTTTGTTTGGTATTTGTATTTGGGTTAATTATGTTTTAATTTCAATTTGTTTTTGTTTTAACCACTCAAATTTTTTAAAATGTTTTAACAACTCAACTTAGGGTCAATAATGGTTTAATCTTGAACTTTCAATTTGTATTCGTTTTAACCACTCAACTTTGATTTAAACGTTTTAACCACTCAACTTATGAGTTGACCATACTTAAACTATTAAAGTTTATTTGCCCATTTAAAAAAACCCTTTCGTTAACTTATAATGAAAGTTTAGATCGGGATATATAAACTTTAAACTGATTTTTTTATCGACCAAGGTTGTCAAGATAGAGATCTTACCTAGGATCGTTTTTATCTTCAAAAGATCAAATCGGGATTGTAAGATCTTACGATTTCGATTTGAGCATAGGATCTTACGATGTCGATCCGATCCGATCTTACTTAACATGAATACAAGTTAAGAAAATATAAATTAGTTAATTCTTGTCCAATAAAAGGTTAATAGGTTTATTAATTAATTAATTACTACATGTAAAACTATTCAATTTTTAAACTAAAATAGTTTATCACGTGAACATCTATATCTTTAATTACAAATATAGTAATCTAAGTCGCTATTATAAGTATGAATTGATGCTATGATGTTTAAACTATAAAAGTTTAATTAATTTGTCATGCAATTTATCTTTTATATGCATTATAATACACATTTATGAGATCATAATTGAAATCGTAATATCTTACGATTCCGATTTGATCTTACGATTTCGATCTTGTGAAGATAAAAACCATCCTAGGTAAGATCTCTATCTTGACAACCTTGGTCGATAAAAAAATCAATTCAAAGTTTATATATCCCGATCTAAAATTTCATTATAAGTTATCGAAAAGGTTTTTTTAAAAGGGAAAATGAACTTTAGTGGTTAAAGTATGATCAACTCATAACTTGAGTGGTTAAAACATATATAACAAAGTTGAGTAGTTAAAACGAAAACAAATTGAAAGTTCAGGGATTAAACCATTATTGACCCTAAGTTGGGTGGTTAAAACATTTAAAAATAAGTTGGATTAAATTGCATTGCCAATCCAATATAGTTTTACCTATATTACGGACCCAGACTCCGAGTCAGGTATTGTGCGGATCCAGTCCTTCACCCGCATATTTGTTTTGTTGCCGGTCCCCCTCCAATTACTATTATTGACCATTATTGACCCTTTCTATTTTGTTTTTATTTAATATTTGGATAAGCTTATAAGTGGATTTATGGTAGGATGGTTCATAGTTGTATTGTGATAGGTTTCTTATTAGGTGGTTGGATATATTAACTTACATAATAACGTATTTACTAATCGAAAGAGTTAATATAAAAACTCAAAAAACAGTCCTGAATTGGATGAGCCGAGGAGAGCAAAGGAAAAAATAATCAAAAGAGAGCGTAAGCTGAGCAACAACCTATCATCTAACAAAGATTTTAGTTTTGACTTAATTCATGATCGTCTAATGCATCCAAAATTTACGCTGTAGCAAAACGAATAAGATGTGACTTTAATTAATTTGCATCTTATTTAAAATAAAATTGTTTATTAAAGGATACGATATAGCTCAAGTGGTACCGCCAACGCGCCACTTCAAATGTTCAGACTCCACATGTGGCACGACATTGATGCTCCTTGCAGGTGGAGCGGGCGCGTACCATTAAAAAATTGTATGGGGTCAGGTCTCTCTCCAAATTACTTTTTTTTAGTATAAGATGTTACTAAATTATTGATTATTCGTTCTTTCAATTATGAAACAGAGGAGGAAACAAAAAGCGAGCTAAGTATAAGAGCAAACAAAGTGTTCAAACCGACATCAAAAGAAAAAACGGCCATGTGTAGAATAACATACTCGGTTTTGCTATCAAAGTGGACTATCATATCAAAAAAAAGGAAGAATTTAAAATTAAAAACGGTCGAATTTGGTAGTTAGATTAAGTAATTAATGTTTTTGTGACAAAATGGTATTAAATTTTTTTGCTTATGTGACAAATGAAGATCAATATGACATTCAATGGCCCGTGTATACACACAGGTTTAGAAGCTAGTTTATATGTAGATAAAACTATTGATCAAGCCTTTAAGTATTGTCTTAAAATTCCTGTTCAAGTGGTGATTATAGGAAGAGCAAAATGACTCTTCTTCGACAACTAGTAGGTTAGTTCAAAAATCGAACCCCTCACACTACTTTTCTTAGTTTATTTTAGCTCAATTGTTAGATAGGTGGCAAGATGAATGGGTCAAGTAGGTTGGGTAATGGGTTGAACATGAAATGGATCATATTCAGGTATGGTTGGGGCAGACTGGATTGATCCCCTAATTTCCCCAAATATAAATATTAATGTGTTAGTTATGAGTCATGACTGCAACAATACAAAACTTTGAATTTAGGAGGTGGTGTGCTTAAAAAAATAGACATTGGGTAACTTATAACTTGTTCCCCTCTTTAGTTACATTTTTCATACCGTGGTCGTTGGAGGACGCGTATTTGATTAGTGGTGAACCAGAAGTTTTTTTTTTTTTTTCTTATTTAAATTTGCAGGCACAAGGAAACACAAACCGTTACGTCTCAAAGCATAAAAAAAAGCTAGCTCGGATCCATCTTTAGCTATGGCTCTGGTTCCATCCGAGCCACTACCTCAAACAGATAAAAAAAATCAACAGAAGAAGACATGATTGATCTTTTGAGCCTTGCATTGTCATCAGCCATGCCTTCCACATGAAGGTTGTGTTTGTCAACAACGGGTTGCTAGAGCTGGGGCTTGAGCTTCTATTCAAAAGTCACTTCAAGAAGCTTTTTGTTTAGGGGCTTATTTTTTCAAGAAGCCCTATTGTTTTTGTGCTGACAAACAAGACTTATGGGCTGGAGCTTATTAAAAAGTAGAAGCTCAAGCCCCTAAAAGCCCCATAAGCCCCGTGCCAAACACACCCTAACAACCCCTAACCAATAACAAGCACAAAGTTCAACCATTGCAGAAAACCAACCATATACTCAACAATCAAACAACTACGTGGTGCCATGGGCTCAGTCTCAACTCCAACCTGAGTACCAACCACAACAACAGGTTCAAACCGTTCAGCAACAATCCAATTACATTCCACCACCATGGGCACCAACTCCTGGCTATTATTGTAACCCATATGCTTCTAATTACACAACCACATCATATAACAATAACAGTTCTGCGGCTGGGACAGGGATGAATACATACATTCCTTCATATAGACTATTTGAAGATCTTAATGTTAATGGAAAGGTGAGGACAAGTGGTACACTAGGGACTTCTAGGCCATGTATGCTTGGTGGCAGAAAGTGAAAAGCCCAAAATTCAGGATAGTTTGGTTCGAAAATGAAGGTTTTTGCGGTTGCTCGATTTTCGAAAGCTATATGTTAGCTAAGAAATATAAATGTTGTCAATGATTAGGTATGATTTTGTGCCTGTGAATAAACTCCGATAATACCATGATTGAATAAAGATTTTTCATCATTATGTAATTTGATATTGGGCATCGAATGTAGCCGACTAGTTTTACCCAACTCGCCCATTTTATCACCATAGAATAAGTATCATCCAATCATTCCAAAAGGCAGTCATTTCCAGGTACTAAGCAAAGTGATTCAGAACATATACTGCTATTTGCAGTGAAAAAACCACCCATTTTAATAAAATTACTAAAAGTCAGAATGTGGAGTTAGCAAGAGTTTAAAACAGATAAAGAAACTCAAAAGTCCGTAAGTGTTGAAATTGTTCATCCATTAGGATAAAAAACAGAGAGCAAGACTATTTAAAGCAGAGGTGCACAAAGTCCGGGGTTAGACCGGGCCTACAAAAACCTGGGCTAGGCTAAGCCCCAGCCTTGGCAAAAAAACTAGGACTACTATGGCCGAATGAGGTAAACGGGATTAGCCTGGACTTTTCTGGCTTTTTTAAAAGTTTAGTTTTGTTTATTACTAATTAATTATTACATTTATTTAGCGCTATATAACTACTAATTTTGTATATATATTTGGGTAAAAATGAGTTATTGTTGTATTTTATAATATATAAATATAATGTATATACGATATTACCGTAGTTGTTTAAGTATCCACTGATAAAATGAATATATACTTGTATACGTACTTAATGAATTGAAAACTTTGTATATTCAAAAGGTATAAGTTACATAATATAGCAAGCTATATACGGAGTATTTTGTAAGAACAAAATATATGTAATAGACATATCATATAAGTAAAAACTAAAATATAAATATTAAAAACATGTAATTTAAAATAGGATCGGGTTTTTTTTTCCAAAAAGCCCAGGCTTTCGGGCTTTATTTTTATAAAACCAGGGCTTGGGGCCTTTTTTCGGGCTTAGCCCGGCCTGGGCCCGGGCCGGACCGGGCATTTTAGAATATATCCAGGCCTCTTTAGGACTTTCGGGATAGGCCGGGCTTTTTTGGGCTATTTCGGGCTATTTCTAGGCCCGGGCTCGGGCTAAAGCCCATATGTGCACCTCTAGTGTAAAGGGTGAATAACACACACTAAACCAAAGAAACTTCCAATAAAACGCACTAAACCAAATATACTTCACTTTACCGTCTCACGAGCAGCCTTCTTTTTTACCGAGGAGACTTAACGAATGTGTATCTTTCAACTCCCCATGGACCCATTCTATTTTTTTTTTTCTTCCTTTTTTCATGAAGGGGAGTTCAGGGCAGAATGTTTGGTTTATCTTGGTGGCGAGATTTCGTCAGCATAGATGGAAACACAGGCATCAGCGGCACCGGCTGCTAGTAATATTTGGTACGGGTGGAAGGCCAGGCAGCTTACAGATCCTAATTGGACCATGAATGTTGGTGAGTATCGAATGGTGGCCAGTTGTTCACCTTCAAGATTGAAGACTTTGATGAGCTGTTTAGCTGAACCGCTGGCTACAAGAGGTGCATGTCTGTGAATGGCTAGAGCCGTCAATGAGCCACGGTGAGAGTAGATGGTCAAGTAGGCATCACTATTATTTCTGATATCAAGGAATTGGATGTCTCCTGCTTGAGATGCACTCACGATCTGAAATATATATAACACAGTGGCACAAGGTAAAACCAGTTCAAAATAATTTCAATTTCAATTCTTATAAACCAGGTATGGCAACTTAGATGGGTCAAGTGGGTCTAAAATGGGTCACTTTGGGATTGAATCAAAATGGATAACTATGGTACAGGTTGAAGCAGGTCAGCCTCCATTGATATGCTTTTCTTTTGGTAAAATCTGGCATTTTAACAATGATACGTCTGTCATTTATGATTACAAATACTGTAAATTTAACTTTAACTTTCAATAAATAAATTCTAAGATTTTATGCAATAAGAATACACTTTAGGATACTTTTGACCTGTATGCACAGTTGACCAAAGTTTTTCTAAAGCTATATTTCTTTTATCAACCATTTGAACCGTTAGAGATAAAACACAACCTATATCGATCCATTCAACCATCAAAAGAACAAACAAATATAGTTGAAAGATGCTCTTTTACCTTTGCTGGATCAAGTCCAGGTTGAAAGCCGATTCCAACAACCCGTTCCATGCCACCAACTCCTTCTACGCCAAGAGCGTGCGGTCGGGTGACACAAACAAGCCTGGAAGAAGCAGAATGACAATTAAAACCTAGAATCATAGTTGTCAACTCGCGACTTGACTCGTGACCCGGAATCATAAATTTCAACTCATGAGTCGACTCGTAAGAGTCATAACACGTACACATATATAAAAATTAAACACCAATTATAGTGTCAACATATCTTATAGATACTAATTTTTCAAAGTTAATAGACAAGTTTACATGATCTACAAATCATAAGAAATTATAGTACATTTATCAAATATAAGTAAATTAATATAAACCAATAAGAATATATTGTGTATATATTACGCACACTTAAACAGTTGATATTTAAGTAGTGGTGGTAATTGAGTGGGTGCCGCTATTCTATAACTTGATTACTCAATCAGCTAACTCCCAACCGTTTCTTTAATCACAATCTCTTATAGTCTCTACATTAAGTTATCACTTAAATGTGCAATTTATATTTTATTCTCAAGAGAATTAGAGCGGTACAGTCCACAGTGAAGTCACCGACTGGCCAAATACACTACTGCTTAATTCAAAACAAGTCGAGTAATTTATTTTTCTATTGTCTTATCTTTTCAATATTAAATTAATAGTTAAGAGTCACGAGTCAACACGACGAGTCGATAGATGACTCGTAAGAATTAAAGCCATTTATGAGTCAGAGTACAAGTCATCTTGTTTTTCAGGACTTTTGACTTTTGACTCAACTCGTGACTCGAAAGAGTCTAACGACTATGCCCATAATTGAGACAATATGTAAGAGTCCACTCGTAAGAGTCTAACAACTCTGCCCAGAATTAATGAGACAATCTATCTGATATTTTTGTGAGTATGCATTCTAATGCAATGGCTACCAATAATTTGGTAATGGTGACCTTATTTGAACTTGTGTTTGTCAGCTGATTTCAATCAACAAGGAGGTAACTTTTCCAACTGTTACAAAGTAAATGCAATGATAGAACAGTGAAATTAGTAACATATATAATTTATTGGAAAATAGCGCAACATCAGATTTTTAATACTTGTAGATCACATAATATAGAATTAACTTCATTTATATCTTGAAGTGCTTACCCATCAGGTGTTCGAATATCATACAATCTAACAGAACCGTCCACAAAGCCAGCTGCGTATTGACCACCATGAACTTGAGAAGCGGCCTAAAACCAGGAAACAAAAGATTAGACATGCCAATGATTTTCCAACAGCGTACAGTTTACACACAAAACCGTATATAACTAATAAAACACATATCAAATAATATCAACCTATTGTCTATTGCCACATATACTAGTTGACTTCAAGAACTTGAAGATAATTATAATCTGATAAACAGCATAAAAGAACGATAGTTCTTTATATAGACCCAATTTTGAAAACATTAATCGATCTACCACAGTTGAAATGCTGCAATCTGATGCAAGAGTAATCGAACTCAGAAGTTGCTCTTTATCCAGGTCCCACACCATGGTCGATGCAATTTCACCGGAAGCATACTGCAATCATAAAATAAAGTTTCTTATTTAACAAGGAATCACAATGGGCCCTAAACAGATTATCAAAAGCTACAAAAGTATAGTAGGTGTCGGATGCAAAATCAATATGGGACCAAATTAAACACGTACGTTTAGGCGGCTCAAAATATGACCAGTAGACCCCCCACTTCATAAGTTCTAAATATAGTTAGAAAAACTATTTTTTCATAGATAATAGTCTAGATTTTTCTAAACGAAATGATTTAGGAGGTCATACCATATAGCCAGACTGCTGCTGCCAATCAACAACGGCACTCACACTTCTAACACCAGGTCTATGACCATGAATAGAGGAGAACGCAGTTACAAGTTTTTGTTTACCCCTAGAGGTGTAATCTTTCCATATGCGTACACTGCCATCACCTGCATTATTAAACACACCAAACGCAAATAATAAAAATAAAAACATTACAAAAAATACAGATATATCAGTACACATGAAGCTCGAGATGGTAAACTTACTTGAAGCAACAAGCAGTAAGCTTTCATCAAGCTCATTTATCATGCACAGTTTTGATATCCTTTTGTCAGGATATTCATGATTATTGAAACTGTTAAGTAATGTTGATTCTTCGTAATTCCATATCCTATAAATAAGAGAGCAATCCATCAGAGAATGTCAGTAAAGAGCAAATTGAGTTGAATATAGCAGTACATGATATTCCACAATCCTAATTAACAATCAACACAATGACACATTCCACTCAAAGAGACGGCGTTAACAAAGAGCAAACAACGATTCATTCTCGATTCCAATGCTACATTGGGAAAGTGTAAAATATAGGAATACCTTAAGACGTATGTAGATATATGTAAATATGTCATCACTCAAAAGTCGGAGATGGAGATTGACGAGGATTTTATTACCTTATAAAAAAATATTGCTAGAATAGTTTCAATTAGAGCATATGTAGGTTACATCTTCTAGGAACAATTACATAAGAATAGAAATCATTCTGGGAGTAATCTATAATGTTATACATCTATCGAAACAAGGCGCAGAAACAATCTGAAACGGTCTTTACTTGAAAAGCAAGGGCAATTCTACATACAAGCATTTCCCTCCTAAACCCTCACAAAGTTGTACGTAATTGTGCATCAGGTCATCCTATGTATATAATTAAGTATATTTCTAATTATGTAGTTTGCTAGTTAAGAAGCCCTAATCGGATATAAAGGCAAACGCGTCATAAATAAAGTAGATAACTAAAGTAAGTCAATGTACATGAATTTTATTCTACGTTTGTACAAATGGAGTAGATGCTAAACACAATCCGGAAAAAGTGTTAAGTGTATTCCGTACATGTGTTATCTATATCATGGTATCAGTTGATTTCCTTTTCATGCATGTGTATTATACAATGTATTTTATAAACTTAAGTACGAAAAAGTATACATATTCTTATATAGTTTATTTTGTTTTTGTATGTAACTATAGCTTAAATGTTCAGAATCATGATAATATTATACTCCAACTTCAATATGTAATGTTCCCAATACAGTAAAAGTATAAAAATGTAGATACCACTCCCAATCCCACAATACATGTCAACATCCATGTGATGTTCTTTACTTACCATTCAACATGTATCTAATTATTGAACTTTACACATTAAGATCAAGAAGCCATCTCCAAATACGTTTTCAGAATTTGATCTTTAAAATTTATATATCCTTGATATATAAGCAGCTTCAACTTTGGCCACCTGCCTTTTCATAAGCTCAATAATAAAGCTGGTTTAAGAGTGCGCCAAATAAACCAGACATGAAATATGAATGAATGGATGAATGAAAGAAGTACATATGTGCATACTAAAAAAGGAACCAACTATGTGGGCAAGGGCATGGCTTGGATCAGAAAAAGATCAAAAGTAAATAAAATGATTACTAAATCAACTATTTTCTAACACAAAATATATAACATATCTGCCTTTATGCATTTCATTTTTACCCAAACACTAGTTTGTGTCATCACAGGAACAATACGCCAACTTTTGTTGTGAAGCAGAAATGACTTTAAGGCTTATAGATCAGGAAGCTCCATTTTGATTATGGATTCCAGAAATAGTTTATAATAGATTCAAGAAATAGTTTACAATTGCTTGATGTTTTCGGGTATATATCATGAGAAAAATTTATCATCTATGGATGATTAATTAAACGCTCACAGTTTTCGCTCATTAGATTACAACCTTGTATGTTATCTCAACTATCAATAGACACATATACAAGACATGATTTGATAGCATTGATGGCACATCCACTATGGGGTACAACCTCTTGTACATATTGAAGGTATGCTATATTCATTCCCAACAAGCATTTTAAAATTTAGTACCAATTTGAAAATCTGAAAAACCCAACATTATTGTGCACCAAATCCTCACAAGAAACATATTGCAGTTCGTTACAGTTCGGTTGTATATAACCACAGTCTAAAAACACATTATATAGCAAACATCAAACTTCCCAGCAAGGAAAAGGAGTTTTGTATAAACAAAAATCATATGATCATCCAATGATCATCTTAAGCAGAAAGAATTCCAAATATATAAAGCAATCCATATGTCAAAATCAAATGGAAAATAAGAGCAGAATACCTGATGCATTCAGCCTCATCCGCAGCAACCACTATTGGTGAGAAAGGTTGCAATAAAGCTGTTTTAGCACCAGTCTCAAACTTTGTATCCCATCGAGCAATTGGATTATGAAGATTGCTACCAGCTGAAAATGTAACTGAGATAGCAATTAATAGATTAATGAAAATTATAAACTAATATCATAATAGGTATGTTGACCCACAAGAATGCTGGCACTTGGTGATGTGTTCAAGAGCAAATTTTTCTCGTTCTTCACGTCTAGCTAGAATTTCTTCAGTACCATCAGCTCCAGTAAGAAGCGGTTTTGAGAAATGGCTGCAACTCCAGTTATAAATGGTTGATTGAGGGAGAAAACTCCGTTCTGAAGAACCTGGAACTCCTGGAGAACTTAAAAGAGGGTCAGCTAGGCCTGAGTCCAACAGATGTGGTCTGAACTCAAGAAAGCAGACCCTTCGCATTCCTCCTATTCCCGTTAAGTAACTTGGCCTTGGAGGACTAACAGGAAGAGTTCTGAATGTTGTCAACGGATGACCTGTAAAAAATTTTGAAAAAGATTTGGAAGGGTGTAAAACTCAAAAGATGGTTTAGGAAAGTTATTAACCAGTATCACAAATATTGTTAGTGTGTACTGATTATCAAAGTAGTGCAACTTCATGTCGCAAAAATAAGTTTTTACCTTTTGGATAAATAGAGTCTGCCTCAAATTATCTGATTTATGGGAGTAAAATACTGACATGGATTATGTAAGAGTATAACAAAACTACTTACTAATAACCCCTTCTTTATACTCTACTTTGAGAGACTGAGAGGTTCTTTACCGTCATTCTACCAGTTATTATATTTAAATAGTCTTAAATTTTTCGATCACTCAACTATCTGATTATTGGATCATTCCAATTTCAAACAGCAGAAACTCGTTCAAAAGCTATATTGAACAGGATGATTATTTTACGAACAATCCGATTATGATAATATATATATATATATATATATATAAATATATATTTATCACATCCAAACACTTCCAGAGTTTATGATATCAATCATCTTCTGAGTTAAACCCATGTTAAACAAACAAATGACCATAACAAATGAATAATAATAGAAGTACCTCCTCCATTCATATCAAACCAAGAAGACGACCGAGCTAATCCAGCAAGACTATTGACAGCAGTTGAAGATTCTCCCACCCATACACCAGTGGTGGGTTTGACAGACTTTGTCACCACTTGTTCGATCCCGATAATGGAAAGAACCCGTCGACCCAGGCCTGAAATGCATGGTGAAGGATCCTTTGCTAGTGTACACATGGCGGAAACACATTGTGAATACAATGCATTGTCTAATTTCTGTGGTTTTGTATGGTTAACGACACCATTTGTAACACAGTCATTCAGCACGCCAGGATCCGAGTGCTGTGACGAATCATCCGAGAGTGGAGAACCGTGCATTATTCCAGATGTAGCAAGGGGGCTGCTGGAAGAAACTCGTCCATCTCTTGAAGCTGATTGGCTGTCACCGCCGACCCTCGATAGAGGACCGATTTGTGAATACTGATTAGGAGTAGTATAGCCACTAACTGAGCTCCTAATGGTAAAAGGCAAAGAACTCAGCACGGAGTTGGACTGTGGCTTCCAATACGCAGCAGCAGCAACAGATTTTAGATGTCTGTTGTGTCCAAACGCAAACCGCGCAAGAGCTGTAAAATTAAAAAGCCACTTATTTGAATGCAAGAGAGATTAAATTACCAATGCAAAAAACGAACAATAGACCATTAATATATGGGAAACGTACCTACGGCCAGCTCAGCCCTGACCAACGGGCTTCCATCTGAAACAACACTTAAAAGGCTCTTAACAATACTAATTTCAGCCCCAACTTTTTCATCATCATCACGTTCATCATCTCCAACATCTCTAGATGAATCAAATCCAACATCAAGTAAAGTGCCCAACGCAAAAACAGCAGAAGCCCTAACCTGAAAACATGCGTTTCAATTGTCAATGAAAAAATAGCAACTGCAGAATGCAACATCAAATAATTAGAGAAAGTGTAATGAACCTCGGGTTGGGGCTCAGATAACAGAAGTGAACAAACAGTAGGTGCATTAGCCTGCAAGCCTATTACTTGCGTTTCTGTGAAATCTTCCCATAGTTTTCCCAGACAAAGACATAGCCACTGTAAAAATAGTGGCTCGGTCTGTGCGTCATTCAGGGTAGCACCACCTTGAAGATGTTTCAGGCAGACGTGAATCAGGCTAGCCTCAATACAGGCTTCTTGACCCTTTCGGTATCCATCAACAATGACAGTCAAAACGAAAGCAGCCATAGTGCGTTGTTCGGGATAAGCTTCCACACTATCCAAAAATCTGATGAAATATGTATGGCCACCATCCTTCACCAGATCCACCTGGAATGACTGTCAACTAAAAACAATGACATCAGTAGTGGCCAGGAAAGCCGGATTAATAGCTTCCGTATTGGGTAATATTTAATGTCTAACAGATAAAATCAAACAGCCAATACTCTCCCGGGGTGTACTTTTAATGCATAAGATCTAAATCAATTTATTCAAATATTACATTACTACTGTAGTACTAACAGTTAGGTAATCATTTTTTATTTTAGTCGAAATCTTCTTAAATATAATATAAGAATTACCTTTGTCACATCATCGATCAAAATTGAAATTCAATCGACCAATCATTACTCATTATTTATTAAATCCCTCTTATATATTAAAAGAGGCACTGATTAGGCTAATCATCTTGTACTTAGCTTTCCAGGATTTAATATTGATTTGCAAAAAAATAGGAAGATTAATTATGTAATTACCATTTAGCCCATTTCTAATCTCCTCTCCTTTAAATTAAACTCCTTTCCTTTAATTAAATATATATATATATATATATATATATATATATATATATATATATATATATAGGGTAAGGTTCCAATGAGAACACTTCAAAAATAAGAACGGTAAGAACACTTCATAAATGCATAATTAGCCAACAAAATCATTAGATTCACACTCATACATCTCAAATATGTGTAGAAAAATTGATTAGAATAGATGCGAAGTTTCAGAAATACACAAAAATTGAAAAAACGATTGATGCACAATTATAGAGATAATCGTGCATCAATCGTTTTTTTCGATTTTTGTGCATCAATCGTTTTTTTCATAGTATCTCTAAGTTGTGCATTTATCTTATTCATAGGGCATATTGTAAGTGTATTGATATTTGTAACTGTTGAAATTTCTGGGAAAAAAAATCTTATTTTTTCTCATTAGATATTCTATAGAGACTTGGGGTGAGTTTTAGGTCACAATGACGCATGCAACACAATATGGTTGATAATCTGCTGTCTGATTTGAAGATGATTAGAACTACGTTTATCGATGGCATGTCAACTTGTGCATATGTTGTGTTCAAGGAAATCATAGGATATTGGTATATGCTAGCACTGAAAATAACATCTTGACTCAAATGCTTCTGGTCAGTCTTTCTTCCTTCGGTGACATGTATTCATTTTTAGTGTTTAGTCATGAACTTATTTTGGTGGTGATGTGAAAAAGGTGTTGTCATAAGTATTTTGAATATTTTTGTTTTGTACAGAAACTTACATGGTTGATTTAGATGGGCTTAACATTTAGTAGTTTGCAATTTTTTTCCAGTTTGACTTTGACTTATCGATTGGAACAAAGTGTTTTCTTTGATGGAAAATATCGTGTTATACGAAGACTAACATATCATGATATTGACACAAAGAATGGGCTTTTTAGAATTATAACAAGAAAAACGCATGATGTAAGTAATTTATAGGTCAAAATGAGCAGAATTTGTTGCCTAGATGTTGCCTAAATGGACTTTTGTATTAAATCATGTTTAAGCCCGTGAATTCGCGGGTTATGATCTAGTACTTTTTAAAAAGTAAAACAAAAATTATCCACCATCAAATCCATTGGTTATTTTTATTATGCCCAAATACTTTAATTGTTTTTTGTAATTTTCAAAGGCCTACGAATTAAATAAAGTGTTGTAATAGGAGAGAAATTATCTCCACGCAATTAGGAGGTTCTAATTTTTCTGGGATTGATCGAGAGATTCTAGGATGTAGTTATATGATTTTGCTAGGACTCTAGATTTCCATTAACTTTTATATACTATCACTAGTTTTTATGCCCGTGCGATGCACGGCTAATAATTATAGGAAGATGAAAAAGATTGGGGATATGTATTTGTATAGTCAAGTATACATAAATAACTGAACTAAGCACCTACGTATTGATATATTACAGTTTAGAATGAATGTAAACCCTAACACTATACAAACAACATGATGTCTGGTTCATCGAAGTGATTCTACAAATTAATAATGAGTGATAGTGATCAATACCTTAATATTATCGAATACCGAACTTTAATGAAATGACATATCAAAACCCGTATTAGTTTTAACCTGTTCGACGCACGGGATGATTCATGTTCAACAATTCTCGATATTAATTTGCAGAAACAATTTATCTTATATAAACAACACAAAACAACAATGAGCATGTTGATAAATCACGTGAATGATGAGTAAAATATATAATTATAAAAAAATATTTAGTTAGAAGATAAACTAATCATCTAGAAAGCAAAGAGTAGGCAATGAAGTTTTTTCTTCATGATCACCTACTGATGAGCTGCTCTCCGTTACTTGTTCATTAAACTGGTCAAATTTATCATGAAAACATGTAGAGGGTAATAAGATCGGAATTCATATAAATCTTTAATTTTTGAAGATTAATTATATAGAAATATATATTAGGAATAGATATCAAGTGAAACAAAAACGCCTATTATTTATTTGTTGGAATCTACGTGTTATAATTTTTTTTTAAGAGTTTAATAGCTAAAAAATAGGTGGGTTTAGAATTTTTTCAATTTGAATGACACATAGGATTTTTTAGGAAGCTAAGGTGATGACACCTAGGATTTTTGCTTAGTTGTCAAAAGAATAAATATGACATATAGGAAAGAGGTTATCCTCTATTACTTATATAAGTAGATTATATTATCTTATATTGTTACCCTTATAAAGAATAACGAAAACAAAACGTGATATGTCACAATACTTTAAGATTATAGGTTAATTTTTCTTACTTTCTTATTTTCATTATTTTTGGTTCATTATCAGCTTAATGATAATTTGTATTTGACAACATAAGAGATATATTTACGGATTCATTTACGTTATTAGTATAAACTAGTTTAATCCATACAAGGAAAACATGATTATGATGTTTCATTGAGGTTGTTCTTGACACTACACTTTTATCTTAAGGGTACTTAGATGTGCATTTGAAAAGTAATTTCAGAAATTAATAGATAAAATAACCAAACTTAACAATCTTATGAATTATGGTAACAAGGTTGTGACAGTTGTTCCTCATAAGTAAATATAGTAAATCTTTTAAAAGAACTTGAACCATTCAACTTTAAATTTTGTTGAGCACTTTTGAATTTATATATGTTCCTATGTGTCATTTGTTATTTACAAGTTCATAGAGGTGGTTTATAACTGCTGCTTTGTATTTATAGCTTTATTGTTTGTGATTGATAGCTTATCTAACCTTCTTATACTTTTAATTTGTTCATGCATGCTTGTATTATACGGAGTATTTTTTTTTAATTATATGTTGATTGACTTATTTTGAGTGTTTCAGTTACAACTGTATTGTCTAGACATTCAAAATTCGTACACAAAAATTATATTTGTAAATCAAATACAAATTCAACGAGTACTAGATATAAGTTTCCATGGGCCACCCGAAGAAAATGGCACCAAAAATAACTAGATTTGGGCTAGAAACCGTTTTGACCCATTATCTAACCTGCCCAACCGGACAAACTTGTACCTCTAATCATATGTAACCTTGAAACTTTAATGCTAGAGAGGATGCACATAACAGTCAATGAACATGTAAGGTTCTTGTAGCTTACCTTATCAAGTGCTAGGATCTTTGTCCAGATGAACACGAGAATTTGTCGAATCTCAGGCGTAGTGGTTTGCAATAGCTTCAGAACATATGGAAAAATTCCAACTGACAAGGCCTAAAACAAAAAATAAGTTGTCACTATCTGATAATTCAATATGATATACCATAAGAAGCATGTTACATGCCGATGATAAACCTACCAGATCAACAGCCCATGAACCCATATCAAGAAATCTTCCAAGAAGCACAAGAGCACGAAACCTATGGCATTGACTTAATAAGACCTGAACCATAGAACATTTTAAATAGCCAGCACTTGCTTTAGACAAATCCAAGAAACACAAGTGAACGGATAAAAACAACATTACAAATACCTGGAGAACAATAGGCAACTGCTCAGGTGGTTTTTTATGTTCAGACCCATGATCAAGCCACACCTCAAATGCAGTCAATTGATCCGTGAAAAAAGGACTTGGCTGTGAAATAATTAAAAAAAAATCACATTGAAGATTTAACAGTAGTTGTGGGCAAATTTCAATAGAAAACCAATTTGATGATGTGAATTACAGACCTGGAATTCCGCATTAGGATCCTCGAGCAATGTTGGAAGCTGAGAAACACAGATTTCAGCGGCCATGTCCCATGCATCCCTGTAATGCGCATGATAATAGGAAGTCAAACAGCTATAATAATCATCATGAATTATAACATCAGAAAACATCATGTGCCTACCACATATGGTGTTGATGAGTTGGAGGCAGCATTGGATAAGATACAGGAGAACAATTTGCAGAACGCATAATTCTCTCTGCAAGTAAAAAGTTCCGAAACAAGCTAGTAACCAACAGATCTTGCCTGAATAATCTCTGAAACAAATCTGCAAATTATAAAAATCGAGTATTAATTTCAGCTATCAATCCTAAAAATAAAGAGCTTGAGGCCCAAGAATAAGAGTATTGTCAATACCATGGGGAAGAACACTCCAGGCGATTGTGTTTGTAACTGCAGTAAAAATCCAATTCAGTTCACCAAGAAGGGTCTTACGGTCAGTTTGACGGCCAGGTATTCTGTCTATAAGTGAATAATCAAGTGACTCGTGTATTAACGAACGAGTGCAGAACCTGGGGAGTTGCATGAAAGCAGAATGTCAGCAAGCAAAAAGTTGATCTTAGATATATTTGTAACTTAATTTCAGGTGGCAATTTCGACCCACATAATTCATTAATTCGGGTTATGTTTTATCTTTAACGGGTAAAATAGTGGCTAAAACGAACAGGCCAAACAGGTTAAAATTCACCCAAAGTGAAAGATCTCTTGATCCATTAACTCAAAAGAATTAGATTACTATCGAGACTACACAATCATTGTAAATTGTAGTCATCTTTTTATTGAAAGTATAGAGTTATGGGACAAAAGTCGGGGTAAAACCCAACCTGGCCCATTTCGACCCGTGCCAAGAATTACGATTCAAAACCCTTATGACCTGTTACCCAACTGCACATTTTGTCACAGGGTGATGTGTACACCACCAAAATTACTTTGTAAATCACCAAAACTTTGTAAACCGAAGTTTGTCTTGATTGTTTAGGTGCTGTACAACGTACAAACCCTTTTGCCACCTCTAAGGTTAATAAATTATCAAACTATTAGAGAGTAACTAGATATAAATGTCACCATCTCAATGCGATCTTGATGGGAGTTGTAAGGCAGGATGTGAACACATCAGCAGGGAACTCATGACTTCGTGGCAGGGTCTCATGTGCTTCACAAGCAGCAAGTAGAATACAGTCTCTTGGTCCAGTTCCAGAAGAACTTGATGGAGTCCAATTCTGGAGCTGGATATCAAAAAGAAGCAAGTGTTAAGCTGGTGTAAAAAAGATAATTATATTAGCAAAATTAAGATACCTCTATGAAGGCATTGACAATCATCCCTGCAGCAGAACAATCAAAAACATATATCGAGGGGGTCTTCAACCACGAGTCAAGTTCACTGATAGGCAACGGGATATACTGTGTATAACTCTACAACATTCGACAAGAATAAACATTTTTAATCAGTCAAAACTAAATTTAGAAAATGTATGATAAGGCTACAAGATTTTAAAAAGGAAAAAGAAAGAATAATATATTACCCTGTTAAAAAACCAAATTTCTCCATTGGCAGTTGGCTTAGGTACACCATGACCATTGTAATGAAATAAAACCCTTTCAGATTTGGCGTATTTGCGACATGTAGTACAAAGTTTCTTCACTTCTTCAACAGTAGGATCTAACTGAATCTTGTAATTGGCCTGTTCAAAGTTTTAAATTCAGATAACACTTGTATAGAAACTTACGGCGGTTGAACAACAAGCAACAATCTCACCTTTGGTTGCCACCTTTCATACTGAAGACTCAATGTTTTACCAATTGTTTCAAGAGCTTTTTGTGGAGCCATAGAGAATGGATCTGAAACGAAAATGATGAACATACATTTTAGCCAAATAAAAAGAAATGTGAACATCAAAATTATACCTATCCAGCACTCCATTCTGGCACAAGGTGAAATTTTAATAACATCAGGTGGATCCACGCTGATATTTAAACATAGAACAAGAGCAACACATCCTGTTTTCATCTGCAAATCAAAAAAGGATTTTACAACAAACTAGAAAGTAAATAAAATATACACAGCTCCTTCGTGAAAAAATTATCCGAGAAGGCCAGAATCTTCAAATTAATGTCATCAAAATATAATCACAACATAAATATTAGTCAGCAAGGCTTTGATAGTTGATGCTTATTTCAAAAAACATAATGTTTCTGTTTTATTAATATATCTGCACAATGTCCTACCGATATACAAGTGTATCACACTCTAGGACTGTACATTCAACATAAATATATTCACAATTTCCAAATATCATAATGTACGTATTTTGCATGTCTATAGTCTAACTTTATAATACAAAATCAAAAATGTCAGCATATCAAAAGGCGAACACTAAGAAATATGGTCCATATGTTTATAACAAGTAGTGTTATTGCCTGCAGATAGATATTGTGTAATAACTGCAAGATTACTTTCAGAAACTTAAAAGACGCACTCCAATATCTTCTAAGATCTTCAGACCAAGTATGCATATCTATCATTAATATAAAAAATACAAAATCTGGTACATTGATGCTTAATCATTTATTGCAACATTTCACTTCTTTGACACCAGAAATATATTATCTTTGTCCTTTTAGCAACTGATGATAAACTTTTCCACAATGCTTAAAAGCATCACAATGAGAAACGAAATAGTCACTTTCTATACACATGCATATTTTACACTGTGCTTCTACATCAACACCTCAAATGTCACATCATGTTCAACCAGTTCAGTTTAACTTAATCAAACATATTTAGATCCCAAGGTGTTTCTGCATAACCTTCTACATATAACATATTTCTTGTCAATCAACATGATATCATTGACGGAAAGGTTATTTCATGTAGTGCCATCTTACAAATCCTCAAGAAGTTACCGACGATTACAGGGAGAAAAAAAAACAAAGACTATATGAGTTGACAATTACCCTCGGCAACGGATTAAGAGAAGGCATAAATCTTGTCTACATTAAACTTCACACTAGCTACTATATCATCAATTAACAAAATTTTTACAATTTATTACATTTTCACATTATGCAAAATCTGTTTGATCTCACAAACTTACCAAATCAGTTCACTCAGGTACCCCTGTGCCTTTTCCACATTAAATATTACATAAAAATCCTTCTTTTCTTTGATCAAAAACGTCAATTTACCAGTCAATATAATGGAGCTCACAAAATATAGTTCACCAACACTTGTAAAACCTAAAATACTAAGGCTTCACAATACAATTGCATATACATAAACTACAGCAGGCAACGATAGTGGTCAAGCTCTCGATATAACTAATACAAATGTACAAACATATTTCCATTTTTCTTTGGCAATCATTTAGTACCTACAACTGAAACTAGCAACATAGATTCACAAGATATCCCATAGTTACGAGTCAAGTTTTATCCAGCTATAACCAAATTGAGAAACCAACTCTGAAGAAATTAACTACCAATAACCACGCAAAAAAAGATAAAAATTATAATTAGTGATATTTACACCCTTTGTACATATAAAAAAAAATTAACTTTCTGCTATTGCAACTATTAACTACAACATTGCCGTTTTAACTTCTACAGTTATCATTATTGTAATATTAACAACACACAATACTTTCTTAGTGTAGCCTCAAAAAACATAAATCTCCTTAAATAAAAACTCTAAAATGAACTCCTTTTACGATATGGTGGCAAGCATACACATTTACAGATTACCCTACTCATTCTAATCAGTATTCAGTTAAAAGCTAACATGATCAATACAAACAAATCATTAATCTAGTTAACTAGCACATTATCTCTTAACTACATAAACTCCAAAGTAGATGAATTATCACAATTACTTACCCGGTCTTTAGGCCGCCATTTTGAAACCAACCCGCTTTCAGCAGGACCGGACGGAGTACAAGCTTCAAATGCATCATGTCTCAGCTCAGACAAAACAATATTTCGAGGCAAATAAGCCATACTTGTAGCTGCAATCCCATTTCCATTTCCAACTCCGTAACTAGTCGTAGTAGCAACAGTTTCGGAATCTTCCCTATCCCTATCTCCATTATCATTCACAATCACATCTTGAATAACAACAACATTCGAATACTGCGAAGAATGATTCGAATAATGACGATTAGAAACAGCAGTAACAAGTGAAGAAGACTGTGATTGTGAAAACCTAGACTCCATTAAATCACCCAATGCCATTCACATTCTCAAATCAAATCAAATCAAAACAAACAAACAGCTTTTAAGCCCTAGGTTTTAGGTATCATGAAATCGGTAAAACCTAATCAACAAAGCTGCTAAAGCAGGTAGAGTACATAGAAGTTACATACATTCGCATCATATCATATATATAATTATAATCATATATAGACGCCGATGGAGTAGCACACTTTTTGAAGCAGCCAACGGCCCGCATTAATTAATTGATGAGTCATGATTGTTGCGTGTCTGGGTTGAGCTGGAATCCGTTTGTTATTTGATTTGATTTTCGTTTCCATCAAAAATCAAAAACCAATGATTAGCATGAAGCAGTCAATCATTAAACAGTCTGAAAAGGTGAAACTGATTTTGAACTGCAACGGTACGATAATGGTACTTTGAGTGAGAGGACACAGGACTCAAAACTGGTTATAGATTAAAATTGATTTAAAATTTGGAAAAAAGAATGAAATATATTCTTAGCTATTTATGTTTATCAATTGACATTTAACGTTTTTTTGCTTTAAATTTTAATGTTTCAAAGTACATTTTATTTTATTTGATGTAAGGTTTTATTTATTAAGGCAGAGATGAATGAAACAATGGTTATTCATTTTAGTGAAATTCTTATTATTAGTTAACATGAAGAAAGTGTAATCCATTAAAATAATCTAAAAAATAAGCAAATATTGATAAATTATTTGTTGGTCAATGCTTTCTTAGTGAAGAAGAAGCATTTGCTTATTATCAAAATTATGCAAGAATGAACGGGTTTTCGGTTCGAAAAGGAAGATTTGTGAACAAGAATGTGAGAATGAATAGGGGTGAATTTTTTACTTTTTTTTGTCATCGTGAAGGAAAACCGGATGTTAAATTGGTGAATTGCTTGAAACAACAAAGAAATCGGGGTTCCACACGGTGTGAATGCAAGGCCCATATGCGTATAACTATAAGAAGAATTAATGAAATTTTTCTAGAGGAGTGACAAGTCACTTGATTTGTTCTAGAGCATAATCACGTCTTATTGTCTACACGTGAGGTTCGTTTTCTTCCCTCTTATCGTAGTATTACATTAAAAGATGAAAAACGAATTCTCATGTTAAAAGGAGGGTTATCGGTTAGAAAAATCATACGAGTCACAGAACTTGAAAAAAAAAAACGTTAAACATGGAGTACTTTCTTTTCTTACAAAGGATGTTTATGATTTTATCTCTAAATTTCATAAAGTACACTCACAAAATGATGCAAAAGATTCATTGGAGTATTGTAAAAATGCAACAAGCAAAAATTCTAACTTCCAACATGTATTTACAATTGACTGTGAAAATAAGTTAGAACATATTTTTTGGTCACATGCTCATTTTTTTTTATTGGTACCGAAAATATGAAGATGTTATGATGTTTGATATACTACGTACAAGGTAAATTCATATGACATACATTTTAAAGTGTTTGTTGGCATTGGCAATCATGGAAGAACTATATTACTTGGTTGTGCTCTTCTCCGTAATGAGACAACCACCACATTTCAATGGCTTTTTAAAATAATATTCAAATCTTATCTTAAGTTACTTTATCTTATTATAACATTTTCGATTTCGATGTTATAATCTCAGAAGTAAAAACATAGGCATATATCAAACACATATTGAAGTAGAAGTAGAACATCACGCTGCATTTGGACGTATTTGAATTCATAATAAAGCACCATGCATTATGCAACAGATTCTCATTTTGTCATATATTATTTCCAAAATATTAAAATACTTATGAAAAAATCACCAAAAACGATTTTGACCTAGGCAATTAAAAGCGAGATGCCATTCACCAAGCATGCATTTTGTATATGGCATATCAGCGCTAAATTTAGTGGTTGGTTTACTTCGATCTTAAGAGGTGAATTTTCAAATTGGTGTTCGGAATTCTACAAGTTGTATAGTTAGACACCGTTGAGGAGTTTGAACAAAAAATGGCCTTTCTTCTCGTACATGCCTAAGTCAATTTATTAGACAAGCAAGTAGTAGGAAATATATATCTATTCTTATTTTCTATTTATTAACTTAAAGTTTTTGATAGGGATTTTATAGGTGGATCTTGCAATAGAAGATGTTAAGCAAAATGCCAAAATCAAATGCATAATGGATCGTTCTAGCTTGAGATCAAACTCACCACTAGAAAAGCAAGGGTATGCCTTTTTTACTCCATTTTCATTCAGAATGTTTCAAGACCAGTTACAAAAATCGTTTCAGTATTCGGGTTCAAGTAGAAACCAGCCTGCAACAATTTCATTGTTACATGTCATAAAGTAACCGACTTCTTAAGGTGTTTTGGGACGGTAAGGTCGGTAATTGTAGTTGTAAAACTTTGAGTTCGTTGGAGTACTTTGTTGTTATGTATATATAGTGTTTTTGTCCACGAGGGTTGCTTTGAAATACCTTCTACTTATTAGCTTTCACGGTGGAAACGAGAAGACGGTCAGTTTGATGTGACAGTACGTGGAAACGAATTATGTGGATACGTCAACTTTGAATAATGTTAAAAGCGTTCATTTCTCAACTGATTTGGTTCAGTGCCCTCTGCATTCATTTTACCTTCACATTCATTTTAGCTTATAACCACAAACTTCTTTAATATCACTATTTCGTATTTTAGTATATAATTTATTAGTCTCAATATATACACTGAACTAGTTAATAGAAATGGTCACGATTTCGTTTTCCGGTTTTTCGAATATTTGTCCTCCTATGTATACGCATTTCTGTTCTGATACACCATTCTTTTTGTTCTTTGAATATTGCACCAAAATATGTCCTGAAACCTTTTTTTCTGCCATCAAAATTCCATAAAAATAGCCCATTTTTTCTCCTTTCATTTCACATTTCCGTATAAACAATAAAATCCTGTAAGATTTCGGTTCTAACATCAATCACTAAACAAAATTTGTAAATTAGAAAACAAGAAAAATAAAGCAAGATGATGCCCATGCTGCCATTTTCACCACCACCTTCTGTGGTTAATGCATATGCTAGAGTTGATAAAGCCACAAGTGAATTCTTAAATTGTCCAGATTGGAGAATTAATATTGGAATTTGTGACACCATCAATTCTAAGCCTTGGTATTGTTATCTTTATGAAATATATCATCAATATTCATCTATGTTTAATAATGGCTGTCTTTAATTTTTGCAAATATTGTTTTCGGTTTTTGATATGCTTCATATTTTGTGTTATATTTGAAGGTTTCGTGTGTGTAATTGTATGATCGTTAAGATAAGATGGATAGATTGAGTTTTCAAATTTTTACAGAAACTATGATTTGTTGATCCTTAATTTGCTATTGAAAGATGGTACAAGATTATGGTATAAATTTATGTTCATTGATGACTGATGCGTTGATGATTTGCTTTAGTGAATATTTGCCACAGAAAGAAAGAAAAAAAATTGGTCTTTTTCATTGTCTATGATTTCAGGCTTGCAAAAGACTACATTAAAGCTGTGAGAGGTAGATTACATCACAAGAATCCAAATGTGCAGCTACTTTCTTTAACAGTATGTCATCTCTTATGTTTATGAAACTACGGATCAAACCATATTTTATCTTGCATACTATTACATCAGATTGCTCATTCTAATACTTTTTGTAAACTTTGTGGAGTGTAGCTTTTGGAAACAATTGTAAAGAACTGTAGCGAACACATTCATGTCCAAATGGCTGAGAGGAAAATGCTTCATGAAATGATCAAGATTGTTAAGAAAAAGGTTTTAAGCTTCTCCTTTTGTTATAGCACTAAAAGGATATATATACATAACGAATGGTCGAATGTGAATTTGAAGTATATGGGCTCATGGGAATCTGGTTTATGCAGACGCATATGCGTGTAAGGGAGAAAATTTTGGTACTAATTGATACTTGGCAAGAAGCGTTTGGTTGTCGAGGAGGAAAAGTAACTTCTCAATATCAGCGTGCTTATGAAGAACTAAGGGTAAGTACTCTATGACAATTGAGGTGCCTCATTGAATGTTTTATTTATGCTCTTTGGTGAGTATATGCATTTTTTCTCTGATAATAAGTCATCCTTTTTAGTCAATTATTTAATTAGTAATTTTCTTTTTGGCGGTTAACATTTTATTTTGTATATGTTAATGAAACAGCGGTTTGGAGTAGAGTTTCCCCGCCGATCACCAAATACAGTTCCTGTCATCACACCTCCAGTTAGCAATGGAGGTGCCAGTTCCTCATCAAGGCACGAATCTACCGAGAACGTGAGGTATGTTTACTGTAGAGGTGGAAAAATGGGAGGGACAGATTCGGGTCAGAATATGGCTCCAAATTTTCACTTTGAATAAAAAGGTTTAGAAGGGTTTTGCATTTAAAATACACGTAGGATGAATTTGAATCTGTTTCACCTATTTGGCCCATAATGTTAATATTTCTTTTTTAAAATTACACATTTGAGTTGTTAGAAATAGATGATAACCTGAATTGACCCATTCATACATATAATCAATAGCTAAATCTAACTAACTTTTTGACTACTTAGTTTGTCTACTTTGGAGTCTATGAGGAATGCTTCGGATCTTTTATCTGAAATGTTACAAGCAGTCGACATAAAAGACCGAAAGGTATTGTTGAGCGTTCCAAATTTATATATGTCATTTATATGTTATCGATATACCAGTTAGTTACAGTGGCAAGATTTCCAAATTTATATATGTCGTTTATGTGTCATGGATATACCAGTTAGTTACAGTGACAAGATGGGTGGGTAACCTGGGTTGGGTTACAGACTCACCGTTTCAAACCGACACAACAGGTCCAGTCTCTCTCCATTTGTGTTTACTTAGTTTATATCTGTCCAGGCTGTGAAAGATGAAGTTATCGTTGATCTTTATAACCAATGCCATTCGAACCAGAAGAAAATGGGACAAATATTATCTACAACAACGTACGTTACTACTCAATATTTAAACAGCTCGAGGTATGTTTTTTGAAGGGAACAAAGTCTAAAATGTGTGTGCTTGTGGCAGTGATGAGGAGATTCTTCATCATGGGATTCAATTTAATGATGAAGTGCAATATATCATCGAGAAGCATGATGCTATTGCCACTGGTTCTCCAATTCCTATGAAACCGCAGAGTTTGATGACTACTAAGCCACATGACAAACATATTGAAAGTAAGGAAGTCAGCCCAAAACAAAGTGTTGTAGGCTCTTCATCAACAGTTTCTTGTTCAAGTAGTGAAATACAAGAAGAGCAAAATGATTCTTCTTCAACAACTAGTCGGTTAGTTCAAAAATCGAATCCCTCACTCTACTTTTCTTAGTTTATTTTAGCTCATTTGTTAGACAGGTGGCAAGATGAACGGGTCAAGCGGGTTGGGTAATGGGTTGAAATGGGTCATATTTAGGTATGGTTGGGGCAGACTGGATTGATCCCCTAATTTCCCCAAACATAAATATTAATGTGTTAGTTATGAGTTATGACTGCAACAATACAAAACTTTGAATGATAGGTGGTGTGCTTAAAAAAATACACATTGGGTGACTTTCAACCTGTTCCCCTCTTTAGCTACATTTTTCATACTGTGGTCGATGGAGGACGTGTATTTGACTAGTGGTGAAACTGTAGTCCTTTTTTTTTTTTTAATTTGCAGGTACAAGGAAACACGAACTGTTACGTCTCAAAGCATAAAAAAAGCTAGCTCGGATCCATCTTTGGCTATGGCTCTGGTTCCATCTGAGCCACTACCGCAAACAAACAATAAATCAACAGAAGAAGACATGATTGATCTTTTGAGCCTTGCATTGTCACCAGCCATGCCCTCCACATCAACAAGCCCTAACCAAACACAAGCTCAAGGATCAACCATTGCAGAAAACCAACCATACACTCAACAATCAAACAACTACGTTGTGCCATGGGCTCAAACTCAACTCCAACCTGAGTACGGACCACAACAACAGGTTCAAACCGTTCAGCAACAATCCAATTACATTCCACCACCATGGGCACCAACTCCCGGCTATTATTGTAACCCATATGCTTCTAATTACACAACCACATCGTATTACAACAACAGTTCAGCAGCTGGAACAGGGATGAACACATACATTCCTTCCTATAGACTATTTGAAGATCTTAATGTTCTTGGAAACGTGAGGACAAGTGGTACACCAGGAACTTCTGGGCCAAGTATGCTTGGTGGCAGAAAGAGAAAAACCCAAAATTCCCAATAGTTCGGTTAGAACATGACAATTTTTGCGGTTGCTTGATTGAACTTGTTTGAAAGCTATATGTTAGCTAGGAAATAAAGATGATGTCAATGATTATGATTTTGTACCTGTAAATAAACTCTGATAATACCAGGATTGAATAAGTAAAATTCATCTGTAAGTAATTTGATATTAGGCATCGCATGTAGCCGATAAGTTCTTCTTACCAAAACATCATGTTAATGTGTTAACCCAACTCGCCCATTTTAACATCATTAATGAACAAGTTAGTAGCATCCAATCTTTCCAAAAGGCAGTCTTTTCCAGGTACTAATCAAAGTGATTCAAAACATTTACTGCTCTTTGCAGTGAAATAACCACCCATTTTAATTAAATTACTAAAAGCCAGAATGTTGAGTTAGTTAAAGTATCAAACAGATATAGAAACTCAAAAGTCCTCGAGTGTTGAATTAGTTCACCCATTAGAATAAAAACAAACTCAAAAAATTCAACATAATCACAAAGAATTTCAATTATATATAAATGCAAAGATTTTTAAAGAGGGGGAGAAGGGGCATTTTTACAAATTAGAGAGCAAGACTGTGTAAAGGGGGAATAAAACACACACTAAACCAAAGAAACTTCCCAGAGGATGAAATATTTACACCATTTTTATACCTATGTATCATGTTATTTGCTGAAGCCTCCACCAAATATACTTCACTTTACCGTCTCACGAGCAGCCTTCTTTTTTACCCAGGAGGCTTAACGAATGTGTATCTTTCAACTCCCCATGGTCCCGTTCTGTTTTTTTTATTTTTCCTTTTTTCATGTATCAACCTCGGACCTCAGGAGGGGAGTTCAGGCCAGAATGTTTGGTTTATCTTGGTGGCGAGATTTCGTCAGCATAGATGGAAACACAGGCATCAGCAGCACCGGCACCGGCTGCTAGTAGAATTTGGTACGGGTGGAAGGCCAGGCAACTTACAGATCCTATTTTTTGGGCCATGAATGTTGGAGAGTATCGAATGGTGCCCAGTTGTTCACCTTCAAGATTGAAGACTTTGATGAGCTGTTTAGCTGAACCGCTGGCTACAAGAGGTGCATGTCTGTGAATGGCTAGAGCCGTCAATGAGCCACGGTGAGAGTAGATGGTCAAGTAAGCATCACTATTATTTCTGATATCGAGGAATTGGATGTCTCCTGCTTGAGATGCACTCACGATCTGAAATATCAGTGGCACAAGGTAAAACCAGTTCTAGATAATTTCATTTTCAATATTTTATAAACCAGGTATGGCAGATTAGACGGGTCAAGTACTTAAGTGGGTCTAATAACGGGTCACTTTGGGATTGGATCAAAAGAGATTACTTTGGTACAGGTTGAAGCAGGTCAGCTTGCATTGATATGATTTTCTTTTGGTAAAATCTAGCATTTTAAAATGATTAGTCTGTCATTTATGGTTATTGGTTACAGATACTGTATATTTAACTTTAACTTTTCAATAAATGAATATAGAAGATTTTATGCAATAAGAATACACTTTAGGTTACTTTTCCTGTATGCACAGTTGACCAACTTTCTTTAAAGCTATATTTCTTTTATCAACCATTTGAACCGTTTGAGATAAAACACAACTAAAATCAATCCATTCAACCATCAATAGAGCAAACAAAAATAGTTGAAAGATGTTCTTTTACCTTTGCTGGATCAAGTCCAGGTTGAAAGCCGATGCCCACAACCCGTTCCATGCCACCAACTCCTTCTACGCCAAGAGTGTGCGGTCGGGTGACACAAACAAGCCTGGAACAAGCAGAATGACAATTAAAACCCGGAATCATAAATTTCAACTCAAGAGTCAACTCGTAAGAGCCATAACACATACACATATATTAAAGTTAAACACCAATTATAGTATCAACGTCTTATAGATCCTAATTTTTCAATATTTAATTGAGAAGTTTACATAATCCACAAATAGAAAGAAATTATAGTACATTTATCAAATTTAAGTAAATGATTAGCAAATTTGAGTAAATTATTATACACCAATAAGAATATATTGTGTATATACTACGTACACTTAAAAAGTTGGAATTTGAGTAGTAGTGGTAATCGAGTGGGTGACGCTATTCTAAAATTTGACTACTTAATCAGCCGTAAACTCTCTAACCGTTTTTTTAATCACAATCTCTTATAGTCTCTAACTTAAGTTATCACTTAAAGGTGCAATCGTTGTGTATAATTTTTATTCTCAAGAAAATTAGAGTGGTACGAGTGTCCACGGTGAAGTCACCGACTGGCCATATACACTACTGCTCAAGTCAAAACAAACTCTAGTAATTTATTTTTCTATTGTCTAACTTTTTCAATATTACACTACAAGTTTTTCTGTCTTTTGACTCGTAAGAGTCACAAGTGAGCACGACGAGTCGATATATGACTCGTAAGAGTTTAAGCCATTTAAAAGTCAGAGTCCACGTCGCCTTGTTTTTCAGGACTTTTAAGTTTTGATTCAACTCGTGACTCGTAAGAGTCCAACAACTATGCCCATAATAAATGAGACAATACGTAAGAGTCTAACAACTATGCCCAGAATTAATGAGACAATCGATCTGATATTTTTGTGAGTATGCATTCTAATGTAATGGCTGCCATAGTGTTGAAGAAAAATAAGTATTGGCGACCTTATTTAAATTGTGCTCATCAGCTAAAATCAATCAACAAGGAAGTAACTTTTCCAACAGTTAAAATTGATAGAACAGTGAAATTTGTAACATATAAAATTTATTGGGAATATAGCATAGCATCAGATTTTTAATTCTTGAAGTTCACATAATATAGAATTTACTTCATTTATATCTCGAAGTGCTTACCCATCAGGTGTTCGGATATCATACAATCTGACAGAACCGTCCACAAAGCCAGCTGCGTATTGACCACCATGAACTTGAGAAGCGGCCTAAAACCAGCAAACAAAAAATTAGCAGATTTTCCAACAGCGTACAATTTACACACAAAACCATATATAACTAATAAAAAACCTATCAAATAATATCAACCTATTGGCTATTGCTGCCTATACTAGTTAACTTCAAGAATTAAAAGATAATATAAATCTGATAAACAACATAAAAAGAACGATAGTTCTTAATATCAACCCAATTTCGAAAACATTAATCGATCTACCAGAGTTGAAATGCTGCAATCTGATGCAAGAGAAAAAGAACTCAGAAGTTGCTCTTTATCCAGGTCCCACACCATGGTCGATGAAATTTCACCGGAAGCATACTGCAATGATAAAATAAAGTTTCTTATTTAACAAGTAATCAAATTGCTACTGGGTCCTAAACTGATTATCAAAAACTACAAAAGCATAATAGGTGTTGGATAAAAGATCAATATGGGACCAAAAAAAATATGTAAGTCTAGGCAGCTCATAACACGACCAGTTGACCCACCACTTTATAAGTTCTACTGATATTGTTAGAAAAACTATTTTTTCTGAAATAATAGTCTTGATTTTTTGGAACAAATTGATTTAGGAGTTCATACCATATAGCCAGACTGCTGCTGCCAATCAACAACGGCACTCACACTTCTAACACCAGGTCTATGACCATGAATAGACGAGAACGCAGTTACAAGTTTTTGTTTGCCCCTAGAGGTGTAATCTTTCCATATGCGCACACTTCCATCACCTGCATTATTAATAAACACACCAGACGCAAATAAATAAAAATATAAACATTATATAAATACATATATATCAGTAAACATGAAGCTAGAGATGGTAAACTTACTTGAAGCAACAAGCAGTAAGCTTTCATCAAGCTCATTTATCATGCACAGTTTTGATATCCCTTTGTCAGGATATTCATGATTATTGAAACTGTTAAGCAATGTTGCTTCCTCGTAATTCCATATCCTATGAATAAAAGAGCAATCCATCAGAGAATGTCAGTAAAGAGCAAATTGAGTTGAAAATAGCAATACAAGACATTCCATTTTTTAATTAACAATCGACACAATGACACATTCCACTCAAAGAGACGGACATAAATAAAAAAAAATTAACGAAGAGCAAACAATGATTCAATTTCAATTCCAATGTTACATTGGGACAGCGTAAATTGTTGGAATACCTTAAGAGGTATGTAGATATAAGTAAAAATGTCATCCCTCAAAATTCAGAGATGGAAATTAACAAGGATTCTATTACCTTATAAAAAATATTGCTAGAACTGGATCAATTAGAGCATATGTAGGTTACATCTTCTAGAAACAATTACATAAGAATAGAAATCATCCTGGGAGTAATCTATAATGTTATACATCTATCGATCAAGGCGCAGAAACAATCTGAAACAGACTTTACATGAAGAGCAAGGGCAATTCTACATACAAGCATTTCCCTCCTAAACCCTCACAAAGTTGTACGTAATTGTGCACCAGGTCATCCTATGTTTATAATTAAGTATATCTCCAATTACGTAGCTTGCTAGTTAAGAAGCCCCCATCGGATATAAAGGCAAACGCATCATAAAAAAAGAAAGATAAGTATCGTCTATAATGAGCCCAAATCTGAGAAAAGTTTGATCCAGCCACCTGAAGAATAATACGCCCTTAACTACACAATTTATGAATAACTAGTGAGACAAATCAGCAATGATTGACCCATAAATAGCATATGATAAAGTTTAATGTAACGATATGTGATGGGCTTTTACAACAAACTCCCCACTCCCTCCGTTCGGAAATTAATCGTCCCCAAACAAAGAAAACGTGATGTTTAATATGCACATTTAATGCAGTTTTTGAGTTGGAAAATGCCAATTTTACATATTTAAATTATGTAATATACGAATTGACATGGAAAACTTGCAAGATTTTTTGACAAGTTTTAAAGAAAATATAGACATTAGTACAGTTATAACTATCTAAATTTGAAAGTGGACAATGTTTGGGGACATTTCGAACAAAAAAGCGGACAATAATGTTGAGACGGAAGGAGTACGTATATACTAAAGATGTAATGAAATATATGCACGACCAGTAAATCATGAACATGAATACATATGCAAGTAATGCATTCCTTATAGAATATCATCATATTGATATGAACATGTTACAAAAAAAAGTTGATATTATATGAGCATGCATCAAAAGCAATCAAGCAATACACTACCTCCAAAGCCATAACAAAGTGTTTCCCCTCATCATATTTCTATTTGGTTAAGCCTTCACGTTCCATTCTCAGTTCTAAGGAACACAAAAAGGCTATTTTTCTTACAAATAAAGATAACTTTTTGCTCTTACATGACTTCAGAAATTAGTATAGACCAAGTACAAGTGGAAATGCATATGAACAACTTAATTCTGACCTAGCCGTTGCTTAGCTTTAAAGAATGCGGTGTCTTTGGCAACCACTAAACAAAAGTTAACATCGTGCAAAAGACGTCATCTAAGAATTGCAAACTTTAGCAACTCGTAGGGGAAATCTAGATACTGAATTTTATGAAATTACTGAATATCCATATACGTTCAGTATTATAAAGCATCATCAAAACCTACTTACAAGTTGAACAACAGATCATTTATATGTAAACATGAGCAACATCAAATAACTTTCATTCTTTGACTCCTTTTTTACACATTATTCCTACAAGGTGTGTTAAAAGCATGAATACAATACACCACAATATCCCTATATATATAAATGATTGCATTGTACAAGTTTTGAAGAATCATATTAGATTGGTAGCATTAAACAAGGTACACGAATTTTATTCTATGTTCGTATAAAATAGAGTAGATGCTAAAAAATTTCTGAAAAAGGGTCAAGTGTATTCCGTACATGTGTCATCTATCTCATGGTAGTTGATTCCCTTTTCATGCATTGATATTATACAATGTATTTTAAAAACTCGAGTACGAAAAATTATACATATTCTTATATACTTATTTTGTTTTTGTGTGTAACTATAGCTTGAATGTTCAAAATCATGGTAAAGATGAGGCATGTGCTAGTAATATTATACGCCAACTTTAATAAGTAATGTTCCCAATACAGTAAAAGTATAATAATTTAGATACCAATCCCACAATACATTTCAACATCCATATGTAGTTCTTTACTTACCAATCAACATGTATCTAATTATTGAACTTGAACCTAAACTTTCACCAAAATAACCATTAGACATTGAGATGATGACACACATCCCAGAGACAACTTATCTCATAAAGATCAAGAAGCCATCTCCAAAAATGTTTTCAGAATTTGATCTTTAAGATTTATATATCCTTGATATATAAGCATCTTCTATTTTGGCCACCTGCCTTTTCATAAGCTCATTAATAAAACTAGTTTAAGAGTGCGGCAAATAAACCAGACATGAAAAATGAATGAATGAAAGAATGAAGCACATATGTGCATACTAACAAAGGAACCAACTATGGTGGCAAGGGCATGGCTTGGATCAGAAAAGGTAAAAAGTAAATAAAGTGATTACTAATTTAACTATTTTCTAACACAAAATATATAACATATCTGCCGTTATGCATTTCACTTTTACCCAAACACTAGTTTGTGTCATCACAGGACCAGTACGGCAACTTTTGTTGTGAAGCAGAAATGACTTTAAAAGCTCATGAAGCAGGAAGCTCCATTTCGATTAAGTATGGATTCCAGATATAGTTTACCACTGCTTAATGTTTTCTGGTATATATCATGAGAAAGAATTATCATCGATGGATGATTAATTTTATGCTCACAGTTTTCGCTTATTAGATTACACCCTTGTATGTCATGTCAACTATCATTAGACACATATACAAGATATAATTCATTTAGCATTAATAGCACATCCACTATGGGGTACAACCTCTTGTATATATTGTAGGTATGATGTATTCATTCCCAACAAGCATTTTAATATTCAGTACCAATTAGAAAAACTGAAAAACCCAACACCAGTGTGCACCAAATCCTCACAAATAATACATTGCAGTTCGTTATACAACCACGGTCTAAAAAAACATTAAATGGCGAGCATCATAACTCCCAGCAAGAATAAGGAGTTTTGGATAAAAGAAAATCATATGATCATCCAATCATCATCTTAAGCAGAAAGAATTCCAAATATATAAAGCAATCCATATGTCAGAAACAAATGGAAAATAAGAGCAGCATACCTGATGCATTCAGCCTCATCCGCAGCAACCACTATTGGTGAGAAAGGTTGCAGCAAAGCTGTTTTAGCACCAGTCTCAAATTTTGTATCCCATCGAGCAATTGGATTATGAAGATTGCTACCAGCTGAAATTGTAAACGAGATAGCAATTAATAGTCGGGTCAAAATTATAAACTAATAGCATAATAGATATGTTGACCCACAAGAACGTTGGCACTTGGTGATGTGTTCAAGAGCAAATTTTTCTCGTTCTTCGCGTCTAGCTAGAATTTCTTCAGTACCATCAGCTCCAGTAAGAAGCGGTTTTGAGAAATGGCTGCAACTCCAGTTATAAATGGTTGATTGAGGAAGAAAACTCCGTTCTGAAGAACCTGGAACTCCTGGAGAACTTAAAAGAGGGTCAGCTAGGCCTGAGTCCAACAGATGTGGTCTGAACTCAAGAGAGCAGACCCTTCGCATTCCTCCTATTCCCGTTAAGTAACTTGGCCTTGGAGGACTAACAGGAGGAGTTCTGAATGTTGTCAACGGATGACCTGTAAAAATTTTTGATTAAAGATCTGGAAGGGTGTAAAACGCAAAAGATGATTTAGAAAGGTTATCAACCAGTTTCACAAATATTGTTAGTGTGTACTGATTATCAATTAGTGCAACTTCATGTCGCATAAATAAGTTTTTATCTTTTGGATAAATAGAGTCTGCCTCTGATCATCTGATTTATGGGTAAAAAAAACAATGACATGGATTATGTAAGAGTATAACAAAACTACTTAATAATCCCTTCTTTAACCTCTACTTTGAGAGACTGTAAGGTTCTATACAGTCATTCCACCATTTAAATTTTTTGAATAATCTTAAATTTTTCGATCACTCAACTATCTGATTACTGGATCATAACAATTTCAAGCAGCAGAAGCTCATTCAAAAGCTATATTCAACACGGTGAATTATTTTATCCACAATCCGATTATGATGATATAATATATATTATTATCACATCCAAATACTTCCAGAGATTATGATATCAATTATCTTCTGAGTTAAACCCATGTTAAAAAAGCAAATGAGCATAACAAATGAATAAAAAAAGAAGTACCTCCTCCATTCATATCAAACCAAGAAGATGACCGAGCTAATCCAGCAAGACTATTGACAGCAGTTGAAGATTCTCCCACCCGTACACCAGTGGTGGGTTTGACAGACTTTGTCACCACTTGCTCGATCCCGATAATGGAAAGAACCCGTCGACCCAGACCTGATATGCGCGGTGATGGATCCTTTGCTAGTGTACACATGGCGGAAACGCATTGTGAATACAATGCGTTGTCTAATTGTCGTGGTTTCGTATGGTTAACGACACCATTTGTAACGCAGTCATTCAGCACACCAGGATCCGAGTGCTGTGACGAATCATCCGAGAGTGGAGAACCGTGCATGATTCCAGATGTAGCAAGGGGGCTACTGGAAGAAACTCGTCCATCTCTTGAAGCTGATTGGCTGTCACCACCAACCCTCGATAGAGGACCGATTTGTGAATACTGATTAGGAGTAGTATAGCCACTAACTGAACTCCTAACGGTAAAAGACAAAGAACTCAGCACAGAGTTGGACTGTGGCTTCCAATACGCAGCAGCAATAGATTTTAGATGTCTGTTGTGTCCAAACGCAAACCGCGCAAGAGCTGTAAAATTAAACAGCCATTTATTTGCATGCAAGACAGATTTAATCATCATTGCAAAAGACGTAAAATAGACCATTGATATATGGGAAACATACCTACAGCCAGCTCAGCCCTGACTAACGGGCTTCCATCTGAAACAACACTTAAAAGGCTCTTAACAATACTAATTTCAGCCCCGACTTTTTCATCATCATCACGTTCATCATCTCCAACATCTCTAGATGAGTCAAATCCAACATCAAGTAAAGTGCCCAACGCAAAAACAGCAGAAGCCCTAACCTGAAAACATGTTTTTTTTATTGTCAATGAAAAAATAGCAACTGCAGAATGCAACATCAAATAATTAGAGAAAGTGTAATGAACCTCGGGTTGGGGCTCAGATAACAGAAGTGAAAAAACAGTAGGCGCATTCGCCTGCAAGCCTATTACTTGCGCTTCTGTGAAATCTTCCCAGAGTTTTCCCAGACAAAGACATAGCCACTGTAAAAATAGTGGCTCGGTCTGTGCGTCATTCAAGGTAGCACCACCTTGAAGATGTTTCAGGCAGACGTGAATTAGGCTAGCCTCAATACAGGCTTCTTGACCCTTTCGGTATCCATCAACAATGACTGTCAAAACGAAAGCAGCCATAGCGCGTTGTTCAGGATAAGCTTCCACACTATCCAAAAATCTGATGAAATATGTATGGCCACCATCCTTCACCAGATCCACCTGGCATGACTGTCAACTCAAAACAATGACATCAGTAGTGGCCAGAAAAGCCGGATTAATGGCATCCGTTTTGGGTAATATTTGATGTCTAACAGATAATATTAAACAGCCAAAACTCTCCCGGGGTGTATTTTTAATGCATAAGATCTAATTCACTTTATTCAAATATTATATTACTACTGTAGTAATAACAGTTTGGTATCATTTTTTATCTTAGTCGAAATATTAGATATAAGTTTCCATGGACCCACCCGAAGAAACCCACACCAAAAATAACTTGATTTAGACTAGAACCCGTTTTGACCCATTATCTAACCTGCCCAACCGAACAAACTTGTACCTCTAATCATATGTAACCTTAAAACTTTTTAGCTAGAGAGGATGCACATAACAGCCAATGAACACGCAAGGTACCTTATCAAGTGCTAGGATCTTTGTCCAGATGAACACGAGAATTTGTCGAAGCTCAGGCGTAGTGGTTTGCAATAGCTTCAAAACATATGGAAATATTCCAACTGACAAGGCCTAAAACAAAAAATAAGTTGTCACTATCAGATAATTCAATTAAATATACCATAAAAAGCATTTTACATGCCAATGATAAACCTACCAGATCAACAGCCCATGGACCCATATCCAGAAATCTTCCAAGAAGCACAAGAGCACGAAACCTGTGGCATTGACTGAGTAATACCTGAACCATAAGACATCAACACTTGCTTTAGACAAATTCAAGAAACACAAGTAAACAGATGAAAGCAACATTATACATACCTGGAGAACAATAGGCAACTGCTCAGGTGGTTTCTTATGTTCAGACCCGTGATCGAGCCACACCTCAAATGCAGTCAATTGTTCCGTGAAGAAAGGACTTGGCTGTGAATTATTAAAAAAATTCAAATTGAAGATTGAACAGTAGTTTTGGGCAAATCTCAAATAGAAACAATTTGACTATACGAATCACAGACCTGGAATTCCGCATTAGGATCCTCGAGCAATGTTGGAAGCTGAGAAAGACAGATTTCAGCGGCCATGTCCCATGCATCCCTGTAATGCACATGATAATAGGAAGTCAAACAGCCGTAACAATAATCAAGGATTATGACATCAAAAAACATCAAGTGCCTACCACATATGGTGTTGATGAGTTGGAGGCAACATTGGATAAGATACAGGTGAACAATTTGCAGAACGCATAATTCTCTCTGCAAGTAAAAAGTTCCGAAACAAACTGGCAACCAACAGATCTTGCCTGAATAATCTCTGAAATAAATCTGCAAAGTATAAAACCGAGTCATTATTTCAACTATCAATCCTTGAGAAAAGAGCTTGAGGCCTAAGAACAAGAGTATTGCCAATACCATGGGGAAGAACATTCCAGGCGATTGTGTCTGTAACTGCTGTAAAAATCCAATTCAGTTCACCAAGAAGGGTCTTACGGTCAGTTTGACGGCCAGGTATTCTGTCTATAAGCGAATAATCAAGTGACTCGTGTAATAACGAACGAGTGCAGAACCTGGGGAGTTGCATGAAAGCAGAAAGTCAGCAAGCAATAAAGTTGATCTTAAATATATTTGTAACTTAATTACAGATGGCAATTTCGACCCACATAATCCATTAATTCGGGTTATGTTTTATCTTTAACAGGAAAAATAGTGGCCAAAACGAACAGGCCAAACAGATTAAAACTCGATATAAGTGAACTTAGAATGCATAAGATCTCGAAATCATTTAACTCAAAAGAATTAGATTACTAATGGGGCTACATAACCATTGTAAATTTTAGTCATTTTTTAGAGTATAATATATAGTTATGGGACAAAGTCGCGGTAAAACCAACCTGGCCCATTTCGACCCATGCCAAAAAGTACAGAAGTTGATAGAAAAACATTCTGACCTGTTACCCAACAGCACATTTTGCCACACGGTGATGTGTACACCATCAAAACTACTTTGTAAAACACCAAAACTTTGTAAACCACAGTTTGTATTGATTGTTTAGGTGCTGTACAAACCCTTTTGCCACCTCTAAGGTTATTAAATTATCAAACTATTAGAGAGTAACTAGAAAGAAATTTCACCATCTCAATGCGATTTTGATGGGAGTTGTAAGACAGGACGTGAACACATCAGCAGGAAACTCATGACTTTGTGGCAGGGTCTCGTGTGCTTCACAAGCAGCGAGTAGAATACAGTCTCTTGGTCCAGTCCCCGAAGAACTTGATGGAGTCCAATCCTGGAGCTGGATATTAAAAAGAAGCAAGTGTTAGGCTGATGTTAAATTAGGCTGGTGTTAAAAAGGCAACTTTATTAGCAAAATTAAAATACCTCTATGAAGGCATTGACAATCATCCCTGCAGCAGAACAATCAAAAACATATATCGAGGGGGTCTTCAACCACGAGTCAAGTTCACTGATAGGCAACGGGATATACTGTGTATAACTCTACAACATTCGACAGGAATATACATTATTAATCAGTCAAAACTAATGTTAGAAAATGTATGATAAGGCTACAAGATTTTAAAAAGGAAAAAGAAAAAATAATATATCACCCTGTTAAAAAACCAAATTTCTCCATTGGCAGTTGGCTTAGGTACACCATGACCATTGTAATGAAATAACACCCTTTCAGATTTGGCGTATTTGCGACATGTAGTACAAAGTTTCTTCACTTCTTCAACAGTAGGATCTAACTGAATCTTGTATTTGGCCTGTTCAAGGTTTTAAGTTCAGATAACACTTGCATCGAAACTTACGACTGTTGAACAATAAGCAACAATCTCACCTTCGGTTGCCACCTTTCGTACTGAAAACTCAATGTTTTACCAATTGTTTCAAGTGCTTTTTGTGGAGCCATAGAGAATGGATCTGAAACCAAATAGATTAAAACTGGTGCATGGTAAATGAAACTGAAATGATGAACAGACATTTTAGCCAAACAAAAAGAAACGTGAACATCAAAACTATACCTATCCAGCACTCCATTCTGGCACAAGGTGAAATCTTAATAACATCAGGTGGGTCCACGCTGATATTTAAACAGAGAACAAGAGCAACACATCCTGTTTTCATCTGCAGATCAAAAAGGGACTTTAAAACAAACTAGACAAGTAAATAAACTATACACAGCTCCTTCGTGAAACATTATCCCAGAAGGCCAGAGGGCTTCTAATTAGTTTTATCAAGACATAATCATAACATAAATATTAGTCAGCAAGGCTTTGATAGTTGATGCGTATTTTGGAAATCACAAGTTTGCCGTTTCATTAAAATATCTGCACAATGTCCTACAGATATGCAAGTGTATCACATTCTAGGACTGTACTTTCAACATAAATGTGTGAAAAAGGTCAAATTTGTACTTGTGCCACAGCATGCACACAAAAAACTATGCAATTCTAGCATCATTTAAACCTTATAACAAGCTGCTGCCTTTGTATTCACAATTTCCAAATATCATAATGTACCTATTTTGCATGTCTAGTCTAAGTTTATAATACCAAATCAAATAATGTCAGCATAACAAAAGGCGAAAACTAAGCAATATAGTCCAGTTGTTTATAACAAGTTGTATTATTGCCGGCAGAAAATATTTTGTAATAACTGCAAAATTACTTTCAGAAACCTTAAAAGACCCATGCCAGTATAACTAGATCATTAAGTACATATAACTAGATCCAGCAACGTGGATTCACAAGATGTCCTATGGTTACAAGTCAAGTTCTATCCAACTATAACCAAAATGAGAAACCAACTCTAAGTGATTAACTACTAATGACCACACAAGAATAATAATAATAATAATAATAATAATAATAATAATAATAATAAGTGATATTTACACTGATGCGGGTGCATCTGAGTCTTCTATTAGTCTACAACATGCTAATTTACTGACCCAGACTTACAACGGGTCAGATTCTGAGGGCAATATTTGGGTTTAAATTTCTTAGGGGAAAGAACCTGATCTCATGGCAACCCAACAGATTCTAAGTCAAGCCACAACCCATCCAAGTCCACAGTCAATGAACTACATTTATGAGACTTAATTACCTATTAACGTATTTCTAATTTTCAAGTATTGCTATATTTTCCCAAGCAAGTTTTAAATGCTTGCTTTGGGAACTCTTCCAATTTCCAGCCTTATATTAGGGCTTCCAGGTTGTAATTGATCAACAGTTTTTGAATACACAACAGCTTGTGAAGCTTATTTTGAGTGTTTACTCTATAAGGAGTCGATTGTTGATTGTTCTTAGTGTGGTGCTGCTGCTTTATCACTAATAACTTCAGCTTTCGCCAATCTAATTGATCTAGGTGGCGTTTAATTACTTTAGCCTTGATTCAATCAGGTTGTCACGCATCATACACCCTTTAAACATTTTTTAAAAAATAACTTTCTGCTATGGCAACTATTTAACTACAACATTTCAGTTTTAACTTCTACAGTTATCATCATTGTAATATAGACAGCAAAAAATACTTTCTTAGTGTAGCCTCACAAAACTTAAATCTCCTAAAAAAACTCTAAATTGAACTCCTCCTACAATCATGTAAAGCCCAGGTGACGAAATGAACTTGCCTGCATTAAGACAGGTGATTATGTGGCAAGCGCATACATATTTTCAGATTATCCTACTCATCTAATCAGTATTCAGTTAAAAGCTAACATGATCAATACAAACAAATCATTTATCTAGTTAACTAGCACATTATCTCATAACTACATAAACTGCAAAGTAGATGAATTAAAACAATAACTTACCCGGTCTTTAGGCCGCCATTTTGATACCAACCCGCTTTCAGCAGGACCAGAAGGAGTACAAGCTTCAAATGCATCATGTCTCAGCTCAGACAAAACAATATTTTGAGGCAAATAAGCCATACTTGTAGCTGCTATCCCATTAACCACCCCATTTCCATTTCCAACTCCATAACTAGTCATACTAGCAACAGTTTCGGAATCTTCCCTATCCCTATCCCTATCTCTATCTCTATTAGTATTATTATAATTAGTTTGCACTCCAACTACTGATTCATTAGATGAATCTCTATCTCTATTACTATCTCTATCTCTAATATCATTCACAATTACATCTTGAATAACAACATTCGAATACTGCGAAGAATTATTCGAATAATGATGATTAGAAACAGCAGTAACAACTGAAGACTGTGATTGTGAAAACCTAGACTCCATTAAATCACCCAATGCCATTCAATTTCTCAAATCAAAAGAAACAAACAGTTTAGCCCTAGGTTTTAGGTATAATGAAATCGGTAAAACCTAATCAACAAAGCCGCTAAACCAGCGGCACATGAAGATTCTTCTGAGTCAGGATAATTAATTATCATCCAGCTTCGTTCCAAAACCCTAGATATACATACATAGATAAATATATATAATTTATATACCTATGAAGCGATTGTATGTAAATTGGAATCCAAACCCTAAGAGAGAGAAAGTAGGAAACCCTAATTCAGAAGAAGTAGGAGCTGTTGATGATGATGATGATGATGATGATGATGATGTGGATGTTGATGATGATGATGATGGTGATGGTGATGGTGTATGGAGGCGCATGTACATACAGTAGTGCGGCTGAACCGAAGAGAGAGAGGAGAAGGTGTGAAAGAAATGGTGGATTTTTGTGTGGGGTTAAAATATTTTTAGTAAATAAAAATTATTATTAATAAATTTAATTATATGCAAAAAGTTTTTATGTAGGAAATGACATGGAACAAGTCCTCTTTAAGTTAATTAAAAACACATGGCTATTTGACTAGTATCTAATTTGTTGTAGTTTGTAATTAGCCATGTTATAAACACGATTAATTAATATTAGTAGTCTCTTATCCATGCAAAATGATTGATTGGTAAAATAATCAAATGAGTTGATTTTTAAGGTTAAAGGTGATAATGGGTTTGAGTTAAAATAAAAAGTTGTTAACAAAGTTTGTTTGAATATAATCTCTAAATTAATTTGTAAATTACAACTCTTGAGGTTAAATGGGAAGCTAGGTCACACAAATCAACTTTAACCGGTGATTATAGTTATTAACCTTGTTATGGTGTTTAACATCGTTATAATGTGTTTAATATGACAGTTCAAACAACGCTTTATAAAAGGTTGTTGATAATAATGTGAAAACTATACATGCTTTTTACTAAATTTGCTATATAATTTTTAAAACTTGGTTTCTAATGTTTGGAAGATTAAATGGAGGAGAAACGGAATTGAATAAATCCATTTAAGAAGTAATATTAGTCACCATGTTTAGAATCTAGTAGTTTAAAAAATCGAGTGAATATAAAAATATTTATAATTTTTTGATATAACTATAGCTAAATAGTATAAAAAAGTACTAGTATTGTTTAAATGAATGAATATCTTAAGGAATGCAAGAATTGTAATTTGATACTTGATAGATTTTATATTAAAAAATAACTAATATAATATTTCATATATTGATATAATAAATAATAAATATTATAAAAGTATAATGTTATATAATAAAAAATATAATATAATAAGTATTAAATTTTCATAAATTATAATTATAATTTTTTTCGGAAAGGCCATAAAGTATAAGTAATATTATAATACAATATAGAAATATAATATATTAAAGTATATTATCTTTTATATATATATATATATATCTTTATAACTAAGGGAGGAGACCCTTAATTATTTGTCAAATATATACACATGCCACATCATACAAATCCTATGTGTCATCATATAAAAAAGAAGTTTGATGATGTGGATTTTCCTACACCCTTATTCCAAACAAGGTAATATTCAATTAAAATTTATATTATAACTATTTTCATTTAATAAGGTACTTAATAAAATTAAATTATACTATTTTAATTCAAAATAATGTGTCATATAATAACACTTATAACTTTTTATTATAGTCCAAACGCATGGCATCCTTTAATCTATTTTTTCCTTCTAATTTTAATCTTTTAGTTTTTTCATCTTAATCTTAACTTTTATTCCTCTAAATTTCTTTTTTTTAAAAAACAAATAAATAAACTTTTAGTAAATTATGAGAACTTACTTTTAATGTAATTATATTTTTCATTAAAGTTTTATTGATTTGAAAATTTTTTTATTATCATCTTACATATTAAGGGAATTCAATTTCTATTATTTAGTAAACTGAATACAAGCTTTATGGATAGGCAGATCAAGGTCATCATCTATTTTTAAAGAGTTTTTTTCTATTTTTTTTAATCTCACACAACTTAATTACAATTCAGTATGCGAATGGTAAGACATGAACTTCTATTAATTCTATATTACTTTTCGTATCTATATAATGTAGCTATATATTTGATTGTTGTAGAATAATTTTTATTTGTGCATATATATGTACATTAGTTATTCAATAAAACGTCTAAATTGTTATAGTAATTTTTACAATTTATTTTTCCCAAGACTATTAACGTACACATTGTTTATCAATTGTTGCAAGGTTAACATATTATAACTATAAGAAACGGAAAGGTCACAATGACTAGACAATTTTTGTTAGCTAAAAAAATGTCAATTTATAACATACACTTCTTTTTTAACCTTCTCATTTCATTGGTATATTGTGAGAAAATATGTTGTTATTAATTCATTTTTGAGGGGTTAGAATTTATAAAGTATCATTAATACCGATAAAAAAAATTCTTTTATAATCTGAAAGTTTTCACCATTTCATATATCATTTTGACATGTGATTCACATATTACGATATTTTATAATGTTAGTCGTGTATCGCACAGGTTTAACACTGGTATATATATATATATAACAAATATTTTTCCTAGCTAATTAGTCATGCCACATCATCAAATTTCTTTTTTTAGAAAGCTACCTAATTATGCCACATCATTTTACTTAGTTTTTCCTTAATTTATTCCTAATTTCTTAGTTATGTCACATCATCAAAATTACTTTTATAAAAAACCTACATAATTATGTCACACTATAAAATTAGTTTCTCCTTGAAGGTCTTTAAAATTTCTAACACTCTCATCTTATAAGTTTCGAGATTTTTTTAAATTCCCAACAAAGTATATTCTATTTTGTGAGGAGTCGTAATTCAATTTTATTATACTTTATTATAATAGCGTTTTAAATCTTTACATAACATTTAATTTAATATTTTTTCTACATAACAAATAAATTCATTTTCTTATTAATATCTTATACATTGCAATGATATACTATTATCATCATCAACTGTCATGATATTATACAATTTATTATTCGTGGCATGAAACTTTAAAATTAATTATTTTATTGTGTCATTAATTTACAAACTCTTAAAATAATCTCAATTTTAAAGCATGACACATGACTTTCCATATATCAACTTATTTAATGTGATAATACTAATAATAATAAAAATAATAATAATAAACAAAGATTTTTTTTACTCGTGTGTCATTTTTTTAATCATTATATTATATGATGACATGTCTAACATATAGTTACTCCTAAATTATTCTTCAAATTTTAAAGATGCCAAGTGACTTTCCATTTTAAATAATTTTATTATTTTTATAAATCATTTTAATAAGGATTAATAATAGTTTAATTCCCACACTTTTATTGTTTTCCGTTTTAACCTTTCTAACTTTCGTTTCTAAATGTTTAAACACCTTAATTTATAGGTTGGCCAAAATTTAATAATTAAGTTTATTTTGAGTATGTATGTTTTGCATTGATTAACACAAGAGTCGAATACACTATTTGTCTCATTGTCATTGTCTCATTGAGTTTATTTCATTAATAATCAAATTTCATTCATGATTAACTATATCAGTTTATATGTAGACATTTCACGAGTTAAACATATTGGTAGATTGAAATGTTAAGTTGAGACAACAATATTAGAAACTATTACATATATGTTGCTTATTATAAAGTTGTATAACATTTGTAATTGTAATATTTTACGTTAGCATTTGTGAATATGTTGTATTTGTTTCTCATGTTCTTACTCACAAATACTTTGAAGTTATTATTCGCATATGTTTAGGTTGTTGTATATTATATTTCTAATTTTAATGACATATTTATAGTTTTCAATTACAATATTGACATTGTCAAAAAAATTCACAATATATAATAGTTTTGCATACATTACCTGTACGATCACGGGCTCAAAGACCTACAATTTTTAACGAATATATGTAATACTCTTTTCGTCCCAAATTTATAGTCCAGTATTCCATTTTGGGTTGTCCCAAATTAATTGTCCACTTTCACAAATAGATAAAACTGATGAAATAAAATTCTTTTATACCCCTAATTTATATATGTAAGAAAAAAACATGTAAAAAGTAAATGGTAAAACTGCATATTTTTTGTCTGGTGACAATCAAATTGGGACGGATGGGGTACTTATTAATTATTTATCTTTCTACAATTCATTGTGATTTATTTGGCTTCATATATTAATTTCAGCAATTAGTTATAATAGTTTGATTATTTTATTATATAGTTTAGTTTATGTTATTATTTATTTATTATTTTCAATTCTCAATGACAATTGCACATTTTAAGTTAACAAGATTAATTCATTAAACTACTATAAATAAACATGTAATTGTATTTTTTTTAGCGACCGTCCATCGCACACGCTAAAAAACTAGTAATAATAATAATATAACATAATATAAACGAATTACATTTCTTTAGTTGATGATGTATTAATTATTTCCTTTCATTTAATTTGTTGAATTGAAATCTTATTCTTTGTGTCAACCAAACAACCAATAAAGCTGAAACATTTTTCCTTCACATTTTACCATCCAAACAACCACATAATAGAATGTTGTAGTATGATTTCAGTTTTATTGAATTCTACCAAAATCTATGAAACAAAGTAACCCCCACCCCTTTTGATGTTTATTTATTAATAATCATATTGTTGTTTTTCAAGCACAACTCTTATGACTAACATAACTAACATATATAATTACTTATCTTTGAATGAATCCCGCAAACTTATAACTACATCCACATTCTACTACAATTTCATAGACCGTCCTAATGTAACAAGTCAACATGTCGTCATTGATACCATCATGGCAATGACATCCACCTTACGGGTTAAAGATGATATATTGTCAAGTCGATGAATAAATCAAATAGTAATACAATTCGATTCAAATTTTGACTTAGTTTGATAGGATTATTTGACCTCCTCTGGTTCAATGCATGCATCTAAAACGTCCACCCTTGATCAGAATCTTATAAATTAATTTAAGGCTAGTTGTGAAAACTCAAAACCCATATGATGAATCACCAAAGTATATCCGAATATTGTATTGTACGTGTCACCAAAGTATTGTACTTGTCACAATTGGTACTTCAAAAATTATATCAAACTTCTTTTCAAAAAAAAAAAAAAAAAGTTAAGATACTGGATTCAAAGTTTTGATATTCTTGCTTCATTTTCAATAATGCACAGATTATGGCACTACCACTTGAGCATATTAAGTTGGACAAGAATCATATATTTTAAAACATTTAGCTATACCAAGAAAACAAACAAAACAAAAGTTGGTCATCGTTCGACAATAGTTTGGTTCTTTGTTCATGTGTCTATATTTAAAATGATTTTTTTTGTTTAGGTATATGCATGAATATATCAATGTTTGACAAATGCCTATGCTTTTTTAGAATACATATCAACTTAGAAATTATTACAAAAGAAATCATGAATTATTTTGAAATCCCGTTCAAGAATGAATTCCGATAAATCTTCAAAGCTTGTTAACTTTTTTAAATTCGTAATGTTTATGGGATCATAGGTGATTTTTGCAATACAACCAAAAATGCGCATTAAGCTAGAGTTTGTATTACGCGGATATAATACATGTTTTTTTCATATGAAGTAAAAAATATGATGTAAATATCAACTTGATTTATGAAATAATGGTCAAACTCAGTTTCTTGATTTTCATTGTCAGTTCATATATATCTAATAAAATCGAAACACTCATTGGAGTTTGTTTTCCCCCCTTACATTTGCCTTTGTATTTCTTTTGACGTACACCACTTGTTTTATGTTAAGCAAGTTGTATAAAACTTTATGTTTTGAAAATGATGCATTATTAGGTTGATCAAAGTTAAATCACACAACTAGTAGGTACATGTATCTTTACAAAATCTTTATGGTTCTGAAAAAATAATGCTCCATCCGTCTCAAATTAAATGTCATGAATCAGATTTGGAAGTATTTCCTTATCAACTTTGACTTTAAATATTTTTATTTGTGTTATATATTACTTTATGAAAATTATACCAATAAAAATATATTTAACACCCAATCTATACATATATTTTGTATCAAGTATTATATAACACAAACAAAAATATTTAAGGTTAAAGTTGAATAAGAAAGACTCGAAAAATCAAAATAGGATACTTAATTTGGGACGAAGGGAAGCATAAACTAAGTATTTTATATAATGAAATGGATAGATCATATATGTTAACATCACATATGATATGTGCATATAACTTATTACCTTACGTTTACATACTTGGACCCTAAATTTTTTAAAATACACTTTATTGGTCTGTCATTTATACCTTGGTGCATGCAATGATTCGTGCAGTTTATTGCACGCAACAATGCGTGAAAATTTGCAGTACAGATGATTTAATTTAATTAAAATATAGCACACTTTAGCGAGGCGACGAGATGTCGGCTCTTCATATATCATATCATGTTTACAACATAAAAATAATTTTAACACGTTTATAAAGGTCGTTAGAACCAACAGACAGTGAACATGGCGATTCACGTGACGACTTTTGGTTGTTTTTGTTACCAAATCTTCAAAGCTTCGACATCGAATAGTCCATAACATCTACAAGAAAATCTACACAAAAGCATGTAAAAAGCAGATATCAATGGTTTTAAAAAAATGTAATTGAATCAATTTAAGTTAAAATATCAAAATTGAAATGATTAGGAACACACCTGCATCTTGTTTGTTGAAGCAGAGAGGTGGAGTGATTCTAAAAACATTGCCATAAAATCCACCTTTGCCAATCAACACACCCAAATCTGTAGAACAAAATTATGTCATCACTGTTTCTTTATAATTTGATAGATGGAATGACCAAACTCATAACAATAATTTGATGTTTGAACAATTTAATTTGTAAAAAAATCACCTAATCTTACATGTTGCTAGCTGAATGCGAAATTCTTCCAATGTTAGTATTATTTATTTTTAAAGTTTACCAAGTTCTTTTGTACTTTGTATTAAAAGCAAACATTAGATTTGTTGTAAACTTCATGGAGTGTGGTTGTACCTTTCATATGGTCCATAATTTCCAATACTTCTGCATTTGCTGGAGTTTTTAGTTTGCGATCAGTGACAAGTTCTACTCCAAGTAACAACCCTCTCCCTCGCACGTCTCCAATAACTTTCAAAAACCATGAAACAAATATATCAACACATACAATTTGGAAGTTTGAAAACTTGTTGATGGTGGTTTACACTATAAAGGTACATTATAAACTTCGCAAAACTTACTGTCATGCTTATCTTTGAGGGAATTGAGGCGTTGTTTTAAATAGGTTCCAACAACATGAGCATTCTCTTGAAGTTTTTCTTGCTCGATAACTTTGAGAACTGCATGGCCTGCGGCAGTACTCACAGGGTTTCCTCCAAATGTATTGAAATAATTTCTACGAGTTAAAACTTTTGCAATCTCTGGGGTTGTCACTACTGCACCAAGGGGTATTCCATTTCCGATACCCTATAAGAAAAATCAAAAGATACAGCTTTCATTTTGAAGGTTATGTCTCATTTCTAACAGGTCAACTGAGTAAAACAGAAGCAACCAAAATAGACAAGCTAAGTGGGTCAAACGGGTCGAAAGTCACCGATATTAAATCATTTTGATTATATAATTACATAATCAATATTTTGAATGATACATATTTCTATCATTTCTGAAGCATAATTATTCATAAACAATATTTTAGCATTTTAATAAGGCCAACCCAGACTTACACGTAGAAAACTACCCATTTTGAGTTGCCAGACTGACCCATTTGCTATAACTACAAAATACCTTGGCCATTGTGACTATATCGGGTATAATATCATGGTTTTGAAATCCCCAAAAGTTGCTTCCAGTTCGGGCAAATCCACATTGAACCTCGTCTGCAATTAGAAGCCCTCCTGCCTTCTTGACGGTGCTATAAACATTAGTCATGTAATTCGGTGCCAATTCAACAATTCCTCCTACCCCCTAGCGTAAATAGAAACAGTTATAAACTTGACTTCAATAACTCTTACCAAATTCTTGAGAAGAAAAACACAAAAATGAAATTATATTAACCTGAATTGCTTCGAAAATAAAGCCTGCAACTTGACCTGAGGTTCCGAATCTGATCAAATCTTCGACATCTTTGGCATACTTTTCTCCATCTGACCCAAATGCTCCTCTATAAGGGTCCGGATTTTGCGTGTGGTGGACTCCATTCTAGTAGTCAGACACATTTCCATAGACTAATCAGTTGCTGAATACGGATCAATTTATATGAAGCAAGAACGATTCATATGGATCATCTTTTAGAATAAGATTACAGAATCTGGATTCTACAACTATGTTTATGTTGCTATTCATTTAGTACAAATGCATAAATAACATGTATTGTGCATTACAAAAGCATAATAGTTATACCTGCACAACATTGAATTTCCAATTGCACATTGCAGTAGCCCCCATTGTACCAGCTGCATTCCCATGGTACGCATTCCTCAACGATATTATGTCCTGACACCCTGTGTATAGTCGCGCAATCATCATTGCCAACTCGTTCGCCTCTGTACCCGAATTCGTAAAAAAAACAACCTGCCAAAAATCCAACCCAAATAACCACCATACATGAAGTCATAATCATGTGCGTTTTACAATGATAAATGTGACCCGAATGGACCACTCAGGCTAGGTTAGACTGACCCATAACATTCTTTTATCCATTTGTTTTATTTTTGAGTAATAAAAGTGTTAAAAACAGGATTACTTATACTACATTAGTAGAACAACGGATACATGTTGGATGACTCTATAGCTACCAGTATGAATTTTATTAAATTTTTTAACTTAACCGGTTTAGCTTGTTAATTGAAAAATGAGCAAAATCAACTTTATATAAATCTGAACGACTTAATATTGCCACTTGTAACTGATTTTATATATCATAAGACAAAAAGAAAATCTAATCTTAACCATTTGATCTAATGTTAAGTGAAGTAGTACCTTGAGATCACCGGGCATCTTGGAGGCAAGGGCTTCGGCAAAGTCAGCAATGGCATGATTGAGATAGAGAATCGTGGAGTGTTGTATGTTGGTGGTTTGGTTTATGATGGCTTGGATCACATCGGGGTGACAATGCCCACAACTCACAGTAGCAATTCCTCCAAATCCATCGAGGTATCTTCGCCCATTTTCATCAAATAAGTATTGCATCTTCCCATGGACAACATTCAACTGTTTTTCACAAGAAAACAACAATTACAATCGAAAACCACTAACCAGTCTTCTTGCTAACTGTTATCCAACGACCATCTTAAGAAACAACGGTTATGGGTTCCAAAATAAATACCAACTTCTGATCTAAATTGTAATCACATATTATTGTTTATCATGGATTCATGGGATTAACATGTGATTCGAGTCAATCTGTACGATTCATTTAAATTTTATATCTTTGATACAAAGGGCCAATCTGATTTCCTGATTCTCTAAGCTTATTTTTAGTAAACTAGAATGATCCCATCACTAAACAGCATTCTTTTACTTCTTTTTTTAATCTTAATTAAAATTAAAAATCTTAATAAAATATAATAAAAGGATAACATCACAGCATAAGTACATAACAAACAATTCAAAATAATCATTGTATTTTGATCCATACCTACTTATCAGTAAACTTTACTTTATTTTGGAAAAAATCTTTTAAGATTTCTATAATGGCCAATGTAAAATATCCAAAATTACATACAAAGTTACACATATGTGACATTTTTACTCTAAACAAACAAATATAATAGTAGAACTTTAGGTTGTTACACAAAGAAAGACTCACTGGTTTCTTGTAAAAACAGAACATGGAGGGGCTAAGAAACTCGTTACGTTTACGAACGATCTCCTCAGCCCGAGGCCCGGTATACGGTGGCGGAGAGTAATCAAAGTGTGGTATTGTTGGAGCACAACCAATTGATTCTTCATGATCAAATACAGATGCAACTTGTTCTGGCAACCGAGAAAAACAGCGAACGTGACACCCAGAGAGTTGATCTTTTGCTGATCTAAGTCTCGAGATCGATGCCACGAGTCTCTGCATCTCGAGTGATCGTTGTTGCTTTTATTCTATGATCAAACGAGATGAACAAAATGTAGAAGAAGATAAGTTGATAGGTTTAAAAGGAGGTGGATCATATCAAGACAAAAGGGACAGCAAATCGAACATAGCTTGTTTTTTTATATTCATTGCATATTCACTATTCAGAAAAAAATGGTTGTTTTTTTATATTCATAGCTTGTTATCACAATTCATAGATATCTCAAATTTTAATATTTGAAATTGGACCTAAAAAGATAACATACTTTCAGTGCTGTTCCTATCCTACCAACATAATATATTCACACCGTAGGGGTGTTGTTCGGATAAACTGTTTGGGTTTGGGGGTGTTCGGATCGGATTATTCGGATTTTTCAAGTTTATAATTTATCCGTAATCCAAACCGAATAAGATTCGGATTATTCGGTTTCGGTTTATTCGGATTCGGATTGGATTGGTTCGGATTCGGATATTACGTTTTTATCCATATAAGAGAATATCTTAAACTTCCACGTCTTTAACATAATCTAAACTTCACAAAATAACATTAAAAGCTTTATATAAATCATTATAAGTTATGTATATGTTGATTGTATATAAATATACTCAATAACGTATATATAAAATTATATTTCTTTAGTACCTTCTTCGGGTTATTCGGATTATTCGGATCAACCGAATTCAAAATTAGTTATCCGTAATCCAATCCAAATAAGATTCGGATTACTCGGATTCGGGTTATTTGGATTCGATTAACCGAATAATCCAATCCATTTTACCCAAATCCGATTAAAGTTTGAATTTTCGGATTCGGATATTTTCAACACCCCTTTGTATTTGAAATTCCCCAAATTTCCCATTATATGTTGTACATATTTACAGGGCTGAGACAGAGCGGACCCCACACAATATTTCAAATTATGTAAAAATTTAAAATTTTAGGTATTAATAACATTTAAAATATTTGGCCCTTACAAGATTATAAAGGAATTAATAAAAAAAGAATTCACCCCATCTATTACGATTTCCTGACCCCGTCCCTGCATATTTAACCACCGTGTAAACGCAAAAACTTAACTCATTACTTTGTAATTGACAACCTTCACTTTGATCATGATTTTTGGCACTCGAAAGTTTAACACATACAAATGTGCTTATATTACTCACACAACCTCTAAAACATACTCCTTGGTTCGTTTAGTTTTTCTTGATCGAGTGGATGTGTAACAACTTTGAATGGAGAATCAATAGGATCATTGTACAACATTCTTATCGTTTTCACTAATTTAACAATTGATTTATTTTTCGAGTTGCGTTTTCATGTCATTAAGGATATGTTTGGTAAAATAGCTGTAAGCTGTAGCTTTAAGTTGTAGGTGTAATTGTAGGTTTATTAATATCGACTTGTTTGGTAATTAGAGTAAAGCTTAGGAGTAGCGTTTAATTTGAAGCTTTTAATTTAGAGATAAAGTTTAGGAGTAGCGTCTAATTTGAAGCTTTTAATTTAGAGATAAAGCTCACAAGACTTCATATTTTGTACGAGTAGGAGCTTTTTCTTCAATTTTAAAGCTTACAGCTCCAAAAAACTAGACGTCAAAAATAAAACACAATAATGTATTAACTCAAATGTAAAACCTATATGACTATTTGTAAATTATTTGTAAAGGTTGGAAAGGATGCCAAGCTATCTTTGGTAAATTATCACGGCCTGTGTGTCAAAACGGATTGCAGGTTACACCTCCTTAAAATCCATACATATAAATAGTCATGTGAACATCTGTTTTGGAACAGTTGCAGAATTTTTTTTCACGGCTCTTTTTATACAAGCAATAAGCATATATAAAAATTTATGAACCATATTAAACATGAATTTGTATGTATCAAGCAAAGTACTAAAAAGAAGCTAGTTTATAGCTAATATATCAGTAGAATGAACTACAAATGAAAATCGAGGTCTAAAACCGGCAAGGCAGTAGCCTTACAGACCGGGCAAACATTCTTACGCGACAACCACCCCTTAATACATTCGGCATGAAAGCAATGCTTACACTCCAGTGTCCCAGTCTTGTCGTTTTCCTTGTAATCGCCCAAACAAATAGCACAGTTTTCATCGCCTTTTCCGTGTGTTGTTGTGCTCACTCGTAAATACGCAGGCTTTGTAAGCTTTTCCTTTGTCTTGTTGGGTGCACGGTTATTCCAACGGTTAAGCAAATAACTTTGGTAGGGTGAATGCTCCAACTCCTCGTACCAACTGAGCAACCTTTGTTCCGCCCAATCTAACACGTCCTGACTTCGACCATATGAAATATTTAAGGTGAGGCAACCATACTTAGTGCGGAGAATGGCTACACCGTTTGAATACTCCAGCCTAGATGGACGTCCTTGATACATTGGACGACGTTTATTATGAATGGTCTGAGAATAAGAAAGATCATTATATGTAGGTGAATAACAGATCGATTAAATAAATTCGATAAACATATACGATTTAGTATGGAATTATGTACCGTCTCAAAAGCCCGATCCACAGCACGAGCCAGCTGGGCATTAACATTCGAATTCCCTTTAACAGCCGGAGACGCATAATGACCATAAGAACTAGTCAACCCTCTGGCTGCTTCTTCCTGTAGTATTAGTTGTTCCAAGTGACGATTCTCGAGTTGTAGATTCAAGTAAAATAACCGCTCCTTTAATTCATATTTCTTCGCTACTAGTTGATTCACAAACTCTTGATCATATACCATAAGTTTCTCCCTTTGCGGATTCATCTTTTTAATTAGTTTCTGAACCAAAAACAATAATCGATCGAGATCAAATTGATGTTAGTCAATCACTTTGAATATCAAATAACAACTTAACCTAATAATCCTAACCGATCGAGATTTTGATTTTGTAAATAGGGTTGAAGAAATTTAAACGGAGGAATTGAAGAATAGGATGATTGTTAGAATGATAAATAAGTGTAACATTCAAATTGCATAGTAAAAATCATACCTATGGATTGAAGCTTCTTTGCAAGCACCGAGCCTTGAATTACGATGTTTCGGAAACGTGGTATTGTTAATAATGTCAAGTTTCTACCAACTATATATACACGTCAAATCCGTGTTATTAATATATATTTCAATTAATAAATTGAATATATATATATATATCGTTGGTAGAAACTTGACATTATTACTTTAATATATATTTGGTAGAAACTTTAATATCACCTTTTTTGGAAATATCAAATAATCCGTGTTATATATATTGTTAATAAATTGTGATCTGGTATTCTCAAAGTTTCATTTTTTTTTTTCGTTTTAATCACTCAACTTTTTTTTTCTAATGATTTAATCCCCAAAGTTAGCATTAACTTAATAGTTTAACCCTTCAAAAGATTAAACTATTAAATTTTTGAAAGTTAGATAATTAACCTTAGAAAAACTTAAAAGGGCTAAATCATTATAAAAAATAAACTTTAGGGATTAAACTATCAATTTTTTGAAGTATAATCAAACTTTAAGTTTAAATTACCAAAATTTTAAAACTTCAAGGATTAAATCATTTGGAAATAACTTGAGTGGTCAAAACGAAAAAATTTTAAACTTTAAGGATTAAACTATTATTAACCCCATAATCAAAGTGATATTATATATATTATTACTTTAATTATTTACCATTTACAATGATGTTATTAATTGAGGGATGGGTTCTGGTGAAAACAAAGAGATAAAAAAAACCCTAGTGAAAACACATTTCCACCCTCCATCTAATCTAACATATACACACACACACATATATATATATATATATATATATATATATATATATATATATATATATAAAAGGGGTGGGGAGACAAAAAAAACGGTGAAAACACTTTTTGATTCACAATTTTTTTAAGTTGTGAACTTTTATTTTTTTTTGCTTCAAATATGATTTTTTTTGTGAATCCTTATTTTTTTTTTTCACACAAAATTTTCGTCATGAATCTTTTTTTTTTCTTTTTCTTCACACAAAGCTTTTAACTTTTTTAATTATGAACCTTATTTTTTCACATATTTTTTTTTAAAAAAATGTTCACGAAATTTTTTCAAGTTTTTTTTATTGTAAACTTAAAATTTTTTTTTGGGTTCACGAAAAGGTTTTAACTTTTTCAACTGTGAATCTTATTTTTTTTTTAGATCACGGAAAGTTTTTAACTTTTTCATTTGTTAACCTTTTTTTTTTCAATTGTAAACCTTAATCTTTTTTAGGTTCACGGAAAATTTTAAAATTTTTCAATTGTGAATCTTATTTTTTTTTTAGTTCACGAAAAGTTTTTAAAATTTGCAATTGTGAACCTTAATTTTTTTTAGGTCCACGAAAAACTTTAAAAAAATTTCAATTGTGAACTTTTTTTTTTCAATTGTGAACCTTAATTTTTTTTTTTAGTTCACGGAAAGTTTTTTACTTTTTCAATTGTGAACCTTAACTTTTTTTGGGTTCACGGAAAGTTTTTAACTTTTTTAATTGTGAATCTTTTTTTTTTGAACTGTGAACCTTAATTTTTTTTGGGTTCATAACATGTTTTTAACTTTTTCAATTGTGAATCTATTTTTTTGTTTCGGGTTCACAAAAAGTTTTTAAGTTTTTCAATTGTGAACCTTAATTTTCTTGTTTTGGTTTTCGGTTTTGACTTTATTTTATTTTTTTCACACAAAAAAAAATATTTTTTGTGTGAACCTTAAGTTTTTATGGTTTACTTCAAAGAAAAAAAAAAAATTCACACCTTAAAAAAGTTGTGAAGGAAAAAGTGTTTTCACCATTTTTTTTTTATCTCCACCCCTTATATATATGTTAGATTAGATAGATGGTGGGAATGTGTTTTCACTGTTTTTTTTTATCTCCTTATTTTTACAGGATCTCATTCCTATTAATTGATATTTAAAATTTAATATATTTTTAATGGTATATATCTACTATAGGCGATGCACGGGAAATTAAAATAACAATCGAGAATTGTTCATGTATTATATATAAACAATTTTTTTAGTACATTCGAGACATTGACATCTCTAACAATGAGAGTTGATAAATACAAAAAAAAATTATTCATACATACACCATACTGTACAACTGTTTCTGCTTATAATACAACTACACTATAGTAAAATTTGATGTATGAATAACTTTTTTTTTATTGTATTTTTTATTTTTATTTTTTGGGTAAAGGGGATGAGACCCCAGACAAACTTGATCAAAAGATCAAAACTTACAAAAGTAAATTGGGCATATCCAATATGATACACTTTTGCCTACCTAAAACATGTTTAGGGAAAACATGAAGATAAGAAATAAACCTATACAATTCTATATTTTTGAACACCTTAATTCCCATCGGATTATACATTTCATTGTTATTTACCATCTTAGTCCACTTCACAAGCCCATTAGAACCATTCACATTATTATGATAAGACGACTCATATCGGTTACCATCGGTTCTCGTAAGTTTCAAACTGACGAGCGTCACTTAAGTGACGCCGATGTTACCATCTCGTCACTTCGCTTCGTCACGAAACCGATGCATTCTCTTTGTTTTTTTGTGTGTATAATATTAAAGGTAAATTGGTAAATGTGAGACCCAAAAATTAAAGTGACGGGTCGCTGATGGCAGGGGTCTATCAGTTTTAGTTAGTCTTTTCAAAAGCTGATGTGACGGTGACGTGGCTCAGTCCGTTTTAGTCAGTTTGTCACTGATGGGAGGAGTCTAACAATGAGGCATTATCATATAATGATTATTACTGATGCTCTGATTAATCAGAGAACCAATCAAGCAAGCCTTCACAATCCATATCCAACTAGTTTTATAATCGGCCGTTGCCCAGTAAACTGGCTGCTACTGAAGCAATATGTAGTTACGTATTTAAAAGAAACCATAAAGAGTAGCGTACGATAGCTCATCAATATCACCAATTGTCAAGCTTAGTCGACTATTAAACAAATTAAAATAATATTAAAGCAAAGATACCACATAAATGAACACCAAATGCACCAACGTGTAATTCATATGATCTGTCATGTAGGCAAAAATTTAACATATAACCCATATTGACCAAAGCACAAAATATCTAACATGACCCAAATTGACTCAATCACAAGTAAAATAAGTTGCACACTTTGGTAAAAGATGTTTTTATATATAGAAACCTACCTATTACCAGTTTATAAGCAATCTATTAGCTAAGCATCAACGTGCTCTTATTTGATTTTTACACATTATTGAAATTGCCATAGCCCATAACTTTGTACAATGTAACCATCCTAGCATATTATTTTTCAAAGAATGAGCAAACAACGTCTTCCCATTACATCTTGTAATGAGTGGATCTCTTCCTTCAACCGAATATATCTTCTTTATATTCACCATATTACAACATTGATTCCAATTGCCTAGTCTGCACATAAATATTGATTTTAGTATAGGAACCTCTTTAAAGAACACACAAAGTTTCGTATGACAAGAAAATGAGGACATTTAAGGCTACTAAATACCTGATAGTAAGAAAAAATGTAACATAAAACATAAGCGAAACAATCTTGATTAATTTGACCTTGCAGATCATTAACCTCACATCTTGGATATTGATATCAGATATAATTTAGTAGTATATCCAATTTAAAACGTATAAAATACCTTTTAGATCTTACCATTTCATAACGGCAAAAGCTGTAACTTTGTCATCATTCAGAAGAACCCAATCACCTGTGTACTTGTAATTTTACTTAACCGTGATAGAATGCATAATTATTATAATATTATGGTCGAATGCCACCATTAATTCCATAATAATGTCAATTAGTTTGTTATAGAGAATCTGTACATTATAATCACAAATCCTAGAATGACCCGTTTGACCATTGTTAATGAAGAAATACCCTTGCCCTAGTGGGTCAAGTCGTACCATCGAACTTCTTGATAAGCGTAAGAAATGGGTACGGTACCAAGTTAGAATTTTTATACATTTTCTAAGAGTTTCTTGACATTAACCTGCGATTACAGACTTAAAGACAATAACTGCAATGGCAACAGTCCCACCAAGTAATATGCCAGAAAATAGATCTCATAAATAATCTCATAGTACATCTTAGATATATGAAGTAGAGCTCATATAATCATACCTCATATATTTTCAATTCTGTTATCATGTTGCAGCCGTGGAAATGAAAAGCCGAGTTATAGATAATTTAGGAATGTTAACGATGTTTCGACTTTTAAGTCTTAGATGTAAAAGTTCCGATCCGGCCTTCAACACTTCGTTGTTGTTTTCTCTTGATTATCACAACAAAAAAGAAAGATTTAGACAATCATGAAACAATATTGGAATTAAAAAATTGAAGTACCTTAATTCCACAGGAAAATCGCTTGGACCAGCTATATGGCTTTTTGTTCACCCGATTACATCTTCTTTGAAGCAAGATAGGCATCATCTTTAAGCATCAAATAGATTGGAATTTATATAACAGCTAAAGATGTGTGTGAAATAAACTTGAACATACCGTAAAATAATTAAGAAGGGATACTTGAAGTGCTTCTGCATAATTGCACAATGATGACCAAGAGCCAACTCCATAGCAGTCATGCCAAATGAACAAATGTCAACCCTGTAAATATCAGATATGAGTTTTCTACTAAGGGATGCTTGAAAAATGTTTTCAAACCCAAATGAAAAGTTTATGAACATCGTGTAAATTTTGAAAATTAAAGAACAATATGTGGGATACAGGCAACACAGGCCACAAGGCTTTTGTGACAATACAGTTTTAGAAATTTGTAGTTGAGTCAAATAAAATATCATTTTTTAAATAATCGAAGCATTTAACTAATAAACCCAAAAATGCATACAAACAAATGCAAAAACTTGTTTCAGAATGGTGTTCCAAAATTACCACGTCATATAAATTAATGGTTTCACCCTTGGGAGTCTCTAACGAACTGTTCCCTATTATCATTATCATCAATTTCATTACTCCAGAGAATATTTAGCCCACAAAGAATGCAATTCACGTGTGCCAAAAGCGGGACTAAAGCTAGTTTATGTGACATGTCTTAAGTATAAATTAATATATAAATGAAACTTCAAATAATAAAACTAAATTGGGAGCAAATCACACTGTCTAAAGTATTGGTAGATCCTTATTCTATTCCTGATGAGCCATGTATATATAGTGGGAGTAATGTTACTTTCCTTGTTTTATATGTTGATGACATATTGATCATAGGAAATCATATTTCAATGTTACAAGATGTAAAATCCTACCTTAGAAAGTGTTGCGCTATGAATGACTTGGGAGAATCAGCATTTATTCTTGGAATAAAGATCTATAGAGATAGAACAAAGTGGTTAATTGGACTAAGTCAAAGTGCTTATATTGATAAGGTCTTGAAGAGATTTAAGATGGAAAATTATAAGCGTGGAAATGTTCCGATGCAAGAAAGACTTGACTTAAATAGCAAACAGTGTGCTTCTACACCTGCTGAGGTGGAGCGTATGCAAAGGGTTCCTTATGCTTCGGCTATTGGATCTATTATGTATGCGGTTAGATGTACTAGACCTGATGTAGCGTTCTCACAAACATAACCAACCGTTTTCAACAGAATCTGGGTGAAAGTCACTGGACTGCTATGAAGAATATTCTCAAGTATCTGAGGGCTACTAGAGATATGTTTCTGGTTTATGGTGGAAATCCTGAAGCTGAGCTCAAAGTGATTGGATATTGTGATGCTGGATTTCCAAACGATAGAGATTATATGAAATCCCAGACAGGAAACGTCTTCGTCTTGAATGGAGGCGCAATGGATTGGAAAAGTAAGAAGCAATCCACACTGCCATGTCTGCAACTGAATCAGAGTACATAGCATCTTCGAAAGCTGCAATGGAAGCTATCTAGATTAGAAATTTTATTTCTGGGCTTGACGTGGTTCCCACGAATAAAAACCCCATGGAGATATATTGCGAAAACTCAGGAGCAATTATCATAGCCAATGAACCTGGAGTTCAGAAATGGGCCAGACATTATCCTAGGAGATATCACTATGTTCGAGAACAGATCGAAATAGGTGAAATAAAGTTACTCAAAGTTCATACAGATGATAATCTAGCTGATCCGTTTACGAAGGCTTTACCCAAAGGAAAGCTTAATCAACATGCCGAGGGCATATGACTTTGTTTTGTTAGTTATTTCATGTAACTCTGTGTTTTAGTATTTGGATAAAGGATTTGAGACAATTATTATTCGATAAATGGATTAAAGTACCTGATATGTTTGTTTTCATTTGATAATTAATTGTATCCTATATTTGCATGTTTAAATCTTTGAATAATTCTTAAATCATTCTAAAATGTCCATTAGTGATTAACTATATGGGAACTGAAACGCCCCCAATTTTTTTTTTTAAACATCATGTTCAATAACTCAATACAAAAGCACTACCCTTTTATTTCTCAACAAAAGCAAACCATCCTCGAATGATTCGTGTTATACAAAATGGGGCCCGCATAGTACAGAGCATGGTTATAAAAAGGGATTGACTTACTAATGCTATAGTAAGTCCCACCAAAAGTTATTTTCTCGAACACCTGTCCCAGAATGATACCGTATCTCGTTACACCTACAACACAACTACAATAGTAAAAGGATAAGCAATAAAGCTTAGTAAGCAATGGTGATCTCTATCACAATCTCGCCTATAATATATAATCTCGATCTCAATTCTTTAAATGCATAACACTCCTTGATCATACGCAAACGATCAATTCAAGTAATAAGATATTAATCTTACAAGATTAATTATAACAATTACCATTCACACTCAAGTGATTAACTACTATAGACAATGATCATACGCAAATGACCCAACCACAACGAATAATCACTTTATTATAACAACTAGATATAAAAAAGACAACTCAAAATGTTATGTCCCAAAATGCAACACATACCCGCCGAAGGTCTTGCATTTACTCTTAATATTGTTATATGAAAAGTTCGTAAATATATTAAGCCCGCCCATCACATAAACGATAAACTTGGCATCAAACAAAACACGCTGAAACATAAAAAGAGGTCTCTAAAGTATCAAAAACTGTGAAATAAAATAGGTCTCTAAAGTACTACTAAACACTTATGCATTTTCAGATTTTGCACATAAAATACGCGATCCTGCTACACCTAAATACGCGATCGCGTATTCACTCTCATACGCGATCCTCCATAAGGTGACGCGATCACGTACCGGAACGCATGAAACCTGCTGTCACCGAAATACAAAGAAATACGCGATCCTCTATATTCACGCGATCGCGTATTAATCAGTAATACACGATCCTGCTCCAAACCACGCGATTGTGTGCTTACATAAAACTCCCAGAACCTGATTTTTAACCATTTTAAATACGAACTTCAGACCGACATAACTTTTTACTCGTTAACACTCAGACCCTTGAAAATTTGCAGACACCTCCACAATTCTAAAGTTTATGTTTCTCTTTTTGAACTTTTTCAAATTTCTCAAAAATAACAAAAGTGGGCGTGTGACTGAATAATGGCCGTTTTGGACCATTTTTGGTAACGACCCAAATCACAAATCATATACAATCCGACTCGGACCCTCTTTCCCACACAGTAAACAACTCAAAGGGAGTTTAAAATTCACAACTCATCAACCATACCATAATCTCTACTTGATCTAACGTGAGTATCCAAATACGACCTATTTGGACCCCTTTTTGACCCAAATGATGATTTCACTCTTTATACATGCAATTGCTCATTAAGATCATACTCTGGATTAATATACATGCCACAACAATCATATTAATCAGTTTCTCAATAATATTAATATAATCAATTTATAATAATTCGATATCCAAGAATAGGAACTACTCAAAGTTACTCTCCTCATTGACTCGAAGAGTCAAACTACACGGTGTCAAGGTATAATCATCGGGGTTTCTCAAGTCTCGATGTCACCCTTGAATTCCATCGTTGAAGATGTAAACATAGAGCACTCTCATGTGACTCAATGTCATTACTCAATTATTAATCTCTATTATTTTCTCATTAATCTCATTACATGAAAGGGTTAATCAACTAGACTCTTTATTTAATCCCATACATTATACAAGTATATGTATCAAACTCAAGGAGTCATTACTTACCTTGAATTCAATTTGAAGAATGATTAGCAACCTTTCCGACTTGATTATCGCCTAATCAATCATCACACATATAAGGTCACATAACATGATCATTCAATACTACTTCAAATGTTACGACTCAAAACAACATTTTTTCCAATTAATCACTTATACTCGTTTCTCATATTAAACTCGCGTGTTTTCAACAAACGACACTAACAAGCAATAACACTACATTATCATCATCTTCGTTATCTAAACTCTTTAGGTTCTCAAATCACCACATGTAATTGATTTATTTCATTTTATCCCTTTTAACAACAACAATTATTTTCATATTTCTCATGACATTATGTGTTCGACTCAAGAACACTAATTCATCTATAATCTCATTACTAACTTCTTATCATCTCTAACTCATACAATTTACCATACCCCTTTAGCTCATCAATAATAATCATGATTCAAGAATCATGAAACTTACATGTACATGGTTAATTATATAACAATTAAGCATCCTACACACAATAACAAATTTCAACAATCCTTATTATACTCCCATCAAAATCTTCTAACCATAAAATCTCACTAAACTCCTCATTAACCATTAACTCATCTTATTTAACCTCAAGTAGCTAAACGAAGCTAAATAAGCATCATCTACCTATAATCATCATCTTATTTACCTCAATTCACAAAATCATCTTTTTTCATTAAGAACCCAAAAGTGGAGTTTATCTCAAAATCACTAAATCATGAAATTGAAGGTTGTTAAGTGTAGAGCTTACCTCAAGGATTGTAAATATGTAAGAATCACGCTAAAATCTCCAAGAAATCGTGATTAATTTGATGGTTTTCTTCCTTACTTTCTCTCGTTCTCTTCTCTGTGTTTTCTTTCTATTTTCCAAACCAAACCAACACCATACCTCTCTATTATTGGAGGGGTATGGTTTATTTAAGTGTATCCGACTTGGACTATATATCGTCCTATTACACCTCTCTAGTCTCGGTATTAAAGTTTTAAAACCGTAAGGCTCATTTTATTACATTTAGAATTCCTAATTCAATAGGAATATAATTTATCAATATTAAATAGTATTAATAATTTACCTCTTATAAATTTTAAAAACGCAAACTTACAAAATTTGAGGTCTTACAGGAATATAGTTAAACTAAGATAAATCTGAGTGATTGGTATGGATCGTCCCTCCAAACTCACAAGATATTCATAAGATGCATATCGGACTACCCCAACTAACAAGTTATCATTTTATGGATTGACGTCATTAAGTGAGACTTGTAAATAGTTGTTTTACTTATCCTTAGACTTGAGATGTAAGTAGGTCTTGCATGTATGGATTGCATCTTCTTGATATAGTTCTAACTATCCTGAATAAGGTGGTAATAAAGGGCTATTTTCAGAAGTGTAGTGAAGTACATGACTGATCACACGTGTAGTCAAGATAGAATTTGTTTGCTTCAACGAGCTATTGAAGTATGATACCACTGGGCCCCTCATTAGAATTAATTAAGGTGTGTGTATGGTCATACCCAAATAAAATCCATATGTGTCTCGATTGATTTGGTAATCTTAATTGATTATAGGAATGAGAAATAGAATCATTTAATTATGGAATGACATTGATCCATATATATCCATATTTAACAAAGGTATCTGAAACAAATGGATAGTAAACATTAGAATCATTTTTACTTTATGAAACTATACTTATACTTTAAGAAACTATACTTAAATATTTTCGGGAGCATTGGCGTGTTGCTAGACGCTTACCAATGTTATTGCTTTTATTATGACATGCACAAGTGGGAGCTATTGGGATATAACCACGTAAAATAAACGCATGTCCGAAAAATGTTTAAGCCTACGGGGTCACACGTATTGACACTTATGCTCAATATAATTAATTAATATAAATATGAGATATATTAATTAATGCGTTCACGAATAATCAATAAACGTTTGTTAAAATGTTAACTATATGTTTATAAATAAAAGTATTTAAAAGAGAGGGACTTAGATTTAAATTGGAGACTTGGAAAAGTTCCAGAAAGTTCCAAAACCCCTATGGAGGCCGACCAAGGGTTTTAATAAACCCTAAACTTGTTGAACAAGTTATCTAATCCTATAAATATAGAGGCAAAGAGCCATAACAATATGTCAATATCACATTATTCTTTCTCTCTTCTCTCTCTCTTGCTGAATTTTAAACCCTCAAAGGGATTCGGTTTCGTGTGGTTCGACCAAAAGGAAAAGCACAAGGGTTGTGGGCTTTGTGAACGGAGTACTAGCATACGTATTTTAGTGTTGTCGTGTGTGCGATCGTAGAGGGGTTTTACTTTAAACCAATAACTATACATTTATAGTTTATTGGAGCTTTGCTAAAAGGTCCACGATTCTATCTTAACTAATTATATATACGTGTTTATTAGCTTCCGTAATTGTGTGACAATTTGTATATCTGTTTACTATACTCTAACATCTTCAAGTACGGTAATCACTATGTTTTGATTATTTTAATTGGAACGTCGGATATGCTACTGGTTTTGTTAAGTTATATTAGTTAGGTCTATACGGGTACGATTGTCATTTGTGTTGCTTGGAGTGATTAGGTGGTGTTGAGATGTCGAATTTGGTTTAATCTTTGAGTGTCAATTTTATTTGTGCAGTTGTATGTTTACAGTTGATGTATGTTACTTGTTTTGCGAATCAAACTAACCCACCCATTTTGACACCTTTTATTAAATCAAGAAAATGTGACAAATTGGACGGTTTGGGTAATAGTTTGGGTAACAGCTCATAACAGGTTTAAATGGGTTGACACTTTTATGATTTTATCAATCACTAATGTATTATATATCTTAACAGATCTATATTACAACAATATTATATGTGTAAATAAGAAATATATGAAATACACATTTCTTTGTTTCAAAGCTAACACACTTTTTTTAATGCAAAGACTACTTTTGTCAAGCCTGGGGTTCGTCATTCAGTTCGGTATAGTTTATATGCTTTGAGACGTAGGAAGTAAACATTTTTGTAAGATACTTACAAATTGCGCTACTAAGCAAACTTTCAAAAACCTGCTACTGCAGTTCTTTAAGGTTCAAAGAGTCTATCTTATTGTAGCAAATTTTACATCCCATTGGTGAACATTGTTTTATTGTTTTATTGAGCGGCTCAAGTGTCTTCAAAACAACAGATCATGGTGCTATCCGATCAAATAGCTGAACGGGTTGGAGTTGCCTGAATACCTTACCTGACTTTTTTATCCACTATTATTAGCTTGTGAATCAAGCTAATTTATTCAATGTTTGCTAATTTTTATTTCTTCTTGTTAATCGTACATACCGTTGGCATCCTTTATTTAATACTCTTTTAGATCAGCTTATTTGTGAAGTGAAGTGTTGTCTGGATTGTTAGTGGTGGTTATTGTATTTTAAATTTTCATTTTATATAAGTGTATACGAGTACAATGAGAAATGTTTTGTTTTAATTGGTAATGAATAAAATAATGCTGTACCTCAAGAAACTATAGTTTTTATTATTCTTGTGTACAAGGGGGTTTTAAAAATTATAATTGTATTCATTCATAACGATTATTAATGTTTAGATGTTAATTTGTAGATTCAAATGATTTATCCCTCATAATCGATGTTTCACAACTCTCGACCACATCTAAGTGGAGCCCATATATCTAATAAATTTTACAACTATGACCCAAATTTTACTATAACCAATTTTTTTAATATTTGAAACAAAACTAAAATTTGTAATTATACAATTTACAACATAAAAGCATATATATATATATAAATTTTACAACTATGATCCAAATTTTACTCTAACCAATTTTTTTAATATTTGAAAACTTAAACGTTAAACTAAAATTTATACATGTTATTATACAATTTACAACATAAAAGCATATATATATATATACAAAACCAAATATCAAATCCCGCGTTGTCACGGGTCCTCACCTAGTTCCTACAAAAAAGAAAATCAGTTAAATTTAATTTGGACATTATGTCTTGAGAAGTCATTTAAAAATGCATAGCATGTATACAGGTGAGTTACTATACGTATATGTATATGTTGTACGTTTTTCTTTTATAGGAATCAATTTCATCATGTTTAGCGTGCGATTTGTTTTTCCATTATTGACAAATGAAAACTTTATATTGGTATGCAGAGATGCACATGAAGGGCTAACATTATCCTTTTTGTACTCTAAGTTTAAGAAAGAATATGTGAAACTCTTTATAAGAATAGAAGTGCATAGTTGTTATGTTTAGTAGAAGATAATATTAATTAAAAATTGAAAACTCAATCAGTGAGTAGCTACTAATATGTTGTTAATCCTTAATTACTCGATAACCGCTGTTTCCCTTGTAATGAGTTCATTAAGGCAACTAAGGATATGTCATTGTTTCTGATGTGTTAGTACCCTCAGTGTTCCGTAATACGTAGTAACTATTACTAATAATGATAATGAGTATAAAATAAAATTAATCGGTAATAGAAACTACTTTACTATACATTAATTGATTATTTCATAATATCTTAGCTCTTCAAAAGATCCTATAATGCAATTGAATTTATTAACCCAAGTAGTAAAGTTACCATGTTATATATTTACTTGTTAAAGTTACAAAAAAATCTTGGTCAACGAGATGTCCGATGGTAAAATACATTTTGACATATAAGAAATTCATTCCATCCTTACAAGTGATCATCATATATATAATTATGTAATAATTAATATTGAAAATATGTAAGAGACATCACCGTTTTTGTCTTGTCTCGATGTGTATTTCTTTCCCAAATTTCACTTAACGATATAGTTAAATAAACCTTTTCCATCAATTTTACTAAGAAAAATTATATAAGAAGGGATCACAATAGATATTACAATTGCTTTGAAAGGATATTTGGTTTACGAACCACATATAAATGTTGTACATATTGTCCAAATAAGATGAATTATGTAACTTTAATATTTTATTAAGATATATGTAACATTAACGTTATGTTTGTGTTCATTGGTAACAAAAAACTGCTCGTATCCAAAATTGACCTAACGGTTATTCATGTTATTTTTAATGTAATTAATTACTTAGATAAATTATCTAATTAGGCATATAATAGGAATTCAAGTTAATAAGTGTCTTATTGTATTTTAATTTAAAGATGAAAACTTGCTGTCATTTAATGCTCACAAGCTAGAAAAATTTGTTAAGTTTGTATATCTTGGATGGTTTTTTGATTTTTAATACTCCGTTATACCTAATCTTCTAAAGTAGGCAATCAATTTTGAGTTTCTGCTCCAATTTCTGTAGTGTAACCCCTCTTGAAAATTAATTAGAATACCATCTATAATACCGGACACATTGTCTAGCCATAAAACCTCCAGATTTCTAATCGTACTCAATATCGGTAAAAGACTTGCACCGTCGAGTCTCAAGCAATAATCGACATACAACTCTTTAAGTCGCAATGCAGCCACGGATGAAATCCCAATATTAGTGATGTTGGAACACCCTCCCACATTAATAGAGGTGAGGGAGGGCGCCAACCTCACCAAACGTAGCAGATGAACATCAATAAGCTCGTGTGAATGTCTCAAAGATACGATCCTCAATGATGGCAGACCATTTGGGGATGTGGGAATTGAGATAAACAATGTGTTGTCCAGAGAAAGATTCCCACAATGGTCAAGCTGTAGCACCTGCATTAATAAGCCACGAGAAATATCAATATTAGGTTAGATTTTGAAAAGTAATTCAAAGACACTACACAAAGCTACCAACACAGGCATCTTGTCAATGGTCGGTGTTGTAGCGGCAACATTGTTGGGTATCACCTTAACCTATGCAAAATTGGGTTTAAACGGCTTTGAATCCCCAATATCATTTTTGCAAAAAAATTTTTTTTACCACTATCCAACTTCCTAATCCATACCCTAGTACCCAGGGTCGTCTTGGAGGATGGGCGAGGTGGTTGACTGTCCATGATCTCTAAATTTCGAGGGCCTCCAAACTTTTTCTCATGTAATGATATGTGTATATATGATGATTACATAAGCAATTAACATCTCTTTTATTTTGAAGTAAGAGATCTTTTGTTAGTAACTAAATTTAGACTAAATATATATTTAAACAACTATGTAGGTCGTCTGAATAGTTCAAAATTAAAAACTAGTATTGACGTATTAGAGTTTGACTAAAAGAGTTAATAACTAGCATCTGGGATTTGAGAGAATAAGTATCAGAGAAATAAATAAGTATCATAGAAATAAATAAATTTTTTGAAAATCGGATCATTAAGCATAAATTTCATCGAACCTTTATCTTACTTGACATCTAGTAATAGGGTCTCATTTCTGTAAAACGAAAACTTTGCCCAGGGCCTCTAAAAGTTTAGAGACGGCCCTGCTAGTACCATTGCACCTTTCAGGAATTCAAATCTTTCACTCTATTTGGAGATTTCGAATGAGGATATTCCGGCGATGGAAGTTAAGCGTTCAAGCCAAGTATCCTCGTGGATTCACACGCGTATATTTAATTTTGATGAGGATATAAATGTTACATCTATATCAGTAAGTAATATCACGTTTGGCGATGGCGAATACACTGAAGAGGTAATCAAAACAATGATCAATGTATACCAGTATTTAGTCTTCATGGATTCAACGAATATAACGGTATCAATGACGTTGTCATTTGATAACGTTATTACCGTTGAATCCGTACCATCATCTGCTAGTTTCAATAAGAATGTTCTTGAATTGTTAGAACTTATCTAGAAAACTCACTCCTCTTTCTTCATCACTATAAATCCTCATAAGTTTATGAAAAACAGTACTTTCCTTCCAAGAGGGTTTTTCTTTTTTGATGGTAGAGAACATCCCGTCGTCGATTCTGAAATGGGTGTTTCTTATAACAACGTGTTCGACGTATTGGTCGACTCAGTTATAACTTGTTTGGATAATACCGGGCATAAGGGTTTAACAGTTGTGGTTGAAACCGAATTCAGTGAGAGTGTTGATGTGAAGGAAGTGAAGGTCTTTTATGAGGGGTTGTTAAATCAAGTTGAGAAAAATCGGGTAAACAATAGAGTTACAGCGGTGTATGCGTGTAAGGGTTTAGATCCGTTCACCTTGAACAGACCTAATGTGGCTAAAGAAATGAGGGATAAAAGAATCATCGCTATTTTGTCTTTTGGGTTTGTTGGATTTATGATATTGTTACCCTATTTGACACAATTTCTTCATGTTGTTCCTCATCTTGAGTGGATGTGGTTGATAATATTGATGATGGTGATGATCATGATGATGATCAATCACGATTGCATTTAGCATATGCAATAAGCCTTTAAACCCCTCGGTATCCCGAGTGGACGAGTTATAGTCTCGTGAGGGTTTCGAGGGAACACACCCACAAAGTTCATCCTGAAAAAAAGAAAAAAAAAAGAAAAACATAACATATAAACATAAACACGGGTTGTCTCCCGAGAAGCACTTTTGTTTAAAGTCGGTAAGTTCGACCTAAACATAAAATTTCATGATTCCAAGGGTGTATCCGAAAATTCTTCAATAACATTGTTTCCATAATATTTCTTTAATCGATGTCCATTAACCGTAAAAATATTTCCATTAAAATGTAGTAACTCCACACTTCCATTCGTATGAACTTGGTGAATCACATACGGTCCACTCCATCTTGATTGCAATTTACCCGAAAATAGACGAAGACGTGAATTATAAAAGCACACGTTCTCCAGCAACAAATTCTTTATCTCCCCGAAGTCTCGCATCATGCCATTTCTTCGTTCTTTCTTTATATAACCTTGAATTCTCATAAGCATTCCAACGAAGCTCATCTAACTCATGTAATTGTAAAAAGCGATGCTTACCAACTTCATCGGTGTCCATGTTGCATTCTCGAAGTGCCCAATATGCTTTATGTTCTATTTCCACTGGTAAATGACAAGCTTTCCCATAAATCAATCTATATGGAGTATAACCTGTAGGTGTTTTAAATGCTGTCATGTATGCCCAAAGTGCAACATCCAATTTTTCCAACCAATCTTTTCTGTTGGAACTAACAGAACGTTCCAAAATACGTTTCAATGCACGATTCGTATTTTCAACCTGTCCACTAGTTTGTGGATGATAAGGTGTAGCAAATTGATGACTAACTCAATACCTCTTTAATACTTTCTCCATTTGAGAATTACAAAAATGAGTGCCTCGATCGCTAATCAATGCCTTACGAATTCCAAATCTTGAAAATAATTGTTTAAGAAATTTCACAACAACTCGAGCATCATTCGTCGGTAAGGCTTTTGCTTCAACCCATTTTGAAACATAATACACAGCTACCAATATGTATGTATTACCATGACTCATTGGAAAAGGTCTCATAAAATCAATACCCCAGATATCAAAAATTTCACACACCTGTATACCCTTTTGTGGCATCTCGTCCCGTTTAGAAATATTCCCAGCTCTTTGGCATGAATCACAATTCTTGACGAATGCATACGTATCTTTAAAAATTGTCGGCCAATAGAATCCTGCATCAAATATCTTTTTTGCAGTGTAACTTGGTCCATTATGACCGCCTACTGGTCCTTCGTGACAATGTTTTATAATCTGTTGAGCTTCTTCACCATGTATACATCTTTTAATTATGCCATCTGCATAGTATCTGAAAAGAAATGCGTCTTCCCAAAAGTAATATTTTAAATCAGAAAAGAATTTCTTCCGTTTCTGATAATCCATCTTTGGTAGAAACTTAGTAACCAAATAATTTGTATAATCTGCAAACCAAGGTATCTCTCTTATTTCTTGTACTGTCATCAGTTTCTCCTCCGAAAATGTATCTTGAATTTCTTTTTCATCTAATGCTTCCAACTCTGGACTTTCCAACCTTGACAAATGATCTGCCGCAACATTTTCAGCTCCTTTCTTATCTTTAATATCAATATCAAACTCCTGCAATAAAAGAATCCATCGTAATAAACGAGGGCGCACATCCTATTTTTTAAACAAACACTTCAAAGCAGAATGATCAGTATAAACCAAAGTTTTAGTTAAGACAAGATATGAACGAAATTTATCAAAAGCAAAAATAACTGCCAATAGTTCCTTTTTCGTAGTTGTATAATTTTCCTGAGCATCTGTTAAGGTTTTGCTAGCATAATAAATTGGCTTGAACTTTTTATCAACTCTTTAATCTAAAACAGCTCCAACCGCATAGTCACTGGCATCACACATCAACTCAAATGGCAGATTCCAGTCTGGACTTGTCATTACGAGGGCAGATACCAATTTCTCTTTTAATGTATCAAATGCTTGTTTGCATTTATCTATAAATTCAAACTTTGCATCTTTCTCCAATAAATGATTCAACGGTGTTGCTATTTTTGAAAAATCTTGTATAAATCTTCCATAGAATCCAGCATGTCCTAGGAAACTTCGTATTCCTTTTACATTCGTAGGATAAGGTAGCTTTGATATAGCTTCAATCTTGGCTTGATCTACCTCTATTCCTATTTTAGATATCTTATGGCCTAACACATTCCCTTCTCGAACCATAAAGTGACATTTTTCCCAATTAAGAACCAAATTGGCACCTTCACATCTCTGCAACATTTTCTTTAAATTTATCAGACACGAATCAAATGAATCACCAAATACCGAAAAATCGTCCATAAATACTTCCATGAAATCTTCAACCATATCATGAAATATTGCAATCATGCAACGCTGAAAAGTGGCTGGTGCATTACACAAGCCAAATGGCATTCTTCTATAAGCAAAAGTACCAAACGACAAGTAAAAGTTGTTTTATCTTGATCTTCTGCCGCAATCGGAATTTGAAAATATCCTGAAAATCCATCTAGAAAGCAATAAAACTCCTAGCCTGCTAACCGTTCTATCATTTGATCAATGAATGGTAATGGAAAATGATCTTTCCTTGTAGCATCGTTTAATTTTCTATAATCAATACATACTCTCCATCCCGTTACCATCCTTGTTGGTATCAATTCATTCTTCTCATTTGGTACAACCGTAATCCCTCCTTTCTTTGGTACGACATGTACTGGACTGACCCATAGACTATCTGAAATAGGATAGATTAATCCTGAGTCCAGTAATTTAATAATCTCTTTTCTGACTACGTCTTTAACCATAGGATTCAATCTTCTTAAGGGTTGTACTACTGGCTTGAAATCTGTTTCCATTAGGATTTTGTGAGTGCAATATGTAGGACTGATTCTCTTGATATCTGTGATCTTCCATGCTATTGCTTGTTTATGCTGCTTAAGAACCTGAACTAAGCGTCCCTTCTCTTCTGTTGATAGTTTAGGAGAGATTATAACTGGCAAATCTGATGTGCCTTGTAAATAAGCATATTCCAAATGTGATGGCAGCTCTTTAAGCTCCAATCGTGGTGGTTCTTCAATAGAAGTCTTGATCTTATAGACACTTTCCTTCAAGTAAGAAATATTGTTATCAGAATATGGAATCAATTCTTGAGTGAGATTCTTAGCGACTATCTGTAATGATTCTTCTGTATGTTGTTGGTGAATAACAACTTCCTCCTTTACAGAATCTTCTTCTAATAACTTATCAAATTCTGCTAAATCTTTTGCAGTGTCAAAATCCTCGGTCCATCCCGTCAGAATTCCTGTATCTGCATGATCTTTTTCTAAAGAGTCTTGAATATTAGGGTTATCAAAATATTCATAGGAATTTAAATAATAACAAGTATCATCCACATAATCAGGAAATTTCATAGAGTTATTAACATCGAAAACAATTTTATCATCTCCTAATCTCATGGTAATTTTTCTATTATAAACATCTATTAGGGCATGTGTAGTTGCTAAAAATGGTCTTCCTAATATAATAGGACTTTAGGGTCTTCTACCATATCTAAGATTACAAAATCACATGGAAAAACAAATCTATCAACTTTTATCAAAACATTTTCAACTATTCCCCTAGGATATTGAACAGATCGGTCAGCTAATTCAATACACATAAGAATAGGTTTTGGTTCTCCTAATCCTAACCGCATATATAAAGTATATGGCATTAATGAAATACTAGCACCTAAATCTGCCAATGCATTTTCAATAGTTATTTCACCAATTTTGCAAGGTATAGTAATACTCCCTGGATCTTTGAATTTTGGCGGCAGTTTGTTTTGCATTAATGCTGAACATCATGCATTCATCGTCACCTTTGTCACATTATCCAGTTTACTTTTATTGGTCAGCAGCTCCTTAAGATATTTTGCATACTACGGCATCTGAGATATAGCTTCCACAAAAGGAATATTGATATGAAGTTGCTTCAAATTTTCCAGAAATTTGTGGTATTGTTCATCTTCCCTGTCCTTTCTCATAGTAGTTGGATATGGAGGTGGTGGTGTATAGTCTTTAATGACTTCTTTAACTTTCTTCTCTCCATTCTCCTTTTTATTCGGTTGTATGTCTTCATCAATTGTTTCTTTCTCAACCTTCTTAGATTCAACAATTTTGTCAGTTACAATAGGAGAGTTAACATTCTTACCACTTCTGGTAATTACGGCTTTAGCATTCTCCTTTGGATTTGTTTCAGTAAATCCTGGCAAAGTTCCTGGAAATCTCTCCTGAAGTATTTTAGCATTTTGATGAACTGTTCCTTCAATCTGTTTGATTGATGCTTCAGTATTGCGCATTCTTGCATCATGTTCATCCATTCTTTTATTATTTGCTTCAACCATCTTTCCATATATACTTTCTAAGGAATTTATCATATCAGTATTGGATGGATTTTGTCCTGGTTTAACATAGAAACCTGGTCCTCCTTGTTGATACTGTTGGCCTGATACCCCTGGTTGATATTGTTGCCCTGGTTGATTAATTCTTCTAAAATTAGAAACTTGACGATAATTTTGATTTCCTTGGAAATCTCCATACATACTTCTTCGTTAACCATTTTGCTGTCATTATTTGGACATTCAGCTTTTAGATGACTTCCTCCACAAATTTCACAACCAATCCTGATAGCGTGAACTTGTTCATTTACTTTCTTAATGTCTCTTCCCATACTTTCCAATTTTGCAGTAATAGCCGCAAGACCATCACTGTCTTCAGACATTCTTTTTCTTCCGGATGAATCATCATCCCATAACTGAGAATGTTTAGCTAATTCTTATATTCCTGCTTTTGCTACTGCTGGAGTCTACTTAGGTACTGGGCCTTGTGCATCCAACTGTTCTCTTGTTGCTCGATCAACTCCTTTATAGAATACCTTTATTTCTTGTTGGACGTTTAAATCGTGTTGTGGACATTTATGTAGCATCTCCTTATATCTTTCCCAAGCTTGATATAGAGATTCATCGGGTTTCTGCTTAAAGTTCCTAATCTCATCAATCATTTTTGAAGTCTTGGAAGGTTTACAATACATCTTTAGAAATTTTGTACAAAGATCTTCCCAAGTAGTAATAGATCCGGCTGGTTCATTATTGATCCATCTTTTAGCTCCATCCTTTAATGTTAAAGGAAATACTCTTAGCATAACTTGATCTCTTGAAACATTAGGAATATTAAACATATCTGCAATCTCCAGAATTTTCTCTACATGCTCGTTTGCATCTTCTTTGTCTTCTCCTCTGAAAGGATTTTCACGTAATTCTTTTAGAAACTGACCCTTTAATTCGAATCCTACTACTTCTCTTGCTATGGCGGGCCTAACCACTCCCGGTCTTGGATCTCCACGAGTTTGAATCGTGTAATCCTCAAGCTTCATGTTAGCTATGTCCGCCATGTTGGTTCGTATTTCTAGATCTGGTTCTGAATCACTTGGATATACTGTAGGTTGTCTAGATGGTACTTTATCTTCTTCGGACTCCGAACCGGAGTAATACCCGTATTCAGCCGTTTTGACTAAACTATTATGAAAGATTAAATCGTCCTCGTCAGATGAAATTCCGTGCGTTTGCGAATTATGTGTTGCATATGATAATCGTCTTCTTGCATGAAATTCTCGTTCTGGTTCGTCAAATGGACTTAGTGGATCCGGATGAAGTGTCCGGGTCATACATCAATCTGTGACAAGAACAGAATTTAGTAGTACTTTTAATTCTAATTTAATGTTAGTAAGAAAAATGATATTTGGCGTATATTAATCCCGATAGTTTAATAATAAAACACATTCAAAATTAAATAATCGAAAATAGAATACCCAACCCAAATTTCCTATTTGTTAGTAATGCAAGTTACTTATTTTTACAATAATTTATTTTATAGTGGGGTTGTTTAGTTTCTGTTACAAAGCTAGTCAATAGATCTCGGTAGCTTCATTGATAGTACACAAAAGCGGAGAAACAGGTCAGTGCGAAGCGTATTAAAAACCTCATTCTTTCGAGAAGCACCTTACCTCTTATATGATAAATCAATGAGGTAGGGCTTAACCCTCCTTATACCTTTGTTTTTGTCAGTATTCTCAATGGGTGAGCCAATATTTAGTATTGATTTTGCAAAGTATTAGAAATTAAAATTATTTAGGGGAAAATAATTAGTTTAATTTAAATTGCACCGTTCCCCGGCAGTGGCACCAAAAACTTGATGTGTGCTAAGTATAGGCAATTATAATAACAAGTTTTAATTAAGGAAATACTAAATAATACTATCACACAATTCAGGCAAGATTAACCTGTTCATATAATATAGCTATTTAAGTAAGTCCGGATATCAGGGAACGTGATCTAAATTATAACTAATTATCTATTCCTAATTATAATTATAAACAATTATTTACAATAATATACAGGATAAGGGGAACGTTTTATTTCCGAACGAACATATTTTATAATTGATACCGATTCTTAATAAATTAGGTACAACTTTAGAATACTCAGATGGATAGAAGATTATGACTATTTAAACTATTATTAATTAAACATATTATATTCACTTATGTCTATTTGCTAGTTGGCTATTATTATTGGTGAATTGCTAAGGTAGAAAATTACTCAGGATAAGATAATTTTTCATGATAGAAACATAGCCAAAGGATAAGTACTATATTTCTATTCCATTAAGATCTATCAGCATCTTATTAATACAATTCCCAGAATAGGTTGAATTACAATGTTACTTAACATTAATAGTTGATAATCATTAATTAATTATATAACTCACCAGAATAGTAAAGCTATCTATATAAATCTCTTAACTTTTATCAATATCAATATAACACAAACAATTCTTGTAGAACAAGCATTCAATAATATAGTTCCAACATAAACATATAATTCATATAATAAATTTAATTAACATTCATTCAAATATTCATAATGAAAACCTAATTAACAAATAAGTTAAATAAACAATAACCTAAATAACTCATCAGGATAATAAAGTTACAAGGATAAAGAAACCTAACCAATTGTTGAACCAGCTTTTCCTAGGGTTAAAACCTTCAAACCCTAGCTCCTAGACCTCCAAAATCGCTCCTAAAGTCGACCTTAAACCTTACAAATCGACTTTGTATTCTCTGAATAGTATATCCCAAAGCCTAGCCTAAGGCTCTATTTATAGTTTTGAAAACCGACCTTCCAACCGCCGGTTGGGACCTCCAACCGCCGGTTGGAGTTATTTGAATCCGGGTCCAACTCCGCGTCTTTCCACCGCCATGAAACCCTAACGGCCAACCGTCGGTTGGGCTTTCCAACCGCCGATTGGACTGATGTTCCAGATATTTCAACTTCGGGCTCGGGCTAATTTTGGACTCTCTTTCTTCTAATACGGATTTAACTTCTTTTCTTGGCCCATTCTTCATATTAACACTTTTAGTCTTCATTTCTTCAAGGTTTAAAGCTTCATATCTTCAGATGCTTCATTTTCTTCAGTTTTGGTCTTGTTTTCGTTCCCTTTTCTTCATTCTTCAATTAAAATACATTTCAGCAAATATTAACAAATTAAGTGTCTAAAATCACAGAAATGCACTAAAATGTATATAAATATAAGGATAATTGGTATAAAATATAGTATATATTTGATGCTTATCATCGACCAATCTACCTCCAGATCTTCTTCCTGTTTAAATTCACTAAAAATTTCGTTAGAAAATAAGATTTCAGAGGATTGAAAATATCTATCTGTTTGATTTATCTCCTTAAGTTATTGAATGGAAACTTCTTGACTGTGATCAAGAGTTTCAGTTGCTTCCACTTTTTCACTTGAAGTCTCCATAGATTGCATATCTTTCACAATCACTGGACTAGATAAACTTTTAACAATATCTTTCTTAAGCTTTGGAAAAATTGATCCTTCAATTTCATTGTACTTTCTATTCAAAGCAGCTGGATAAGAAAGCGGAGATGTGTACTTTTTAACAATTTCTTCCTTTAAAGCTCTTGGGTAAGAAGGTGAAGGCGTATTATTTTTGAAATTTGGTTTTGCCTTATATCCTTCATCTTTTAGGTTGTCAAAATTTTCCACCCTGTCGCTTTCCATATCCTTCACAATTAGATCTTTATTCCAAAATGTTATCATCTCATCTAAAGATTGCTTCATATCCTCTTTAGTCATCATGGAAACGTTTCTCGAATTTTGAAAATTCACAGGGACATTATTCATGTTCTGATACATACCTGTCAAAATAAAAGAAAAAGAAAAAGAGTAGAAAAGAAAAGAAAATAAAAACTAACTAAAAAAATTCCAATAAAAATTGATATACAAAGCTAATCAAAAGTCTTCGGTAGCTGCAATGATCATACACAGAAGCGGAGAAGTAGGTCAGCGTGAAGCTTAATAAAAACCTACCCCTTTCGAGAAGCAAAATGACCCTCCTTATACCTCTGTTTTTGTTAGTAATCACAATGGGTGAGCCGATTTTTTCAATTGATAAACAATGTAAAAAAAATTTACAGGAGAAAATTATAAAAAAACACTATAAATTTGATATGCAAAATCTAGTTATGTGACAATAGTGTCAAAAACTGGAAATATTGATCAAAGTAATAAAAATTTATCGTTATAGAGAACTTAAAGAAGTACCTTAAATAGATTAAAACACATCGGGCAGTGTACCCTATCGTGTAGTAGTATAGTTATGGTAAATCCAAGTTCGATCACAGGGAATGTGAGTATAAGAAAGCTTGAATATAATGCAACTAATTTAAAACAAGAAAAAGTAAAATGTGGGGGTTTTGGAACAACCGAATTGTTGCAATGCTTAACAACTACTTTTTATCTAACAACTAGGGCAATTGGGCTTTTAAGGGCCAGATTTGAATATTTGGTTGGTTATCAAGAATAACAAGGAATACTTGCTTGGATTAATTTCCTAGTGATTTCGGGGTGTGTATTAGTTAAAACCGGTTTATTACATGAAAGGTAAATTTACATTAAAACATAAGATTAACGCTTGTCTAAATCCTTTATTTTTAACTTCAATTTACAAACTCATGATTTAATCTTACTAACATACATTGGCATCATTACCATCTTGCACATTTGAGCCTATAGTATTTAACTTATTCCAAGTTACATTGGCAATCGTTGTTCAAAATATATTGATGGCAAATACTTGATGAAATACGTTGGCATCTTCACTAGTAATTTACCAAATAAGTTATACCCTATTTCAAGCTCAAATACACAAGGGGTTTTGATTAAACATAAATCCAATAGTTTTCTAGTTTATAACTCATCCATAAGAAGTACATTGGCACATTCAAAAACTCATATATTATAGCCTACTTGTTTTAGTCTTGTACCATATTAGTGTTAACTTTCAATGGTGATTTATACATAGACATACAAATGTAGAAAAGCATTTTACAACCAACATTGGCTAGTTATCAATTTCATTTCTAACAAGGTTCAACAAGTTAAACTAAAATATACAATTTCCATGGATAAGCTTAAAACTAACATGTAAACAAACCTAAGGATTACACCCCTAATCACTAGTTATTTCATCCAAGCAAGTATTAAGGAATTTAGCTACTCATGTTAATTAATAAGCAATAAAATGTAAAGAGGTTTATGGAAGCATAAATATTCATTAATATAAATTCTTAACCAAATAAACTCAAAACAATAAGAAGTGCTTACAACCAAAAATGATGAATGAAGTTGATTACAATTCCAATACAGAAATTATAACTCCTAAAATGCTAGCTTGATTCCTCGCGCCGAGTGTTCTTCAGTGAATAGTTACAGTGGTGAAAAATTGGTTAGGGTTGTGAGAGATGGGTGATTTTGGTGATGTTAACACTTGTAGTGATTAACAAAGTGGGTGTATGAAAACCCAGTAGCAATTTTCACTTTCGTGATTTATCAGATTGGTCACCGGTTCTCTTTTGAAGTGAAAACCCAGTTGGGTTTTATAGATGGAAGAAGAAATTTAAGCATTAAATACTCCTAACTACACACAAATCTTTGCAATCTTTGATTTCCTGACATCGCTTGTGTGAAGTCGAAATTTTGGATGAGGAGTAAATTTTTGGATATGAAAATCCTCATCTTTTGCAGCTACTTTCGTCTGTATATGTGTGGGTAGGTGTACAGGTGCAGATATTAAATAACCGAAGTTTGACTTTTTCAGGATGTGAATCCGGTCAGATTCAAGGAATCCGGACGTATTCCTTAACCGGATTCTCAGACGGATTCAGGAGCCGATTCCCAAAAGTTCAGCCTGATCAAAGAATTGAGAAAACTGGACATTCATGTACGGGGAATCCGACCGGATTCCCATGAATCCGTACGGATTCACTTTGTTTCAGCTTCAATCCTAGATAAACTTCTTTTCAAGCACATTCCTTCGTGTAATTCATCACTTTAGCTGCATTGGTACCTAAATTCATTTTACAATGTAATAAGTATCGAAAGTTCATGAATTTAATAAAAATGGTACACAATTCTTAATGATATCGCGTCTAAAAATATGTCTAATTTAAGCGATATCAAAATTCAAATTAAATTAATAAACGCAACCGTTCCCGGGTAGAACAAAAGTCCAACCGGTTAAGTGTTCCCCAACAACAGCGCTAAAAACTTGATGCGTGTGAAAGCGCGTCTTGTTTTATTATTTATAACTGAAGATACCTTATTAATAATATCACACAACAAGGCAAGAATACCTGATCGGAATAGTATAGCTATGGTAAGTCCAGGTCAATCACAAGGAACACAGGAACAATGGTTTATTTATAAAAATGGAAAATACTAATTATCCTAGAAAACAGTAAACAAAGCGGGACGTTTTAGTTCCGTGCGAACATTTAATATTAAAACGATAATAAAACAATTAAAATACTTAAATTAAAATAACAAATAGGAAACAATAGGAAGGAATAGTAATTGTATAATTAACTTTACTCAGATTCATATATCCCGATTCATTGCATATTGATTATTTAATTGTGATTTCTGTTAGATCAACTTAGTTACTAATCAAAGATTCTAAGTTGAATGTAAATTAGTCTCCTGTTCAGGTTAACTAATTCCTACAATCTAAGGGTCCACATTAAACATCGATCCAATGTCACAAGATTATTAGTCTATTGTGTGCTTTACCCTAGATTGTGCATTAAACATTTACAACTTATTATAATTAACTCTAATGGTACGAATCAACAATACCCAATAATTTCTTATTGTCTTGTTCACTTTAGATTGCATAATTCTTATTAACTTAACCTATCAGATTCAACATATTTAGCAATGGCTAAAACTCTTAGAATTAATAACCATCAATAATTAACAATACCAAAGGAAATCAATCTCATCAATATTATTAATCACGTTAAGAAATAATCATTAGCTATCACCAATAAACAAGGTTCTACAAGTAATATAATAGTTTTCAATCAAATAACTTATTCAATATGCATATATTAATCGCTCAATAATCATAATCCGAGTTTAATCAATTACACAATCACATAAAATATTCAAACCATCATAAGATAAGTAAAACTCAGATTTATAAATACCAAAATCATCAATGATGTTAAATAAACGAAAGTAATAACAAACCGAATAATGAATCACGCAAAGATCAATTGAAATGGATTTAACCTTCACTTTTTGTGCTTCCCAAATGCTCTTTAAACCTGAAATAATAAACCCTAACCTAAATATTTCGTAACCCTAAAATAAATATATACAAAAGTGTATCTCGTCTATCTACCTAGTCTACGGCCGAAATAATGAAAAAGTGATATTTATATCCTCCTTGTGACTTGTGAGGTTGAAGTTGGCATACTGTATTCGCCACAACCCACCGCCATTTTGATCTTGATTAGGGCCTTCATTCTTGTTTGATTCCTAGACCAATTCCTTTAGAATTTCGACCCATTTATTTATTTTCCTTGGGCCAAGCTTTGACTTCCTGCTCAGCCCAACCTTCATACTTGGACTTCCTGCGCTGGCCTTTGTCTTGCGCAGCCCAACTCCTTTTGTTTTGGGCTCTTTCTTTTTCCAATCCAATGCAGCCCATTTCCTTGTTAATCTTCACGTGCATTTGTTGGGCTGCTCTCGTGACTAAAAACAAACCAAAGACCATAATCAGCATTATTTTATTACTTATGTACTAGTCCAAATTTTATTACTTATGTACTAGTAATGGAAACATAATTGATCAAGAACTACTCCAAATGTCTTACCAATCTTCCTAAAAAAAATGTTTGGTCAGAAAAGTCTATAATAGAATTTACCGAAATAGCGTAAGGCGTTTTTGGGAAAATCAACGTTTGGGCCAAATCTTTTTGATTGGAATGTTAGTACATTAGTAATGGAAACATAATTGATCAAGAACTACTCCAAATGTTTTACCAATCTTCCTAAAAAAAATGTTTGGTCAGAAAAGTCTATAATAGAATTTACCGAATTAGCGTAAGGCGTTTTTAAGGAAAATCAATGTTTGAGTCTAATTTTTTTATTGAATTCGTAGAACATTAGTAAGGGAAACATAATTGAACAATAACTTAAACAAAAGTCTTCTAAGTCTTCTTAAAAATATTATCGAATAGAAAAAAGTCTTCAAAGTCTTCATAATCTTTATAATCTTCAAGTTGTATTAATCTTCAAATCTTCAAGTCTTCAAACATCTTCAAAGTCTTCAAATGTCTTCAAAGTCTTCAAAAGTCGAAATCTTCTTCGGATGTAGCCTCGCGTGAAGCTTGATCAAGCGCAATTTCTTCATCGGAAAGTGATATTGTCATACCTTCTTCCACCTCGATATTGTGTATTTCTTCTTCGTATTCCATTTCACCTTCAAGACTTGAAACAATTTGTATACGTTCCGCGGCGTCCAAGTGATCCTTCAAGCAAATGCACATCTCTAAGGAGGCCGGTGTGAGTCTTGTTCTTCGTATGGATAATACCCTACCACTAAGAGAAAATGCGGATTCCGAAGCTACCGTAGAAGCTTGGACGGTTAGTAAATCTCGGGCCATGATGGTTAGAACGGGAAATTGAGATTCCCTCTCTTTCCACCAAGCCAAAATATCAAATTGTTCGAACTCATTGGGTAGAATAGTGGACAAAAAATCCGTTCCGGTATATCTCCCATATTCGCTAGAGGTGTTTTGGTTACCTTCACCCCTTGCCCGTTTATTGTTTTCTTGCCTTAAACTATTATATAAGTTTAGCATCGCATTGGAGGAAGAAGATTGAGAAAATATTGTGTTAACCGAATTTGATTGCACATATGATGTTGAACCATATTTTTGAAAATAAACACCAAATAAATCTTGTAAACTTTTATTAAAAGACATTTTTGCATTTTCCGAAAACATTGGGTCTACCTCATTCAAATCCAAATTGTGACAAATGTTATCGATAAGCATTTCCACCCCGGTTGTGTTAAAACATGGGTTCATTGCGGCGGAACAAGTAATTACCGGTGGCATTTCTTGAAAATATTTTCTTAGTTTTTCTTTCATGGGAGCCACCATTTGTTCAAATAAAGGACCTTCATATAGGTAATCATTTAATTTTGTAGTCATTAACCAAATTTGATTAAGCACCAAATGACTAGTTGGATAATAAACACCCGATAATAAAGTAGTCGCGGTTTTGAAAAGTTTGAGCAATCCAACTATCTATTTGATAATCTCCCAATATGCGATTGGAAAAGGTGTTGCAAGACCTTTTTGAACAAGAAGATCATGAAAAACTTGTAGACAATCTTGTTGGCGTAAACCACATACAAACATATGGTAAGTTGAATTCCATCTAACGGGCATGTCCCAAGTAGGGGTTAAAAAAATAGAATTCGTTTCCTTACACAATTTCATATAAGATTTGTATCTAGCTTTGCCCTTTTGAAAAATGTCTTGCAACATAGATTTATAAGCCGTTTTTATTTCGTCTACTTCTTCAACCGCTAGTCCGGCTTGCACAACCAAGTTAATGATGTGTGCAACGCATCGACTATGATAAAAAATGCCCTTCAATGGTGGTGCGTATTTTAGTATTAATTTTGAAACGGCGAGTGTATTATTACTCGCATTGTCAAAAGAGATTGAGAAAACCTTTTCTTCCAATTTGAAAGTTTTAATCACACTTCGTAACATGTAAAATAAGTTTTGACCCGTGTGAGGATACTCAAAGTCTTCAAAAGCAATGGTACGTTTCATCATTTGCCAAGTTGCGGGATCAACCCAATGTGCGGTAACACAAAGGTACGAACCGGGCAAACCATGAGGAGCCGACCAAACATCAGTTGTTAATGATACATTTGTATTTAAGTTTTCAAAACCGATTTTTAGTTGTTTTTTAGCATCTTTCCACAATTTAAGGGCATCACGTTTAAGAGTAGTACGACTTACATTATTATACCGCGGTTGAAGTGTATTTTGAACCACCATAGTAAACCGAGGGTTATCAAAGTGGTTGAACGACAAAGCTTCCTGAATTACAAAACCCGCAAAAGCTTCTCGACATCGTTCCGCATCATATGTAAAAATCGTTCCATCTCGTGCCATTGAAGCTTGACCACTTGCTTCCGGATTACCTTTGAGTCCCGAACAATGCTTCTCACTATGATTTTTCAACGTTGTGTTGGATTCGGATTTTAAGAATTTCCCACAACGTTTACAATGGGCTTTAATCGCACCATCCGACATCAACACTTTGTCGTACATTCCCCACACCTCTTGATTTCTTTTGTTAGGCAATTGTCGAACAATCATTGGTGCATTTGAAGAACCAACATTGTGAGAAGTGGAAGAACATTGAGTCGACATTTTTGAAACGAAAAGTTTGTATGTTTTTTGAGAGCGTTTTATGTGTTTTTGAGTAATGTATGAGTGTAAGAATTGTGTGCTTGAACCTAAACTAAAGGGATATATTTATAGTGAATTTGGGATGTCAAATTGGTAAATTTTTGGGCAAAAAAAGGGTCAAAAACACCCCCAAACGGTCAGAAAAACGGTCAAAAAACATGCAGCTCGAAAAACCAGTTTTTAACCGGTTTATAAACCGGTTTTCCAACCCGGTTTTAAAAAAACCGGTCCTAACCCGGTTTTCTAACGGGAATATCCAAACCGGTTTAAACCCGGCGGTTTTTATTAAACCCGAACCGGTTTATGTAAAAACCGGTTTTTGACCGGGTCGGTTTTCGGGTTTGACCGGGTCGGGTTTCGGTTTTCGGTTTTTCTGTGCACGCCTATGTACTTCTACTACGTTAAGTATCATATATATACACTATTATCACTAGCTTAATATTATTAATTTAATTATATACTACTAATATGTAGCCTCAATATTTATTTGGTCCAACTTGTAAACTCCAATAAATCTTTAATTTAATTACTTTCGTTCATTACATTTAATTTTTCGAACTCAAATATTTAAGACATTTATTTATTTTTATCACTCTTTTAACCACTTTGTCCTACTCAATTTAGGTACAATTAACTTTTATATAAAAATTACTTTATTTACTCCATTTTAACTCATTTTCGTTCCTTTTCTATCATAAGCTCTATTTTTATCTATTTTATAAATATGAACGAAATAATTATATTTTGTTAAATAACTATAATAAAAGTATACATAAATAGGGGTAAAATAGTATATAAATATAGTACTTATTTGATGTTATCAACCATTTAAGATGATTTTTGAAATGTTGTCTATATTTTAGCCCAGGTTTTAATGATAAAGTGTTAAATTCAGATATATTCATCGTGATTTGGGCTAAAAACGTGAGATAATGGCACGTAAAAACTTGACTGTTTGCGTGTCATCAGACACCCGGGTTGCGCGACAGGAACTCCATCACTTATTCACAAACTTCTTTATTCGAAAGCATACTAAAAAGTATACTAAAGCAAACAAAACATAAGTAAATGATAAACGATAAATAATAAGATAATAATAATAAAAACAGATAAACCCAACCAGACCACTAGTTGGTCCCAAAATATATCCGCAGCGTCACAGTAATATGACAGTAATCCCAAATATCTAGTAATAATAATCCGTACAGTAATCCGACATAAATAGTAATATATGAAAAAAATGATAAGATCAAGGGATAAGGGGATCCTGGTGTGACGGTGGTCCGTGAACTGGAGGTGGCATAGAGTTGTAGGCTGAAGCTCGTGTAGCAGAGTGACGTCCACTAGATGCTCTACGAGACACAGATGCTGATGAGGTACTGCGCTGTCGCCCAGATGCTGATGGCTGGTATTGGGACATGTATTTGTGACAACAGATCTAGCTCGTAATAGTACTGGTGTGATCATGATTAAGCTTGTACATTGGTTTAGATTTGTAAATAAATGATATTAGTTTTGATATTAATATTCATTAAATATATTAGTTTTATAAAATGTTAGAAGAATATCGATTAAGAACTAAAAACTGCTTGGCGAGTCGAGATCTCAAGTCGCAGGGAGTTGAGCTGAACGAGATGAGATCTAAACCCGCAAAAATATTACAGTGAGTCGAACCCATAGTGGGCTTGGTCTGGTGACGAGTCGAGTCAACTCGCGAGCCCAGCGGCAGCGAGTTGAACCGAAGTATATAAATATTTTTAATACGTGAAAAACACAACACTTTTAACATTTACGAACTGTACTTTGGCGATTCTGAGAACCTGCAAATTCCAGAGAAAACAAAACCTAATGGCTAGGCTTTGACGTATTATCGTAAAAGCATAAGTATTAGTAAACCTAAACGCGAACTTATTCGTTATAGTAATATAACACCGTATTGAGGGATTCCGCACCTTAATACTACAGATAACGAAGTTAACGATCCTAGAACTTGGGAGTTACAATTGGTATCAGAGCTTTCGGGCTAAATACGAGTAAGTTCTGAGTGTTTGTGATAATCGCGTTTGATTTCGGATTGTTTTTACGTACATTAGCACATATTAACGATCAAAATCATTCTCTGGACGTTTTTCGGTTTGTTTACGGTCGAAACTTTAAGTTTTAATTGTAAAAATACCTACAATTTTCGTTTTCGGGTTTTTCAGTCGTTTTGCGAGTTGAGATTAGGGTTTGAGCGTAGTTCGCAAACCGAGTTGAACTAGCGAACCGAACTAGTTTCTGCGAGTCGAACTCAGCTGTGAACCAAGATCTCAAGCGAATTGAGATCACTTGCGAGTTGATATCTTAGGTAATCCAAACTGAGATTGGCGAACTGAAGTTTGCGAATCGAGCTGAGATCGCGAGTTGAACTGAGTTGTGAATCGAGACTTTTCTGAATTCGCATAAACAGTCTATATTTTCCTTTAACTTTCAAGATGTCAGATTTAAGTAAAATGATTGAGATGGAACACGAGGTTGGAAAATCTAATGTTCCACCTAAATTGTTGAGACTTGAAGACTACTATAGTTGGAGAGATCGATTTGAATCTTACTATAGATTCCATGATCTCTCAATCTGGATATGTATCAAAAACGGATACACTGCACCTACTCAAGCTGTTCAAAATGCTAATGTGGTTATTACCTATCAAAATATGAGTGATCAACAAAGGGAGGACTTTAAAACTGAGAACAAAGCTCATTCTTGTATCAAGATGTCTTCCAAAAGAGATCAATCATCAGCTTAAATCTTTTCATACTGCTAAAGAGCTCTGGGTAGCTCTTGAGAAAAGAGGGAGGGTAGTCCACAAGTGAAAGCTGGCAAGAAGAATCTTCTCAAGAAGCAGTTTACTATGTTTAAAGCTTTGAAAGGAGAAGGTCTTGATGCCTATGTTACCCGTTTCTACCATCTACTAAGTGAGCTATAAAACCATGAGATCACAGTAGAAGAAGTTGAGAAAACCGACAAGTTTATTGAGGGTTTACTTTCTAAGTGGGAAATGCATGGTGTGATGCTCAAAGAAAATGAAACAAGATATGCTACCATGACCTTAGAGTAGGCTATTGACAAGCTCAGAGGTTATGATTTCACCAAGAATTCAAGAGACACTGATTCTGATCAGGTTCCGGACCCTGGGTTATGTCATGGAAAAGCGTCTGTGTTTAATCCTTCATCTAGTTCAACCATTGCACTATTAGTTGGTGATACTGATGAACATGGTGAAATGATAACTGAGAACATGTGCTATCTTACATCCTCTACTGGTGAAGCAAAAGGTAAAGCTTCTAAGAAGTCATCTCAAGAGTATCAGAAGATGCCTATGAGTGTGAAATCTACTGAACAGCAAATGTCTGTTCTTGCTTCCTTTGTTGCTTTGTGTGAGAACTATATTCAGAGTAAAATCAATGATCCGATTCTTTTTGATGAAGATTATGATCAGATCAACTCAGATTATCTTGAAGAAATAGATCTCCAGGATCAACTTGCTATGGTATCAAGGAGAGTGAAAAAATTCTTAAAGAGAACCGGTAGAAAGGTTGTTGGCAACTGATCAGGATTTGATAAAACCAAGATTAAGTGTTATAACTTTCAAAGTTATGGACACTTTGCTCATGAATGCCAAAGGCCTAAGGTAGAAACTGGCAGTGGAAAACAAGGTTCGAGAAGTACTCTTGATTTCAAAGCCATAGTGGTTAAGCAGTTAGACGGTTCCTATGACTGGAAAGCTCAGTCTGAGGAAGCGTGTATGGAAATCATAGATGATCAAGATAAAACTGCTGAATCTACATCCTATATGCCTACTGATGAAGAATAACAAGTAAATGTGCCTAAGTTGAAGCAAAAGCAAGTGATGATGATGTTCTGTATATGGATTCAACTTCCAAATGATTTTGTGCTGTAACCGTATTTGAAATATTTATCTAGATAGATTAATTTACATGAATTTTATTTTTATTAACATGAAACTAAAAACTGGTCATCCATATAACCATACAAACGTAATATGATGAATGCGTTAAAGTTGTAACTATATATATATATATATATATATCTATATCTATATATATATATATATAATTTTAACCGTAGGATCTTTATGGATGAAATTAATCTAAGATACAGATAGCTCCATGGTATTCTGTTATATATATATATATATATATATATTTATATATAACAGAATACCATGGAGCCATCTGTATCTTAGATTAATTTCATCCATAAAGATCCTACGGTTAAAATTATTTCCTACACTTTTTTACAATTTTTAAAATATGTCCCCCACAACTATTGAAAATTGACATTTCCAGTACTTCCTTATTTTTTTAATCCTTATTATTTTTACATATTTTTTTTAATTTTTAAATGTTTAACCACAACTATTGAAATTGGAACTTCCAGTACTTTCATATTTTTTTAGTCATTATTGTTTAAATATCATAACGTTTTAAGTAGTAATATATAAATAAACTAACCATATTTGAAATATTTATCTAGATAGATTAATTTACATGAATTTTATTTTTATTAACATAAAACTAAAAACTGGTCATCCATATAACCATACAAACGTAATATGATGAATGCGTTAAAGTTGTAACTAAAATATTTTATGAATTCAACTAATAGTTCTTTAAATAATATATATTAAGCTAAACAATAAACCTTATGAAGAAAAATTGTGATAGCTGATAGACTAACTAAACAATTTTATTGGTCATCCATATAGCCATACAACCGTAATATAATATTTTATTAAATAATATACATTAAGCTAAACAATAGACCTTTTGAAGAAAAATAATGATAGCTAATATACTAACTAAATAATTTTGCTCATTTGAACATAAGATTGATGATGATTATGTTGGAGATCTCAACTTTTTTAAGGAAAATTAGAGTTTAAAATTTATTGTTTCTTATCTTTGTAATATATGTATTCCACTTCTGTAATCCGAAATAATAATAACATTATCTTCATATTTATTACTCATTATGTTTTAATTTTTATTATTATATTATGTATTATGTATTATTATCGTTATTCAAAATTTATTAATAATGGTTATCTATATATGTATATGATCACAACAATGTACGATTTGGATAGAAATTTTGGTTTGAATTACAAAATGCAGTTATTTGACTTCGACTGAATTCAATTTTAATTTGAGTTTTAAAAAATTGTTTTGTGGGTTATAATTCTATAATGCTTCCTTATTATATTTATATTATATACATGAATGTTTGACTATCTGCCCCTTCATAAAATGGGTAACTGTTATAATCAAAATGTTTGCAAACTAAAGAATAAATGCTTTAAAATCGTCATGTCATATATATTAATAAAAATATTTTTGAATCAAATTGATTTTTTCATATATATTACTAATAACTTGATTAAGAAAAATAAAAAACTAGAACCGTATAAAATTGATGAAGTATATGTTAAATGTTATTAGCTGGCGATTATATTCTATAAAGATCTGGTTCATGGTACAATTTCAGTTGACTTAAATTTTTATTTACACAATTTATATAAAATCAAATGTTGAAGGTCCGCGTTGTCGCGGGATCTCACCTAGTATAATATAAAACAATAAAATATAAAATTATTATAATATATTATAATAATATATTATTATTATAATAATAATATAATGATATTATTAGTATAATATATTATACTAATAATATAATATTAATATTTACAAACTATTAATAATAGATTTTATTAAATAATATATTATTATTAATAATAGTTAATAATAATATATAATAACATATTAATATATTATTATAATAATCAATATTATATAATAATAATAATAATAATAATAATAATAATAATAATAATAATAATAATAATAATAATAATAATAATAATAATATATTTTATAATATTATTTCATCTATTAAAATATATAATAATATATTTTATTGTTATTTTATGTGATCATATATTGTTATATATGGTTAAATCGTTTCTTATCATATTTTGCATGTTTATTTATTCTATCGATTTATGACATGTAATTCCAAGTATTATCACAAATTTGTTGAGTTTTAAAACTGATTTTCTAATGAACACATTTTATAATTATGAACTACGTAGATGTATATGCACGAAAGAAAATTCGAGAAACCAGATATTCAATATACTAAGCATAATTAGAATCTTGGTCTAAGTTGTGGCCGAAGAGAGAATACGTATAACTCTTGAACAATAGGAGATCAAGGAGACTTATGTTTGATTTTGAATACTACGTTCGTGGGATTAATTAGGAATAAGGATACAAACTATACTCATATTAATAATTATCATTTGTTGAGGGTAGTGATAGATACACATGCAACAAATAAAGTTGATTCATATGTACAATAATTATAGCATAAAATACAAGTATAACCCCATAGCACAGTTTTATTGTATGAGACAAGGGTTCATGTACGCAGCTTTTTTATCGTACGCACAGTACGCAATCTCAAAAGTGTTCATTGTGTATCGATTATAGCATGTGCATTGTGTATCGATTATAACATGTGCATTGTGTATCATACAAATCACCACCATCTTGTAACTTTTAACATATTCATTGTGTATCATACAAATTTTAAATAAAAACATATAAATTTTAATATGTTCATTATGTATCATTTAATAATTACATATGTTCATTGTGTATCATTTTCTTCTTTCCCTTCCCTACTATTGCAACTTTTAATATCTTCATTATGTATCATACAAATATTAAATTAAAACATAATAAAAAGATTACAAAAAGAAAAAGTATTTAACATGAATCACAATGAACGAATACACAGAGAAGATCCAATATCATAATTAAATTAGAATACATGTGATTAAATCACAGTAATTAAAAAGATGTATCAATTAAGGATGTGCGAAGGATGAAGGTGAACGGAGAAGAAGTACACGTGGATGTAGGTGAATGGTTGTGTACAGTGCGTACGATAATAAGTTGCGTACATGAACCGTACCCTATTGTATGAAGTAATTTATGTGTTGTATATATCAACTCCCATTTCTTGATATAATACATGTCTTTTATATACTATGACATCGTGTATCTTAATCCGAGTCACGAAAAGTTTGGCGCTACATGATTTTAAGCTATGACCATTAAGGCAGAAGTTTTCTAGTTCAATTGATGATACACGTATTTGATTATGTTTCATAATAATTATTTAATAATTACTAGAGTGTGGTTTAAGTATTTTAATTTCAATTCTATTTCTATCTAATCTATTTAAAAGAGAATCACGAGACGATCCCAATAATTTGTTATGTGCACGTTTAAGTCTCATTCTCTAAGTTTAATTAATACATGATACAAATTAAAATATAGCTTCGTTATGAGTACGTTTTTATAGGCCACTGATGATTAATTATAGTATATATAGAAGCTTATTAGGGAGTAGTTTTTTGTGAAACATTAATTAGATCAATGTACGTTTCAACCATTATAAAAGTGATCTCAATGAAATTCTGTTAACTGTCACATAAAAATATACTTGATTTACATTAAATGTGGACTCAGCCCCGACGTGCACAAAGAGTTGTACTTTTAATAATAAGTATAATATTATAACTGTTAAATACAAGACCCCAATGTTTATTTAGTCAATATTAGAGTCTTGTTTGTGCGCTAAAAAAAGTTATGCATACTATACGTATAAAACTATACTAATGTATTAGTGAGATCATGAGGCTAAATCGGTTTGAATTATGTGTCTATGTTGGTTTTGTTTCGGGATTCACTGGTGCACATATTAAGTTCATGGACACGCAATAATCACTGACAGTAATTTTCTGATTGATAGTCATCTTATATAAGATTATAATGGTCTTAAGTTACATATGTTAATTTAAAATTAAGAAAATTTACACTATATGGTATTCTGAATCTTGATAATGTGGTAGGGCGGACAATTTATTATAATAGTTATGTCTCAATATGAGTGACCTATATACATTGATTTTCTAGCATATATTACATCAATTGATTTGAACGATAGTTATAGCTTAAGCCCAATGATTATGTAATTGTGTCGGTTAACATGTAGACAGTTTACGATTTTAGTTATACTTTAATGCTTGCATACGTTCTTGCCTAATTTTAGCTATAACTTTGACAGTATTAATGTCTAGCTAAACATACATACATTTATAGTAACTCGATAATAGAAATTATGAAAGAGAACGCCTCTAATATAAGCGTAGGTTAAGTTGACATCGTGAATCATGAATATTAACTAGCCATCATCATTATAAATAAGATATAAATTGATGGATGGGTTTAACTTAGACCATAGAATTACTTCTTACTTTATTGGTAAAGAGAATATTATTTGTGAATATTTTTTGCTACTTTCCTTTAAGGGAAGTGTGATAATATAGATACTGTGAGTCCCTAATCACTATTTAGTTAGTGATTATGAATCGCTAACAGTTGTTTAATTGTAGAAGGGGGGGTTGAATACAATTAAAACTTTTTCTTTTTCAAGTGTGTTAACTGATTAGACCAGTTTTAATTATATTACGATAACAAGCAATTAAACTAATGCATAAAACTTAACAAGCAGATCAATCACTGAGACACATCTGGCTGAAAGATAAATTCTATTATTCATAAAATCTATCAATTGTTGATTGCGGAATAGATTAGCCAAGGCTAATCTAAATCAAACAATACAGCTATTACAGACTGAGATAAACAAATAGTGGACAAACACGCTACTGTTCACGCGCTGGTGATGATCGTATTTTAGACAAACTAGTCACTGACAAACAAGCGACAATACGAACGATCGACAGAACTGAAGTACAACATCTACGCTATTTATAGACACTGAGTCCCTTGAAATCCGGATCTTGAAGAACACGTGTTGCTGCTTGATTGGTCAGGTACAATTGATGTGAAATATCATAGTTCCAACATTCTGATATGGGAAAGATTACCTTTTACCTTGAAGCCAATCACTTGTTGCCACGTTAGTTTCTATGGTAGACCAAGTTACGAGGAGCACGTGCGGTGCCGTAATAACGTCGAATAGGTCAACTCCTTATTAATGCAACATTTAATGCTGCAGTCACTGAAGTAATAGAGGCTGTCCTTACTCACTGCGAGCTAACGTACTCTTGAAGAATAACTTGAGCTACAGTACTTGAGTGACTTCTTTTATTCAGCAGAAGAAATAACTTAAAAAGACTTGGAGACTCTCGCTGGTAGATGAGTATCAGCGACACACAAAGTTGAGTCTTTTATCTTGATAGGTTCTTCAACTTCTAGCTGGAGAGATAGGATCAGAGACTAAAACTTTTGCAACAGCAGCTTCAACTACGATCATTTCCAAGAAGTCTTTCAGAGAGAGTATCAGTGACTTTATATCAGTGACTAATGAGTTGAGATCAGCGACCAGTGACTCAACAATCTCCCCCTAAATGATTGTGATTGAAGCTCTGTGAAAATTCTAGAGTAATATTTGTTGCAGAGAGGTTTCAGTTGTCTGATAGTTGTTTGGTCGTTCAGAGACTTACACTTGTAATCTTTTCTAACAAGGAAATGTCAAAAGAGAGCATTATATATATAAAGGTTTACAAATGCTATCTATTACAAGGCAGTCTATACTACTTATCTCTCCACTTTTCTTCCTCCTTCACAGTTCCAAGTTCAGCTTCAAGCTCATATTTTTCTTGAGAGGGCAGGTATCTGACTTTTCTTGCCAAGGCTTCATCGAGAATAGCTTTTCTGATCTTTGAGTTCTTTGGAAGTATGCTTGCTGACATGATTAGGTGAATGAGTTGATTCTGATCAACCTTCTCAAGCTCAGCTTCTCTCTGAAACCTTAGAACACCATTTAAATCTCTGTATACCAGACCCTTCTCCCCCTCAGTGACCTCATGTGCTTCAACTCTAGACACACCAACAGGGATAGATAGATTTAACCTTGAAGTGCTGGGGATTCGATAGACATTGCTGGTGCCTAACCTATACCTTGGGTTTGATGACTGAACAATCTCTTCACCATGTATGACAATATCTTCTGGCCTGAGAAGTTGCAGTGACACCATCTTTTGAAAAAGTCGATCTATCTCCTTCAGAACATCAGCTTTAGCTGCACTTGTAGAGTGGTTGATGGAGAGCCTGATTTCATTCCATTCCTCTCTGTGAAGCTTGCATACTTGATCAAGTAGCATAGCCTGAGTGTCTGTACCTCTGTAGATTAGGAGCTGAGGTTGAGATTGATTCTTTGACTTCTTCAGACTGACCTTGGTAATAGGTGCAGGATTTGATCTCCCTGTCATTCGAGCTGCAAATCTTTTTCTATCTATCTCATCCAATTTTCTGTCCACTAAAGGCTTGCTCACTCCCCCTATCCTTTTTACGCTTTTGCTAGCTGATTTCTTTCTTTGTTCAAGCTCACTGTCTTCTTCTTCAGCAAGTGCCTTAGCAATCATGGCATCAGTCTCTTCTTGCTCTTTCTTTAATTTAAGCAATCTGGCCCTTTCTTTGGCATCTTCAGCGCTTAATTGCAACTGGTAGGCTCTATCAGCATCTGATTGCTCTTTTAAAAGTCTTTTTCTTTCTTTCTCTCTTAACTCATCCTCAAGTCTTAATTTCAATATCATCTTAGGGGAGAGATTTTCTGAGGTTGAGTCAGAGGATAGAAGAGCGATAGGGGAAGAGTTAGCTGAGGATGTAATGGAAAGAGGAGCAGGGAGGATTGGTAAAGTAGTGGTGGTAGTTGGGGTTTGAGTTGGAGTGGTTGCTGCTGGTGTAGTTGCTGCTGGAGTGGTTTTCTTTGATTGAGGTTCAGATGCAGGAGAGGTGTCACTGGTCCTTTTTCTTTTTAAGATGAGAGATATGGGTTGCTGATCCTCCATATTTGTATCATTATCTCCATCTTCATCATCTGAGCTTTCTCCCTGACCATTTCCATGACCACCTCCCTGACCATCATCATCATTATTATCATCATCAGCAGCATCGTGCATGATGGTATCATCTTCCTCATCATCATTTATCTCTCTGTTCATCCACTCCCAGCGAGCAAGTTCAAAACTCACTGAGGTGCCCTCCACCTTGGCTTCATCATCCACAGCCCATTGATTTATCAATAAATTATAATTTCTGAGTTCTTCAGCGCAGAACTCAGGAAACTTATCAACCTCAGCAACTTCATCATCAATTACATCCATATCCAACCATGATAGCTCAACAACTACAAGGGCTTCCAAATCAGGATTCTCAGGGATTGGGCGAAGAACATATCCCTTTAACACTATTTCCCTGTGAGCTTTGTTTGTAAGCGGATCAGTCACAACAATAGGCATATCAGGATCAGTGATAGTGATTTCATCTTCATCTTCATCTTCACTCTCCCCCTGACTAGTCTGCACAAACTGATCCACTTCCCTGTTGATCTTTTGAAAATATTCAACATTCTCTTCTCTTAGGGCAGTGACCTCAGCTGTTGTAGACGCTAGATGTGAAACCATCTGTGGAAGCACCTTAACAATTTTGTCAGTATTATACAGATAGTTGGATACAGATGTGGTTAAGGCTTGTTGGCTGTTGGTTAGCTGGGTGATGGCTGTGTCATGAATGATAGAGGTGGAGGCTAGCTCAGTGATTGTATTGTTTAGGGTTTGCACCTTCTCACTGACTGAGGAGCTCCATGATTCAAAGGAGTTATAGACGTCAGTGAGAGAGGTGACAGCTTTGGTGAGTATGGAGACATTGCCAATAAGTGCTTCACGGTCCTCAGTGAGCATTCGAATCTGGGTTTGGGATGTGGCAATGTACTCCATCAGTAGTTGATTGGAGGTGGAGGTATGAGGTGGTGGTGAAGTGTGAGTTGATTGGTGGGGTGGAGATGTAGGTTGACTGGAGAAGGAAGTGGGGAAATCTCCCTGATGGGTGAGGTGGTGATGTTGATTTGGTGAGTTGGTGGAGCAGGTAAAGTGTCATCTGAGGTGTCCATGGCTGTGGCTTCCTCACCATCAGCTTGTGCTCTAGCTGGTGGTTCATTGGAAACAGAAGAAGCGACCTGTATCTCACCATGTGACAGTGGTGAGACATTGACGGCCTGTGCAGTGATAGAGAGAGGTTGGCCCGGGTCTGTAGCCAGTGGTGTGACATCAGCAATGAGTGTGTTATCACTCACTGATGTCACTAACCCTTTGTCTAAAATGCCATCCTTTCGGGAGGATGACAAGTGGCTGATGGGTTGACTCGATAGAAGGGTGTGGGATGCACCCGAATCACTGCTAACAATGGTTTGAGCCACTGCAGCTGTCTGTTGGTTACCCTTTTTAGAATCACTGGACTTTCGGGAGTCCAGCGAAGCAGTGGAAGGTTTGGGTTTATTAAGGGTGCCCGCAGGAGCTGAACGTTCAGTCACTGCTTCACCCTTCTTTTGGCTATGTCCCTGATCCTTTAATGTCAGGGACCCTAATTTGGATTTTTTCTTGGGAGCAGTAGGTGGTTTCTTGACTGGTGGTTGACCACTAGTAGTCACTGGGGGTGGGATCAGTGACGTGGTCGATGGAATAGAAGGATCGGACGATGGTACCATAGTTACAGGCTAGGGTGCAGGTATCCCCTGATGTTTCATAAATTTTGGTAAAACCGCAGTCGCTGGTTTTGAAAATATTTGAGATCCTACTAGGGTTGGCGCAAAGCCTACAAAAGATACCTTATCATAGGCCTCAAACTGATCTTGAAAGATCAGTGACAGAAACCTAGGATATGGCACATATTTAGCCCTAGAAGGCTCAGCGACTCGGTTGACCAGCTCAGAGAAGATCACACTTGCATAATCAACTTGTAAAAAGTTGATTAGTGACCAGCTGATCTGGGCTTCCAGGGAGCTAAATTGATCAAAGCTCCCAGTTTTTGTGCCAAAGGATTGAATAAAGTTTGTAAAAATAGCATTCCAAACACCATCCATATGGGATTTGTGCACAGTGGAATACTTGCGAGCACCACTGTGACACCCGACCAATTAGGGCTAGTAATTAGTGCCTAATCATAGTACTAATACATGTAATTAGGATTAATTATGTGTATCATTATGTGTATTGATATATTTATTATATATACACACACACGTATGCGATTTGTTTAAATCGTACATTTACATATTCGAATGAATTCTGACATCATAAATACGGACGTTGGTGAACAAAATATTAAATAATATGAAATTATTTAATAAACTCATAAACTCATAAATATTATGTTGATAATATTTAACAGATCAATTATATCGTATAAAGTAATACAAACGCAACGAAAATGTGCAATACACGCCCGACAACCAAATGAAAGCCAAAATATATTTTATAAGTTTAAAATATATCATTTTAAGTAAAACTTTCATTTAAAATATCGTATTTTAAATCGATAATGAAAAACGGCTAATTAAAACGCTACGCGATTAAACCTTCGTAAAATGAACGCGCAAATCGAGGCCGATAAATTAACGGAACACTTTTACAAATGTTTTCAAGTATCTAGATAAAATATTTCAAGTGAAAATATCAAAATTTAAACCGTTACTTAAACGCGTGTATTAAACGTTTAACATATAAATAAACGTCGAAACAATCGGGTAAACGAACGGAAAACGTAACGAATTAAATGGGGAACAAGAAAATGACCAAAACACCCCTTGTGGGCCACCCTTTGGCCGGCCACCCCCAGCCCCCATGTGCCACCCCCCTTTTTGCCCTCTCACACTTCATGCAATGTACTCATTACCCTCACATATCTACTCCAACACTTCACCTCATTTCTCCATTATTTTCTTTCAAAAATTCACACACATTCTCTCTAAAATCTGGAGAAAACACAGATTTAAAACCCTCCCTTAAACTCCAAATAATCATCTCCCATCATCATTCATCAAGAATCAAGATCAAGAAGAACCAAGCTCAAGAATCAAGCTTCTTTCATCATCTTCCTCGTTTTCATCATCATTCTTGGTATGAATGACCATCTTCACTCCTTAGATACACTTGCATGTTGCTTATTTATATGTTTTATGGTTCATCTAACTTGATTATGTCCAAATCTAAAGCAAAAACTCGTTTTTGTTAAACATCTAAAAGTGACATATTCTGTCCCAGAAAAGTCAGTTTAAAAAAACGTTCATAACTTGAGTTCTACTAAGAATTAGACAATGATTTTTTTAAAAGTTGCGTATTGAAAGGATCTAAAAAAAGTTCTTCTATGGCTCTTTCCAGAAATCTACGAATTTTCAGATAAAAACGGATCTATGAGACTGGTCTGCATGTATTCGAAAACCGAGTACGGTTCTTTCGCAAATTAATTACCTAGCTAGATGGACTCTATAATTACTAGAAAAATTAAGTTAACAACTAGACACATAGTAGTACAACTGATAAAAATTATGGACTCTAATTCGGATCATAACTAGTTAACAAAAATAGGCGAAGTGAACCGACAAAATCGAAAAACACATTTAGGGACTGTTTTGGAAATAAATATAGAAACGACACTTGTGGGTCACCAATGGTCACGAAACTCGTTTTCTATAAGTATTATAACATAATAAAGGTTGTGTAAAAGTTTCGGGTCAAACCGATCTAGTTTGACCGGTTTGACCAGATTTGACCAGTTGACCAATTTGACCAGATTTGACCAGTTGACCAGATTTGAACAGTTTGACCAGTTGACCAGATTTGACCAGCTTGACCAGTTGACAAATTTAACCAGCTTGACTAGTTTGACTAGTTTGACCAAGTTGACTTCTGTTGACTTTCATAAAATAAAATATTTGACCATAACGTTCGGATATAAATGTATACTTGTACTTTCAAATACAATAAAAGAAGCTGGAAAAATACTTACTATACTAAGTATTCAACACTTATAATAATCAAACCTTATCCAAAACTTACATTCGTACATTACAAACCATCACCAACGGGCCGTACATGTTTACAAAATTCAAACAAAACAATCAAACTTTGGACATAACTAGTTAATGAAAAACTAGCATAGATGGTCAGTTGAGACATTTACTCACTCATATAACCTTGCGCGTTTTGGACGCCCGGCAGGTTACAGTCTGTGGACACATCATTTGGTACAACATCATAGTTGCTTGTTTTGCTAACACATCAGACTCAGGTGAGTTTCATAGCCCCTATTTTACTATTTTTACTTATTTTGAACTGTTTTGGGGTGAGATACATGCTCAAACTATTTTTATGGAAACCGTTTTTGAAAACATTTCTACATATTGGCATGAGTTGTTTTCAAAATCCTTTTAAAGTCCTCCACAACATAGTTTGGTAATACTTTTGTAGTGCGAATGATAGTGTATGGTGATAATCCTCGTCCGGGTCAGCAAGCACTGACTGGTTAAACGGACCCATTGTACCATATGGGACTGACAATCCCCGTCCAGGTCAGCAAGCACTGACTGTCAAAACGGACGCATTATCATTTGTTCATACGTGTGTTGATTAGGCATACGCATAGAGGCACCCTCGCTCAGGCACTTAATTGTGATCCTGACACCTCAGTTAAGCTCAGACTATGTGCTCATGACAGTTATATACATCTTTTATCATTTACTTATTTGCTTAATTGCAAATCATTATACTTAAATCTTGCGGTTCATACATTACACTTTATCATTAAACCTGTGAGCTCACCAGCTTTTAGCTGATCCTTCTAGTGTGTATTCTCAGGTACCCAGCAGTAGTAGGACTGCACTCAGGATTTAGCTTAGCTCGAGTCAGCATGCAAACGCTAGAGATTTATTGCATTATCTTATTTTGTTAAAACAATATGTATTTAAATCTCTCATATCAGAACACGAGCTAATGTATTTGGTACAATTGATGTGAACTTTAATTCGTATTAATGTATTTTGTTAAAACGACGCATATAGAGTCGTTCACTTTATCTTATGTGCTGTTGATATTTGATTAGTCGCGCCCCGACCCGACCCGCTTCCGCATCATAATTTGGGGGTGCGACAGATTGGTATCAGAGCCTAAGGTTATAGTGAACTAGGTTGCATTTAGTGGGCCTAGACTATGACCGTTAGGCAGTATTCCTCATTAAGTATAACTGGTTCAGAAATTACATCATACGAGTTTAATTTAACATAGTGTAGCTAACTATGTACAATTAAATAAAGATGATGTGATATCTGAAAGGGGTTATGCTGAAACAGGGATACACTAGTTGACTCTGACCACGAGAGAACCTAGACTCTTACTTGTTTCGTGCTAGACACACACTAGGCCATTATGTGATATAGGTGTATATACATACATAGGCCTCACGTACGTACTACTCTTTAGGCTATTATATGTATTGTAGGTATATATGAATAGGCCTTATCCATGTACGACTCTCTACGTTATTATATATATCAAATATATATATAGACATCACATGATAATCACTCGTTAATGCTCACGTCATCGAAGCTGACACGTCTTACTAGTATCGTATCACTAGATATAAAGAACGAGACTTGTTCTCATCTACCACCGTCTATCTATTTATATACGCGTAAAGAATAACTACACGTATCGTTGTACCGTCACGTACACACTTGAAATATATCGCTTCGCATTCTTTCCACCATATTATCCTTCGGGATCGTGACCGAAACGGACTACTAGGAAAACTGCTACACTTTAGGCTATATTATATGATATGATATGATATGAATATAGGCCTCACTTGTTAAATGCTTTTGCCATAGAAGATGGCAGACTCATCATCTAGACAAACTACACGTACTTCATCGTCTATCTCTCGCTCACGTCGTAGCCACTCAGAAGCACTCGTGGCTAGATGCACTATTAGCTCATATCGAGCCAGACCATATTACAACCCAGCCGTCACAGAAAACGTATCTGCGATAGATCGCCATCGAGTTCTTGCACATCAGTGGAGCTGGTTACCAACGGTTGTTGCTACATGGAGAATTGAGAAAAACTTTGAAATCCCTGCTGATGTTGGAAGATACTCAGCTATGGATCTTTTCCCTTATACTCAAGAACCGACACATCTCACCATGCTTGTATTAACTGCCCGCTTGCATCGTCACGAACGCAGGTTACACTACTTGGAAATCGAACAACACGAAACTCATTTAAAATGGATGGAACTAGCTCAAGGCCGCATCGCTCAGATGTACTTTGATCAGGAAGACATCTCCGAAACTATCCATCGTACACACGATCATGTGGAGGAAACCACCGCAACCACGGAGAGCGTTCATGATCAAGTAATTAGTAATCGAAACAAAATCTTGCACATACAAGGACTCCTCTAACTGCAAGTGTAAAATTTCAAAGGGCACTGAAGGTGCTATTGGGTTGTTACGTAGGATGGAAACAACTATGGGGATAACAAAAGAAAGTAGTCTGGGAACCTCAATCAAAATCAACCATCATTCAAGAGGTTTGATATGTTAAGACCTACATCTCTGGTTCCGAAACCAAGAAGGGTTATACTGGGAATAAACCCTTTTGTTCAAAGTGCCCCCATCATGAAGGTCCTTGCGGTACTCCTTGTGGAAAATGTCAAGGGTATGGGCATCTGGCCAAAGATTGCAGATCTACCAATGCCACCACCACCACTGGAAAACCTAAGTCCTGCTATGAGTGTGGAGACACAGTGCACTTTAGGAATGAGTGCCCAAAGCTGAAGAACAAGGGCAACAACACTGCTAAAGGAAGAGCTTTTATGTTGAACTCCAAGGAAGCCCGTCAGGACCCGAATGTGGTCTAGGATGATAAGTACATGGTAGAGTTAGCTAATGGTAAACTCATACAGACCGATAGTGTAATCCCAAATTGCACTTTAAACTTAGATGACGAGCTCTTCACCATTGATCTCATTCCTGTTGAGATTGGAAGTTTTGACGACATTGTTGGCATGGATTGGTTGTCCAAGCACCACGCTGAAGTTATCTGCTACAATAAAGTTGTCCGCATTCCTCTCATCACCGGTAGTACTTTGGTCATACAAGGGGAGACTGGTGGGACGAGATTGAATATCATATCATGCATGAAAACCGGCAAATACCTGAGGAAAGGTTATCAGGCAATCCTTGCGCACGTTATGGAGAAAAAGTCGAAGGAGAAGCGACTTAAGGATGTGCCCATCGTTAGAGACTTTCCAGAAGTCTTTCCCGAAGACTTGCCTGGTCTTCCACCACCGAGACAAGTTGAGTTCTCAATCAACCTTGTGCCCGGAGCAGCACCCGTGGCACGAGCACCTTATCACTTAGCTCCATCCGAATTGCAGGAGTTGTCCACCCAGTTACAGGAACTTCTTTTGGAGAAAAAGAAAGACGGTTCATTCAGGATGTGTATCGACTATAGAGAGTTGAACAAATTAACCATCAAGAACCGTTATCCACTCCCCCGAATTGATGACCTGTTCGACCAACTTCAAGGGTCAAGTTTCTATTCGAAGATAGATCTACGATCAGGTTATCATCAGTTACGAGTTCGTGACATCGACATCCCAAAGACTGCCTTCCGGACTCGCTATGGGTATTACGAGTTACAAGTGATGCCATTTGGTTTGACAAATACACCGGATGTATTCATGGACCTTATGAACCGAGTGTGCAAACCCTATCTTGACAAGTTCGTCATTGTCCTCATAGATGACATTCTTATTTACTCGCGCGGTGAACAGGAACACGCGCAACATCTCAAAACAATTCTAGAACTTCTTAGACACGAAGAGTTATATGCTAAGTTCTCCAAGTGTGAGTTCTGGATGCAAACCGTTCAATTCCTTGGTCATGTGATAGACAGTCAGGGAATTCACGTAGATCCATCAAAGATTGAGGCTATCAAGTGCTGGCAAGCACCGACAACGCCGACCGAAGTACGCCAATTTTTAGGACTAGATGGATACTATTGATGCTTCATAGAGAATTCCTCGAAAATAGCTCAACCTCTTACGACACTGACTCAAAAGGAAAAGAAGTTCAATTGGACTGATAAGCAGGAGTCAGCATTTCAGCTACTGAAACAAAAATCTTACAGTGCACCCAATGTCTCATTACATAAAGGCAACGATGATTTTGTGATATACTGCGATGCCTCACACCAAGGTCTTGGTTGCGTGTTGATGCAACGGGACAAGGTTATTGCCTACGCCTCTCGACAACTCAAAGTTCACGAGAAGAACTACACGACTCATGATCTCGAACTAGGATCCGTAGTGTTTGCACTCAAAATCTAGAGACACTATCTGTATGGCACAAAATGTACCATCTTCATTGATCATAAAAGTCTTCTGCATATATTCGATCAGAAGGATCTCAACATGAGGCAACGTCGTTGGGTCGAGTTGCTTACCGATTACGACTGCGAAATCAAGTACCATCCGGGCAAAGCAAATGTTGTTGCCGATGCCCTAAGTCGAAAGGAACGCGCCAAACCACTTCGAGTCCGAACCCTCAGCATGATCATTCATAATGATTTCATCATTCAAATCCTTGCTGCTCAACTCGAAGCATTGAAACCGGAAAACATCAAAAATGAGGCCTTGCGAAACATGGAGAATCAATTCGAAACCAAACCCAACGGAGTCAAATACTTCGCAAACCGAATCTGGTTACCTAGCTTTGGAAACCTTCGAGACTTGGTGATGGATGAAGCTCACAAGTCCAAATACTCTATACATCCTGGATCCGACAAGATGTATCATGGCATCAAGGGATTATATTGGTGGCCAAACATGAAGGCTGAAATTGCCACGTACGTCAGCAAGTGCCTCACCTGCGCTAAAGTCAAAGCCGAGTATCAGAAACCATCCGGCCTGTTACAACAACCAGACATCCCTCAGTGGAAATGGGAGCAAATCGCTATGGATTTCATCACTAAACTCCCGAGAACATCAAGCGGCTGCGATACCATTTGGGTGGTCGTAGATCGACTCACCAAATCTGCACATTTCCTCGCTATCAAAGAAACTGATAAAATGGAACGCCTCACACGAATCTATCTGAAGGAGATCGTATCCCGACACGGCGTTCCTATCTCGATTATCTCTGACAGAGATAGTTGTTTCACTTCTCAGTTTTGGAGATCATTACAGAAATCGTTAGGTACTCGTCTGGATATGAGTACTGCGTATCATCCTCAAACCGATGGCCAAAGTGAAAGGACAATTCAAACACTGGAAGATATGCTACGTGCCTGCGTAGTTGACTTCGGTGCAAATTGGGAACATCATTTGCCATTGTGCGAATTCTCGTACAACAACAGCTACCACACCAGTATTGGAGCTGCACCATTCGAGGCACTTTACGGTCGTAAGTGTCGGTCGCCTATCTGTTGGACCGAAGTTGGAGACAGCCAACTGACTGGTCCTGACATCATTCATGAAACCACCGAGAAGATTGTTGGTATCCAACAACGGTTGAAAGCCACACGTGATCGTCAGAAGAGTTATGCTGACATGAGACGCAAGCATCTCGAGTTCCAAGTTGGGGATCGAGTATTGCTCAAAGTATCACCTTGGAGAGGTGTTATTCCGATTTGGTAAACGCGGAAAATTAAACCCTAGATACATCGGACCTTTTGAAATCCTCGAGAGGATTGGTCCAGTAGCATATCGATTATAGCTACCTCCTGAGCTCACTAGCGTGCATCCCACATTTCACATTTCTAACCTTAAGAAATGTCTGTCTGATGAGACACTCATTATTCCGCTCGAGGAAATTCAAATCGATGACAAACTTCATTTTGTCGAGACACCAGTGGAGATCATGGACTGTGAGGTCAAACAACTTAAGCAAAGTCGTATCCCTATAGTCAGAGTTCGGTGGAATTCACGGCGTGGTCTGGAATTCACCTGAGAACGGGAAGACCAGATGCGACTCAAATATCCACATCTTTTCTCCGACTCCACTCACACAACAACTCAGAGCTAAATTTCGGGACGAAATTTTCTTAACAAGGGGAGAATGTGACACCCGACCAATTAGGGCTAGTAATTAGTGCCTAATCATAGTACTAATACATGTAATTAGGATTAATTATGTGTATCATTATGTGTATTGATATATTTATTATATATACACACATACGTATGCGATTTGTTTAAATTGTACATTTACATATTCGGATGAATTCCAACATCATAAATACGGACGTTGGTGAACAAAATATTAAATAATATGAAATTATTTAATAAACTCATAAACTCATAAATATTATGTTGATAATATTTAACAGATCAATTATATCGTATAAAGTAATACAAACGCAACGAAAATGTGCAATACGCGCCCGACAACCAAATGAAAGCCAAAATATATTTTATAAGTTTAAAATATATCATTTCGAGTAAAACTTTCATTTAAAATATCGTATTTTAAATCGATATTGAAAAACGACTAATTAAAACGCTACGCGATTAAACCTTCGTAAAATGAACGCGCAAATCGAGGCTGATAAATTAACGAAACACTTTTACAAATGTTTTCAAGTATCTAGATAAAATATTTCAAGTGAAAATATCAAAATTTAAACCGTTACTTAAACGCGTGTATTAAACGTTTAACATATAAATAAACGCCGAAACAATCGGGTAAACGAACGGAAAACGTAACGAATTAAATGGGGAACAAGAAAATGACCAAAACACCCCTTGTGGGCCACCCTTTGGCCGGTCACCCCCAGCCCCCATGTGCCACCCCCCTTTTTGCCCTCTCACACTTCATGCAATGTACTCATTACCCTCACATATCTACTCCAACACTTCACCTCATTTCTCCATTATTTTCTTTCATAAATTCACACACATTCTCTCTAAAATCTGGAGAAAACACAGATTTAAAACCCTCCCTTAAACTCCAAATAATCATCTCCCATCATCATTCATCAAGAATCAAGATCAAGAAGAACCAAGCTCAAGAATCAAGCTTCTTTCATCATCTTCCTCGTTTTCATCATCATTCTTGGTATGAATGACCATCTTCACTCCTTAGATACACTTGCATGTTGCTTATTTATATGTTTTATGGTTCATCTAACTTGATTATGTCCAAATCTAAAGCAAAAACTCGTTTTTGTTAAACATCTAAAAGTGACAGATTATGTCCCAGAAAAGTCAGTTTACAAAAACGTTCATAACTTGAGTTCTACTAAGAATTAGACAATGATTTTTTTTAAAAGTTGCGTATTGAAAGGATCTACAAAAAGTTCTTCTATAGCTCTTACCAAAAATCTACGAATTTTCAGATAAAAACGGATCTATGAGACTGGTCTGCATGTATTCGAAAACCGAGTACGGTTCTTTCGCAAATTAATTACCTAGCTAGATGGACTCTATAATTACTGGAAAAATTAAGTTAACAACTAGACACATAGTAGTACAATTGATAAAAATTATGGACTCTAATTCGGATCATAACTAGTTAACAAAAATAGGCGAAGTGAACCGACAAAATCGAAAAACACATTTAGGGACTGTTTTGGAAATAAATATAGAAACGACACTTGTGGGTCACCAATGGTCACGAAACTCATTTTCTATAAGTATTATAACATAATAAAGGTTGTGTAAAAGTTTCGGGTCAAACCGATCTAGTTTGACCGGTTTGACCAGATTTGACCAGTTGACCAATTTGACCAAATTTGACCAGTTTGACCAGTTGACCAGATTTGACCAGTTTGACCAGTTGACCAGATTTGACCAGCTTGACCAGTTGACTAATTTAACCAGCTTGACTAGTTTGACCAGTTTGACCAAGTTGACTTCTGTTTCATAAAATAAAATATTTGACCACAACGTTCGGATATAAATGTATACTTGTACTTTCAAATACAATAAAAGAAGCTGGAAAAATACTTACTATACTAAGTATTCAACACTTATAGTAATCAAACCTTATCCAAAACTTACATTCGTACATTACAAACCATCACCAACGGGCCGTACATGTTTTCAAAATTCAAACAAAATAATCAAACTTTGGACATAACTAGTTAATGAACAACTAGCATAGATGGTCAGTTGAGACATTTACTCACTCATATAACCTTGCGCGTTTTGGACGCCCGGCAGGTTACAGTCTGTGGACACATCATTTGGTACAACATCATAGTTGCTTGTTTTGCTAACACATCAGACTCAGGTGAGTTTCATAGCCCCTATTTTACTATTTTTACTTATTTTGAACTGTTTTGGGGTGAGATACATGCTCAAACTATTTTTATGGAAACCGTTTTTGAAAACATTTCTACATATTGGCATGAGTTGTTTTCAAAATCCTTTTAAAGTCCTCCACAACATAGTTTGGTAATACTTTTGTAGTGCGAATGATAGTGTATGGTGACAATCCTCGTCCGGGTCAGCAAGCACTGACTGGTTAAATGGACCCATTGTACCATATGGGACTGACAATCCCCGTCCGGGTCAGCAAGCACTGACTGGTCAAAACGGACGCATTATCATTTGTTCATACGTGTGTTGATTAGGCATACGCATAGAGGCACCCTCGCTCAGGCACTTAATTGTGATCCTGACACCTCAGTTAAGCTCAGACTATGTGTTCATGACAGTTATATACATCTTTTATCATTTACTTATTTGCTTAATTGCAAATCATTATACTTAAATCTTGCGGTTCATACATTACACTTTATCATTAAACCTGTGAGCTCACCAGCTTTTAGCTGATCCTTTTAGTGTGTATTCTCAGGTACCCAGCAGTAGTAGGACTGCACTCAGGATTTAGCTTAGCTCGAGTCAGCATGCAAACGCTAGAGATTTATTGCATTATCTTATTTTGTTAAAACAATATGTATTTAAATCTCTCATATCAGAACACGAGCTAATGTATTTGGTACAACTGATGTGAACTTTAACTCGTATTAATGTATTTTGTTAAAACGACGCATATAGAGTCGTTCACTTTATCTTATGTGCTGTTGATATTTGATTAGTCGCGCCCCGACCCGACCCGCTTCCGCATCATAATTTGGGGGTGCGACAGATTGGTATCAGAGCCTAAGGTTATAGTGAACTAGGTTGCATTAGTGGGCCTAGACTATGACCGTTAGGCAGTATTCCTCATTAAGTATAACTGGTTCAGGAATTACATCATACGAGTTTAATTTAACATAGTGTAGCTAACTATGTACAATTAAATAAAGATGATGTGATATCTGAAAGGGGTTATGCTGAAACAGGGATACACTAGTTGACTCTGACCACGAGAGAACCTAGACTCTTACTTGTTTCGTGCTAGACACACACTAGGCCATTATGTGATATAGGTGTATATACATACATAGGCCTCATGTACGTACTACTCTTTAGGCTATTATATGTATTGTAGGTATATATGAATAGGCCTTATCCGTGTACGACTCTCTACGTTATTATATATATTAAATATATATATAGACATCACATGATAATCACTCGTTAATGCTCACGTCATCGAAGCTGACACGTCTTACTAGTATCGTATCACTAGATATAAAGAACGAGACTTGTTCTCATCTACCACCGTCTATCTATTTATATACGCGTAAAGAATAACTACACGTATCGTTGTACCGTCACGTACACACTTGAAATATATCGCTTCGCATTCTTTCCACCATATTATCCTTCGGGATCGTGACCGAAACGGACTACTAGGAAAACTGCTACACTTTAGGCTATATTATATGATATGATATGATATGAATATAGGCCTCACTTGTTAAATGCTTTTGCCATAGAAGATGGCAGACTCATCATCTAGACAAACTACACGTACTTCATCGTCTATCTCTCGCTCACGTCGTAGCCACTCAGAAGCACTCGTGGCTAGATGCACTATTAGCTCATATCGAGCCAGACCATATTACAACCCAACCGTCACAGAAAACGTATCTGCGATAGATCGCCATCGAGTTCTTGCACATCAGTGGAGCTGGTTACCAACGGTTGTTGCTACATGGAGAATTGAGAAAAACTTTGAAATCCCTGCTGATGTTGGAAGATACTCAGCTATGGATCTTTTCCCTTATACTCAAGAACCGACACATCTCACCATGCTTGTATTAACTGCCCGCTTGCATCGTCACGAACGCAGGTTACACTACTTGGAAATCGAACAACACGAAACTCATTTAAAATGGATGGAACTAGCTCAAGGCCGCATCGCTCAGATGTACTTTGATCAGGAAGACATCTCCGAAACTATCCATCGTACACACGATCATGTGGAGGAAACCACCGCAACCACGGAGAGCGTTCATGATCAAGTAATTAGTAATCGAAACAAAATCTTGCACATACAAGGACTCCTCTAACTGCAAGTGTAAAATTTCAAAGGGCACTGAAGGTGCTATTGGGTTGTTACGTAGGATGGAAACAACTATGGGGATAACAAAAGAAAGTAGTCTGGGAACCTCAATCAAAATCAACCATCATTCAAGAGGTTTGATATGTTAAGACCTACATCTCTGGTTCCGAAACCAAGAAGGGTTATACTGGGAATAAACCCTTTTGTTCAAAGTGCCCCCATCATGAAGGTCCTTGCGGTACTCCTTGTGGAAAATGTCAAGGGTATGGGCATCTGGCCAAAGATTGCAGATCTACCAATGCCACCACCACCACTGGAAAACCTAAGTCCTGCTATGAGTGTGGAGACACAGTGCACTTTAGGAATGAGTGCCCAAAGCTGAAGAACAAGGGCAACAACACTGCTAAAGGAAGAGCTTTTATGTTGAACTCCAAGGAAGCCCGTCAGGACCCGAATGTGGTCTAGGATGATAAGTACATGGTAGAGTTAGCTAATGGTAAACTCATACAGACCGATAGTGTAATCCCAAATTGCACTTTAAACTTAGATGACGAGCTCTTCACCATTGATCTCATTCCTGTTGAGATTGGAAGTTTTGACGACATTGTTGGCATGGATTGGTTGTCCAAGCACCACGCTGAAGTTATCTGCTACAATAAAGTTGTCCGCATTCCTCTCATCACCGGTAGTACTTTGGTCATACAAGGGGAGACTGGTGGGACGAGATTGAATATCATATCATGCATGAAAACCGGCAAATACCTGAGGAAAGGTTATCAGGCAATCCTTGCGCACGTTATGGAGAAAAAGTCGAAGGAGAAGCGACTTAAGGATGTGCCCATCGTTAGAGACTTTCCAGAAGTCTTTCCCGAAGACTTGCCTGGTCTTCCACCACCGAGACAAGTTGAGTTCTCAATCAACCTTGTGCCCGGAGCAGCACCCGTGGCACGAGCACCTTATCACTTAGCTCCATCCGAATTGCAGGAGTTGTCCACCCAGTTACAGGAACTTCTTTTGGAGAAAAAGAAAGACGGTTCATTCAGGATGTGTATCGACTATAGAGAGTTGAACAAATTAACCATCAAGAACCGTTATCCACTCCCCCGAATTGATGACCTGTTCGACCAACTTCAAGGGTCAAGTTTCTATTCGAAGATAGATCTACGATCAGGTTATCATCAGTTACGAGTTCGTGACATCGACATCCCAAAGACTGCCTTCCGGACTCGCTATGGGTATTACGAGTTACAAGTGATGCCATTTGGTTTGACAAATACACCGGATGTATTCATGGACCTTATGAACCGAGTGTGCAAACCCTATCTTGACAAGTTCGTCATTGTCCTCATAGATGACATTCTTATTTACTCGCGCGGTGAACAGGAACACGCGCAACATCTCAAAACAATTCTAGAACTTCTTAGACACGAAGAGTTATATGCTAAGTTCTCCAAGTGTGAGTTCTGGATGCAAACCGTTCAATTCCTTGGTCATGTGATAGACAGTCAGGGAATTCACGTAGATCCATCAAAGATTGAGGCTATCAAGTGCTGGCAAGCACCGACAACGCCGACCGAAGTACGCCAATTTTTAGGACTAGATGGATACTATTGATGCTTCATAGAGAATTCCTCGAAAATAGCTCAACCTCTTACGACACTGACTCAAAAGGAAAAGAAGTTCAATTGGACTGATAAGCAGGAGTCAGCATTTCAGCTACTGAAACAAAAATCTTACAGTGCACCCAATGTCTCATTACATAAAGGCAACGATGATTTTGTGATATACTGCGATGCCTCACACCAAGGTCTTGGTTGCGTGTTGATGCAACGGGACAAGGTTATTGCCTACGCCTCTCGACAACTCAAAGTTCACGAGAAGAACTACACGACTCATGATCTCGAACTAGGATCCGTAGTGTTTGCACTCAAAATCTAGAGACACTATCTGTATGGCACAAAATGTACCATCTTCATTGATCATAAAAGTCTTCTGCATATATTCGATCAGAAGGATCTCAACATGAGGCAACGTCGTTGGGTCGAGTTGCTTACCGATTACGACTGCGAAATCAAGTACCATCCGGGCAAAGCAAATGTTGTTGCCGATGCCCTAAGTCGAAAGGAACGCGCCAAACCACTTCGAGTCCGAACCCTCAGCATGATCATTCATAATGATTTCATCATTCAAATCCTTGCTGCTCAACTCGAAGCATTGAAACCGGAAAACATCAAAAATGAGGCCTTGCGAAACATGGAGAATCAATTCGAAACCAAACCCAACGGAGTCAAATACTTCGCAAACCGAATCTGGTTACCTAGCTTTGGAAACCTTCGAGACTTGGTGATGGATGAAGCTCACAAGTCCAAATACTCTATACATCCTGGATCCGACAAGATGTATCATGGCATCAAGGGATTATATTGGTGGCCAAACATGAAGGCTGAAATTGCCACGTACGTCAGCAAGTGCCTCACCTGCGCTAAAGTCAAAGCCGAGTATCAGAAACCATCCGGCCTGTTACAACAACCAGACATCCCTCAGTGGAAATGGGAGCAAATCGCTATGGATTTCATCACTAAACTCCCGAGAACATCAAGCGGCTGCGATACCATTTGGGTGGTCGTAGATCGACTCACCAAATCTGCACATTTCCTCGCTATCAAAGAAACTGATAAAATGGAACGCCTCACACGAATCTATCTGAAGGAGATCGTATCCCGACACGGCGTTCCTATCTCGATTATCTCTGACAGAGATAGTTGTTTCACTTCTCAGTTTTGGAGATCATTACAGAAATCGTTAGGTACTCGTCTGGATATGAGTACTGCGTATCATCCTCAAACCGATGGCCAAAGTGAAAGGACAATTCAAACACTGGAAGATATGCTACGTGCCTGCGTAGTTGACTTCGGTGCAAATTGGGAACATCATTTGCCATTGTGCGAATTCTCGTACAACAACAGCTACCACACCAGTATTGGAGCTGCACCATTCGAGGCACTTTACGGTCGTAAGTGTCGGTCGCCTATCTGTTGGACCGAAGTTGGAGACAGCCAACTGACTGGTCCTGACATCATTCATGAAACCACTGAGAAGATTGTTGGTATCCAACAACGGTTGAAAGCCACACGTGATCGTCAGAAGAGTTATGCTGACATGAGACGCAAGCATCTCGAGTTCCAAGTTGGGGATCGAGTATTGCTCAAAGTATCACCTTGGAGAGGTGTTATTCCGATTTGGTAAACGCGGAAAATTAAACCCTAGATACATCGGACCTTTTGAAATCCTCGAGAGGATTGGTCCAGTAGCATATCGATTATAGCTACCTCCTGAGCTCACTAGCGTGCATCCCACATTTCACATTTCTAACCTTAAGAAATGTCTGTCTGATGAGACACTCATTATTCCGCTCGAGGAAATTCAAATCGATGACAAACTTCATTTTGTCGAGACACCAGTGGAGATCATGGACTGTGAGGTCAAACAGCTTAAGCAAAGTCGTATCCCTATAGTCAGAGTTCGGTGGAATTCACGGCGTGGTCTGGAATTCACCTGGGAACGGGAAGACCAGATGCGACTCAAATATCCACATCTTTTCTCCGACTCCACTCACACAATAACTCAGAGCTAAATTTTGGGACGAAATTTTCTTAACAAGGGGAGAATGTGACACCCGACCAATTAGGGCTAGTAATTAGTGCCTAATCATAGTACTAATACATGTAATTAGGATTAATTATGTGTATCATTATGTGTATTGATATATTTATTATATATACACACATACGTATGCGATTTGTTTAAATCGTATATTTACATATTCGGATGAATTCCGACATCATAAATACGGACGTTGGTGAACAAAATATTAAATAATATGAAATTATTTAATAAACTCATAAACTCATAAATATTATGTTGATAATATTTAACAGATCAATTATATCGTATAAAGTAATACAAACGCAACGAAAATGTGCAATACGCGCCCGACAACCAAATGAAAGCCAAAATATATTTTATAAGTTTAAAATATATCATTTTGAGTAAAACTTTCATTTAAAATATCATATTTTAAATCGATAATGAAAAACGGCTAATTAAAACGCTACGCGATTAAACCTTCGTAAAATGAACGTGCAAATCGAGGCCGATAAATTAACGGAACACTTTTACAAATGTTTTCAAGTATCTAGATAAAATATTTCAAGTGAAAATATCAAAATTTAAACCGTTACTTAAACGCATGTATTAAACGTTTAACATATAAGTAAACGTCGAAACAATCGGGTAAACGAACGGAAAACGTAACGAATTAAATGGGGAACAAGAAAATGACCAAAACACCCCTTGTGGGCCACCCTTTGGCCGGCCACCCCCAGCCCCCATGTGCCACCCCCCTTTTTGCCCTCTCACACTTCATGCAATGTACTCATTACCCTCACATATCTACTCCAACACTTCACCTCATTTCTCCATTATTTTCTTCAAAAATTCACACACATTCTCTCTAAAATCTGGAGAAAACACAGATTTAAAACCCTCCCTTAAACTCCAAATAATCATCTCCCATCATCATTCATCAAGAATCAAGATCAAGAAGAACCAAGCTCAAGAATCAAGCTTCTTTCATCATCTTCCTCGTTTTCATCATCATTCTTGGTATGAATGACCATCTTCACTCCTTAGATACACTTGCATGTTGCTTATTTATATGTTTTATGGTTCATCTAACTTGATTATGTCCAAATCTAAAGCAAAAACTCGTTTTTGTTAAACATCTAAAAGTGAAAGATTCTGTTCCAGAAAACTCAGTTTACAAAAACGTTCATAACTTGAGTTCTACTAAGAATTAGACAATGAATTTTTTTTAAAAGTTGAGTATTGAAAGGATCTACAAAAAGTTCTTCTATGGCTCTTTCCAGAAATCTACGAATTTTCAGATAAAAACGGATCTATGAGACTGGTCTGCATGTATTCGAAAACCGAGTACGGTTCTTTCGCAAATTAATTACCTATCTAGATGGACTCTATAATTACTGGAAAAATTAAGTTAACAACTAGACACATAGTAGCACAACTGATAAAAATTATGGACTCTAATTCGGATCATAACTAGTTAACAAAAATAGGCGAAGTGAACCGACAAAATCGAAAAACACATTTAGGGACTGTTTTGGAAATAAATATAGAAACGACACTTGTGGGTCACCAATGGTCACGAAACTCATTTTCTATAAGTATTATAACATAATAAAGGTTGTGTAAAAGTTTCGGGTCAAACCGATCTAGTTTGACCAGTTTGACCAGATTTGACCAGTTGACCAATTTGACCAGATTTGACCAGTTTGACCAGTTGACCAGATTTGACCAGCTTGATCAGTTGACTAATTTAACCAGCTTGACTAGTTTGACTAGTTTGACCAAGTTGACTTATGTTGACTTTCATAAAATAAAATATTTGACCACAACGTTCGGATATAAATGTATACTTGTACTTTCAAATACAATAAAAGAAGCTGGAAAAATACTTACTATACTAAGTATTCAACACTTATAATAATCAAACCTTATCCAAAACTTACATTCGTACATTACAAACCATCACCAACGGGCCGTACATGTTTTCAAATTTCAAACAAAACAATCAAACTTTGGACTTAACTAGTTAATGAACAAATAGCATAGATGGTCAGTTGAGACATCTACTCACTCATATAACCTTGCGCGTTTTGGACGCCCGGCAGGTTACAGTCTGTGGACACATCATTTGGTACAACATCATAGTTGCTTGTTTTGCTAACACATCATACTCAGGTGAGTTTCATAGCCCCTATTTTACTATTTTTACTTATTTTGAACTGTTTTGGGGTGAGATACATGCTCAAACTATTTTTATGGAAACCGTTTTTGAAAACATTTCTACATATTGGCATGAGTTGTTTTCAAAATCCTTTTAAAGTCCTCCACAACATAGTTTGGTAATACTTTTGTAGCGCGAATGATAGTGTATGGTGACAATCCTCGTCCGGGTCAACAAGCACTGACTGGTTAAACGGACCCATTGTACCATATGGGACTGACAATCCCCGTCAGGGATCAGTTTGATGCCTATGATAGGGTATCATTTCAGGGATTTGAGCCCACTCTGGTAGGATCTCAAATTTTTGCAAAACCAGCGACTGCGGTTTTACCTGCTTTTATGAAGCATCCGGGGATCCTTGCACCCCAGCCTGTAACTGCTGTACATATGTCAGTTCCTGCCCCCCCCCCCCCCACCGTCGACCACGTCACTGACCACACCCCCAGTGACTACTGTTGGTCAACCACCAATCAAGAAACCACCAACTGCTCCCAAGAAAAGATCCAAATTAGGGTCCCTGACATTAAAGGATCAGGGACATAGCAAAAAGAAGACATCTACGGATGCCAGTGGTGAATCAGTGACTGTACGTTCAGTTACTGAGGGCACCACTGCTGAACCCTTAACCTTAACTGCTTCACTGGACTCCCGAAAGTCCAGTGACTCTACAAAGGGAAAACTACAGACAGCTGCAGTGGATCAAACCACTGTTGGCAGTGATTCGGGTGCACCCCACACCCTCAGCTTGAGTCAACCCAGCCACTTGTCATCCTCACAAAAGGGTGACATTTCATTCAAAGGGCAAGTGACATCAGTGGGTGATAACACACTCATAGCTGATGTCACACCACTGGCTACAGACCCGGGCCATCTCTTATCTATCACTGCACCGACTGCCAATGTCTCACCACTGACCCATGGTGAGATACAGGTCGCCACTTCTATTTCCAATGAACCACCAGCTAAATCACAAGCTGATGATGAGGAAATCATGCCCATGGACACTTCTGAGGACACCCAACCCATTCCTCCACCTACCTCCAACTCACCCATCAGAGAGCTCACCCCCACATCTTTCTCCAGTGATAACATCCAAGTTGCTGCTGATCAGATCACACCCCCTGATCATGTAGCCCAATCTACACCAACCCCAATTATTAATACCTAAACTACTCCACCAAACACCTCCACTCACTCCACATCAGATCAGCTACTGATGGAGTACATTGCCCAATCCCAAACCCAAATTAAGATGCTCACTGAAGACCGTGAGGCACTTATTGGCAATGTCTCTGTCCTTCAAAAAGCTGTTGCTGCTCTCACCGATGTGTATAACTCCATTGAACCATGGAGTGCATCTGTTAGTGAGAGGGTCCAAACAGTAGCTGATGCTAGTGCTGCAATAAACCATGCAGTCACTGAGCTAGCCTCCACCTCCAACACCAACTTCACCAATCATGCTGCTGCTATTGCCCAGCTCACCACCAACCAAAATGACCTAGCCATCTCTGTATCCAACTACCTTTATAACACTGACAAAGTTATTAAGGTGCTTCCACAGGTTGTTTCACAGCTAACAAAGACTAGAGCTGAGGTCGCTGCCCTGCGTGAGGAGAACGCAGACTTCACTGGTCAGATACTTAGGGCAGTTGATCAGTTTGAGCGAACCAGTCAGGGGGAGAGTGAAGAAGATGATTTGGTCTCTGACCCAGAGATGCCCCGTAAGATGACTGATCCGCTATCAAACAAGGCTCACAGGGACATTGTGCTCACTACCTATGCACTTCGTCCTATTGCTGAGCAACCTGAGCTGGAGGCCCTTGCAGTTGCTGAACTGCATTGGGTGGATATAGAGATAGATACTGACATGGTGGCTGTCGCTGAAAGCTTTCCTGAGTTCAGTGCTGAAGAGCTCAGGAACTATAATGGGCTGGTACAGCAATGGGCAGTAGATGATACTGCTAAGATTGAGGGTACCTCAGTGAGCTACGAACTGGCTCGCTGGGAATGGATGAATAGGGATGTAGTAGCTGATGCATCTGATGATGAGGAGGATGATACCATCATGCATGATGCTGATGATAATGATGATGATAATAATGATGATGGCCAGGGAGGTGGTCATGGAAATGATCAGGGCTCAGATGATGAAGATGACATAAATATGGAGGATCAGCAACCCATATCATCTGTTATGAAAAGAAAAAGGACCAGTGACACCTCTCCTGCATCTACTACTCCATCAAAGAAACAACAGGTCAGTGATCCTCACTTACACATTGTCATATCTGAGGTAGCTGCAACTTCATCTCCATCAGCAACCCTAAACCTACCCTCACCTACAGCAACTACAACCACAACCCAAACAGTCCAAATAACCACACCTACCCCAGCAACTATAACACCAATCTCCACAGCAACTCCTTCCAACACTACCACATCAGATACCTCCCCCACAGCATGCCTTTCCTCTGACTCAGCCTCAGATACCCCTTGTCCCGATGAAACAAAAGATCAGAGAATTGCCAGAAAGATAAAGGCAAGACAGGACAGGGAGCAAGAGATGATACTACAAATAACTTTTCAGGCTGAGTTGAGAGAAGAACAAGAAAGGAAAAAGTTGCTGAAAGAGCAATCAGATGCTGACAGAGCGTACCTACTGGAATTGAGCTCCAAAGATGCAAATGAAAGGGCCAGACTTCTTAAGCAAAAGAAAGATCAAGAAGAGTCTGATGCTGCAATTGCCAGGGTACTTGCTGAGATAGAAGAGAGTGAGCTAGAGCAACATAAACTGAAAAAGTCAGCTAGCAAGAGCTCTAAAAAGAAAGGGGGAGCTGTCAAAACAGCAGTGGATAGAAAGTGGGATGAGATTGATAGAAAAAGATTTGCTGCAAGAATGACAGGGAGATCAAACCCTGCACCTATTACCAAAGTCAAACTGAAAAAGTCAAGGAACCAATCTCAACCTCAGCTACTTATACAAAGAGGTTCAGAGAGTCAATCTATGCTACTTGATCAAGTATGCAAGCTGCACAGAGAAGAATGGAATGAGAAAAGGCTTGCTATCAGCCACTCTACAAGTGCAGCTAAGGTTGATGTCATGAAGGAGATTGATAGACTTTATCAGAAAATGGTGTTGCTGCAACTCCTCAGACCAGAAGATACTGTCATACATGGTGAGGAAATTGTTCAGCCACCTAGTCCAAGGTATAGATCAGGTACCAGCAGCATCTATCGAATCCCCAACATTTCAAGGCTTAATCTATCTATCCCTGCTGGTGTGCCAAAGCTTGAAGGTCATGAGGTCACTAAAGGAGAGAAGGGCCTGGTATACAGGGACCTAAATGGTGCCCTTAGGTTTCAGAGAGAAGCTGAACTTGAGAAGGTTGACCAAGAACAACTCATACACCTAATCAGGTCAGCTAGCATGCTTCCAACAGATTCAAAGATCAGAAAAGCTATTCTCGATGAAGCCTTAGCCAGAAAGTTCAGATACCTGCCCTCCAAAGACAAATATGAACTTGAAGCTGAGCTTGGTATAGTGAAGGAAGAGGAGATGTGGAGAGATAAATAGTTTAGACATTTTGTAATAGATAGCTTCTGTAAATATTTATTCTATGATATATATGAGGCTTCAATCAAGAAAATCTACAAGTGCAAGTCACTGGGCAACCTACCAACTATCAGAGACTCAAATCTTTCAACTACAAAAATTTACAAGTACAAGTCTCTGAACATTCAACTTATCACAAAGTAAAGGAGAGATTATTGAATCTAAAACTTCCTGCAACCAGTTTGTCTAAGGGAGCTCTGACTTAAACCATTTAGGGGGAGATTGTTGAGTCACTGATCGTCATAGTCGCTGATCTCAATGATTAAGGGGGAGACTTAGATAATGTCTACAAACAGAATCATTAAAGTCATCAGTCGCTGATAAGCAAAGTCACTGATGGTATCTTATTCTCTTAAGTCTCTGACCCACTTGTTGAAGATCTCTCTATGAAGAAATGTTTCAAGTCAAGCTCCTGTTGCTGAAGTTTATGTTCGCTGATCTTCTCTCACTCTGAGTTACTGAAAGAGAATGATGCTCAACTCTGTGTGTCGCTGATCACTGTCAGCGAGAGTATTACTCTCTGTACATGAAGAGTGATTAAAGTTGTAGATAGTGTTGCTGAAGGCTTTCTTGTCGCTGATTGTATCTTAGACCAGTAGAAGAAGAATTTATAAAGATCAAAGACTCAACTATGTGTGTCGCTGATACTCATCTATCAGCGAGAGTCTCCAAGTCTTCTTGAGTTCTTTCATCTGCTGAATAAAAGAAGTCGCTGAAGATTAGCTATTCAAGTCATTCTTTAGAGCATGTTAGCTCGCATCGAGAATGAGGAGAATTGTTGTTTCTATCAGCGACTGCAGCATTAAATGCCGCATTAAATAAGAAGTCAACATTCGGCGTTACTACGGCGCAGCATGTGTTCCTCGTAACTTGAAAAGAGTAACGTGGAAGCTTTTGATTGGTCCATAGTACAAGGTGATATTTCCCAAGACAGAATGTCGTGCCATGATATATCACATCTCAACTACCTCTCCAATCAAGCAGCGACACGTGTCCATCAGATCCGGAAATCAAGGATTTCAGTGTCTATAAATAGCGTTGTATGTTGTACTTCATTTTGTGTCGATTACTTGTATTGTCACTTGTTTGTCAGTGACTAGTTTGTCTAAGATACAAGTAAACACCAGCGAGTTAACTAGTAGCGTGTTTGTCCACTACTAGCTTACCTCAGTGAGTGAGCAGTTAGCGTGTTTGTCCACTACTGCTCATCTCTTTGTACTAGCTGTATTGTTTGATTTAGATTAGCTTTGGCTAATCTGTTCCGCAAATCAACAATAGATAAATTTTATCAATAATAGAATTTGTCTTTCAGCTACATGTGTATCAGCATCTGAACTGTTTATCTTATATACATACTTGTGTTCATATTGTTGTTACCTTAATACGATTAAAAACTTGTTAAGCAAATATAACTTATCATAAAAGAAAAGAAAAGTTTTTAATTGTATTCAACCCCCCCCCCCTTCTACAATTAACTCACTGTTAACGATTCACAATCACTAATATAATAGTGATTAGGGACTCACAGTATTTTGTATATATATAACGAGTAATGAACTTATAAATATATACATAAGTAAATACGTACACTTATCGATTGGGATTTAGAAATGATTAGAACGTATTCACAAACGAACATATACACCTACAAATATTGGACAAACCTATTGGTATACATACACATTGGGACGAGACGTATATTCCATGGAATAAATGAGATTGGTGATTTGGAAACTTAAACGACAAACAATTTATATTTATGTGAAAGAGACAACGAACACAACTTGGAAAATATTATTTATTTTCAACAACAATCACCAACGACTTATACAAACTTAAGAAATTGATAATTTCTACAAACAAAAGAGTTATTAACATAAGTGAACAACGTACTTATGGTTAATACAATGTTGTGTATAGGTTGACTCCTCTTGGGCTACGTTACCACTACTCGCTAGCATTCACATCCGAGCACCTACTGTGAGTTCACAACCCCTTTTCACTGTTTTAATGCTTTTAAAACTCGGGGTGAAAAACATAGAAATCGTATGTATAACTGCATGCAACAACTGCTTTAAATACTATATGTATTTGCTTGACGGTTTATGAAAGGGTATTTCATACGATTACATGATTATTTATGAAAGGGTATTTCATACGTGACTGTTTGTGAAAGGGTATTTCACACAACTACTTGAACTATGGTTTATGAAATGTTTTCATACTATTTTGGGAATTTAGACAACGAATCTTGGTACAGATCTAGGTTGAACGATGTAGTGCATAAAAGACCTTATGGCTACAGACTATAACCATTAGCTAGGTGACTCTAGCCACTGAGTATACGGATAGTACTATCGCCGTGACGACCCTCCTACGGGTTTTGGAAGCGTATACTTACCTGTCCTACTTGGCAAACAACAACAGATTCGGGTCGTGGTTTGGTTATAGGGTTAGGTCGTGTTACCTTACTCGACAGGTTTAGCTCACCTTTCGAGGGATCACCCTCTAAATATTCCCACAAAATTACTGTTTAGGAAGTGATTTCCTACGTACACTGATTTGGAAATGTTAATCTTTATTTAGGTTAACCTGTGTTTCCTTCTCATAACTGATTTAGGAAATGTTATCTCTTGATTGAAATAACCTGTGTTTCCTACGACAACTACAACTTATTTGGAAATGTTATTTATGTTTAAATAACCTGTGTTTCCTACTACAATTACAACTGATTTGGAAATGTTATTTTTAGTTAAATAACCTGTGTTTCCTACGACAACTATTATTATTTTGGGAAATGTTATTTTATTTAATAACTTGTGTTTCCTACTAAGTGAACAACTATTATTTGGAAATGTTATTCTTAATGATTAACTTGTGTTTCCTACACAACAAACAAACCTATGAATTCACTCAACAATTTTGTTGACGATTTCTCTATGTTTTTCAGGGAATTAGCAGCTTAGGTAAGATCTGCATGCATACTAGGAAGGACTTGTAACACCCCCAAATTTATGGTTTAGCGGAAGCAAGATTTGGGTGTTACTAATCAATAACAAGCACGTAAGGTAAAGCGAACGACTCTAAATGCGTCGTTTTAAACATTACATAAATAATATGAAGGTTTTACATCGTTGTTCTTGTTACAAAAGCTCGCAGCTAAATGTAAAAGATTCTAAGGCATATCTAATTGTACAAAATATAGAGATGCATGTGAATCTTCTGTTATCTGAATGTGACTCGAGCTAAAAGTCCTGAGCAGATCTACTACTGCTGGGTACCTGAGAATACATGCTAAAAGGTCAGCTAAAAAGCTGGTGAGCTCACAGGTGTAAATTGATGAAATCCAAGTTATGAACCACAAGATTTAGTTAATGATTTGCAATCATGCAAATAAAATATGAGCGTATATTATTGCCATGAGCACATAGTTTGAGCTTAACTGAGTGTGCCAGGATCCACATTCAAGGACCTGATCGAGTTTGCCCCCGGCATGTGCCTAATCTACACATGTTATGAACAAATGAAAATGCATCCGTTCGACCGCAGTCGTGGTAGCGCGACTACCCCGGATGGGGATTGTCAATCCCATATGGTACCATACACTAACATTCACGCTATCGCAATATAAACAAACTATGTTGTGAGGGACTTCATGATTAGATAAAACAAACTCATGCAATCAATATATCGAGGTTTTGTACTTGTGTTCACATGTAAAACAAATCTGAGCATGTATCCCCACCCCTGGGTTGAAATCAATAAAATGAGGGGCTATGAGACTCACCTGAGTCTTTGCGTTTATGTCAATAAATGTGAGTCGAGTGCTAAAAAGCTGGTAGGTTCTCCGAACCCGTAACCTTCTAATGTCCTAGACATATAAGGTCATATAAGTTGATGTCCCGTAAGACAATCCATGCTAGTGTTCATCCCACTAGTTATGTCCAAATAATTTTGGTTTGACTGAATGCTTGTTTGCATTTTGAAAACGTGTACGACCCGTTGGTAATAGGTTGAAATAATACCCCTAAAAGTATTAACTTTACACATTTGTCTAACTTATTACCACTGTTTTGTTTATTCAACTCGTTATCACTGTTAATTGTTCGCTCGTTACCACTGTTAGCGATGCTTGTTACCACTGTTTTGTTTGTTCAATTTACTTGTTACCGTTGTTAGTTCACTTAGCCTATTACTACTGTTCATACGACAATAGAGGTATATGTATGCGTGATTGTATTTATCCGACAATCATGAGTTTATCCGTCATTTTGATTTCTTACGACTATGTGGTATTCACGGAAAATATACGATAATAACATTTCGACAATCCAGTATTTTATCCGACAATATGATAATAATAGTATCCGATAATAAGAGTTTTCGTGTTCTATTGATTCCGACAATGTGAATGGGTCACGGGTCATCTGACAGTAGCAAAAGGATCCGTGAATATGGATCCGTCATTAAGTATTCACGGATATATTTTTATCCGATAATAGGAAATCCGAGAATAAGGGTTTAGATTCTTCCGTGATTTATTTTCGGCAATAATAGTATGCGACAATGAGTTTATACGATATTAAGGTTTTTGTTAAATTGTTAATTGTCCGACAATGATATGCGATAATAAGAGTTTTATTAAGTTTTCCTTTGGTTCGACAATAACATATCCACGGGTTGGTACTGTTTATCCGTCAATGAGGATTGTCGGATTTTACTTATGCGACAATGTCGAAGTTCATGGCTTGGGATTCACGGAGGGCATTATCCGACAATGGCATTGTCGGATAATGGGATTCACGGAGTGTGTAACTCCGAAAATAGGGAATTATCGGATTGCATTATTCGACAATAGGGATTCACGGGTTTATTTGGTCCGACAATGAGGTTTCTTGGATTTTGGTATTCACGGAATGCCTAATTCGACAATAGGCATTGTCGGATTTTGGCATTCACGGACAGAAGGTTCGTAGTTCAGTTAAGTTTTTCACCCGATTTCGTTTGATTATTTGACCAAGTATAATTCCGTAAAAACTCATGAAATTTTTATATGATGTTCCTCTATGTCTTAGCTTTCTAAATCATATTTTTACATGTGAAATGGATAAACAGAACTCGAGATAAAAATATGGAAAGTGTCGGGTGTCGAAACAGTGAGTTCGGTGACATGTGTTCATTTGAAAATTCATAACTAAAGTTTTACTAAACTTCACCAGATTAGTAAATAGGGGAATTAAAGCTAACGAAATTATCTAACTTTTCCAACTAGTTTCATCGATTTTTGCTATGTATCTTTCGATATATGTCTCTTTCCATTTGACTGAAATTTTGGTCAGAAAACACAGGCTGTGCATGTACTTTATTTCCTTTTCTTAAAAATATCAAATGGACGAACTAATTAATGAGGTTTACAGATTATGAAACTAGACTCAATGAACTTCATTTTGGATCCAAGAAACATGAGATTTCGTTAAGTTATGGGTCAGATATTGCCGATCTAAGTTGATCTATTTTATTGTCCAGTGGGTAAAGCTATTATCCAATGGGTAACCGTATATTCAAACGATTTTTGAGGTGTTCTTGGACATAATCAGTGGTGAGGCCAAGTCTAGCATGTTTATATATGTTATCCAAGTAAACATAAAGAAGGTTTAGAGAGTTATACCAAAGAAATGCAACTTAAGAGTCGAAAAGGTTGAAGGAGGGCTGCTGCTGTCTTCTTTGGCTTCGTGCTTGTAAAACCGACTGAGATGGTGTTAGATTGTGGTGGTTCTTGGTGGTGGTTCTTGGAAGAGATGAAGGAGGAGAGTGGTGGTTCATTTTTAGAGAGATAGGGCAGAGAAATTAGTGGGTGAAAGGAAAGGGAGTGTGTGTGTAGATGAGAAGGAATGGGGGGGTTGAGTGTGTAAGTAACAAAGGAAGAAAGAGTCAAAGGCATGGGGTGGGTTCTTGGGGTAGATTTTCTGCACAAATTTTGTGGGTCCCACCCCCAAGTAGTTGCTTAATTCATTTCCCAAAAGTTACGTTAGGCTCGATGTTCGTCAACCCGATCGTTTTACGTTTTAGTTAATCGTATAACGTTTTATATAATAGGTTTTGTTAACGATTTAAAGTACGATATTTTTACTTGAAGTATTTCTTTAAAATACTTATTAGTGAGTTATAAAATATACTTTGACTTTATCTCATCCGTCGGGCGCGTTTCGCACGTTTTCGTTGCTTACAGTTACGTTTTAATAAAACGTATAATCGTGTAATATATTAAAGTAAATAATGTTTGTTTGGATAAATCCACATTATTTTTAATAGTTTGTCACCAACGTCCGTAATATTGTGTCGGGATCCGCCCGATATGAAAATGCACGATTTAATCAAATCGCGTACGTGTGTACATATATTAGAGTATATCAATACACAAAATGATACATATAATTAATCCTAATTACATGTATTTACACTTATGATTAGGTACTAATAATAGTCCTAATTTGACGGGTGTTACAGGACTACCCTGGAGTGATTAAGATGCCATTACTTTTGGGACACACGGATTTCCTTCATATTACTACAATATCATTGTGGTTATATTTATGAAATCTCTTTTGGTGTTATGTATTTTGATAAATACTGTTTCAAACACTACTACTGTAGTTACAACTTTTCTAAGTGTAACCTTTTATAAAACTAAATAACTATTGGCATCTTAGTACATTATGTTTGGCGATAACCATATGCTCTGAGTATGTATGTATCTGTTGGTTGTATTACTGGTCGCAGCCCCGCCACGTCACTAAGCTTCCGCAAACCACTTTATGTAATTGTAATTACCGTTCGGCGGGGTGTGACAATGTACATAGGGTGCATATGGTGGTGGTGGTGGTGGACCAACATCAGATGATGAAGAATCGGTGTCCATTGGTTCGGCCCCATCATCATCATCAGCTTGTGTTTTAGCTGATGGATCATCGGAAGCAGAATGAGCAATCTGTGTCTCTCCCTATGTCTGGAGAGACATTGACGATTGGTGCAGTGATAGATGAGAGTTGGCCCGGGTCTGTAGCCAGTGATGTGACACCAGCGATGGGTGTGTTATCACCCACTGTTGTCACTTGCCCTTTTTCTGAAACATCATCCTTTCGTGAGGATGATGAGTGGCTGATGGGTTGACTCAATAGGGGGATGTGGGATGCATCCGAAACACTGCTAACAATGGGTTGAGCCATTGCAGTTGTCTGCAGGTTTCCCTTTTTAGAGTCACTAGACTTTCGGGAGTCCAGTGAAGCAGCTTCAGGTTTGGGTTCAGTAAGAGTGCCCGCAGGGACTAAACGTTCAGTCTCTGATTCACTCTTGGCGTTCTTAGATGTCTGCTTACGACTCTGTCCCTGATCCTTTAATGTCAGGGACCTTAACTTGGATTTCTTTTTGGTGGTTTTGGGATTTTGCTTTGGTGGTTGACCTGCTGTGGTCACTGGGGGTGTGTTTAGTGACGAGGTCGATGGGGGGGGGGGGGGGGGGGCAGAAACTGACGGATGTACAGCTTGTAAAGGTTGGGGTGCAAGTATCCCCTTTTGTTTCATAAAATCAGGGAGAAGCACAGTCGCTGTTTTGCTAAAAATTTGATTTCCTACCAGAGTTGGTTCAAATCCGTTAAAAGAAATCCTATCATAAGCTGTAAACTGACTTCGGAAAATCAGTGACAAGAACCTAGGATAGGGAACATATTTTACCCTGGTAGGCTTAGCGACTAGAGAAACCAGCTCATCGACAACCACACTTGCATCATCAATTTGTAAAGAATTGATCAGTGACCAGCTGATTTGTGCCTCTAGGGAGCTGAATTGATCATAGCTCCCTGTTTTGGTGCCTAAAGATTGAATAAAGTTTGAAAATAGGGCATTCCACACACCATCCATTTGAGATTTATGTACAGTAGAGTACTTACAATTGCCATTGCTATCTTGAGTAAATTTGCAGTCAATCCCAGTGAGAGTGACCAAGCCTCTTTTGGCTACCTCTTTGTCAGGTAGTGGATCGTAAGTAGTACGTACAGGCAATTGTAAAGCAGTTCGAAGGATGGGTGCAGAGACAACAATTTTTTGATTTCCGTTGTCAATGAAACCCTGGAGTATTGAAACCCCGTTAACAATTGAGTGATTGCAAGTAAACCAAAACTCACTTAACCATTCAGGGTTCATAGTTCCAGGTGACAACGTTAGAGCAGGGAGAATAAAATGATTTTTCAGAAAACTTAAAACCTCCGCATACTCTATTTTAGAACACGTAAGATTGCCCAAATAATTTGATTTTGGTACTGAAATGACGGAATCTTCGTCCACTGCAGCAGCTCGAAGAGCTTTTATCTCTGTAGTGGCAGTGTAAGCATTATTGAAAAATTTTGATTTCGACATTTCAGTGGCCTAAAACGATTTTGGGTGTTTTTCCGTTTAGGGTTTTAGAAAACAAGGGTTTATGCCAAAAATCAGGAAAGCGTAAAGAGTAAAGTGTAGTAAACAGGTTTTGTTTATATAGGACGCTTCCTGATGATCGTGTAGCTGATAAGAGTGCGACGTGGATGGTCGTGGTGGAAGTGGGAGAGGCAAATGGGGGTTATGATGGTGGTATGTGGTGGCATTAATGGTGATGGGAGTGGTGCGCCGGAAAAGTGCGCTGACGTAGGAAAGAGATTGTCAGAAAGGCGCGACTTTCTCGGTTTATCACAAAATATTTATTTTTGAAATCTGTTAATTTAAGTGTAACGAATGTTTGTCAAATTAATTGTCACCATTAATTGATACATCAGCAAGTCCCTGATGCATATAACCAAGAGATTGATTATCCACCGAAAAGAAATACAAGCATTCAGAGAGAATAAGAATACTCTTCTATCTGGCTAAGATTTTGTCTCGCTGATTTAGACACAACTTAGAATACTGAATAAACCATAGAGATGTGGTCTCAACACAAATATAAAGCACTTTATTTTCCTTGAGTACTTGTATTATTTAAGAAAATCATGAGTATAGATTATGTTATATATAAGTTCCATAATATGTGATTAAATTAACTTTCACTGATTAAGTTACAACTTAGAATACTAACAAAATCAACTAGAGAAAAATAAGTCAATGATATCAAACTCATATAATAACATAATACATACTCATGTGACCGACTAAGATTAGACAGTCAATTTATTGAAAGCATTTTTTTTGTTTTTTTTTAATGAGAGATAAACACCAATAAGTAAATATGCTCATCGAGTTTATTTATTCATTGATGCTTATCCTGTTGAAACCATGATTAGTTCAGCTGATGAACCCACCCAGGGATAGGTTCATAATTCCCAAGCCTTGGTTTTGGCTTCCACTGGTTTGAGTAAATAGTATCTGAATGCTCACTGATGAAAGTTTGATTTGTGAGAGATGTAGCTAAACATTCAGATGACACATGTTGCCTGTTGCCACATTTATAACATTTCTTGTTTGCATACATGCTCTTTTTTACTTTTTTTTATGACAGTTGCTGATCTGACACCATCATGCAACTATTCTCGCTAATCCTTACTTTTTGTATCCTTGACTTAAGGTCACTGACGATGGTTCTATCAGTGACGGATACAGTGTCAGTGAAGTTACAGATTATGATTTGTTTATCAACAACTGTTTTGGTGAGATGTGAAGACACTGATGTTTTCACAGTTTTGAAAATGTTTATTTCACCATCACTCTTTGATATATTAGCATCTTCAGTGTCCATCTTGCTTTTAGTGAAATAATTCGGTCGAGGCTCACTGAAGGCTGATATGGGCTCAAAAACAGCTTCTGAAAAATTTTCCTTAGGTTCAAAGACAGGATCAACTTTTGTTGAATCAGCAAGGGAAGCAGCATATTCAAAATCACCTCCCAAAATAGCTTGAACTTGTTTTGGGATTTGATTGTTTACACACTGATTCACTTTTCTATTGGACTTACACCAAAACTCTATGACCTTTTTGATTTGCAGAAATTTTGCTTCAGACAGTAACTTTTCTTGAACACAAATTTGATTAGCATAAATTTGTGCATCAAGGTCCAGTTTTAATTTCTTTAACTTTGACTCACTTTCATTTTGATCATTAAGTTTGGATTGTAAGTCACTGATTTTGCGTTTCTGTCTTTTCTGAATGTCATGAGCATTTGACAAGTCAACTATCAGAGACTCAAAAATATTATTTTTTTCATCAGCTGAGAATGATTTGAAATAGTGTACCTTATAAACTGTTTCTGGATTCCATCTGAGGCTGAACTCTTGGAAATCACTTCTTTACTCTGTGTATGAGAATCAGCATCATCAGCCATTAAACAGAAGTCCCTATCCAGACATATCATGGCTTCTTCCTCATCTGATAATGAAGATGAGTCAGAGTCACTGAGTGAACCTTCTTCAGCGACAAACCCTTTCTCCTTCTTTTTCCCAAGTTTGGACAATTCCTTCAGCTTCTTGTACTTTGCTTTGTACTTGTAATACTTGTCATTTTTGAAGCTTGCCTTTGACTCAGGGATTGAGTTAACTGACTTTGATCTGCAATCAGCTACGAAATGACCAGGTTTACCACATTTGTAGCAGTCACCTTTTGGCTTAAAATTATCAGATGATGGAGCACCAGCGTATCTTTTTGATCTGGTGTTCCTTCTGAAATTTGCTACCATCATGGCCATATCCTTTTCCAGCTTCTCCAGACCTTCATCATAATCATCTTCTGATTGTTCTTCAGCTTGAACTCCTTCTAACCCAGATTTCAGTGACTTCGAACTCAGCTTTGAGACCTTCATCTTTTGTCTCTGATCAATCTCATCCAGCTCGGCTACTAGTGCATTGGATATTTTCTGACTTCCAAGAGTAGCACGAATATGCTCACTTTGATCAGCTTACTTTTCAGATTGCTTCCAATTGAGCAAAATACCATAGACTTGAGTAAGATTCAGCGTTGTGTAATCATTTCTCTGTCTGGTACAGGTAGCAATAGTTCCCCAGATTTTCCTTGGCAGCAACTCCAGGAATTTTTCAACAAAAAAACCTCTGTTCTTTCCCTATATCAGCTTTCTCAATTTTGTTCATCAGTGACTGGAACCTGGTATAAGTGGAAGACAGAGTTTCATTGGGTTCCATTGCAAACAGCTCATACTGGCGAGTGAGATTAACTTCCCTGCAGCGAATAATATCAGGAGTTCCAATATAAATATTCCTAAGGGTATCCCACATGTCCTTAGCAGTCCTACAAAGTCTAATCGATTCAAACACTTCATCAGGAAGTGCCATGCCTATGTAGATTTTAGCTTGTTTATCCAATCTGACCAATCTTCTATCCTCATCCGTCCACTGTTCCTCTCGCTTGGGCACAACCATTTCAGGTACGGCCGGAGTAGTAGCTGTAGCAATGACAGCAGGAACAATTATAGTTGGAATGTGAGGACCATTGGTGATTGTATTGCAGATACGATCATCAACTAGGTCTAAGAACATCAACATACGAGACATCCAGGTCTCAATCCGAGAGGGATCAAACGCTGGAGGTTTAGTAGTTGAACCATTTCCTTTTTGATACTCAGAGTCAACACAACTGTACTTTACTGATTCCATTGCAGACCTGGTTAATTAATTTAAACCAACTCTGCTCTGATACCAATTGAGAGTCCCGAATTCACTATTGATTAGTGAAATGGAATCACAATAAGTAAAGTTTAATTGTAGAAGGGGGGGTTGAATACAATTAAAAACTTTTCTTGTAATTCAAACAAGTGTTCTATCTAGTTTTTAATTGTTTAACGTAAACAGAGTAAACAACACAAGTAATATGACAATATCAAGGAACAGGTAATAGTAGCTGAAAGTGAATTGTATTAATTAAATTCACAAGTGTTGAATGCGGAATGGATTAACCAAAGTTAATCCAATTGAAACACTTAGCTAAATCTATTACAATGAAGAGAATAATATGTGTTGAACATCTATTAGTTCATACACTGATTACTTTTGTCGAAATGCTAACAAGTGTATTTAGTATACTACAGGACTGCGGTCATGATGAGAGCAGAAATATTACTTATATTATGGGGCCATCTTATATAGATGAAATAATATGAGTTCACATCGGGCCAATAAGAATTATGATGAATCCCCAAGATAACTGATTTTTGATCATGTGAAAATATATTCCACTGTAAGAGTTTAATTTCGATGTGCAATATGTATATTTCTGTTGCTCCACCACGATGCACAAACTCTAGATGTGAAAGAATGTTGAGAATATATATGGGAGTAGATAAGCAGCATAAACTTGAATTATCACAATATGATATTGATCCTCATAGTGACAAATGAACTCAAAGTTCAAATGGTAATTCATATTAAATAGTTTCCAGACATATTCATCGACCGAAATTCAGTGACCAAGTCACCTGTATAAGCTGCTCATGCTCCGGTTAAGATTGGCAATAAGTCCACAACATGTAAAACGTGGTAGATTAATCGATTCCAATAAAATCCTCAAAGTAAAAAGGAGCGGAAAATTAAGATGGTCAAACTAAGGTAATAAAGACCCCATGAGAATTTGATAAAGAGACGCTAGACAAGAAGGTTCTTGATGAACCTCGGGGACCCCAAATGTGAAAACTGAAAAATGAAATGATCTTAATAATTAATATTGTGTCTCAGAAAGTGTGGAATCGAATAAATAAAATCAACGTCGTTAATGTTATTGTATAATATAACGTTAGATATTATATACGAGGATCGTGAAAGTATTCCTGCCAAGAAGCGTAAATGTAGAGATTATTGGCCAATATGAAAAGACACAAAAAAGTTATAAAAGGTGAAATATCTTGATGTAAGATTATTACACTTATATTCTATACACGTGAGGTGTAGTGAAATATCTTGATGTAAGATTATTACACTTAAACTCTAAACACGTGAGGTGTAAACTGTATTATATATAATTCGGTCTTCGAAAGCCCATTGAGTGTGAAACTATGAGAAACAAGGCAAGATTGGTGATAAAAAGATTCTTTACGAAGATCGAGATTTATATATGAGGAGATATTTTGATTGGTGAATGCAACTGTCTTATTGATTTCCTAAAAGGTCTGGCAATAAAAGAAAAACTTTGATCGCGTCTATTGGATGTTATGAGAGCTCGTAAACTATTGAAAATCCGTGAAAGATATGAAATGCATAAAGCATGTTTCACGATTTAAAAATCTTAAGATAGAAGGAAACGTTCTCGAGAACACTATTTGATCAAACGGAATAAGTAAGTCCTTATATCGATGAGAAAATATTTTGGCACATATAATAAAATCGTTCTTGCAATATTTCATAAAAAGAATATGCTATATACATTGATTGTATTAGCCCATGCATCATGTAAGCATTTTGAAATTCATATATTATTAGAACTGTTTGAAAGCTTCCAAAGACAATTGATACTCATCAAAGAAATTGAGATGAACGATTTTGAACTATCATGGGTTAAGGATTGAAGTATCCTAATGATGTAATATTTGTGCCTCAGTGGAAACTTATATAAGAAGTGCAAGTAAGACTTTTGGGCTAACAACATTCACTAAGCACTTGGTTGTATGATTATTTTTTTTTGTCCTTCCAACCCCCGAAGGATGACAAGGAAATTAGTGATCAAGAAAAATGTTATTTAATTATCATTGGGCATTTAGATTTATACCTATTCATACAAGAAAATTTATTGGTGAGTTATAACTTGTTTCTTTTGAAGGGTTTACGTTTTGTTGCTCACACGTAAGGATTGATACATCAATGGTGATGAAGCCATGACTTATTTTGTGAACGTGATAATTTACTCATAGATTAAGAAATAGTAAAATGTGATGATATTAGCCGTCAACAAGTTAGTACAAGTGATGGGATTAAGTGATGTGCCCATCAGGGGGAGAAAATACGTGTTGCACTCTTTTTCCCTTGACTATGATTTTGTCCCACTGGGTTTTTTTAGCAAGGTTTTTAATGAGGCAACATCCTCGAGCGTATTGAAAGAATTATGTACTCTTTTTCCTTCACTGGAGGTTTTTAATAAGGAAACATCCTCAAGCGTATTGAAAGAATTATGTACTCTTTTTCCTTCACTAGATTGTTGTCCCCTCGGATTTTATCTAGTAAGGTTTTAAGGAGGCATAATCTTTTACACAATAGACATCCAAGGGGGAGTGTTATGGATAAATATGAAACGAATGTCCATATCTGTTATATTAATTAGAGTTTGTATTATATTAGGAGACTAATTACTTGTACACGAAGTTATCTTATAATTATAAATATACCTCCTTGGTGAGATGAATAATACAATTCTCTTTTCTTTGTATCTTCTGTTCTTTACTTTTACAACAAAGCCGACCCTTTATCAACTTTTTTGCATCCATTAATAATTCATATATTAACATGAAATACACATAAAAGAAAATTTCAAGGACACCACATTACAATTTACATGCGTCTGCTGAAAAGTTGAATGGAATTACATTTTAGCATAATTAGTAATCTTGCTTGTGTCGAAATATGTAACATGCTTAAATAGAACTTCGATATTAAAAAGTCATCATTTTCAAAATTGATTTTTGACAGTAGTCATATCTCATCGGCAGGTACAACATCGATATTTAATTTTATTCTATCAATCATACGCACTACCCAAAAATGCCTCATAAATCAGGGCTATTAATTTGATCGATCCTTGACGACTCCCTGAATTGTAGCATACCTCTATTCAAAATTTCGAATTACTATGGCACCCATTTTTTTTCCCAAATTTCCATCATTCCATAGTAATCAACCCAACACATTGAGTTACAATACCATTGAAGACGCCTCACGAAAGACGCCTAACAAAGCCTCCACAATGGAATGTCTGACCCAAAAATTCCATCATCATTATCTAATCGGAAGAGAAAATTGTCACCTTCTGATGACAAAGAAAATACTTATCCTAATCATGTTCCCATTCCTCATCAATCTACAGGTAATGGATATCTAATTTTTTGTTACCTTCTTTTCTTTTTTTGAACATGTGTTACCTTCTTTTAGATATAAACAATTTTCAGTTTTACAAATATTATTATATAAATTATATTGTCAGTAAAAGTTTAAATACTATGACTATTGCTTCCATTGTTTTTACATCACATGTCAAATCCTTTTAAATCCTCATGCTATACCGCCTAGTACTTATAACCTACAAGTTTTGCGAAAGATAAACAAATCAACTGGTAGGAAACAAATATACACCGATGTTAATCCATCATATTTGGCCTCAAATTCATCACACCTAAACTCACCCACAGGTTTATTTTATATTTTTACTATTAAAGTTATTGTACATAATGTGCATTCTAATATGTATTTGAATTCGTGTAATTAACGAAATTGATATATTGTGAGCTTGTGGCTCATCAACATATATGACTTTGCGTCGAGATTTGTACACCTACATATTTGCCTAATTAATGATGTCTTTATGATTAAATTCTAACTTATATTTTTTTAGGGAAAAAAACTGACGAGGGAGCAAACAATAACATGGACATTTAGAAGACTATCACATCTATATACAATTTAAATTTGTGTATGGTATTATATTTTACAAATAAAGTTCTTTATTCTTATCGCAAAACGGTTTTTTTTATATTATAATGCTAGTACTAGATAGAAGACCCGCGACAACGCGGGCTATCCTAAATTATTTTTTATATTTAAATTTTTGAATATATATATATTCTTGGATAGTCTGTAAGATGTTAGTTTGTTTTATGTTATTTTAGTATATAGATTTGTGTAATGTTACTTAGGCTTATAGATGTGTATGTATTATTATTATCTATGAATTTATATATGTATGTATGGTCATCATTAAGTTAATAACATACCCTGTATGTAGTTATAATCATTGATAGTTTAAGCTTAAAGCTAATGTAAAAGTAAATAAGTCTTGGCCAACTAAAACGAATTGAAAAGAATATAATTTAGTGTAATCGTTAGTTTAGATGGAGTTTTTAGGTTGGGTTTCGATTTCGTAGTAAACGTTACAATTACCGTCAGATTCTGCTATCTCAGGTGATCAGATTTTGTCAAAACATCCGATATTTGCTTATATATGTGTGCGATATATGTGCACATTATATATATCTGTACATACAGACAGAATGATCAATGATGGTCAATTATGAAGCTGAATATGCATGCGTATTTACAGATATATATTGTACTAATTATTGGTTTATTTGTGTTTAACATAATTATGTCTTTCAAATAGTGTGCGCTAAATACGCATAGCTACCAATCGAGAACGTATATCACCTTCCACACTGGAAAAGGCCAAATGTAGGTAACATAAAAATTTAACAAAAGACAAAATATTCGAAGCCTCACTTTTTCAATAGTAAAAATAGTAGTCCTGTTATAATGAAAACGGAAATCAATTAACAAATAGCATTACCAACCCAAATTAGTTAGAAATAAAACGATAGATACCATAGGCTGGACTATAACCGAATTCATCATAGAGTATTTCAACTGAATAATTGAGTATTGTCTTAATTGATAAATCATTTTATATCCAAATAGTGTTCCGGGATATTCTTAGAATTGAGGGCTGAAGAACATTACTCTCCCAATGGCAAGGGACACAGACAAAAAATCTATGTCTTGCGGTGGACTACTATTTATATGTTTACATGATGTAGATATACAAAGGTGAAATTGCAGAGAATGTTACTTTAAACCTAGGACGTGAAGGTTTTGTAAGTAACATCGCCTTTTAAAATCCAAAACCTTCTCTTGATTTAACGTAGGTTCAAAACCTACAAAGGCATTCCAGTTATTAATAAATGAATTATTATTGGTATACAATAGCACAACTCAATGTAATGTAAGAAACAAACATGATAACGTGCCAAATTATTTTTTTATATTGTAAATGAATTTGTTATGAGGGGGTTCTTCATGAATCGCTTAAACATTCGACTTCACATGTTGACCAAAGAACCGGCGGCTAAGCCAGAGGTCAGAGGAGCTGGAGGCCGAAGACATTCTCTGCATCATATTTGATTTTTAATCTTTGGAATTAGGATACTAGAAAAATTGGTGGCGAGGTATTACTTCTACTCAGCTCACTAATATTTATTAATCTAATTGGCAATGTGCAGCTCAATGATCAGAAAGACGAGTGGGTTTGGACGCTTGATAAATCGAACACATTTGCAATCAAGTCTACTCGACAACATATCGATTCACTTCTCTTGCCGGTTTCTCAGCCCCAAACAAGATGGTGTCGGTACATCCCGAAAAAAGTCAATATCTTTATTTGGTGTGCTCTTCGTTACAGGTTACCCACAAGATGGAACTTAAGCAATAAAGGTATTGAGATGGAGTCTATTCTTTGCCCTGTTTATTCGTCTTCCCCTGAACCGGTGGAACACACTCTGTGGACATGTTCTCTTGCTACTTCTGTTTGGCTTAAGACCTTCCAATGGCTAGATTTGGATTTCCCAGCATCTTCAACCATTGCAGAAGTTCTTGACGACTTGGACCATAGACATTTCTCTAAAGAGAACAAAGAAATTATTACGGCTATTCTTGGAATTGTTCACTGGTCTCTCTGGAAATTCAGGTTTGAAACCCTAGACCCCTAACCCTAACCCCTAAACCCTACCCCCTAAACGCTTTATAAAACTCTAAACCCTAATTCATACTAAACCCTAAACCCTAAACCCTGCTAAACCCTAACACTAAACCATGCTAAACCCTAACTCTAAACCCTAACCCTAAACCCTAAATCAAATGTATAATAAATCACTAACACATGTGTTACTAATATGTAAAACCCACCAAAAAAATGGAAGAAAAAAAAGTTCGTCAGAAAAAAATGGCAAATCGAAGAGGATAAAACGCTGAAAATATGGTGCAATTATCATGATTTTTCAACTTGTCGTTTGTGAGATATTTAATTTTTAAAAAAGTGGATGAGAGAGAAAAAAGTGATACATGACATATTGTGGTTGGTTCCCCCATTCTCACACAAAATAAATGGTCTCAATTGAACCCTTCTCTCGCAAACTAATGTATAATTTACTACTAATTAAACACTTTATACGTATATCATTCACTATATAGAGTCTACAATTACTCCTATTTGGCCATAACTATGCTGTCATACATTATTATCACATTACCAACATTCTCATCATCTCATATCAATCTCCTATTCTCTTTGCTATCGTATCAATTGCCTTTTAAAGTGTATTACAATAGAAAGCACCCAGATTATGGATTCGAGAGTAAACCTACCTTCATGCATCGCAAACTATAATGTCATCATGATGTTATGACTAATTATGGGTCTACTGAGACTAATGTAATAATTTACTAATTATCAGATAACTTAATGTACCATCTAAAATTTACATGAAGTTTATTGTGTAATATTTGTATTTACATGAATGGATGGCTAAATCTCAATAAAAATATAATATAAACATAAAATAGTTGGAGTTTTGGACTTCTTCTACCTGAATATAAGAAAACATATCAATCCTAACTGAATGACTTGTGAACAGTGCCGCTCATCGTGCTAGCAACTTTGTGAAACGTTTATATTTGATCACCGTTCACTTTGCACTGCCACCTGTGCGTTCAATTTCATTTAGTAAGACATATAATACCTGAACTTGTCCTACTACTCTACTAGGAACTTACATGCTGATTCAGACCCATTTGGCATACATAAAACGGGACAATGAAACATGGGAAATAGTGCTTGAAGCCTGACGAGTTTGAACCTTAACGGGATGGGAAGTTCAGGAGTTGGTTATAGAGTGACGACTATAATTGGGCAAACATTTACTATTAGAGGAAGGTTCGGAAACGGCCACAGAAACAGTTAGGTTGCGTACATAACGAGCATAAGCTCGACCACGCCGGGGGAGCCTGTTATAAACGGAAATACCCTTCTTTAAAAAACAATAAATAAATAAATAATTGGGGACAGATTCACGGTCAAAAAGATGTAGTCAGCCGAGCACTCTGAGGGGACTTTTAGAGGGTGTTTGGGAGTGCGCTTTGATAGTGATTTTTTGACTTTTGTGATTATAAAATGTAACTAGTTCAATTTGAATGTTTGTCAAGAAAAAATTAAAGAACCGACTATTTGCGTTACGATGGTACCAAAATGCAATTTTGGAGCAGCACCTCACCCCTTACTGCACCGAAACGCAATTGTCAGTGCACCAGCAAAATTACCGACTTATCCTCGAACACTCACTTTTAGCATATACCGTGCATTTTGTCACAATTATTAAATATTTTATACTATTCCATTTATACCATTTCATTTATTAACTTATTGTCATTATTATAATTCGTTTGAATTACTTACTGAGAGCTAGAGATTTATTAGTAAATTATGTGATACTGTTATGGGTCGTATAAAGGGTTATATGTTACACAGATATGGAGTATATATATGCAGTGTATAATGATTTCTCTTTCGGTAAATTTGCATGTTAGGTAAGTAAATAATCTATTTTGCCAAACATAAAAACAAATGATATTGATTATCACGATAGCAACCCACAAAATCAAATACAAACACTATATTCTTTGAATACGTTTAGTTACAGCTAATTATTTGATTCTAAATAATCAAAACACAAAATCTATTTTTATAACGCAATTCCAAACACCCCCTTAGTTCTCAAATAGAGGCATAGAGTTCAACCAGACATAAAAACATTGTTCGTCACTTCGTCTATTAGGGTGGAGTTCGAATCAGGCGATGAAACTTTTGGGTGTGGCTCATGCACTTGCGTAAACACATCATCAAGGCATGCCTTGCATCATACATGGAGATGTTAAAGCCATGAACGTGCTATTGGGTCCTAACTTACTGTCTTATCTAACTGACTTTGGGCTCGCTAGACTTGTAACCGCTGGCCAAAATGGTCTTTCAAAGCAGATCCAGAGACCTCAGCTAGCAGGTTCTTACGGATATATGGCTTTTCTATTTGATGATTGGTTTACAACTGTTAGAGTTAGCTGCCTAGAATCGGATGCTTGCTTGCAAGTCCATAACTGATGCAGAACATGCTTCTGAATGACAGAATACTTAAAAGGTGACTAACACAGCTTTGGAGTGTTACTTTTGTAGGTAATAACTGAAAGGCGTCCACTAGACTCAACTTTACCAGGGGGTGCAACTGGTCCAATGGGTTCGAGACCACTTGCATAACAAGAGGGACCCGGTGGACATTCTTTCTTGATCTTGAACTAAGAGGAACCCCAGATGCATGAAATGCTGCAGACACTAGCCGTGTCGTTCCTACGCATCAGCCCACATCCTGCCTGGACCACCCCACCATAAAGGATGTGGTTGCAATGGAATGCAATTTTCCACAAGGAGTCGACGTGGTCAGACCCAGAGCTCAAAACGGGCTCATCGGATCATAATCCATCCCCTGGTCCTACTAAAACCATGGCCTTACAAGGTTGTCTAACTGCTCGTATGCATTCTCAGCTCATTCCGTTTAGTGACAGACTGACAGCAGTGAGTTGGTGACATACATGTCTTTATCTATAAGTCAGGGGGGGTACTGGTAAGTAGTTTTTGGATCTTAATGTTTAGAAAATAATGCAAAGGGTTTAGTTTCATTACCCCTGTAGCCTCTATCTATCATGAGAGTCATTGTCCAAGTACTAGTTCACATAGAATGTTTAGAAAATAATGCAAAGGGTTTAGTTTCATTACCCCTGTAGCCTCTATCTATCATGAGAGTCATTGTCCAAGTACTAGTTCACATAGAATGTTTAGAAAATAATGCAAAGGGTTTAGTTTCATTACCCCTGTAGCCTCTATCTATCATGAGAGTCATTGTCCAAGTACTAGTTCACATAGGGCCACATGTCTTTCTTCTTCTTATACTCCTTCTCAGCATCATGAAATAATTCTGTGTTCCTTTTTCTTTTCAGATTCCTTCGTGCATCTGCTATTGCTCCTGTATAGTTTATGCATGTATCGTTGTAAGTGAAAAGTTATGTGACTTGCAGCGATTAGGTTTGTCCAGGAATTTAGAGGTGAGCAGCGGTCATGTATATATAAGATATATCAGTCACTTGACAACAAACATTCATAAAGATTACCATCTAAAACAAAGATCCACGTTCCTAATTGATCTCCATGGAAGTTGATTTTATTAACCAATAATAAAGCAAGTGTAGTAATAGTAATAGTAATAGTAATAGTAATAGTAATAGTAGTAATAACAAACCACCTTGGCTATGGCTTGGTTGTCCAATGTCTTTGTTGATAAAGGATTCGAAGATACATCCTGAGTTAGGGGGTAGAGACTCATGATGGGCTTTCCACGCCCTCATCTCCTCCCCGGAAGGATTATGATAAACAAGATGTGATTTGATTTTGAATTCCTCAAGGTCACCACCATATTTTGGTATCACTGGTTCCTTATAGCGAACAAGCTTACAAGGCTTTTTAGCAAACCAAAGTTGTTCATCATTGGTGTCGTCCACTTCTTTAGGTGGCTTAATAATTCTGAAGTAATATTGTACGTCAAGCGGTAGAGTGCAGAACTTCATCTTCGCCTTTTGAGACATCTCCGGTAATTCTTTTTTGGGAGGAAATTTGAATGGCAAAGGACAAAATTCGACATACCTACCTGCAGATTTCGCAATAATCAACATTTCCGAAAACCTAAAATAACATTTAATTTTCTAACAAATTATCAGTCAGTACATGTAAAACTGGATATACATAACTGCAGATTTTCTATTATTCACAATAAAATCAACTTTTCCGAAAACCTAAACCAACATTTAATTTTCTAACAAATTATCAATCAGAACAGAAAATAATAATTAATAAAAACAATAATAATAGATTACCTGAAACTGATCGATTGGATGAAGACATTGATCGATGCGAATTTCGTTCAGTTCGGCTGATAATGATTCTTTTTTCCTTTTTAATTTTAGGGCTAAAGGACGACACCCTTTATTTCGTAGAGAGTATGCAATCGATCTGTCTCGGTTTTTGCCCCTTTATTAGTTTCGGGCAACTGGGCTATTTTCTGATGGCCTTATTCTGTATAGAGTATATATACTATAGTAAACGTGCCTTTAGCCCAAATGAAACGGCCCAGTTCATTAATGCGGTTTCACCTTCAATTAATGGAAGTAGCGAAGATAACTTTTATATAATAATAATAATAATAACAATAACTAGTTCATGACCCGCAAAATTTGTGAGTTGATTTTATGATATATCTTATATAGATGTGTTAATAAGTGTTTTGGTGTTGGTGTATGGTACTTCGGTTTGTATTCCTTTTATTTTAAATAAAAATGTATTAAGGATTTGAATTATGATAGATTTTGAATTATTGAGCCTAAATAAATAAATAAATTAATTAATAGGGATAATATTGTGTATGATATCACTTTGTTATTTGTATTATTAATATTTAACAATTTAACAATACTATATTATTTAAACACTTCCTTTAGTTTTCCCTTCCCTATTTGTTTTTCCTCTTCCTTTGTTTAAAGTCTTGAGAACACAGACGAGTAAATACTAACAATACTATATTATTTAAAATCGTATGGATATGTATTTTCAAATAAGTAAATTTATCAATTCAACAAGTAAATACTACTTTGTACTAAAAAAATAACGCTATTTGCGGTGCATTGGTATTTTCGTCCAGCTAAGTTACTCTCTGTAATTTAAATCAACAACCTATAATGCATTACTTTGTGTTTTTAACTTTGACGAAAGATGACAAAAAATGACAACTCAAATGCAGGCTCTACCGACCCGAATAACGTTAACAAAGCCTTAGAAGATTAAATGGTAAATTATTTAGGGATGTAAATCGAGATATAAAGAAATTAGTGGCAAAAGAGTAGATTTATTCAATTATTGATAATATTGTGCATGATACCACTTCATTTTTTGTATTTGTATTGTTTTTAATAATAATACGATAGCTTTGTAAACATTAAAACTTGACATCGATTCTATAATTACTAAAACATTGCAATTTATATCGACACCATATTTGATGGTATATTGAATTGGACGTTTATTTTGTAAGTTCACATGTACAAATGAAGTAATTATAAGTACTCTTATTCGTTACATGTTAACTTGTTATTAAAGTACTCTAATAAGTTATATTCAACACTAGTTGTAACACATGTTTCTTAACACATGTTAAGACATTATCAACGGTCAACAGACCCAAAGATCACTTTATGAGCAAAGAACCTCAATTATTCACAAAATCAAATTACTTGCTTTCATTATATTACTGAAAAACATTTAAAGGAAGAAACAAAGGAAATACGTTGAACTTACTTTTTAACTAATGAGCTTTTGGACCCAATTCTCTTTTGAATACTATGTCCCATACAATTAAAAATTGATTTGTTTGGATCAAAAATTTAGCCAAAACAAAAACGTGCATACATATGCCAAATGGGTTCTGATATTTATGAAAAGGGGATCAACAGTAGTAAGCTACGGCGTATAAAATCTTTATGCGGGTTGTAGTTTCTTTCAACCATATAAAATGCTAATGGATATTTGTTTGATACGTTCAGTTTTGGAAAGAATTGATAAGTTTACACTTTTTTACTGTTCATTGTTAATTCCAACCTAAACGTAAACATAAAAGTGTTTATCTTAAACTGGTTCGATCATTCAAGAACTTCAACTCCACCAAAAGATGATATCAAGAAATAAGATTATGGGATATTTCTAAGCATTTAGAGCAATGAACATACCCCATTACTCAATTTTTAGGAAGACGTGAAGGTTTAAAAAATTAAGGCAATAAAATTAACACGGATATAGGTGATTATGATCACCACCTTTTGTATCTACCAATCTTGCACCCATTTCCTTTTGGTAAAAGAAACTCTACAACATCAAGCATAGCCTGCAAATTTAAGAAGGAAAAATGGGAACGTCGATAGGGGTGGGTAATGGGTCAAAACGGGTCATGATGAAGAGGAAACGTTAGTGCAAGTCTAAACAGGTGGTTGGGAATATTATAAAAGCAAGACCACACAGCACAATAATATCAATTACAAAATACGTCTGTCAAGTGTCATCTCTCAACCATAAATTTCTTTCAAGATTGATCTCAGATTCAACACACACCTACAGCAGATCCAAAAGATGAGCCGTAATTTTGTGGACCTATTGATAAGTTTGATTGTTGTTTTGGTATGGTTAAGGTGAAGTACCTGAAGCCAGACGTGATCCCTGAACCCCGAGCATCTGGAACTAATGACTCGGGTTTAGTCTCTGGTTCTTCATCATCCTCCATTGTGTATGTGATTTGGCTAGTAGTTTTTCATGCACGCTTTATCCTATCACCTTGTAAAAATACAAAAAAACTTAATTCACTTTTGAAATATATACTAATCATATGCATCATTTCATGTGGGTGTGAACAAATACACACAATATAAACCATCATGCAGTTGAGCTCTCTTGTGTTATATTTTATCTTCAAATGATAGTAGCGCTCGGGTAAACTTCTCCACTATAATAAGATCTTTATTAAATTAAACTAACTTTAACATATACATCAAGCACCTGATTCCGTGATGCCTAAGATCGAGTATCGTAAATTTTTTTGGCGATTGGTCTTTTTTTGTTAAATACAAATAACAAAATAAAGAAATTCAAAATAGTTACGCAAGTGTGTGTAAACATGGGTGTTAGTTGTCTCCTATTAGCCAAAGCTGAAAACTGAGTAAAGAGATCCTTACCCTGTTTTGTCAACCATCAGCATCATCGTCCTTGTCGTGTTTTGATAGCCCATTCTTACACGAGTCACCTTATTCTTCAATCGTAAGCAGCTGTAAGCAATTGTGAAAAGTAAGAATTGTGCATTCAAAAACTTACATGTTACGTGCAACAGTCAAAATAGTCCAAGATATGTAACAATAACCTGTAACTGTAGGAGATGTACATCATCAAACAGCTGTATCAAAAGTTGGGTGTTACACAATTGCACATTTTGGTTATAATTAGCAAAGTAACACTATACTCAGCGGAGCATTTTATCAAATTAACAGACACACATTCATCATTTTATTATAATTGATATCTTTGCTAATTTCATAAGTTGGGTTAATAATACTAAAGATATGGGTGCTAATTGAGTGCAACTCAAATCAATAAATGTGTTAAAAGAAATATCATTTCAAATTTTGACTTACGGTAACACCATTGATTTAACATGTAGACAAGGACAATCACCAAAACATAAGAAAAAACTACATATGTGATCTTCATGAAAGAAATGAATGAAGATCCATAGCTAATCAATCGAGTATACCTTAACATGTTTTGGCAATAGGATGCGAGTATGCATCATATAACTTTATGAGCATTAAACTTACTGGTGTTAACTTCATCACTTCCCTAACAAAAAAAACACGTTGAAAATCATATTGAAATCTAAAACAGAAGAGTTCTTAATTGGAGTAACTATTCGTCTAGCTTTAAAACTATCAAGCCCGAAACATTAATAAGTCACAAACCATCTTCCTTTAAAACTAACAAACCTAAAACATTAATAAGTCATAAATCACAAAAATGTTGAATATACACATATATGTATACATAATATATATAGTTATATAATTGAAAATATATATAATTGGACCTATTTCTATGATTCGGCGTCTCAGCACCAAAAGATAATTTGAATTTAAACTTGACATACCGATTTTCCCTGGTATCACCTACACCTGAACCGCCCAAATTAACATATCCGGCTCATACCTTGAGAGTATCACCAGGTTGAAGGACGTTTGCAATGTCAGAGGTGCGATCATCATTGATCTGGCTAAAATGGAGAAGCCCATTGACTCCACCGATATCAATGAAAGCGCCATAGGGTTTTAGGATCTGAAACACACCACTGATAACAGATCCAACCCAAGCTGTGTCTGACTAACAGTCCTGGCCTTACGGTTACTCAAAATGAGTCTTGATTGTTCTTCGTGTACCTCCACAAACTTTAATGGATTTCCTGTTCAAGAAGCTCTGCTGCACTTGAAATCTGAGAATTAAAATAATTAAACATCAGATTTGCATCTATAGTTATATTATATCACGACAAGGACATCTTTATTGATTGCCACTCCATCTAAATTTTCTTGATGGTTTGATCCGCCTCTTACTAATTCGTGTATACTAATATCTCTTCATTATACAGTTCTATCAATACCATCATACATATTTATAGGATGAAAATATACCAAAGACCTTCGAGGCAGTATCCCACGGATGCTGATGATAAACAGCATCTTGGCTTCAAGATTCACATAAAATCTTCCTTTCAATCTTGTCTTACATTTCAATTCAATCAACTCCTTTTGCTGCATATAGAAAAACAAATTATCAGTTCAATTCAATCCTAATATCAAAGGTTCTAAACATATAAAACGATGATCATACTTGACTATCAACTTCCTATCTGCAACATTCTTTTTCTTCAAATCTTCTACTTCTTGCTTACATTTGCAGCAAAAACCAAAATAAATCTATGTAACATGGAGATGCGTATGTACAAACGACAAATAAGTACATCAATAGAATTATAAAATGGATAATAATTGTAAGTTCTTCATGACTTATTGGATGCTTCATACTTGGTTTCTACAGAGCTATTACTACCTTTAATATATAAAGAAACATATATGTTTAAAATAGAAATAATCTTACCTTCAACTTGCGACAATTATTAAGAAAAACTTTGTGCGTCGATGGCAATTAATAGGATCTGTTTGTCTTGAACGTGTGTTTAAGCATTCTCGAATCTGCCCAAACTTCGTCACATCTTATCAACTGTAATGAAGGTAGCTGTGCATAAGTTGTGATATATTTTCATTATAGTGGTGACGCATTTAAGTAAAACACGCAAACGGACCTTAAAACCCATTTTCAATAGATATTCAATTTACAGCATGAAGTAAATACACAAAGTGAAGTAGGTACATTGTCTCAACACAGTGAGTAGTTCCTTGTAACCATTTCGTTCCAACTCATCAGCTAATTCACAAACGAAGGTATATATACCTCTCAACTTCCGGTTTTCATATCTACACCAATTTCGGTAAATACGCAGCAAAATGAACAGTATATATCAGCAACACAAAGGCATTAAGTTTACACTCATAAACAGCATAGACAGAGTGAGAAGGACAGCTAACATCATGTTCCTCGCAGGTATTATTTTAAATACCTAAACCAGGAAAACAAATATTTTATTAGGATTTAACACAGAAACATAAATTAACAAAAACAACCCGAACAAAGACAAAGACAGAAAGACAAGAACTTCTAAAAGCTAGAAGTATTAAAGAAAGGGTTAATAATGGTTAAATCACCAAAGTTTCACTTTTTTTTCGTTTTAACACTTCATCTTCTTTTTTTGACGTTTTAACACTTCAACATATAAGTTGACTAAATTATAGTCCTTTAAGTTTCATTGACCGTTAAAAATTACCATTTGGCTAACTTGTAACCGGTTGAGCAAATGTTATTATTGACGTGGAAATATTGAGTCATTATTTAATAAAAAAGAAAAGCATAAATATTGACTCATTAATTAATAAAAAGAAAAGATGGATGAGATTGACTTTATTATTCCTTTCCAACCCATCGATGGCTCTCAGACATGTAATTCTAAAATAACAAAACAAACCCTAGCTCTCAGATGTTGAACGATGGATGAGATTGAAACGAAATCAAGCCACGGAATCGAGCCAGATGGTATTACCTACGATTGCTAAGTAAGTATCACTTTCAATTTCTGTTTTCTTATAACAATGGCTTCATGTTCTCGAAGTAAGGTTCTCACAGTACATGTTAATTATGGTGGGCAGTTTGCAAAAGACCCTTTATCTCTAAGTTATGGTAATGGTTTTACTGAAATCCTTAGGGATTGCGATTTTGATCAAATAAGCTTAGGGATTTTAATGGATTTGCTTAGGGGGTTATTAGGATATTCTGCTAAAAAGGTTTACTTCCATATTCCTGGGAAAGAATTACTGAATGGTTTAAGAATGCTAAACACCGAGGAAACTTTATCAAGTTTAATAAAACATGGTATTAGAAATGGTGGGCAGATTCAAATGTATTATGATGGAACAAATGATGATTTAAGTGAATTTTGTGGTGAGGATAGTGATGAAACTGATAATGAAGACGAAGTTGTAAATGATAGTGAGGATAGCGAGGATAGTGAGTATGTGCCAAATAAGGACAGCAGTGATGTTGACACTATTTTAGATGGATCAATTGATAATGAAGATGAGGTACCCGCACGTGTAGAAAATATCATTAATGATCCTTTCTTGAATGAGCTGTGTGATCCTATAATTTTGGTTAACAACATGGTTGATGATGAATTTGATGATGAGACTAAATCTTTAGATAGTGATGAAGACGGTGACACTATCCCTGGAGTGACTTATCCTACACATGATCCTAGGAAAAAGTGGAAATTGATGAACCCTAGTCTTGGTGAGAAGTTTGAAAATCCAGCTCAACTGAAACATTGTGTTACCAATTACGCAGTTGCAAATGGATATCAATTGAGGTTTAAATTGTGTGATAGAAAGAGGGTACAAGTGAAGTGTGGTATAAAGGGTGATCCTAATAATGTATGTCCTTATGCATTGTATGCTTCTTGGATGAATAAAGAAAGGACTTTTCAGGTCAAAACATTGGATGATACTCACAAATGCACTAAAGATTATGCCTATAACAGATTGACAAAGCCCATATGGATTGCAAAAACTCTATTTCTAGACTTAGTGAAGAAAACAGATATGAAACTTAGGGTAATGAAGGAGTTGATTCTGAGCAAGTATTTGTGTAATGTTACTATAGGGCAATGTAACAGGGCAAAAGAGAGGGCACTTTACCTGATTGAAGGTTCATTAACAGAGCATTATGGTAGGGTTTGGGAGTATGCAGAGGAAATCATTAGAACTAATCCTGGTAGCACTGTGAGGGTAACTGTAGAAGAGGGTATTGATGGCAACTATTTCAAAGGATTTTATGTGTGTTTTAAGGCAATGAAAGATGGCTGGAAAAAGGGTTGTAGGCCTGTAATTGGACTTGATGGATGCTTTCTTAAATCAGTATGCCAAGGTGAACTACTTAGTGCAATAGGAAGAGATGCAAATAATCAGGTATATCATGTTGCTTGAGCAGTTGTGGAAATTGAAAACAAAGCAAATTGGAAATGGTTTTTGGAGTTACTAGCAAATGATTTGAGAATGGATGAAGGAATGGGGTTGACTCTCATCTCTGACCAACACAAAGTAAGTATTCAATTTATGCTTATTCAATTTCATATCTCTGACCAACTGGATTTTGTTTACTCATATTTAAATTTTGTTTACTTGTGTTAGGGATTAATTGAGGCTGTAAAAGAGGTTATGCCATATGCGCCATATGCTAAGCACAGGCAATGTGCAAGGCATATTTATGCTAATTTCAAGAAAAAGTTTCCTGGTTTGGAATATAAGAACCTGTTTTGGGGAGCTGCAATGACCTCTGTTGTGACCAAATTTAATAGAGAAATGGAGAAGATCAAAGAACTTAATGAAGCAGCATACACTCATTTAATAGAAAGGGATCCTAATACATGGTGTAGGGCATTTTTTAAACAAGATAGAGGTTGTGAGGCTGTTGAGAATGGCATTTGTGAAAGTTTCAACAGAATGATACTAGGTATGGTTAGTTGTTCATTGAGTTTCAGTTTTTGTGTATTGATTAAATAGATTATACTAAAATGTTATGTTTAATTAGATGCAAGAAAAAAACCAGTGATCACTTTGTTAGAAATGATAAGGAAAGTAATGATGATTAGAATGAGTGAGCAGTCTACATTTGCAGCTGAATTTGAAGGAGATGTGTGTCCAGCGATAATCAAAAAGATGAAGCTAATGTCAAGGGGCATAAGGTACCATACTTACTGACTATTAAATGATACTTATATTTAATTAAGAATCTCATGACACTTACTTTATGCAATTATTTGGTAGCAATTGGAATGTAACTCCAGCAGGTGGTCATATATTTGAGATCAGCTTTTTGGATGAAGGGTATACAGTTGATCTTGAACAGCACACATGTACTTGTAAACTATGGCAAATGGCTGAAATTCCATGTGTGCATTGTCAAGCTGCCATAAAGCACCTTCATGGCAATCTAGAGGAGTATGTAGGTAAGTGGTTTAGAAAGAATATGCTCCAGAAGGCATATGAGTTTCATATTACACCATTAAGTGGTAGTAGTCAGTGGGCAAGGACTCATCACATTAAACCCTTACCACCCAAGACTAGAAGAATGACGGGTAGACCAACTGTGAAAAGAAAAAGGCATCCAAGTGAAAAAGATGACAAAATGCCTAGAAAGAAAGGAAGGAAACAAGTGATTGCTGAAGTAAGAGAGATGACTTGCAAGAGATGTCAAGGAAAGGGACACAACCAAAGAAGATGTAATAATGAACCCAAAAGTCCACCAAGAAAAGTGCCAAAGCCTAGGGGTCGGCCAAGAGTTAACTTAGGTGTTCCTGCATCTTACAGATCTAGTAGAAGAGGTAGGAGGGGTGGTGGTAGGGGTTCTAGGGGCGGTGGGAGGGGTGATAGCAGTGGTGGATCAGTCACACCTGCTTGGCCAAGTGAGGTGCAACAAGATCAAGTAGTTGAAGCAGATTTGCAAGCTCCTGAAAGTCAATTGATGACACAACCTGAAGATGAAAGCCATTGAAGATGAAGATGAAGAAGGGTAGGTGCTTTTTGTATGTGGCTGTAAAAGTGACCAAGTTAGAAGAATCATGTGATGTGCAGGCCATGTTTGGCATTTTGTATGTGGAATTGTTGTTTTATTAGTTCCACTTTACTAGTAGATCATGGTGTACTTGAAATCTTGAATACTTTTTAACTTTACAGTTGCTAGTAGTCCTTTTTGTATTGTCAATGTAATGGTCCACTTATATGGATTAAAGTGGTTTATATGTATGGAGTTTGGTTTAAATATTGTCAGCAGATTCAAGTTGTGGTAGTTGTTGGTTTGGTTGGTTCATTCAATGTTTGCTTTTGCATTGCTTTTTAATTCAATGCTTGACCAAATTCACAGCAACAGCTTGCACAATTTTTTTGATCCACAAATTGTATTCCTAGAAACAGTTACAAACTTAATAACATCATCATTCAAATTAAGCCAAAAGATTCCTTACATAAACATAAACATCAACATTACATAAACCAAAACATCACCATCACCATTACATAAACATCACCCTTACAAACACATTACATCTTTGTCACCATACCCACACAAAGTAACACTAACACAACAACTAGAATCCAAATACATTTGTTTTTTCTTGCAATTTCTCTTTCAAAGGGTTCCACATTCATGTTGTACAATCTTTCAACTTCATCCCTAGCATCCTCCAAGTCATTGTGAGTTTCATACAACAAGTTCTTGTAAAACACATCTTTGAGTTCATGGTCATACCATTTGAAGGAATCGTATTTCTTCCTTGGATCCTACAAATACAATTTTATATGTACATAAACCAAACTTTGTTACATTATGCTTACATAAACGACTTTAAATTTAGAAACTTTACCTTGAAATTTTGACAACCCCAAAACCTTCTACCTGGGTTATCTTCTGTCCATGATGTAGCGATGGGAGATGGTAGTTTACATTTACAAACTCTTTTTGGAGTTGAATTTCGAGATAAAGAGGAGAGGGTGGACATGGCTGCTTGGTGGAATGAGGAGATGAGGGAGATGAAGGTGAAAATGGGTGGTGAAAAGTGGGTGTCCTAATTCCTTTTGATGATATATTATGTTTAACAAAAGATTTATATATCCACATCAGATGCCAACAAGATTATAATTATTTAGGAAAAAGCCACGTATTTGACAACTGTACATAAACCGGCTATATCAAGTCACAATACAGCTAAATGGTGAAAATAAAGGTTAAACTTATGTTGAAGTGTTAAAACGTCAAAAAGAAAGATGAAGTGTTAAAACGAAAAAAAAGTGAAACTTTGGTGATTTAACCATTATTAGCCCTTAAAAATACAACTCTTGTAATCTGCATAACTAAATCGGTATAATCCGAATTCTTATTTGTTCATTTTTTGGATCGTTTGAATTGGGTGCATAACACAACAACACAAATTACCCCATGAGAAAGTAAGGTGAAAAAATTAGTCAAATGAAGCCTATAATAGTATAATGTTCCTTTTTTTTTATATCAAAATGTGGCCTATAATGTTCATATAATGTTCTTTTTCTTTATCAAAATCTGGCCTGACAATGCTCATATTTAGTTTTGATCTCCTTACCGGTCTAAAAGTCGAGTAAACTGATTTTGCGAGTGCATCACGATTCATGGCAGCAGCTGTTAGCTCCAGTGGTTTTGTAATATCTTCATCATGAATGCAAATCACACAATGATTCTTCCGGTTCTTTCTTATCAGACCTGATAGATGCCATGTTCTGATGACAATTAGCATATGTATCAAGTAATAGAACCATAAAATACAATAAGCATATAAACAATGTTCAAGTTTCATGGTTGAAAAAGCTAATATTGACCTTGCTAATAAAGGGCCATGTCTAAAAAAACTCCTTCAGATACGACCCAACAACTCTGCAAATTTTTGTACCTAGATATCACATTAATATCAAGTCAAAGTAAACAATTTTAAAAAAATATACAAAGAACTTGCAGCAGAGTGTTAGATTATAATCCATAAATGACTGTAACAAAATACAAGTAGATAGTAGTGATGGTACACATAATAATTATTGACTTATCAGATAAAGGGCATCTGAATCTTTAAAACGTCATTGATATACAAAATGGCATTTGCATCACCACTATCGTTACCATCATGATCCCAAAAATCCTTAAATTTTTAACAAAAACTTGGCTTGAAGTATTTAGATTGCAGCAAATGTGAGATGAAAGGACTGCATGCCTAAAAATTCCTAACAGCCACGTAGATGAACTTGTACATCTTAAAAGTTTATGAAAGTTATCTGTACATGAAAACAGTTTGGCTAAATATGTCCACTTCTTTTCAAGTGCACATTACTAATGCAAATAAATTGAGACGGAGCATGTGTGTGTGAAAGAGAGTACACATTTTTCACAATAAGCAAAATTTAGGTACTTAAATTCAGGTAGCTTAACGCCACCTCAAACACCCTCTATAATAACTACCGGCTATACAGCCCGTGTGATGCACAGTGTTTTAAAATACTTTTAGATAATTTTTAATATTGTCAATTTAATTGTTCTATTATTATTGTAAATAAATATGATTAATAAGAAAAGGAAACTATAAAGGAAGCAACAAATTTTGAAGTGTTAATAAAATACATAGATCAAATAATAATAATTTAGACTTTAACGTACAATAACCAACATAAAAAGATATTAAAATGAAGATGCAATAAACATATATATGAATTTAAAATTTAAAATGAAATGACAAAATATATATTTCATGAGAATTGTCATTATCTCTTAAGATATTATACATAAAATATGAAATAATCTTTCTAATTATATATTTATATATTGTTTATGTTTGGTAACAAATTAATAATAACTTTACAATCGCAATTAAAATAATATTTATAATATCATTGAAGTAACATGTACCAATTTAGGAAGTATAATTATAATTAAAATTTTCAATTTGTAATTTGCACTTAATAATTATATCACATATAAATTCAAGAATCCATATATACGATTTGTATACTATATTAAACCAAACAATATAGGAAAATAACGACTTTCTAGGTTTTAAACAAAGTAATAATTAAATAGTATAAGTCAAAGTATGAAAATTTAAAAATTAAAAATATTGAAAAACCTTACTTGTAAAAGACGTTGATTGCGGAGTTACTGACTTCAATTTCATTTACAATTAAAATCTGGTTTGAATATCTTTCAATTAACATGAACAAATTTAGACGTTATAATAATTAAGAAAAAAAATTGAATTTCTAATTTATAGTTAAATAATTGCATCACATATAAGTTTAATAATATATACATATGATTTGTATAATTTATAAGCATACATTTTTATACTTATTTGTATTCATTCAATGAGTAAATTTTATATAAGTATTTTATAAAATATATTTTTTAAGGATAATTAAGTAACAATTGTTGTGGCATGTGTATATTTTTTCTAAATTGTTAGCATTAGTAATTAGGCTTTAAACCCGTGCGATGCAAAAAATACAATCATATAATTATTTGTTAGTAGTCTAATGAATTAATTAGTGTCGTTTAAAATATATAATTATTTAATTATTTATAAGTAGTCTAATGAATTAGTATTGTTAACTTATAATGTACAATTATAATTGAAACTGAAATAGGTAATAACATAAACTAAACTATATAAGAAAATAACAACGAATTTCTAAGTTTTAAACAAAATAATAATTAAATAGTATAAATCAAAGTATGAAAAGTATCTACAAATGTTAAAAAACCTTACTAGTAAAAGAAGTTGGTTACGGAATTGCTGACTTTAATTTTATTACAATTACAATTACAATTAAAATTAAAATTTGATTTTAATATCTTTGAACTAACATGAACAATTTAGACGTTATAGTAATTACGATAAAAAAATTTTGAATTTTTATTTTATAGTTAAATAGTCACATCGCATATAAGTTTAAGAATACATACATACGATTTGTATAATTTGTAAGCATATATTTTCAATATTTTTTCATTAATATAATTATTTAATTTTATATAAGTATTCATGAAAATATATTTTACAAGGATTTTCACATAAAATCTCATTCTCATTTGAACCTTACCCAAATTAAATATGATAATAATGGGTAAGTTTCGAATAAGAATGGGATTTTGTGTGAGAATGGAGGAACCACTCATAATGCGCCACATGTCACAATATCCCATTTCCCCTTGTGAAAATCAAATATACTTTCGACGAATTATTTTTTAAAATCAAATATCTCACAAACGGTAAGTCAAAAAATTGTGAAAATTGCACTATATTACTCAGCGTTTTGTCCTGTTCGATTTGTCATTCCTCAAGGTATACTTTCGACGAATTTTTTTTTTTTTTAGATTTATAAATAGTACAAAATTATTAACACATGTGTTAGTAGCTGGTATCACATGTGTTACTCGCCGGTATCACATGTGTTACTCTCCGGTAACACATGTGTTACTCGCCGGTAACACATGTGTTACTTTATAGTAACACATGTGTTAGTTGTTTTTGATGTTTGTGATCCGGTTTTAAATTTATAAATAGAAAATATCTAAGGATTGGCTATTACACACATAGGCAGTCAACCTATCGTATTATAGTATAGCAAAGATAAGATTCCGAGTTTCATCCACGGGAATAGTTTACGGGTATTGTGAAATTGTTATCAACTAATAGTTAACCTTTATTGAAAGCATATAAAAATCGGAGGATAGTGCCTTTTAATGACAGGTAGTCAAGTTTTGCATAAAAAGTAAATACATAAATAAATAAAGCAAGTGAAGATAGATTTATTACAGGTTATACAAATGTACTCATCTAAATCTTTTACCTTCACTTTTGGGTTTTTAAATGAAGAACTGTCATGTTACTTAACATTAGTAAATTAACTAGTTGGAATACCTGTTGTCATAGTGCAAACACTTAATCTAGAGTAAGATGCAAATGTCCTTGATCAACTTAAATCTCTTGACTATAACTAATTATTTTACCAACATTAAGGAGTAGATTAATTATTAAAGTACGTGGTTTAACTAATCGATTCTCTCACTCTCGCAAGCCGAATACTTATTCAAGATTACACAGTGCAAGTGTCCTTGTTCACTTAAGACCTCTTAATTATGATTAACGAATCCAACTAATATGAAGTATTAATCTTGTGATTTTCCCTTTGTAGAAATTAACAATCATACAAGACTTGCAATTTTTACTCAAGTATTGACCAACAATTACACAAGGTGTCCCTTAATATAATCAACCCATATTACTTTTTTAATTATTTTGATTCAATTTTTTGATTATCTATAATTTTAATTACCGGCTGTCACCCCTAGTAAAGGTAATGCTAAATTACACAAGTTGTCATTTTGTGAATCTAGACATAATTATATCTAATACAAATTAATAGTTTTCACATCATGGTAAATGTAATATTAAGTCACACAAGTTGTAACATCCTCCGAACCGGTCTGGTAATTTCTATTATTTAATTCGAATATTTAATTGTTTTTATAAATTATTTGATATTAACTGTTTAATTGCGAGAACTTAGGTGAATAGGTCCAAGGACTTATTGTGACTAGTAAAGTGTTGTTCCTTTTAATTTACTTGAGTTGACGGTGCAATGAATTAAGTTTCTTGCGATTAGTATTAAAGTACCAGACAATAGATTTAGGACGGATATAAAATACCCTAAAATGGGAAGTCGGTTTATAAGGGCCGACCCCCCTTATGTTTTCCCTCCTCTCTATTTCCTGCTTCATACCACCACCTTGTGACTTAAACCTAGAAACTAAACTACTTGAATTCAAATCTAAATCATATAGTTGCAAGCTGAATTCTGAGTGTTGATATATCATCATCATAATCATCTTCATCATCAATCATTTACCCTAAGTGTAAGTATCTAAAATTCTTGATGAATTTGAGTGTTAATTAGGGTAGTAATGAATTGGCAAGAAACTTGATGCTTGATCCTTTATATGGTGATTGAATGAACTTACTAACTCCTAGCAAACTGAATTGATACATTTATGTAGCTGAATTTAATGTTTTTGAGTTGTAATGGTGAAACCCAAATGGATTAGTGTGATTAGTGAGATTGAACATGGAATTGTGTTGAATTGATGATGTAGAAGTGTTTATATTTGCTAGTTGTTGATTATTTGAGTGTTCTATTAAGTTGCAAAAACTGGAACTGAACTTGAGTTGGTTAAATGCGGAATTGACACTTTGAGCCTGCTGTTACTGCACGTACAGGTTCTGCAGAAGGCTAAAGTGCCGGCGACACCTGAACCTAATATAGTGGTGCCGGCGGCAGCTCAAAAGGGGGCCGGCGGCACTTGTGTGGTCGGTACTACATTTTTAGTTTGACATGCTTTCCTGCTTCCAAAAAGGAAAAGGTGCCGGCGGCACCTTTTATAGTGCCGGCGGAATCAGCATGGTGCCGGCGGCACCCTTGCTTGAAGCCGGCGACACCTTGCTCTGTCTTGGTTGATTGATGTCTTGTTAATACTAGTTGCTCAATATCAATACTTAATATGTGTTGCACTATATATATGCGTAATTACTTGATGTTCGTAATTAAACCGTGGTGTGAGTACTTGTGTGAAGTAATCAGTTACTTAAGTACCAATTGTTGAAATAAGTTACTAACTTGTGTGTGGTGTGGTGTTTCCGATAAACCAACGAGTTAGTGACAGGGTGCTCTGATTTTGAAGACAAAGGTATCGGTGAGTGGATTCGGAACTCGCCATTTGATTTAGTTGTAACCATTTGGTTGCAACAGATTAACGTAGATATAATTGTGAATTAAATTATTGATATTGTTGATTATAAATCTACGTGCTATGTGTGGCCTTCGGGCATCAGTTGTTGATGAGGTCAACGGGTTGAACTGGTTGGTTGGGCTAGTCGGTTACTATGTGAATTATACAGAGTCTTACTTCATTTGTTGTGTGTTTTGAACCTGTATTTGAGGGTAGTAACCACTAGCTATCGGTCTCGTCCATACGACCATACGGATATGGTTGGATAAGTGTTCTTGGGGAACCACCCGGGTATTACGGTTTTCCCCAGAACCACCGATCCTCATTGTTGTGTTGTTGATTAGTTGTTTGTTGTGGTTGGGTGGTTAAGCTAAGTTGAATTGTGTGTGATGAATTCATTCACTTAGCTATGTGCTAATCCCTCGTTGTTACTTCCTGCAGGTTTTGATAGTTTTGTGGGTAGCAGGAAGGGATGGCTTTTGGATCGAGGAATGTTTGGCTGTTGTGCTACTCTGATGTCATTTGTAACAAACAATGTTTAGTTTTGTATAATACCCCGATCTATTAGTTGCTAAACAGTGTTAAGCAGGTTGTGACATAAACTTACAAACTGTTTGTGTATAATATTATAATATGTTGTGCTAAAATAAGGTTTTAATTCCTACGTTTCCGTATATACAATAAAATACTATTGTTCTAAATGAGGGGTGTTATACAAGTTGTCACTTAGTGAAACGTCATAGAACTGAATCAAAAATAAATAAATCATAATACAAGTCGTTCTTTGATTAAACAAACATATTATCATACGAAGCAAATTAATCTAATATTTATATCCAACAAGCTAAAATTATTAATCCAAACAAATAACAAAAGTTGGAGCTGCATCCGTGTGTTTGATGATGATCCCGAGCTTTCCCCGTGGTTGAAATGGTGTTCGGTGGCCTTGGATGTCGCCGACAGCCGGTCAAGGTCACCGGGATTTGACCATGGAGGCTGCCCAAATCAAAGCTGAAGTGTGTCCCATGATTGGAATGGTGTTAGGGCATTTTTTATTGGTATGAAATCCAACCAAAATGGCCGAAAATCACCCGTAGGTGGTGGCTGTGGTTGAGATTTGCAGTCGTTTGGGCTTATGATTCAGCGGATCTACTTATGATTTGGCGGATCAAGTTATGATCCGGAGGATCATAAGGTGTTCCCAGGATACCATATTTTGCAGACTTGTAATGCTCTGAGTTACGGTCGTTTAGGCTTTTGAACCACCTCAATCCGAGTTCGTATGAGGGTGATATGGCCAAAACGGTGTAACATAGCCAAATCTGCTAAATCCTCCATCTTTTCTTCTTTTCTTTCTCAATCATTAACCGTAACTCATGAAATCAATTTCAAACTACATAAGTACCGAAAGTTCATATAGTTGAATAAAATGATGCACAATTAGGATCGATATCACGCCTAAAAATATGTATAACTTAACCGATATCAGTTTTCAAAACCTATTACTCGACAGTAACACATGTGTTACTCAATGGTAACACGTGTGTTAGTTGTTTTCAAAACCCACCGAAAAACGAAAAAAAAAGTTTGTCGAAAGTATACCTTGTCACATCTCTAATTGAAGAGAATAAAACGCTGATTATTATGGTGCAATTTTTATGATTTTTCAACTTTCCGTTTGAGAAATATTTAATTTTTAAAAATGTGAAAGGGAAGATAAAAAAGTGATACATGGCATATTTTAGTTGATTCCTCCATTCTCACTCAAAAATATTGTACTAATTTTAACCTTACTCAATAATAATAATAATAATAATAATAATAATAATAATAAGAATAATAATAATAATAACAATTACAGGTGCAATGAATATTAACGTCCCCACTATCATATTTTCACATTATCGTGTACCATTGTTATGGGGTCAAGAAGTAAAATCAAGAAAGGCCAATAAGCCCAAAAACAACTTACAGGGGCCTAATCGGAAAGACCTAAGTAGCCCATGTCCAACACAGTAAGCAGGCCCACATCGCTAGGGTTATTGTCCCCTTATCCATGGCAACATAATACAGGGATCACCAATATTAATGGTGGTCCCCTACAGACCGACAAGGGCTTGAACACCCTATTGCCATTGGTCCACGTGCAAGGGACCCATGCGCAAATGGAATTAATCACAGCCGTTCATGGGCATCACTAGATGATGCTACGTTGCAAAATTTGCCCATCAAGTTAAATTCAAAGATCACTATAAATACAAGGGTATGAGCACTATTCATTTTCAAGCACCTCCAAATACACTCTCATCATAAACCCTAAAAACTCTAACCCTTAAGGAAAGATAAAAAGCTAAACTTTTCTGTAACATCTTCTCTACGGGTCTGGTAAAATTTCTATTTTAATTGATTATTTAAATTGTATTAGAAATTATTTGATATTATTTGTTTTATTATGAAACTTAGATAAATAAGTCCCAGGACTTATTGTGAGTAGTGAAATATTACCTGTTTTAATTTGTAGTAGTTGATTGTACAATAAAGTAGTTGTTCTGTGAATGGGTATATAGTTCCAGACAATAAATTTAGGATGAGTGTAAACCTATGATAAATGATTGATTAAGTAGGTAAATACCTACCCTTTTCTCAAACATTCTACACATACGCACGAAAACACAGAGGAGAGAAGAGAAAAAGGAATTGAGCTAGTTTTGTGATTTTAGATTCAGTAACATCATCATCATCTTGTTCATCCTATCACTTCAATTACTTGTAATGCAACGCCCCAATTTTTGTAAGTTTAAAACCTTAAAATATAATATTTTAACTATTAAATTAAAAATGACTAACTGTGTAATAGTTTTTAGGTCCTTAGGACTTGCTAGTTAACTGTTTAGTTAGTTGGAGGGACTAATGTTGCCAAGTTGGTAAAAATGGATGTTTAAATCAGAAGTCACAGTATAAGATTAGACTTCCAGTAGTTTCTAAATTCTTCCAGTGCACAAAAATAGAAACCACGTATGTGTTGTATGTCTGTGGCGATTTGGAGCCAAACACCAAGAAGAAGAAACATCAAATTAAGGCTAGGGGTTTAATTCTCAAGGGTTTATAGCTTTTAATTTAGCATCCGAAAGGTATTACTAACTCCAATATGTTGGGGTGAAATTGGTGAAAGAGAACTGGGCAGCACTGATATTGTTCAGAAAACTACGGAGAAGATTGATCAAGTCAGAGAAAGATTAAAAATAGCCCAGGATCGACAAAAGTCTTATGCTGATAATAGAAGGCGACCACTCGAATTTCAGGTTGGAGATTTTGTCATGTTGAAAGTATCACCTTGGAAGGGTATTATTCGATTCAGAAAAAGAGGGAAGTTAAGTCCTCGATTTATTGGTCCCTTCAAGATACTTGAAAGAGGTAGAAAGGTAGCTTATCGCCTCGAGCTGCCAAATGAATTAGCTGGAATTCACTCTACTTTCCACGTGTCCTATCTACGAAAGTGTTTAGTTGAGGAAGCTGCATACGTGCCATTGGATGAAATTGAAATAAATTATCAGTTGAATTACATTGAGCAACCCGTTATGATTCTTGATGAAAAGATAAAGAAGCTCAGAAATAAAGAAATCAAGTTGTTTAAAGTCCAATGGAAACATCGTAAGGGTTCAGAGTTCACTTGGGAACCCGAGGAAGAAATGATTTGATATTATCCAGCTATACACCAGGAATGGATTGTGAGGACACAATCCTGAATAAGTGGAGGAGAGTTGTAACGCCCCAATTTTTGTAAGTTTAAAACCTTAAAATATAATATTTTAACTGTTAAATTAAAAAGGACTAACTGTGTAATAGTTTTTAGGTCCTTAGGACTTGCTAGTTAACTGTTTAGTTAGTTGGAGGGACTAATGTTGCCAAGTTGGTAAAAATGGAGGTTTAAATCAAAAGTCACAGTATAAGATTAGACTTCCAGTAGTTTCTAAATTCTTCCAGTGCACAAAAATAGAAACCACGTATGTGTGTATATCTGTGGCGATTTGGAGCCAAAAACCAAGAAGAAGAAACATCAAATTAAGGCTACGGGTTTAATTCTCAAGGGTTTATAGCTTTTAATTAGCATCCTAAAGGTATTACTAACTCTCTTTTGTGTTTAATTTGATGATTTAATTGAATTGAGTAAACCCTAGTTATATGAATTTAATGGGTAATCAAAGATTATGATGTTATTGATATGTTAGAACTTGGAACATGAAGTATATGATGAAATTAAGTGAAATTAAGTTGTTAGAATCAAACCCTAACTTTGGGGTTTTGATAAATTAATGGGTTAATGATCAATTGATGTTTTGTATGTGTTCTTGAGCTTAATTATATATGAAAATGATGTTAGTAAGTTTAAAGACCTTAAAATCATAAATAAATAGGTGTTTGAATGTTTATCGAGGTTTGAAATTCGTCAAAATGAGTTTTTGCTGTCATGTGTAAGAATGCAATCCTAGAGGTGGGTTAGGATCGCATTCTTTGCCTAAAATTGTTCTCAGCCCATTCCTAGTGTAAGAATGCGATCCTAGGGGCATGTTGGGATCGCATTCGGGTGAAGAAAAATGAGGTCATTTTAGAATGGTCATACAAGATGAACCGTAACTCCGTTTTTGACGTTCTTTATATCGTTGGAAAGGTAGACGAGTCTACTTTTTAATGGTTATGGTTTCAGTAAACAAAATGGTTTAAAATTTTCGAGGTGTTTCATGTAAGTATCATGTTATATATATATATATATATATATATATATATATATATATATATTCAAGATTATATTGAATTTGGTAAGTTGATGATATTGAGTGGTCGGCACTACATTGTTAAGAATCCGGCTGTGACACCCGACCAATTAGGGCTAGGAATTAGTGCCTAATCATTTTGTAATACATGTAATTAGTTCTGTGTTAGGCTAATTGTATGTATCATTATGTGTATTTTACATATATGCATTTATGCGATTAGATTTAATCGTGCATTTTATTATCGGCCGAATTTTGATACATTAATACGGACGTTTGTGAACTCAAAATATTAAATAATACGAAATTATTTAATAAACATGGTGATTTTCTAAATGTTATTTCGATAATATTTCATAAGTATTTCGTATCGTACCGATTAAGTTATACGCGACCAAAATGCGCAAAATGAGCCCGACAAACGAAATTTATAAAAAATATATTTTTAAAATTCATTTCCAAGGATTTTAATAAAATACTTCAATAAAAGTTTACGCGATTACGCGCAATAAATTATAACGTTTAATACCATTACGTGATTTATTAATCGTAACACGACTCCGCGAACTACTACCGACACATCATACTAACATTTTAATAAGTGTTTCCAAGTATTGTTTAGTAATATTTCAAGTTAAACTTTTCCTTTTTGACCCTAAAAATCTGCCCACCATGATCCCCAATTTAGGGATCATGTTTTTGACCATTTAACCTCATCTAGATCCACATTTTACTCATTATGCTCCCCTCACCTCTCTCTAACTTCTCTCTAAGGAAAACACATACAAAACCTACCTCCCTCCCTCTCCTAACCGGCCACCATCATCGGTCTTCACCACCACCATCCACCATCACCCAAGTGAAGAAAACACAGGAAGAAGTAGCAAGAACAAGCAGTCTAGCATCACCTCACTCATCTATCACTCTAGCCACGGTTTTTGGTATGATTCACCTACTTTCTCTCACTATATTCTCATGGTTTTCATAGATTTACATGTTATGTTGCTTATCCAACAATATTATGTCCAAATCAAAGCTTAAAATACGTTTTTATGTGCATGTATGAAAGACAGATTCTGTCTCTTAAAAACATACTCACCAAAACACCTATATCTCGAAAGCTAGGAAGAAGCAACTCATGACATCTAAACGAAAAATGTTCAAGGATACTAGCTACAACTTTTGTTTTTGGCCCTCGGACCAGATCCTCTCGGATCATGGTGAAAAATGTGGATCTTTGGACTGAACCCATTTTCGAACCAAATCCGACCACTTCTCATGTTTATTTTTGTTAAAAATAGTAAATGAACATATAAAATCACAATAAAATTCAGAAATGGACTAGGTTCATATTTGAACATTCATGATTTTTTTAGACCTAGATCGGCTTGAAAGGCGGTGAAATCGAGTGATTTATCGAGTTTAAAATCTGGAAAATGTAAACATAAGGACTGTTTTGGTCATTTTACAAAAACTACACTTTGAGAGACCCACGGAACATAACGACAATTTTTATAAACTTATTTTGACATATTAGGACTTATGTAAAAGTTTCGGGTCAAACCGAGCTAGTTTGACGAGTTTGACCATTTTGACCGGTTGACTAGTTTGATCATCTTGACCAGTTTGACCTAATTGACTTTTGTTGACTTTCAAAAAATAACATATTTAACCACAACGTTCGGATATATATAAGTACTCACTTTCGGAAATGCATATGTATATACTTTCATAAGTATACAAAAGGATGAAACGATAATACTTGAAATTATTATTACAAAAACTCACCAACGGGCCGTACATATTTACAAAATACAAACAATCCAAAACTAATCATTTGGACATTACTAGTTGAATGAGCAACTAGCATAGATGGTCTGTTGAGACATCTAATAATTACTATAACCTTGCGCGTTTAGGACGCCCGGCAAGTTACAGTCGTTGGGACGACATCATTACCTTGTGCATCATCATTACTACTTGTTTTGCAAGTCATCAGACTCAGGTGAGTCTCATAGCCCCCTTTTTAAATGCTTTTACCTAGGGGTGAGATACATGCTCATTTTGTTTTACATGTGAACACAAGTATCAAAACATCGCTATATGCTACACGAGTTAATTTCATCTAATCAATTTAAAGTCCTCCAATACATAGTTTGTTAATACAATTTAGAGTGAATGTTAGTGTATGGTACCATATGGGATTGACAATCCCCGTCCGAGTTAGCAAGCACTAACCTGTCAAACGGATGCATTATCATTTGTTCAGTATGAGTGTTGATTAGGCACTCATAGGGAGGCAGCTTTCTCAGGTCCTTGAATGTGGATACTGACCCCTCAGTTAAGCTCAAACTATGGACTCATGGCAGCATGTACATCCGTTATTGTTTGATTACAAATCAATATATAAATCTTGTGGTTCATAAATCTCATTACTCATATAAGTACTCACTTTCAGAAATGCATATGTATATACTTTCATAAGTATACAAAAAGGATGAAACGATAATACTTGAAATTATTATTACAAAAACTCACCAATGGGCCGTACATATTTACAAAATACAAACAATTCAAAACTAATCATTTGGACATTACTAGTTGAATGAGCAACTAGCATAGATGGTCTGTTGAGACATCTAATAATTACTATAACCTTGCGCGTTTAGGACGCCCGGAAAGTTACAGTCGTTAGGACGACATCATTACCTTGTGCATCATCATTACTACTTGTTTTGCAAGTCATCAGACTCAGGTGAGTCTCATAGCCCCCTTTTTAAATGCTTTTACCTAGGGGTGAGATACATGCTCATTTTGTTTTACATGTGAACACAAGTATCAAAACATCGCTATATGCTACACGAGTTAATTTCATCTAATCAATTTAAAGTCCTCCAATACATAGTTTGTTAATACAATTTAGCGTGAATGTTAGTGTATGGTACCATATGGGATTGACAATCCCCATCCGAGTTAGCAAGCACTAACCTGTCAAACGGATGCATTATTATTTGTTCAGTATGAGTGTTGATTAGGCACTCATAGGGAGGCAGCTTTCTCAGGTCCTTGATTGTGGATACTGACCCCTCAGTTAAGCTCAAACTATGGACTCATGGCAGCATGTACATCCGTTATTGTTTGATTACAAATCAATATATAAATCTTGTGGTTCATAAATCTCATTACTCATATACACCTGTGAGCTCACCAACTTTTTAGCTGACCTTTTAGCATGTTATCTCAGGTACTCAGCAGTAGGTTGGACTGCCCGTCAGGATACCGTAGCTCGAGTCACATGCAAATAGTATCAACAAGAGATTTCACTGCATTTCTATATTTTGTATAAATTAGATATGTACTAGAATCTCTCAAGTAAACTATGCGAACTCACATTTTGAAAACGATTATGTAATTGCTATTACATCTATGTATTTATCAAACGACACATGTAGTGGTCATTCATTATATATCTTATGTGTTGTGATATTTGATTGGTAACACCCTGACCCGACCGCTTCTGCAACCCGAAATTTGGTGGTGTTACACCGGCGGACCATGTCATTGATCCGGCGGATCAGGGAGGTGATCCGGTGGATCAAGGTCCTGATCCGGCGGATCCAATGTGCAAAAATGTTAAATTTTCACAAGTGTTTAAAAGATGATGTTTTTAGTGGCACTTTTTATATCATATTCCTTTAGTGGCACCTAGATGGTACTTTAGTGGCACTTTTCAATTGAAATATATGTTATAATGTGCATACTTTTAATGAGTTACGGGACTTAGTAAATGAGTTTAAAGTTAAAAGAGTATTGTATGTGAGATGTCTTTAGTGGCACTTCATTGATGCTTTAGTGGCATATTTATGTAAAGATGTATGTTTGATATAAATGTCATGAGATAAGTTACTAACTTTTGCTGTTGAGTTGTGTTGTGATGTGTTTTGGATACTCCAAAGACTCAGTGATATAAGACAGGTGAGTGTTGTGGTGACTTCAGAGGTATCCGTGAGTGTATTTGAAACTCACCATTTGATTTAGTTGTAACTGTTTGGTTACAACAAGTGAACGTAGATATGTTGTTGTTTTATTTAATATATATTGTCACATTGTAAATCTATGCTCTATGTGTGGCCTTCGGGCATCAGTTGTTAATGAGGTCAACGAGTTGATTTGGTTGGTTGGGCTAGTTGGTTATTGTGTGAACTACAACTACACAGGGTCTTGCTTCATTTGTTGTGTGCATAGAACCTGTGTTTGAGGATAATAACCAGTAGCTATCGGTCTCGTCCGTTATGGCCATACATATATGGTTGGGTAAGTGTTTGGGAGAGCCAATTGGGTATTATTGTTGAAAAGTTGAATTTGTGTGTTTACGGTTGTTTGGTGTAAACGAGTAGTTACGCTAAGTTAAATTGTGCGTGACAAGTTCATTCACTTAGCTTTGTGCTAATCCCTCATCTTACTTCCTACAGGTTATATTTAGGTATGTGGGTAGCAGGAAGATGATGTTGAAATTAAGGAATGTTTGACTGCGAAACTACTCTAATACGGTTTGATAAACTCAGTTTGTAATCCTATAACACCTCATTGTGTAATACAAATATTGTAGCTATAATGGTTTTAAACAGTTGTGCATCAAATAAGTAAAGGTCTATATACATTATATTAAATGTACCGTAATGAAATATGTTTTATAAACTCGCTTCCGTGATAAATAATATAATATTCAGTTATTGAAAGAGGGGTGTTATATTTTTCAAGCCGATTCATGCCACCCTTAGGATTCGTTCAATACAGGCTAACGGGTTAGCCACGTAAATCAGACAGCATTGAATCGAACCAACGCACCTGTACTCAAGTTTAACATTTATGCTTGATCAAATGGCGCCATCCCATGGATAAAACCCTAATATCGTGTAAAAAGTCAAGTTTTTACTATCGATATCTCTCGCATTCTAGAACAAATACTTGGAAAACGAGTTCAAATATTACATTAATCAATCATTTTTTGTCAAGTAGGTTAAAATAAGAAAGCACAAGAAAAATCAGGTAAAACGGTTAAAAACGAAGATTTCACGCGCGTTTGAAGATTCAGGGCAACCAAGACAAGATTTCAAGTAAAAAGAATCATCTCAGAGATTTCTCCGTGCCAAAGTCTTCGTAATCAAAAATTGAACCCAACCCAAAAAGAATCGCCAAAAACAGATAATGTAATGACGATTCCACGCGCTGCGAAAGATTCAAAACCTTCGGAACAAGATATCTCAAGATAGGAAAATCATCTCGGGGAATTCTTTACATCAAAGTCTCGGATCGCAGGTCATGAGCTCTGCGGACTGACTCTGTTCGCAGCCCACCTTGGCCCAGCGAACCCAACTCAGTTAGCTTCCACAATATGACCATTGCAAAACCAATTCGCATCGCAGGTCTGTTCAGTCCGCAATCAACATTTGTCGTATTAATAGATTCAACAGAAATGTTTATCACAAACTAATATCTTTTATTACAAATCACAACCAATATACAAGCTTAGATATAATATCAAAAGTACTATTACAAGCTAGATTCGTTGTCCAAAAACATGTCTCAACAACTGAAACCTAATCGCCTATTTATACAAAATGTTCTGACCCTTGCGACACTAAACCCACCACCTTATTACGACACTAGCTAAGTGTCCAGGTCAAGACTTAGAGTTTTTCTAACTTCTATAATTCACTCTTCATTTACAAAACAAATCAAAACATTACAAACTCTGACCAACTGACACACAAATACGCATCACAATAATTTTATACAAGATGCAGTACAAAAAATATAATATGTATAATACAAAATGCGGTACAAAATAAACGTGTGTTACAAAATGCAGTAGAATTAATACAAAATGCAATATAAAAAGGGTAATAGAATAATACAAAATCAAGTCTAAAACAAGAATATGTACTAAATTTTATGTATATGCAGTAAAAGCAACAATATGCAATTTAATTTTATTTAAAATGCAATAAAAAAATTTTTTTCAAAAAACAAAAAAATTTAAAATTTGATAGAGGATCATTAGGGCAGGCTCCATTTGGAGAGATTGTAGAGCATTCCTCACACCCATCCAGGAAGTGCCAAGTGTCAAACATCCACTTTTATTTTAGTACATCCACTTTTAAAATACTTTAGCTTTTTTCAACTAATTTTTTAAATAACACTCCCCCACCGTCACCCCCACCCCCATTTTTGAAATATTTTAACCTTAACCAATTAATTATTGTTTCTTTTAAAGTTTGTAATAATAATTTCAATTAAAGGTAATATGGTAATCAATCAAATTTTCCTATCTACTTTTGAAAATGGATAATTAATTTAAAACGACCGTAAAAGGAAAGATGACTATAATTAAAATACCAACATATTTTAACCTTGGTAAAATATTAACCCGAATAAACACAGCAAGTGGCCGCTGCAAAAATGATTCCCCAATTGCATATACTATAAATGTGTGTTACAAAATGCAGTAAAATAAACAATATGCATTATAATTAATACAAAATGTAGCATAAAAAGGGTAATACGAATAATACAAAATCAAGATGTACTAAAATTTATGTATAATAATGCAGTAAAAACAACAACATGCAATATAATTTTATTTAAAATGCAATAAAATTTTTAATTTTTTTTAAAAAAGCAAAAAACAAAAAAAAATAAAAATGATAAAGGATCATTAGGGCAGGCTCCATTTGGAGAGAAAAGAGGTCATCTCTCACACCCATCCGAAAAATGACAAGTGTCAAACATCAACTTTCATTTTAGTCCTTCACTTTTGAAATGCTTAAACCTTTTCCCCCCAATTTTATAAGTAACACTCCTCCACCCTCACCCTCACCCTCACTTTTGAAATACTTTACCCTTAATCAATTAATTAATGTTTCTTTTAAAATTTGTAATAATAATTTTAATTAAGGGTAATGTGATAATCATAATCAAACTTCCTATCTATTTTAAAAAATGAACAATTAATTTGAAACGTCTGTAAAAAGAAAGATGAGGAAAGATGATCGATTAGAATACCAACATATTTTAACCTTAGTAAAATATTAACCCGAATAAACACACCAAGTGGACGATGCAAAAATGATTCCCCAAGTGCATATACTAAAAACATTCATGTTCCCGAGTCCCGATCACAAAAAGAAATATATTATGGTAAGTTGGATGCATAGAGAGGATGGCATGCAAAAGGATATGTTGTGGTGTCATTACACGTCCGTAAGTTTGATCATGTTGAAATCAAGTTGTTATGCTGGTTTTGAAGTTACCATTATACAACAAACAGACCAGTTAAAACAAACACAAGAATATAAGAAAGTTTAAGCATCTTTTACTCGAAAGTATCATAACTACATCCATCATGCAATGCATGTCAGCCCATGTCCCTACAATTACAATTTTACCATAGACATTCACCATAAGTTTATCAGCAAGCAAAAGCATCAATATATAGTGTGTATATGGCCTCAAAAAAGGATATGCCATTTTTTTAAATAACACTCGGGAAGCTCAAGACGGCTTTGATCACTTTGCTGCTTTCCAAACAGCTACTGAGCCATCGACTGATGCAGTTATCATACAGTTATCATCTTTTGGGTGATGACTAACACTTGTTACCTGCCAACAAGAGAGTAAAATTAATTATTTGGTGTGAATTCAATAACAGAAGAGAATAACAATCTATCTGTTCACGCTAGCTGGGGGCAAGTTGAGCCTTTTTTGGCTCTGGTGTACACCCGTATTCCCGCCGTAGCTGTTTCCCAAGATGTTCACCAAGCGAGGTTTGGTTTCTGATACTTTGTAGACACCTTACCACTAGGCCATCTTGGAGATGGTTAATGCCAAGCAAGGTTTCTTTTCTTATTTTGAAAAGTAGATTCGTATCCAAATTTACTTATTATTTGTGAATGACATTGATTTTGGTCAGTAAACCATTCTACATATTCAAAACTGAATCGCATGCAATAATATCATATAAGCACAAACCAAGAGAAGCTTACCACTGATTTGTGAGCACGAAAATCTGAAACCACAGATGCAGTCAACACATCCCAGATGAAAATATGGCCATCTTCTGAACCCCCAACTACATGGCTATCACTGCTTGGAATACAGCAACCCACTTTAAATGACTGGTAAACCAAACCCAAAAGTCAGTTACAATCAAGAACCTCAACAAATGATCTTACCAATAGCTATCTGAAAGCTGATAGCATCAACCAGGCAATTGTCATTAGTTTCTATAGAGGAAAACAGGCTGAAGGTTACCCAATTTGTATCTTCAGAGCATAAAAACTCCTCAAAATTTTTAGATATGAGAAACTACTAAAATAAAATGCGGAGTATAAGTTTTCAAATTATACTCGAGAGCTTGATTATGTGTACAAAAACAATATAGAGTCTGACGTGTCAACCCAACTCAACATGTTAGAGCATGTGCCCAACAAAAGTACCCATCTCGACCCGTGATCCTATTTTTTTTTACTTCTACCGAAAGAACCACAACACCCCGTTCTTACCTTACATGTATGACCTCTGAATATTTGACTTGGTTCAATAATCATATCATCCCTGCCGAGTAAAATGAAAGTCAGTACACAGTAATCTTTTTAGTTAATTAGATAAAAAAGAAATAAAAACAATACAAGTTTTACATTAGCAAAAGCCGCAAAGTAGAATCCAGACAGCTGGTTAATATAAAGTCCTCATTATTTGCCATACACATGGACTTCACAGGTTGCCCAAGGTTATAAGATAATCGTCTGAAGAAAAAAATTAATTAATAAAAAAACCCTTCAGTCCAGCCTATTCGGAAACGGAGAATATAATGATGATGTCTCAACTCTCACATACGTATTACTTCGAAGGTCAAATTTCTGTACACTTCCGTCAACACTTCCTGCAATGATTTCAGTTCTTCTTAAACAAAGAGAAGTGACACTGTCCTTAAAGGTGTCAAAGATCTGCAAATCAATTATAACTTTCAGCAAATGCCAATATAAACCCTTATGATTATTTCTGTGATACTACTATATGGAAAGAAAAAGAAACCTGAATGGGCTCAGTATTGTGAGATCTACAGTCCCAGAGACGCACAGAAGAGTCCGCTGATACAATTACAGATGCAAATTCATTGAACTTTACTGCATTCACCTGATAAAAAATGTTAGAATAAAAACTCCACGTAGATTGTACAAACAAAAAAGTTTAAGGTAATACAAAATGATGTGAACATTCATAATTGTAACAAGGTTATCTTTGCCTTCTTGATGACGGAAGCATGAAATGAGAACTTTGATATCGTAATTATAGGCCTTCAAGCTTCTTGCCATGAACTTTGGTACTGAACTTGACATATATATATATATATAAAATTCATACTTTCTCTCATTCACAACGCTAAAGAAACCACTCGCAATTACCTTCCTCTTATCCAAGTATCATCACTGGATATGAAGTAATCGATATGCTAGTGTGATTATAAATATGTAAACGATAAATCTCTTTGTTGGTATCCATTAAAAACTACAGTACGCAAGTTGAAAGGCCACACATGTTATGTATTTTGCCTACTTTACATTAAAGATTTATAAGGTGATATATGCCATACAACTAATAAAACTAATTCCCTACAGACAAATAAAACTACCAAGAAATCTAGAAACCTCACTATGACTATCAAGGCATCCAAATCCTCTGATAGGGCTAACAGTTGGTAGATCCCAATACAAGACTTGCATATCATCACCGCACGAGCAAAACTTTGAATCATCTCTACAACAAAGATAGAAAGGGTAAGCTGACTACTAGCAATAAACAATAACTACCCAATAGCTCATAGCAAAAACAGCTAACCAGGTGATGATTTTAGTCAAACTTTTGAACACAAACATTATTATTATTTTTGTTCATTTCAAAGAGGAGTCACTAGTTACTTATATATACTTGGTGGAAAGAGTGAATCACGATGCTGTAAACTGTATCTCCTATCTCCTATATAATAATTATGATATGATTATTTTTAACATAATACTAGTAGATTCTTTCATATATCAAACAAAGCATTTTAAATAAAGAGCCCTAAATTAGCATATGTCAAAAGAAGCTTACCCTGTAAAGCAAACGTCACGAACTGCCGCAAAGTGACCCGAAAAGTCTACAATAAGCTCGCCATCACAAGAATCCCAACAACGAATCACCCTATCTTCACCGCCAGTAAAAATAAGCTCACCGGTTCCATTAAACTTAGCAGTTAAAACTGCACCATAATTCCGGCCGAGTGTGTTCATCGTGCCCCCAATCTTTTCTTTCTATCAAAATTCAAAACCCTAATCTGATGCGACGGGAAAGTGCAAATAGAATTTATATATTTGTTTTCTTTTTGTATTTGCATTTGCATCCTTTTTTTTTCTTAAGATTATTCTTTTTGAGTAATTCTACCGGGTATATAGCCCGTGTAATGCACAGTGTTTTAAAACACTTTTAAATAATTTGTAAATTTTCAATTTAATTGTTTAATTATTATTATAAACTAAGAGAAGAGTTCAAATGAGACCATTTATTTCTTGTGAGACTGGGGGAACAAATTTGAGCTATTGGATCTCACAAATCAAGGGTCTGTATTAATTCCTCATTATTTAATTAAAAAAGTTCAAAATAACTAAGATCTTGGGCGGAGGGGCAAAATGGTCATTTAACCAATCAATAAATTTTTTTTTCCTCACTTTTGTTTCAAAAATCTTCATAAGTTTCATCATACCGAAATCAAAAACCCTCTCTCTGCAATTGGCAATTTTCACCTACCAAACTCTAAAATCGACAAAACCGTTCATCAAACTAGCGAATCGTTGTTGTTTTTTGCTAAAATCATCGTTTTCTTCACCTACATTCTTCGTTTCATCTTCGTACCGGTTTAGTTTTAGTTGAAATATGATTTTGTGAAACTCTAATTCTTTAAAAAGAGGTTAAAATTATCATCGATTCTTATATAATTCGTACAATGGATCTTCGTAGTGAGATTCCTCAAAATCCAGTATCATCTGAACCGATTTAAGCTACTCCGCTTCGTTCAGCTCCGTTACGTAAGTTTTTCCCGATGTTTTATGTGTATCGTTTAGTTTTAAAAACGTTGCACGTTATTCTTCGCTTATTGTTTGCTTTGATCTTGTTTCATTGTATATTATTTGCATTTTTGTGTTTTTGTTTGATTCTAAGGGTTTTGTACCACATGTGTTGCTGTTTGATTCTAGGATTTTAGTAACACACGTGTTATTTGTTAATCATGTATGTTGTTGTGGCTAGTTGTACTATAGTGTATGTGTTTTTGGATGTTGATGTTTGTACTCTATTTACACGTATGTCATTACTGTAGTTTACTTTTTTGATGTGGTTATTAACTAATTGGCATATCACATGTGTATATGGATTGTGTATATGTGATGTTGTAGTGATATTTATACTCACGTTGATATATATTTCATTTTTTCCCATGTTTTTTGGTTGTGCTTTTTTTTAAGAGTATTTTGCATGTTCTTTTGTTTTGTGTTTCATTAGATGGTGAAGGTTCCATGATTTCGGAAACTGATGAGGCTGTACTTAGGTCACTAGAAGGTTATTTTTCCTGTTTTTGTTACTGTGTTATCAGATGTGTTGTTCACTATTACATGATGTTGTCATCTATTTGGTTTGAAGCTTTATGTGTGTTGTCTTTACTTTTTCAGTTGTGCAGTCATTACCCTTGTTGGCTGAAAATCCTTTAAAGGTTTATAATAGAAACAGGACCAAAAAACAAAAAATGTCTCATGTTGATGTTGAAGGTAAATGTCTCTTCAATTAACATGATGTTTTTTGATACTTTGTTTGATTTATTTATTTTTTTAGTCTTTTTTTTTTTACTTTTGTATTTTTTGAGATGTGATTTAACCACTAGTATCACATTTTTTGGTTTATTAGCATATTTGTTGTTTAGTATGCATTACCACATGTGTAAATATGTGTATCACATGTGTTAAGAATTTGTATAACATTTTGTTACTAAGAATTGACAAATTTTCCCTTTTTCAAAATTCTGTTTTTGTACTAAGTTTTTATCACATATTTTAGAAAGTATTAACACATGTGGTTTTCAGTCTTGCTAATTTTAGACTATTATATTGTGTATTTTGTTATGTATTTTTTATATTTTTTTCAGGTACCGGTAATCCACCACGTCCACTTACAATTGCTGAGATGTTGGAAAAGTTAAAGAAAGACAATGTGCGTCAGCGTAGAGAAGCCCGCAAGGAAGCTGAAAATAAAAAGAATGAGGAATCTCCAAGTCAAAAAAAGGTTCCCCTCACAAAAGGTGCCGCTGCGAGGGTTGATGTTTCAAAGGTTGCCACTAACAAAAAGGAAACCGCTGCTCAACTCAAAAAAAGGAAGCTCGCGGAAGCAAGGAAACAAACTCAATCAGAAGAGAGAAAGGATGCTGATGTGGATGCCCTAAATCAGACAGCTGTGCTTAGTGAGGATGATAAAAGAAGGATTGCATGTCTTGAAGAAGAAATAGCACGTTTGAAGCAGGCTGAGGCGAAGAAGAACGCTTCAGCGCAAAAGAAGGCTGAAGTTGCAAAGAATAAGAAGAGCGGAGAAGCGCAGAAGGGGGATGTAGATGTGTCGATGACGACTGCTGAAGATGAGAAGAATAAGCAGGAAAAAGATGCGAAGAAGGATGGGAATGTGAATAAAAATGAGAGTAAGAAGACTTCTAGAAAAGCTGCTGGGAGAAAAAGTGTACAAGTTAAGGATGAGGAAGAGAATGAGACGAAGCCTACAAAGCGTTTGAAAGTAGAGGAGGCGACCACAAAATGTGAATCGATTCGCGTCCGGACTACGGTTAAACGTTTGTGGGATGCTGGGTGTACTCTATCGATTGAGCAGCAGGATTGGCTGCGTGACATTGGATTTGGTGCGTTTATTGACGTCCCGATCAATGTTCTCCCAGGTAATATCTTCATACTTTTTATTTATTTATTTTTTTCCTGTACATTTAAGATTATTTTTTCCATACCTTTTATTTAACACTTGTGATACTACTGACTAACACATGTGTTACTATTTTTTATGACATGTTCTAGTAGTTACTCAATAACATTTACTGTGTTTATTTTATTTTTTATTTTACATCTATATTTATTGTATATTTTGGCAAGACAATTAGGATATTTTGTTGTTGAAAATTTTGATCCGGATACAATGGAGATCAAGGTTGGTGATAAGAGTATAAAGGTGACAGCAGATGTTGTGCATGATGTTTTTGGGATACCCAATGGGGGTATCAATATAATGGAACTTCTAGATTTACCACGTGATGATCCATGTTTTGTTCCGTTTAGGAATGAATTTCCCGATTTTCCAAACAGCTATCTCAGTCACACGGACGTGGTGTCTAAGATTGTTGCAAACAAAGCTGCTGATTTTTGTTTTAAGTTGAAATTCCTCTTGTTGTTTGCCAATACGATGGGTACATGCTACAGCAATGGGAAGTTTTTGCAGCATTTTGCGTTCAAGTTCACAAAAGCTACTGATTTTAAAAAGCTTGATTGGTGTGGTTTTATCGTTGATTATTTGGAGAAGCCTACATTGAGTTGGAAAGCTGATAGAAATACGCATTATCATGGCCCAATCACTTTACTTACTGTAAGTTACTTCTATGTTTTCCTTTTTTAAAATTTTTTTTTAAATATTTTAATGTTAGTTATACAAATTGAGTCATCATGTTGTCTGAAAAATACTGCAGTTGCTGTATCTCGATGCCGTGAAGCCGAAAAGATGCACTGTTATTCGTCAACGACCAATTATTCGTAGTTGGAGTAACAGGTTGATGAAGATTGTTCAAGACGAGGAGTTAGCTAATGGAGGTTTCGGTATGTTGGATTTTGCTGGTGAATACAATCCAGAGGATGCATGTCAAGAAGAAGGATTTATTAACCCTACATTAGCCAAAGAAGCTGGTGCAAGTGTAAGTATTACCTGGTTGTTTTTTATTGTTTCACCGCATGTGTTACCTCCATTGTATCACATGTGTTACCTACATGTATCACATGTGTTAACTCCATTGTATCACATGTGGTAACTCCATTGTATCACATGTGTTACTTTCATTGTATCACATGTGTTACCTTCATTGTATCACATGTATCACATGGTTTTATTTTTACATTTACAATTGCTTTTTTTTTTAGGTTTTTTATTTCTGTTTTGTATACAGGATTGCATTGATAACATATTGAAGCTGATTGATTCTGTCAAGAAGACGCAATTGCTTATCGAAAAGGAAATACATGATGGAATCAAGAAATTTCTCGGTGACAATCGTTTTGAGGAAGTTGGTTTGAAGTTTGATGAAGTTTTCAACAGTCGTGTTTATAAACCAGAGGTTGCTGCTGCTGATTACAAGGAATCCGATTATGTTGGAGATAACCAAGAAATTAAAGGTAAAGGAGATGGTGCAGAAGGTAACGGTGAGGACAATGTTCTTGGTGGAAAAAGAAATTCAGAAGGTAATGTGAAAGATGGAGGTGGCAAGATTTTTGAAAGAGATAAAGCTGATGACGGCGAAGTTGATAAAAGTTTGACAAATTACTTCATGATGGAGGACGATTTAGTTGAGGTTTTTGACATGACTACCTTTTTCGTTTTTAATCCTTCACAATTTCAACCTGTAGACCCCCATGTATCACCTATTTTACCTACCTCTGTTGACTTACCTACCTCAATAACGCTACCTATTTCTGATTGTCCTAATTTCTCACTTGGTCTAACTCAGGAGTTTGATGAGGATGCACCTGGCGTTGATGGTGCGGCTAGTATTGGGGTTGGTGATACAGCTAAGCCGTCTGTGGTCGATTTCTCGCCTTACATGAACAAGAAAACTGATGTGACTACGCATATTATGGTTCTTGAATTCAGACTTTCTAACTGGCTTTTTGCGATGTCAGGGGATAAATCGTAAGTTTTGCTTCCTTTTATTTTTCATGATATTACTTTATTTTATAAATTTTTTGTTTTGACACGTTACATTTTTTTTCTTTCTTTTAGTGAAACACTCTTTGAAAATGATTTCGGGATGAAGGTTTCATGTGAAGATTTTGAAACTCTTGCACCGGGTCTGTGGATCGGTGGTAACACGGTTGATGTTTGGGCTTATATTCTCAATCATGAAGAATTGTCTCATCTTGAAGCTACAAAAAGACTATTTTTTCCAACTTCAATTTTCATAAGTTATTTTAAAATTATTATATGTCCAGTTTTTATTGATTAGCTTTTTTTATATATTTTTATTTGTGTATAATTTCCTTTTGTTAGCCTGAGCATATGTTTAGACTTACAAAGGAACAGAAGGTTGAGGCTTTTAAAACATCGCTGTCTGCTTGGTTGCGTGATGATGATCAACTGTTGTCATTGAAAAACGTTGATATGGTAACACTATTTTTTTATTTCTTTTTATATACCATTTTTTAGAAAGTATCACATGTGATATAAATAAATCAACACATGTGGTATTATTAAAGTAACATTTGTGATAATAGTTTTGTAACACATGTGGTACAAAATCAGTAACACATGTGTTTCAAATACAATAACACGTGTGGTAGTTGTTGACAGGTTTTCTTCCCCATTTTTCGATCTAGTCACTTCTACTTGCTTGTATTCCATTTGACGAAGAAAACCTTCCATCTTCTTGACAACAGTTCTGATTTTGATTACGATTTGAAGTACAAGGAAACTTGCAACTTGGCTGTGAGTAACCATACTTGATATGTAATATTTTAGGTTCTTGTTCATATTCAAAGTAGTAATTATATCAAATGTTTTGTTACTGTTTTTATTTTTGTAGAAAACTTTGTTTGTACAGCATCTCAAGGATGTTGGGCATCCTGCGTTTATAAGCTTAAAAAGGTAGAGAGGGCTACTGTGATGCAGTTGAAGTGGAAGACTTGAAACAATCATTGTGATTGTGGAATTTTTGTTATGATGCATATGGATCAGTACTTAGGTCAGCCCCTTTCAAAATTTGATTTTGGTCTTGATGTTGAAGGTCGTGATCAGAACTTGCAGATTGTTCGTCTGCGTATAAAGTATGCTGCAAAGATGTTACTTCATGAGGTAAACATTCACAGAAACTGCATTCGGATGTTTGTTGATCGGTTTATGAATGAGCGAACACGTGAAGTAATTGAGATTGAAATCAAAAATGCCATTGGAAACCGTCAAAAGCTAGACATGGAGCGTATAAATAAAGAAGAAAACATTGATGAAGGAAAGTAAAGTTTATACGTGGAATGGTATCTGATGTTTTTTTTTAGGAATTTGGATAACAAAACACTGTTTGAAACAAAAGTAATCTTTTCATGTTTTTTCTTTGTAATGGATTTGTAATTCGGGGATAAGATAGTTGTGAATTTTATATATATCTTTTGGGTTTTATCAGATGATTTAATGTGTGTAACTTTATGTTTTATTTTTTACACATGTAACACATGTGGTACTAATCAAGTAACACATGTGGTACTAATTATGTAACACATGTGATACTAGTTGATAAAAATTTGTTTAACTGTTAATTTATAATTGGTATTATGCACCAACACTTGTGTTAATAACCAATCAGGTAACACATGTAGTACTAATCATGTTACACATGTGGTACTAATCTTATAACCCATGTGATAGTAATCATTAACACTTGTTACTAATCATATTACACATGTGGTACTAATCATGTAACAAATGTGTTATTTGTCGATAACAATTTGTTAACTATCACTTTACACTTGAGTAAACCTGATTAATCTGAACGAGAACCTCCATAATCAGTTGAGACAGTTAAATATAAGGTGTTTGGTTAGAGTAATTTGAAAATAGTAAATTCAGTTTCTAGCAACAAACAAAACATTTTCACTATTACATTTTGTACATGACATCCTTAATTCAAAGTTACATTGGATTTAAACATCCATATTTTTGACAATTTACAGTAAGACATGTGTTAAATACCACACAACTACCACATATGTTCGATGAAATGCTTATGTCTAATTTTAAACCCTCAAGATTAGCGTGAATTGACGATTAGAAAGTAGTTGAACTTATGTTACTTTTACACTTGGTACCATGCACTAACACTTGTGTTAACTACCAATCAGGTAACACATGTGGTACTAATTAAGTAACACATGTGGTACTAATCATGTAACACATGTGGTACTAATCATGTAACACATGTGTTACTAATCATGTAACACATGTGGTACTAATAATGTAACACATGTGTTAGAAACCAGCAACAAACATATTCTTTAAAAATTAGATATCATCATATCAAAAATGAGTATAAAAAATGTAACATTCAACAATGAGTATCAAAAAATGTAAACATTCAACAATGAGTATCAAAAATGTAAACCAAAATTTAAAGTCATCAACTTTATATCATATAGTAACACACGTGATACTAAACATGTAACACATATGTTAGCATTCACTGTCCACTTTGTGTAGTCTGCTTTTCTGCTATCATTCTTGCATGTGCTTCCTCTTTCTCCTTCTCTCTAGCTTTTGCTTTTGCCTTAGCTTCTGCAGCCTTTCTTTCACATGACGTTGCGTTATGGCCTGGTTTTCCACACTTTCCACAATTATTTTTCCTCTTTCCTGCAACCTTAATTGCCTTTTCTTTTTCGCTCATCAAACGTTTGTCCCTCCCGCATCCCTTGTATCTTAATTCATCTGGATTCTAAATTTCAACTGCATCCGGTTTTTTAAACCCATGTAGTTCTTCAATTACATCATTCTTACTTTGAGGTTGAGCCTCGGATGTTGAAGATTCGATATCCATCTTCATCTTCTTCAACTTTGTAACAAAATCAGCCATTTTTTGTTGATTTTTTCCTATTAGCTGCAAACATTCTTCAAAGCAGGAAGCCGCCTCGCTTGATAGTTGCTCACACTCTGTTGCTATTCGTTTTCTTTTTCGAACTTCAATAGGAATCAAATTCTTCATCCATCTTCTTAAAACATACTGGCTTGGTATCTCATCAATATTACGGTTTTTGAGCACACAAAAAATGTGCCTACATAAGAATCCACGCCTTGTGAACTTCTTGCAGCTACAATCCACGGTTCCATCATTGAACCGGTAAAGCACCTTAATTCAAATAAACCAAAATACAGGTAGTAGTGAGTATCACGTGTGTAACTAGTTCACAAAATTGTTCCTAACACATGTGTTATTATACAGTAATACACTGGATAGCACAAGTGTTAGTCATCAATATCACATGTGTTATTAGACAGTAATACACTGGATAGCAACTTTAACACATATGTTAGTCATTAATGTCAAATGTGTCTTTAGGCAGTAATATAGTGGATAGAAACTTTAACACATGTGTTAGTCATCACTATCACACGTGTTAGTAATGACAGACTTACATAATCACGTAAACAAAATTTTACAGCATTTTAATTTGTTTAGATCCCATACCTTGTAGTCATATGTCCGTGTCTTTTTGTCTTAAGGCCAAAATTCCAATTCCCAGTCTTCATTTGAAGCTCGTTCATCGTCCGTATACATCCTTGTTTCCTTGATTATATATTCTTGTAAATCATCTTCACTTCTTAAAGCTTCTATCGAGCATTCCCATAGTGATTTCACTATCTCTATTTGCACGAGACTAAAGATTATTCTCGTGTACACCTTAGCCGCATGTTTTTCAATCTTAAGTTTTGTTTTGTACTTTGGAATGGTTTGCGTGGTTTGGTGGTCAAGAACATCCTGATTGTACCTCTGTTTCTCCATTGCATTCTCAAAACACAACATAAAATTCACTAGAGTTGATCTTTTGTTATTGAAGTTCCCGAAGAATGAATTCTCACTCTCCGATCTCGAGGTTGTCCTCATTAGCCCACACAGTTCAACGTCTGAAAAGTATGCCGGTATCCACGTAGACCTAATATCATATATCTTCTTTAGCCATTTGTGGTTGTGTGTGTTATACTCGTCCATTAGCTTTGACCACTCTTTCTCAAACTGCTCCGGCGTAATCCACATGTTCCATATAATCCTATTGAACTTTTTCTTGAACTCTTTGTCATCAGGAACATCATAAAGAATCTGCAAGCACAAAGACATGCAGTAAGATATTTGCTAGCATGCAGTAACACATGTGTTAGCATTCAGTAACACATGTGTTAGCAATCAGTAACACATGTGTTAGAAATCAGCAACACATGTGTTACCAAGCAGCAACACATGTTTCATCAAGCAAGCTGCATTTGCAACACATGTGATATACTTTTGCAGATGAGTGTTATCATATAAAAGTACAACAAACATACCTTCCCCGGTAGCTTATCTGTTATGTGCCACATACACAGTCTGTGCTTTGATTCGGTTAGGACTGTTTCCACGGCCTTTTTCATGGATTTGTCCTGATCTGTAACAATTATCCTTGGCTGAACTCCAAACGTATTTACAAAGGCATTTAGCAGCCAAATGTAACTACCAACGCTTTCATTGTTTAGCAAGCCTGCACCAAGTGTCACACTCCTCCGGTGGTTGTCTATTCCTGTGAACGGTACGAACATCATGTTGTACCTGTTGTATGAATTATGGTTAATATCTTATTTCCACAGGAGACCAATCCAAATGTACACTCAATATGAAACTGACTTGTAACACATGTGTTACTCAATGGTAACACATGTGTTACTCAACTGTTAACACATGTGTTACTTACTGTTAACACGTGTGTTACTTACTGTAATATAGTATATTATATGAAACGCTTTTTTAATTTTTGGTTAGTACGTACTTGTTGGTTGAGTAAGTGGCATCAAAAGAGACGATGTCACCAAATTCTCTGAAGTTAGCCTTAGCGACTTCATCAGCCCAAAACAAAGATGCTAACTTTCCCTTTTCGGTTTTGTATTCAAATGAGAAGTCGGCTACGTAAGCTTTTCTGTTCAGCATCTTGTTCACAAGGATTTGTGCATTAATGTCTCTCCTAAAGTTCTTGAAGTCCACCACAGTTCCGTTTGTGAAATCATAAGACCCTTTGAGAGTCTTGTATATGTTGTGTGCCTTAGTTGGTCCAATGTTCATCGTCCCGAGCTTGAAAATGAACTCTCGCTGCTGGAATGTTAGCTTCCTCGCCTTTTTCATCAGATATTCATGCTCCTTTTAGCACATCATATGATTGTGCGTCTCCATAAACGAGATAATTCTGAATTTTCCATCTTTAGTTCTCTTTATATTATTTTTGCATTGCACCCGGTGACTGAGGTGTTGGATACCCTATCATTTATTTTGCCTTTTTTCGGGTTCTTTCAACGTGTCTTTATCATTTCTCTCAGGGTATCTAGCCTTGTTGCATATATAGTACTTCTCGTACACCACTTTATTCTTTAGCCTCTTTTGAGTGGAGCTTCTCACTCCGAATTTACCCTGAAATGCGTATCTCATGTAATACACGTAAGCGTCATCAAGCACATCAAAAAGTTGCCCGACATATGGCTTTACATCTTCTGCCACTTGTGGTATCCATAGGTTAGTCCCACCCGGTGTTTCAATCTCATTTGAAACAACCAGTAAGGTGTTTGGTGTACCGATTGATTCTGTAAAAGATTTCAGAGAAATATAAGATTCTTTTTACATTCTGTAACACATGTGTTATTGAACAGTAACACATGTGGTAATATAATAGTAACACATGTGATAATCAATTACTAACACATGTGGTAATCAATTACTAACACATTTTTTTATTAACAAATGTTATGTGTCCCTGTGGGTTTTTTAACAGTATCAAGTATGTAAGATTCTTAAACAAGCAGTAACACATGTGGTAATCAATTACTAACACATGTGTTATTAACAAATGTGTTAGTAATTTTTGTCAACAGATAGCATGTTTTTATTAGGTAGCATGTCTTAGTACCTGTAGCTTTTGCGTCTGTCTGTTGTTCGATTTCGCTAGCTTCTTTAATTTCCTGTATCACAGCCATTACGTCTGTACTGCAACATAATACGTTTCAAATTTATCAGCTACCACAAATGTTAATTCAAATTTGTTTGAGTACTTTTTACATCTAACACAGGAAACATATGACTTACATAGAAGACTGTAGATAAATTAGCTAATAGTATCACTTATGTTACCGCAATTTCAATTTCATTAAGTAACACATGTGTTAATTAATTTAAAAAATTCAACATCTGGTACTTTTCCTCTCAATTTTTTTGTAGATTTTTGACAACTTTTAACGAAACATATAGTTTACAGGTATTGAAACGTTACTATTACCGCATGTGTTAGTTACACAGACTGAGATAATCATGTTGCGATTGTTGCGCAATGTGTTATTTTGCTGTTTTTAACAAATTTAGTCGGTGAATCATCGACAATCGTACTGTTATTGCAGTTTCGTCAATCAAATCGTAAATTAATTACGTTAAAATCGCGCAAAAAACATCACGTTAAAATCGTGAAAAACAACGATCTCGTAAAATCGCGGTAATGTAAAACCTAATCGATTTATCACCAATGTAACGTCGTTTGTTGAATTGAAGTGTTTTAGAGTAGGATTCTTACCTTCGGTTTCGATTTTTGCGTCGATTAGAGAAACCCTGCGCCGATTGTTCTTCATTCGGCGTATATATGTGTATGTATATATTGCGTATGTATATATCTATGTGTTTTATTTTTGTTTTTCAGTAATTGTTTAATTAGAATTAAATATTATGTAATAAGACTGAAATACCCTCCCACCCCTAAATGAAATGGTGCATTGTGATTGGTTCCCCCAGTCTCACTTAAAATGGTGGTCTCATTTGAACCTCACCATATAAACTAAATAAAAGACCCGCAACAACGCAGATGATTGTTAAGTGTTTTGATTATTTATATTTAAATATATATATATCAAGCACATCGATTAGTTTACAAACCCTATATTATGATTTTTTGTGTTTTTACTTTCAAAATCGCACCCCTTGAATTGTTTGAACCAGATTTTTGGTGAAAGGAGGCTAGAGAAAATAATTTATTTATTATTTATTTAACTTATATCTACTTAATATTAGTTATAAATTTATACTTTAATTTATAAGTACAATAAAGTAGTCAATGAAGCCCAAAATTTTTGAAAGGCACTGAAGGGTTTCGGCCAAAATACGTTTAATTTAGTAATTATATTCATATTTATTGATTAATATATATTTTTCCTAATGTATTTTGATAATATCCGATTTTATTGAATAAAATATAGATTATATAGATTTTTATAATTATATTAAATATAAAAAGGGTGTAATGTGTAACAATCATTAAATTAACCTTAATTGTATTTTGCTGCGGGTTTTGACATTTTAGTGTGTAAAATTTATTTTCATGTAAAGTGATGTATTTATTTATTTTGTTAATTATAGGATAGAATAAATTTTTGTTTTGTGGGTAGAGATAAGCTGTATAAGAATAGTTTCCATGCAAGTCATAAAACTTAAATAATAATAGTGCAAATAATAACGGAATTTTCTGAATAAAGGCAAAATAAAGATGAACATTAGGTTTCTTATTATTTGAATCTATAATTTTTATTAAACTATAGAATTTACAAATGGGATTCTTAGAATTTAATCCTTGTTGAAGAATTTCGGATCCACAACATAGTCATCAAAGTGAACGAAGTTGCTTCATTAGATGATTTGTTATACCAACATTTCACAAACTTTTTGAAACATCTTCACCAAACATGCTTTTGGCACATATTGAACTTTAACAATTTATAAAATATCGCTCTTCAAACTCATCTACAAAAACATTAAATACATTTAGAACTTATTATAGTCTTTAATCAATGTACAAATCAGTTTAAAATATTATTAATAGAATAACAGTTTTGTAACAAAAAGAATCGAAATATAATACCTTCCACTTCCTTTTATTTTTTGAAATCTTCAAGAATATGTTGTTTTGGATCCATGAAATTATATCGATTTAAAAAGGTACCTGCAACGTACAAAATCGATTGAAAGAAAGAAAAAAAAAAGCAGTTCATCGTGCCCCCAATCTTTTCTTTCTATCAAAATTCAAAACCCTAATCTGATGCGAGTATTTAGACGGGAAAGTGCAAATAGAATTATATATTTGTTTTCTTTTTGTATTTGCATTTGCATTTGCATTCCTTTTTTTCTTACGATTGATTCTTTTTGAGTAATTCCATATATGGGGTGTTTGGGGGAGCGTTAGGGGAGGGCTTTTTAGTTTTTGTGATATCATAACGCAGAAAAGCTCTATTTTAGTATTTGGGTATGTGGATCTTTTTCCTATTTAAAGGGTTAAAAAGCTAAAAAGCTAAAAAGCCAGGATTTTAGAGCTTTTAGTTAACGCAGAAGCCAAAAGCTTAACGCCACCCCAAACACCCTCTATAATAACTACCGGCTATACAGCCCGTGTGATGCATAGTGTTTTAAAATACTTTTAGATAATTTGTAATATTGTCAATTTAATTGTTCAATTATTATTATAAATAAATATGATTAATAAGAAAAGGAAACTACAAAGGAAGCAACAAATTTTGAAGTGCTAATAAAATACATTGATCAAATAATAAAAATTTAGACTTTAACGTACAATAACCAATATAAAAAGATATTAAAATGAAGATGCAATAAACATATGTATGAATTTAAAATTTAAAATTAAATGACAAAATATATATTTCATGAGAATTGTCATAATCTCCTAAGATATTATACATAAATATGAAACAATCTTTCTAATTATATATTTATATATTGTTTATGTTTGGTAACAAATTAACAATAACTTTACAATCGCAATTAAAATAATATTTATAATATCATTGAAGTAACATGTATCAATTTAGGCGGTATAATTATAATTAAAATTTTCAATTTGTAATTTGCACTTAATAATTATATCACATATAAATTCAAGAATCCATATATACGATTTGTATACTATATTAAACCAAACTATATAGGAAAATAACAACGAATTTCTAGGTTTTAAACAAAGTAATAATTAAATAGTATAAGTCAAAGTATGAAAATTTAAAAATTAAAAATGTTGAAAAACCTTACTTGTAAAAGACGTTGATTGCGGAGTTACTGACTTCAATTTCATTTATAATTAAAATCTGGTTTGAATATCTTTCAATTAACATGAATAAATTTAGACGTTATAATAATTAAGAAAAAAAATGAATTTCTAATTTATAGTTAAATAATTGCATCACATATAAGTTTAATAATATATACATATGATTTGTATAATTTATAAGCATACATTTTTTATACTTATTTATATTCATTCAATGAGTAAATTTTATATAAGTATTTTATAAAATATATTTTGTAAGGATAATTAAGTAACAATTGCTGTGGCATGTGTATGTTTTTTCTAAATTGTTAGCATTAGTAATTAGGCTTTAAACCCGTGCGATGCAAAAAATACAATCATATAATTATTTGTCAGTAGTCTAATGAATTAATTAATGTCGTTTAAAATATATAATTATTTAATTATTTATAAGTAGTCTAATGAATTAGTATTGTTAACTTATAATGTACAATTATAATTGAAACTGAAATAGGTAATAACATAAACCAAACTATATAAGAAAATAACAATGAATTTCTAAGTTTTAAACAAAATAATAATTAAATAGTATAAGTCAAAGTATGAAAAGTATCTACAAATGTTAAAAACCATACTTGTAAAAGACGTTGGTTACGGAATTGCTGACTTTAATTTTATTACAATTACAATTACAATTACAATTTGACTTTAATATCTTTGAACTAACATGAACAATTTAGACGTTATAGTAATTACGATAAAAAAAATTTTGAATTTTTATTTTGTAGTTAAATAGTCACATCGCATATAAGTTTAAGAATACATACATACGATTTGTATAATTTGTAAGCATATATTTTGAATATTTTTTCATTACTATAATTATTTAATTTTATATACGTATTCATGAAAATATATTTTACAAGGATTTTCACATAAAATCTCATTCTCATTTGAACCTTACCCATATTAAATATAATACTAATGGGTAAGTTTCGAATGAGAATGGGATTTGTGTGAGAATGGAGGAATCACTCATAATGCGCCACATGTCACAATAACCCATTTCCCCTTGTTTTTTAAAATCAAATATCTCACAAACGGTAAGTCAAAAAATCATGAAAATTGCACTATATTACTCAGCGTTTTGTCCTGTTCGATTTGTCATTCCTCAAGGTATACTTTCGACGAATTTTTTTTTTTTGAGATTTGTAAATGGTACAAAATTATTAACACATGTGTTAGTAGCTGGTATCACATGTGTTAGTCGCCGGTATCACATGTGTTACTCTCCGGTAACACATGTGTTACTCGCCGGTAACACATGTGTTACTCGCCGGGAACACATGTGTTACTTTATAGTAACACATGTGTTAGTTGTTTTTGATGTTTATGATCCGGTTTTAAATTTATAAATAAAAAATATCTAAGGATTGGCTATTACACACATAGGCAGTCAACCTATCGTATAATAGTATAGCAAAGATAAGATTCCGAGTTTCATCCACAGGAATAGTTTACGGGTATTGTGAAATTGTTATCAACTAATAGTTAACCTTTATTGAAAGCATATCAAAATTGGGGGATAGTGCCTTTTAATGACAGGTAGTCAAGTTTTGCATAAAAAGTAAATACATAAATAAATAAAGCAAGTGAAGATAGATTTATTACAGGTTATACAAATGTACTCATCTAAATCTTTTACCTTCACTGTTGGGTTTTTAAATGAAGAACTGTCATGTTGCTTAACATTAGTAAATTAACTAGTTGGAATACCTGTTGTCATAGTGCGACACTTAATCTAGAGTAAGATGCAAATGTCCTTGATCAACTTAAATCTCTTGACTATAACTAATTATTTTACCAACATTAAGGAGTAGATTAATTATTAAAGTACGTGGTTTAACTAATCGATTCTCTCACTCTCGCAAGCCGAATACTTATTCAAGATTACACAGTGCAAGTGTCCTTGTTCACTTAAGACCTCTTAATTATGATTAACGAATCCAACTAATATGAAGTATTAATCTTGTGATTTTCCCTTTGTAGAAATTAACAATCATACAATACTTGCAATTTTTACTCAAGTACTGACCAACAATTACACAAGGTGTCCCTTAGTATAATCCACCCATATTACTTTTTTAATTTTTTTATTCAATTCTTTGATTATCTATAATTTTAATTACTGGCTGTCACCCCTAGTAAAGGTAATGCTAAATTACACAAGTTGTCAATTTGTGAATCTAGACATAATTATATCTAATACAAATTACTAGTTTTCACACATCATTCTCGTTTTTGTTAACGATTTAAAACACGATATTTTTAACAAATGTTTTTACCCAATATAATATATTTTAAGTTACTAAAATATATTTCGGTTTTTGTTTGATCGTCAGTTACGAATCGTATGTTTTTGTCGCGTACGGTTTATTTTATACGTTACAAAATACGTTTTAAATATTATTGACATAATATTTAGTAAATAATATTGTTATTAAATAATTTCATATTATTTAATATTTTCGTTTACCAACGGTCGTATCTTTTGTCGGGTTTATTCCGAATGTTTTGTACGCAGTTATAACCAATTGTGAAATGTGTAATACTACGCGTATTAACTAGCTGGGCCTTGTTAGACTTATCTCTCAAAATTGTTGTGAATTCACTTAAGTAGGGAAGTAGCCTAAAATGCAAATGTTTAGTTTACGGAATCGCGTTTAAATTTGCGGAGTGTCACATTCTCCCCCTTTAGAGAATTCTCGTCCCGAGATTTTAGTCCATGTCGTTACGTTGGACGTATGTGTTTTCGAAAAGATGTGTTGTCACCAATGTGACGTCGTAAGTTACCGCGTAACTCATAATAGTTTTGGTATCTCATTGTATAGTTTAATAAATTGCACGTTCAAAAGTGGTTAAAGTTTACCAAGCGCTAGGTTTGAAGCGAAATTCGATTAATATAATGTTAAAGCGTAGTAATAGTTCACTAAGACGTACCAATGTTGGCGTAGGGATCTGGTTGTGCATCCCTTGCTCTAAGGATGTACGCGCGTCCCGGAGCTGTTGGAGCTTTGGCGATGCGGTTGTTGTTGTTTTGGTTGTTGCGGTTGTTGTTACCGCGGTTGAGCTGTGGGCAACGGTTTCGGTAATGACATGGTTCTCCACACTCGAAACAGCCAGTGTTTTGTCCTTCGATGATGGCTTGGGGAGGAGGGTTTATTCTACAGTTTTGGGTCAAATGACCGGAACGTTTGAAGCTTTGGCAGAAGGTACAATCACCCTCGTGATGCTTCCCGCACTTGCCACACCTTGGTTTGTTACCTAATTATGATTTCGGTTCAGTTGTGGTGGTACCAGCATATGCCCTATAGTTTCCCACTGGCTTTTTGTTTTGTTGACCCTGGTGGTCACTCCTTTCATTGCTTGCCTTTCGTTTCTCGTCTCCATAACTAACGATCTCAGTACTGCCTGGTTCACTCTTCCCCGAAGCAGTTTTCAAGGTTCCCATTCTAACAACGTCCTCGGTCAGGCTTTGCGCTAAGTCCACAGCGCTTCTGAAAGTGGTCGATTTAGATGACATGACTAAACTTCGAATTTGTGGGGCCAATCCCCAGTTGTACCGCTCGATACGTTTGTATTCAGGTGTTACCATGTGTGGGACCAGTCGTGCAAGTTCCTGAAACCTTGTCGTATAACCGGTGATGTTAGAACCGATCATCTTGATATCCCAAAGTTTTGTCTCGATTTTCTGAAGTTCGCTGCGAGGACAGAATTCCTCCATGATCATTCGTTTCAGATCTTCCCAAGAGATAGCATGGGCAGTTGTTCGTCCGATCGTTTGTATCTGAGCATTCCACCAAGTCAATGCTTTGTCGGCTAAGGTGCAAGTAGCGTACTTTACCATACACTCGGGTGCATAGTCGCTAATGTCTAGTACGGACTCCATTTTCTCGATCCAGTAGACGATCCCAATCGCCCCTTCAGTCCCGTTGAAAGTGCTAGGTTTGCAAGATAAGAAGGTTTTGTATGAACACCCTCGTTGGGTATTCACAAGGTTTTCAGTCGTAGTGTTTCTCTCCGTATTTCTACTATTGTTTACTCCATCGTCGCGATTGCGACTTGCCTCGTATTGAGCAATAGCTTCGGCTACTCGTCGCTCAATGATTTTTTTAGTGGTTTCTTCAATAACGGGAGGTGAGACGTTACGTCGGCTATTCCTGGTTTTTCGTTGCTTTGGCAGCATGATTGCGTTCTGCGATGAATGAAATGCAAAAGTCAATGCCAAAGTAAGGAATGTGAAGTGTGAAGTTGTTCATAGTTCAAGGAATCGAGTAATAAGAAGAGTTAATGATATCCCCATCACGTATCTTACGACTATGAAACGCCCATATGTACTTAGTATAATATAATCACGTTGGCCATGTGTCATTATATGATGCCAAATACATACTTCTTTTCATCACCGCTTAATACAATCAGGTTCATATGAGATCAGGGTGAGAATAAACGAGTCGAACGTAGTAAGGTTCAATAAATGGACCACGCATGTTGATGTGTCGTGACGACAGTTTAGTTGTATGCAAATGTGTGTATGCATGTGCGTTCTAGCCAAGGCTATAGTGTAGGTCTCTAAGGTCTCTAAGTCACCTAAGAAATCTAGTTCGCTATAACCAATGGCTCTGATACCAATCTGTCGCACCCCCAAATTTGTTAATTGTGATTACCAGAGTGTTTTGCGGAAGCATTAGATCGAGTGGGGGCGACGACGTATACAAAGTACATGCATACATATAAGAGCATATAATTACAACAGAACATATATATTAAGATGCCAAGAGTAATAGTTACAAAGTTTTACGATTCAGCGAATCGTACAAGTGTAAAAGTAGTTAAGTTGTACAAAAGTAGATTTCGTAAATATGACTAAAAGAGATTAGTTATACAAAAGAAATCCCATTGTTTCAAAAGTTGGCATCCTAAATTCGTCACGAGTCGCCTAGTCCCATAAGTGCAGGCGGTCTTACATCCGCAGCTAATTCCCTGAAAAATATAGTAAAAGTCAACAACGAGGTTGAGTGAATTCACAAGTTTTATGTTTGCGAGTAGAGTTTGATAAACCACAGTTGTTTATAAAATGTATTGCCATAACAGTAGTGTAGTAAGTTGTATAATGTTGTCCAATATAAGTTGAGTTGGGATGTCACCCAAAATGTAAGTTTAAAATATGTTGCTGGTCATTCTCCAGCGGTTTCCAAAATAGTACCGGTCGTTCTTCGGCAAGTTACCAAATTGTACCGGTCGTTCTCCGGTAAGATACACAAGTTTGCACCGGTCGTTCTTCGGTGAGTTACACAGTTAGTACCGTTCGTTCTCCGGTAAGTTACCAAGTTAGTGTCGGTCGTTCTCCGACAAGATACACAATAAGTACCGGTCGTTCTCTGGTAAGATACGCAGCTGGAGTAGTACCGGTCATTCTCCGGTAAGATACCAAAATAGTTTTTAGTATGAAATTGTTATTTCGTAAAGCAATAGTTGTAATAGTATGAACACAGTCATAATCAGTTTGTATAAAAGGCTATCAGCATTTTATAAATAGTTGGTACTTAAAGTATGAAACCCTTTTCGTAGTATAGTTCAAAGTACTCTAGCTACCGATTAAAACATGATCGCAATCATTAATAATAGATAGTTGGGAGTAAAAGCCTAATAGTCCAAGAATACTCTATCTACCAATTAGAACATGAACACAGTCATTAATAATAGATAGTTGGGAGCAATAAGACATTAGCATCCAAGAAATCAAAGTAGTTATGGCAATCAGTAAAAGCAATTGTCTATGTTTTTCACCCCGGTTGAAAGCAGTAAAACAGTAAAAAGTGGGCATGTGAACTCACCTGGTGAGCTAAAAGTGTGCGAGTGCTAGCAAAGCCTAAGCCCAATGTACTTCTAGTCGGTAATCTCCTAACGTCCTAAACGTATAAGATTATAAGATAAGTAAGTGGATGTCGTAATTGACCATCCATGCTATCGTTCACTCAACTAGATATGTCCAAATGTTTGGTTATACGTTTGTGTTTTGGAAACATGTACGGCCCGTTGGTGAGTTTTCGTAATAATAATTCTAAAGTATCATTATTATGTATTTCATTATTTTGTATACTTATAAAAGTATATTTGTACGCAAGGGTATGTATAAGTTTACACTAATATTTCAGAAAATAAATGTATGTGTATATATATCTATATATCCGAAAGTGTATATATATATATATATATATATATCCGAATTTGTATATAAGTCTGACAGTACACTTTTCCGAAGTTATATATGGTTCCGAAAGTGAGTGAGTCTGAATGTATATCTTTGTCCGAAAGTTCGTATCCGAATGTATAGTTAATATCACTATTTGTCCGAAGTTTGAGGTCCGAAAGTGTAAAAATCCGAAACTAAGGGTCAAAAATGCACTTTGTCCCAAAGTCAATGAAAGTCAACTCTAAAAGTTGACTTTCGGAGTCAAAATCACTATTCATCCGAAAGTCAAAGTGGTCAAATTTACTATTCATTCAAAAGCCAACAAAAGTCAAAGTTCGGAGTGCAGATCAGTCCAAATTTGTGATTTTTATTTAAAATAGCAATCATTATCGAATCGTTCTGAAATTTTTAAACAACGTTCCCACATATCTTATGTACTTCCTGTAATTTTTCTATGAGTTTTGGAGGTCGTTTGATATTTTTTTAAAAATTCGCAAAGGATCAGGGGTCAGTTTAGTCCGAATTTTAAACCTTTGTTCACAAATCAATTTTTCTGGAAGAATTGGTGTATTTTTAGAATGAGCCACAGAAGAACTTTTTGAAGACAACAAAATTTTTGAGATTTTTACACTGGTCTCGTACGTTTTAATGGTCTAGAACTCAAGTTATGGTCTCGAGAAGTGGGCGGAAGTTTCCTGGCCGCCGGAACAGTACGTCTATGTCATCGGAGAAAAATATTTTCAGGTACTAAACAGAATCGAAATGCTACGAAATAAATTTTGTTAGAAAGCTTGCTTACTTCTTGTACTACATATTAGGTCAAGAAACCCATCATTTCATGGAGAAATGATTTTTGAATAATTCATTGAAGTGGGAACAAAAATCTGGACAGATTATGTTTTTAGAGATTTCGAATTTTAAATTGCATTTTGGTTAATTATTTGGATGTTTTAAGGCTGAGTGAGCACTAATACATGTTAATAAACATAAAACAAATAAAACCAAGGAAGATAAAGTGCTCACAATAGGTTGATGATCAATCTAAAACCGGAAATGGAATGGGGAGACGACGAGCTTCGTTTTCTTGTTTTCCTTTCTTCAAGAAGGTGGCGGATGAGGGTGGTGATGGTGGTGGCCGATGGAGGTTGTGGTGGTGGTCTTGTTACAGATTTTAGAGAGAGAAGTAGAGGTAGAGAGAAGAAAGTGGTGAGGTGAATGAGAAATGAGTGAGATGGGGGTTAGAGTCAAACAAGTAACAACAAGTATGGCATGCCATACCATGGCATGTGGCTGATTTTTCAGCTGATTTTGGGTGGGTCCCACTTTCATGTGGGTGTGTTAAATTGTTCCCCGAAGTTACGCTCCGTGCGGTGTTCATTTACCCGATCGTTTCGTCGTCCGTTTAATCGCGTAACTTTTAAATAGTACGTTTTTGTTAACGATTTAAAATACGATATTTTTAACAAATGTTTTTACCCAATATAATATATTTTAAGTTACTAAAATATATTTCGGTTTTTGTTTGATCGTCGGTTACGAATTGTATGTTTTTTTCGCATACGGTTTGTTTTATACGATACATACGTTTTAAATATTATTGACATAATATTTAGTAAATAATAATGTTATTAAATAATTTCATATTATTTAATATTTTCGTTTACCAACGGTCGTATCTTTTTGTCGGGTTTGTTCCGAATGTTTTGTACGCAGTTATAACTAATTGTGAAATGTGTAATACTACGCGTATTAACTAGCTGTGCCTTGTTAGACTTATCTCTCAAAATTGTTGTGAATTCACTTAAGTAGGGAATTAGCCTATAATGCAAATGTTTAATAATGCATTACGTTTAGATGGTTATAATGTAATAATTTAACTACTTACCAATAAAATTCATATACTTAAACAAAAAAAAAAATCATTTTACTCAAAATTTAATTTATAGACTAACCATTCAAAAATAAAGATTACTCTGGATTAAATGTTTAAGTTTTTATTTTAGTTTTTGTCACAAAATAAGTGTTCAAATGTCAAAATAAAATGTATTGGTATAGAGTTTGATGGTCTCACTTTTCTTCAACTATGTGAACATTGATAATGAATAGTAAATAGTCGTATGAGAGGGCCCTACCAAGTGGGAGGTTGTATATAGTATTTGTGTTAGACGGTGAGCGTACATATTCGTGATGGTTGTATATAGTATTTGTGTTAGATTATAGGTTTGCCTTTCTAAAAAAGTATAAATTACTGTAATTTATGTAAGTTATAATTGTCAAATGAGTTGGTAAGTCACAGCAGTATTATAAAAGATTTATTTATATAATGATTAGTTCTACAACCATATTTATTTTAAAAATGATAATTCAAATATCATTGAACAAGGTAACAATTTTTAAAACTATTGAAAACTTCGTATAAGCATGTAACGTGAATAACATACATAGTTTTGATAAATTTATATCAAATACCTTAACTGATTTGATGGATATATAATCTAAATATGAGAATATCTATACAACATGCATTCATAGTTTGATCATAAGATACACGGTATTGAGCAATATTTATTTATAACTTTTTAGCTTCATATTAGAGGAATTAGTTTAAATGTTACTATTGAATAAATAGTATATGACTAATCATTATTACGCATTGTTTTATCTTTTTTATTTTCTTTATTTTATATTTTTAACATTGCGTCACCTCTCAACTATTTCCTTCATTTTTTATTTGTTTGTTTTAATATACCTCACTCTAATATACAAGTTATCAATTGTATAATATTTATAAAAATGATAGTAAGAAATTATTCATGATCAATAAAAGGTTGCAATGAGCTAATCATGTATGAGTCAAGGTTGTCAAGATCGGGATCCTACGTAGGATCATTTTTGCCTTTGCAAGATCGGGATCGTAGATCCTATCAAAATATGATTTTTTATACAAAGATATCTAAATTCTTGTAGAAAACTACTATTAGAGAAATTATCTAGCATTCAAACTTTTATATTACCGAAGTGATGCAATTTGTCAACATATATTTCTCGAACGATAAACGTACTAAAACAAAAAATAACGGCATAGTACAATTGCACCAAAGTTTTAGAGTATATTACAAATGAAAATTTCCTAGTCGTCGTTTTAGAGGTTCTAGACTTTTTCTTAGGTTAATTTGATAATAAATAGGAAAACTGAACTTGGAAACAAATGTAATGTATGGTAAGTTTTGAGATATGATTTGGACTACTTATGGGCTTTACAAGTCCAATTGTAAAAAAATAAAAAAATAGGCTATTTGTAGGATCGGATCGTTCAACGATCCTACGATCTTACGATCGATCCTCCGATCCTACCTCCGGAGCGATCCTACTCCGATCCTGCACGTTTTCACTTGGTAGGATCGTAAGATCGTACGATCCTACGATCAGAATCGCGATCTTGACAACCTTGGTATGAGTGTTAGAGAATAATAGAGATAAATAAGTATGAGTGACAATTGCTTAAATTATTTTGTATTTTTGTTATTTGGATATGTTTAAAAGTCATAAAAATTAAACTATATATATAAATATTAAACCATTTTAAAGTAAATTTGTACTCCTAAAGCAACATGTCGACATGTTGTCACTGATATCATCATGACAATGACGTTCCCCTTACGATGTAAGATGATATATACCCTTGTGTAGTCGATGAATAAATCGAATTGTAATACAATTCAATTCAAATTTTGACTTAATTTAATAGGCTTAGAACATATGAATTGACCTCCTGTGATTCCATGCGTTCATCCAAAACGTCCACCCATGATCAGTGATCGGGTATATGCTGATAGCCGCAGCTTACAGCATATGCCGCGACCAAATACATAAGCTTAAGCTACGGAAATGTACAAAGTTACGGAATCATGTTCGAGCTACGTAAATATGTGAAAACTATGAAAAAGGAATCTTTGACTTAGACACAATATCCAAGGGTAAGACTTATTGCAGGGATGCTCTATATTACTATTAAAGCACGTAAAAAGGCAAGGTCATATCAAAAAGAAATAAAAGTAAACCACCATCTCAAAGAGGAAGGTCTGCTCCGTCGCGCTGAGCTGCGGAAAGCAGACTAACTATTTATGGAAAGAGAATCTTTGCTCCAAACCGGCATAAATATGCAGAATCAGTCCAAGGTAAACACACAACGCATTTTATTCATTCACTTTTACTTATCACACCTCTCTAAGAATATTTACTCTCATACATCCGAAGCTTATTTTCACGCCGGAGCTTGGTCCAAAGGGAAACCCCCTTTCCCCCTTGGACGAGGCTGACAGTGTGTGTTTGTTACATCTTAGTAGCTCTATTCATCACCAGAGGGAGCTCTAAAGCTACGTTGGGAAGCTGCTGATTTTTGTATCAACATTTGGCGCCATCCGTGGGACCTAAACGAAAGGATGGAGACAACCCCTCCGCCTGAAAATCCTACACAGCAGGAGCACGTTGATCGGTCCACTGAGCGACGCGAGAGTGAAGTAGCAAATACGGGGGGCTCGGGGATTCAGCGTAACGAACCTCGTCTAACCCCAGCCTTCGTAGAAAGTAACTACGAAGCTCTTCGTGCTCTAATGCAAGAAGCTGAGAAAAACAAGCGAATGGATGGTGTGAGAGCGCAACTTACTTACGAAGAACCAACAGACGATTCTGCCGAATCAGAAAGCCAAGCTGGTAGTTCCAGTTCAGATTCCGAAGCTGCAAGGGACCGCAAAAAGAAAAAGGACACTCAAAAAACGAAGAAAAAGGCTAGTCCAAGTAAAAGGAAGGAAAAAAGAAAAAGACGTAGCTCTTCACGTCCCCGAACCAAAAAAATGGTAGCTACTGACAGTAGTAGTTTCACAAGTTCCAGTTCGGAAGAAGCTGAAGAAGGCATAGACGAACCTTACAGACCTTCGCTCATCAAAAAATTTACCAGAAGAATTGCCGGATGCAAAAGACCAAAGAAGGCGAGGCTCCCCCCACACATCCGAGTGTATGACGGAACTGGAGATCCGGATGATCATTTAGGATTATTCGCTGGGGTAGCCGAAATGGAACAGTGGTCCATGCCCGTGTGGTGCCACATGTTCGCACAAACACTAGCAGGGCCAACTCGTCTTTGGTTTGATGATCTACCTCATGCCAGTATCGACAGCTTTGAGGAGCTACGGGAAAGTTTCCTCAGTAACTTCATGCAGCAACGGAGGTACACGAAGCACCCCATGGAAATTCATAACATAGTGCAGGGACAGCATGAGTCACTGACAGACTTCATGGAGCGATTTAAGGAGGAAAGTATGGAGATTAAGGGGGCAGACGAGATCATGCGCATCTCCGGTTTCATCCATGGGATCAGACCGAAGCAATTGATAGAGCAATTCTACGCCAACATCCCCAAAACAATCAACGAAGTTTTCGAACGGACCAAGGCGTTTATTCAAGGAAAAGAAGCAATTGGACATGTTGCTGAGGCTCCGACCAGAGCTCCGTCGCGACAAGGTAGGGGTTCACCCTGGAAGTTACCTTCGTCAATGCCAACGCAGGTTCTTACGTCCCCAAGGCGGAGCCATGAAACGTATTCCGGTAACAAAGGGCGTATTCCGCAGCCTTACTCACCTACTCCAAAAAGAAATACATACTTCACGCCGCTCATCAAGACTCCTTGTGAGATATTGGCAACTGAAGCAGTCCGACACAGCTTCACACAACCCGCCCCTCTCAGAGGCAATCCGGAGGGAAAATTCGCAGACAGGTATTGTGAGTTCCATGGTGACAAGGGCATAATACTAACGATTGTTATCAGTTACGGAAGCAGATAGAAGAAGCTGTGCAATCGGGGCAATTGTCACATCTGGTAAAAGAAATAAAGCAGGTCGGAGGAAAGCCACAAGGAAAACAAGGTCCTTCCCAAAGGAACAAGCCTAGAATAATTCAAATGGTCCGATCTGAGCGGAACGAAGATAAGAGACCCATGGACGAAGTAGAAAGTTGGATGCACCAAGAGATCAGCTTTCCACCTTCTAACCAGGTATGCCCCACCGAAAACCCTCTCATCATCAAGGCGGAGGTGGAAGGTCATTTGGTCCACCGCATCTATGTGGACGGAGGTAGCTCTTCCGATATTATGTATTTCCATTGCTTTGAAAAATTAAATAATGACGTTAAAAAACGAATGGTTAGTACAAAAACACCCTTAGTAGGTTTTTCAGGGGCAACAATATCGTCGGTAGGGAGCATATAGCTTCCTGTCACCTTCGGCGAATACCCTTTGTCAAGGACCGTGGACATGAAGTTCCTTGTTGTACAATCACCTTCGCCTTATAATGTGTTGCTGGGCAGACCTACGATATGTCGTTTAAGGGCAGTAGTGTCTACCATGCACGCCATGATGAAGTTCCCCACAAGTGCCGGAGTAGCCACTCTCCGGGCAGAAAGGAGAAAGGTCCAGGAATGCTTATCACTGGGGGAAAGCAGCAGGGTTGCAAACACCCCTCGGCAAAGTTCACAACCTGTGGTGCAGACATTGCTCAAAGTTCCACTTGTTATTAATGATGAATTCCCGGAGCAACCTGTGGGCGTTGGGACGTCACTGTCTCCTACCACGAAGGTACGTTTGGAAAGGCTTTTAAGGGCTAATATCGATGTCTTTGCATGGAGATATTCTGATATGACAGGAGTGCCTCGGCACATTGCGGAACACAAGTTGAACATACACAAAAGTGTAGAACCCATCGTCCAGAAAAAACGTAGCTTGGCTCCGGATAGAAGTAAAGCGGTAGTGGACGAAGTTAATGAATTGGTAAGAGCAGGAATCATGCGAGAGGTGCGGTACCGCACTTGGGTTGCGAATCCAGTTATGGTTAGAAAAGGGGACGGAAGTTGGAGAATGTGTGTTGATTTCAAGGATGTGAACAACGCATGTCCAAAAGACGCATATCCACTTCCGGAAGTGGACCTCAAGGTGGAGTCACTCACGGGGTACAAATACAAGTGTTTTTTGGATGCATACAAGGGATACCACCAAATTCAAATGGCGTTAGAAGACGAAGACAAAACAGCATTTCACACGGACAGAGGTATCTTATGTTACCCAAAGATGCCCTTTGGTCTGAAAAACGCAGGTGCGACATATCAGAGGTTGGTAGACGCAGCTTTTTCCACCCAAATAGGGAGAAACTTGGAAGCATATGTCGATGACATAGTCATCAAAAGCAGGTTGGAAGATACGCTCTTAGCTGACATTGAGGAAACCTTTGGTAACCTCCGGAAGATAAATATGAAGCTGAATCCGAAGAAATGTTCCTTTGGGGTCACCGAAGGTAAATTCTTGGGGCACATCGTTTTGGAGAAAGGAATCAAAGCAAATCCGGAGAAGGTTACTGCAATCATTAATATGCCGCAACCAAAAACCGTGAAGGAAGTTCAAAGTCTGAACGGCAAGCTAGCAGCTATGAGAAGGTACCTATCAAGTTCAGCATCCAAATCTCTACCTTTCTTCAAAACCTTGAAGAATTGCCTGAGTAAAAAGGATTTCAAGTGGACAGCAGAAGCTGAAAGCGCATTTACGGAACTAAAGGTACACCTCACTAGCTTACCAATGCTAACAACGCCTACTACAGGCGAGGAATTATACATGTATCTTGCAGCCACGGACAAAGTTGTAAGCTCCGTACTTATGGCAGAAAGAAACAAAAGCCAGGTGCCTATTTATTTTGTTAGCCGCGTGTTACAAGGTCCGGAGGAAAACTACTCTCCTATGGAAAAGCTAGCATTGGCACTTGTCTACGCAGCACGACACTTACGAAGGTATTTCCAAGCACATAAAGTCAACGTCTTGACGGATCAACCAATCCGACAAGTCTTACACAAGCCGGAAATATCAGGACGTTTGGCTAAATGGGCAATCGAGCTTGGCGAACACGGAATCAGCTACATTCCACGTACCGCAGTAAAAGGGCAGGTGTTAGCTGATTTCTTCGCAGAATTACCTCAAGGCCAGTTAACAACGACGAAGGTGGCAGACGGAACTTTGGTCACTAATCCAACTAAGGTGGCCAACGAAGGTAAGTGGATATTGTATACTGATGGTGCGTCTAGTTCATCTGGCGCAGGCGCAGGTCTCATCTTAACAGATCCAGACGGAGTTGAATACACGTACGCCCTTCGTTTCAACTTCGAAAGTTCAAACAACGAATCTGAATACGAAGCTCTATTGGCAGGCCTACGTATTGCTGCGGCAATGGGAGTTCGGAATCTCTAGGCCTATGTCGATTCAAAGCTTGTGTCAAGCCAAATTAGTGGCGAATATGAAGCCAGGGATTCCAATATGAAAAAATACATGGAAAAGGCAAAAGAGCTAATCTCCAATTTCAACAGCTTTGACATACAACAAGTTCAAAGGAGCGAAAATAAAAAAGCAGACGCACTAAGCAAGCTAGCTTCCGTAGCTTTTGCTCACCTTACCAAGAAGGTTCTGGTTGAAGTGCTCGAACATCCGTCCATAGACGAACATGAGGTACTAGCCATTGTTGAGGAACACGAAAACACATGGATGACTCCCATCGTTCAATACCTGGTCGACGGTACTTTACCGCAGGATCCATTTCAGGCTCGAAAGGTACGCGTCAAAGCACCAAATTACAATTATTCTAATGGCATACTCTATAAAAGGTCCTATTTAGCACCTTGGTTGCGGTGCATTGGCCCACGACAAGCCGAATACGTTATTCGGGAAATACATGAGGGTGCATGTGGAATGCACTCCGGACCAAGGTCCGTAGTGGCAAAAGTAATGAACTTAGGTTACTTTTGGCCAAGCATGCACCGGGACGCGCTAACCGTTTTACAAAAATGCAACTCTTGTCAGGTTAACGCACCTATTAGTCGGCAACCTCAAACCGACATGATCTCAGTCACGGCTCCATGGCCATTCCAAAAATGGGCCATGGATATCGTTGGACCATTCCCAATAGCGCAGGGGCAATTGAAATTTCTAATCGTGGCAATTGATTATTTCACTAAGTGGGTAGAAGCAAAACCTGTCAAAGCTATCACTGGGGCTGCGGTCAAGAAATTCGTTTGGGAAAATATTGTATGCAGATACGGTCTACCACACGAAATCGTCAGTGACAACGGAGCTCGGTTTGCTGGAGGTGCGTTCAAGTCTTGGTGTGGCGAACTCAGAATAAATCAAATCTTTACCTCCGTCGCCCATCCCCAGGCGAACGGACAGGTGGAGCGGGTCAATCGGAGCATAGTGGAGGGAATAAAGTTACGGCTAGAAGGTCAAGGAAATGATTGGTTGGACAACTTGTCTCATGTGTTTTGGGCACATAGGACAATGGTAAAAAAGAGCAATGGCGAAACTCCGTTCAGTTTGACATATGGTACGGAGGCTGTTCTACCTGCGGAAATTGGAGTCCCAACCTGGCGAACAGCTAACTCAGAAGAAGACGGAAGTCTGGACCTTCGTATCAATTTGGACCTGCTCGAAGAGCGAAGGGAGATAGCTGCGATAAAGGAATGTCGAAATAAGCAACAGATGGCGAAATACTATAACTCTAGGGTGAAGTCCACTTCTTTCGCTCCTGGTGAGTTCGTGCTACGAAAAAACGAAGCCAGCAAAGCTCAGCCTGAAGGAAAATTGGGCCCTAAGTGGGAAGGTCCGTATCAAGTTATCGCCAGTCACGGAAATGGATCGTACGAACTTGCTAGATCCGACGGAACTATTTTGCCGCGTTCGTGGAACGTTGCTAACCTTCGTAAATGTTATTTGTAAGCTAATAAAATCTCATGTAAGCGATATCACGATGTAGTTGTTTGGTACTCTTTTTTGGGCAATCTAATATATCAAACACAATTTCATGAGAAAACATTTAGCACCATTACAAGTAATTATTTACAACTTATCTCGCTGATCACGAGATAATAAGCTGGCGAAGTTGAATGTTCCTTCGTGCAGTAATATACCTATGGCATAAGCCTAAGTATCAATGGTTGAACACCCATTCAAAATATTACGTTCTGTATATACATATATACGCAACATAGGTGCACGAGGTATACTCGTGAGCAATTATAAAGAGCAGTAAATAATAAGATTAAGTGCCACAAACGGGGCAAACATCAAGTCGTGCAAACAAGTTAAGCTGTTTTAAGAAGTTGCAAATTAAGGCATCATGGCCCAATAACAAACCTGTCTAAACGGCAAACTAGCAAAAGATTGTTCAAAAGACCAACCACGTCAAAGTGCGCATAACTAAGCAATAAAGGGAAGAATCAAGCAACTTCATGAACAGAATCAACACCAAGAACAGTTTTCTTGAACTCGGCAGGAGATAGGTTGCGCCTGGCAACAATGCGTTCTAAATAGGGGTAAGTAGCATCCTTCAACTCCCTCTCCGCTTGCTGAACCTTATCCGCAGAGTGCGCATCATAACCAGGTATCTTGTCCATTGCAATACCCATTTTAGCATGTGAATAACCAAGCTGCATCCCCACATTCATACCTGAAACATACAATCACAAAATAAAACACTTTGGAATACTGAACTTAGTTAATATAGATATAGCTTCGCATTTCTTACCTACACCACAATGGGCAGCCTGAACCGCGCCATTATATGCTACATACTCAGGACTTTCAACAAGTTTAACAAACACCTCCCTCAACCCACGGTCCATCAACCAGTTAAAGCTCTCCTCAGCTGCGTTGCTACGGTTAGATGCTTCACCAAGCTCATTCACAGATGCCGCAGCTACAGTCGTCAGGCTCTGCTTTTCCATCTCCCATTTCCTCTATAACTCCTGCTGTTGCTTCGCTTGTTCCGACAATCTCACCTCAAGCTCCTGCACTCGGCGAGTTGCATCCACAGTTTTTTGTACCTCCGATTCAAGGGCATCAGCATGAGCAGTTCTCAGCAGTTCGAGATCGGACCCATGTGAGGTAGCAGCATCTTTCAACTTGGCAATAGCATTATCACGATCTGCTTTCGCTGACTTCAACTCATCTTTCAACAAAATCACCTCATCAGTAGTCAAATCTGCCAAATTCTGATTCAACTCTTCAATCCTTTTATCACGATTAACCACCTCCGACTTTAGTTTCCTCACTTTCTCCCTCTCAGCAAGAAGTTGACGGTAACAACCTTCCCACCTACGTCTGCCCTCACCCACAATCTTAGGCACCATCAACGAAAGCCAATTCATTTCATCACCAACATTCACATCTGACTTACATTCTAAAGACACCACCTCCGATGGGGGAATCAAGTGATCAACCATTTCGCGACAGACGTCATGATTATCAAAGGTATCACCGTTCTTCACAGACCAGGGAGGGATGAATACCTGCGTAGCCTGCTCTGGATCAACCTCAAATTGAGGTTCACGAGCACCAGAATCCAGAGGTTCATCAACATTCGGTGATTCTGCAGCAAACTCCTGACCGGACAAGTTATCACCTTCGTCATCCGAACCCGTTGCATCTGACTCAGTAGCTGCATCACTCTCGGATATAACCTCCACTGTCTTTGACTTGCCACGACTGGACGAAGTTTTACCCGCAGGCTTACGACCCACCTACTTAACTCTCTTAGCCGCAGAACCTCTAACCTCAGACCCACTTGCTTGATTTGCTTGGCTCCGAGTGCGTTTACCAATAGGTAAAACTTTGGTAGCAGAGGATACGGCCGAAGCTTTAGGTCCGCCTACTCTCCTGGCGGAAGAACCTCGCACTTTGGCCACAGATTTGAATCGACGAGCTTTTGGAACATCCTCAATAGGCCCTACCACCAACTGCAACTGATCCTCGCTAGCAGCAACAACCGCATCTCGATATCGATCGGGGAATGGTATCTCACCCTCATGAATCGGGCGAGATTCATAACGAGCGTCGGGGCATTTCCACAATTGCATAAAATTCAGAAGCGGCAACTCTGCAAAAAGTCGAAACAAAATAACTCGAAATCGCTTCTTCTACCTACGAACAGTAACACATATAATAAAACTATGATAATACAAAGTCTAATACCTTCGTCTGAATCGACGGGCCGAAGGATCGGAATCTCAGTTGGCTTATCCCATGCTTGGCTAATTCCGGCCATCACAAGTACATGCTCCGGATACGTTTGAACGTTCACAAGAGGATCACGAAGTTTGTTGAACAAATCATAATCAAAAGAACCATCAGTAGGGATAGGATCTAAACGCACCTCCGTATGCTTTTTCCATTTCATAGAGATCGGGGCTACCCGGGCATCAACCCAGAAAAACTTGTTCTTCCAATCTTTCGAACCATCAGGAGCCTTCACATAGTGAACAGGTTGAGGTTTCTTCCTTTTCTCAATAGTCAACCAATCACCATTTTTACTCAACGTATAAAACTTCCGAAAAAGGGGCAAAGTGGGTATACCATCTAAAGCACGACAATGGATCTCAAAGGACGAAACTTTGACTAAACCTACCGGAGATATCTGAGATATGTGTACCTGGTAATATTGAAGAACGGTAAGTAAGAAACGGGAGAGAGGGAAGCGGATGTTGGCAAAATCAAACCACCGAGTATAAACCCCAATTTTTCCGACAGGCATGTCGAAGATGGTAGCGTCAGCCGCCGGAGCAATCGGGTGAAACGCCCGATCAATTCCCCATTCTTCGCAAAAGCTATTAACCTCCTCTTGGGTTAAAACGGAATACATTCGCGCTAGGTTGTCCTTGCCAAGCGCAACCTCCGAACTACCTTCGTTGTCCGGATTGTTAGAGGGAACTGATGGATCACCGCTTGCGACACTGTTCGCCGTTGTCATTTTTGTGGTTGATCAGAAAAATATTTCGAAGAAAGTTAGGGTTTCGATTTTACTTATCGTGTTGTTTAGAAATTAAAAGTAATGCATGATTTTTAATAGATATTAAATGGTTTTGGGGGGAAATGTGTAGGGGTAAGGAGACTGAAAAACTGTCACATCAAAGGTACTACAACAGTTAATTAATTAAACCCCCTAGGTAACCGTGCACCTAAAACCCCCACTTACAGCCGTGCCCTCGTATACATTTTCCGAAGGTACACAAGTTACGTTCATAGTCTAGAGCAAGTGCGTCATGACACACTTACACTAGACTGGGGGGACATGATCGGGTATATGCTGATAGCCGCAACTTACAGCATATGCCGCGACCAAATACATAAGCTTAAGCTACGGAAATGTACAAAGTTACGGAATCATGTTCGAGCTACGTAAATATGTGAAAACTACGAAAAAGGAATCTTTGACTTAGACACAATATCCAAGGGTAAGACTTATTGCAGGGATGCTCTGTATTACTATTAAAGCACGTAAAAAGGCAAGGTCATATCAAAAAGAAATAAAAGTAAACCACCATCCCAAAGAGGAAGGTCTGCTCCGCCGCGCTGAGCTGCGGAAAGCAGACTAACTATTTATGGAAAGAGAATCTTTGCTCCAAACCGGCATAAATATGCAGAATCAGTCCAAGGTAAACACACAACGCATTTTATTCATTCACTTTTACTTATCACACCTCTCTAAGAATATTTACTCTCATACATCCGAAGCTTATTCTCACGCCGGAGCTTGGTCCAAAGGGAAACCCCTTTCCCCCTTGGACGAGGCTGACAGTGTGTGTTTGTTACATCTTAGCAGCTCTATTCATCACCAGAGGGAGCTCTAAAGCTACGTTGGGAAGCTGCTGATTTTTGTATCAACAATCAGAATCTTAAAAAGTAATTTTAGACTAATTGTGAAAACTCATAACCAATACGATGAATTACCAAAGTATATCCGAATATCAATGTATTTTAATATAATTGCATCTTGTTTTTTACTATTAAAAATGACGAGTGTAAGTATGATACACAATTGATATCGGATACAAGTTTAGTACATTCTCGGACATTAACCCCTAGAGTTTTTTATTATTAATTTCTTACATTTTGCCTTTGTTTTTCCTTTTGATGTACACCACTTGTTTAATGTTTTAAGTTCATTGAAATACAAGAATTATTGAAAGAATGAAAGTACCAATCAAATTGTTCCATGTGTACAAAGAGAATGTTACACATGTACAAAACCCATTTACCTCCAAACTTAAATATCTCACAAACGACAAATTGAAAAATTATGAAAATTGCACCATTAGATTCAGCGTTTTATCTTCTTCGATTTGCCATCCCTCAAGACATACTTTCAATACATTTGGAGGAAACCAATTATAAATTCAAGAGGGCCGTGTGTATATACGATCTGTTTTTCATTAAAACATAGCAGATTTTAGCGAGGCGAAGAGATGTCGGCTCTTCATATCATATATCACGTTTACAACATAAAAGTATTTTTAACACGTTTTTAAGTTCATTAGAACTAACACACAGGGAACATGGCGACTCATGTGACGATTTTTGGTACCAAATGTTTAAAGCTTCGACATCGAATAGTCCATAACATCGACAAGAAAATCTACACAAGCATGTAAAAAGCAGATATCAATGGATTTTAAATATGTAATTGAATCAAATTAAGTTAATATACCAAAATTGAAATGATTAGGAACACACCTGCATCTTGTTTGTTGAAGCAGAGAGGTGGAGTGATTCTAAAAACATTGCCATAAAATCCACCTTTGCCAATCAACACACCTAAATCTACACAACAAAATTTTGTCAAGAGCTTCATAGCTGGAATGATCAAACTCATAGCGATAATTTCATGTTTTAACAATTTTAAAATAAGAAACTTCACATAACCTTACATGTTAATTGAGCGCAGCATTTGCCAATATTAATAACATTCAAGGGGTGAGGTTCAGAGGAGAAAGACTTGTATGAGGAGAAGGAGGAGAAGGCTTATTTTACTGCATTTTAGGACAAAATTGTAAGAATTAAAATGCAGTGATGTTAAAATGCAGTGATTTTTGATATGTATAAAATGCAGTGTTTTGATGTTAAAATGCAGTAACTTTCGTAAATTACATTATTTTAGTCCTAAAATGTAGTAAAAATTGACCTTCTCCTCCTTCTCCTCATATAAGTCCTTCTCCTCGGATCCTCTATCATAACATTTATTTATGTATTTATGAAAAGTCCTTATGCATTGTACCATATGATCGGGTATATGCTGATGACCGCAGCTCATAGCATATGCCGCAGCTAAGTACATGCACTTAAGTTACGTAAATATACAAAAGTTACGGAAACACCCTTAAGTCACGTAAATATACGAAGGTCATGAAAAAGAGAATCTTTGACTATAGCACAATACCCAAGGATGGGACTCACGCCAGAGATGCTCTGGACTACTAGTAAAATACGTAAAAAGGCAAAGTCATATCAAAAAGGAATAAAGGCAAGCTGTCACCAAAAGAGGAAGGTCTGCTCCGCCGCGCTGAGCTGCAGAAAGCAGACCAACCATTTATGGAAAGAGAATCTTTGCTTCACATTGACATAAATACGCGACATCAGTCCAAGGTAAAAACACACAACACTTTCACTCACTCATACTACTTATTCTCTCTCTCTATAACATTTACTCTCACAAATCCGTAGCTTATTCTCACGCCGGAGCTTGGTCCAAAGGGAAACCCCCTTCCCCTTTTGGGCGAGGCTAACGGTGTATGTTTGTTACGTCTTAGCAGTTTCGTTCACCCTTAAAGGAAGCTTTCAAGTTACGTTGGGAAGCTGCTGATTTTTGTATCAACATTTGGCGCCATCCGTGGGACCTAACTGAAAGAATGGAGGAAACCCCTTCATCTGGAAATCCCATACCGCAGGTGCGCGTAGATCGATCCGCTGAAAGGCACGAAAGTGGAGTAGCAAACACGGACATTTCTGGGGTGCAGCAGGACGAACCTCGGCATACTCCTGCTTTCGTGGAAAGTCACTACGAGGCACTTTGCACTCTAATGCGGGAAACCGAGAAAAACAAGCGAATGGATGGTGTGAGAACGCAACTTACATACGAAGAGCAAACTGATGATTCCACCGAGCCAGAAAGCGAAACCGAAAGTTCTAGTTCAGATTCCGAAGCAGCAAAGATACGTCGGAAGAGGAAGTACACTCAAAAAGCGAAGAAAAAGGCTAATCCAAGCAAAAGGAAAGAAAAAAGAAAAAGACATAGCTCCTCACGTTCCCGAACCAAAAAAGTAGTAGCTACTGACAGTAGTAGTTCCACAAGTTCCAGTTCGGAGGAAGAAGTAGAAGAAGGCATAGACGAACCATACAGACCCTCACTCATTAATTAATTTACCAGAAGGATTGCAAGATGCAAAAGACCAAAGAAGGCGAGGCTCCCCCCACACATCCGAGTGTATGACGGAACTGGAGATCCGGATGATCATTTAGGATTGTTTGCTGGAGTAGCAAAAATGGAACAATGGTCCATGCCCGTGTGGTGCCACATGTTCGCACAAACACTAGCAGGGCCAGCTCGTCTTTGGTTCGATGATCTCCCTCATGCCAGTGTCGATAGCTTCGAGGAACTACGGGAAAGCTTCCTCAGCAACTTCATGCAGCAATGGAGGTACACGAAACACCTCATGGAAATTCATAACATAGTGCAGGGACATCATGAGTCACTGACAGACTTCATGGAGCGCTTTAAGGAGGAAAGCATGGAAATTAAGGGGGCAGATGAGATCATGCGCATCTCCGGTTTTATCCATGGGATAAGACCGAAGCAGTTGATAGAGCAATTCTACGCTAACATCCCCAAAACAATCAAGGAAGTTTTCGAACGAACCAAGACGTTTATCCAAGGAAAAGAAGCAATTGGACGTGTTGCTGAAGCTCCGTCCAGAGCTCCGTCGCGACAAGGTAGGGGTTCACCTTGGAAGTCACCTTCGCCGGCTCCAACGCAGGTTCTTACATCTCCGAGACGGAACCATGAAGCGTATTCCAGCAGCAAATGGCGTATTGCGCAGCCTTACTCGCCTGCTCCAAAAAGAAATACGTACTTCACACCACTCACCAAAACCCCTTGTGAGATATTGGCAACCGAAGCAGTTCGACACAGCTTCACACAACCTGCTCCTCTTAAAGGCAATCCGGAGGGAAAGTTCGCATACAGGTATTGTGAGTTCCATGGTGACAGGGGGCATAATACTAGCGATTGTTATCAGTTGCGGAAGCAGATAGAAGAAGCTGTGCAGTCGGGACAATTGTCACATCTGGTGAAAGAAATAAAGCAGGTCGGAGGAAAGCCACAAGGAAGACAAGGTCCTCCTCAAAAGAACAAGCCTAGAGTAATTCAAATGGTCCGGTCTGAACGGAACGAAGATAAGAGACCCATGGACGAAGTAGAAAGTTGGATGCACCAAGAGATCAGCTTTCCACCTTCTAACCATGTATGCCCCACCGAAAACCCTCTCATCATCAAAGCGGAGGTAGAAGGTCATTTGATCCACCGTATCTATGTGGATGGAGGTAGCTCTTCCGATATCATGTATTTCCATTGTTTTGAAAAATTAAATGATGCCGTTAAGAAGCGAATGGTCAGTACAAGAACACCCTTAGTAGGTTTTTCAGGGGCAGTGATATCATCGGTAGGGAGCATATGGCTTCCTGTCACCTTCGGCGAATACCCTTTGTCAAGGACTGTGGATATGAAGTTCCTTATTGTACAATCACCTTCGCCTTATAATGTGTTGCTGGGTAGACCTACGATATGTCGTTTAAGGGCAGTAGTGTCTACCATGCACGCCATGATGAAGTTCCCTACAAATGCTGGTGTAGCTACCCTCAGAGCAGAAAGGAGAAAGGTTCAGGAATGCCTGTCGCTGGAAGAAGGTAACAGAGTTGCAAATGCCCCCCGACAAAGTTTACAAACTGCGGCGCAGGCATTGCTCAAAGTTCCACTTATTATTAATGATGAATTCCCAGAGCAACCGGTGAGTGTTGGAACGTCATTGTCTCCAGCCACGAAGGTACGTTTGGAAAGGCTTTTAAGAGCTAATATTGATGTCTTTGCATGGAGATATTCTGATATGACAGAGGTGCCTCGGCACGTTGCGGAGCATAAGTTGAACATACACAAAAGTGTAGAACCCATCGTCCAGAAAAAACGCAGCTTGGCTCCGGACAGAAGTAAAGCCGTAACGGACGAAGTTAATGAGTTGGTAAGAGCAGGAATCATGCGAGAGGTGCGTTACCGCACTTGGGATGTGAATCCAGTTATGGTTAGAAAAGGTGACGGAAGTTGGAGAATGTGTGTTGATTTCAAGGATGTGAACAACGCATGTCCAAAAGACGCATATCCACTTCCGGAGGTGGACCTCAAGGTGGAGTCACTCACAGGGTACAAATACAAGTATTTTTTGGACGCATACAAGGGATACCACCAAATTCAAATGGCATTAGAAGATGAAGACAAAACAGCATTTCACACGGATAGAGGTATTTTCTGTTACCAAAAGATGCCCTTTGGTCTGAAAAACGCAGGTGCAACATATCAGAGGTTGGTAGACGCAACTTTTTCCACTCAGATAGGGAGAAACTTGGAGGCATATGTTGATGACATAGTCATCAAAAGCAGGTTGGAAGATACGCTCTTAGCTGACATTGAGGAAACATTTGGTAACCTCCGGAAGATAAATATGAAGCTGAATCCGAAGAAATGTTCCTTTAGAGTTACCGAAGGTAAATTCTTGGGGCATATCATCTTGGAGAAGGGAATCAAAGCAAATCCGAAGAAAGTGGCTGCAATCATCAACATGCCGCATCCAAAAACCGTAAAAGAAGTTCAAAGCTTGAATGGTAAACTCGCGGCCCTGAGCAGGTATTTGTCAAGTTCGGCCTCTAAGTCCTTACCTTTCTTTAAAACCCTGAAGAATTGTTCGAGCAAAAAGGACTTCAAGTGGACGACCGAAGCTGAAAGCGCATTTACGGAACTAAAGGTACATCTCGCAGGCTTACCAATGCTAACCACGCCAATTACAGGCGAAGAATTATACATGTATCTTGTAGCTACAGACAAGATAGTAAGTTCCGTCCTCATGGCAGAAAGAGACAAAAGCCAAGCCCCTATTTATTTTGTCACCCGTGTATTACAAGGCCCGGAGGAAAACTTCTCCAATGGAAAAGTTAGCCTTAGCACTTGTCTACGCAGCACGTCGTTTACGGAGATACTTCCAAGCACATAAAGTCAATGTCCTGACGGACCAGCCAATCCGGCAAGTCTTACACAAGCCGGAGATATCGGGACGATTGGCCAAATGGGCAATCGAACTTGGAGAGCACGGAATTAGTTACATTCCCCGTACCGCGGTGAAAGGGCAGATACTGGCTGATTTCTTTGCAGAGTTGCCCCAAGACCAGTTAACATCGACGAAGGTGCCAAACGAAGCTTTGGTCAAAAATGTAACGAATGTTGCAAACGAAGGTAAATGGGTAATGTACACTGATGGTGCGTCTAGCTCATCTGGCGCAGGTGCGGGTCTCATTTTAACAGATCAAGACGGGGTTGAATACACATACGCCCTTCGATTCAATTTCGACAGTTCAAACAATGAATATGAATACGAAGCTCTATTGGCAGGCCTACGCATTGCTACAGCGATGGGGGCCCGGAACCTCCAAGTTTATGTAGACTCGAAGCTTGTGTCGAGTCAAATCAACGGTGAATACGAAGCTAGGGACGCCAACATGAAAAAATACATGGAAAAGGCAAAAGAACTGATCTCTAGCTTCAATAGCTTTGACATACAACAAGTTCCAAGGAGCGAAAATAAAAAAGCAGACGCGCTGAGCAAACTAGCTTTCGTAGCTTTTGCTCATCTTACAAAGAAAGTCCTGGTTGAAGTACTCGAACGTCCGTCCATAGATGAACAGGAGGTACTAGCCATTGTTGAGGAACATGAGAACACATGGATGACTCCAATCATTCAGTACCTGGTTGATGGTGCCTTACCGCAGGATCCATCTCAGGCTCGAAAGGTACGTGTCAAAGCACCAAATTACAATTATTCTAATGGTATACTCTACAAAAGGTCTTACTTAGCACCTTGGTTACGATGTATTGGTCCACAACAAGCCGAATACGTTATTCGGGAGGTACATGAGGGGGCATGTGGAATGCACTCTGGACCAAGGTCCGTGGTGGCAAAAGTAATGAACCTGGGTTACTTTTGGCCAAGCATGCACCGAGATGCACTAACTATTATACAAAAATACAACTCTTGTCAGGTTAACGCACCAATAAGTCGGCAACCTCAAACCGATATGATCTCTGTCACGGCTCCATGGCCATTCCAAAAATGGGCCATGGATATCGTTGGACCGTTCCCAATAGCACAAGGGCAATTAAAGTTTCTAATTGTGGCAATTGATTATTTTACTAAGTGGGTAGAAGTAAAGCCTGTCAAAGCAATCACAGGAGCTGGGGTCAAGAAATTTGTTTGGGAAAATATTGTATGCAGGTACGGACTGCCGCACGAAATAGTAAGTGATAATGGAGCCCAATTTGCAGGAGGTGCGTTTAAGTCTTGGTGTGCGGAGCTAAAAATAAATCAGATCTTCACATCCGTAGCTCACCCACAAGCAAACGGACAAGTGGAACGAGCCAACAGAAGCATAGTGGAAGGCATCAAGTTGCGGCTCGAAGGACAGGGAAACGATTGGTTAGACAACTTGTCTCATGTGCTCTGGGCACATAGGACAATGGTGAAAAGAAGCAATGGCGAAACTCCGTTTAGCTTGACATATGGTACGGAAGCCGTCCTACCTGCGGAAATTGGAGTTCCCACTTGGCGAACAGCTAACCCAATAGAAGACGGAAATCAAGAGCTTCGTATCAATCTGGACCTGCTGGAAGAATGAAGAGAGATAGCCGCAATACGAGAGTGTCGAAACAAACAGCAGATGGCAAAGTACTACAACTCTAGGGTGAAACCTACATCTTTTGTTCCTGGTGATTATGTGTTACGCAAAAATGAGGCTAGCAAAGCTCAACCTGAAGGAAAGTTGGTCCTAAATGGGAAGGTCCGTATCAAATCGTTTCCAGTCACGGAAATGGATCATATGAAATTGCTAAGTCTGATGGAACTATTCTGCCACGTTCGTGGAACGTTGCTAATCTCCGTAAGTGTTATTTATAGGCTGATAAAATCTCATGTAAACGATACGATGATGTAGTTGTTTGGTATTCTTTTTGGCAATCTAATATATCAAATACAATTCCATGAGAAAACATTTAGCATCATTGCAAGTAATTACTTACAACTTATCTCACTGATCATGAGATAATAAGCTGGCGAGGTTGAAAGTTCCCTCGTGCAGTAATATACCTATGGCATAAGCCTAAGTATCAATGGTTGAACACCCATTCAAAACATCACGTTCTATACATACGTGTATATACAATAAAGCGCATACAGTATACTTACAAGCAATGGCATAATTGCAAACAACGATAAATAATCATACACAATGATATGGCAACCACATGGTCATACGGATAAGTTAAGATGTTTTAAAAAGTTACACACCAAGGCACTACGGCCCAATAACATTTGCCTAAGCGACAAATAAACAAAAGATTGTTCAAAGCACCAAATTCATCAAAGCACATAACTGGCAAAGAGGAAACACACACAAGGGATCAAGCAGCTTCAGGAGAGGAATTAACACCTAGAACAACTTTCTTGAACTCAGCCAGAGGAAGGTCACGACTAGCAGCAATAAGTTCCAAGTACGGATATGTCGCGCCCTTCAACTCCTGTTCAGCTTTTTGAAGCTTATCCGCAGCATTGGCATCATATCCAGGTATCCTTTCTACAACAACGCCCATCTTAGCATGAGAATAACCTAGCTGCATCCCAAGGTTCATGCCTAAAGCATAACATCACAGAAGTTAAGATACTTTAGCACGAAAGGGTAAATTTATCCCATATAGACATAATATTTAAGTTGTATTTTAAAATTCATACCTAAGCCATAATGGGCAGCTTGTACCGCACCATTATAAGAAACGTACTCAGGACTCCCAATAAGCTTCACAAAGGCATTCTTCCAACCACGATCCATCAACCATTTGTAGTTTTCTTCAGCCACGCTGCTACGGTTGGAAGCTTCACCATGCTCATTCACTGATGCTGCAGCCACGGTTGTCAAACTTTGTTTCTCCATCTCCCACTTCTTCTGCAACTCTTGATGTTGTTTAACCTGCTGCGACAACCTAACCTCAAGCTCCTTCATCTGGCGAGTCGAATCCTCAGTTCTTTGAACCTCAAGCTCCAGTTCAGTAACATGGGAGGACTTAAGCAACTCAAGCTCAGTTTTGTTAGAGGTCCGGACATCATCAAGTGAAGCAGTTGCGTCATCGCGTTCTTTCTTCAGCACCTCCAACTCTCTCCGGAGCTTCAACATCTCCTCAGCATTCAGGTCCGTCAAACGCTGACCCAACTCTTCAATCTTATCATCACGACTGGCAACCTCAGAAACAAGCTTCTTCGCTTTCTCTCTCTCTACACGATACTGTCGATGACAACTCTCCCACCTGCGTCTACCCTCGCCAACACTTTTGGCCACCATGAGTGAAACCCAATTCATCTCATCACTTATCATCACATCAGACTTGGACTCCAAAGACACAACCTCAGATGGGGAACCACATGATCGACCATATCACGACAAACATTGTGATCATCGAACGTATCTCTATTCTTGACAGACCAAGGAGGAATGAATACCTGGTTAGCTTGTTCCGGATCAACCTCATAATGAGGTTCAGGAGGGTTGGAATCCATAGGTTCACCAGCATTGGGTGATTCGGCAGCAAACTCTCCGTTAGACAAATCATCATCTCCATCATCTAATCCCTCACCTTCAGATTCAGTGCCTTCGTCACTTTCAGATTGAATATCCACAACTCTCTTTTCTTCGCCACGGCTAGACGAAGCTTTCCCAACAAGTTTACGACTTACTTGCTTAACTCGCTTCGCAACAGAACCACCCGCATCTGATCCACTAGCTTGGTTTGTCTGACTCCGGGTACGTTTGCCTATGGGTAAACTCTTGGTAGCAGATGACCCAACCACAGCTTTAATTACGTGTACCCTTTTGGCAGATGAACCTTGAACCTTCGCCTTAGTTTTGAACCTACGAACCTTGGGAGCATTGGCGAGTGGCTCTCCCAGCAACTGTAACTGATCATCATTACTGGGAGCAATGACTGCATCACGAAATCTATCGGGAAAAGGTTCCTCACCCGTGCAAAGTGGGCGAGATTCATAGCGAGCGTCAGGACACTTCCATAGTTGCATGAAATCAATAAGTGGCAACTCTGTGAAAGTTACAATAAAATAGTTCAAAATTACTTCTCCTACCTACAAGCATATATTCAAAAAAATAATAATAATAAAAATAAAATAAAAGCTCGATACCTTCGTCCGAATCGACAAGACGGATGATCGGAGCTTCATTCGGTTTATCCCATTTCTGGCTAATCCCGGCCATCACAAGCACGTGTTCCGGATACGTTTGAACATTAACACGAGGATCCTGCAACTTCTCAAACAAATCATGATCAAAAGTACCATCGGCAGGAATAGGATCTAAACGCACCTCTGTCTTGTTTTTCCATTTCATAAAAATCGGAGCTACACATGCGTCCACCCAGAAAAACCTATCCTTCTAATCCTTTGAACCATCAGGTGCTTTTACGTAATGATACGGTTGGGGTTTTTTCCTCTTTTCTATGGTAAGCCAGTCACCATTTTTGCTCAGGGTATAAAATTTTCGAAAAAGGGATAAAGTAGGTGTACCGTTTAACGCACGACAGTGGATCTCAAAAGACGAAACTTTAACCAACCCTACCGGAGATACTTGCGAGATGTGTACTTGATAATTGAAGTACCGAAAGCAAGAAACGCGACAGAGGGAAGCGAATATTAGCAAAATCGAACCATCTCGTGTAAACACCAATCGTTCCCACAGGCATATCAGAAATAATAGCATCGGCCGCCGACGCAATAGGGTGAAGTCCTAAATCGATTCCGTATTCTTCGCAGAAAGCATTAACCTCTTCTTGCGTCAAAATTGAACACATTTTGGCCATGTTACCTTTTCCAAGTGCAAGCTCGGAACTAGCTTCGGCATCCGGATTGTTGGATGGATTAGATGGATCGTCGCTAGCGAAGCTGCTTACCGTTGCCATTTTTTGATTGAGAATTTTTGGGATGAAATTTAGGGTTCTTAACCTTTTTCTTTTTGGAAGAGAAAAAGAAAATGAGGATTAAATGAGATAATAAAATATTTTTTAGTTATAATGTAATATTTTTTGGGGGGAAAGATGTAGAAGTAACGGGAGCTGAAAAACCGTCAAATCATAGCCATCATATCAATTATTAAATTAGCACTCAAGCCCTTGATAAATGTGCACCTAAAACCGACACCTGGAAACGCGCCCATGTGTTTATTCTCCGCAGGTTCAGGAGTTACGTTTATAGTCTAGAGCAAGTGCGTCAAAACGCACTTACACTAGACTGGGGGGACATGATCGGGTATATGCTGATGACCGCAGCTCATAGCATATGCCGCAGCTAAGTACAGGCACTTAAGTTACGTAAATATACAAAAGTTACGGAAACACCCTTAAGTCACGTAAATATACGAAGGTTATGAAAAAGAGAATCTTTGACTATAGCACAATACCCAAGGATGGGACTCACGCCACAGATGCTCTGGACTACTAGTAAAATACGTAAAAAGGCAAAGTCATGTCAAAAAGGAATAAAGGCAAGCTGTCACCAAAAGAGGAAGGTCTGCTCCGCCGCGCTGAGCTGCAGAAAGCAGACCAACCATTTATGGAAAGAGAATCTTTGCTTCACATTGACATAAATACGCGACATCAGTCCAAGGTAAAAACACACAACACTTTCACTCACTCATACTACTTATTCTCTCTCTCTATAACATTTACTCTCACAAATCCGTAGCTTATTCTCACGCCGGAGCTTGGTCCAAAGGGAAACCCCCCTTCCCCTTTTGGGCGAGGCTAACAGTGTATGTTTGTTACGTCTTAGCAGTTTCGTTCACCCTTAAAGGAAGCTTTCAAGTTACGTTGGGAAGCTGCTGATTTTTGTATCAACATCCATAACTTCCAATACTTCTGCATTTGCTGGAGTTTTTAGTTTGCGATCAGTGACGAGTTCTACTCCCAGTAACAACCCTATTCCTCGTACGTCTCCAATAACTTTCAAAAACAACGATTAAACGAATATATCAACACGATCTGGAAGTCTGAATATTTTTTGTTGAGGGTGGTTTACAATATAAAAGTCTAGTAAATTCGAAGAACTTACTGTCATGCTTATCTTTGAGGGAATTGAGACGTTGTTTTAGATGGGTTCCAACAACATGAGCATTCTCTTGAAGTTTTTCTTGCTCGATAACTTTGAGAACTGCATGGCCTGCAGCAGTACTCACAGGGTTTCCTCCAAATGTATTGAAATAATTTCTACGAGTTAAAACTTTTGCGATCTCTGGGGTTGTCACTACTGCACCAAGGGGAATTCCATTTCCGATACCCTATAAGAAAAACCAAAAGATACAATTTGCATTTTGAAGGTTATGTTTCATTTCTAACAGGTCAACTGAATAAAACAGAAGCAACCAAAATAGACAAGCTAAGTGGGTCAAACGGGTCGAAGGTCACCCATATTAAATCATTTTAATTATATAATTACATAATCAATATATCGAATAATACATATTTCTATCATTTCTGAAGCATAATTATTCATAAACAATATTTTAGCATTTTAATAAGGCCAACCCAGACTTACATGTAGAAAACTACCCGTTTTGAGTTGCCAGACTGACCCATTTGCTATAACTACAAAATACCTTGGCCATTGTGACTATATCGGGTACAATATCATGGTTTTGGAATCCCCAAAAGTTGCTTCCGGTTCGAGCAAATCCACATTAAACCTCGTCTGCAATTACAAGCCCTCCTGCCTTCTTGATGGTGCTATGAACATTAGTCATGTAATTCGGTGCCAATTCAACAATTCCTCCTACCCCCTACCGTAAATAAAAACAGTTATAAGACTTCAATAACTCTTACCAAATCCTTGAGAAGAAAAACACAAAAATGAAATTATATTAACCTGAATTGCCTCGAAAATAAAGCCTGCAACTTGGCCTGAGGTTCCGAATCTGATCAAATCTTCGACATCTTTGGCATACTTTTCTCCATCTGACCCAAATGCTCCTCTATAAGGGTCCGGATTTTGCGTGTGGTGGACTCCATTCTAGTAGTCAGACACATTCTCATAGGCTAATCAGTTGATAAATACGGATCAAATATATGAAGCAAGAACGATTCATATGGATCATTTTTTAGAATAAGATTATAGAATCTTGATTTTACAGCTATGTTTATGTTGCTATTCATTTAGTACAAATGCATAAATAACATGTATTGTGCATTACAAAAGCATAATAGTTATACCTGCACAACATTGAATTTCCAATTGCACATTGCAGTAGCCCCCATTGTACCAGCTGCATTCCCATGGTACGCATTCCTCAACGATATTATGTCCTGACACCCTGTGTATAGTCGTGCAATCATCATTGCCAACTCGTTCGCCTCTGTACCCGAATTCGTAAAAAAAACAACCTGCCAAAAATCTAACCCAAATAAACACCATACATGAAGTCATAATCATGTACGTTGTACAATGATATAAGTGTGACCCAAATGGACCACTCAGGCTAGGTTGGACTGACCCATAACATTCTTTTATCCATTTGTTTTTTTTTCTTCTTAATATATTAAAGGTTAAAAACAGGATTACTTATACTACATTAGTACAATAACGGATACAAATGTTGGATGAGACTATAGCTACCAGTATGAATTTTATTAAATTTTTTTAACTTAACCGGTTTAGCTTGTTAATTGAAAATGAGCAAAATCAACTTTATATAAATCTGAACTACTTAATATTGCCATTTGTAACTGATTTTATCATAAGACAAAAAGAAAATCAAAACTTAACCATTTGATCTAATAAGTGAAGTGGTAACCTTGAGATTGCCGGGCATCTTGGAGGCAAGGGCTTCGGCAAAGTCAGCAATGGCATGATCTAATAATATAATAAATCTGAACTACTTAATCGTGGAGTGTTGTATGTTGGTGGTTTGGTTTATGATGGCTTGGACCACATCGGGGTGACAATGCCCACAACTCACAGTAGCAATTCCTCCAAATCCATCAAGGTATCTTCGCCCATTTTCATCAAATAAGTATTGTATCTTTCCATGGACAACATTCAACTGTTTTTCACAAGAAAACAATAAGTACAATCGAAAACCACTAACCAGTCTTCTTGCTAATTGGTATCTAACTACAATTCTAAGAAGCAATGATTATGGGTTCCAAAATTAACACCAACCTGTGATTTAAATTGTAATCACGTATTATTGTTTATCATGGGATTAACATGTGATTTGAGTAAATCTGTACGATTCATTTAAATTTTATTTTTTTGATACAAAGGGCCAAACTGATTTCCTGATTCTATACGCTTATTTTTCGTAATCTAGAATGATCCCATCACTAAACAGCATTCTTTTACTTCTTTTTTTAATCTTAATTAAAATTAAAATCTTAATAAAATATAATAAAAGGATAACGTTACAACATAGGTACATAACAAATAATTCAAGATAATCATTGTATTTTGATCCATACCTACTTATCAGTAAACTTTACTTTATTATAAAAAAAATCTTTTAAGATTTCTATAATGGCCAATGTAAAATATCCAAAATTACATACAAAGTTACACATGTGACATTTTTACTCTAAACAAACAAATATAATAGTAGAACTTTAGGTTGTTACACAGAGAAAGACTCTCGGGTTTCTTGTAAAAACAGAACATGGACGGGCTACGAACGATCTCCTCAGCCCGAGGCACGGTATACGGTGGCAGAGAGTAATCAAAGTGTGGTATAGTTGGAACACAACCAATCGATTCTTCATGATCAAATACAGATGCAACTTGTTCTGGCAATCGAGAAAAACAGCGAACGTGACACCCAGAGAGTTGATCTTTTGCTGATCTAAGTCTCGAGATCGATGCCACGAGTCTCTGCATCTCGAGTGATCGTTGTTATTTTAGTGTATGATCAAATGATATGGTGAAAATGGAGAAGATAAGTTGATAGGTTTAAAAGGAGGTGGATCATATCAAGACAAAAGGGAAAGCATATTGAACATGGCTTATATATACAGTGGGAGGTTCAAATGAGAACCAATATAAAGTTGAGAATTTTGAAAACCACGATGAATACGTGTTTGTTCACTTGTGATTAACTTCAATCATATGTGAACATTGATGTACGTTTAATTGAAAAAGAAAAAAGTCAAAAAAAAATACTAAATTTACGTCCGAAAACACATTTTAACTGATTTGTTCACATTATCGTTCACATGTGAACATATATTTGTTTTTTTGCGTTTTTCGATATAATTTTAGGATTTTTTTGACTTTTTTCTATTTCAATTAAACGTACATCAATGTTCACATCATGTGAACAAACATGTATTCTTTGTGGTTCTCAAAGTTCTCAACTTTATATTGGTTCTCATTTGAACCTTCCCCTATATATATATATATATTGGAATGATCTAGAGGGAAGTAAATTTTTTGGGGGAAGTGGGAAGTGTTAGTATGCATCAGGAAGCATATTATCTTCACCCATACAAATATCGAAAAAAGCAAACTGGAATTTAGTAAATGTTAATCAGAATCGATGCTATGAATGTTAAGCTTCCTTGATAAATTCTTCTTCATGTTATAGCATCGATTTATGAATATTAGATCCAAATTCGTAAATATGCATCGCGATACATATTAGTTAATATGCATCACACTGCATATTAACAATTTATTAAATAAATATTCATCAATTAATGTTATGACTTAAAAATGAAATTCATTCGTTAAAATATTCTTTATAGCATCGATTTTGATTACTATTTACCGATAAAAATAATTTTTTGTTAACGTTTTGATTGATAATCGTAATATGTTTCTTGATGCATACTAACGCTTCCCCCTTCCCCCCAAAAAGACACTTCCCTCTTGATCACTACCCTCTCTCTCTCTCTATATATATATATAGTAATAGGATCAAAAAAAAGAAAATTTAGGTGGAGAAGAGAGAGAAACAATATGATTCAGTATTTTTATTATTATGATTCATTTTTTTATTATTATAATTCAAGTAATAAAAAGTTGAATCATAGTAACAAAAATACTAAATCATATTGCTTCTCCCTCTTCTCCACTTAAATTTCCTTCTCCATTGAACCTAATCCTATATATATATATATATATGAAATTGTGCAATTTTCATAATTTTTCGATTTGTCGTTTGTGAGATTATTGATATTGGGGGTAAATGGGTTTTGTACATGTGGAGCATTCTCTTTGTACACATGAGATAATATAATTGGTACTTCCATACTTCCAAAAATTATTGTACTCTCTGGAACTTTTCTCATATAAGTAAGTAAGTAACATCTCATACCGCCTTCCGTGGGTTAGGGCCCAATACCGTCTAAGACAGTTTATAGGGGAGGTATCGATGTAGACAGCCTTACCCCTATCCAAAGGTAGAGAGGCTGGTTACTTAAGGTAGAAAGGACCTCCGGCCTTTTGCAGGGGATGAGATTTGAACCATTGACCTCTTGTTCAGTGGCAAGAGACTCATCTACTAATCCAACCCTGCTGCTTTTCTCATATATATATATATATATATATATATATATATATATATATATATATATTGCATAACTGCATATGCACAAAAAAGAAGTCGATGAACTTTTAATTTTTTTTCCAACTATACTGTATATTAATGTTATCACAATTCATATATATATCAAAATTTTTATATTTGAAATTGAACCTAAAAAGATAACATACTCTCAAGTTCTGTTCCTTTCCTACCAACAATATGTATTCGAAATTCCCCAAATTTCCCATTATATGTTGTACATATTTACAGGGCAGAGATAGAGACGACCCACACACAATTTCAAATTACCTAAAAATTTAATTTTTTAGGTATTAATGACATTTAGAAATTTTCACCCCCATAAAATAATAAGATTGAGGATCACAGGGGAAGGGGTCATATGAGGAGAACGAGAAGAAGTTTTATTTGTGGCCATTGGATGATCTTTTAGGTTTGATCAATGCTTAAAAAGGGTGGCAATTTTGTAATTATTTTCAAAAATAAGGGTATTATTTAACAAAAAAAACATAACATTAATTTTCACTCCACACCCCTTTCACTATTTAGACTTTTACAATTTAACAATTTCACTTTATTTTCCTCCTACCTTCTTCTTCCTTCAACCCCACCTACCACCACCCCACCACCCCCACCACTTGCTGCTACCACCTAACTGCCGCCAGCCGTCGTCAGCCACCGCCGGCCACCGCCGGATTCCGGTCGCCGGAAATTTTTTTTTCAAATTTTTTTTTTTCAAAAATTTTTTTTCAAAATTTTTTTCCCATAAATCTTTTATTAAATATACTATTCCTTTTCCTACTGCATTTTTAATAAAACTATACACTTTTTTCACTGCATTTTGTATATTATTGTTAATTAACTAAAACATTTATATATTTTACTGCATCTTCTATACCCGACGTCAACAAAATACCGTACAAATGGATAATATATATAATCTAAAATGCAGTAAAAAGAGAACAATATGTCCTAAATGATGTATATGTAAAATGCAATAAAAACAACAATATGTATTATACTTTAATACAAAATGCAATACAAACAGATAATATGTAAAATACAAAATGCAGTACAAACCGATAATAAAATACAAAATGCAGTGAATAACAAATAATATATAATGAATGAAATATATGAAAAATGCATCAAAAATAACAAAATGAAGTGAAAATAATAAAATGCAGTACAAATAGATTATGTATAATATAAATTGCAGTAAAAATAACAAAATGCAGTAAAAATAACAAAATGCGGTACAAATAGATTATATATAATATAAAATGCAGTAAAAAGCGAACAATGTGTACTAAATAAATATATGAAAAATGCAGTAAAAACAGTAGTATGTATTATACTTTCATACAAAATGCAGTCTAAATGGATTATATGTATGATATAAAATGCAGTAAGAAATAAACAATATGTAATGTATGAAATATATGCAAAATGCAGTGAATAATAATAAAATGCAGTGTAATTTTAATAAAATGCAGTAAAAAATATATTATGTACAACTTAAAATGCAGTAAAACAAACAATATATATAATATTGAGGTGTATAAATAAAATGCAGTAAACAAATCAAAAGAATTATGTGTAAAATACAAAAATACAGTAAAAACGAACAATATCTACTAAACATATATACAAAATGCAATAAAAATAATAAAATGCAGTACAAAGTGATAATATGTAAAAAAAATTGGAAAAAGAAAATTATGAAATTTTTTTTAAATTAAAAAAAATAGAATTTTTTTTTTCCGACTACCGACGGTGGCGGAAGGCGGCGGGTGGCAGCAGCTAGTGGTGGGTGGTGGAGGGGAGGGTGGATAGGAAGAAAGTAGGAGGGAGTAGTGTACACTATTAAAAAGGTGGAGGGGGTAAAAATGAAAATTTGAAAATCCTTCTCCTCAAATGATACATTTTCCTCTGAACCTCACCCAAATAATAAAATAATTTTTTTAAAAAAAATTCACCCCATCTATTATGATTTTCTGTTTCCGTCCATGCAAATTTAACCATAGTGTGAACGCAAAAACTTAACTCATCACTTTGTAATTGACAACCTTCACTTTGATTATGATTTTTGACACTCAGAAAGTTTAACACATACAAATGTGCTTATATTACTCACACAACCTCTAAAACATACTCTTAGTTCATTTATTTTTTCTTGATCGAGTGGATGTGTAACAACTTTGAATGGAGAATCAATAGGATCATTGTACAACATTCTTATCATTTAATTTAACAATTGATTCATTTTTCGAGTTGTATTTTCAGGTCATTAAGGATACGTTTGGTAAAATAGCTGTAGGCTATAAACTGTAGCTTTAAGTTGTAGGTGTAGGCTTTACTGCTTTAGCTTTATTTAGACATAATTGTTTTGTCATTACTGTAGCTATGATTTTGAAACATATAAGGACATAAATATAAGTAAATGATAAACATAGCTAAAAAAAAATTTAATAAATAATATTCACTGATGAAACACGTTATCGGTTGGATAATATTTTTAGAATACACATAATTGTTTTGTCATTACTGTAGCTATGATTTTGATTGTTTGTTTGAAATGCTAGGATATTTTAGAATTTATGTTTATGAAATACTTATTTTTCGTATTAATTAAAACAAAATACTGAAATAGGTACATCAGAAAGAAAAAATTATTTTGTCACATATGTAATTAAAAAGAAAGTGAAGTGGTAATAACTATTTGCATTAAGGGTGTAAAAAAACCCGAACCCGAATAGATAATTCGAACCCGACCCAAATTTGAAGCTTATTTGGCCACCCAAACCCGAATAACCCGAACCCGAACAACCCGCTTCTTATTTGAGTCGGGTTTCGGATAATTTTTTTCAATTCGGGTTACCCGAATAACTCGAATAACCTAATAAATTATTTAATTTACAAATATAACTATATATATAAGTTATTTATGGTTTATCCATATATAATACACATATACGTAGTATAAGTTACTCATGATGATTTATATAAACTATTAGTGTCATTTTGTAAAGTTCAAGTTTTATTTAAAATACGAAAATTTAGAATATCATCTTCTTCGAGTTTAAATGAATAACCCGAACCCGAATAACCCGACCTTATTTGAATTGAGTTTCGTGTTAGATTATAAACTTGAAGACCCGAATAACCCGAAACCCGAATAACCCGACCCGTTGACACCCCTACTTTGCATGAATGGCTAAATTATGATTAAGATGATGCAGTAGAATTAGGAAAGGAGAGATAAGAATTAACGAGGATGCAAGGCTGGGGGCAAGTGTGTAAACTTTAATTTTTAAAAGATGTACTAAAATTTGAATGCTTTTAGGAGTAGCGTTTAATTTGAAGCTTTTAATTTTGAGATAAAGCTTAAAGCTCTACTCCGTATTTCACTAAACAAGACTTCATATTTTTGTACGAGTAGGAGCTTTTTCTTCAATTTTAAAGCTTAAAGCTCCGAAAAGCTAAACGCTCAAAATAAAACACAATAATTTATTAACTCAAATGTAAAACCTATGTAACTATTTGTAAAGGTTGGAAAGCAGGCCAAGCTATCTTTGGTAATTTATCACGGTCTCTCTGTCAAAACGGATTGCAGGTTACACCTCTTTAGAATTCATACATATAAATAGTCATGTGAACATCTGTTTTGAAACGGTTAAGTTGCAGTATTTTTTTCACGGCTCTTTTATGCAAGTAATAAGCATATATAAAAAATTTATGAACCATATTAAACATAAAGTTGTATGTATCAAGCAAAAGGTACTAAAAAGAAGCTAGTTTATCAATCAGAAGCCTAGCTAATATATCAGTAGAATGAACTACAAATGAAAATCGAGGTCTAAACCGGCAAGGCAGTAGCCTTACAGATCGGGCAAACATTCTTATGCGACAACCACCCCTTAATACATTCGGCATGAAAGCAATGCTTACACTCCAGTGTCCCAGTCTTGTCGTTTTCCTTGTAATCGCCCAAACAAATAGCACAGTTTTCATCGCCTTTTCCTTGTGTTGTGCTCACTCGTAAATAAGCAGGCTTTGTAAGCTTTTCCTTTGTCTTGGGTGCACGGTTATTCCAACGGTTAAGCAAATAACTTTGGTTGGGTGAACGCTCCAACTCCTCGTACCGACTGAGCAACCTTTGTTCCGCCCAATCTAACACGTCCTGACTTTGACCATATGAAATATTTAAGGTGAGGCAACCATACTTAGTGCGGAGAATGGCTACACCGTTTGAATACTCCAGCCTAGATGGACGTCCTTGATACATCGGACGACGTTGATTACGAATCATCTGAAAATAACAATATAACAAATTAATATAAATAAATAATACCTAGGATTATGTACGTACAAATGTATCAAATTATAGTCTGAAATTCATAGTATAACAACTTGTAATTTATTTACATTATATGTATGGTCAAATCAATACTTGTAAGACACCTATGTCGCAACCTATATATTCGACACGTGAAAAAAGTACACCGCATACTTCACTCCATTAAACCAGTGTTGTGAACAATACCTAATACACATAACTTACATACAATCATCTAAAAGTGAAATCCGAAAAACGATAAGCATGTATGATTTTAAGTAAATTACGTACCGTCTCATAAGGCTGATCCACAGCACGAGCCTGGGCATCAACAGCAGAACTCCCATTAACAGCCGGAGACGCATACGCATGATTACCATAAGAACTAATCAAACCTCTGGCTGCTTGTGCCTGTAGTATTAGCTGTTCCAAGTAATAATTCTCGAGTTGTAGATTTAAGTAAAATAACCATTCCTTTAGTTGATTCACGTACTCCCTTTAAGGATTCATCTTTTTCTGAAGCGATAAAACAATATATAATCTATCGGTATCAAACGTACAAAGTTTAATCTAAAAAAATTATTTACGAATTAGTTGAATTTTATGATTTGTAATAAAAAAACTTAACCTAATCATCCGATTGCTAAACGTACGGAGGAAGAATAGAATGTTGAATCATACCTATATACCTTCTTTGCAAACACCGATCCTTAGAATTATGATATGGTAAGTATATGCATTTTTCGTAAAGGGACAGAGGTGACAATTTAACACTCATGGGTCTAGTTGGGTTTTTCTAATTTTGAGTAATTAAAATAAGACCCAAGTATATCATTATTATCTATTGGGTCATAATGAGTAATAATGATATACTTGAGCATTTTTTTAATTACCCAACTAGATTCATCTATAAAAATTAGAAAAACCCAATTAGAACCATGAGTCTTAAATTGCCACCCTAGGTTGTATGATCCTTATAATTATGATTTGGTAAGTATATATTTTTCGTAAAGGGTTGTATATACAGGGTCTACCAAACTATACACGTCGAGTACGTACCCTTGTCTTGCTTTTAGGGTTTTATTATAGGTATTATAAATAAATGAGCAAATCAAGTGTGCCGTTAACTTAGTTGACTAATTAAATTAAGATCAAATTGCACTGATCATCCCCGTGTTAAGTTAAAAATGCACGAATCATCCTTCAAAAAATTAAATAGCATTAGACATCCCTATGTTAAATAATTTTGATCAATTGTGGTCCTTCTAGACTTAAAGGGACAAATATACCCTTATTCTTATTTTTGTCAAAAAATAATAATAATAATAATTCAAAATTTTCTGTCAATTTATTTTGCTTGACAAATATTCTTGATCTCACTTTTGCACATCCACACATCCATTAATATATCGTTTCGCTGAATGCTACCATAGCATCACCAACAGATCATCATCATCTTCATACAATGAAATTGATTTCTATCATATTCAAACATAAATCATCCTCTTCGATAAATCTCGTATCAAATACAAACACACAAATAATGAAAACTCCAAAATTGAAATTTTAACTAGAAGAAAAGGCACAGATATGAAAAATGTCCACGAGGCAACTTGCAAATTAAAACTCGTAAATCTCGCCATTACCAACCGGTGATGGAGTAAAAGATCGACAGATCATCATCATCTTCATACAATGAAATTGTTCCAATACATGAAACCGGTAATGATGGTTTCATCACAGGTCGTTTGCCACGACGGTGGCTTTCGACGGAGAGCTGAAAGTGGCATTACGGTGCTAGAGAAGAACATAGTGGTTTCGAGGTGGTAGGATTCTGATTATGTTTTCACGAGTTTCTTATTGTTAGGAAGAAAACAAATTGGAAGTGTGAAAAATAGTTGAAATATTAGGAAGATGATGTCATTGTGGGATAATTTTGGTGTGTCGATGATGATGTTATTGTTGTGTTGATGTCTTGATAATGATATTGTTGGATTCTAAGAATTTATGATGAAAAGATGAAGTAGGATAATAGGGGGGAAAATGTTTTGTAATACAAAGAGAAAACAATAATAAATTACCTAAAAAAATTATTTTTCTCATTATCTAAAAAGTAAAAATAAGGGTATTTTTGTCCTTTTAGGTCTAGAAGGACGACAATTGATCAAAGATATTAAACACATGGATGTCTAGTGCTATTAAAATTTTTAAAGGATGATTTGTGCATTTTTAACATAACACATGGATGATCCTTACATTTTTAGTCCCTGCATTAGTGCATTAACACTAACTGCACATTTTTATTTTCCCATTATAAATACAACATCAAATTTGTTTCAAACAAGATATTAATACTTCTACATACTAGCTTGTAGGTAAACTATAGCTGTTATATATATAAAACAATTTTGGTATTGTATCTATCATCTCCCTTTATTAGCACGTACTTACACTTCTACATTTAACAATCTCATAATTTTTTTAAATATCAAAATTGTATTTGTAATCAATCAGCATATACATAGTAAAAGTTCAATATTATTATATTGAAATTGAATAACTCAATGTATATTAAATACAAATTAGAATATTACCCGCGGAATGTAGCGATGACTATTAATTTATCTATATTATCTCATTCGATAATATGTTCGTTGTATAGCATGTCATCTTTATATATTTCATATATTCACTTGGTTAGTATGAACGCAAAAATCGAGGTTAAGAAGTCTCTCTTTTGGATTTGAGAAAAAAATAATAACATCTTTGATTTGATTTGAAACGAATTCCATGTTAATAACTTTTTTAGCTGTTTTATAAATTAATTATAAAATCTCCGGGTTTTTTTTACAGTATCTTCATAATTAATGTAGATTTCCGCTTTACTTATGCTCAATCTAATAGGAAAAAGAATTAACAGAGGCTTCAAGCAAATTATGTAAGCTGGTAACCTAACATTTTTTATACATTCCAATAAGGAAATAACGACTTAAGGAATTGAGTATTCCGATCAATGATAAGCTATATCCGTAAAACATTTAACCGTGTGAAAACTAAAAGCGTAAGTGAACTTGCAACATACAAATGCTAGAAAAATATATGTAGCATAAGATATATGGTTACAATGCGTGGTGTTCAAGTTCGTTTTAAAAGCGCATGTATGATAATGATTAGCAGTTCGATTTATATCCTCATTAGTAGTAGGAAGTACAAAGTCTTAGTTATTTATGGATCAAGAATAGAGCAAAGTGCCAAGAATTAACATGGGATAAATGGCGTGAGTTCAAAATATATACATGATCAACAAAAGGTGAAAAGGGGAAGCAATGGATTGTGGTCTGCATGAAGTTACAAGGAAGCTGGCATCTGGAAATTGTAAGATTAGTATATCATCTATAATGCATCAAAGCAGAAGACATGTCAAGTATGGATGAACACTCGAAAGATCAGAAGCTCAAGGAGATCAGCAGCTCATTAAAGCTCATAAGTTCTACTGGTGTTTGGAACATTAAATAGGGGATGTGGTGATCACAGTAGTTGCACCTTCTGTTTCTGATGCTTCTTTGGAAGTAACATGTATGACAATGTCTACGCGACTCAGGTTATTAGCAAAGCTCAAGCAAATGGATCAAGAGCGGTGGGTGTCAAAATGGGTCATGTAACTTCATTTTTAATGGGGTTATTGTAAATTCGGATCTGTATGGGGAGTTATCAAAAACGAGCTAGAGTGAAAACCGGTGGCGCGGCCTCTATTTTTCGGGGATTTTTTCCTGGAACTTTTTCAGGTTTTTTTCATCCATTTTAGCTCCCTTGTAGTTAAGATCCGGATTTTTCCTTGTGGTGTTTAATATGTAGTAACGATTATGGAAAAAATGTATTGTATTTTGGTGACTATCTAGCAACTTTCTAGTAGTTGTGTATCAATAATATTTCTCTGTCTTTAAAAAAAAAAACTTACCACTACGGATTTTAAAACTAACCAACAGTTCGAAGTTCATTAATAATACTCCGTAGTGGTAGTGCACAATTAATCGGATGTGATTGTGCGAACAAAGTTTGCAATAAGGGTATAACAGTCAGTTTACAATAAACGGAGTGTAAGAATTAAAAATTGATGTGTGAGGATCACGTCTATCCTTATAACCAAGTCAAATACTATCTAACAAATTGTGCTCGTTCAAGAAAAGTATCTAACATTAAATCATTTCCTTATTTTGAAGAGGATAATTTGTGTTTTTAGAGAAATTCATTAGATTACAAGGATTTTTTAAAATAATGGAAGTATCAAAGGAAGTGTGTACATGTAAAAAACTATTTACCGCATAACTTAAATATCTCACAAATGACAAATCAAAAAATTAGGAAAATTGTACTATTAGATTCAACGTTTGATCCTCTTTGATTTGCCGTCTATCAAGGCATATTTTTGACGAATTTTTTGCTTCATGTTTTTTTTGGTGGGATTTACAAATTGCTAACACATAGTTAATATTTGGTTAAACATTTAATTTAAGTATAGATTTAGGATTTAGAGTTTAAGGTTTAGGTTTAGTAGGGTTTAAGGTTTAGGGTTTAGTAAGAATTAGGGTTTAGAGTTTCGTAAAGCTTTTGGGGTTTAGGGTTTCGGGTTTAGGGTTTCGGGTTTTTCCAAAATTCTAAACCCCAAACCTTACACCCTAAACCCCAAACCCTAAACGTAACACTTTAACACATGTGTTAGTAAAGTGTGAAACCCATCAAAAATGAAAAAATAAAAATTCATTGAAAGTATGGCTTGATGGACAGCAAATTGAAGAGGATTAAACGCTGAATCTAATGGTGCAATTTTTCTAATTCTTTGATTTATCATTTGTGAGATATTTAAGTTAAGGTGTAAATGAATTTTATACACATGACATCATTTTAGTGGTTCTTCCCTACTTTACAAAAATGTTGTATTTCCTTGATCCTATCTATGTGTTTTTAATATGTGCCCTTTCAAATGATCCATCTAACGTAGAAACGCTACACAGTTTTCTAGTTTTTGCTAACTTCCATCGTTAAGTTACGCATTTAAAAGTGAGAACAAGTACAAGTTCTAAAAGTGAGAGCAAGTACAAGTTCACGATGACAGCTAATTTAAGGGTAGAAAGGTAAATACATATACTTGAAATAAATATACCTATTCGGTCTTCACCATGCTCTCACATTCTTTCGGCCATTAATTTATGAATTGGTATCACAAATTAATAAAGTACATTATATGCAAATGAAGAAGATGAAAGGGAGTTGTCGACCATAAATCCATGATCTTCAAAAAGACTTTAGATTTATTCCAAGTTTGGTGTAATCTTGAACAATGTTATCGTAGGATCAAGCTCGATATAAATCAAAAGTCTATTTGAAACAAGTTTCTTAAATTACACCACTCTAGCACAAGTATCGATATCGAGCTCGGAGGTGACATGTTTGTAGGATCGGATTGTTAAGCGATCTTATGTACAATCTCACTACACTAGCACCTATCCTATCACTAGCGATCTTTGTATGACCCGACCCATCTTTCATCGGTGAGATTATAAGATCGTACATTCGTACGATCTAACGATCAAAAAATTGCGATCTTGAGAACATTTTTTTAAAAAATAGAGTATCACTTAAATTCTGATAGCTCGACATTATTACTTATAAAATCTCGTTAGTAAACAACACTATCACATTAATCTATTTATGTAAAAATTTTTTTTGACTAAAGTAAAAAAAGAGTGAAAGAGAAATTAAAATATGTTACGTTTTTATAGTGTACATATTACACAGCTCAAGGTACAACATTAATTTTTGTTTGAAACACAAATTGGCGCGCGAACATAACAAACTAACGTTTCCTCTGCTGACGTGGCACTCCAGGCCTTCTATATTTACTCTGTCTCTGTCTCTGTCACTTGTCTGGAACTCGCACACATCACTTCGTCTCTCTCGCAAAATTTACAGAACTTCTTAGGTAACCCTGACTTCTAGATTTCTATCGTTTAATCAGTTTCGTTCTTAATAGATTATGAACTTGATAGATATACCGATCGTATATCTATATCTCTTCTAACACTGACTGTTCCGTACAAATTTGACCTAATCTCTCTGTTCGATAACGTGAATTTTCGTGAAGCATGTTTAACTGTGTAACTTATGTCGTTATTTAGTCGATGAAATTGACCTAATCTCTCTGTCCGATTATGTGAATTTTCGAGAAGCATGTTCGATTATGTGAATTTTCGTGAAGCATGTTTAACTGCGTAACTTATGTGGTTATTTAGTCGACGAATTTGACATGATATCTCTGGTCGATAATGTGAATTTTCGAGAAGCATGTTCGTTTATGTGATCTTTCGTGAAGCATGTTCGATAAAAGTGTTACAATTTGATTTCAATGTCGTTTACAGTTGACGTATGTATATGTAATATGATGATCACTAAGTTAGTTTCACAACATGTTACGTACACTAATTTGTATGTTTAAAGGCTGATCACTAAGTTATCTTATTCAGCAGAATAATTTGCTTTGGAAAAATATCCGTTTGTATTAAATTATTTGTACTTGATCAATGCATAGTGCTTAATGCAATACATTGCTTTGTAACACTGAACATATGTATTTTTTACATGCTAATCACTGAGTTAATATATTACGATTTTATTGAATTTTTTGTGCTAAATGTGTTGTGCTGAATGCAATATGAGATTTGTTACAGTGAATGTAAGTATATTTAAGATGTTGGTCAATGAGTTAAATAACCTGTCTTGGAAGAATATTTCACTTTTATTGAACCTTTTTGCTTAATGCGTTGTGCTGAATGCAATATATTGATTTGTTACACTGAAAGTATATATGTTTTAAGATGCTGATCAGTGTTAAGTAATTTGCTTTGTAGGAATATATCATGTATATTGAATTTTTTGTGCTTAATGAATTGTGGTAAATGCAATTGATAGCTTAACTCAGAAAGATTTGATCTTTGGGAAGCAAAATGCAAAGACCACAAGCACTGTTTCTTGAAGGCACATCAGAAGTTTTCGAGGTCAACTGGAGTCCGATAGGAGCTCCAACACACAATCAAAAAAGAGAGATGATTTTGGAAAACTACAAATTGAAAGTTAGCCTGTTTAGCTTGGAACCAAATCTTGAAGATGGAACCTCAATGGTCCCGGCGAATGTATATATTGCAAAAACAATGTTTAACAATGGTGGTTTCAACTCTGCTGAAAGTGTGAATGCTTTGAAAATGGAGAACAATGAGTTACAAAAAAAGGTTGATGAAAAAGTTGCTGCTGCAGAAGCTCAACTAGTTTACCCAAGAGGATCATGGAAGACCGAAATGTGTCGAAACTGGATGAAATATGGTAATTGCACAAGAGAAGTATGCTCATTTGCTCATGGGGCTGAAGAACTGAGAAGTGTAGAAGTGCCTGCTAACTACCAAACTGTTCCCTGATGGTACTTTAGGCAAGGCCACTGTCACTTTGGGCATCATTGCCATTCTAAGCATGCCTAATGGAAAAGAACAGCCTGTTGAATGTTTGAGATTGTGAGGAATATGATACTGGAGTCACATGTATTAGTACTTAATAACTGTAACTCAGAGATTTGCTAGATGGAAAGTTTAGAGCTTTTGTTCATTTTAATGATGACTTGCCCAATTTAATGCAGTAGATGGAAAATAAAAGAAATGTGAAACAGGAAATTGTTAACCATATTCATAAATCATCAATAAACATAGATTAACTTAATATAAAATGCCCAAATCAAATGTGAAACAGGAATCTTATAAATCAGGGGATCAATATAGCAAGTGTTATTTCATTAACATTTCAGTTGGACATTTTCAAAGACAAACTTATGTTTAATGTAACAATTTCATCCAAAATAATGTTATCAAATGAAACTTTCATAAATATGAGATCAAAAAACAAAAAAGTTTTTACCTTTCTCTTGAAGCAGGATTCCATTTGATAGAAATTTATGATTTCCAAAAGAATATGAGGGGTGTAAGAGTTTTCTTATAGATCTAATATTGAATCAACAAATACCTATTTATAGCGGTGTAGTATGTTAATGTAGGTGGTTGGAAAGTGTGGTGCAATTACAAGGATTAAATGTTTAGTTGTATTTAACGAAGTTTATTAGACGTTTCAATTGCTCATTCTTAAATACTAATGCACATATTAAGTACACCAGGTTCCAATGACTTAAAAAATTAGGCAATCGATTAACATGTATTTTATATTTTATTTATTTTATATTTATATACGACTTTTACAAAATAACAAATCAAGTCGTGCTTTGGAGCATTATATTTCCTTATTTTTGTTCTTTTCGAGAAAGATGATACTTGGATTGATCAACGAATATATATGGAACAAAGTCATTTTATCATTTTATAGTTATACTAGTTACAAAGTATCATTTTTAAGAGCGTATATGTTCATAAAAAACTAACTCAATTATGTATCTAAAAGATCCTTATTTTTGACAATGTAAAAGGAAATATAGATTGAGATACTAAGCGTTTGCTTAAAAGGAGAGCAATAAACAATAAACGATGTCGACGTGTCAAAAGAGTTACTAATTCAATTGCACATCTATATGATCTTTATTTTCTTTACAATTTGAAAAGGAATATATAGATTTAAATATGATAATTGTTTGATAAAAAAATGACAATGTAACACAAAATCAGTCACATTGAACAAATAAGCATGACAACTGTTGAATTTTGTTAAGAAGGTTTTGCTAATTTTTTTATTTTTTTTTTCCTTTTAAGAAAGTTGACAAAGTGTTGTTTAGAATGAAATTAGAAAAAAGAAGGAATAACTTTAAGTAAGACGAATTTACTTAAAAATATTAAGCAATAGTGACGTATCAAGTGATAGACTTTAGGTGAATAGTGAGACGAATTTACTTGAATATGTATATAATTTATAATTTATGATAATATTGTTTATAGAAAATCTACTCTTTTTTTTGGTGAAAAATAAAAAAAATATACTAACTAGGAGAAAGAAAATCCCACATTGATGATACAATTGAGATATTAAATCATGAACTATTGAAAATCTACTTCATTAAATACATTAAGAAAATCTATTTCATTAAATACTCATTTACTTATGCCATTATGACACTTTTTTAGAATTTCCTATTTTGTTTTGGATTTTGATAACTAATGCGCTAAGGACACTAGTTAAAATTACCATAAATAGTTTGTTTGCATTTAATGAATATCTAACATTCCATGTTTATATGAAAATACAAAATTACTTTCCACATATAGAAATATAGATATAATATAATATTATATATAATATAATTTATAATACATAACATAACATAAAATGAACTAATTATATTTCCTTAGTTAATATTGAAATTAAATTATTTACAACTTATAAATTCTTTCCTTTCATTTCATTTGATGAATTATAAGTTTATTCTTTGTGTCCAACTAAACAAGTCAATAGCCAATAAATTTGAATTTTCTCCCTTCATGTCTTATCAACCAAACACATAATTAAAATGTTGTAATATGATTTCAATTTTATCGAATTCTACAAAAATCAATGAAACAAAGTAACAATACCCCCTTATAGTTTGAGATGTTTATGTATTTATATTTCTGTTTTTGTTTTTTCATGCATAACCCTTTAAACTAACAAATATATTTACTTATTTTCGACCTTAACCCCACAAACTCAAAATTACATCCACATTTTACCTTCAATTTCACGTACCCTCCCAAAAGCAACATGACAGCATGTCATCGTTCATATCGTTACGACAATGACGTTCTCATAACGAGCTGAAGATGATATATACTTTGTGGAGTCGATGAAAAATAAAAAATAATGCAATTCGGTTCGAATTTTGAATTAGTTTGATAGGCTTATAACACATGAATTGAAAATTAATTGGCCTCATCTGATACACATCCACACCTGATCATAACTATTAAAATTATTTTAAGACTAGTTGTGAAAACTCAAAACTCATACGATGAATCACCAAATTATATCCGAATATTGATGTATTTTAACATAATTGCATCTTGTTTGTGACAACAAAGCCGTCACCAACATTGTATTGTACTGGTCACAATTGATACTTCTAAAATGGTATCACTTTCTTATAGAAAAAGTTAAGTAATTGTATTTAGTGTTTTGATATCTTTGCTTCATTTTTCATTAATGCACAAATATTGGCACTAACACTTGAACATATTAAGTTTGGACAAGAATCATGTTTGAAAAGAGAGAGCTATACAAAAGAAACAAACAAATTAGAAGTTGGTCACCATGCTTGGTTTGACAATAGTTTGTTTTTTGGGTTAATGTGTCTATATTTAAAAAGAAAAAAAAAATAGGTATATACATGAATACATCAATGTTTGAAAAATGTTTGCACTTTATTCGAATACATGTCGACTTAGAAATGATTAGAAAAGAAATCATGAATTATTTACAAAAACGTTCAAAAATGAATACCGGTAAAAATCATTGTAACACCCTTATTTATGGTCTGGTAATTCCTTTATTTAAATTAGTTATTTAATTTTTTTTAGGAATTATTTGATATTAATTATTTTACTTGTGAAACTTAAGTAAATAAGTCTTAGGACTTATTGTGAATAGTAAACTATTAGTTGTTTTAAATTATTATAGATGACGGTAAAACAAAATACTATTTCTCGCAAATGATTTTTAGGTTCCAGATAATAGATTTAGGACATGTATAAAATTATACCACTTAATATGTGGGTCGGTTAGTGAGCCGACCTTAAAATCTTTATCTTCTCAAGGTTCCTTCCATTTTCTTCTTGTTGAAACCTTGTAAAGCCCTAACACTTCAAATCAAATTGAAAACCAAATTAGTTAGTTGCTGTGATTTTGGTTCTACAACATCAGACTTATTATCAACATCAATTTATCAAATCCTTCATCCAAAAGTGAGTTTGGGTTTTAGTTTTTGAATGGACTTTAGGAGTTATTGAGTTATACTCGAAATTGAAGCTTGGTTTTGATGTTATAATGATTACCTGAAGTGTTAGATACATTTAGAAAACATAGAACAGAGTTTTTTGACGTTTTGGTGAGATTTGGTTCGAAAATCAGATTTCAGCAGCGAAGTTCGCAGCCTCAGTTCGTCCTGCGAACTGAGATGTCGCGGTGCGAACCGAGATGTGCGAACTGAGATGCTGCGAGTTGAGTTTTGCTTTGCGAACCGAGTCCTGCGAATCGAGTCGCTGCGAAGCGAGTTGAGTTTCGCTGTGCGAATTGACCTGATGCGTTGCGAACCGAGTTGTTCTGCTAAGCGAACCGAGTTTTTGCGAACTCAGTTGGCTCTGCGAACCCAGTTTCCTGCGAACCGAGAATTTTTAAAGATTTTTATTTAGCTAATTTGGGTGAATCCGGCGGATTCATAATGAATCCGGCGGATTCGTTGGGGTATCAGGAGGTTAATTTTAAAATGGTCATAAAAGATAATCCGTAACTCCGTTTTTGACGTTCTTCATATCGTCGGAAACGTGAGAGAGTCTACCTTCCAATGGTAATGTCTTTTTGAAGAAGTTTTCAATGATTCAAATAATTAAATTATGTGCAAATGTGTTGGTACAAGGAAATTGTCACACCCCGCGAAACGGTAATTACAATTAGTTATGATTAGTTTGCGGAAGCTTTAATGACGTGGCGGGGCTGCGAACAGTATTTTCAACCAATAAATACATACATACTCAGAGCATCGCACAACCTTATTTATCAAGGATGCTAAGTTTAACAGTTGTTACAAAAGTAGTACGACTATGTAAGTCGTAACAGTAGTAGCAGAGTTTAAAACATTTTAGTTTTACAATAATACATAAGTTTAAAACAAGATTTCATAAGTATGACTGCGGTAGTTGCAGTTATACAGAGGAAATCCTTCAAAAGCGGTCCTATAAGTATGTGGCATCCTAAGTAGTCCAGGGTTATCCATCCTGAATGCATGCGATTACTTACCCAACTAATTTCCTGAAAAACATAGAGAAAGTCATCAACAAATATGTTGAGTGAATTTACAGGTTTGTATATGTAAGTGGTTAATTAAACCCAGTCTGTATAAATGAATTGTTGTTCATTTATAAAATACAAGTTATGTAGGGTTGTTACCCAAAAGTATAGTTTTATGTAGGATGTCATCCCAAAATATGTTACTGGTTGTTTACCAGTGTAAAATATGTTACCGGTATGTTTTCCGGTATTTAACAGTTGTAGGATTCGTTCTTCCTAAAAGTATGTGGGAATTTACTTAGACTATGATCCCCTGAAAGGTGAGCTAAACCTCGCAGGTTAAAGTAACGCGACCTAACCCTATAACCAAACCACAACCAGAACGTTTGCCTGAATGGACATTTAAGTATACGCTCCACCGTGGGAGGGTCGTCACGGCAATAGTACTATCCGTATACTCAGTGGCTAGAGTCACCTAGTTAATGGTTACAGTAGCATGTCATGAGGTCTTTTCATGCACACATTTCAAGTCTAGGTCCGTACTAGGATACTTTGTCTAATTCTCAAAATAATAGTGGATATGTAATACCACAAATCAACAGTTGTATAAAAGCAATAAAGCGTTTATAGTTTGATTGCATGTGTTGGTATGCAATTTCTATGTTTAACACCCCTGTGTTTAAAAGCAGTAAACATTTAAAAGTAGGGGCTGTAAACTCATTGTGTTTTGCTCGGTATGAATGCTAGCGGCCGACAGATAATTGCTCAAGGTGTGTTAACCTATATACAATAAATGTATTATCATAAGTACGTTTGATTTGTTAAATCAATTTATATTAATAGTGTGTTTGTTTGAAGAAACTGTTGATTTCTTAAATCGTTAAATAACGGTTAACGTTATGTTGAAATATTGTTATCATTTCTTATGTCATATATTTTGTTAAGTGTTTATATAGACATGTATGTAGTTGGATTCATATATTTAAATGTCGTTTTGTTCTCACTGTACATATATACATTTGTTCTATATATATGTATATAAATATACTTGTTATATATTATGTTTCGTACGTTTGTTAAACGCGTAATCCTTTTGTTCAATTTTGTGAATATAAAATTGGAAGTGTCATATATATATATATATATATATATATATATATATATATATATATATATATATATATATATATATATATAAAATTTAAATACGGTTGTTTACGTATATATATAAGTTTTATTTATTATAAAACTTCCCATTTCATTTGTTTCCGTTTATGTTATCGTTTTCAAAAGTGATCGATTGTATATATATATATATATATATATATATATATATATATATATATATATAAAGATTTGTCGTTGTTTATTGAGCATATATATATACATATCAAAATTTATATATTTTATTTACATCGAATCATTATAAAAACTTATCGTTCGTTCCATTAAATGTCTCGGGTCACGCCTTATGTTTGGAATATTTTGCAGTTTGTTGGGCTCGGCCCGATTAGTTTTGTTTTCGGCCCAATAACTTAACCCGATTACATAATCCGTTTGGCCCATTAACAAGTTTTGGCCCAATGGCCAGTTTATTTAATTTAACTCATTTGTTTTTAAAATTCTCGGTTCAAACCCAAAGTCTCAGCCCAAGAAATGTCCGACCCAGCTCGCGACTAAAGCCCAGTCTGCAGCCAGCCCAGCCGATCGGCTTGGGCCAGCCGTTCGGCTTGGGCCTTCAGCCGTTCGGCTGGAGGTTCCGGCCCAATCCAAGTCCCACTCGATCCAGTCCAATTTAATTAGTCCAATTCGCTTCGGTCCAGTCCACATCCTAACCCATCCGTTCGGGTGAAAAGTCACAAACCTTTCGGCTCAACCAAACCAGCCGCTCGGCTCATTTAGTTGAGCCGTTCGGCTCATCACAACCACCCGATCGGCTGGCCCAAGCCAACCGATCGGGTTGGTCTGTCTTCGTCCCATTTCACTCTGTTCGTAGCCTGTGTGTTACATACATATATATACATGTTTTGTTTCGGGTCTTAGCTCATTTTTACACCATTCCAACCTCATAACATCATATATACATTGCATTTTACTACTCATCTTTACTCATGATCATGTATTCATGTATGGATTTTGGATTGTAAGTTTTGGTTTTCATAAACCCATTTCAAGAACAATCATTCCAATCTTCAAGTTTTGATGTTATATACATAGATTATGATACATAAACATGTTAGACTACGAAATTTAAGCAAAGAGATCAAGATTATGTGTTCTCTTACAATGGATTTTGACGATGATGAAGAGGCCGTGGATGATGATGTTCCTGGCTTGTTGTTCTACTACTTCTGCTACTCTGCTGCTACTGATCCTTTTGTGTGTTTAGCTCAAGAGAAGAAGAAGAGGAAGATAGATGCTGATAGGTGTGTGGCTAGAGAAGATCATAGAGGAAATGAAATGGGAGTGTAATATTTCAAACGAGTGTTGCAGTGTAATTATACTGCCTCCTCAATTATTTGAGGTTGGTGGGATATTTAGCCCGTTAATTTCGGGTACGGGTATAATTGGTGCAATATAAATTTAACATTTTATATTTTTATTTTTTAGATGTATCTCTGGTTCGTTATTTAAATTTAGAGTAACGAGATTTACATTATTTTTTACTGTTGTACAAATTTGTGCATTGGACTGCTATCATTCAATCGGGTGTCAAATTTCAGTCGAATTTCGGGTTCATATTTTGAGGTAATGTTACAAATGTTTTCGAATGAATGAGAAAATTTGAATTTTTCTCATTTTGATCTTTGAGTGCATTTTAAAATTGTTTCTGTTCGTTTTATAATACGTTTTATGTTAAACGTATATTTAACTCGTTTTATCTATATGTTATAGATACAATAGTACTCGTAATTAATAATTGAATTATTAATTATACTGTGTCATCAACTTTTGCTGTATTTTTCTCTCGGGTTCGTCCCGATACGTTTGTACGCGATTATTATTATTAATCACATAATATGTGATACTTTTTGTTTAAAAGTACTGGGCTGCTAGGCTTACATCACATCAAAAGTTTTGTTTTAAACTTAATCAGGAAATTAGCGTAAGAATGTACATGCTTAAATGTTAATCAGTACCTAATTTGGAGAGTTGTCACAAAAATTTTGAAGTTGTTGAGTTAAGACAAACAAGTGGTAATTAGTGTGAGTCTAACTAATTATTAATGAACGAAATGAGTGTAATTGGAACTTAAAATTTATTTGTTTAATGACTATGCATGGAAGGTTACTTACTAATCAACTTAGGAATTATATATTGATGAATATATGTGGAATATGGCATGGTATTTTAACAAGGCACTTAGTGCTAAATGTTATATAGAGTATTATACGTATTAATTAATGTATTAAGTGATTGATATTGAATCCAATAATAAAGGTGTTAAATTGACTTAGTTATGTTAAACCCCTACACCTGTGTTAATGAAATAATAAGAATTTTCTTGAATAATTGGATTATTATGTCTACTTAATTATGTGAATAGTTTCACATTCAAGTGATAAAGGAAAATAGTAACAAGTTAATACTTGGTCATAAATCTATTATAAGTGCTATTATATGTGTGATAATTGTTGATTACAACATTGTGATATATGAGAGAGTAAAAGTTAATCACTTTAGAGATTAATGGTATGAAGTGGCCTGAAAATGAAGTGTACCTGACATAATATGACGACGTCTGGCTAACGTATCTATATTATGCCATTTCACATGGAATTGTTGAGGCTACTAAGTACCAGATAAAGTTAAGTAATTTTTAAATAACAGATTTGAGATATTGACTTGTAATTGAGAAATAGTCAATGATTGACTGAAACAAAAGAGTAGTAAACCACTAAACTATTGTTGTAATGTGGTAGTTATTGTGTAAGAAATGTGTATGTGATAAATTGCAACTAGAACGGATTATTATATGAGTTAAGCAAAGTAGAGGTCAGCTGACTGTGAATTACATTGTGATGATATTTTGAATATGTGAAGCATGATAGCACCTTGTGTTGATGAAATACCTATGTTGATGACGCATGGTATTAACAGGTGTTGAGTTAGCATCCGAGTTGATGTGAAGGGATACTAATTGATTATATGATAATAATTTTACTCATAAGATTTGACCTCTACATACTGCTTACGGATTATTCCTAAGTATTAATGGTTATATGATTTTGATTCCCTTATAATAAAGAGTTTCATATAACCTAGTTGTGATTATGATTACAAATTGTAAACCAATAATTGACTAGTTGCAAAAAGTAGAGATAATCTAGCAAGTTATTAGTTAAAGAAATACATGATTATTAGCTAGATTGCTAGTTATGAGTTGAGATAAACTTTTATTGTCATTATCACTAGTGTTATTGCTATAACAATAGAATGTTCATGTGACTATGTGTTTCACTTATTTCAAGTGATTAAAGTGTTTTAAATTGTATACATGGCTAGTTGTGAATGGTCATGTAAGTAGTTAGTTAAATTATGATAGACAGGATATATGCACAGTATATGTGCAGGAGGAAAAAAATAGAAACATGTACATATGGGTATATGTGCAAGTGGAAAGAATTGATAACGTATATTATATTTGTAAGTTGCTCACGGGAGTAACGTTTAATATGTGTATATATCGTGATTAAATAGTTAATAATACTATCCTTTATGCTGGATATTGCATTTTGTGATAGATATTATGTGTTTATATGAATTTAATTAAAATACACATAGGTGGCGTATAAATTGATGACATAATGTACCTATATAAATATATTGACATGTAAGTACATTTTGTGATTATGTGAGTACGATGTATGACAAGTACCGTATTTGTGAAATGGAATCTATTTTATTAGATTAATTACGTGTGATCAGATTTCGATGACGAAATCTTTTTAAGGGGGGAAGATTTGTAATACCCAGTATTCGGGTCTAGTAATATTTTAATATTTTCTGACGGTAAATTATTATTTAATGTGTTGGAAAATAAGTTTGTTGTATTATTTGAAAATAAATGGGTAAAAGAGTTAAATAGTTTATTGTGACTAATAAATTATTATCTGTTTTAATTAAATTTAGATGACGGTAAAATAAAATAATGTTTCCTCGTAAATGGTTTTAAGTTCCAGAAAATGACAAGTACGGGGAATGAAAATTAGACAATTAGATGATAGACTCATATATTGAGTCGGTTTGTTGTTTCCACCATATATTAATATACATACATACATACGCACGTACCATATATACGTATCAAAATCCATGAAACCTTAAAATTGAATCATGAAATCACCCTCTAATAACAAATTGAAGCTTCTTAGTTTGGATTCATGCTTCTATCTTCCTATAATCAAGGTATGATTATGTGTTCTTCATATATTTAACCTAGAAATTGGGGGTTTTGGGGTTTTTGTTAATTAATGGGTCTAAATCCGAAATCAAGAGTTGAGGTTGTTATATTTGAGCTTATTAATGATGATAAATAGCATGATTCATGTTAAAAGCTATAAGTTTGATTAGGGTTCTTGAAGTTTATGAGAATTGAGATGAAATTGAGGCTTGAAAGGAAGATATAATTGTTATTTGACGATTAATTGAGAATTATAATCTAAACCCTAGCTTAGAAATGTGAGTTTCATGTATAATCATTAATAAAGTTTGTGGGTTTAGTTGATTTTGAAAGAATCAATGTTTTTAAGTTGATGTTATTAGTGAATAATTGATAATAATTGATTATTGATGATGATTATTATGCTTATGGTAGATATATGATGAACTTGATATTGTTTACTAATTAGAACCCTTAATTTCTTAATTAAAGAGGATTGTATGAAATTATTTGGATAAGTATTAATTAGATCAAATGCTGATGTTTTGATAAATTATTGATGTTGGATGTTGATAATCTTGTTAATGGTTTCGCAATACTAGTTAACAATGATTAAAATGGATGAAGGTGATAATGTGATCATAATGATCATAGAGTTGATTAGTAATAATTAAAGTAGCTTAACATGATGAAGTGATCCTAATGATTATTCATAATCTTGAAATAATGAATGTTAAATTAATACAAGTTAGTGATAAGTTGTTTTATGTAATTACAATTGTAAGATATGATATCAATATTGAGACAAGTGTCAAGTGACTGACTTGTGTTGCTATGTTGTATTTACAGATGTGGAGAAGACTCAGTGACATTAGACTACTGAGTGAGCTATTGATGGAGGTTTGGTGAGTGGACTCGTACTTTCAGTGTAATTTGGTTGTAACATGTTTGGTTACAACAAGTGAACATAGTTGCTATTGTGATTGTTGATTGTTTACTATTGATTGATGAAATACACGTGTAATATGTAATGAGTCGCCTTCGGGCATTTGGTGATTCGGAGGTCAACGGTTGTTGGGCTGAGTTGCTACAGGTTAGTCAATATGGGATTTGTGATCATTTGTTGAAAGTAGAAGTTATGTTGACTAAAGGTAGTAACCAGCTATCGGTAAATCACTGTATTGGCCTGCAGTGATCATAAGTGTCGCTTGGTGGGCCACCGCGGCTGAGGGCGCCACAAGGGCCACCGATCCTCTTGGTGATGTTGTGTCAGTGTCTATGTGATATTTGCTGATAATCAGTACTGTTATACTGAATTGTACTGATAGTGACAGGTTGACTCACTTAGCTTCGTGCTAATCCCCCACATTACTCTTGCAGGTTATATTATGATATTATGGGAGGAGCAAGAAATGTTGATTTAGATGGAATGTTTGACGACCAGCGTGCACTCTGATATTTATTTTGGATGCGTCCATATTATGTCTTGAAATTATATAACACCCAGTTTAATATTTTATGGTTTTAGAATATTATGACTTTATGTATTATTTGTAAAGTGGTTTAACAATATTTGTCATAACCTACGATTCCAATATATTGTTTAAAAAAAAAATTGTCCTGAAATTATGGGTTGTTTTACTGATATGGTTTTGTATAAACCTTGTTTTGTAAAATATAATACCCCGTTTTAAGTATTTGTTAAACAGTTTTAATTTGGTGTGATCTGAATACGTAAACTGTTTATGTACATTAATGAAATGTATTTTGTAATATACGCTTCCTATTAAAATAATATAATATTGTTGTATTAGAAAGAGGGGTGTTATAATCATACTACCTCCGTCCCATTACAAATGTCCACTATTAACTTTTGAAAATCTTTATTTTACAACTTTGACCATAAATATTTTTGTTTGTGTTATATAATATTTGATGCAAAATATATGAATGAATTTGGTTTTATATGTATTTTCATTGATATAGTTTTTATCAAGTATTATATAACATAAACAAAGATATTTAAGGTCAAAGTTGACAAAGAAAGACTTCGAAAAGTCAATAGTGGACATTTGTAATGGAACGGAGGTAGTATATTGTTGCTTCTTTTTGACCCTGTGATATAGATGTTTTTTAGTGTTTATGAGATCATAGTTGATTTTAACATACAACAAAAAAAATGCATTAATAGGTTGTATTACGTGCATATATACATGCAATGCGGTTCCAAGATGTGGGCACTGTGGGCCACCACCCACACTAAGATTTTAGTAACCTTTGTTATATAGCTATTAAGTCAAAACAAATAACACATACTCCATCCGTCCCAAATATTATTGTCCTCAGATAAAAAACACGCAGTTTAAAAAAAAATCACAATCTTTCTTATTTTTTGGTAACAATACAATTTTACCCTTTACTTTGGGATCTACTTTATATACCACCTTCTTTTATTTTTTTATTATAAATACAATCATTACTGTATTTTTCTGTACTTTTTCCATCACTTTTTCTCAACATTTTGTACTTTTTTGTACTTTTCTGTACACAATCAATGATTAGTGGTATGTTTATTAAAAAATAGTGGTACATAAAGAGACCCCCTTTACTTTTTACCTACTTTTTGTCTTACATATATAAATTAGGGGCATAAATGAACTTTATCTCATTATTCTTTTCTATTTATGGAAGTGGACAATTAAATTGGAACATCCTAAAAAGGAATACTGAACAATAGATACGGGACGGAGGAAGTATACTTTAATATTACATATTATGTAATATAGATAGATGGTTTATTTTTTTACTAACAATAGTTCAATTAAGTTATGGAGATTTTTTTTAATATTTTATTAAGACACATGTCAAACTTTTAGATGTATAAGTGTTAACATTTTGGCACACCTTGTTCTTTTTATATAAAAATAATAAGAATGAAATGATAAAAATGATATAAACTTACATGTCTCCTAATCTTCTCATTTTTATTTCTTTAAATTTTGCAATCTAATTCTATCTCATCATATCATAATCTTAGTACATATACTCTAAAAAAGACCATTAACATCTTAAAAGAGCATACATACACTTTACAACTTTTTAACTCTTATATTGAAGAAAAACTTTAATAATTATAAATAATCTTTGCTAAGAACACAATTATTATTTTTAAAATATTAATTTTGTGTTTATCTTAATCATAATCTTACACTACAAGAAAACATCTAATTAGTGACACAATTAGCGACGCGGCATACGACATCGCTATATTGCAACTTGATTAGCGGCTTTTTTAGCGTCAAATGTTGCAAATGATGTCGCAAATGAAGTCGCGGTTCCATTTTCAAAGAACCGTGTCGTAAAGGAAGACGCTAACTAAGTCGTTGATTTGCGACATAAACCACTTGTGTCGTTAAGATAGTCTCTAAGGTCTGCGACACCTTTTTTTGTGTCGCTAAGTGTGTCTCTAACATTACGACTTATCACGTACGTCTCTACATAAGTCGCTAAACTATACAGAAAGTGATGGAGGGATTATATTCCTAAAAGTAGTACTTTAAAATAAGATCAATAATTTAAAACTTAGTGATTATTACAATCGGTTGGAAATGTGAAAACTTGTGTGACACCCATCAAATTAGGACTAGTAATTAGTGCCTAACCAATTGTTAATACATGTAATTAGTCTTGTATTAGGCTAATTAATGTATCGAAATATATATTGAGATATATATATATACAATTATGCGATTTGATTAAATCGTACAAGTTTCAGATCGAATGTAATTCGGTTCAATTAAATATGGACGTTGGTGAACATTTTCACTAAATAATGTAACATTATTTAGAGACACCATTATAGCACAAATATTATTTTAATAATATTTCATAACTATTTCGTATTGTACAAACAAAGTCAACGCGGTAAAATGTTAAACGCGCGAACAACCGAAAGAAAGTGAAAGATACAATTTATAACCCAATTATTAAGTATTTGATGAAATACTTCAAATATAATTTTGAATAAATATCCGTATTTTAAAACTTATAATTAAACGTATAAAATAATTATTTAACGTTTAAACGATCGGAGAAACGAACACCGCACGTAACGCAAACACAGGAGAACGAAAATTGGTGAAGCCCAACCCTGTTGGCCCCCATCAAAACCGGCCAAGGTGAGGGTCACCACCTCCCTCACCTCACTTCTTTCCTCATTCCACACACACACTTCCAAAAATTCTTTTCTCTCTCTCTTTTACTTCCATTCCACCACCATCACCAACCATCACTCAATTCCTCAAATTAACACCACAAAACAACCTTCAATCTCGAAGCCCATTTGAAGAAAAAGTTCCACCGCGTCACGATCTACACTTCTACCTTTCCGGAATCTTGATTCGCCACTTCGTAAGTTTCCGAAAAATTCTCGAAACTCATCGATTTCACTTATTTTATATGTATATGGTTTGTTTAAGCTTAAAATGTCCAAAAATGGGTTGGGTAAAAGTCTCAGGTCAAACGGAGGCCGAAAAACACCTTTTCGGGTCATTTTTCGGCCAACAGCGTGTTATGTCGCAGAGGCTCCAGGCCACCTGCGACATAAGCCTTTATGTCGCTAAATCAGACCTTATGTCGCATATAGCGATATAAGCCACTGTGTTGCACTAATCACGGATGTCGCATATAGCGACACAAATAGTTACGTCGCAGAAATTACAGATGTCGCATATAGCGACACAACGCCCTACGTCGCATTAAATTGCGGATGTCGCCCTTAGCGACACAAGCCCTTTTGTCGCTGATATGATCTGCGACACAACAGATTATGTCGCACTTAGCGACACAAAGCCGTATGTCGCACGCTATGTCGCATGAAACAGAACCAAGAAAACACAAATTTTACTGAGTGTCGCTTAACCCCAGCCAGGGGCTCTGCCCCTTGGACCCCGCCAGGGGCTGCCGCCCCTTGGACCCCGCTACCAGGGGCGCTGCCCCCGGACCCCCGTCATTCAGGAACTTGTAAATACTTTTTACACCAAGTGTCGAACTTATACAACCTCAAACTCTTATACAATATGACTCCTAAAACATTGTAAGACATGTTTTTCAAGTATAACACTTCGAACTCAATATGATAATATCAAGATTATTATTACAAACAGTCACCAACGGGCCGTACACATTTTCAAACGCTTAGACAATCAACCAAGTTGTAATCATTTGGACATTCTAGTTGAACAAACAACTACAAAGGTAGTCTTTTAAGATACCTATGCAATTAATAACCATCGCGCGTATTGGACGCCCTCAGGTTACAAGTCTTCGGACATCGATTCGCAGCTAATCAATCCAAGTCTATTTAAATAAACACTAAAGGCTCAGGTGAGTCTCATGGCCCCTATTTTACTGCTTTTCAATCAGGGGTGTGATTACATTGCTCGTTTTTTTCTTTACAATATGAACGCAAGTACAATACAAATCAAATACTACATGAGTTGTTTTCACTAATCATTTCAAAGCTCTCCACAACATAGTTTGGTAATACATCTGTAGCGTGAATGTTAGTATATGATATCATATAGGATTGACAATCCTCGTCCAGGTTAGCACGCACTAACTGGTCAAACGAACGTATTAGCATTTGGGAAGACGAGTGTAGATTAGGCACTCGTAGGAGGCAACTCAGTTAGGTTTCCTTAATTGGACCTGCCACTCAAGTTAAGCTCAGACTATGTGCTCATGGCTGTATAATTTTTATTTTGCTTAATTGCATTTTAAATTCAATTAAATCTTGCGGTTCATACAAATATGTGTTGACATACAAACCTGTGAGCTCACCAGCGTTTCGCTGATCAATTTTAGCATGTATCACATGTGACCAGCAGTAGGTTGGACTGCTCAATCAAGAACTATTACCTCGAGTCAGCATGCAAACAATCAGAGATTTAGCTGCATTATTATATTTTGTATAGGTTAATTATGTACTTAAATCTCTTAATTTCAAACCAGGCTAATGTAAACATCATTTTGATGTAAACTTTGGTTTTATCAATATCAATGTAAAATGACGCATATAGTGGTCGTTCATTATATCTTATGTGCTGTGTATATTGATTAGTCGCGCCCCGACCCGATTTTCTTCCGCAACCCGAATTTGGGGGTGCGACAACTTGTAGCATCATTAATACTTAAATAGTAGTAGATGACTACATTTGAAAATTTATTTATTAGGATTATTATAGTAGAACTTTTTTATTTATCAAAAGAAAAGTCTAAAAAAAAGATAAAAGTTTATACTGATACAAAAATATTAATCAATTCAATCTATATCTATATATGTATCTATATAGATAGATGGATGCTAAAATAAAAATTTAAATTAATTAAAAGTATAGCGTTAGGTGTAACTAGTTATAGTATAGCTTTAATTTAATTTTAATATTTTTTTTAGTACATAAAGGCATCAAACTAAACTTAGTTTAAGGCCTTAAAATAATTAAATTAAATTATATTATATGTAAATATAAATACTGTATGATATAATTGCCCCAAAATTTCCCACAATATCCACGAACGTCATCTCCAATTCACCATTCGCGACCATCACCACCGGTCCACCGCACCTCTGCTGCCTCCGCCGCCGCCGCACCACCACCTCACCGCCATCGTTACTGCAATGTTAACCCTACCGCATCGCACCTCTCTTACTATCTTATTCATCCGTCATTGGACGATTTCATCAAAACGAAGAATAAACCCTAGCGATGAGAATTTCGAGTATGCGTGCAATTTTGTTATCAATCAATAAGTTTTCTGGTAAGTTCTTAACTTCTCTATCTCTCTCGATCTTCTTGTTATGATTTGATCATATTCATCTGCTTGAGTTTATCAAATTGCAAGTCGTAAGATTATGTTTGAGATTTGTAAAGTGAAAAATATGTATCGGTTTTCTTATTGTAAAGATGATCTTTAACCTACTTGTTATGCCTGAATGTAATCTACATGCGTAATTAAGTTAATCGTTTTGTTTATCAGGTTGCCTAACAAGTGTTCGTCGAAAGTTCTTTATGAATATATAATCTATGAATTGTTTGTTTAAGTTCTCAATGAAGGCTTCTTTCTATTATGTTACATACAAATGTACTATTTCTTTTGTAGTTTGTTTAATGTAGGAATTCAACAATAATTGACTTTTATCACACGGGTAATTTGTTTAATGAATTTTTTATGCCATTTAAATTTGCTTATTAATAATCTATGTATTAATAGTTCCAGACTTCCAATGAAGTTGTTATTCATTGAGTAGAGGATCTATTTTATGCTAATGGTACGTGTATATAAACAAAAATGCTATGTTGCAAGTTTGAATTTCTCGATTCATTGATGCTATATTGTATTTATATATCCTCTGTTAACGTTATGTTTGCATATTGCTTTCTGTTTTTTCAGCCCTCACGAGTTTTCAATCAAATCTTCACGGTATTTGATTTCATGACACTTCTAGTTGTGTCTGTTTTAATATAAGTGGTTGGTTGTCATGATGTCCTGCTACTTTCTAGTTCCCTTATTATCTGCTGGTAAAAGTGGCATTTTGGGTAAGGCACCTAATATGATTGATCATTAGGCGCTTGGAATCATCATACATTATTATGATCCATAACAATTGTATGTTTACTATTCGATTGTTATATATTAGCAAGTAAAATTGATGGAAATTGTTTTAGCAATACAAGGTTATTACCTCCAATATTATTGTAGTGGTTAGATAGGTACTAGATAATTTAACTTATATGTGAACCGGATGTCACATGAACAAGATATTTTAACTTACATGTGACTACTCTTTGGAAAGTCTGTTGCAAGATATGCGGAGGATTGAAATTCAAATGTGTATCATGCAATGTGCCAGCTCAAATTTTACTACTATATGTTGGTGCTTCATCCATTATTCTAGTTAAATGTCATCTACTGCTATTAGTGAGTAGTAGTGGCGAAACCCATTTATACTTAATCACTTATAACAGATGTAAAAGTTTGATTTCCTAGGCGCGTTATGTTATTTATTTTGTTTCCTATATAACATCATAACTTAATAATTTATCCAAAAATCAGATAGTGCAGTGTAGTCAATCCGATTTCTTGGACCTGCATATGTCTTATCTCAATCTAGCCATGTTAACTCCCTTCCCATGGATGTCTTTTGGAGTTCACAAGATAAGTGAGGTTAGTTAGTTTTCCAGTTTTTTAATTTCTAAATTTTATATCATAAGTTGTACCAGTAACCTTAACCCTTGACCTTATCCGGTATCTGCAATTTTAACTTTTGACCTTATCTGGTATTATAAGTTGATGGTATCTACTATTATTTTCTTATGGCTATTGTGATGGGTTGTAGGTAACTGATTTCAGGTTTCTGCAAACTTATTATTTTTCTAGCTAGAAAGATTTGATGTAATTCAACATATATACTTACACATCGCGCAAATGGAGGTTAGGTTTCTCTCTCATTGACTTTTTATTATGACTACAGATTAAGGTATGGTAGTGGCTTAATTTAGAACTACATGACATTCAAGTTGCTAAATTACATAACACTATACTATACATATCAACTTAGAGTGTCCCATATACTCATCTAAAAAATAGTTGCATAATGAGATTTCAATAGTTATTATGTATCTCTTTTCTTGATTCTAGTGCTAACAATTATTCAATGTTACGTTCTGTTGCTAGGAATGAAGATATGTGAAAGTGTGCTTGAATAATGAGCATATAGATGCGTGTACTTGTGGAGTGCTTTGATTAAATGGTTTCAAATCAAGTAATCCAAGATCCGTTACAGGTTTTTACCTCAAATCTTTTACTAATGTGATCGCATACCTAACATTAGTCCACTGTTCTTCTTAATTCCATTTTTATCCATTCTAAAACTTGAGAATTGAAGATGGGGTATTACTATCTCTATCCAACAATGATTGAGGATGTTGTTTACTAATCAACATGATTTTTTTTAAAATTAAGTAAATTCAAAGCCAAAGGCAGTATAGTTCTTTTATTTATGTATTTGATGCAAACCAACTGTATATTTAAATGCTTTATTTGTTCCACTATTATATTTATTCAATTTATAGAGGATTACTAAAAAGGAGTGTGGAGCTATAGTTTGATGTGTACTTTTAGATGTTTGTGGTCAGGTTGTCTCCCAACTCAATTATTCTAATATATTCTATTATGCTCTTTATTTGTATTAACCGTATTTTTTACCCATTAAATTCTGCTCATAAATTTAGAATATCTATTAAAGATTCATGCTTCTACTTTTTGTTAATGTATATGTATTTATGTAATGTATTTATGACTCCATATTCTTTATGTTGGTAGTTAGTTGTTGTTATTGGAGCTTCTACAAATACTCGAGAAGAACTAGTACCTCGGCAAGTGGGAAATGTCGTCAACTCAAGAATTAGAAAAGGCCTACTCTATAGAATATTGTTTCATAATGAATTCCTTTAGATATATAGTTACAATTTGTTTATGTATGTTTTGTCTGATATAAATGAAAATAATTTTCTATTATGGCTATTTATTATTTTCAGCCGTTTTAGCTAAAAACAAAATACTAAAAATAGCATAAATAGCAGCACAAATATTGGCTCCAAAATGAGCTGTTGCGACATGTATAACGACTTAAATGAAATTGTCGCAAAAAATTAGCGACTCAACTGGCGACTCGAATAGCGACTTCCTCAACAATAGCGTCATGATTATCGACATAAGCAAGGATGTCTCTAGAGGAGAGACACCTGTAGTGACGTATATAGTGACGACTATATAGAAGCATGTATATATATGTCGCTAAATTCTGAGACGTATTCAGTATGTCGCTATTGTCATCTCTATTATTAGCACAAGTGTCGCAGAATCTACGACTTTTCTATAGAGACTTCCCATATAACATCGCTATATTTGTCGCTGGCATAAAATATGTCGCCAATTGTGTCGCTGCTGACGTCTCTAAAAGCCAATTTTCTAGTAGTGTAATTAAATAGATCACAGTAAAGTGTTGATGCATATTAGGTGTCTGTCAGTTGGTCTATCGAGTTGTAATAAGTGTCGTTAGTTGTATAGTGAAATATATAGTTTTTGTTATATGCGACACTTAAGTTTAGGTTAGGCGTCACTTACCTTAGTGACGCATAGCGTCACTTAGGTAAGTGACGCATGAAGGCGGCCACATGCGACACTTCCACAAGTGACGCATGTCGGCTGACTTTTTGTATAAATACAAACCTACGGGTTTTCGGCTAGGGTTGACGAAACCCTAGCACCATTTGTCGACTAAGCAATATTGTAATCGTTCCCAATTCATATATACAAGCTGATTTCTTCGTTTACATTGTTAATCATATTTGTTTCGGTTTGTGTTTATTGGTAATATACGCAATTGATTGATTCCGCCTGTCAATTGTGGTCAATTTTCATCTAGATCCACGTCCAAGGGCACTATCAACTGGTATCAGAGCCTATAGGTGATAACATTGACGTTTAGAAGGTATTTTGGGTTGATTTCGGTTTTGCTTGATTCAAGAATCAAGAATACATACGGATTTTGAGGTGCAAAAGTGAATTACAGTCGATATTCTTCAACATTTACAGGTTTCGTCCATTAGGGTTCAAGGAATTTTCGTTTGGTTTACGAAAGTTCGATATTTTTAGGGTTTTGGGATTTTGCAGCCGTTTTGCGACACTCGATCCGTCACTTGGACGCGTCACTTACAGCGGCACTACCTAATCCCAAATTAGGGTTATACCGTCACTTGAACGCGTCACTTGAAGCGTCATTTGAGGTTTATACGACACTTAACTTAAGTGCCGTGCCCTTTAATCCACCGTCACTTACGTGCGTCCCTGTTGCACGTCACTTGACTCTTAAGCGTCACTTCTGTTAGTGACGCCTGTTTGATTTCTTGCGTCACTTCATTTAGTGACGCCTTTTGATTTACAGCGTCACTTTTACTAGTGACGCCTTCTGTTTTAGCACGTCACTCAAGTACGTCACTTGAGTGCGTCACTTGTCTGATTGAGCGACACTTACTTATAGTGTCATCAGTCACTTCATCCGTCACTCGATAGCGTCACTTACCTAGTGACGCTAGTCGTTGCGACACTTCAGTGCGTCACTTACTAAGTGACGCCTTTAGTACTAATATTTTTCCAAGCTTTCGTTTTTGAGTAAAATTTCAGGTATATCTTCAATGGCCGCAAACAAGGAAGATATTAGAGGTATTAGGGAGATGATAAAGCAAGGAAATGATATCGGTTCAAATAATAAACCTCCTCTATTCACTGCAGACATGGACTATGCTTATTGGAGAGATAGATTTGAACAGTTTGTGGATTTTCATTGTCCTGAACTGTGGGGTCCATTAAAACAAAGATATGAGGCTCCAGTGTCTGAAGGAAACTATCGCGGTGTTCCTCCACCAAAATCTTTCACTGCAATGACACCTCAAGAAAAGAAAGATTATCAACTGGAAAGGAAAGCACATTCAGCTATCTGTATGTGTTTGACAAAGGATGTCATGAGACTGTTTAAAACTCATGACATAACCTATGACTTATGGAAAGCGATAGAGATGAGATGTGGGGGAAATGAAAAATATAAGGAGGCTAAACTGGAATTGATTAAGAAACAGTATGATCTATTTGATTCCTTACCTAATGAGACGACGTCTGGATTGTTTACTCGGTACTCACAACTGGTGAGTGAATTAACTGAAGGAGGATATACTCTCACTGCACTTGAGATTAATAAAAAGTTGTTGGATGTTTTACCAAGTGCATGGGATGTGAAAGTACAATTCTTGAAGGAAAATCAAGAATTGGCTGGGATGACTTTGGATCAGCTTATAGGAGTTCTTCAAGCCCATGCTATGGAATTGAAGAAGAAGGAGTGCAAGTCGAATGGATTTGTACAAAATCCTTCACTTTATGGAAGCCAAGTAAACTCTGGTAAGAGTTATGGAGGAATGGCATTCATATCGGATACCAATTCTCCATCCTATTCAGCTGGGGCTACAAATGCTGCCAATGTTTCTGGGACAACCTGCACAAATCAAGGAACACAACAGCAGGTTTCAGCATCACCAGCTATTCAAGAGCAAGCTGTAATTTATACAGCTTTCCTCAGCTCTTACAAAGATTTGGTCACTCAACCAAATACTACTTTGGAAATGACCAAAGAAGATTATGCCCAGCTGGATGATGATGACTTGGAACAGATGGATTTAACCTGGAACATAGCAATGATTTCAAGGCGGGTTCAGAAGTTCTTGCAGAGGACGGGACGCAAGAGCTTGGAAGGTAATGGGAAGACTGGGTTTGGGTTCGATAAAAGCAAGGTTCGATGTTACAACTGTCAGAACCTTGGTCACTTCGCAAGGGAATGTGAGAAACCCAGGATGCCATCGTCGGGTCTTACCAAGCCGGATCCACCCAAGGCAAATGAGAAAGAAGAAGCTAAATCGTTGGCTGTAGATAACGCTTTGATTGTTTTTGAGCCAACTCCTTCTGATTGGAGTGCTCAAGCTGCACAGTTTCAATGCCTGATGGCTCACATTATACCTGAGGTACCAAATGAACCTAACGAGCCTTTTAATTGTGTTTCATGTATTAAGTTGACTGAATCCCTTGAGGTCTATCAGAAAGACAATTTAAATATGCGGGACAAGATTGTTAAACTTACTGAATCTAATACGTTTTTGCTAGATAATGAAAAACTTTATGAACAACACCTTGAAGCTCATAAATTAGATACCGAAACCTTTGAAGCAAAGGTCTTTAGCCAGCAAGATGCAATTAAAAGTTATCTTACTGAAATTGAATTGTTGACTAAAGAATTATCTGATTTGAAAAATGAGTTTGAAAATCATAAAAGCAAAATCTTAGGTTCAACATCCGCAACTCAAGTCTTTAATGAGATTGTTAGTAAGCAAGGGGCAAGCGGCAAAAAGAAGGAAGGTCTTGGATATAACCAAGTACCACCACCTTCTAATGTTGAATATTGTCCCCCGATTGCTAAACAAGGCCTTGAGGAGATTTCAGTTGATTATACCAAACTATATGGTATTAAGGCCAAAGAAGCCAAGCTAAACAAACTGACAACGGAGAAAACCAAGAGGCAAGAGTATCCATTGCCTCAGTTTGTTAAAGCTGAAAGTAAGTCTCAAGTTCATACTGATGAGATTGTTGAGATAGAGGATATTACTGATCAGGAATATCCTGAGTTTAAGAAGGTTGAGGCTAAACTTGAAAAACAAATTTTAAAAGTTGAACCGGTATCAAAGGTTCAAAATAAAAAGGAAAATAGAGTTTTAAATGTGAAACTTCAAACTCAAAAGTCACCGGCAAATGTTTTAAAACAAAAGGTGACAAATCAAAAGTTTCTTGTTGATAAAACTTCTGCCTCAACTTCTAAACCTAAACAAGCATTCTCTAACACGTGCACGAAATGTTCATGTTATAGAAATGCTTCACCACTTCCTGCAGTAAATCTTTCGCCTCAACAGTTTAGAGAGAATCGTTCTTGTTTCTACTGCAAGAAACAAGGACATTTGATCTGCGATTGTCCCAAACTTTCTCATCAGCGGTATAGGAGAGATATGCCTAGGACATCATTCTACAAAAATTCATTTTCAAAATCACCTTCTAGGCATCACTCAAACTCTCCTAAGCCTACCAAGAAAGTAAGTAATGTTGGGCAAAATTCTTTGTCAATTCCAAAGCCCGACATTACCACTAAGCCAAATTCCAAACCATCAAAGGTTTGGAAAAGAAAAGAGTCTACTGCGGACTCTATTGTCATCAATGATAACACATCAGATACTAAATCTGATTTGTTTAAAAATAAAGTTTTATCTGATGTGCTTATTGTTGATGACTATGGTCGACCTAAGTCTGTAAAGGCTTGGGTCACCGTTTCTCACTAATCTCCTCATTTTTTTTGTGTTGCAGCAGTCTGAACGTGTAAAAGATAGTGAATGATTTCTTGATAGCGGCTGCTCGCGACACATGACTGGTGATGTGTCTTTTCTTGTGGATATTAAACCATACGCAGGAGGACATGTGGCCTTTGCAGGAGATACAGGAGGAACGATTTCGGGGAGAGGAATGCTAACAAATGGAAGGGTTGTTTTGAAAATGTAAATTATGTGGCCGAACTTCAACATAATCTGCTAAGTGTTTCACAAGTTTGTGATAAGGACTACACCACATCCTTTACAAAGACTGAGTGTGTTATCTTGAAGCCGGGTATGTCATTCCTGAGGAATGGGTGTTAATGCGTGCACCTAGAAGAAATGACACCTATGTAATGAACATGCGAACCGTGGAGACAACCAGCGAGTACACTGTCTCCTTTCGAAGGCTTCAGAAAAGGAATCACTCCTTTGGCACAGACGAATGGGACACATTCATTTCCGAAAAATGAATTTTCTAGTTAATAACGATTTGGTTCGTGGAGTTCCGAAACAGTCCTTCGCCTTGAAGGATGACTGTGTTTCTTGCCACAAGGGCAAACTCCACAAAAAGTCCCATAAGTCTAAGGTTGTGAATTCCATTAATGCTCCGTTGGAATTACTACATATGGATCTTTTTGGTCCTGTTTCTACAAAGAGCATCGGTGGTCGCTCTTACTGTTTGGTAGTGACGGATGACTACTCACGATTTTCGTGGGTATACTTTCTCGCAACAAAGGATGAGACAGCGGGAATTTTGGTCTACTTGTTGGATAAGTTGGCAAATTTGTGCAACTTAAAGGTGAAAAGACTGCGAAGCGATAATGGAACCGAATTCAAGAACTCAACTCTTGAATTATTCTGTGCTTCTAGGGGTATTGATCATCAATTCAGTGCTCCGAGAACTCCTTAACAGAATGGGGTTGCAGAACGGAAGAATAGGACCATCATTGAAACTGCTCGCACTATGCTCGCAGATTCCAAGTTGCCTATCATCTTCTGGGCCGAGGCAGTCAATACTGCCTGTTATGTTTTGAATCGGGTGCTTTCGGTTAAGAAAAAGAACAAAACATGTTATGAGCTATTCAATAACCGCAAGCCAAATCTACAGTTTCTGGAGCCATTTGGATGTACTTGTTTGATAATGATTACCAAAGAACGTGTCTCTAAGTTTGGTGATAAAGCCGTTGAAGGGATTTTTCTTGGATATTCGGTCAACTCTCCAAATAAACGAGTATACAACAAATCAACAAACGAGATAGAGGAACACTTTGAGGTCAAATGCCTAAGGTATACGGAACCACCTCAAGGAACGGGTCCGGATTGGTTCTTCAATTATGGGAAAATTTTCAGTTCTTTCAATGTTCCGGAGGACGATGAAACAGAAGAGTTAATTACAATGCTTCATGGACTCGATGTTTTTCAACAAACATCCGATTCTCCTCCTCCTTCATCCAATCCAATTCCCGATACGACATCCACTCCCACACCTACTCCCACACAACAAACGCCTGCATCTACATTCACTACTTCTACTACATCTGTACCTACTCTTACACCACCAACTACTGCCATCCCTTCTTCTTCAAAAACTGTCAATGCTGAGGATCTTCCACATGATCCAGATATGCCTCTCTTAGAAGACATGGATTATTCTCGTTTCTTCACTAATGAAGAGAACGAAGATGCTTCTCCCACTGAAGGGGATTTGAACAACTTGGAATTAAATCTTGTGCCAGATGTTATTCCAGTTACTCGGATTCATAAAGATCACCCAGTTGAAAACATAATTGGTGATTCTCATTCTACTGTTCAAACGAGAACTCAGGCAAAGCAATCCGCTGAAGATAAGCATACTTCAGCTGATCAGGTTTTGGGATTTATGGCTACCATCAATTCTTGCCATCTTTCCCAAACCGAACCAAAGAAAGTCACGGAGGCCTTACAAGATCCATCATGGGTCGAGGCCATGCAAGATGAACTGCAACAATTTCACAAGCTGCAAGTTTGGACGCTAGTTCCATTACCCAAGGGTGCTGACCCAAAGGGCACAAGATGGGTATATCGAGTAAAGAAGGATGATCGAGGGGTTGTTACGAGGAACAAAGCTCGACTAGTTGTTCAAGGGTATACTCAAGTTGAAGGACTAGATTATGATGAGGTTTTTGCCCCTGTCGCCAGATTTGAGTCCGTTCGTATTTTTTTGGCCTTTGCATCATTTAAAGGGATTCGTGTCAAGCAACTTGACGTCAAAAGTGCATTCCTTTATGGTCAAATTGATACGGAAGTATATGTTCAACAGCCTCCGGGTTTTGAAGATTCGGTGCATCCAAATTATGTCTACAAACTCAATAAGGCATTGTATGGACTAAATTTAAGGTTTATCTTGGATGTGTCAGTAGATTTATCTGACGTATTGAAAACAGTTTTTATAAACATTGTCTTCATCATATGATATATTAGTAGGCATGGTATGCAAACCTCTTTGAGAAGTCTTAAGAAGCTTAATCATTAATTGTTTATTTCAAGTGGTATAACACCATTAGATGTATGACAAAAGTCTTAATTTCTTACTTATACTAGACATGCTTTCGTGAAAGATGTTTATTTGATATCATTTGGGGGTATATATTGATAGTTTCCTCTGTTATACGTAAGTATAGACCTGGCTTCTATTAATATATACTTTAAACTTAAGCAAACACAAGTCAAAGTACTTGTAAAGTCTTTCAAAATAAGATACCTTACAAGGTCGCCAAAATGGTTTGACCAAGTCTGGTTTTGCTTAAACCTGAATCAAGCTATGTCGCTCTGTTGTACGTAAGTACAGACCTGTCACCGCTGACTTGATTCTTAAAATTGATTTTCTTATATTCTATCTGTAAATGGGAACATGGTCTATGTTTTAAGTTAAGATGTATATCTATGGTGGAAACCACAGCGAAATGCACATACCAATAATAATAAAATATCTCCTAGAGGTGCGTATAACATGTTTAAGTGGATAAACATACTAATAATCGTTTTGAAATAATTTTTATAAAAAGTGTTTTTAGTATGTCAAGTAAATTTAAAGAGGACAAATATACTGATGATCGAAATAACACTTAATGTTCCTAATAAATGCATGTTATTCCAATATGATCCCTAACCAGACTTTATCAACTCCGTCACCAAAAAGAATGTGTTAATTTTGTAATTGTCAATTTACATTCTTGTATGCGTTTTATTTTATCTAAGTTAGTGTAATTTTAGTTATTATCCAAGTTACAGTTACATTTTCAAATTTGAGTACCGCAATCACAACGATGAAAAATCGATGAAATCGCAATTTTTTCACTAAAAGTGAACTGAGCGTCACTTTCATAAGTGACGCTATCAGTGACGCATTCGATATTGCGTCACTTACTTAAGTGACGCAGTAAGTGTCGGGGTAAGCTATGCCTTAAGTGTCGGGTTGAGTGACGCATACTAGGGTCGGTGTATAAATACTCCTTCCCACGACACTCAACCTCATCACTTTTCAAATACTTATACCGTCACTAGCACTGACACACCGACACTCATATTGTCTCTGCGTCACTTCCCTCTGTGCGAATTTCTTCGATCGTTTGTGCTTTCTGCTGCTTGTTTGTTCATTCCTGTGCTACATCTTTGTTCCCCTCATTCCTACGATCTATTTGGTACTAATCTTAACCTTTTTCTTTCTTTATTCATGCTGTAAATTTAAGTTAGGGTTACGGTTAGGATTTTACTTTGAAAATCGATCGATTAAATGCTTGTTTGATCATGTTTTTGTGTAATAAAGGGTGTGTACCATTCGTTTTTATGATGCGCATAACTTGGTAACTTTGATTTCGAAAAACCCCAAATTTGAAATCTGGGTATGAACAGTGACACGATGATCTTCATCGTTGCGTCACTTACCTCAAGTGACGCTATTTGGTAATTTTGAAAACCCATACCGTCACTTAATAAGTGACGCTTGATATTGCGTCACTTCTTAAGTGACTCGTGTAGTGACGCATAAACTTGTTTTAACTGTTAAGACCGTCACTACTCCTAGTGACACCTCTAAATGCGTCACTACCCCAAGTGACTGTCTAAGTGACGCTTATTCCTTTACGTCACTTTTACCGTCACTTCTTAAGTGACTCTTTTAGGATACCGTCACTATTCTAACTGACGCATGTTCTTCACCCGTCACTTCATAAGTGTCGTATAATTTTAATCGCTAAATACAAACGTCACTTACATCAGTGACGCTTGATAGCGTCACTTAACCTAAGTGACGCTATGCTTTAATTTCGATTTTACACACTGTATACTACGACACTTCCTTAGTGACGGTAGTGGCCATGCGTCACCTACCTTAAGTGACGCCTAAAGTCAAAATTCGTTTTTTAACCCTTCTGTGTTCGAGCTAACTTTATAACGATTTCGGTTATTTTTCTTTGAATTTTAGCTTACAGATGGCTGAGCTACAGAATTATTATCGCGGCACAAACACCCGACACAACATTACGGCTTTTCTAGAGTCTACGCATGCTAATTCAGCGCCGTTCAGGCCAATGATTGAGTTTCTACGCAGATCTAGGATCTATTATGCGATTACTGCAACGACTCCGGTTTACATGAACCAAATAGAGGAGTTCTATGATCATGCAGTGATAAGAGTTCAGGGCGATGTTACCAGGATTGTTTCGACTATGTTTGGGGAGGAAATCGAGATCACCGAGAACTCGATTAGACGGGTTTTACAGTTCACTGATAACTCTACGATGCCCACTATCTTCCCAACTACATTTATCTACGGAGGGCTTCAGAGGATGGGTTATCCGGCAAACCAGCTCTCTGATTTCAGGAAACAGTACCTCTGTCGGGTTTGGAGGTACCTTTGCCATATAGTGATCGTATGTTTATCTCCGAGAAAAAGGGGATATGACGCTGCCAGCCACCTCACATTATCTCTCATGTTGGCCCTAGTTTACAACAAACCGTACAATTTCAGCGGTTATATTTTCGGAAACATGGTGGAGAATATCCGCGCTAGTAAGGATAAATGGCTGCAGTATCCGAGGTTTGTGCAGCTGTTACTGAATGATCTCAACCTTGAGATTGCACCGGATCAGAGGTCTCTTCTGGTACCGACGCCCATGCTTTTGCGAGTCTTCAATGACTGCAAGCTTGCGCCAAAGGGCGAGCCAGTTTTGGCTGATCGTGAACTCTTCGGGCACATAGTGAACGAAAACTATGTTGTGTCGCGCGATCATGGATTTGAGGATGAGGTCGTTCCTCCGGTCAACGAGGACGACTTGGTTGATGCTGATATAGCTCAAGATTTAGACGATATTGATCGTGTTGACCGAGTTGAGGCTGACTCTGATGATGGTGGGCCCACACCACCCGATTCTGAGGGTGACGTGCCCCCACCAACCGCTCTTGATGGAATTCAACTTGCCGATCCTCGACGCTTTAAGCGTATATTGAGACGGATCTCTGCTGGCAGGGTCCATGTCCCGAGGAATCCGGGCAAACGTCCTGCTGGGTCTTCACCCTTTTATGCTGATCTACCTCTTCGTAGACGCCAGCGGACGACAGTGGTTATTGAGGAACCAACTTCCCAACGACAACAACCACCGCCACCGTCTGACATGCCGTCTCTTCAGATGGTTTTGGCTCAGATGGAGCTTTTGGCGAAGCGGTTTGATGATCAGAAGGCTATCATTGAAGCTCAAGCCTCTCAGATCAAGGAATTGGAAGCTCGAGCTGCTACGGTTGACACTCTACAGCTTCAAGTGACGAATCTGTCATCTAGGTTGTTAGAGCTGGAATCCGTTACAAATGTTTCGGGGGAGGTAGGTCCTAGTGAGTTAAAAACAAATGTAACTCCTTCCCCGGAACCAGAAAATGTACTTCCTTCTACTATTAATGAAAACATATCTTTGGATTATTTCGTTGAGGTTCAAGGTCAGGCAAGACCTATAGCGGTTGATTATTCTTATGTAGATCTCACATATCTGCAAAATTTGATGAATGATAATACAACGATACCTGAGGAAGAGGTGATGAATGATCCTGTGGCAGAGGATTATTTCTTTGAAGGAAATGATGAAGTTGAGGTTGAGGGGGAGCAACTTCAAAGTGATGAATGTTATGACGATGCTCCTATTATTGAATCGGATTCTTCAGAAGATGAATTAGGTCATGATTCTGAGACAGAGACAAATGAGCAATCAACTTCTACAGCTCAATCTTCAATGATAAAGCCTGACATAGTGCTCAAACCTATTGTTGAGGTACCCGTTACTTGTAAATTCTACAAAGTCAGAACTGATTACACGGGTTTGATAAAAAGCTGGAAGTTTGATGAGAACAATTCGATGTTTATGATTAAAAGGAGTGATAGCATTCAGTACTTCAACTTAAAGTTTTATAAAATAAGTACTTTGCCGAAATGTGAGCTTCAGAGATTATCTCAGATACCCTTGATTAACCGTGCTCGAGATTCACGCGCCGATTTCTTTCAAGTGGTTATTCGTCGGGAGATTAACAGCAAAAAGTGTAATCTGATTAAACCGACATTGGGTATGAGATATAAGTTTAAGAAGAAGTTGGATCCGGTTACACGACAACCAATCGTAAGGATGATCTATCCACCAGCAAAGTGCTTACAGAAGATACCTCTAGAGATCATTCCTTTGGATTTTTTGAATAGGTTGTTGTACTGGGAATATGATGATATTACTGGTGAAGCTGTAATTATTTTTATTCCAAAATCGGAACCAGCTACGGATTCGGAGTCTTTAGACGTAGAGTTGGAGGTTGAAGAGAAAACAGCATGGGATGTTGTTCAACCTAAAAAGAGGTCTACTTGGGGTCTGAAAAGAAATAGATTTTGTATATTTGACCCTTTGAGTTTGATTAATCTCTCTGAACAAGATATGAAAAGACTACATCAGAATAGGATTCAGTTCAAAGAGAGAGATAGAGCCGAAGCGATAAAATTTCAGAAAATTATTGATATCTGCGTAGCCAATGGAGTACATGCTGGTGGTGTATTTCCTGCTGGCTGGAAATAAAGACTCAACGATTTCAAAGAGTTTGAAGATTTTGAAGACCAAGCTGAAGACACGGGGGAGTTTGTTGATGCATATTAGGTGTCTGTCAGTTGGTCTATCGAGTTGTAATAAGTGTCGTTAGTTGTATAGTGAAATATATAGTTTTTGTTATATGCGACACTTAAGTTTAGGTTAGGCGTCACTTACCTTAGTGACGCATAGCGTCACTTAGGTAAGTGACGCATGAAGGCGGCCACATGCGACACTTCCACAAGTGACGCATGTCGGCTGACTTTTTGTATAAATACAAACCTACGGGTTTTCGGCTAGGGTTGACGAAACCCTAGCACCATTTGTCGACTAAGCAATATTGTAATCGTTCCCAATTCATATATACAAGCTGATTTCTTCGTTTACATTGTTAATCATATTTGTTTCGGTTTGTGTTTATTGGTAATATACGCAATTGATTGATTCCGCCTGTCAATTGTGGTCAATTGTCATCTAGATCCACGTCCAAGGGCACTATCATAAAGACATAACACCTTTAGTAGCATACCTAACTATTAGAATGAAGCCATTAAACACTTTTAAAAACTTATATTGTAGAAAGAAAACAAAAACACTTAAACACTCATCTTAATATTATATCTAATCTTGATTGTATTACAAATACTATACTTATGTTTTTCCACATCAAGTATCATTTGAAAATCATGAGTCCTTTAATTAGGAACTATAAATTAGCCATATATATTTTGTATGTCTTATTCTCAATCTATATTTTCTTCTTTCCATTGCCAAAAAAATATATAATAAATTTGATGTGACGAATGCGCTCATTCCTAAAAAATGCCATGCAAGCTTAAAAGACGATACATTGACCAATCAGGTCTACAAAATTTGAAGGATAATAATGTATATACATATTACGAAACATACAATCTAACAATTACTATATTAATTAATCTTCTACCGTCCGTATTTTTTTCTAGTGTATAGAGACCAGTATTCTAACCAAAATGATTTTTTCACGTATATGGGTTTTAGTTCTAAATATCATCATAGTTTAGCCATCTAAAATGAACAAATCAAAATTATAAATTTGTAATCACTAAATATTTGGAAATCATTTATCTATTTATTTTAAAAATTTTCTAAACACACCTCTTAGGCTACGGTTCACACATTTAAAATTGTTGTACAAAATACAGAGGGCTCAAATATAGCCCCTCTTATTTTTTCACTCTTATATGAAAGTTAAAAAGGAATAGAAAATACGAAAGGCATCAAAAATAAACCAATGAATTAAGCAATAAAGTTATACAAAAGGGGGGAAAAGAGATGAAAATATGACGATGACATAGAATAGGTGGTGGAAAGCGAAAATAAGAAATAAAATTATTGAAACTCAAATACAAAATAATGAAACCAACTAAGTAAACCAAATGAAATATAATTTGATACAAGTTTCAATTACTTATTACGTACATTATGTCAAAACGAAAACAATTTAACTAGTTATTATTTTCTTCTTTTCTCTTTTTCCACAACATATAATAACCAATTCCCCCCAAACATAAAAAAAGAACAATTCCATCACCAACTACAATCAAAATCAATTCCCATTTCTTCAGTCCATTCCCTTTCTTCCCACCCTTCAAAACCTTAACCAAAAAACTAACTGCTTCACTATAACTAACTTCCTTCATACCCATAATCTTCCCATACAAATTACACTCCCTAGTCACACTTGTAAACAATGCACCAACACAAGTACAATCCTCGATACATGAACTCGAACAAGTCTCCTTTGTCGTGTTAATAATCTTGTTTTGATCTCTCAAGACGCTCGTCACACTTTTTATCACCTTCATATCAACCGCGAAATTCCCACAAAAGTTATCTACCGACCCCTTAATTTCTAAAAATGAACATTTGTCATGAATTGTACATATTTCACTAGCTTTACAAAAATCCGGTTGATCACAATTATTCTTTATAGCTAGGAATGAGGCTTCGAATTTTGTTGCATTGGTTGTGTAGTAGTAAAAGCCTAGGTTCCCGGTCGTATTCTCAATAGCGAAAAACCTTAGAAGTTGGAGTCTTTTTGAGGGGATTTGAGCAATTTTGTGGCTATCATCGTTAAATACTTGTAATCCATTAGATGCCAAGTTGATAAATGAGATATTTTGGGAGTCTAAGGGGTTGAATTCCCAGTATGAGTACTTAAATTTGCCCCAATTCAAGTAAAGTGTGAGTTTTTCGCGAAGAATTTCAAATGAATAAAATGAATCTGAATTTCTAGGAAAGGAAGTTAGTTTTGTTCCAACATCTAGTCTTTGTCCCCAAAGCATGACATTTGTGGGGAAATGAAAGCTCTGCCATTTGATGATGTTGAAATCATCCACAAGAACAAGATTCCCAATATTTGATAATTGCAACCTCTAAAACATGCATAAAACAAATTGTACCTTGTAAGAACATTGTAGGCAATGATATGAATGACATATTGATATTGCATTTTGAGGCACAATGATACAAATTAGATAGAGATTTTTTTTTACCTTTATACCTTGCCCAAAAGTCGCGGTTCGCCATCCCATCTCATCGCCATGGCCCGTCAATAGCAAGTCTCCGTCCCAAGTGAGACGAATCACACATTTCTCTGAAGTAAAAAATGGAGATATATGAGAAGAGCTCCAAACCTTAAAGTCGCCAAGAAAAATGTCAAACGAACATACATACTTTTCTTCCATGGCTTCAACAGTAAGCCCGGCCCGAAAAGTAGGCACGGGTTGTGTGGTCTCGAGAACAAATGCTCGTGCGATGAACCCGGTGATGTAGAATCCGGGGACAACTAAGGTAGTTTGGGCACCAAGTTGAAGGTTATCTGTGGTGCAATGGCCATGAAAGTGAGTTGAGAAGTGAATGAGTAATGCAAGTGATAAAAGTGGGTTCATGAGAGAAAATACTGGGGGTGTAATTTTCACATAGTTAGTGTGTGTTTAGTGTGCTAAGGTGAGGATTGAACCAATAGGAGCAAATTTTAAAAAAAAAATCATGATTGTAAATTGTTATCCCACTCAAAAGTTCGCATCTTCTTTCATTTTCAAGCATATTTTGTAGTTGTTGAAAATTAATATTATGGCAAAAAGAACTTACAAATATTTTTTTGCCATAAAAATATTTTATAAGTGGAGATGATCGCACTCCATAAAAGATGGCATGATAGATGACTTATATATTTTCATTTATTAATGTTAGATATTATATATACCAATTTTATGGTAAGGGATCAAATTATTGTACGGTACAATCTATTTATCTTATATATTAAAAGAAAAATCTTGAGATACTAAGGACCATTAGATGAAGATCGATAATGAAAATTTAACTCTTAATTTATTTCATGACATCATTAATCCCATTTTTCTGTGACTAAAATACTAATTTACCTTTCTATATTTACATTATACACACTTCATTATTACAATATATATCTTCTGTTTTTCTTTAATTGTAGATAAAATCCTACAAATATTTTATGAAAATTTTAATTTAATAACTAAATTATTATTTATTCTATAATTCAAACTCTTTCTATAATCTTATTTATTTTATTTTTGTGGAAAAAAAACCCCAATAAGTTATATTCAATTCCAAAAAATTCATAACTTCATTATATCGTCCAGTGATTTAAATTTTTACACGATCTACTATTTTGAATCATTTTTATCAATTTCTAATTTACAATTCTTGGATCATGGATGCGGGTCGCATTCTGACGAATTTTAGTGTATTTGTACCCATATTAGCGCCTTTTCTGAATTCTTTAATCAATTTCTAATTTACAATGTTTGGATTATGGATGTCAACGGGTCGGTTTTCGATGAGTTTTAGTGTATTTGTATACATACCTAATTAGAATATTTGTACCGATACCCGACCCAATAACTGTTGGGTACCCAATTAATATTACCCATCAGTTTTTCATATTTATTCGCGAGTTTCGGTTATCCCATGTATTTAACTTTGGCAAAACAATTGTAGATAATCCTCCAAATATTTTATGAAAATTTCAATTTAATAACTAATTTATTATTTCTTCTATAATTCAAACTCTTCCTAAAATTTTATTTATTTAATTTTTTCTAAAAAACCCCAATAAATTATATTAAATTTTAAAAACTTTATAACTTCATTCCATCGCCCAGTGATTAAATTCTTACACGAACTACTATTTTGAATCGTTTTATTAATTTAAAATTTACAATTCTTGGACCATGTATGTCAACAGGTCGGGTTCCGATAGATTTTAGTGTATTTGTACTCATACCACCGCTTTTTTGAATTCTTTAATCAATTTATAATTTACAATGCTTGGATTATGGATACCAACGGGTCGGTTTCTGATGGATTTTAATGTATTTGTACACATACCCATTTAAATATTTGTACTGATACCCGGCTCAAAAACCGTTAGGTACCAATTAGTATTACTCCTCGTTTTTTCATATTTATTCGTGGATTTCAGTTATTCCATGTATGTAACTTTGGCAAAACAAAAAAATTAGTTTATGAAAATATGACGAAAATTTTGAAACACGAAAAAAACTTATTCCAAAATACCATAAACTATATTATGGCAAGACAAAAAATTTAGTTATTGAAATACGACGCAAATTTTGAAACACGAAAAAAAAACCGATACTAAAATACCATAAATTATAGTATATTCAAGTTTTGAAATCTTAAAGCTAACAATTTAACTTTTTAATTAATCAATTCAAAGTTTCGGTACGTTCAACATAACGAACAACTTCATGTTTTCATATCATATAAAATTAAAATATAATAATCATGAAAATTCAAATATAACATCATTTTCATTTAGAATTTAAACAATACAAACTGATATACCGTACACCAACATCAAAACACTTATTAAATTCATATAAGACATATCATAAAGTCAACCTGCAAATTTTACGGGTTTTAAACTAGTCTTTATTTATTTCATTGCCAGAGATGAAGTATTAAAACGTTATCCATTAAAATGGAATTTTTGTCGTTGCTAAAAGGTGTCACCCCACTCCGAAAAAAGTTTGGTTTGATGTTTGAGATCTCAATTCACTCAAATTGTCTTTTTAAGTAATGATTATGTTTTGTCATAATAACCCCAATGTTTGGCCACACTGTAATTTTACCATTATTATCTTAATTAATGAGTAAATTTTGATATTGTTTATTTATTTAATGTCAAGGTAAGATACGTATTACAATATCATAATACTATTTGTATGAATGTTATAATGGCAAATTCAATTACTTGAATGGTAGTCCAAACTAGTTATAAAAAAAAGAGTAAATTACACTTAGTCTGATTTTGTGACTCGTCAAAATCAAACATATTTAAAAGTCGAGGTCTAAGTCGCCTATTTTTTAGTTTTTTTACTCAATTCATAAGAGTCGAGTATTCATGACTCCCGATGATGTTTGCACGTAAGAGTAGCTTAGGGTTAATACTCAAACTTATATATTATTATTTATATTACAATAATGGATAATTAAACTTAAATTACATTTGATTGCGAATGTGAGTGGTTGAATGAAATTGGGAAGGACCCAATTTCCACTATTTAATTCTTTTTGTTTAATAAAGTTGCTGATGACCTTATGATGTTTGGGTGGCGTCAGAAAAGTAATAACTAACTATCATCTTTTAATAATATTTATTTTGGTCAAAGTGCGAGTAAATATTAGTCTGTTGTTGAAAACTGAAAAGGAAGGAAGGAAGGTATCAAGGAAAATGGTTGTTAACAGTAACTTAATTTTGGTCGGTTGATATATTGTGATGCAATGTAATTAAACACAGATGTTTAATGATATTTACCGTTGGGAAATCCGACAAAGATGAATGATATATACCGTTGGGAAATCCGGAAAAAAAAAGAAAGTAGAACGTAATTGATATATTTTCACTTTTTGTTGAATGATATTTACCGTTGGGAAATCCGACAAAGATGCACACACTCATCATCGTTGATAATTCTAAGTTGTGATAGGTTACGTTATTCTTAGTGTAAATTATTCTAATGTACACATTGTGTCAATTTGTCAAATATTAATCTTCTTAATACATAAGAGCATTCGTAAAAAAATCGTTTATCTATTACTACTTATAAAGCATGTCCAATGTTGAATCTTAGAATTCTTAAAAATAACTGAAGTTCTTATAATATCCCTATCACATTTATACCTATTAATTAATGTATATAATATATGACCAAATCATTTCTATTAATATGTTACTATAAACAAATAAGATTTTTTTCCAATTATATTTATCATATAGATAAAATAATACATAACACAAGCATCATAAAATAAATCTTCAAAATATTTTTATTTATTTTAATTTTAAAATCGTCAATCGCCACTCCATCCACCGATACCACTTTCACCGTCGCATTGCGCGGGTAGTTTGCTAGTTTATTTAAAAAATCGTTTATTTCTTGCGGTATTTGAATGAAGAAGTTGGAGATAGATTGAGTGTTGCAAGGTTTGAACGGAAAAGAAGGAGAAAGATAAATAACCTTGATAATAAAATTATTGGTATTAGATGGGGTATTTTTATTCTAAAATTTTGGGCTAAACCCAATTGTCCTATAGCAAATTTCTATACTTAAAATGCTAACTTTTTAAAATTTTTATCTAATCTAATGTAAGATGAAAGTTCAAAAAATAATGGTAAAAAAAGGAAGAACGAAGGAACCAATAGGATTTCTTCATTTTAAATACTCATTTTCACTCTTTTTTTTTCAAAGTTACATATCTCACAAACCGTATGTCTAGAAATTATAAAAATTACATATTCGGAATCAAGGTCTTTTTCTCTTCGATTCTAGATCCAACAAGATATACTTTCGACGAAATTCTTTTTTTCATTTTTTTTGGGTTTTAGAAACTTTTAATGTGAAATCACATGTGATTTAACACTAAAAAATAATCACACCCGTTTATATTTTCAATTAAACTTTAAATTCAAATCATTGGTGATGTAAAGAGATTAAGATATGAAAAACTAAGGTGTAATCATATGCGATTGAATATCAAACTATCAATCACATGTGTTTAAAGAGTAATAAAATACGGATTTTTAAATCATTGACTAAGAAATATACAATCAACTAAAAATCAAGCTGAAATCATACATGAATTATCATATATCAGTAAATTTCTCATCAAATATCAATTTTTAAATGAAAATCATATGTGATTATATGCAAAATCATATGTGATTATATAACAAATCATTTGTGATTAGGTGTATAAATAACAATCACATGTGATTTTTAATGAAAAATATTACAATTTTTAATGTTTTATTTATAACTATTAATGTGAGTGAATATTAAGTTATAATCACGTGTTAAGTAGCAAATACCATGAATAAATAATCGTGAACAAATTTTAATTTTTTATCATAAATCACATGTGATTATATTGTGAAATCCGGTAAAAAAAAGCGAAGATTTTTTTTTGTCGAAAGTATATCTTATGAAATCTTTAATCGAAGAGAAAAACGTGCTGGTTCCGAATATGTAATTTTTCTAATTTATGGACTTACGATTTAAGAGATAATTAATCAAGGGGGTAAAAATAGAAGTGAGTTTTATAGAGAAATGGAAGAATCCTATGTTGAAATAATGTCCAATATTATAACTAATTGATAAGTACATCATTAAAAGTGGAGTCCTTTTTGAGTCACCCTCAATGAACAGTAAGAGAAATATATAGAAAAATAATATTAATTGGAATTAATATTATATTTAGTTTATTAATTGGAAATTAATTAGAAACTAAAAGAATTTATGATCCAACCGCCGGATGAAAGTTTCATCCGGTGGATGGATTTGAAAAAAAGGGTCAGGTGGCGGAACGGCCGAAAGGGTTTTTATGGAAACATCATCCATCCGCCGGATGGAAGATCCATCCGCCGGATGGATGTCTGTCCCACATCGGCTGGATAACAAAACCCTAAGCCTCCCTCTCCCCTATAAATAGGGACCTACCCCTTTGCTTTCTAGTTACACCTTTGAATTGAATAGTTTTCAATTCTTCTTCTCTCTTTCTTATCCATGCTCCTTGTAAGAGTTTTGCGATCTAGAATCGTGACCTTAGAAGACTTTGGAATTCTCTTAGTTCTTTTGGGTGTGAGCCATCAGAGGTGTTCTAGTTTGGGCACTCGCCTCCAAGCAAGAAGGTTATGCTTGTTCGTCTACGCGTGAGAATTTATTTTCTCAAAGGTTAGTATTGTTCCTCTTTATCTTAAGTTATTTTATTGATTTTATTTATTCAAGTTAAACTCCCTTAGGGTTTAGTTTCCTAATTGCCTTAGATTAATTTTTGTTGTTATTCCGCTGCGCATATTAATCTAGTTAGGGAATAACAGTGGTATCAGAGCCTTAGCTTGATAAATATTAGCATTTAATTATCTGCAATAGTATGTAGGTAAAGATAAACTGGAAAAGGAATTGTCTAAATTGGTAAAATAAATTTACACTTTAGACCATATATTTTAAAATGTTTAAAATATACCCCTATATTTTAAAATGTTTTAAAATAGAACCGTAGACTTTAAGAGTTTAAAGAGAGACACTCCATATATTATGAGCTATAAGTATATGTTGAGTCACTGATCGTCAAACTCAAGATGGTCGCTGATCTCAATGATTAAGGGGGAGACTTAGATAATGTCTACAAACAAGACCGTTGAAGTCATTAGTCGCCGACAATCGAAGTCACTGATGGTGTCTTATTCTCTCAAGTCTCTGACCCACTTATTGATGATCTCTCTATGAAGAAATGTTTCAAGTCAAGCTCCTGTTGCTGAAGTTTATGTTCGCTGATCTTCTCTCACTCTGAGTTACTGAAAGGGAATGATGCTCAACTTTGTGTGTCGCTGATCAACGTCAGCGAGAGCATTACTCTCTGTACATGAAGTATGATTCAAGTTGAAGATAGTGTTGCTGAAGGTTTTCTTGTCGCTGATTGTATCTTAGACCAGTAGAAGAAGAATTTATAAAGATCAAAGACTCAACTATGTGTGTCGCTGATACTCATCTATCAGCGAGAGTCTCCAAGTCTTCTTGAGTTCTCTCATCTGCTGAATAAAAGAAGTCGCTAAAGATTAGCTGTTCAAGTCATTCTTTAGAGCATGTTAGCTCGCATCGAGAATGAGGATAATTGATACATCTATCAGTGACTGCAGCATTAAATGCCGCATTAAATAAGAAGTCAACATTCGGCGTTACTACGGCGCAGCACGTGTTCCTCGTAACTTGAAAAGAGTAACGTGGAAGCTTTTGATTGGTCTATGGTACAAGGTGATATTTCCCAAGACAGAATGTCGTGCCATGATATATCACATCTCAACTACCTCTCCAATCAAGCAGCGACACGTGTCTATCAGATCCGGAAATCAAGGATTTCAGTGTCTATAAATTGCGTAGTATGTTGTACTTCATTTTGTGTCGATTACTTGTATTGTCACTTGTTTGTCAGTGACTAGTTTGTCTAAGATACAAGTAAACACCAGCGAATAAACTAGTAGCGTGTTTGTCCACTACTAGCTTATCTCAGCGAGTGAGCAGTTAGCGTGTTTGTCCACTACTGCTCATCTCTTTGTAATAGCTGTATTGTTTGATTTAGATTAGCTTTGGCTAATCTATTCCTCAAATCAACAAGAGATAAATTTTATCAATAAAAGAATTTATCTTTCAGCTACATTTGTATCAGCATCTGAACTGTTTATCTTATATACATACTTGTGTTCATATTGTTGTTACCTTAATACGGTTAAAAACTTGTTAAACAAAGATAACTCATTATAAAAGAAAAGAAAATTTTTTAATTGTATTCAACCCCCCCCCCCCCCCTTCTACAATTAACTCACTGTTAACGATTCACAATCACTAACATAATAGTGATTAGGGACTCACAATTGGTATCAGAGCGGAGTTGGTTTAAAATATAATTTAACCAGATCTGCAATGGAATCCGTTAAATACAGTTGTGTTGATTCTGAGTACCAGAAAGGAAATGGCTCCACTACAAAACCCCCAGCTTTTGACCCATCAAGAATTGAAACCTGGATGTCCAGGATGATGATGTTCTTAGACCTTGTCGATGATCGTCTTTGTTCTATAATAACTGACGGTCCTCACACTCCTACTGTCATTATTCCTGCTGTTGCAGCTACTGCAACCACTCCTGCACTACCAGAAATGGTTATGCCAAAAAGGGAGGAACAATGGACAGATGAGGACAGGCGCATGGTTAGGCTGGATAAACAAGATAAAATATACATAGGAATGTCACTTCCTGATGAAATGTTTGAGTCCATTAGATTGTGCAGTACAGCGAAACACATGTGGGACACTCTAAGAATATTTATATTGGAACCCCTGACATCATTCGCTGTAGATAAGTAAATCTGACTCGTCAGTATGAACTGTTTGCCATGGAACCCAATGAGTCACTGGCCTCCACCTATACTAGATACCAAGCTTTAATAAATAAAATGGAAAAGGCTAACATAGGTAAAGATCAAAGATTTGTTGTTGAAAAATTTCTAGAACTGTTGCCTAGGAAAGTTTGGGGGACCATTGCAACATGTACTCGACAACGTAATGATTATACTTCTCTCAATCTAACTCAAGTTTATGGTATATTGTTGAACTGGAAACAATCTGAAAAACAGGCTGATCAAAGTGAGCACATTCGTGCTGCACTAGGCAGTCAAAAGATTTCTAATGCCCTTGTAGCTGAGCTAGAAGAGATTGATCAAAGGCAGAAAGTTAAAATCACCCAGTTGAGTTCAAAGTCACTGATTGCAGATGAGGAAGGTTGTGCTGCTGACAGTCAGTCTGAAGTCAGCTATGAAGAAGGACTAGAGAAGCTGGAAAGAGATATGGCCATGATGGTTGCAAATTTCAGAAAGAACACAAGGTTCAACAAATTTGCTGGTGCACCATCTAGTGACTTCTCAAAGTCAAAAGGTGACTGCTACAAATGTGGCAAACCTGGTCACTTTGCAGCTGACTGTAGATCCAAAGCTGTCAATCCTCTCCCTGAACAAAAGCCCAGCTTCAGAAATGACAAATACAACAAGTACAAGTCAAAATACAAGAAGCTGAAAGCTATGTCCAAATTTGGCAAGAAGAAGGGAAAAGGGTTTGTCGCTGAAGAAGGATCCTTCAGCGACTCCGACTCAACCTCATCATCTGATGAAGAAGAAGCTATGATTTGCTTAGATAGAGATTACTGCCTGATGGCTGATGATGCTGACTTCCATGATAACATCAAAGAAGTAGCTAAGAAATGTTCAGCATCCGGCTGGGATCCAGAAACTCTCTACAAGGTACATTGTTTTAAATCAACTTCAGTGACTGAAAAGGAGAATATCTTTGAGACTTTGATTGTTGATCTATCAAATGCTCATGATATTCAGAAAAGCAAGAATGCATGATCAATGACTTAACATCTAAACTTAAACTTCGAGAAGAAAATTTGTTGAAAATGAAAGATCTAAAACTTGAACTTGATGCACAAATACATGCAAATCAAATGTGCATTCAAGAGAAAATAAGTTTTGAAACCAAATTTTCTCAACTCAATGAAGTTATAAAGTCATGGTGCAAATCTGCATTAAATGTAAATCAGTGTGTCAATAATCAAATTCCAAAACAAGTAAAAGCTATTTTGGGAGGTGATTATGACACTGCTGCTTCTCTGGCTGATGCCACAAGTATTGATCAAATATTCAAGCCTGATCAATCCTTTTCAAACTTTGTTTTTGAGCCAATGTCAGTCCTCAGCGAGCCTAAACCAAATCACTTTGTTAAAAGCTCGCTGGTCACTGACAACTGTGATATAACTGCAAGTATTGATGAACTGAAAGACTTGAGCATAAATGAGTCAACAATTAATCCAGTTCCCATCAGTACTACTGATCAAAAGTTATTCAGCAACCTCAGTTCTGACACTCCAGTGACTGATGATCTTGTCATCAGTGACTTGGAGTCAAAGAAACAAACTGATACATTAAGTCTGAACTCTTTCAAATCTCAATCAAATAAGCATGTTGAGCAAAAGAAATCTAAAGCCACAAATAAAAAATGGTATAAGTGTGGAAATAGACAACATGTGTCAACAGATTGTTCATCAGCACAAGTTTGTGTCCAACCAACCACCAGCAGTGAGTCAAATGTTTTGCTGGTCAGTGGAAGCCAAATTAAGGGCTTATCCACCATGAACCCATCTCAGGATGGGTTCATAAATTGAACTAACAGTTTACTTCTGATGTAGGGCATTCTTAGAGAAACAATCTGGTATCTGGACAGTGGGTGCTCCAGACATATGACCGGATGTAAGTCCCTGCTCAGCGACTACCAGGATGAAAGAGGTCCTGATGTAGTATTTGGTGATAACAACATTGGTAAGACCAGAGGGTATGGGATCTTGACCAATGGAAATGTGATGTTTAAGAGGGTGGCATATGTTGAAGGACTGAAGCATAATTTATTAAGCATCAGTCAGTTCTGCGATGCCAAGAATAAAGTGCTGTTTGATCATGAAGCTGGAGTTGTTTACAACAAAAATGGAAGTGCTGTCCTGTGTGCTCAAAGGAAAGGAAATACATATGTAGTCAATATGGACTCAGCACAATCAGGAACATGTTTCTATTCCAGAACCGTTTCAGAAGAAAAATGATTATGGCATAAGCGACTTTCTCACCTGAATTTCAAAGCCATCAGCAAGCTCAGCAAGTATTGCTTGGTAAATGGTCTTCCAAAGCTCACTTTTGACAAAGACAAGCTTTGTTCAGCGTGTGAAAAGGGAAAGCATCACAGCTCTTCTTTCAAAAGCAAGCAAACATCTTCAGTGATAGAATGCTTTCAACTGATGCATATGGATCTATTTGGTCCAGTGAGTTCTCCTAGTCTTGGTGGTAAAAGGTATTGCTTGGTTATTGTGGATGAATATTCCAGATATACTTGGGTATTCTTCCTCAAAGCCAAAAGTGATGCAACACAGGAAATTATATCCTTTATCAAAAGATGGAAAACTTAAATGATTGCTCGGTTAAGCTTTTAAGAAGTGATAATGGCACTGAATTCAGAAATGTTGACCTTGAAAGTTTCTGTGATTCAAAAGGTATTTCTCAAAACTTCTCTGCACCTAGAACACCTCAACAAAATGGTGTTGCAGAGAGGAGAAATAGAACCTTAATTGAATCAGCAAGGTCAATGCTCATAGATGCTGGTCTTAAGACCCACTTCTGGGCTGAAGCAGTTAACACTGCCTGCTACACTCAGAATAGGTCTCTGATTGTCAAGAGACATGATAAGACAGCCTATGAGGAATTAAGAGGGAGAAAACCTGACATAAGTTTTCTTCATGTTTTTGGCAGTACCTGCTATGTCTTAAACAAAAGAGATCACTTAGGGAAGTTTGATCCCAAAGCTGATGAAGGTATATTTGTTGGTTACTCAATCATTTCAAAAGCTTTCAGAGTTTACAATAAAAGAAGAGAATGTATTGAAGAATCAATGGATGTTACCTTTGATGAATCTTATGATGAATCACTCACTGATCCAAAAGATTATGAAAACCTTATTTTTAATTCAATCAGTGATGCCAAGCATGAGATTCATCCTTCAGATTCTGAAAGAGAAGATGATGTCTCTGAAGATACTTCTGGCTCTACTTTAGCTAAGAATAATTCAGGAACTTCATCTTTGCCTGCTGATATCCCATCATCATCATCTCATCTTTTGCATCAAAATAATAATACTCATTTTCAAAATCAAAGCTTAAACATTGCTTCTAATGCTGATATGTCTGGTGGATCACCTATGAATAATCAAGTCACTGCTGAACCTCAGCGAGTGACTAAGTGGACTAGACATATTGATAATCAATTGATTATTGGTGATCCTCAGTCCAAGGTCCAGACCAGATCAGCATCTGCTAACTTTTGTTTGTTTGTAAGTTTTGTGTCACTGATTGAGCCCAAGAAAATTGATGAGGCACTCACTGATCATCACTGGATAGCTGCCATGCAAGAAGAGCTATCTCAGTTTGAAAGGAATAAAGTGTGGAAGTTAGTACCTCAAGTAGCCGTGAAATCTGTAATTGGAACAAGATGGGTGTTCAGAAACAAGATGGATGCTGATGGTGTTGTTATAAGAAATAAGGCTAGACTGGTTGCACAAGGTTACTGTCAGCAAGAAGGAATAGATTACGATGAAACCTTTGCACCAGTTGCTAGGCTTGAGGCAATCAGGTTGTTTTTAGCATATGCAGCTCACAAGAAGTTCAAGGTATATCAAATGGATGTGAAAAATGCCTTCTTGAATGGCAAGCTGCAGGAAGAAGTGTATGTGAAGCAACCACCTGGATTCACTGATCCCAAGCATCCAGGTTATGTATATAAACTGGATTAAGCTTTATATGGACTAAAACAAGCTCCCAGAGCTTGGTATGACACTCTTTCTACCTTTTTAACTAACTGTGGGTATGTCAGAGGTAAGATTGACAGCACACTTTTTATTAAAAAGGATAAGAGAGATGTTATATTAGTCCAAATTTATGTTGATGATATTATCTTTGGGTCTACTAACAATGACACGTGCAAGGAATTCAGTAACCTCATGACTAAAAGTTATGAGATGAGCATGATGGGTGAACTAACATTTTTCCTTGGTCTGCAAATAAAGCAAACCAAAACTGGTATTTTTATAAATCAAGGAAAATATGTTAAAGATTTATTAAAGAAATTTGAATTCACCAACTGCTCATCCCTTGCTACACCAATGTCATCTGCAGTCAAATTACATGCTGATCCTGATGGTAAATCTGTAAACATCACTGCTTACAGAGGAATGATCGGGTCACTGCTGTATTTAACTGCTAGTAGACCAGACATTATGTTTTCCACCTGTCTATGTGCTAGATATCAAGCTGATCCAAAGGAATCCCACTTGCTCGCTGTCAAAAGAATATTCAGATATTTGAAGAGTACACCAAATCTTGGTCTCTGGTACCCATATGGTTCAGATTTCTCACTAAAGGGATATTCAGATTCTGATCATGCTGGATGCAAGATGGACAGAAAGAGCACCTCTGGTAGCTGTCAGTTTCTTGAAGAAAAGCTTGTAAGCTGGTCAAGCAAGAAACAAAATTCTGTCTCAACTTCCACTGCTGAGGCTGAATATGTCGCTGCTGGAGCCTGCACTGCTCAAATTCTGTGGATGAGGAATCAGCTCGCTGACTATGGCTTTGACTTTGGCAATGTTCCAATTTATTGTGACAGTCAAAGTGCCATTGCCATAGCCAACAATCCTGTGATGCACTCAAGGACAAAACACATTGATGTCAGATATCACTTCATCAGGGACCACGTCATGAAAGGTGACATTGAATTACATTTCATTCCAACTGATTACCAGCTCGCTGATATTTTTACAAAACCTTTAGATGAGAAAAGATTCACCTTTCTCATCAGCGAGTTGGGCATGCTGAACCTGAATGATTAAAACCTGATTGTTTAATAAAAAGGCAGTTACTGAATAAATAATTTATTTCTTTTAACTCGCTGATCTATTATTCTCACTGATGTAATCAGCTAGACAATAAGTTAGCATAGTTATGATAAATAAACTATATACTTGGTAACTGCACATGAAAATTCCTTATATCATATAAATAAACTATATATTATGCTTCACATAATTGACTAGCTGATTGGATTAGTATTCTAAGTTTAATTTGATCAGCGACATCAAATGTGAAACATAATATTTATTTTATTTTAAGATATAACTTATTTTCATCTCGCTGAGACATGATGTATTAGCGAAAGTTCTGTTATTATTTAATACTGCATTTATTTCGACATATATTCCTTACAATTAATACATTTTGTATTTAATTTGTAACGATTTATATTCTTCATAAATACTTTATTAAAATATATTATGGGAACTCGAAAAGGTACACTTTTTCTGACACCTCGTATACCTTTTCCGGCGCACCTCTCCCATCACCATTTAATGTTACCACCCCTCACCATCATCACCCTACTCCACTACCACCAACCACTTTTATTTTATTATTTCTTTTTACCTTTTTGACCACGTATATACTTGTTATAACCACACATTTTTACATCAGCAACCGTATATAAGCAGCGAAACCCCTACCTTTTCATTCTTTACGCTTTCTAACTTTTTAAACTTCATCTTCCTCAATTTTTCTCTGCAAATTTCTAACTTTCTCAAATTTATACTTTCTTTTCAAAAATGGCAAGGACAAAATTTTTCAATAACGCCTACACTCCTACCCCAGAGATTAAAGCTCTTCGAGCCTCTGCGGTCAGCGAGACCCTTGTCGTTACAGTTCCCAAATCTAACTATTTGGGAAATGTAACCTGTACAAAACCTGAGTATGCGGAGGTAATTAACTTTCTGAAAAATCATTTTATCCTCCCTGCTCTTACCTTGTCTCCTAGGGAAATGAACCCAGAATGGCTCAGTGAGTTCTGGTATACCTGCACTCACTCAGTCGTCTTTGGTGTTTCCCAACTCCAGGGTTTTATAGACAATGGTACCCAACCTATCATAATAACTGCCAACACCATTCGCTCTATTTTACAACTGCCGACCTCTGAGTCATACGAGTAGCTGCCAGAGAGCGACGTGGCCAAACAAGGCCTCGTCGAGCTCACTGAGATTGAGTGTAAGTACTCAGTCGATGGCAGTGGCAATCGTAAGTACTCTACGGTCCATAAAACCAAAATGGATGGTGTTTAGAATGCCCTTTTTACTAATTTTATTCAATCTTTGGGCACAAAATCAGGGAGCTATGATCAATTCAGCTCCCTGGAGGCACAGATCAGTTGGTCACTGGTCAACTCTCTACGAGTTGACTATGCAAGTGTGATCTTCAATGAACTGATCACCAAAGTCGCTGAGCCTGCCAGGGCAAAATATGTACCTTACCCTAGGTATCTCTCAGTGATCTTTAGGGATCAGTTTGCTGCCTATGATAGGGTATCATTTCAGGGATTTGAGCCCACTCTGGTAGGATCTCAAATTTTCTCAAAACCATCGACTGTGGTTTTACCTGCTTTTATGAAGCATCCGGGGATCCTTGCACCCCAGCCTGTAACTGCTGTACATATGTCAGTTGCTGCCCCCCCATCGACCACGTCACTGACCACACCCCCAGTGACTACTGTTGGTCAACCACCAATCAAGAAACCACCAACTGCTCCCAAGAAAAGATCCAAATTAGGGTCCCTGACATTAAAGGATCAGGGACATAGCAAAAAGAAGACATCTACGGATGCCAGTGGTGAATCAGTGACTGTACGTTCAGTTACTGAGGGCACCACTACTGAACCCTTAACTTTAACTGCTTCACTGGACTCCCGAAAGTCCAGTGATTCTACAAAGGGAAAACTACAGACAGCTGCAGTGGATCAAACCACTGTTAGTAGTGATTCGGGTGCACCCCACACCCTCAGCTTGAGTCAACCCAGCCACTTGTCATCCTCACAAAAGGGTGACATTTCACTAAAAGGGCAAGTGGCATCAGTGAGTGATAACACACTCATAGCTGATGTCACACCACTGGCTACAGACCCGGGCCATCTCTCATCTATCACTGCACCGACTGTCAATGTCTCACCACTGACCCATGGTGAGATACAGGTCGCTACTTCTATTTCCAATGAACCACCAGCTAAATCACAAGCTGATGATGAGGAAATCATGCCTATGGACACTTCTGAGGACACCCAACCCATTCCTCCACCTACCTCCAACTCACCCATCAGAGAGCTCACCCCCACATCTTTCTCCAGTGACAACATCCAAGTTGCTGCTGATCAGACCACACCCCCTGATCATATAGCCCAATCTACTCCTACCCCTATTATTGTTACCCAAACTACTCCCCCAAACACCTCCACTCACTCCACATCAGATCAGCTACTGATGGAGTACATTGCCCAATCCCAAACCCAAATTAAGATGCTCACTGAAGACCATGAGGCACTTATTGGCAATGTCTCTGTCCTCCAGAAAGCTGTTGCTGCTCTCACTGATGTATATAACTCCATTGAACCATGGAGTACATCTGTTAGTGAGAGGGTTCAAACAGTAGCTGATGCTAGTGCTGCAATAAACCATGCAGTCACTAAGCTAGCCTCCACCTCCAACACCAACTTCACCAATCATGCTGCTGCTATTGCCCAGCTCACCACCAACCAAAATGACCTAGCCATCTCTGTATCCAACTACCTTTTTAACACTGACAAAGTTATTAAGGTGCTTCCACAGGTTGTTTCACAGCTCACACAGCCTAGGGCTGAGGTCGCTGCCCTGCGTGAGGAAAACACAGACTTCACTGGTCAGATACTTAGGGCAGTTGATCAGTTTGAGCGAACCAGTCAGGGGGAGAGTGAAGAAGAGGACTTGGTCTCTGATCCAGAGATGCCCCGTAATATGACTGATCCGCTGTCAAACAAGGCTCACAGGGACATTGTGCTCACTACCTATGCACTTCGTCCTATCGCTGAGCAACCTGAATTGGAGGCCCTTGCAGTTGCTGAACTGCATTGGGTGGATATGGAGATAGCCACTGACATGGTGGATGTCGCTGAAAGCTTTCCTGAGTTCAGTGCTGAAGAGCTCAGGAACTATAATGGGCTGATACAGCAATGGGCAGTGGATGATACTGCCAGGATTGAGGGTACCTCAGTGAGCTACGAATTGGCTCGCTGGGAGTGGATGAATAGGGATGCAGTAGCTGATGCATCTGATGATGAGGAGGATGATACCATCATGCATGATGCTGATAATAATGATGATGATAACAATGATGATGGCCAGGGAGGTGGTCATGGAAATGGTCAGGGTTCAGAAGATGAAGATGATGTAAATATGGAGGATCAGCAACCCATATCATCTGTCATGAAGAGAAAAAGGACCAGTGACATCTTTCCTGCATCTACTCCTCCATCAAAGAAACAACAGGTCAGTGATCCTCAATTACATATTGTCATATCTGAGGTAGCTGCACCTTCATCTCCACCAGCAACCCTAAACCTACCCTTACCTACAGCAACTACAACCACAACAACCCAAACAGTCCAAATAACCACACCTACCCCAGCAACTATAACACCAATCTCCACAGCAACTCCTTCCAACACTACCACATCAGATACCTCCCCCACAGCATGCCTTTCCTCTGACTCAGCCTCAGATACCCCTTGTCCTGATGAAACAAAAGATCAGAGAGTTGCCAGAAAGATAAAGGCAAGACAGGACAGGGAGCAAGAGATGATATTACAAATAACCTTTCAGGCTGAGTTGAGAGAAGAACAAGAAAGGAAAAGGTTGCTGAAAGAGCAATCAGATGCTGACAGAGCATACCTACTGGAATTGAGCTCCAAAGATGCCAATGAAAGGGCCAGACTTCTTAAACAAAAGAAAGATCAAGAAGAGTCTGATGCTGCAATTGCCAGGGTACTTGCTGAGATAGAAGAGAGTGAGCTAGAACAACAAAAACTGAAAAGGTCAGCTAGCAAGAGCTCTAAAAAGAAAGGGGGAGCTGTCAAAACAGCAGTGGATAGGAAGTGAGATGAAATTGATAGAAAGAGATTTGCTGCCAGAATGACAGGGAGATCAAACCCTGCACCTATTACCAAGGTAAAATTGAAGAAGTCTAAGAATCAATCTCAACCTCAGCTGCTTATTCAAAGAGGTTCAAAGACTCAAGCCATGCTACTTGATCAAGTATGCAAGCTGCACAGAGAAGAATGGAATGAGATCAGGCTTGCTATCAGCCACTCTACAAGTGCAGCTAAAGCTGATGTCCTGAAAGAGATTGATAGACTATATCAGAAAATGGTGTCGCTGCAACTCCTCAGACCAGAAGATACTGTCATACATGGTGAGGAAATTGTTCAGCCACCTAGTCCAAGGTATAGATCAGGTACCAGCAGCATCTATCGAATTCCCAACACTTCAAGGCTTAATCTATCTATCCCTGCTGGTGTGCCAAAGCTTGAAGGTCATGAGGTCACTGAAAGAGAGAAGGGTCTGGTATACAGGGACCTAAATGGTGCCCTTAGGTTTCAGAGAGAAGCTGAACTTGAGAAGGTTGATCAAGAACAACTCATACACCTAATCAGGTCAGCTAGCATGCTTCCAACAAATTCAAAGATCAGAAAAGCTATTCTCGATGAAGCCTTGGCCAGAAAGTTCAGATACCTGCCCTCCAAAGACAAATATGAACTTGAAGCTGAGCTTGGTATAGTGAAAGAAGAGGAGATGTGGAGAGATAAATAATTTAGACATTTTGTAATAGATAGCTTCTGTAAATATTTGTTCTATGATATATATGAGGTTTGAATCAAGAAAATCTACAAGTGCAAGTCACTAGGCAACCTACCAACTGTCAGAGACTCAAATCTTTTCAACTACAAAAATTTACAAGGACAAGTCTCTGAACATTCAACTTATCAACAAAGTAAAGGGGAGATTATTAAGTCTAAAACTTCCTGCAACTAGTTTGTCTAAGGGAGCTCTAACTTAAACCATTTAGGGGGAGATTGTTGAGTCACTGATCGTCAAACTCAAGATGGTCGCTGATCTCAATGATTAAGGGGGAGACTTAGATAATGTCTACAAACAAGACTGTTGAAGTCATTAGTCGCTGACAATCGAAGTCACTGATGGTGTCTTATTCTCTCAAGTCTCTGACCCACTTATTGATGATCTCTCTATGAAGAAATGTTTCAAGTCAAGCTCCTGTTGCTGAAGTTTATGTTCGCTGATCTTCTCTCACTCTGAGTTACTGAAAGGGAATGATGCTCAACTTTGTGTGTCGCTGATCAACGTCAGCGAGAGCATTACTCTCTGTACATGAAGTATGATTCAAGTTGAAGATAGTGTTGCTGAAGGTTTTCTTGTCGCTGATTGTATCTTAGACCAGTAGAAGAAGAATTTATAAAGATCAAAGACTCAACTATGTGTGTCGCTGATACTCATCTATCAGCGAGAGTCTCCAAGTCTTCTTGAGTTCTCTCATCTGCTGAATAAAAGAAGTCGCTAAAGATTAGCTATTCAAGTCATTCTTTAGAGCATGTTAGCTCGCATCGAGAATGAGGAGAATTGATACATCTATCAGTGACTGCAGCATTAAATGCCGCATTAAATAAGAAGTCAACATTCGGCGTTACTACGGCGCAGCACGTGTTCCTCGTAACTTGAAAAGAGTAACGTGGAAGCTTTTGATTGGTCTATGGTACAAGGTGATATTTCCCAAGACAGGATGTCGTGCCATGATATATCACATCTCAACTACCTCTCCAATCAAGCAGCGACATGTGTCTATCAGATCCGGAAATCAAGGATTTCAGTGTCTATAAATAGCGTAGTATGTTGTACTTCATTTTGTGTCGATTACTTGTATTGTCACTTGCTTGTCAGTGACTAGTTTGTCTAAGATACAAGTAAACACCAGCGAATAAACTAGTAGCGTGTTTGTCCACTACTAGCTTATCTCAGCGAGTGAGCAGTTAGCGTGTTTGTCCACTACTGCTCATCTCTTTGTAATAGCTGTATTGTTTGATTTAGATTAGCTTTGGCTAATCTATTCCGCAAATCAACAAGAGATAAATTTTATCAATAAAAGAATTTATCTTTCAGCTACATTTGTATCAGCATCTGAACTGTTTATCTTATATACATACTTGTGTTCATATTGTTGTTACCTTAATACGGTTAAAAACTTGTTAAACAAAGATAACTCATTATAAAAGAAAAGAAAAGTTTTTAATTGTATTCAACCCCCCCCCCCCCCCCCTTCTACAATTAACTCACTGTTAACGATTCACAATCACTAACATAATAGTGATTAGGGACTCACAGTATATGTATCATTAAAGTTAAATATATCGTCAGTCAATTGATGAATTGGCTCACCCATAGTGAACAAACTATAAGAGAGGTATTTTTTGCTTCTTTGTGTGTTCAATGGAGTTGCCGAGACTTTGATAGGATGACGTTAAGATCAAAAGTATGACCTAAAAGTACTAAAACAAAATCCCGTTCTAGATACTATAAAATGTGAATAGTATGTTAACCCATGAAAACCGCACATCTTTAATTTTGTAATTGGGTAATTAATTAAGGAATATTCAAACTAACTAAAACTGTTTATCCTATAGATGTATTCTACAAATGGTAATAATCCTCCCGTCCCCAATTCCGCACACAACTCGAACTTCTCACTTCTCTCAGTTCTTGGAAGGGAAAGACTGACTGGTCCAAACTATATGGATTGGACGCGTAACCTAAGGTTTACCTTGAGGTACGAGAATAAGGAGTATGTTCTCGATGAGCAGATTCCCGTGATTGATGAAAACTCAACCCAAGAGGAGATTGAGGCACACAGGAAACATTATGATGATACGAATAAAGCGTCTTGTATCATGGTATCCTCCATGAGCCCCGAGTTGCAAAAGACTTTTGAGAATACGTGGGCTTATGAAATAAACCAACAGCTTAAGAAAATGTTCCAGGTAAAGGCGAGCGAAGAACGCCTTGATGTGGTTAAGTCACTCATGGCTTGCAAACCCAAACCTGGAGCATCTATCTGTGCTTTCGTCTTGGAGATGAAAGGGTACTTTGACAGGTTGAAATCATTGAATATGATGTTTGACACAGAGTTTTCCATTGCCATAATTTTGTCCTATCTGCCAGCTGTCTACAATCAGTTTGTAATATCATATCAGATGAATATGAATGAGAGATAAGGCTCAATAATGGAACTCCATAATTTGCTGCAAACCGCTGAGCAAGGAATCAAAAAGGATGATGTGTCCTCTAGCTCAGCAACTCCTGTGTTGGCAATTGGTCAAACTGCAAAGAAAAGAAAGAGGTCAAATTGGAAAGCAAAGACTACGAATGGTAAATCCAATCGTAGGTCCAAAAGAAAGACTGATTCAGATATTGCACTAGTGAATGATCCGATGGAAGCAGTGTGCTTTTACTGCAACACTAAGGGGAACTGGAAACGTAGCTGCCCGAAATACCCGAAACACCTTGAAGATGGAAAGGTCGAAAAGAGTGTTCACTCAGGTATGTTCATGATCGAACTCCATAATACTACAACTTCTAATTCGTGAGTTCTGGATACAGGGTGTGGTACTCACATTTGCACTGTATTGCAGGGTCTAAAGGAAAATAGGAAGTTGAAGCATGGAGAGCGTAATCTAATAATGGGAAACAGAGGAATCACGCCTGTTATCGAGATTGGAAAGTATGAACTCGTGCTGAACTCTGGAGTTAGGATAGATTTGAACAATTGCTGTTATTCATCAGAAATGACTAGAAATATTATTTCATTTTATGCTTTGTTTAAGGATGGTTATCGATTTTCATTTGACAATGAGAATGGTGATATTTTGATTTTTTAAATGGTTGTTTTGTTTTTAAAGCTTCCCCTTACAATGGCATATATGAAAATGTTGAATGTGTTAGCAATTTGATTTTAAATGTTGATTCATCTAATGAGCTTGATATATCCAAATTGTGGCATTATCGTCTGGGGCACATAAACAAGAAACGCATCAGTCAACTCCAAAAGGATGGAGTGTTGGAATCATTTAACCTTAAATCGGATGAAGTATGCGAATCTTGTTTATTGGGCAAGATGACTAAATTACCATTCACCGGTTCGTGTGAAAGAGGTGAAGGACTATTGGACTTGGTACACACAGATGCTTGTGGACCATTCCGATGCGCCACAAAAGATGAAAATCGGTATTATGTTAGATTTACTGATGACTACAGTAGATTTGGACATGTCTATCTGATTAAGCATAAGTCGGATACTTTTGAGGTATTCAAAAGATACCAAAGCGAAGTAGAGAATCAATTGGGAAGAAAGATAAAGGTTTTCCGATCCGATAGGGGAGGAGAATACCTTAGTATCGAGTTTCTCGATCATCTTAGAGATTGTGGAATAGTTTCACAATTGACTCCTCCTAGAACACCACAGCTTAATGGAGTTGCTGAGAGGAGAAATAGAACCTTGTTGGACATGGTTCGGTCTATGATGAGTCAGGCTACACTTCAGATAAGTTTTTGGGGTTATGCATTAGAAACAGCCGCTCGCATCTTAAATCTTATACCTACCAAGAAGGTTTCAAAGACGCCTTATGAGATGTGGAAGGGAAAACGTCCTTCTCTTGGTCACATCAAAATCTGGGGTTGTGAAGTTTTCGTTAGACGAGAAACTCGGGATAAACTAGACTCTAGATCTGAAAAGTATCTTTTCGTCGGTTATCCACAAGAGTCATTTGGATATCTGTTCTACAGACCCGCGGATAATGTGGTCTTTGTAGCTCGAAGAGGAGTGTTCCTTGAGAGAGAAATGATATCTAAAGAGGACAGTGGGAGTAAGATAGATCTTGAAGAAATTCAAGAGTCGGCCGATGAAGAACCTATAGCAAACACTGACGTTCAACAAGAAGTGGAAACGCCTATTGAACCGGAAAACATATCCTTACCTACTCGCAGATCTAGTAGAGTTAGCAAGCCTCCTCAGTTCTATTATAGTTTTCATATTGAAGAAGAAGATAAAATTAGTGATGGTACACTAAATGACTTAGATGAACCTGCTAACTACAAGGAAGCGATGGCAGGCCCTGAGGCTGCTAAGTGGAAGGAAGCTATGAAAAGCGAAATTCAGTCTTTGTATGACAACCAAGTTTAGAATTTGGTTGACACTACACCCGGTCTTAAGACGATGGGTTGTAAGCGGATCTTCAAGATGAAAAGACCGACATGGATGAGAAACTACACACTTATAAAGGTAGGTTGGTAGCGAAGAGCTATACTCAAACCCACAGAATTGATTATGAGGAAACCCTCTCACCAGTAGCTAAGATAAAGTCAATTAGGATCATGTTAGCCATAGCTGCATTTCATGATTATGAAATTTGACAAATCGATGTCAAAACCGCCTTCCTTAATGGGAAACTGACATAGGATGTGTTCATGGCACAAACGGAGGGTTGTGAAAATGCAGAGTATCCTAATAGAGTGTGTAAGTTTCAAAAGGCTATTTATGGACTTAAACAAGCCTCTCGTAGCTGGAATCTCTGCTTCCATAAGAAAGTCACAGAGTTTGGATTTTCTAGAAACGAAGATGAGTCCTGTATATATATGTCAAGTTCAGTGGGAGTGTTTTAGTCTTCCTAGTATTATATGTGGATGATATACTACTTATTGGAAATGATATCCCAACTTTAGAAAGTTTAAAGGATTGGTTGGAAAAATGTTTCGCTATGAAAAACTTGGGAGATGCAGCATATATTCTTGGTATAAAGATTTATAGAGATAGGTCGAGACGTCTCATAGGACTTAGCCAGGATACATACTTAAATAAAATTTTGAAAAAATTCAAAATGGAGAACTCTAAGAAAGGGAATCTACCCTTATATCATGGCATTAAGATCAGTAAGGATCTTTGTCCGAAATCTAAGGAAGAATCGGATAGAATGAGTCGAGTCCCATATGCTTCGGCTATAGGATCGATCATGTATGCCATGACGTGTACGAGGCCTGATGTCTCATTTGCTTTGAGCTTAGTGAGTCGACATCAGCAGTACCCTGGTGAAGGTCATTGGACAACTGTAAAGAATATTCTTAAGTATTTGAGAAATACTAAGGACAGGTTCTTGGTTTATGGTGGAGAAGAAGAACTCAGAGTAACGGGTTATAGTGATGCAAGTATCCAAACAGATAAAGATGATATCCGTTCACAGTCTGGTTGGATATACTTACTGAATGGGGGAGCGGTGACATGGAAGAGTTCCAAGCAAGATACGGTGGCAGACTCAACGTGCGAGTCTGAGTACATAGCGTCTTGCGAGGCTTCAAAGGAAGCAATCTGGATTAAGAATTTCATTGGAGATCTTGGAGTTGTTCCAACGGTTCAAGACCCCATTGAAATATTCTGTGATAACGAAAGTGCGGTCGCCTTGAGTAGAGAACCCAAGGATCACGGTAAGTCAAAACACATTGAAAGAAAATACCATTTTGTTCGGAGAAAAGTAGAAGAAGGATATGTGATTGTGAAGAGCATAAGGTCAGAGGATAATCCGGCTGATCCATTCACAAAGCTACTTGGAAAATCTAAACACGATGAGCATGCTAGGAGCATAGGCTTAAGAGATAATGTAAAGTTTTAGTTGTTATTTTGAATTTTGAAACATTGTAAACAATGATGGAAATTGTAATAGACTTGGTGATTAAATGATGGAGATTTATTTATTGGAAGGAGTTCTGCCATTTACTATTGTCTGTCATTGTGTTTCAAGTTTTGCATGTTTAGATACCACTTCCCGAGTAAAACAGTTTTACTTAAACCTCCTCAGTCGTTCACACTCCTGAAAGTAAATGGTGAATCAAGACTGTCATGGAGTGTTAGTAGATTGTCTATGGAGATTAGACATGGCATGGAGAATGCTGCAACACTCATGGGTACTTAATGGGGATTTAAGTATAGGAGAGACCCGTACTTAAAGAGATCACTTCATGGATTAAATTTAAGATGATCATATCCTCTATTCTTGAAATTGAGATGCATTGAGTTTCTAGTTTTTCAAGTCTTTTATACTTTAGCCTATTCTAACGCTGTGCGTAAATGCCAGTCATAAAGGGTATGCTAGGTTTGACATGATGAGTTGACTAGTACTATGAAGTTGAAATTTATTTGTTCCTTTTCGTCTAATGGGAAAAGCGATATCTTGGGCCCTCTGATGATTAAAGATTGACTCTAAAGTGCTAGGCCTCGCCGAGACTAAATTGATGGTTCAATAGTCTCATAAAGTCAATGTAATCAGAAATCAGAAAACTAATTATGACTCTTGAGATTGATTAAATCCATGTCTCGATTCATACGATATCATTAGAACAATGGAATAGTTGATCACTTATTTAAAGGGCTAACTCTAGGATAAGAATCAGAGTTCGGCAGTCGCATTGGATGGCACTCTCTGCTTAGTTAATGTATTTTAGACTAATAATAGTTGATGAATTGTTCAAGTTGGAGACTGTTAAAATAGTGTTCAATATCATAATTAATTGGTAAGTACATCATTAAAAGTGGAGTCCTTTTTGGGTCGCCCTCAATAAACAGTAAGAGAAATATATAGAGAAATAATATTAATTGAAATTAATATTATATTTAGTTTATTAATTGGAAATTAATTTGAAACTAAAAGATATTATGATCCAACCGCCAGATGGAAGTTTCATTCGGCGGATGGATTTGAAAAAATAGGGTCAGGTGGTGGAACGACTGGAAGGGTTTTTATGGAAACATCATCCATCCGCCGGATGGAAGATCCATCCGCCGGATGGATGTCTGTCCCACATCGGCTAGATAACAAAACCCTAAGCCTCCCTCTCCCCTATAAATAGGGACATACCCCTTTGCTTTCTAGTTACACCTTTGAATTGAATAGTTTTCAATTCTTCTTCTCTCTTTCTTATTTCTGCTCCTTGTAAGAGTTTTGCGATCTAGAATCGTGACCTTAGGAGACTTGGAAATTCTCTTAGTTCTTTTGGGTGTGAGCCATCAGAGGTGTTCTAGTTTGGGCACTCGCCTCCAAGTAAGAAGGTTCTGCTTGTTCGTCTACGCGTGAGAATTTGTTTTCTCAAAGGTTAGTATTGATCCTCTTTATCTTAAGTTATTTTATTGCTTTTATTTATTCAAATTAAGATCCCTTAGGGTTTAGTTTCCTAATTTCCTTAGATTAATTTTTATTATTATTCCGCTGCGCATATTAATCTAGTTAGGGAATAGAAAACCCAACATCCTATTGGTTCTCACATTCTCTACTTTTTTAGCATTTTTAAAAGAACTCACATCTCTAACATTATTTTTATTCGATGAATGGTATATGTCATACTATTGAAACATGTCAATTAAAAAAAAATGTGTAGACCAGTCAAATTAATAGTGATCAAATCACAAGTAATTATGGCGATCAATAAGAGGCAGAGTCAGAAAATTTAAAAGTCGGAGACGAAAAAATTATTTTTATTTTCTAAATAGTTTTGTGATGTGAAAAATTTAAAATGTCGCTAACATCTTAATTGAATTTTATTTTATTGTAATTTAAAAATTTTTGTGAGGCCGGCTGTTTACGCTGCCCCGTCCTGTCTCCCATGTCAATTGTCATCGGTTGGATTAAGATCCACTCAAAGTCTCAAATTGTCTTAAGTTGATTTGATGTGAGTGAATATATGAGTGGAGCACTTTTTTGCAATTTCTAACGTGTTTTGATTGAATCAACACGACTAACTCAAGAGATTCCAACTTGAAAGCATTTACTTCTCGAGAGTCTTGTGCTAATGTAACAGTTAGTTATGTATCTGACGATTATGAGTTTGTACATGTGCTTGGAGATGCTTCAAGAGTGTCAACATTGCAAGGGCCAAAGACTACTCACTTATCTTGGTTGTGGTAATTGGTCCCCAATTATACTTGATGTGGAAAGGGAAAATATACAAATAGGTTATTGTACCTTATGAAAATGTTCATGTGTGTTACTAAATTTTAAAAATATTCAATTGGGTTACTGTACTTGTTAATTAGTGTCATCTCGCCTATTTTGCTTAATTTAGGTTAAAAGTATGGTGACCAGTTGAACATATATAAGTTTAGTAAATGACGACATCTTGACTATAGCAACTATATCTAAAGTTTAGTAACCTAATTAAATATTTTTACAAGTAGAGTAACTCAATTGAACATTTTTAAAGTTTAGTATTCCAGATGAACATTTTCGTAAAGTATAATGACCTATTTGTGTATCATTCAACGTGAAAACTAGACCCCAAGTATACGAGTACGAAACATAATGGTTTTTCCTAGTCTATGATGATGATGTCACATTATAGTCATATTTACTAACATGAAAGGTTTAAAAGGGACATGCAATGGATTATTTATTTATGACTTGACACTAAATTACCTTCTGTTGGAATCATACATCGACAAATGTTTATCAAGATTAATTAATGATATTACAATAAGTTCTTATATGGGTTCATTAATGGAATACTACGTGGAACGGCATTTGACGAACTTCTATTATGTTTTTTTAAGTACTTTAAACAATTATGGCAATGGATTTAGACTTTTAGTGACTTATAATTAATTATTATTATTATTATATGAGTAGCAATTGTTAGTGTGGGTCTGTAATAGTACCAAATTTAAACAAGAGGGGCATCAACTTTTAAAACACTACAAGTCATTGTACGTAATATTGAAGGGTATTGGTCTAGCGATCAAGGTGACATTTCAATCGTAAGATGACATATTCAAGTCTTGACGTTTGTATATATTCATGAAAAATATATATATTTTGTGAAATGGTTGTGTAGTAGTTTGTGTTTCTGAATCACTAGGTGAGGATCCGTAACAACGCGGATTTTGATATTTGTTTGTTAAAAAATAATGGATTTTGCTAAACAAAGTCCTTAAGGCTCTTGATAAACCTTTTAGACATGCTTAAATAATTATACTAAAATGATAACTAACTTTCTCTCTCATTTGACTTCTAATTTTTAATTCAAATGTACAAATATAATATGCATGTATAATTGTATTAACAAGAGCCCTAAAGGTTTTGTTTAGTAAAATTCAAAAATAATTGAGTTAAATTATGTCTTGGTTAATTTTGTTAAAATTTTGATATAATAAGTATACTAATACTAATTGTGGTGCTAGGTGGACGATACCATCCGATAGTATGCACAATATACATGAATTTTTTGTTAGACTCCTCTCACACTATTGGAAAATTGCCTATTTTCCACGAAATTTTCTCACGTGACAAATCCGTGGGACACGGAAATCTCACGAATTTCTGACAAAATGTATTTTAATTCAATATTGGAAGTTATCAAATGGATTTCTCACGGTTTTCCCACGGTTTCATAATCCGTGTGGAATTCGTGAAAATTCCGTAGAAACTTCTCACGGATTACCCACGGGAGATCAAAGTTCGTGAAAAATCTATGGGCGGTGTACTTTTTTTCAATTTTCTAATTAAAATTTATTATTTATGCGAAAAGTCCGTCGGAAAATCGTGGATAATGTTCACCTTTTTCCACGGATCATTTTATTATTATTTATCTATAATTGATTTTAACATTTTATGGGGAATCCGTGGGAAAATTGAATGTGTGACAGATTTACCACGGATACAAATTCGCCTAAAGTTAGGTGTTGGGAATCTGTAGGAAACTTAAATTTGTCGGTGGAAAACAAATTCACACAGTGTGAGATTTACAAAGTTTAAGGAATAGAGATTTATTGCGAAATTCGAAAAAACACAGTTTTAATTTAAAAATTATACATTTATATAAACATGTGTACATACACATCTAGCTATTCATACATAATACTATACGTATACTTCGAGGCAAACACATATACATGAATAAATACATAAATTATGCGTATAGATCTATATGCATACACATATAATAACACATTCAAGCTTACATCACATACACTATAAACGTGTACACTTTATAATACACACACAAACACGTTCAAGCTAATATCATACACATTCAAGCTGATCAATGGTACTTCGGGTGGGTCGTCAGATCCAATCGACAGAAGTGACACCATTGGCACGGGACCGTCGGTTGATGCGGTCGATTTTGGCCATCAATTTTTCGACGGGAGAGAAGTAGCGTCGGTAAGGAAAGCGAGGTCCATTGACTTTTTATTTCTTTTGCTTTTGTTTTGGCTCTGTGTTTTTTTTTTCAATTGCAGAAAAGGAAGGGGAAGATGATGAGTAAGATGATTTTGAATACAATTTTAGGCTTATTTAGATACATGGACTCAATGACGGAGCTTCTTGAGGGCTAGGGCCCCTCCAAGAATTTAGGTTCTAAATAGCTTTTTTATGTTATATGTAGTTGCATATCTTAGTCACCCTATGATATGGAATAAACAAGTCAGGTACGTAGTATATCTCATGGTCTAGGCCCAATCGTTACATGTATCATCTAGTTATTTTCAGCTATTTTATTAAAAAGTTTCACACCTTAATTAGAGGTCATAAAGTTGAGTTGTAACGTATGTAATTCGTTTATCATTTATTTTATTTTTCTTTTTTAGTTGACTAAATGCTCCGTTCTTCTCTTTAATGTGTTTAAACTTTTGATTCAGTTCTATTACCGAAGCACTATACATCTATACGATAACGGTTCTGGCCCCTCCAACCAGAATGTTCAAGCTCCATCACTGCATGGACTTTAAATGGGTTTTTTAATGATAAATGAGTCACAATCTTTTTAGTTATTTTAATGTGTTTTTTAATGATAAATGGGCTTTAAAAAAATGGGTTTTTTGCTTAGTTTTTTTTTTATTTTTTTGTAATTTTTTATTTATTAGTTAATATAATGTTTTTAATTTTAATGAAGATGTTTAATTTAATTTTTATTTTTTAAATAAATAAAATAAATAACGTGTGGGGTTAAGAAAACAGTGAAGTGATGTTCACTATTGAGATTGTAGTGTCAATTATGTAAACTGCTAAAGTGGTGCTGATTTGACAAAAACTGACGTGTTAGTTAGCGTCACTGTTGGGAGGGGTCTTAAAATAAATATACATAGGTCACACTTTATAGTTATAGAATGGTCAATATGACTTACATAATATATGATCCTGATGCCGATGAAAAGATATACGTTAGTAAACTTTAATTATAAAATCATCAATCTAGAGTGTTATGAGTGTGAAAATCGGTTCGGATTGGGTAATGAGAAAGGGAATGTTGAAAGGGAATACTAAGAAATGGAATGAATATTATCATTATCTTTGATGGTGTTTGGGTTAAGAACACTTTGATTATGATATAAAGTACTTTAGACCATAATAACTAATAAGCAATTTGATTTCAATATTTAGCTACAAGTTTTATTTATTATTAATATGAATAAAAAAGCATAAATAATAAACAAATACTTCACTAAAACGGATATTAAAATACGAGTTCATTGCTATTATAATATTTCGATTTGAAATATTTCATAAAATTAGGGATATTAAAATACGAGTTCATTGCTATTATAATATTTCGATTTGAAATATTTCATAAAATTTTAGACGGAATAAGGGTTTCGTTTATTTGTCGCTACAGCCAAATTTCAGAAACGAATATAATATCAAAGTAAGGATAAGAACTAGGTTAGTTGTGTTGCTTCTATTAAGCCAAAAGAAAAAAACAAGGAAAAAAAATTCTTATACAAATGAAGAAGGAATACACGATAGTAAAAATCAAATTGGTGGATGTCCGTAGTTAATTTTGTGTAGTGATATAACGAAAAAGAAAACAAATAAACGTAATTGGTTGCATTACCTTTAACCAAGCATCTTCAACAACTATCATTATCATTACCTCTTAAAACCTCTTACCTAACACCCCCTAAATAAGTTGAAACAACTCAATTGAAAGCATGAACATGTCCAAATAATAAAAATATTTATTAATGCATACATGCAAAATCGTTAAACAAATTACTCATATGAGATGAATTGTAACTGGGAGTAGTTGGAAAAAAAAAGACTGACTTTTAAATAACTTATTTAGGAATGAGCTATCATAACTCGTGGGTTTCAAATCTTAAAGGTGATATCTGATCCTAATTGACCCGTGAGAATACGACTTTTATTAAACAAATATTTATGAAATCAGTTGATGTGTATAAATACGTAATGAAAACATTAAATTTAAATGTGCATAAATGTGAAAGGGTTGTGTAGTGGTTTGTGTTTGTGAATTATTATTGCCTTGAAAGAAAAAAGGGAAATTAAATAATTTACCCTAAAAAAAAGTCGCTAGAAAGTTTTGCCCAAAAAAATCAAAACTATACCGCTTTGCCCCATCCGGTCGCAAGCCTACGCTTGCGACCTTGCGACTCGTTGTGTGATTGGATATTGCGACCCGTAACCCGTACCTTGCGACCCGTAACTCGTACCTTGCGACCGGACATGGTTCTTGCGACTCCCAAAGCTTGCGACCGGACACTGGACCTTGCGTCCGGTGACCTACCTTGCGTCCGGTGACCAAACCTTGCGTCAGGTGACCTTGCGATCTGCGATGACTGACCTTGCTTTTTTAGATAAAATATAGATAATGTTTTTAGATTTTGGATAAGATTTTTCGTACTATACTGATTTTTTGGATAAAATATGGATAAGATTTTTTAGATGTTGGATTTGATTTATGTACTTTTACGGATAACATAGATTCTTTTAAATACTTTCAAAACATATCATCTATTATCAGCAAATCAAATATACAAAATATTGCATCAATCTATACGGATTGCAACACTTATTCTTAAGAATTTAAAGGTACAATTTCTAACTTATTTCAGGTGTTGTTTCTGTAATTCAATTGCAATATGAGTAATGGAATTGATAAGTTTAAAATGTATGTTTGTTCTGGAGGACGTTTTGAATATGTTAGCAATATGCCAATGTATTTGCCTGTAGATTGTTGTAGGGTTCCTTTAAAACTCCCTGTTGCACCCGAAATACCTTTGACATACAAAGTTTTGTTAAAATTTATTTTAAAGAAACTTGGTCTACCACTTGATGCACCAATTCGTATAAAATATAAGGTTGATCAATATGTTATAGATATTACTGATGATGAAGATGACTTCGGAGAGTTTTTGTGTCATGCAATTAATAATAGTCTTAACAATTCTCCAATAGAAATTTACGTTGTTGACATTGTGAGAAATGTTTCGGGTATGGGAAGCAATCACCCTAGTAGTAGCAGTAGTGGTTTTCAGCAACATTTTCAGCAAATTCAAACACAAGAGTATACCCAACCACCTGAAAATCAACAGTACCAAACATTTCGGTTCCTTTTCAACCACAGCCACCACCACCATATTTTCAATCATTTCGACAATATCATTATCATGCTGCTCCGGAATTCCCAATAAATAACACATATCCAATACAAATCAACCAAGACACACACTTTAAGGTAGTTGAACTAGCTCGAGATGATCAAGAGAGTTTTCACCATGTTCAAGAAAATTCTCAATATCATGTGAAGGTTCATGATGATCATCCTCATGATTATGATCATTATGGTGAAGCAAAAGTCCCGAAAGTCAAAAATATTGATCATGCATTTGTTAATGATGTTGTTGAGGATGATGATGATGATGATGATGAGGTTCCGGATCCAAGAGACACATATGAAAAAGATATACCGATGAACGCACCAAAAAATTATATATTCTGGAATATGCCTCCTTTGTTGTGCGAGAATGATCGAGAAGAAATAAAACGACCAGTTAGCATGTATGAGCCCTCTTACCGGGTTCAACTTGGACAAACATTTGAAAGTAAGGAAGAGTTACTCCTACAATTGCATACCAAGTGTGTTGAAGAGGGTTTTCAGATTATACCTAAGAAGTCAGACAAGAGTCGGTACCTAGCGTACTGTTTATTGCCCAATTGTAGGTGGAAAATAAGTGCAGCACGTATTAAAGATAGCAATAACTTCCAAGTCAGGAAGTTTGTTGATGTTCACACATGTTCTCGTACGCAAATTCTGAACAATAACAAGCATGCAAGCAAAAAGGTGCTCGGTCACATCTTGAAGGAGTTGATGACTTTAGAAGGACGTGTTTATAGAGGCAAAGAGATTAAACTTGATATGTCTGCCCATTTTAAAATCAGCCTATCATACACGCAAGCTTGGAGGGCAAAGTGTTACGCAATAGAATTATTGAGAGGTAGCGTCGAAGAATCATTTCGGGTGCTACCCCTTTACCTACACAACCTAAAGCTGAAAAATGAAGGGAGCACAACAAATGTTATTACAGACGAGAAAGATAGATTTTTAATGTGTTACATGTCCATTGGTGCAGCTGTAAGTAACTATATTTTGTTTTAAATTATGTATAATTTTTCATGAAAAATTTATCATTTTAACATTTACTCTGTTTGCAGATACGTTCATTTGTTAACCATACGCGTCCGGTAATTATGATAGATGGTTCACATTTGAAGGGTGGTTACCTGGGAACTAACTTAGTTGCTGTAGCGATGGATGGCAATAATGGTATCTTGCCACTTGCGTATGGCATCGGGGCGGGGGAGACAACCGACCATTGGACGTGGTTCCTGGCAAACTTACGTGACGCTTTTGAATCGGCTGGTGGGATTGAGAACTTGACTATCATATCCGATAGGGCCACTGCAATTTCAGCTGCAATTTCACAAGTCTTCCCAGATGCATTTCATGCCTTATGTTGTTGTCATTTATTGATGAACTTGAAACACAAATCTTCTAGGGTCAAGTACTTTGAGTGGCATTACTGGAAAATGTGCAAGTCTTACCGTAAGTTCGATTTTGATCATCATTTTGATGTCTTCTGTAGACGTTTACCAGCCTCAGCTAGTGATCTTAGAGACGTTGGGAAAGCCAGATGGTCAAGGCATCATGCTATACATACACGGTATGCATACATGACATCTAACAGCGCAGAGTCTCTTAATGCTTTGACAAGACATGCGAGAAGGCTCCCTGTCACAATGTTATTAGAGTATTTTCGAGCTTCGGTACAACAATGGTACTATAAACATCGTCACACTGGAGAAGGACTTACGACCACTGTCACACCATATGCTGAGCACAAGATCGGGAAGAGAAATGGGAAATCGAGAAGATGGATTGTCAATCCATCCACGAATTTCATTTTTGAGGTGTTAGATGGAGAAAAGAATGCAACAGTTAACTTGGAAAGAAGAACATGTAGCTGCATGCAATGGCAGCTGTCAGGTTTACCTTGTGGTCACGTTATCACAGTGGCTCGCCACTTCAATCAGGACGACGTCAGCTGCTATGCGGAAATTTATTTCACATCAGAGACGTATCGAGCTGCTTATGTGGAGGCTATTTACCCAATGGATCATCCTTCAGAATGGCATAATCCAGGGGATCTTATCACCGTGTTACCGCCGGTCCTGTAAAGAGGCAATCAGGTCGACCACCTGGCCGTGCTCGTATTCCTTCGCAAGGAGAGGAGAAAAGTAAACGACAATCAACACAACAATGTAGTCGTTGCAAGGAAACTGGTCATAGTCGGTCTGGTTGCATATCTCTGTTGGATAGAACAGACGAGCCGAGTTAATCAAGATCCAAATCAAAGTATCAAACATAATAATGTCAAAAATGGTGTCTCTGGAGAAGGATTTGTCGTGCAAAAGTCTTTTTCGGGTCAATTATTATTATTATTATTATTATTATTATTATTATTATTATTATTATTATTATTATTATTATTCATAAATTTGAACCCTTTTATAATTAAGGCATCTTTTGAATTTTATAATAACAATTTAGGGTAATACTAACAAAAAAAAAACACAATAATAGGTAACAGAGCACAAAACGCAACATGAAAGACTTACTAAATGTATCCATGCCATAATGTATCAAAAGTGACAGAATTTCAAATATAATAATGTATCAATCTAGGTCGCTGGCTCATAGTCATAACGCGCTCTAAAAAATGTGTCCATCATCCTCAATCTGTAAGCAGCAGCCACCTCGTAAGTCGACTCAGTCACCCGGTGGTCTAGTTTACATGCCACCTTTTCCATGTTTATGCACACCCACACTCCGCAGTCACCAAGTGGGCTATCCTGCTGAGGCACATCCGCTGCATGCTGAAACAATAACTGTATGGTGTCTCTGGAGAAGGATTTGTCGTACAAACCGTGCTTCCAATATTTTATTGTGTGCAAGTATCCTGGAAGGTAATCTCCTAAAAGCTCAGCAAACTCGAGTCGGTCCTCATGTCGACCAACGACCACAAAGCTATCATATCCCGTTACGCTAAACGTAATAAGATCCAACACCATTAGCACCCAATGTTCGGCGTTCTTCAGGCGGTAAGGGAACGGTACCTGCGTATCATAAAGTAGTTAGTATTTATTGAAAACAACAATTATTAGTATTTTAGGTATTTATTAGCTACTTACATAATCAACTTCCCACCATGGTGGGTATGGTTCCCGAGTACCATCTGCAAAGCCCATACAGTAATTGTAGTCCACCCGATCGTCTGCTTGTTTCTGCCCTTTCTTCTTCTCCTTATTCTTCTTATTCTTCCCATCCATGCGGTTTCTCATGAAATGCTTCATAATATCTAGAAACCCGATCGGCATAATCGTGAAGCGCTTTGCAACGGGAACCTGACTGACCCTGAACTCAATCCTGCGTCTCCAAAGCATTAAGTGGAACGCCCAACCGTCAATATGCTGTATAAACAAGAAAACATTGTTAGCAAAAAACTTATAAAATATAATTAAAAACAAAGGGAGTTAGATTCTTACTAAATTATCTAAGTATCCACTGTACTGCTGCCCAGACAATCGTCCCCAAAACTCTTGTGTCAAAAAAATATTCGGGATCCACAAACAACGCACTAAACCACCACTCTCGTAAAGGTCACTGACTGTGGCTGGTCCGACAATGATCCTACCCGAACTACCTGGGGGAGGTGGTGGAGGTGGAGGAGTCATAAGGCAGTTATCCGGGTTCTCTAAACTGGCAAGTAGCTCCTGTATATAATCACGGTCGACCTGCTCATCGGCACCCAAATCAACCTGCTCATCGGCACCCAAATCAACCTGCTCATCGGCACCCAAATCAACCTGCTCAACTGGTGGCTCAGTAGCCACCCGCTCGACAACCATCGGCTCTGTAATAGCATCCTCCGTAACCAACCGATAACTATGCTGATCATCGGCACCCAAATTATATGTCGGGCCGCTTGGTAACTCCTCCGTCGGACGAGCTGGTGACTGATGAAACTTCTTGTTCACACCTCGCCTCGCACCCTGCGTAACAAACGGCGATATCATACGCCAACCCGCACGTCTCTCTCGAATACTCCGACGCAACTCAAAAACACGCGGCGCAGAGTGTGGGGCGGTAGACTCGGGCAATGTATCAGATACATAAAGGCCTCTGTCAGAAACTGGACCCGCATCGGATGCATATCCATCAACATCATGCTGAGACTGTATAATTGAACATACACATTAAAAATTACACACAAACCTAGACCATTATTTTAAATCATATTGGCCATAAAAATTAATACCTGTAGCACATCGAGCTCTCGCTCCATCGTCTGCATCCGCTCTAATAACATGATAATAGTCTGGTCCTGTCTATCGTTCACGGCCTCCTGCGTATCCACCCGCTTCTGTAAGGTGGCAACCGTCTCGCGTAGGATCATCACCTCCTCATCTAACACAGGCTGGGAGGTGTCAGGGCGAGTACTACGTGTACCCGTGGCCACCGTCTCAGGTGAAGGCGCCACCTCCTCCTGACCGGAACGCGCCTTCTTCTTCGGGCGGTCATCGTTATCATTGCGTGTGTTCTGGTCAAAGAAGCGGGCGCTGTCAATCCACCAAGGACACTCTAGCTCGGTCACAGTCGGTTTCAGCATCCTCTCCGGCCGATGTTTTTTGTCGATATCGGCCTGTAGTTAAAAATAACAAAATACATATTGGTTTAATCTCAGCATACTACACCAACAATCATCTACATCTAACAATAAAAAATATTAGAACAAAGTATTTCATTTACCGGTATATGTAATAGCTCTGCATACTCTGACCATTTGATAATCAGTCTTCTTCTCTCCCAGTGGATCGCCCGAGGAACTCCTTGTTTGTTCTTCCTAACTGCAACGGTCTCCAAATGACGGTAAAATGCCTCCCATATCCAAATCTAGCAAACAATAATCAAATTTACATTTTAGTGAATTGTATACAAATCTATACGTTAATTTGAAAAATAATAATAAAGTTGATGCTACCTTAAATGCCCAGACGAAACCACTCAGTGTGTACCTCATCCCAGACTGACTAAGACGGGTCCCCAAACCCTGATTCAACTGCTCATAAGTCCTACACCAGATACGAGAACCCCAAGGGTACTCGTTAACGGCAGCAAAGTCGCCTACGAGATGCATAAAATCAATCTCAACTACATGTGACGCCTGCTTTCCCATAAAACCAATCTCCACCAAATATATAATACACAATCGCACACAATCATCGTCATTAAGTTTACTCGGGACTATAAACGTGCTTCTATCTAAAACCTTATCCTCAATGTCCTTCAAATGTATAGTAATGCCAAAATCTCGGAATACTCGTTGTTTAAATGTAGGGGGCATTTCACGAACCCCTGAAGGAATATACCTGTCCATATCAACATTTGGACCGAATCGAAATCCAGTCACTAGGAAAAACTCCCTCCGACCGAATCGTATAGAATACCCCGGCATAATCCTAAACCACAACTCCTCGTCCTCTAGCCGAGTCTTCTTAAGCACAGGAGGATCATATCGCAACTGAAGTAAATGATGTACATAGCCCGGGTCATTATCCGGACATCTTAAATCTAACCAAGGGCCGAAGCATGTCTCTCTAAATAGTTTCTCCTGCTCAACGGTCAACCATCGTCTAATCAATGAAATAACCTTAAGCTGATTCTTAATTGTCAACTTTGCCTTAACAAACTCCTGTAAAAAAATCCACAAATTACAAACAATTAGTGTATATTACAAACAACTTTGCCTTATTATTATTATTATGATTATGATTATTATTATTATTATTACGATTACGATTATGATTATCATTATGATTATCATTATTATTATTATGATTATTATTATTATGATTATTATTATTATTACGATTACGATTATGATTATCATTATTATTATCATTATTATTATTATTATTATGATGATGATTATTATTATGATTATGATCATTATTATTATGATTATGATTATGATTATGATTATGATTATTATGATTATTATTATTATTATTATGATTATTATGAATTTCAAATAAATAAAGTGAAATCTCGGCAACCGCTTAGTCGTTAACGAGTCGCAATCACGAGACGCAAGGTACGAGCCGGAGAAGCAAGATCGAGCCACGGGTTGCAACGAGTCGCAAGGTACGAGCCACGGGTCGCAACGGGGCAAGATACGAGACGAAGACGCATGAATGAGCCGGATACGCAAGGTACGGGTACCGGTCGCAAGGTTACGGGTACGGAGACGCAAGGTACGGGTACGGAGACGCAAGGTACGGGTACGAGACGCAAGGTACGGGTACGAGACGCAAGCCACGGATTTTTTGAAAATTTTTAAAACCGATCGATTTTAACATTTGTTTGCTATAAAACACATCACATTACATTAATAATCACTTATATAACATTATTAAAACAAAAACTCTACGGTTATTAACGTCAAAATACACAAAAAAATTGTGCCCGCCAAGTGTTCGATGAAATGTTTCTAAGAAACCGATCGATTTGTCATCGGTTTGTTACACAACAACATCACATTACATTAAAAATCACTTATATAACAATAATATAACAAAAACTAAACGTGTAATTGACTAAATATACAAAAAAATTCGTACCCATAACAATAATATAACAATGAAATGTTTCTAACAAATTTATGAATTTATTTCAAATCTCAAAATCTAAACATAATCATACCTGCGTATTTGACATCTTAAACTTGTAAATAGTTGTTGGCTCGAGTTTGCGTCGGTGGTGGGTGCGCAAGAAAATGATCCGCAAGGGTTCGGTGGAGCCAAGTTGTTGACTCGTGTTTGGAGTTCTCGGTGGACGCAAACTACGCAAGAATATAACTCACGGTCGCGGTCGCAAGAATTTAAATCCGGTCGCAAGAACCATGTCCGGTCGCAAGGGGTCGCAAGGTACGAGTTACGGGTCGCAAGGTACGGGTTACGGGTCGCAATATCCAATCACACAACGAGTCGCAAGGTCGCAAGCGTAGGCTTACGACCGGATGGGGCAAAGCGGTATAGTTTTGATTTTTTGGGCAAAACTTTCTAGCGACTTTTTTTTTAGGGCAAATTATTTAATTTCCCAAGAAAAAAATCGTTGTAAAAGTTTGTAAAATTGGAATATGAATTTGCAAATAGAATGGGCTTCACCCCTTCACGATTTGCTATTTTGCTCATTGATTCTATACATCATTATGGGCCCTTTAAGCCCGTTATATTGTAGTAATCAACGGCCCACACCCACATTTAGTTTCAAGTTTCAACACACGTTTAAATCAAGTTGCTCAGGTTTCTCTATCATTGATCGATTCAGATCTTCCATTCCTACCATTTTATTTATTGTTTTTACCTGTGTATTAAATACATTAATTAAATATACATAACATCGTTGTAATAAATTGCAGTTTCACATCTATTTTGGGTTTGTCGACTAATTCTTACATTTTCATTGGCTATTTGGCTTCATATACAAGTCTTGTAATTTTCTAATGTTTTACTTCTTACCAACCCTACGATTACCAATTCTAGTTGTGTATGTTATTTTGGGTTTATTAAATAATTGTTACATTTGGTATTACCTTATCCATTCTATAATTAATATTTTGGATTGTTCTAAATAGCTTCTAAATAATGGTTCATTTTCAAGGTACAAAAAATCAAAAACGAGTTTAGTGGGCAGAAAAAGTTCTTGATTTGGTGAAGAATATAGTTAGTGGATATTTTGTAAAATCATGTGAATAATCAAAGTAAATATTTTAAACTGAGATGGAGGCAATATATGAATTCTTAGTATAACAATGGTACTAAGGGGGTGTTTAGTTGTGAAAAAAACATGGAGTTTTCTAGAATTTTTTTTCAAGAAAAGTGAAAAACTGAAAAACGCGTTCAAAATTAATTTTTATGAGAAAATTTTTCAAGAAAATGAAAAATCCATTTTTCCAAAATATGACTTGGAGGTGGAAAATAAGTTCCACTACTTTTCCAAATTTTTCCTTTATAAACTTCCCCCACTTTTTCAAAGTTTCAAAGATATAACTAGTTTTCCAAAATAGAAAATGCAATAACATTTGAACGCGTTTTCTAAATTTTCAACAGTTTTTTAAAGAACGATTTTCTTTAAAAAATTGAAATTAGAAAATTGTGAAAAATTTTCCATAACTAAGGTGTGTTTAGGTACATGAATTTTTTCTAAATTTTTCTTTTATAGCTTTTATCTATAGTGAAGAGTGTTTTACTTCTCTAGAAAAGTAATGAAAACTTAGAAAACACGTTCAAAAGTGAGGGATGGAGTTTTCATTTTTCAAGGAGAAATAGAGATGGAAATATTAGAAAACCATAAAAAGTAGTTTTAGTTTTTATTTATAGAAAGGGAAATTAGAATTTTCTTTTTTTTTTTTTTTTCTTTTTTTGGAAAACTTGAATTTGAATACATATTTTTCTAATTTTCTAATCCTCGATCTTAGGGAATTTTTCTAAAAAAAAAGTGAGAGTTTTCCGTAACTTAATGCGCCCTTATATTTTTGATTGACATCTAAGTATCTAAGTTTGACAAGTTCTTAAACCAATATGGCTTATGTAATTAGTAGCCAAGTCAAATACCTACTGTTAATTTAATTTATTTATGTATAACTTACCTAATTAATATAAATAATGGAATTATAATATACACCAGATCTTACATATGGTCGACCGCGTCTTAGGTTTTCTACTTGTACACATATAAGCGTTAACGAGCATTTTTAAAATTTGAAATAATTATAATATTAATTTTAAAAACTTAGGGTAAGCATTTGGAAATTGAATAACTCAACTCTACATATAAGTTGCATAATTATTAGTACCGGAAAAATGAATGGGTCGGATTTGGTCTATCACGTGTCTATATTGGTTTGAGTTTAAATGGGTTCGGGTCTAGATGAGTTATTTAGGGGGATTGGTCTAAATAGGGTCGGGTTAAATGGGTCTCGAGTCGGGTTGACTCATCGTGTTTCCACCAAACTTTTTTTTATTTGAGTGGAAAATAAAAAATAATACGAGGTGTTCAAAATATAAATTTACATGTTAGACCCGTCAAGACCCGTTAGTTAATTGTTATATAATTGGAGATTTATTAAAGAGAATTAGAAAAAAGAGGGAGACCAAAGTATCCAACCAACCTATCACCTCATAAATATTATCAAATTTGATCCATAAATAACCAATTGATCTAAAATTAACAGCTTTAATAAGGGAGTTGATAAATACAACAAATAAAGTTGATTCATACAACAACTGTACAACAGTTATTACATATAGTACAAATACTCAAAGCTTTGATGTATGAATACTTTTATTTGTTGCAAACATCACCGCCCTTTAATAATTATGAACCAAGTCTCCTATATTGTTCAGTACGGTAACAAGGTAAAATACAAAATTGATTAATACTTGACATTACCCTTTGCTTTGACCATTTCTAAAACCAACTTCATTAAACATTTATCTCCCTTATAAATACAACATAAGATCATAGCAACATTACACAACCAATTAACAGTTAACACAAACAATTTCTACTAAACAACCATTTTGGTAACCAACTAGCTAGGCAGAAAATGAACATTATAAGCTTCTTAGTTCTCTTTGTCTTGCTCATGTTTTCGATCGTTCCCACATCTTCAGCATCGGATTTGTCATCGGGTTATTATGATCGAGTGTGCCCAGAAGCTCTACCGACCATCAAACGCGTGGTAGAGGAAGCAGTGGCACAAGAACGCCGCATGGGCGCTTCTTTATTACGTCTGCATTTTCATGATTGCTTTGTTAATGTAAGTAACTTATAATTATAATCAAAATTAAATCTAATGTTTCTAACTAATAAGTGTTAAAACTTTGTATTGTTGTATAATGTAGGGATGTGATGCTTCCATTCTTTTGGATCAAACGTCAACTATCGATAGTGAGAAAAACGCAGGACCAAATGCAAACTCGGCTCGAGGTTTCGAGGTTATTGACAAAATCAAATCTGAGGTTGACAAAGTTTGTCGCCGTCCTGTAGTATCATGTGCTGATATCTTAACCGTTGCTGCTCGTGATTCTGTTGTTGCGGTAAGTAAATCAGTATATGTTCTTTTATACCTCCAAAGCTACTAAATATTAATTAACTTGTGTTATGTACGTATGGTGTGTAGCTTGGTGGTCCTTATTGGAAAGTTGAGCTAGGAAGACGAGACTCGACCACAGCTAGCCGTGCCACGGCTAACACCAACATCCCATCGCCAGCCATGGACTTAAAAGCGCTGATAAAAAACTTTGAGAACCAAGGGCTCGATGAGGATGACCTAGTTGTGCTCTCGGGGGCACACACCCTAGGATTCGCTCAATGTACAACATTTAGGGCTCGTATTCACAATGACACCAATATTGATCGAGCCTTTGCTAGCCACCTTCGGACCATTTGTCCACAAGTTGGTGGTGACTCAAATCTCGCGCCACTTGACCCGACACCGGCCTCGTTCGATGGGAGATATTTTAGCAATTTGGTTAGCAAAAAGGGGCTATTAGGATCTGATCAAGTACTTTTTAATGGCGGTGAAACTGATGAGCTAGTTATCAAGTACAACGAGAACCAGAAAAAGTTCTATAAGGATTTTGCAAAGTCTATGATTAAAATGGGGGAACTAAATTTATTAACAGGGAATAGAGGTCAAATTCGGAACGACTGCAGGAAGATTAATTAAGTTTAAGATAAATAATCCATATTTGTAATTTATCTTTTATTTTTATTTATTTCTTAATGTCGTGGCTTAATGAGTAAGGGAAAAAATGTAACGTTTTATATTTGTAAAATTTCAAATAGAATTTGTTTTTCTTTTGTCAAATATATGAAAAGGTGAGTTTTAGATTTTATCGAAGGGAGTTTGGAGTTGATTAAATCTGATTCAACAACCAAAAGTTGTATTTTGTTGGAAAAGAGGAAATCTCGACATGGTTAAGCATAAGATGGATTAAGCAAGCAAAGGTACATAGAATTTAGAGTTAAATGTATGAATAATAGTTCAAGTGTTCTACATACATTCTTATTGTTTATTTCTGTACTTTATTTATTGCATGATAGTCCAAAAGCTTAAAAGTTGTACACGTTTAATTCCCTATTTAGCTAAATGACTAGAATACGCTCCTCTGACCGAGTGACATAGATAGATGAGAAAGTGTGTAATAATTTTCACTACTACAAAAACAAGTATAGATCACCCCTAATAGACCACGAAAATAGTAAAAAACCATAAAAATACATGGTCTATTTGCCTTAAAACACTCATTTTTTAATTTATTGAGGTGGACCATGGTTAAAAAAAACACGGAACACGGTTCTTTAGTGAAATGTGGTCTATTTACAAAAAAAACAAGAAACACAATTCTAATTACATAAGGGTGGTCTATTCACTACTAGAAAAAAGTGTTTTAGCTACGTCATCAGCGACACATTTAACGACGAATTTGAGGCTTGTGACACACTTAACGACGTAAGAATGGACGTCGGTATAAAAAAGTGGCAGATTTTTTAGACGTCTCCAACTACAACGCTAAAAGTAACGACACTAGTAGCGACAACATTTCATATGACGCAATATCTTGCGACGTCTTTTTACTCTGTCGTTGTAGGTGTCGTTTTCCATCAATGTCGTTATCTATGTTGCTAACTACGTCGCTCTTCTATGAAGACATCGTTATTTGTGTCTCCACCAAGTCACTAATCCCGATGATGTCAGCCAGTCATTGCAATACACCTAGTCGTACTTTTCATTATAGATTTTAAACCAACTAATTCATGGATTAAGAACAATAAACAATAAACATAGATAGATATCGAATCAAACATAAACTTTTATCTAGATTCAAATGTATCTTTAATTTATAACCAAACGCACACATAAAAGAAAATAATCTAAAACTATCACAGTTTCAAACTGCAGATTGAAAGGTTCTGCTCATTATCAACTAGTATTCTCCACTACTTGAGAAACTTTATTGTTATAGCTTCTTTAAGTTGTTGCACCTACACATACACACAGGAGAAAAAAAACTAATCTGCGTCAGGCATAACAAATTATCATCAAGCATAATTAGCAGTCAATTCCTCATTCTGAATCCAAATGTTACAGATTTACAGATACAACCATACAATCTAAACAATGTTACAGACTTACAGGTTTGCAGAGAAGCATAATTAGCAGACAATTCCTCATTCTGCCCATACAGAATTTTGTACCTGCAAGCAGATATATAATCCTCATGAGTGCATGCTCAAGCTTCTCATGCGCCAATAATTGTATTGCAAGAGATAGATTACCTAGAAAGTCTTCCGTAGAAGATTTTATCTTTACTCAATTAGGCCTAATCTTAGACAAATATTACTCAAGATAACAAATGGCAATACATAATGTATACCTTCTGTGATACGGCCACTTTTCCCATGCCATCAATATTCCACCACCACACTGATTATCATGGTCAACATACTGCAGAAAATTCCATAATGTAAACAAAAAGTAACCATTATATGCATACTTAAATCCTCAAATACAACAAACCTTTTATTTTTTCAAGAACTAATGTTCAGAATATAGCTATTTATGAAGTGAAAATAATCATGATGAAAACACTTACTCGTCCACTTCTGTGACCAATCCCTTCACAAAACTGCGAAAATCTTAGGGTATCCAAAACAATTACGGATGTATTGATACATGAATTAGAGAAATTATACACATCATGTATTAGACATTAGCACAGTACTTTAACTAGACAGATACACTCACTAATTTGAGCCCCCTGCCTTTTGCACTTTGCAGCGATTCAAAGGACCTGCACAACATAATATTTACTCACTTCAATCACAGAAATATATGATATAAAATACTAGTATGTTTTTTTACACATAACTGAAAACTAATAAATCCAGCATACTTTTTAGCCAAAGAACACAATTCCTGTATTTACAAGACTGCAATATCAGAGAAAAGATACTAGAACATCTTATTTACACTTAGCCATAAAGTTCTTTCTTCTTAGTTCTTATGATGATGATAATGAATTTGATATAGACTTTAATACATGCATTAGATACTCCATAACATATGCAGCAAAGAAACAACTATTCGCATAACCTTAATCAAATATACATGCCTATAAAAATACATCACTTACTATATACTACACTAATTATATAAATATTTTAGTAAGAAACTTAAAAATACACAATCAATCAATAACTTAAAACACAAGTATCTAATTACTCTATAGAACTAGCCTAAGCAAAACATACATACTTAATTTCATGAGTTATCAAAATTACAGCTATCATAACAATCACAACATCAATGACGGACTTTCAACAATCACATTAATTAATGATGAATCAAATGCAATAAGCATATATAATCGGCTAAACTCGGCATAGAACTTAACACAAAACATTCTCACCGCATAAATTAGACAAATTTTGACGATACGGACATACATACATATCTACAAAACTGAAACAGTAAGCTCGAAATGCGAATTAGCGATCCAAAAAGAGGTCGACGATGCTCAGAAACATGAACGTATTGCTCGGAAACCGAACGATTGACGAACATTCGGTGATAAAATTAAGAGAAGAATATACCGGAAACCGGCGGTGTGACGTCGTTGCAGGTCACCGTCTCCGGCGGTGTGCCGTCGGTGCAGGTCGCTGTTGCCATCGGTGTCACCGGCGATGAAGACGGAGTCGCCAACGGTGCAGGTCACGAATCGGTGCAGAAAAATGGCTAAGTGTTAGGGTTTTAAGTTTGGGCCTAATTTCGAAAAATTGGGTAGCGTAATAAAATTAGGCAGAGTAATTTTAAGATGGGATGTATAAATAGGTATAGGTAAGGTTTAAATTCGTAATGTTAAAAATTCATAAAATATGGCAATTTAGTCATTATAGATCACACATATAGAGGATTTATATTTCACCAAAAATATATATAATATTGTTATAAGATTAAGAAAATTATTTACAAAATTTAGTCATAAAAATGTTAGTTAAACTCCAGAATAAATTTAAATTAATTTACCCTTCCTTCCTGAGCATAAACATCGAACCTATGACCTTTTGAGTGGATGAAATCGAAAAATCCAGGAACCTGCACACTTATTGCATAGTATTCTTCTCACATAAATAATATATATGACATATCCAAAAAGGTATTAACCACCCGTTCACAAACAATAATTGAGAAGACATCTCAACCTTTGAGAGGCATTTAACGATACGAGTCAGAATGTCGCAAATTAGAGACGTTCATAGAGTCACATCCGAGTGAGTGGCAAGATTAGTGACACGCTTAACGACGTGTTTGATCATGTCGCAACGTTAGAGACGTAAATAGAGATGTCTTCCTTGCAAGTCGCAAATTTAGCGACATATTGAAAGACATTCATTGAGACTTAGCCATCTAAACTATAATTTGCGACGGTATGTGCGACACAAACGCCGTCAGAGTCGCTATAGATGTCGCCAAATGTGTCACAATTTAGCGTCTTACAGACGAGTATCGCTAAAAACGTCGGTAAATGGAATTATTCTAATAGTGATTTGACTAATTTAAAAAAAGGAACAAGTAAGAATCGTGATTATTTTGGGTTTTCAAAAGGACCACGGTTCCTAATGTGGGAACCGTGGTCCTTTGTCCAAAAAAATTTAAAATTTTGAAATTTTCAAAAGGACATCAGTTTTTAATGTGGGAACCTTGGTCCTTTGTCCAAAAATTTAAAAATTTTGAATTTTTCAAGTACATGCCCTTATTTTCTCCTATTCTCCAATATATTCTTCCAGACCACCCCATCCTTTCATATTTTTGCCCCAAAACCCTCCATTTGCTTCATTTTCATTATTTCAAATATTCAAATCTTTGATTTCAAATCAAAACTCAATTTCATTATCTTTCACAAATATCATCCCCATTAAAACACTACTACTCCTTATATACGGTTGTTCTTCCTTCTAATTTATATACATCTACCTTCATACTTAAAGTTGTTTTCTCGAGTTACTACCGAACGAGATTGTTTAAGGTGATTTGTTACTTGATTCTAATTATTTTTATATTTATTTTTTCAATTTTAGCTCTACATTTGTTCTTGTTTCTTCGATTTGTTTTTAATGTTTTATCTTTCTTTGATATTTTTATATGAAGGTCGTATAGTTTGTATATCTTTGGGTTGTACTTTAAACTTTTACAGATTATATATCTTTTTAGTTTAATATTTGTTTAGTTTAACTTCTTCATTTATTGTTATTTTTTTCGGTTTAGGTACTTGATGTGCCAAAGAAGTAGTACCTTGCTTCGATGGAAGAACCCCACGTTATGAAGATGATAATTTTTGAATTCATATGTTTGTTTGTTGTTGTTAGTTTATACATTTTATAGTATTAGATATAGTTTGATTTCAAGGGTTGTAATATTTTATTAAGGTTTGATGTAATGAGAATCATTTGCTTATAATAATGATATATAATATATATTTATAAATTGTTATTTATTTTTTTGTAAGAAGTATAAGTTTATTACCGGTTTTGAAATATGTTTTATAGAATTGAATGAAGTAGAAAATAAATAAAAATTAAAGATATTTTTTTTATAATTTGTCAAATAGACCATGGTTCTTAGTGTAGGAACCTTGTTCTTATATATATATATATATATATATATATATATATATATATATATATATATATATATATATATATAAAATTAGTTAAATAGACCACCTCAAAAAATCCGCGGTCCTTTTACTTTCCAAATAAACTTCTCCCCTTATAGATCACCCCTCAAAATCCGTGGTCCATATGCTTAATATACCGTGGTCTATTTAAACTTTTCTAGTAGTGTTTTTTTTTTTAAATTGTCCATGCAACAAATATAGGACAAAGACTATCAGTAAGAATATGTGTAGACTAGAACAAAATGCAATTAACTCTATAATCTAAAAGGGAAAAGGAAAGACAAAATTACATGGGTCGTCCATGTGGTTTGTGAAAAATTACACCGGTCGTCACTACAATTTTTTTTGACACTGGTTATCCTTGTGATTGCAAAATATTTCACTGTCAGTCCCTATCACTAACGGGCGTTAACCTACCCCGTTAAAACCCTCTTTTGCTGTGCACGTGATGGGTTTAAACGGAGTTGACTAACGCTCGTTAGTGATAGGGACTGTCAGTGAAACATTTTGCAATCATAAGAATGATCAATGTAAAAAAAAAACTTACAGGGATGACTAGTGTAAATTTTTGCAAACCACGGAACGACCCATGTAATTTTGTCAAAAGGAAAATACCAACGAGATTTGTTTTGGAGTTTGGATTTGGCGCCGTACACGTGTACTTCAAGTTTGGTTCATTTAGATATACGAGTAATCTTTTTTGTCGTTTCTAGATTTACGGGCCTCATTAGGTCACTCCCAACCCTAAACTCAACTGACTAAAACTGACATAGCCACGTTAGCGCCACGTCAGCTTTTTCAGAAAACTGACTGAAATTGACAAACCCCTCCCATCCCTGATCCATCACTTCATATTTTTGGGACCCACTGACCAATTCTTTAATCAATTAAAACAAAACTATTTAAATTAAACACAATAATTTAAATTAAACACAATAATTTAAATTAAAAACATTCCATTAAAAATAAAAATTACAACAATTCCTAAAAATAAAAATTACAACAATTCCTAAAAATAAAAATGACCACAATTCCTAAAAATAAAAATTACCACAAAGTATTCCGGTAACGGATCTTGAGAATAAGACACAATATTTTGACATATACGGATAAATAATGGCTTACTCATCCGAAAACGACGTCGAAATACATCTGCCGGAAATGTTTGGATGTCGGCAAAGTAATCTTGAAACAGATGTTGGCTCGTTGCTTCGCGATCTCTTGGAAAGTATCGACGGGGAGCTCTCGGGATCGGAATTACTTCTTCGTCTTCCGATTCGGAGGATATGGCGTTGATAACATTAATCGCCCATTCCGGATCGAAAATGTCGTTGAGCGCCTGCAAATCTTCAAGATCGGAATCGGAAGACATTTTAAAAGTTAAAAGTTGTTTGAAAGAGTTGGTGAAATAGATAGTTTATTGTGTAAATTGTTGTGTGAAGATGAGTGTAATATGTAAGTATATATATAGGTAAAAGTTAAAAAAAAGGGGGGGGGGAAAGTTTAAAAGTTTTTAAAATTTAAAATTTTTAAAAGTTTTAAAAGTACCCACACAACAAAACCATTTAATATTCTACCAATCTGTGTGATCCTTGTTGCTCCAATCACAATGTGCCACCTAGTACCCACACAACAAAACCATTTAATATTCTACCAATCTGTGTGATCCTTGTTGCTCCAATCACAATGTGCCACCTAGTACCCTTATATTCTACCAATCTGTGTGATCCTTGTTGCTCCAATCACAATGTGCCACCTAGTAAGAAAAGACCTACAATCTTCATATATCTTTGGCATATAAAAGCATCCATAACCGACAATCTTAGGCCACTCCCAACCCAAAATCAAACTGACAGAAACCGACAGAGCCACGTCAGCGCCACGTCAGCTTTTTCAGAAAACTGACTGAAACTGACAGACCCCTCCCATCCCTGCTCCATCACTTCATTTTTAATCAACTAAAATACAAAAGAATTTAAATTAAACACAATATTTTAAATTAAACACAATAATTTAAATAAAAACATTCCATTAAAAATAAAAATTACAACAATTCCTAAAAATAAAAATTACCACAATTCCTAAAAATAAAAATTACCACAATTCCTAAAAATAAAAATTACAAGAAATCCTAAAAATTTAAAAGTACGATAATTTAAAAACTACTAGAATAATAGATAATCTAATCGGAGCTCGACTCATCGGTTTCGTTCGCGTTTTCTTGCTCATCTTCGTCCGATTCGTTGTTGGCATATTTGTCTTGGTAAAGTGTCACGACTTCTTTCCTCGCGTTTTTAAGAATTTTAATTTTTTTTAGATGCTTTTTTCGGAAGCTTTTTACACAAAAAACTCAAAGCTTTGTAGGCATCTTTTTTCATCGCGTTTTCCTTAATCATTTTAATTGCTTCTTATTGCGCGAGAGCGGTTTGCTTGACTGCTTCAAGTGTATCCAGTTTTTCAGACTGAACACTTCGTGAAGATGAACCGGCGGAGCTTGAGGCCGTACTTTTTGCCGCCTTTCGGCCAGGAGGATGGCGGATGTAGTCTTTTTGGAACAACCGTTTCATGTTATTATCAAGAGTTGTTACAGTCGGTTATTTATCCGCGTCCAGATCGGTGACAAACTCATGGAAAGAATCTTCGTTGGCCATTACGCCCGGCTCGGCAAAGAATTTTGGATAATGTTTAAGAACATTCCAAGATGACTCGTAAAGGCCCAACTTGTTGCCGGAATGCATTTCGGGTGGCAATCATAACGTCGTTTTCGTCGGCAGCGCTTTGTGGGCGAACTTCTTTGTAGTGTTTGTAGAAAGATTGAAATGTTTTTGAGTCTTTAGAAATCTTGTTTCATTTGCCGGTTAGTTGATTAAGATTACGTTTTGTTGACACACAAGTATTGTAACCTTGAATCACTTTAGCCCAAAATGACTCGGTTGATTGATTTTTTCCTAGGACACCATTTTCGGAATAATGTATCCACCGCTCGGCTAAAATCCTAGCCTCCTCGTCCGTCCAACGTGTTTGAACCCGTTTAGCCGTTTCACCCTTTTGAACTCGTTTACCCTTTTTCTTGTTGGTTCGGGTTTCGAGTTCCGGTTCCGGTTTCGGGTTCGCCTCGTCGGAGCTTTCTTTCAAAGGTACGGTGAAATTCATTTGTTGTGATGACCATTGTGTGTTTTGGGACCATTGTGGTTGTGACCATTGCGTGTGGTGGGGGAATTGTGATTGTGGTGGTGAGGATTGTGTGTTTGTGTACCACCCTTGGAATTCATAATTATTCCTCGGGTCGTGCGGATCAAGGGTGAACGGGTTTGCAATAGGTGGGAAGTTGGCAAACCCGGTAGGTTGAGTGTTTCGTTGAGACGAAGATCCGGAAGCTTGAGTGTTTGGTGAAGTCGGGTTTGATAACGGGTTATTCAACAAATTTTGCCACATATCTTTGGCAATACTTTGTTTGTTGTTTTTGGAAGTTGATTTGTTGTTTTTGGACATTTTTTTAAGAGAGGTTTTGGAAGTTGAATTGTGTAAATTGTTGTGTGAAGATGAGTGTAATATGTAAGTATATTTATAGGTAAAAGTTTAAAAAAAGAGGGGGAAAGTTTAAAAGTTTTTAAAATTTAAAATTTTTAAAAGTTTTAAAAGTTTTTAAAATTTAAAATTTTAAAAAGTTTTAAAAGTTTTAAAGTTTTAAAAAAGGGGGAATGTTTAAATTTTAAAAGTTTGAATTTTTTTTTTTTTAGTTTGAATGGTCAACCGGAAAAAAAAAACAAATAAATGGGTCCTACAGTGGAACCGACGCGTCATCGCCAAACCGAAGAAGGGGAAACCGACGAGCCAACCGACGAGGCCGTGCCATCGCCGTCGGTCTCGTCGGTTCAAACCGACGCAAAGCGACGGGCTGCGTTGGAAAGAGCCTTAGGAAATGCACACACAACATTTTAGTAAGCAAAGTTTATTACTTCTTGAGTGTTCCATCCAATTACAAGTGTTTTTGACTTTTTCGAATTCCTTGTTTATCAACTTTGATCTTAAATATTTTTGTATATGTTATATGATACTTGATGAAATTATACAAATAAAAATATATATTTAAAACTCTACTCATTCATATATTTTTATCAAGTAATATATAACACATACAAAATTATTTAAGGTCAAAGTTAAGAAATGAAGACTTTAAAAAATTAAAATATAACACGTTAGGTGAAACGCCCCAACTTTTTTTATTTTTAAAATATTATTTTAATAATGCTCCACATCTCAAATATAATCACATAGATTCATTATAACATTTTCTCAATCAATTGAAGACTCAAAATAAGAAAATTTCAAATTGCGACTGATTTTCTAAGAATGAGTGCTTTTGTCAACATTCATCATCTGATTCCCCGAGAATGACTTCTATTCCTCAGGAATGGATGGTGCTGTCAACATCCATCATCTCATTCCTGGAGAATGACTTTCATTCCCCTGGAATTAGCGTTGCTATCAACAAAATGTGTGTTTTGATCACAAACTCATTTTCAAAATTTTTACACCACAACTTTAACTCAATTTGCAGAAATGTGAATAACAAATACCAACTTTACAAATATCAAATCAAGGCATATATTACTACAACCAACCATTTACTACTACAATCTTTCAAATCCATTACTTCATCATACTTGGACTTAACCAAACTAAACAACCAAACTCATGTAATGACATTTTCAACCATGTGATCAAAAGCTCTACAAAAGAGGCTTCAACACATATTATGAGCGTGATTTACAAAAAGTAAAGGATTTAACTTACTAACTCTGTAGTAAGTTCCCCCGTTAGTCGTATCTTGATTCCTTGCCCAAATTTCAACTCGACCCGTTTACACCTACACATCAACAACAATAAAAGGATAAGCAATTATGTTTAGTAAGTAATGGCAATTAAACTACAAAAACAACATCAACAATAATAATATTAATCATACTCAAAGGATTAATTACTACAAGCAATCAAACTCTTTAATTAATAACTTACTTTTACTCTCACTCAAGGAGTATGACTACTTGTGGATTATTTACTACACTTATCAACAATTACAATCAATTAATGATCAACTCAATGATTCAATATCTACAAATGACAACAACAACTTTAATATTAACTACCAATAAATAGTGATCAACTCATTGATCAATGTCTACACATATTAACAACTACAATGAATATTGATTACAATAAAATAATGATCATACAATGATCATTATCTACATACAATAACAACCACATCAATATTTACTACAATGAATATCAGCAAGTTTCTATACAACAATTACTCATTTACAATCAACTCTACTTTAATCATCAAGCTAGTGCATATTTTTAATGGCACTAATTGGCTATTCTTACTACATTATTCTCATGGATTCATCATGTTAGTGGACATTATCTCAGTGGCACTACTTGGCTCTGATGGGTTTTCAATTCCCTAACAAGATTAACATGCAATGCAGAAATAACAATTAATCTAGGACAAGAAGGAAAAGTAAACCCTAAAGGATCTTAGCCTAATAAATAAAGCTACAAAATAAAATAAATAGGAAGAAAACCGAATCAAAAGGATATGACGGGAGATAAAACCGAAAAAATTATTTATAAAGAAGTCGCCACACCGTTATCATCATATCAATGCCCAGTTCTAAACAATACGAACTATACATTATGGGCATTAAGGATGAAGAAGATACTAGTGGCAAATGGAGTATGGAATTTAGTAGAAAGAACAAGTACATCAAAGGAGATTGATGTAAAAAAGGATAGTTCTGCGTCAGCATACCTATTACAAGGGTTACCAGAAGATTTGCAAATGCAAGTTGCGAGATGTGAAACAGCAAAACAAATTTGGGACTCTCTAAAGTCCAGATTTATTGGGACAGAAGATATACAACAGACACACTCGCAACAACTTGAATCGGATTTTGAAAGACTTATGATGAAAAATGATGAATCAATAAATTCTTTTGTCAGGAAGTTGATGAGTATTATTACAAAGGGTGCTACATGTGGATTAATGTTTGATGAGCAAACGAAAGTATGAAAAATACTTAATGCAGTACCAGATAAATTTGTACCAGTAGTAGCAACCATTGAAATGATTGTTGTTTTTAAGACTATAAAGTTGGAGGAGATTATCGTGAAACTTAAGACTTATAAAGAAATGATTAAGTTTAGAATAGGAAGTCAGGAAGATAATAGTGAGAAGTTATTCACACGTTAAGGAATGACAGAAATTATGAACGCAACTATGGAAAATATGGACAAGATTCATCGCGAGGACGAGGAAGAGGGAGAGATAAAGGTGAAGGGCACACCGTAGATGAGTCAGAAGAAACCATCAACAAACCATGAAGGAATGGTGATAAGTTGCAAATAAATTGTTACAAGTGTGGAAAACTTGGACACTATGCTTATGAATGTGCAAGTAAGAAAAAGGAGGAAGTTGCGCACTGATAATGGAGAATCATGATGAACCGGCAATACTAATGTGCCTAATTGATGATAATTCAAAGGTTAGAAAGCTGGGTCGTGTAATACGATCAAAGCAAAGCCATGTGATGCGGAAAATAACCTGTGAAAGGTGTAGTCAATTCAGTGAATGACTTAAAATGAAATACATGTGATATGGTTTCAATCTGTGAACGATCAAAGCAAGTTATATGATGCTTTGTGGGCATTTAGAACTGCCTACAAAACACCGATTGGGACGACACCTTACCGGTTGCTTTATGGTAATACGTGTCATTTGCCGGTAGAAGTTGAACATAAAGCTTATTGGGCATTAAAGAATTGTAAACTGGATTTGGTTGAAGCGAGTGAGAAGAGGTTCTTGAAATTACACGAGTTAGATGAATTGAGATTGCAAGCATATGAGAACTCGCGTTTGTATAAAGAGAGGACTAAGGTTTGGCATGATAGAAAGTTGAAAATAAGGAAAGAGTTTAAAGCTGGAGATAAGGTACTTTTGTTTCAATCTCGTTTTAAGTTAAAACAACCGAAGCTTAAACCTCGTTGGACTGGTCCTTATACGGTAAAACATGGGTATCCGTCGGGTTATGTGGAATTGTACAAGACCGATGGAAGGTCTTTTATTGTGAATGGACATCGGTTAAAGCTTTACCACGAGGAAGATGTTGAAAACGAGTGGGAGACACTCGTGATTTACCCTAAGAACTGATAAATTCAGGGGTTTGAACTTTGTGGGTGTGTTCATTGGAAACCCTCACGAGACTTTAACTCGTCCACTCGGGATACCGATGGGTTTACAGGCTTATTGCATATGCTAAATGCAATCGTGATTCCTACGAAAATGAGTTAGGATTTTTTTTTATGTTTGAACTATGTATTTAATTGTTTTATATGTTATGTTTTCTTTTGGTTTTGTTTTGTGTGATGATGCTGGCTGACACAGACTCGTACGCGCATGCTATTGGACTTTTCAAGAGATATAAGGGGATTTTTACTGTTCTACTTATTTTCTCTCATTTTCACCGTGATTTTATTCTGTTTAGTACAATGGGGACTTTGTACAACTTAAGTGTTGGGATGGGAGTCGAAAAGAAGTTTACGTGTCCTTAGGTTTTGTTGTATCTTTTTAACTTTAATCATTAAAAAAAATCACTATTGTTTAAAGTGTATTATTTGAAGTTTTGAAACTAAGTATTTATTTGTTAAACTAGTTTTATTAAAAGTTTGTTTTATTTTTAAAGTGTTTAACATGGAGTTAAGTTTTTTTGTACATATAATTTTAAAGTAATAATAAATGATGTATAGTTTCATTATATGATGTACTGATAGGCAATCTATATGAAAATTTCCGAATTTTAAGAAGCTAAATTTAAACTTGTATATTACTATGTGATAAACACTATGATGTATGACAAAAAGTCTTAACTCCTAGATTTAGCATGCAATATTTTATATTTCTTATTTTATATGAAAACATTTGGGGGTTTACTAATTGTTTCCTCTGTTGTACGTAAGTACAGACCTGGTCTCATATTAGTATTCTTAAAAATAAGCAAAAGAAATATAAAATCTTTAAAATCTTAAGATTCCTAAATTAATCAAACTATGTACCTTTGTTATACTAAGGTATAGACCTGTCACCGCTGGTTTGATTTAAAATGGTTTGCTTTACTTGAATCAAGTTATGTCGCTCTGTTGCATGTCAATGCAGACCTGTCACCAATGTCTTGAAATGATTTTCGCATACTTATTTTAAATATAAAGTAAAGTGCATGACTAAATTTTAGGGGTATATCATAGGTGGAGATCATATGATATATACATACTAACAATAAAGTGTTTTAAGAAATATGAGTATAGATTGTTTAAGTGGACAACAATATTAGTAATTATTGATGAGCTATATATTATGTGAATAATAATAATAAAGGAATTTATTCCCTTATTGTACAAAATAGTTATCCATGTTAATTAAATTGTTTAAATTTTAGAAAATTGGAAACAAATTTTTAATTTAAGTATTTTAATTCTCAAATATTAGTTTTATGCTTATAAGTAATCATATTTGGATTAGTGATGTATATTTATATTTAGTAGTTTAGTTTTAGTCTACTTGAGGACAAGTAGAAGTTAAGTGTGGGGATAATTTGATAACATTAAATAATGTTATATTTATTTTAACAATAGTCATTGATTTTTATTATATTTATATTGCATATTTTTGATAATAGATACTGATTTGGTTAATATTTGTAAATAGGTGTATAAATTAGTTGAGACAAGAAAATGTTTAAGAAATGAATAAAGTTATGCAAATAACTGAGTTCGAGAAGTTAAATGGATTGCGAAAGAAAAATAACTAGATTGTATAATTATTGGAGTTTACGAGTTGGACCAAATAATTATTTGGGCTAAATACTAAATATAATATAACATAGTAATCTAATAGTATTTCTAAAATTAATGTAAGTTAGTAGTAGTAATAACCTAATAAAGATAATCATAATAATATTAATAAGTAGTAAGTATAATAATCTATAACCCCTTATAAAGCATTTAACTATTGTAACCTTAAACTTAGTCAAAGAGAGATGGGAAATCCCGAAAATACCCTTTCAATTTAAGTCAACTAAAACTTTAAATTAACATTAAGAAATATGGAAAGTACCATGGAAAATCAATTAAATAATAACACTCATTAAAATTCACTCATTTTCATTCCATACAAGATCGTTCATTCCATACGATAAAATCAGTTACAGCAAATGCAATACTAATAACAATTGGAAACATGTCACAAATTTTTTAAGATAATTACGAAATATAATATGTAAACTGAAAATTGTAATTAAAGATCATAGTAACTAATTTTTCTATTAATGTTATACTAATACGACACTCAATGAATCAATTCACACACATTTAATGATGTTATACTAATACGACACTCAACGAATCAGTTCACACACATTTGCCTTCCACCGAAAACTGTCGACCAACAATAAAAATGGCATAGAATGCTATAATTACATCTTAATCTTAGTTACCAACATCATTTTTGTAAATTTACCGCTGCATTGCGCAGGTAATGTACTAGTCTATAATAATACATATAAAACATATTCAAATTGTTGACTCTTAATTCTTAAATAATAATTAAAATTACTCTTTTATCCTTTTGCACTCATAAATGAAAATCATTTTAAATATGAAAGTTTTTATTTCAAAATTACATATTTAAATTTCTATGTTGTTAGAATAAAATATCACTATAATAAGCATAATTAGTGAGAACATGTCTATACTTATTTGTAAAAACATGTGACATGGTATTACCATTATAAAATGACATTGTATTTAACGAACTAACAAAATAGATATATTAATTGTTACCGCCGTATTGCGCGGGTGATGTGCTAGTAATAAAATAATGAGGATTATGTTGTTACAGGATTCATGTGGCATTTCAGTTGAGAATCAAATATCAAGCGTGGAATTAAAAATCGTGGGCCCCACTTCAAAGTCAAAGAAGCAAAGAGTCAAGTCAAAAGCTAAAATGGATATGACTGGAACATTCAAGAGTCGGTGGAGGTTATCTTGTTGTTTACGCCATTTTCATCCATACGCCGGATCAAAATCCATATGATGTATGGATTTGGTCTCCAGAAAATATAAATAGCAGCCTTTGCCTACGAATTTGAGGAGACTTTTCATATATTAAAAAATTAGGGTTATGAATTTTCTCTGCATTTTTGAGGGCTTTTCATACTTTTAAAGATCTTTCATTCATCTTAATCATTCGGCCACTACGGATCATCATTTAATTATTGTAATCATTCGTTTACTCTTTTATTTCAATACAATTATGTTTGCGGTGATTTCAATTATTATATGTGTTTATTTTAACGTGATTATGCGTAGCTAAATCTTTAAACACTTGCTTGGATGAATTAGCTAATGATTAGGGGTGTAATCATTTGATGTTTATATTGAATTAAATTGCGTTTAATCGAGAACCTTACGTATTTAGGTTTAATATAGTTCTAATTTATTTGGTGAATGGATAAGTGATTATAGCAAATGTTTATCACTTAGGTATTCATTATCAATTGTTTGTCTATGAATAATTGAACTTTGATTGCGGACGCAGATAAGGAATAAATTAAACGATTAAACTAAAATGTGTAAGTTAGTGATTTTGGCGAATGTCTTTCACTAGATTAAATTGTAATTAGTAAATTAGACTTAAGGTGTAGGAAAAGTGGACACTAATCCTAGCTTAATAAGATTTACATTTAATACGCAAATAAACTAGTTTTAATTATACACCCTGAAGTCATTAGTAAAATAATCCAAGTAAGTGTCGTTTTTATTATCTGAAAGTTAAAAAATCAATTTTGGCTCTTCCTAAGTCCACTTAGCTTTATTAAATTAGTTGTTGAGCAAAGTGACAATTCGGTCAAACAAAACCCCCATTTAATTACTTGTTTAAATTAATTGCATTTTAAATTATAATTCTTAAATACATAATCCCTGTGGAACGAACTTGGACTTATTGTAGCTATACTATACACGATAGGGTATACTTACCTCAGTTGTGTAATAGCTAAGTGTCATTATTTCTTTGTTTATTTTATAACTAGATTTTACATATCAAGAAGACTTGGGTCAAACAAAAAAAAGATATGATGGAAAGACAGATGATGAAGTCGAAAGACTAGAAGGACAAGTCTTAAACAATTGGGGGGGGGGGGGGGGGGGGGGCATACAACCGTCAATAACCACCAACCGAACCATTGTGATGGTTGGATGGCACCCGTTCGTTAAGTATATATATGTATTAGATTAATAGTGATTGTAACACAACACAAAAACATACAGTTATTGCTAACTTTGTTCTTGACTAATAAAGAGCGATTCTTTATATGTTTTGTGTTCAATTAAATTTCTGGGCAACAGATCCTTCTACTTGTATGGCTTTATACTACTTACGTATGTTTGCGGATCCTGTTAATCGGCACCATATGCTGCACAATAGTTACTGGTTTTGTAGTTGTAGTGCAATATTGTATGAAATCTGGACTATTGACTTTTTCATGTTATATGCAATTCAAACTAATCCATGTCGTATATACTATGATTTCAACTTATAGATTTCGTAAGAATATAAGTGTACAGTGGCTTGCAATTTATATATTAATAGGGGAATGAGCTACCTACATGAAAATAATATAATAAACAGGGACTTGAAGGTTGCTAATCTTCTGATATATGAAAATGTTGTAAGATGCTCGGTCTTTTTAAATTCTTGGTACATTAATAAATTCAGTTTATTGTATTCATGATGCTTAGGCAAAATGTATATAATTTGTGTTTCCTCTACATGCAGGTCATTAAGGTGGTTGATTTTAGTGTTGCAATAGTTAAGGCTCATACTTATGTTATGGATGACTTTCGACGACTTTTGATGACTTTCGGGACATATGACTGTAGAAACTTATGAATCTATTGTAAAACAATCAAGAACAATACAAAACAGAAAATACTTCTATTATTACGAGACTTGAATCAATAGAAAAATAATGTGTACATATGAATCCAGAACTATAACACGATTATAGAAAACAACTGTATATTCATCAAAGTGATAAATATACTATTAACAGATCAAACCCTTCAATGGGTGAAAGAAAGAATCGTCTGAGACCAAAGAGGAAAAGAGAGATGATAACAATATGAAAAATCTTTATACAAAAATAGAATATTAGCTTTTATATTTTTAGCTTATAGTAAATAACCCTTTGGTCCTTCAGAATATGTCAGCATCACTTCTGGTCCTTAGACTTCAACAAATCAGCCTCTTTAGTCCTTAAGCTTTGCTTCTTGATACACCTGTACTCTAGATTTCTTCTTGACCAATATGCTTTCTACCAATATCACCATATACTAATACACCTACACACAATCAAACTAAGTTACTATAAACACTTTATTCAAGCAAGATTGTGAATAAACTTAAACATCTTTGCTTTTTAACACACCCCTTCAAGCTTAGCTTGAGAATACATCAAACAGATTAAGTTGATTACACAAACTATTGTGTTGAACTGCAGGAAGACCTTTAGTAAATAAGTCTGCAGTGTTTAAGACTGAATTAATTTTTACTGGATTTAAAACACCACTGCACACCTTTTCTCAATTCAAAGTGTTTAGTCCTCTCATGGTGAACAGGATTAGAAGCAATTTGAATAGCAGGCACATTGTCACAGAACAAATCAACAGGAATTAAATTTTTAACTTTCAAATCAGTTAATATATTAATGATCCACAACAATTCACATGTCACAGCTGCCATAGCTCTGTATTCTGCTTCAGCAGAAGATCTAGAGATGGTAGGCTGTTTTTTACTTTTCCATGATATTAAAGATCCTCCCAAAAATATACAGAACCCAGTAATTGATTTCCTACTTACTAAATTCTTACCCCAATCAGAATCAACATAAGCAACAAGTTTAAGATCCATACCTCTCACAAAATGAATACCTTTACAAGGATTTGACTTTAAGTACCTTAGTACTCTAAAAGCCAATTTCAAATGAGACTGAGTGGGTGAATGCATAAACTGGCTCAATATATGAACAACATAACTGATATCAGGTCTAGTAACTGTAATATAAATCAATTTTCCAACCAACTTTTGATAAACAGTCATATTGTTCAACACTTTCTCATTTTCATCACCTTTATATGAAGATACATTCACTTCTATGGGAGTATTTAGGGGTTTGCAAGCTAAAAGACCAAATTCATGCAATAACTCTAAACAATACTTTCTTTGAGATAAACACACACCTTTCTTAGTATCTATTAATTCAATACCAAGAAAATATTTTAGTTTACCAAGATCTTTAATCATGAATTTGGACTTTAGAAAAGCTTTCACAGAATTAATCTCATTCACATTATTTCCAGTTAAAACAATATCATCCACATATACTAATAACACAACAAATATATCACCTTTACATTTAGTATACAAAGAATAATCACATTTACTCTGAGCAAAACCATTTTCAAGCAAATAATTTGACAGTTTCTCATTCCATTTCCTAGGGGCTTATTTCAGACCATATAAAGACTTACTAAGCCTACAAACTTTTGTTTCACCAGTTTTAAAATAACCTTGAGGTAAAGTCATGTAGACTTCCTCATGTAAATCCCCATATAAAAAAGCATTGTCAATGTCTAATTGAAACAATGTCCAACCTTTATTAACAGCTAAACTAATAACACTTCTAACAGTCACCATTTTCACAACTGGTGAAAATGTTTCATCATAATCCACCCCTTCAGTTTGACCATAGCCTTTGGCAACAAGCCTGGCTTTGTACCTTTCTATCTCTCCTATGGATTTATACTTAATCTTATAAACCCACTTGCACCCAATAGGTTTCCTATTAGGTGGAAGATCAGAAAGTACCCAAGTTTTATTCCTATACAATGCTTCCATTTCAGCATTCATAGCATCTATCCAATTTTTGTCTTTAGATGCTTCAAAATATGTTTTTGGTTCAACACTTTTATTCAAAACAGAAGTGAAACACAAATTTTCAGAATTAAGTTTTGAATAGTTCATAAATCTTTCCATCCCATACTTAACTTTACCATTGATTACAAAATCATCAAATCTTTTTGGAACAATAATTTCTCTAGTTGATCTTCTAAGATTAGAAGGAGGACGTATTAAAACACCACCACCCTCAGAATTATTAGTTACTCTTGGTAATAAATTTTCATATGTAGTTGCATAAGTATCTTCTACACTAGTAGAAGTACTTGAACTGCCAAGAGTACCTTCTGTGTCATTTATGTTTGTACTATCATGAGTAGCATCAGAATTGCTGACCTCAATGTTTGTACTTTTTAAAATAACTCCAGAAGTACTGATAGAACCTTGTACTTCAGAAACAAGAGCAGAAGAACTTTTGCCATCAACATTATTAACATTTAAATTATCATTATAGGGTATACTAGAGAAACCATCATTTTGAGATATATCTTTATTATCAAAAAAATTCAAGTGATTGACTTCTTTATAAACAATGTTTATTTGTTCAGAAGACATTTTAAAAGGAAACACATGCTCATAAAATTTGACATCTCTTGAAATAAGTGTCAGTTTAGAATCAAGACTATAGAGTTTATAACCTTTTTGTGTATTAGAATATCCCCGAAAGACACACTTTTCAGATCTAGCACCAAACTTATCAGAATTGTTCAGTTTAGTAACAAAACACAGACAACCAAACACCCTTAGATGAGATAGAGATGGTTGAAAACCATACACCATCTCATAGGGTGACTTACCATTTAAAACAGAAGCAGGGGTCCCGTTAATCAAATAGGTAGCAGTTAGAACACAATCACTCCACATATTCAGAGGTACTCCCCCTTGAAACAAAAGTGACCTAGAAACATTAAGTAAGTGCCTATGATTTCTTTCCACAACCCTATTTTGTTGGGGAGTGTAAGTACAAGATGTTTGATGCAAGATACCTTTATTTTTAAAGAATTGACTAAGTGTTTGATTTACAAACTCAGACCCATTATCACTCCTGAAGATCTTAACTGATTTATTAAACTGTGTTTGAAATATGTTCACAAAAATAATAATGTTGTCAGCAGTTTCAATTTTTGATTTCAATAAAAACACCCAGACAGCTCTAGAATAATTATCAACTATTGTCAAAAAATACTTGTATCCATCCCTACTAGTCACTCTGTAAGGACCCCATAGATCTAAATGAACAATATCACCAACACTTTTGGTTTTATGTTCACTAAGAGGAAAGGGTTCCCTTGTTTGTTTTGCCTTATGGCAAATCTCACAAGGCATAACACTTTCATTACCAAAACCAAGTTGGGACTTAAGCACATGTAACACAGGCTCAGCAGGATGCCCAAGCCTGTTATGCCAAGTGTGCTTAGACAACAAACAGATATTTACAGAAGCATTAAAATTTCCAGCCTTACCAAACACAGAATTATCATCAAAGAAATACAGACCATCCTGCACACTACTAGTCCCCAGAGTCTTTCCCATAATTCTGTTTTGGGGCAAGTCCTGAATATAGCATTTATATTCATCAAAACCAATATACTTTTTACTATCTCTAGCTAGTTTATTAACAGAAAGAAGATTCACATTGTATTCAGGAACCACCAACACATCAAAAAGAGTAACATTAGATGTTAAACAATAATCACCAATCTTAATTATCTTAGCCATTGTGCCATTAGGATGTTCAACAACTAAATTAAGATCAACAATATTTACAATATTTTTTAACCCAAATTCAGTTGTAACATAGTGTTAGTTTGCTCCTGAATCTATGATCCATCCATGTTTTAAAGAATTAGAACCTATACCTGCCATGTTGGCAGACAAATTTGATCTAGACTCTTCAGAAGAATTTCTAGAGTTTAACCAACTCATAAGTTTAGCTAGTTGATCCTCGGTCAATGTCATTGAACTTTGCTTATCTGTGACACTATTATTACTAACAAAAGACTTGTTTCCAGAAGAATTATTAGACCAAGAAGAAGAAGAATTAGGATTACTATTGTTATTGATCTTATTAGTTGGAGGTCTTCCTCTATAAGAAGAGGGATATCCAACTATTTCATAACATCTATCAATAGTGTGACCAATTTTATTGCACTTAGTACATTTCAAGTTAGGATTAGGTCCTCTACCAACTACCCTTTTATTTTCAAAAGATTGTGAAGTTTTTGCAATAAAGGCAGCAGAATTATTCTTAGTAGTAGATGAACTAGAAGAAGAGGCTCTATGAGATTCTTCTCTAGACATTATTGCAAAAGCAATTTTAATGGAGGGTAAAGGATCAGTCATTAACAAATTACTTCTCATATGTTGGTAAACTTCATCTAATCCCATCAAGAATTGTATAAGTTTCATTAATTGTCTATGATCTTGAAATTCTTTTGCTGCACTACAACTACATACAGGTAGTTGCACCATAGCATCATATTGTTTCCAATAAGAATTTAGCTTGTGATAATCATCAGACATGGAACTACCATTTTGAGTAAGAGAGTTGATTTTAATGTGTAAGTTAAACACAACAGATCCATCAACTTTATCATATGTTTCCTTAAGTTCACCCCAAACCTCAGAAGCAACTTTTGAAAAAAATGTGACCAAGATAAAGCTCTTCTGAAATAGAACCCAAAATCTAGGACAATACAACAGAGTTGCATCTATCCTATTGACTAGCCAAAACATCATCATTTTCAGATTTAACACACTTTCCAGTTATAAATCCCATTTTATTCTTTGTTTCAAGAGCTAGAGTCATAGCACAAGACCACACCCTATAGTTTTCTATACCAGTTAATTTTGTTGTTATAAGAGGTGCACTACTGATATCACTAGGGTGTAAATACAATGGATCCCCAAAATCCAATTCACTAATAAGAGTTTCATCATCAAGTTCAGATTCAGACATTTTCACACAAAAGTTGAATAGCAGGTAAAAGACAATTAATCAGGTAAAACAAAAATAATACACACAATACTTAAAAGAGATATTGGCCTCAAGAACAGGTTTCAAGTCACTTTAAAGTGACAGGTCAAGTTCAGCCAAGAGATCTCTCTCTTCTACCAAGAAAAGAATTAGTAATCAACAGAATAATATTCAAATAACACTTTCAATAAAATAAGAAGAAACAGATAGCCAATCAAATTCACAAAAGAAAACTGTAACACCTTTGATCCCAAACTATAGGCCAATCTCTTTGATGTCAGAGCCCTCCAACACCAAAGTTAATTGCTACAGAGAGGGTGAGTTAGAGAGATCTTACAGAGGGGTCGCCTGATCAATTCTTTCCTTGCAAATCAATTGTTACCAGATGCAGCGGAAATGTATCATACAAGGACGATCAGAAGAAAACCCTAATTTTAAGAACAATCAAATTAGGGTTTCAAACCCTAAACATCCGAAGATCTATTGCGAGATTGATCAAATAAGCGTGTAATAGTCCCAGATCTCACCCGTTGATACACAAGAAACACAAAATAGCTAGATCCCCAATTTTATGTTTATAAACCCTAATTTTCCAGAAAATCAATTCGTTGTTTTTTGTGAAGATATTGATTGATTAATGAATATCAAAGCCAACGTGGCTCTGATACCATGTAGAAACTTATGAATCTATTGTAAAACAATCAAGAACAATACAAAACAGAAAATACCTCTATTATTACGAGACTTGAATCAATAGAAAAATAATGTGTACATATGAATCCAGAACTATAACACGATTATAGAAAACAACTGTATATTCATCAAAGTGATGAATATACTATTAACAGATCAAACCCTTCAATGAGTGAATGAAAGAATCGTCTGAGACCAAAGAGGAAAAGAGAGATGATAACAATATGAAAAATCTTAATACAAAAATAGAATATAAGCTTTTATATTTTTAGCTTATAGTAAATAACCCTTTGGTCCTTCAGAATATGTCAGCATCACTTCTGGTCCTTAGACTTCAACAAATCAGCCTCTTTAGTCCTTAAGCTTTGCTTCTTGATACACTTGTACTCTAGACTTCTTCTTGACCAATATGCTTTCTACCAATATCACCATATACTAATACACCTACACACAATCAAACTAAGTTACTATAAACACTTTATTCAAGCAAGATTGTGAATAAACTTAAACATCTTTGCTTTTTAACAATGACCCATTGAAATAACTAGGGAAATCAATTCGATCAACACGTTGGACCTTCTAGTTGGTGCTCATGTTGTGTTATTGTTCCAGGTGGTTTGTGCGGTTGGTCATGATGGAACTCGAATTGGAATGTTCGAAGGTCCATTGGAAATATAATTGCAGTTAAATGGCAGACTTACAATGCCTATTATTAATTAAAAACAAGCTTTAAAATTTAAGAGGATTCTCTCTTAGGCTATTTACAAATCATTGAGATATAAATTACTAGATACTGTATCAATTTTGTAGAATCTATATATTCTCTATATTATTAATTTTTCCTTTCTTGCCTGTGTTTTGCATAGTAATTGGTATTTATCTCTTTTTCATTATGTTTTTTATTTGGATGACCTATCGTTGACTCTTTAATATAGGTATTGCTCTTGCCATTTTTAACTTTAGAGTCATCTAGCTATGACTTATTTACTTGAAGAATCCATAGAGCTACAACCAAAGTTCGAGCCATATGTACGGTGTAGATTGCATCGAAACTCTTCACAAGTGTTTGCTACAATGCCCATCGATGGTGCACCAGCTCCTACACCAACTTTTGGTGAGCATTGTTCTCACTATTTCTTGCACATCTAAATAAGATTATTTATGGTTCTAGATGTTCGTATGCTAAACTCGATTTCATTTTCAAATTCCGTGTCAATTATGGATTTTATCGTATTCTATAATTTGTAGTAGTCGTTAATATATAGAGCTTTATTAGGTGGCTGATCGTTGATTGCTTGAGATTAAATCTTGAGGTCTCAGGGTTTATTTAATATATCTGGTATAACACCCCTTAATTTACAAACCATTATTATAGTGATTTCAGCTCGGAAGCGTAGATTTCAATCATACATCATAATTATGCATTACTCAAAATGTACATAAACTTTTTCAAACTAAATACACAACTATTTACTTTCGTTAAATCTCATTTTATCTAACTAGGTGTTATATAATTCAAAAACATGTCTTCAGTTATTAAACCAACATCAGAGTAATCCACCTGTCAAACATTCCATCATTTCCAAGAACTTCCTGCCCAGCCCCAATATGTCCCATCACTTATAACCTGCAGGAAGGACTGTGGTGGGATTAGCATAACGCTAAGTGAGTGAAACTATAATCAACAACACAACTTAGCACAACAAATCTTACAACAAGATAGTCATAAACACTTAGCATCAATGAGATAACATCTCAATACAATGAGGATCGGTGGTTCTTGAGATATCATAATACCTGGGGATTCTCCAAGAACACTTACCCAACAATCTTTAAGGCCAATACAGAATAGACCGATAGCTTGGTACTAATCTCATACGACCTAATTTCCTATTAACGATGTGTACAAGGAAATTCATGTCGTCTTCAATAGTAACCAAGCCCAACCAACCAACACGTTGACCTCAATACACAGTGCACAAAGGAAATATATCATGTGATCACATATTTACAACTCATCATGGCAACATATCAACCTGAATAGTCTATCCACAGTATTATTACTATCAAACCATAATCATCATGGCAAACTAAAACAGTAATAATATGTTACCTGTTGTAACCAAACTTGTTACAACTAAATTACACTGAGGATTAAGATCCACTCACCGACTACCTCAGGCATCCACTCAATAGTCTAATATCACGGAGCCTTCTCCACATCTGAGAATACCATGGAATAACACAAGTTAGTTACTTGTCTCAAAATCTATATAACATCACTCCAATATATTTACACCAACAATTCCAAACTACTCAGTTCATATGAATTAACACAATCATCATTCTAATCTACTTTAATTATCACTAAACAACATGGTTAACCATAACCAAGGTTATTAACCTTTACCATCAATAATTCATTAAAACACTAACATTTGGTCAAATGAATACTTAACCAAATAAGTTACAACTTTACTCTTTAATTCTCAATTAAGTGTTGTAATCATAAACCATACCAAATTTATCATATAACTTATGATAATCTTCATAATCATCATTAGTCTCAAGAACACATAATCAATTTATATCTTATTAATCATCATCATGAATCAACCCTAATATGATCATTAACAACAATTATCAATTATTCACTACTTACACAAGCTTAAAGCTTTGATTCTAGTAAAATCAACTAAACCCATAAACTATATATATAATCATACATCATTTTCTTCATTTCTATGTTAGGGTTTAGTTTATAATTATGATTTAAGCATCAACTAACAATTACTTCATCATTACAAGTTTCAATTTCAAGTTAATCATCTTAATTCTATCAAATACACAAAACCCATTTTCTAAGGTTTATATTAATCAAGAAATCAACACTTACAACATGTTTATGATGATGATGAGATAATTAATCCATGTTATTGAAGCTTAACTCATATTAATTTACCCTTTTGAAACCCTAAATTCGAATTATAATCAAGAACACTAAAACCCCTAAATTCTAGGGTTCATAATTCAAGAATTTAAGACTTACAACTTGATTAGGATGATTAGAAGATGATAATCCATGTGTTTGAAGCTTGAATTCGAATTATGAAGCTCCAATTTGATGATTTCTTCATGTTTTGACTTAGGGTTCTTCATGTATGTATGTATGATACGTACGTATGTATGTATGGATATATTTGAAACAAACACCGACTCAAAGTCTGAGTCTATTACATAATTGCCCAAATTTCTTTCCCCGTACTTATCATTGTCTAGAATTTAAAAACCATTTACGGGAAAATATTATTTTATTTTATCATCAAGTGAATAAAATTAAAACAGTTAATAATTTATTAACCACAATAAATTATTTAACTCTTTTACCCATTTATTTTCAATAACACAACAATGTTACAAAATATTAAAATACTACCAGACCCGAGGAATGGATGTTACAAATCTCTCCCCCTTAAAGAGATTTCGTCCTCGAAATCTGATCACACTTAATCACTCTATTGAAATAGAATCGCTTATTCACTCCCATTTCAATTGACTAATAATATAGTTCTTATACCTTTCTAACTACATAATTATTTATTACTGTAGACACACAAGATGCGATTATAATTTAATTCACTTATGCATATCATCATTATGCATATCTTTAATCACACAACACCAAATGTACCTATATATATTTATTTAGATATATGTTATTTCATCAACTTACACACCACCAGTGTGTATTACAATTGAATTCATATAAACACATAATATCTATCACAAAATGCAATATCCAGCATAAAAGATAGTATTATTAACTATTTAATCAAAATATATACACATATCAAACATTATTCCCGTGAGCAACTTATAAATATAAATACACGTTTTCAATTCTTTTCACATGCACATATCCAAATGCACATGATTCTATCTTTTCCCCTGCACATATATTGTGCATATATCCATGCAACCAATTTAACTGACTATTTACATGACCATTCATAACTAGCCATGCAACCAATTTAAAACACATAATCACTTGAAATAAGTGAAACATATAGTCACACGGATCATTTATCTTTACAACCATAGCAATAGTGGTAATAAATACCACAACCCGCACCTTAGTAACAAGGTTAAACTCAATTCATAATTAGCAATTTAGCTAATAACCCTTTGCCTCTTTAATCAACAAATTGCTAGAATTTCTAACTTTGCAACTAGTTAATTACTACTTTAAAACTTGTAATTATAAACACAACCAGATTATATGAAGCTCTTATTCGAAAGGAATCCCAAATCATATAATCTTAAATACATAAGAGTCAGCAATATATAGATGTCAAATCTTATGGGTAAAAACCATTTTTACTTAATCAATTAGCATCCTATCATATCGAATTGGATACTAAATCAACACCAGTTGATACTATGCGTTATCAGCATAATTCTTTCAACATATTAACATAAGGTGTTGTCATCAGTCACATATTCAACAGTATCAATACATTGTTATCTGCAGTCAACTGACCTCTACCTTGCTTAACTCATATAATAATCCGTTCTAGTTGCAATTTATCACATACACATTTCTTGCACAATAACTACCACATTACAATAATAGTTTAGTGGTTTACTACTCTTTTGTTTCAGTCAATCATTGACTATTTCTCAATTACAGGTCAATATCTCTAACCTGTTATTTTAAAATCACTTAACTTTATCTGGTACTTAGTAGCCTCAACAATTCCATGTGAAATGGCATAATATAAATACGTTGGCCAGACGGCGTAATATTATGTCAGATACACTTCATTTTCAGGCAATTTTATACCATTTACTTTCCAAAGTAATTAATCTTTACTTGCATATATATCATTAACAGTGATATCAAATTTTACACATATATGATAACACTTTTACGGCTGGTATACGATCAAGTATTAACTTACTACTATTAGAACATGTTGTTCTAACATTTTGTGACAATAGTTTGTATATTGTTTTAGCATAGATTAATTGTATAAATGACCTATTGTATTGCGACAATAGTCATACGACAATAGTATCCCGACAAAGCTATTGTCGGATGGTTAATCAAAGCTATTGACTAAGTTTGATTTCATTAAGTCTTATTGTTGCATGTATGTTTGGAGGTCTATAAATAGACTTCCTTAGGTCATTTTCAAATAGTTTTGAGAGAGTCTTCATTTGTAACTCTTTGATTGTAATATCTAGAGAGAGAGTTTGAGAGAGAGAATTCAAGCTAATTGTACATCATTGTCAAAGAAATAAAAGATCCCATATTTTATTATACAATTCGTATTTCAATTCCGATTTCTATTTGATTCACGGTAATTACTCAAACATGATTTCCGCTTGTGTTTGAGATTCGATCAGCTGTAGATTCTAGGCGCTTTCAATTGGTATCAGAGAGGGAACAACTCTTCGAATAGGTGAAAAACGTGTTCGTATTGGTTTTAGCTTCGGATTTTGTGTTCGCAAGTTACGGATTTCATTTTACTTTGAATTAGCTTGTGATTTTGATTCGGATTGATCAGAAAACATCACTCGATCATCACGCAGCAATTAATTCTGTGTTATCACAAATTAATTTGAAGATTTATTGAGTTTTTCGATTGGATTTTGTACAAAGTGTACGGATTTTGTACGGACAGGTCAATTTGACTTGTTTTGGTCAAATTGATAGCATACGAAGGTCGAAATTTCATTTCCGAGTTAATTAACATCGAAATCAGCCGATTTGAGTTAGTTTTGAATGATTTTTGGAATTTTTTTGTAATCCGGACGCTCCTTCCGTGAATAGAAATCTGACAATAGCAATAACCGTTTTTCTCCGAGAATACGCTTGAGCAGGAATAGAAATCCGACAATAGCATTCCGACAATGTTCATTGTCGCATAAACAGTAGCTATTGTCGCATGAACAGTATCTATTGTCGCATGAATAGTAGTTAATATTGACAGATTTGTGTGATTAGTGATTCGACAATAGAGTATTGTCACATGAACAGTATCTATTTTCGTATGAATAGTAGTAATCATTCACGGATTACTATTGACGGATAGAGCTATTGTCGTATGAATAGTACGATTGGTATTCACGGACTGTTAGTCTTGGAATCTGAAATTCTCGGATTCTAACATTCTCGGATTACTACTCTCGGAATATTATTCTCAGATTTCTTATTCTCGCATCAAGTGTTTGATAAAAAAAAAGTTATTTGGCGGGAAACACGTGGAAAATTTTATACTTCCAAAAATTTTTCTAAGCTTTAAAAGTGATCAACTTTGGCTTTGAAAAAGTTTCATTTTACCCGGACGTTTTTTAGCGTTTTTGGACGTTTTTGAACCCGATTTTTGGAGGGAAAATCGTGAAAATTTTCTAGTTACCAAATTTTATTTCTAGACTTAAAATTGTTTATTTTTCGCTTGGAAAAGTTTCATTTTATCAAAAATTTTGGATAGATTTGAACGAAATTTGGTGGAAAAATTCGAGAAAGTTGACGAATGGCATCTTCAACTTTTGAGCTTGACTACAATGGAAATCCCCTACCTTCAAGATTCTTCTGTAATAATGATTACACTAGTTGGAAGACTAGATTTGAAGAATTTATTGTGTTCAGCAATCCTGATTTGTGGATTCCCATTATCAACCGATATGAGAGGCCAAAAGCAAAAGGGACGTACTTTGGTGTTGTTCCATTTAAATCGGTGAAATTAATGGATGACCAGGAATGCAAGGAGTTTAACAGAGACAAGAAAGCTTTTGAAACAATTAAAAATTGTTTACCAGAAGACGTGTTTCGTGCTTTCTTGGAAGCCGAAACTTCTTATGATTTATGGATTGCTTTGTCAACAAGGTTTGGGGGAGAAGATTTGTTGAAATTGTCAAAAGATGATGACAGAATTAAGGATGAATCAATAAAGAAAGAAGATGAGCTTAAAGCCTTGCAATCTCAAGTTCTACACATGGAAACTGAACGTGAAGAAATGCATTCAAAGATTCAGAAAATGGAAGAAAGGATTCTTGAACTTGAGAATCAACAAACAGGGCTACTTAAGCTTCAAGAAAATTATAGTCTTGCTTTGAGAACTATTCAAGATCTTTAGCAACAACTTTCTCATGACTCTCACGATTCTCAATCCACAAAATAACCTGAAAAGGTTGTGAAAAAGATTTACACGAGTAAATCTTCGTGTGAGAAAAAGATTTCTCAGTTTACTAATTATTCTTTGCAAAAGAATAAGTATTCTAATAAATCACAATCAACCAGAACATTTGTTCATCAAAAGGTTGATGTTCAGGATTCTATAAAGGTCAAGAATGTTAACAAATCGGTTTCAGGACAATAAAAGAAGACAAAAAGAGCTTCTTCAGCACTGATACAACCTTTTTCAGAAACAAGACAAACAAAATCTTGTGCATACACACGGGCACAGATGTTTGCATTAGCACCATCACGATATAATCGTAAGGTGTTTAAGCAATCAAAAGATTTTGTTCCTTTCTCCCAAAGGCGAACTCCTTCACAATCGATTCCTTGTCAACAATTTAGATATGAAACACTGTGTTTCTTATCTAGATGGAATTCGATTTCCTTGGATTATGTAGACACAACTTATCGATGGCTGTTAGGGCTATCTAAGCCTGTTGGAACTATGCTCAGGTGGGTTCCAAAAGTTGTTGCTACTTGATTGATACAAGACCAAGGAAGATAAAATCTACTGTTCAGGGGGAGTTATAATCTATTCTGATGGTATCAGAATATGGAACAGTTAGATTTTTTGAAGGATGTTAGAAGGCAATTCTCTCTCTCAACAAGCTTATCATCAATCAAGCTAAAGTCGAAGACTTATACAAGCTATTGACAAGGGGGAGTTTGTTAGAACATGTTGTTCTAACAGTTTGTGTCAATAGTTTGTATATACAAGCTATTGTCAAGGGGGAGTTTGTTAGAACATGTTGTTCTAACATTTTGTGACAATAGTTTATATATTGTTTTAGCATAGATTAATTGTATAAATGACCTATTGTATTGCGACAATAGTCATACGACAATAGTATCGCGGCAAAGCTATTGTCGGATGGTTAGTCAAAACTATTGAATAAGTTTGACTTCATTAAGTCTTATTGTTACATGTATGTTTGGAGGTCTATAAATAGACTTCCTTAGGTCATTTTGAAATAGTTTTGAGAGAGTCTTCATTTGTAACTCTTTGATTGTAATATCTAGAGAGAGAGTTTGAGAGAGAGAATTCAAGCTAGATGTACATCATTGTCAAAGAAATAAAAGATCCCATATTTTATTATACAATTCGTATTTCAATTCCGATTTCTATTTGATTCACGGTAATTACTCAAAAATGATTTCCGCTTGTGTTTGAGATTCGATCAGCTGTAGATTCTAGGCGCTTTCAATTTTGTTGAAGCAAAAGTGTTTAAAGCTTGATTTAAATTTTGTTTTGAAAATAGTTTAAGTGTTATGCGACAATTGAGAAATTATGTAAATAGCTTTAGCCCGACAATAGTATTAGCCCGTGAATAGATTAGTGTCGGATAAATCACTCCGACAATAGCATTGTCATAGTTGACCAAGTCAAGTCAAATAAGTATTGTCGCATAGTCTTGTTTGTGTAAAGTCTATAAATAGGCTTTCAATAGTTTATTTTTGACTAAGTTTTATGAAAGTCTTTTGTATGTGTTGTCTCAGAAATTCTCTGTTAATACAAAAGCAAGTTTGATCAAATACTTCTTGTTACTTCTCATTCTAATTCATATCTTGATTGATTAGTTTGTATTCCGCACAAACTAGTTAAGTTCTAATTGCGATTCGGTGATCCACGGCACTACAAAGTGGTATCATAGCCGTACGAAGAGACATTAGGACTGTTTGATTGAGTTAGAAAGGAATATGAGGTATTTGTTTGATTAAAAGAACTCGAAAGCTTCAACATTGATCGTGTTATTACTGTTTCATTGCTGTACGACACTGTTTCATTGATTTAAACGACTTATGATATCTGTTGAGCTCAATTTACTTTAGAGTTGGACGAATTACTGCTGTACGTGATTTTGTGATCATAATTCATCCAAATTTGATTTGAATTTGCTTCGGAATTGCTTCGGATTGATTACGTGTTTATCGTCAAGTGTACGGATTTTTAAATTTGATGGTAAAAGATCAAATTAAATACTTACGAGTGTCAGAAATCAAATTCCGAGATCAGTGATATCAATTTTAGCCAAAATGAACTAGAATTCAAGGTTTTACAACATTTTTCAATTTCTGGAAAATTTTTCCATGAATAAGTATTCCGTGAGTATTAAATCCGTGATTAAGTGTTTCTTCCGTGATTCCGTGATTTTGCGTGAATAACATTGGTCCGACAATAAACATTACCATTTTATCCATGATTGCACTTACGTGAATAGTAATCCGACAATAATCTATTGTCGCATGAACAGTAGTTATTGTCGCATAAACAGTAGTTGAATATTGATGGAAAATTGGTATTGACGGACAATTGGTATTGACGGATTGTGATATTGACGGATTTTTGTTAGTTTCGCATAAATAGTGATAGTTGTGATTGACGGAGTGTTACTGACGGAGTGTTATTACTCTCGGATTAATCAACATTCTCGGATTGTTATTATTCTCGGATTCATTGTTACTCTCGGAGTATTTTTTGAAGTTGATATTCTCGGATTATCATTTTGGTATTCTTGAATTTTTCTATGTGTTGAAATGGCTCATGTGAATTGGCAAGTTATGATGAAGAATGAACAAGAGACTGGAACCACAACCAAACCACCAAAGCTTTTATGTCAAAATGATTATGATGATTGGAGGTATCGGTTTGAATCGTTTATTGCTCTATATGATCCAGATTTAATGATTCCTATCTCAGAGCAATACATTCATCCTAGAGCTAAAGGAATTTATAGTGATAATAATCCTCCTCCCAAGTCACTCAAAATGATGACTTCGGATGAAAGGAAAGAACATGATCGAGACAAGAAAGCCAAATCAGTTATCTCTATGAGTCTTCCTAGTGATGTTCTTGCTGGATGGAAGGATTTGAATACGACTTATGAGCTCTACAAAGCAATGGAGAAAAGGTTTGCTGGAAATGACAAGTTGAAGAAAAGTAAACGTGATTTGTTAAAGAAACAATGGGATGTATTCACATGCATGTCAAATGAATCTTTTAATGATTTGATTGTACGATATTCTCAGCTAATCAGTGAGCTCAAAAGACATGGTTTGATTTTGGAACGTCTTGAAATCAATGAAAAGTTGATTGAAGCTTTACCTTCAAGGTGGGATATTAAAGCTAACATTTTGATGGAAAATGAATCGTTGGGTGAATATGCATATGAAGACTTGATCAACAAGTTGCAAGTATATGATGTGTCTTTACAGAAGAAGGAAACTGGAAAGATGATGCAATATTCTCAATTTGGTTCTAAGAAAACTTCAGAAACAACAACATTGTTCTCTGGTTCTGAGACATACAATGGTGGGAATTCTAGTGGATCCACAGGTGGATATTCTAGTTATGGATTTTATGGATCTGGAAATGCTACAGCTACCAGTCATCAACAACCAAATTCCCATCAACATGTTTCAAAGATAACTGAAGATCATGCAAATGTTGTCACAACTTTTCTCTCATCATATGAAGCATTTATTGCTGGAAAGGTTGGCAATGTAGACTTGACAGAAGAAGATTATGATCAGTTACATCCTGACGATCTTGAAGAAATGGATCTTCAATGGAATCTTGCTATGTTAACAAGAAAAGTAAAAAAGTTTATTCAAAGAACTGGAAAGAGCAAGTTGGGGGGTAAACCAGGTTTTGACAAATTGAAGGTTCGGTGTTACAACTGTCAGAATTTAGGGCACTTTGCTCGAGAATGTGAGAAAAGTAAAGCACCTACCTCTGGTTTCACTAAGCCTTCCACATCCAAAACTTATTCTTCTGCTCAACAACAATCTTCTGGAAAATATACTACTCCTGCTTCCACATCATCAACACCAATTTCAACAGCAGATGAATTTTATTATTGGAGTGCACACGTGGAGGAATATTCTCATAACCAAGCTTTCATGGCAAATGTCTCTGAGGTTGATTCTTCTCCATTTGAACAAATTTGTTCAAAATGTACTGATTTGAGTGATCAACTCAGTCTTTACAAAACTCAAAATCAACAACTTTTAACTGACATTGAATTGATTAAAAATCAAAATAAGGAGTTGGTGGAAAACAACAAGCTTTTAAATAAACGTTTTGAGTCAACTGATGTTGAGACTCATGATTTGAAAGCTAAAATTTTAAATCAGCAATCCATCATAAACAGTTATTTGGTTGATATGGATTTACTTAAACAAGAAAAATCTGAAGCTGATTCTAAAATTTTAGATCTTGAAAGACAATTGTTGAATGTTTCTACATCAGTAGTGGTTTTTGATGAAATTATCCATAAACAGCGTTTAGATACTAAATCTAAATCTGGTATTGGATATCAAAATGACTTAAATGAAAAGGCCAAAGCATCAAAAGCAGAGTCTAATGTTGGAACTGGATATCATTTTGTTCCACCACCAAAATCTTATTTTCAATTGCCAGTTAAAGATGAATCTGATTCTGATTCTGAGTTTGTGTATGGGAAGGGAAAAGTTGATGATTCAAAACCTCAAAAAGAAACAACTCAAAAGGTTTCTTCTAAGAGAGTTCTGAATCACCACATGAGAATAATTCATCAGATTTCGCCAATCAATCTTCAAAGATGAAGAACAATGATTGTGATGATTGTGAAAAGCTTAAGAAGTGTGTTTTAAATAAAAAAGCTAAAGAAAAATCTAAAGCTTGTGAAATTCCAAAACAAGTTACCAAGATTTTGAAAAGAACTTCTTCTTCACACAAATCACAATCATCTTCTTCATCACCAAAAGGTCAATATCATGCTTCTAAATCTGACTTTTCAAAATGTGAAGCTTCTACTAGTAAAAGATCATATTCTAAGTATGATGCTTCTACAAGTAAACCTTCATATCATGGTTCTCATAAAAGTTTTTATTCTCGGAGAAAGTATGAAACACGAAGTTGTTTCTATTGTGGAATTCGTGGACATCTTTTGAATGATTGTCACAAACTTGCTAGAAAACGTTCGAGAGAACATTCAAAGCAAGTTAAATCTTCAAAGGACAAAAATATTTCAAAACCATCTACTGAAAATCCACAAAAACCGAGAATCAATACTTTTGTTTATTCTAAGAAGAAATCATCATCTTATGATGCGTCAAAAGATTTCAAAAAGGATTTCAAAGAAATTAACGTTTTCATCATAGATGAAATCACTGGACGACCCAAAGCCTCCAAGGCTTGGGTCTCCATTAGCAACTAATTGTTTCCATCAAATGTATTGCAGTCATCCCGAGTTATCGATAATGTGTGGTACATAGATAGTGGCTGCTCAAGACATATGACCGGGAATCTCTCCTTATTAGAAGATGTTAAAATCAAAAATGAAGAGTTTGTTGCTTTTGCGGTAGATAAAGGAGGAATGATTTCTGGTGAAGGAACTGTCACAAATGGCGAAATAAGTTTTGAGAAAGTGAATTATGTTGAACAACTTCAACATAATTCACTTAGTGTTTCACAAGTGTGTGACAAAAAGCTGTCGACATGGTTCAATGATGAAGAGTGTTTGATTCTCAAACCGGGTTTTGTGATTCCAAAAGAATGGATTCTTATAAGAGCTCCTAGGGTTAAAAATATGTATGTCCTAGATATGCGATCTATAACTCCTACAATGGAGCATACTTAAATTATTGTCCAAAGCATCAGAAAAGGACTCAGTATTATGGCACAGACGGATGGGGCATATCAATTTTAGGAAAATGAACTTTTTAGTCAAAAATGATTTAGTGATTGGAGTTCCTAAACAGACTTTCTCACTAAATGATCATTGTATTTCCTGTAAAAAGGGAAAACAAACTAAAAAGTCTCATAAACCTAAATTGATGAATTCTATTAACACTCCATTGGAACTTCTCCATATGGATTTGTTTGGCCCAGTTAATGTGAGGAGTATTGGTGGTAAATCCTATTGCTTGGTAATTACTGATGATTACTCAAGATTTTCATGGGTTTACTTTCTAAGTACTAAAGATGAGACAGCTGAGAAAATTAAGTATCTGATTTTACGATTAGAGACTTTATTTTCATTGAAAGTAAAAAGGTTACGAAGTGATTATGGAACGGAGTTTAAGAACTACATCATGGAAATGTTCTGTCTTCAACATGGTATTTCTCAACAATTCAGTGCTTCTTGAACTCCACAGCAAAATGGAGTTGCTGAAAGAAAAAATAGAACATTGATTGAAGCTGCAAGAACTATGCTTTCGGATGCAAAATTACCAACAACTTTTTGGGCTGAAGCAGTTAATACGGCTTGTTTCGTATTAAATAGAGTTCTTGTGGTTAAAGACAAAAAGAAAATGAGCTATGAGTTATTGAATAATCGGAAGCCAAATATTCACTTTCTGGAACCTTTTGGATGCCCATGTTTAATGATGAAAACTAAGGATCGTATTTCCAAATTTGTTGAGAAATCTGAATCTGGATTTTTCTTAGGTTACTCAGCAAATTCTCAAAACAAAAGAGTTTATAACACGGCATCACATCGAATAGAAGAATGCTATGAGGTTGAATTCTTACGGTATTCTTCTCCATCCAATGGGATCGGTCCAGAATGGTTATTTGATTATGACTCATTCTTTAGTTCTCTTGATAATGTGTCATCTCCTGTTGAGGATTCTGATAATTTTGTCATTCCGGTTCTTTCTTCTCCTGTTGAGCCGATTCTTTCTTCTGTTCCACCAGTATCTACTTTTAATCTTTCTCCTCCTCAATCAACTGAAGAATCTGTTTCTCATGAACCTTCTCATCCTTTGTCAAATGATGAAGTTGACACAACTTCAAATCCTGATGATACTGAAGCTTTTCATGATTCCTCTACTGAACTAGAAGAATCAATACATGATAATTCTAGTAATGAAGTAGTAAATAATCTTGAGGATTTACATTTAGGAACTAACTTGAATGTGGAATCTATTCCTACTTTGCGGATTAATTCTGAGCATAAACATCCACTCACAAACGTGATTGGAGATGTTTCTGAAGGGATCAAAACTCGACATCAACACAAGTCTTCTACTTGTTTCTTATCACAGATTGAACCAAAGAATGTTCATATAGCTTTGTCAGACTCTTCTTGGGTTCAAGCAATGCAAGAAGAATTGCAACAGTTTGTCAAATTGCAAGTTTGGACATTGGTGAAACCGCCCAAGGATATTCATCCTATTGGTACTCGTTGGGTTTTCGAGTATAAGAAAGATGATCGAGGAATTGTGGTTCGTAATAAAGCAAGATTAGTGGTTCAACGATTCACTCAGATTGAAGGTTTGGATTATGACGAAGTTTTTGCTCCGGTTGCTAGACTTGAATCCATTCGGATTTTTCTCGCATTTGCTTCTTTCATGAAATTCAAAGTGTATCAGCTCGATGTCAAGTGTGCATTTTTGTATGGGAAAGTGCATGAAGAAGTGTTTGTCAAACAACCTCCAGGTTTTAAAGATCCTAAATACCCAGATTATGTGTTTCGGTTGGATAAAGGCTTATACGGGTTACATCAAGCTCCTCGAGCGTGGTATGAGACTTTATCTCAACATCTTCTTGCTAATGGGTTTTTACGTGGTCAAATTGACAGTACACTCTTCATTCGGAAAACAAAAGGAAATTTACTTCTCGTTCAAGTATATGTGGATGACATTATATTTGGGTCTACGAATGACAGTTTGTGCAAAGAATTTGAGCATATCATGAAGTCTAAATTTGAAATGAGTTCAATGGGGGAAATGTCTTTCTTTCTAGGTTTGCAAGTTCAGCAACTAGACAAGGGTATTTTCATACATCAAACGAAGTGTGTTCATGACATCTTAAAGAAATTTAAGATGGTGGATGCCAAATCTATTTCAACTCCCATTGATCTTGTTGACAAAATTGGACCTGCTCTTGATGAATCACCAACTGCTCAAAAGGAATATCGATCAATGATTGGTTCTCTTATGTACTTAACTGCTTCAAGACCTGATATTATGTTAGCTGTGTCTATTTGTTCGCAGTATCAAGCAAATCTCAAAATCTCACATTTGAAGGCCGTACAGAGAATCTTTCGTTATTTGAAGGGAAAGCCTGATCTAGGCATTTGGTATTCAAATGATGCAGATTTTTCACTTTCTGCATATTCTGATTCTGACTATAGCGGATGTAGTATTGACTTTAAATCCACGTCTGGTGGATGTCAATTTTTAGGAGATCGTCTCGTGACCTGGCAATGCAAGAAACAAAACACGGTTTCTACCTCTACTGCGGAGGCAGAATATATTGCTGCTGCCAGTTGTTGTTCGCAAATCCTTTGGATTCAACAACAACTTCGAGATTATGGTTTAATTCTTACCAAAACTCCTTTGCATATTGACAATACTGCAGCCATAAGTATCATACGTAATCCCGTACAGCACTCAAAAACTAAACATATTGAAATTCGTTTTCACTTCATACGGGATTGCTATGAGAAAAACTTGATTATTTTGGTTCATGTTGACACATTGAAACAAAGAGCTGATTTGTTTACCAAAGCTTTTTCAAAACCACGTTTTGAGGAACTCATTGTGATGCTCGCATGAAACATTTGGATCAAATTAAGTAAACTTTGGATCTTTTTATTTTCTGTTTGTTATTTGTTTGATTTTCTTTTATATTAAAAAATCCAAAAACATTTGCAAAATACAAATCCAAAAACATTTGAAAAATAAAAAATCGGGGGAGATTCTGTGTAAAAAATTGGGAAATGATAGTACATTGGGAATTGTATTTATAAATAATACATAAAAGAAATGATAAGTACTATATTTGATGTGTTAGTAGGTTTACATAGCATTTTTAAACCAAATTTTCTACTAATTTATTTTATATGTGATATATTGGTAGACATTTTTGCATTTAAACTATCTCGTCTAAGAAATGTTAAACATATGTGCATATTATTTTACATAATCCAAAATATTAATATATGACAATCAAAATGATGATAAAATGTCTTAAATTTTGAAGGATTAGTATATTATGATTCATGATTTAGGGTCTTAATATTATGATATCTGGGAAAATATATTTGACTATTTGTTGTACTGAGTACAGACCTTAGTTTGATATATTTTTATAAACGGACGTGTAAATCTTCCAAAAGTTTCATATAATAAATTCAAATAAACTCTATCACTCTGTTATACGATGTATATACCTGTGATACAGTTTATAAGTCCAACCCGGGGTATGACATATGTGACTAAGTGTCATTCCAACATATGTATGTACTTCTAAAGATATCATCATATTCTCACTCTTTATATGAAAATATTAATATATTATGAATTTGAAAATATATTTTTATTTAGATTATATAAAGTAATATGCATGCTAATAATAAAAATTTAAGATTTTTAAATGCAAGAGTGTTTAAGAAAAACACTAATACCAATAATCACATGTAGAATGATTCTTAGAAAGAATGTTTTATTAATGCTAAGTAAATTTAAAGAGGTTAAAAATACTAACAATCAAAATAGACTTTCATTTCTAATCAATAAATATAAATACATTCATTTATCCCAATATGATCCCAATTCATGAGAATTACCCCAACAAAAATATTTTACTTTTATTTTGTTATGTTAAGTTTGTAAATATTTAGTTTAATGATTTTTCCATTTTTCAATTTTCAAAATTTTAAATAGTTTAGAAAATTATCCAAAGTATATTTGATTTGATCAAAATGTTTTATTAAAACTGCTATTGTCGAAAACATATTCACGGATGCATATTCACGAAATTTTTTATTCACGGATGCATATTCACGGAATTTTTTATTCACGGATAAGTATTCACGGATATAGGATTAACGGATAAGTATTCACGGATAAGTGTATAAGTATTTCAAATTTTGAAATTTTATTCACTTTTTCAAAAAATCATCCGACAATACATTTTTCCGACAATAACCCTTTCCGACAATACGATATCTTTCTTCGATTACTTTCTGTTCTTCGCATTTCATTTGATTCTGTTCCGACAGAAGTGTGCGTCTCATCATTATGCTTCGATTGGTATAAATATCCCTCTTTATCTCTCTGTAAATAACTTTTAATTGTTGAAACTGTGCGAAAACTACTGTTCATGAACAGTACTTCAATTTTGTCCGACAATACTTATTGTCGGATGAACGTGAATTAGGGTTTAATGCATGAATAACGTATTCACGCATGAACAGTGTTCCGAGAATTTGACTTGTTGACTTTGACTTGTTCCAATGCGTTTTACGACAATACATTATTATCGCATGATCAGTACATATTCTCGCATGAATAGTGCTCCGACAAATGTTATTCACACATGAACAGTGTTTTGTATATAACTATTGTCGTATAATGATGGTATTGTCGCATGAACAGTGCTCATAATTGATATTGTCGCATACTTTCGACACTTAGGAAATTTTTCAGTTTTTAGAAACTTGAAAATTTTGAAGTATGTTTAGGTTCTTTGCTTAACATATACTTTGTGCAGTTTGTATTTGTATATCCATGGCAGTTCTTGATCCTATTGCTGCTGCTCAACCTGATGTGATTCGACGACCTGTTGTTTTTGAGAAACGACACAATGCCACTGATTATCTACTTGAGGCACCGGATAAACCTGAAACCAGGAAATTCTTTCCTATGGTTAGGTTTCTTTTACGTTCAAGGATATCTCATGCCTTGACGGTTTCAGTGGATAACATCTATGAGGATCATATAACGGATTTCTGAGTTTCTGCTAAATATCACACAGATGTTCAACCTTCCTGCATTACGGCTACAGTCGATGGAAGACCTCTTGTACTCACTGAGGAGTTAATCAGGCATGGTTTACAATTTGAGGATGATGTAAATGCTTCCAATGATATTCCTAGAAATATTCTTGATGATTATCTTCAGCAAATGGGTTGTACCAAAGGACCACAGGATGTTCAGATTCTGAAAAATCATTTTTGTCCACACTGGAAATTCTTGGCACACACATTGATTGGATGTATTTCTCCACGAAAAGCTGGATTTGATGCAATGAGTTACCACTTAGCTGGTTTAATGACAGCTTTGGTACTCAACATTCCATATAACTTCTCAAAATATATTTGTGATCATTTGGTTGGAAATATCAATGAAGATGGATTTTTTATGTACCTGCGATTTCTTCAGCTGATCTTTGATCACCATATTCAAGGGATTACATATCATGGAACAATTTTGCATTACACTCCGATTCCCAAGAGAGTATTCGCTGACTGTAACAGTCATCGTGGTAAACCTATACCATCAACTGTTGATCTATTTGGGCATATCATCGATGATGATTTTCTTCCACCTCAGATTGCTATACAAATGGAATCAGATGATGATACTGAGGAAGCTTCAGCTGAGGGGGAGTCAGTTCAAGGTGAAGATGAGCTTCATATGGATAATGAAACTGATGATATTGTTCACCAACTTCTTGATCATCCTGCTGAGATAGAATCCTCTAGTTCTGAGGATGAAGAACCTATTCGTCCAAAGACTATTGAAGAATCTTTAGTTTCTCAACGTCTTACTGAAGAAAATATTGAGAAGGAACGACAAGAGTTAAGACGACAACGAGAGGAGGCACAGGATCCTGAATATATTCCTGAGTTCAGACCTACTCAACGGAGGAAGTTGATTGTATCTTTGAGGCTGGATCTTCTTCTTCTTCTCTACCAGTGACTTCTTCTGCAATATCTATTTCTAATTCTTTGCCAGTCACTTCTTCAGCACTGCCTTCTTCTATATCAATGCCTGTTATGTCTTCTGCAGATGGTATTTCTACTTCTCTTCCTATTCCTTCATTCATACCTGCTACTTCATTCTCTACAGCTGCTGGAACTTCATCAACCACATCTACTCCTATTGTGAGTATGACAGCTCTCGATGCTTCTCTTCAAAGAGCTGTGTCTACTTTGATGTCTTTAGTAGAAAAATTGCGAGATGATTTATTTCATGCTCTGCAACGCATTGGCACCCAAGATGTCCTTATTGCTGATCAAGGTCAACAAATTGCTTCTCAGACCTTAAGGATTGAATCACTAGAACAAGAAGTCTTTCTTTTGAAAGAAAAATTAGGTGATCAGGGGAGAATGTGCATGAGGTTGCTGATATTGATGATAATGATCAGAATAATGATGATCAAGAAAATGCTGAATTAAATGATCAAGGAAATGAAGGATCTAATGATGATGATGATGGTGAAAGGCATGATGATAATGATTCTGATGACTCTGGTGCAAATGGTGGTGATCAGCCTGATTTTTCTCAAGCAATGGTTTTAGTTCAGAATATCGAAGAGGAAGAACCTTTGAATGCTGAACCAATAAGTTCTGTTCCTGCTTTGGTGTTGACTCCTGAACTAAGTTTTGAAGATATGGATTTTGATGATCTAGGTGAAATGGATTTAAATGATTTACATCTTGAAGATTTGTTTGATGATGTTGAAGAAACTTCTATGTTTGAAATTGGTGAATCTTCGGGTAAATTTAATCAAGAGGAGTTATCAGATAGCATTGATGAACAAGAAGAGATTCTATGTCTTACTCCTTTGAATATCATTATTGAAGATTTGGTCCCATTTGTGAAGATATGCAATGATGGCGAATATGATTTTGATGAACTTGAAGATCCACTATATCCTCCAAGATTTGAGCCTGATTTTGATGATGTACATGTTGAAGACTGGGAAGATTCTGAAGATGAACTGCATCCAGAAAAAGTTCAATCTGAAATGTGTTCTCAAGAAGGGTTTTTGATTGATTCTGATGAAGAAAAAGAGCCAGAACAAAAAGTTCCTTGGTGGTTCCCTAAACAATCTGAACCGGAGATTATAAAGACAAGAAAATTCTTCAAGATTCCAAGACATGAATGTTTGGGAAGAATTATTAGCTGGAAGTATGATAATGACAACAAAGTGTTTATCATCAAAAGAACAGATGGGCTGCAATACTTTTATCCGACGTTCAAAGCTCTTGGGAAACTTCCAAAATGTGAAATAAATCATATTACTTCAATTGATATTATCAATCATTCTAAGAATGGTTTGGTAAATTGGATGACTGAAGTTCTCGCTCGTGAATGTTATAAAGGAAAATATACTTGGGTTAAAGAGACGTTTCCAAGGAGAACTGTGGATTATTTCGACATTGAACCTGTTTCAAATCAACTATGAGTAATCATTACTTATCCAAAGGTAAAATGTCTGAGGAAAATTCCATTTGAGAAACTTCCAATAAATTTTTGGAAATTTGTGAGCTATTGGAAGTACAATGGAAGCACAGGAGAAACAGAGATTGCATGTTATGATAGAGATAACAATGGAGAAATCATGTGGAATCGAGAAATGATTGTTTATGTGTTTGATCCTTTAAGTTTGATAAATCTCTCGAAAGATGATCTTGAAGTTCTTCTAGTAAATCCAATTATCTATGATGATGCCTTTGATGATGAAATCATGGCCTTGAAGTTTCAAAGGGTAGTTGAAGTATGATGTGCACAAGGTGTTTATGCTGGATGTAATTTGCCTGGATATACATAAAGCTTAAAGTTTCAAGAAATCAAGCATTATCCAAGGGGGAGTTTGTTGAAGCAAAAGTGTTTAAAGCTTGATTTAAATTTTGTTTTGAAAATAGTTTAAGTGTTATGCGACAATTGAGAAATTATGTAAATAGCTTTAGCCCGACAATAGTATTAGCCCGTGAATAGATTAGTGTCGGATAAATCACTCCGACAATAGCATTGTCGGAGTTGACCAAGTCAAGTCAAATAAGTATTGTCGCATAGTCTTGTTTGTGTAAAGTCTATAAATAGGCTTTCAATAGTTTATTTTTGACTAAGTTTTCTGAAAGTCTTTTGTATGTGTTGTCTCAGAAATTCTCTGTTAATACAAAAGCAAGTTTGATCAAATACTTCTTGTTACTTCTCATTCTAATTCATATCTTGATTGATTAGTTTGTATTCCGCACAAACTAATTAAGTTCTAATTGCGATTCGGTGATCCACGGCACTATAACTATCATTTTCAATTTACCACCTTGAAGATGAAACTATCCATAGAATCAGGTATGTATAAGTCACACAACCATTTAACACCATTTTCACTTTCCTTTTTAACAATGGTGTAAGGTTTAACATAATTACTTCAATCAATCTCTTTATTACCTGATTCAATATCAATTACTAGTTACATCACTTAATACTTATGGTACTTTTAGTACTAAACACTTTGTTCATACAATGTGTAATATCCCACATATTCATCAATCTATACACCTTTAGTTGAATCACAATTGAGTATTTCATGTTCAATTATCACATAAATATAAGCTCATGTACTTGGTTTACAATTTCTTAAAATGCTCAATTCAACACTTTCTATTACTCTACATGATTCAAATACTTTATCATGTTTCAATTAATTCACATATATGATCCACATAACTCTATAATCAATGGTTACTAACCTTGTTAGCAACAATCTACAATACCATTTACTGGTATATTTCGGCAGTTAAATAAACCACCTACAAATGACTCACATACGATAAAATATATGTGGACCTTTTAAAACAAGTTTTGTGTCTTGTCTACTGAAGTACTATGGAAGACTTGGTGGTGCTGTGGAAGATAAGAATTGTGTTAAGTTGAAAGACATCAGATTGCAGTATCTCATGTTTTTGTTAAGGGTTATGGATGTAAACACTAAATTTGCATTTTGTTCATTAGTTTTTTCTTCCTCTGAATTGATATGAAGGTCTTTGTCCATTACAACTTGGGCCGATGAGTACTGAAATCGAGCAACGGAAGACTATTGTGCAAAGAAGGCATTCAAAACTAACTTGAAAACAAACCTTGAAAAGGCAATATCTACAGTACCAGTAACTGGAAATGTGTCTATTAAGGCTTGTAATTTGGTGGGGTTATTGTTGCTTTAGGTTCTTGTGTAGAGATGATTCTCAAGTTCATCATTGCCTTAAGGTTTATAGTTTTAATTTAACTTCAATCATGTGTCAAAATCGACATGCTCTTAAATGAGAAGTTGGTCGTAATATGATACAAGGTAAAACTTATATAATAATGTTTGTGACTATATATATATACTCTTCTTATTTTTGTTATATCCCAAAATGGGTGCTCCATTTTTTTAAATGGATATTGATTTATTTGCTCATTAAATTTATGTGTATACAAGCCAGATTTATTATTTTACTTATGAATGGGTGAATATGGGTTACATTATGTGTTTATTCCAATAGGTCACACGAGAATTTATAAGCTGTTATGATTAACTTATTTATAAGCTCCTATACGTTGAGTTTTTCGATCACCTAGGCTAGGTTATCATGTATGGTTTTTGGTTTTCACTATGTCTAGTTTTTAGAGCTGTAAGTGTTTTTTTCAACGTTTAGTCATTTTTTTACAATGGTTTCGAATGCCGTTTTCTTCCGGACGTTGTATTGTGTGTTTTTTTTTCTTTTGGGTTCAAATAGAGGGTTGTTGATTTTTGTTTGTTTTTCGTTGTATATATGGTCGGTTTTTGTTTATCTTTTTGGATCCGATCGTCGGAGTTTAAGAACTAGGAAAGAAAGAAGGGTGGTGAGGTAGCTGTTTGGACTTTGGCTGCATGATTTTATGATGATGATGATAATAATAATAATAATGATAATAATTAATTAATTGATTAATAATAATAATTATATTATTATTATTAATTGATTATTATTATTATTATTATTATTATTATTATTATTATTATTATTATTTAAGCGGGAAATGTTAAATTTGATTAGTATTTTTTATCTTTTTACTTTCTAACAATTAAATTTTTCATGTTTATTAATAAATTTTTTTCGTTTACTTGATTTGTATGTTATATTGTTTGATTTATTCAATTATTTGTATTTTAAAATGCAATAAAATTAAAAAATCAAAAATGTCGAACACTGAGAAATCTACCACACCACAAAATATTCAGCAACAATATTCACACTATAATACTGTGAAAACATTTTCTCCACGCCTTGTGCTCTTAGAGTTCATAATTGGTATCCACTGTTCGATTATTTATTGTTAGTACATGTTTATACTATCTAATTTATAACTATTTATATTTGGATATTTACATTAAACCACGGATATATACAATGTCCCTAGTGGCGAATCTAGGATTTAAGCTTACTGGGGTCCGATTTTCTAAGTTCACGTCAGAATGAATTTTTTTTGAAATAGGTATCCTATCATAATATGGGTCGGATCGGGTCGGGTCGGATCGTTACATACACCACTTAACACATATGTCATTAATACTTGATACTACACCCAAAAATATAACTTCAAAGGTATCTCACAATCAAATATCTAAAAATTTGAATATAATAACCTAAATTAAATTAACAATCTAATACAAATTAACAATGTGTACAATGTGAATAATATAGAGGCAACAATGAATACAATGATTAGTGATTATATAATAGAAAAACCATATTTTGCAACAAACACGAGTATAGGTAAAGAAAAATCACCTAAATCAAAATAATAACTAATATATATAGGTAACACACTAACACATATGATATAAAAAGGATATATTGTATTAGCAGTAACTGAAATCAAACAAAGGAACCCACTAATAACAACTAATATATTAATTACAACAATACATATTATTATAATTTTTTGATATACTTTCTAGCAATTAAAAAACCCTAAGTATGATGTAAACAACTAGTCTAGTTGATTGAACTAACAAAGGAACCCAGTAAGGATCAAAACAGCTCCAAGGACCAAAGGAACCCACTTGGCTGAATATTTGAAGTATTATAATTATATAAGGGTTTTTTTTCCCTATCCTGGATTCCCAGTTGGGGTCCAACCTCCATTTCTAGTGGTGTCTAGTTAATTGTATATACAATAATACAAAGCTTTGTAAAAAAATTTGAAAATCATGTGGGTGCAATGGACCCCCCTTGTTATACATAAGAATCGCCCCTGAATGTCCCATTCCATAACTCGAACCCCCAACCTCTTGGTTGGGATGGTAACCACGATACCGCTAGACCAAAGCCCTTCCGTAATATTATGACGTTATATGTTTGTGAATTGAAATTAATAGTGAGATTACAAAGAAATGAATAATGAACTATATCTACGGATATGTTTTAGCTAAATGATATAACTATTTATATCATTTCCATATTCCTTTTAATAGTAAGAAGAGAGGGAAGGGCCGAAGGGATAATAAAATTCTCATATATTACATCACTACTTAAACTAATTACTAGTTCAGTCCAATAGACCAATACAGAAAGAAAAAAACAAAAGAATAAGGCAGAAGCCCATATGTTTTAGCTTAGACTGGAACTTGATATTTGGGTGATGAATGTGGATGTTGCAAACTTGCAATCTTTCTACTCTCATTTTATTTTATAATGAAATTTCATTTCATTAATTATATTATATTTCTATCATTATTTTTAGATTTTTATCCAAGTCTTATATATCTCTATCATTACTTTTTAGATTTATAACCAAAACTAGTTTATATATTTTTTTATCAATAATATCTAAGCTTGACAAGGTCTTTTATGGGTAGAAGCCAAGTCTTTTGTGTAACTTATGGTCAACCGCGTATAATTGTGAACCAAGTCTCTTATATATTGTTCAATGTAACAAGGTAAAATATACTAACACATGACATTAGTTTTTGCCTTAGACCATTTCTAAAACCAACATACTTAAATATTTATCTCCCTTATAAATATATATTAAATTCACATAACAACATAATACAACTAACATAACACAAGCACTTTGTACTAAACAACTTCCTTTGTTAACCAACTAGCTATGCAGAAAATGAACATTATAAGCTTCTTATCTCTCTTTGTTTTGCTCGTCTTTTCGATCGTCCCCTCATCTTCAGCATCGGATTTGTCATCAAGGTACTATGATCGAGTGTGCCCAGAAGCTCTACCGACCATCAAACGCGTGGTAGAGGAAGCAGTTGCACAGGAGCGTCGCATGGGCGCATCTTTGTTACGTCTACATTTTCATGATTGCTTTGTTAATGTGAGTAACTTATTCCTCAAAACATAGTTTCTAAGATTTTTAACTAATAGATATATATGGTGATATCAACTGTTCAATGTCACTACGATATTTGTTAGGTGTTGTTATAGCATTCAAAATATCATCATTATGCGTTTGTTAACACTTTCATTCGTGTTGTATAATGTAGGGATGTGATGCTTCTATTCTTTTGGATCAAACGTCAACTATCGACAGTGAGAAAAACGCAGTCCCAAATGCAAACTCGGCTAGAGGATTCGAGGTTATTGACAGAATCAAATCTGAGGTCGACAAAGTTTGTCGCCGTCCTGTTGTATCTTGTGCTGATGTCCTAACTGTTGCTGCTCGTGATTCAGTCGTTGCGGTAAGTTAGAACATGTTATTGAAATCTATAGAAATGTTTTTTATAACCAAAAAAGTTAATAAACGTAATGTTTGGACCGATTTAAGTAACCGCTATTATGTATGCTATATAGCTTGGTGGACCTTCTTGGCAAGTTGAGCTAGGAAGACGAGACTCTACCACAGCTAGCCGAACAACAGCTAACGCCAACATCCCAACGCCGTTCATGGACTTAAAGGAGCTTATAAAAAACTTTGAGAACCAAGGGCTCGATGAGGAGGACCTAGTTGTGCTCTCGGGTGCACACACTCTAGGATTCGCTCAATGTACAACATTTAGGGATCATATCTACAATGACACCAATATTGATCCAGCCTTTGCTAGCCACCTTCGGACCATTTGTCCACAAGTTGGTGGTGACTCAAATCTCGCACCACTTGACCCAACACCGGCCTCGTTCGATGGGAGATATTTCAGCAATTTGGTTAGCAAAAAGGGGCTATTAGGTTCTGATCAAGTACTTTTTAATGGCGGTGAAACTGATGAGCTTGTTACCAAGTACAACGAGAACCAGAAAAAGTTCTACGAGGAATTTGCAAAGTCTATGATTAAAATGGGGGAACTAAATTTATTAACAGGGAATAGAGGTCAAATTCGAAATGACTGCAGGAAGATTAATTAAGTTTAAGAAATATAATCCAAAATTGTAATTTATTTTTTATTTCATTTCTTAATGTTGTGGCGTTAATGTTGATTGTTGAAGGGGAAAATCATGTAAAGATTTAAATTTGTCATATTTCTAATAGAAATTACTTTTCTTTTGTCAAAGTATGAAAAGGTGATTTTGGATTGAGAAATGATATCTTTACATAAATTTTATTAAAGTTTATCCATAAAATAAGTGGACCAGTGACCAATGAATCGAAAGAATAGAATAATAATAAAGAAATTACAAATAAATTTGAGTGATTATTGGTTAATAAGATGTGCCATGAGGGCAGGTGATGGGCATGGGCTAGGCCACCGCATATGCACAGGGCCCCATTAGCACAGGCCCCATTTACATTGGATCACCATTATATGTGTATAGTGATTGTAAGTCCATTATTGGATGTAAATATGTTAGGCTCAAATCTCTGCACCTTGATGTTTCATATAAATCCATCAATAAGCCCACCATGTTAAATAACATAATTCTGTTTCTTAAGTTCCGCTCCTTTATTTTTAATTTTAATAACCCTCATATATGTGAAAAAAAGGTGTTTTCTATTTTCTACCACCTTTGCCCAAGGATTTTGTCAAGAATTATTATTAAATTCTCTAATCCAAGTTTTTTCTACTTTTACATTTCAAGTAATACACCTAATTTTCTTTTTATATAAAACTTTCCCCAAAGTTCTATTTATGTTCAAGTGTATATTGGATTCGAATATTATATATGACACTAAATAGTGTTTACTAATTACTACTAAAGTTTTATGAAGATGGATTTATACGTATTAGGGATTGGCATATTAGAAGAAGCTTTATAGCATTCATTTATGAAAAAAGTTGATTGAATTACAAGAGTTATTGAAAGAATGAAAGTACCAATTATATTATATCATGTGTACAAAGAGAATGTTTCACATGTACTAAACTCATTCACCCCCAAACTTAAATATCTCACAAACGCCAAATCAAAAAGTTATGAAAATTGCACTATTAGATTCAGCGTTTTATCCTCTTCGATTTGCCGTTCGTCAAGGCATACTTTCGACGAGTTTTTTTCCCTCCATTTTTAGTGGGTTTCACATTTTACAAACACATGTGTTAATATTTGGTTAAACATTTAATTTAGATATAGGGTTTAGGGTTTAATAGGGTTTAGCATTTAGTAGAATTTAGGGTTTAGTAAGATTTAGGGTTTAGTAGGGTTTAGGTTTTAGTAAGATTTAGGGTTTAGAGTTTTGTAAAGCGTTTAGGGTTTAAGGTTTGGGGTTTAGGGGTTATAGTTTAGGGTTTAAGGCTTAGGGTTTCGGGGAGAAACCCCTAACCTCAAACCCTAAACCATAAACCATAAATGCAATACTGTAACACATGTGTTAGTAAAATGTGAAACCCACCAAAAAATGAAGAAAAAAAATTCGTCGAAAGTATGCCTTGAGGGACGGAAAATCGAAGAGGATAAAACGTTGAATCTAATGGTGCAATTTTCAAAATTTTAGATTTGTCGTTTATGAGATATTTAAGTTTGGGGGTAAATGGGTTTAGTACATGTGGAATATTCTCTTTGTACACATAGCACAATATCATTAGTACTTCTATTCTTTCAATAATTCTTGTACTTTAATGATCTCATCTCTTCATTTTATAATTTTTTGTTATTTATAACAATTCCATAGACTGGATGAACGTTTTTTTTTCTAGCATTACATTATTTTTTTCGATTAAGGATCCTATTGTTATTTATAACAATTCCATAGAAAGGAACAACATTTTTTTTTTCTTTATTTTCTAGCATTACATATATATTTTTCGATTAAGGGGCCTATTTTTTCAATTGCATCGGGCCACCAAATCAGTGGCTCGGCCCTGTATAACATATTACCATGTTATTTTGTGAAACTTATTTTGAAAAATTTATGTGAATATAACATTTCTCCTTTAGATTTTGTCAAAGGGAATGAAAGGTTACGGAGTTTGGAGTTGATTAAATCTTTAAGTGAGATTGCATCACACTAAAGATAAGGTGGATTAAGCAAGCAAAAATACATAAAATCTAGAGTTAATTGTATGAATAGTCACGTGGTGCTCTTCCACACACGAAAATGATTGGTATGCCTAATAATACATGACTAAATGTAAATCTAAAGATGTGATTTGTATGTTTAAAAATTTGAGTGAATAAAATCAAGAGAAAGAAAAAATTCAATCAATCAGAAAATTATACCTATTTGTAGGTCTACATAAGTACGCCTATTTAACATTGCTCACACACACATCCATATTGTTTGTTTGTATACTTTGTTTATCGCTTGAATAGTTCAAAAACTCAAAAGTTGTTGCATGCTTAGTTCCTCCTAGCTTTACTTAAAATGACTAAAATACCCTCCTCCGACTAAGCAACATAGATAGTATCACTAAGGGTAAATGAAATTAACTTAAAAGTTTAACTACATATATAGAGTTAAGTTTAGATGAGAATAATTTTTGGTGAGAATAAGGGAACCAATATGAATGCACATGTGTCATAATATCCATTTTCCCTCACGCTTTTAAAAATCAAAATCTCACAAATTGTAAGTCGAAATATTATAAAAATTACACCATAATAATCAGCGTTTAATTCTCTTCCATTAGATATGTGACAAGGTATATACTTTCGATGACTTTTTATTTTTGGGTTTTAGAAATTGTATAAAATTATTACCACATGTGGTACTCGTTTGTACCACATGTGGTACCGCTTGTACTACATGTGGTACTCGTTTGAACTACATGTATTACTAGCCGGTACCACGTGTAATACTAATCGGTATCACATGTGTTACTTGTCGGTACCACATGTGTTACTATCCGGTACCACATGTGTTACCCGCCATTACTATATATGTTACTCGTTTTCAAAACTCACTGAAAAACAAAAAAAAATCGTCGAAAATGTACCTTGTCACATCTCTAATCAAAGAGAATTAAACAGTTACTGTTATGGTGTAATTTTTATCATTTTTCGACTTACCGTTTGAGAGATATTTAATTTTTAAAAATGTGAGAGAAAATGAGGTTAGTGACATGTGACACATTTCTATTGGTTTCTCCATTCTCACTCAAAAATGTTGTACTCGTTTCAACTTTAGTCTGCATATATATAATACATTCAAATGTAATTGAAAATACATATATAATAGACTTAAGTCATAGCTAGATAGTTTTAGAGCATCCCCAATGTAAAAATGTTTTCAAAAACTTTTTTACAATCCACCTCACTTATTTATAAAAAGCTTTATAAAAAAGATTTTACTCCATTGTTAAAAAGTTTTTAGAAAGTTTTATAGAATACAAGGAGGAGACTAATATGAAAAATTTATAGCAAAGAATATTAAAAAAACTTTTCATCAAAACCTTAAGATATATCAACCTTTTGATTAGTAAAGCTTTTGCTCCAATGAAGAAAAAGCTTTTCAAAAGTTTTTTTTACATAAAAAAGCTTTACAAAAAGTCTTCATTGGACATGCTCTAGGATACCGAAATCTATGTATAATATTGGAAACATTAGCCTAATAATAAATAAAGGGTATGTTTGATAACCTACTTTATAAGAGCTTATTGGAGCTTAAGCTTATTTTTTTTCATAAGCTTAAGCTACAAGCTTTGTTTGGTAGAAAAAATTTTGGTAGCTTATTGAAAAAATAAGTTCTGGAAAAAAAACCTGATAGAAGTAGCTTATAAGAATAAGCTACAAGCTTATTAAAGTAGAAATTACATATATACCTTTTATATCATTATTTATCATATATATTTTATATTTTTAAGTCAATTTACATCAATAAGCTCCAGCTAGTTTTACCAAATACTTTTAAAAACATAAGCTTCAGTTTCTAACCTATAATATAAGCTCCATCTGCGAGCTCCAGCTTTCAGCTCCAGTTATAAGTTTCAACTTCAACTACAAACTAGTTTTGTCAAACACACCCAAAATATCATAGGCTCATGTAGGCATGTTGTAGGATTTTGCACAAAGTCTTCAATTCTATATTGAAAAATTGATTAATGATTGACATTAGTTTTCGCCTTTGAGAAATTCTAGTACCAATGTCATTATAAATATATTTATCTCCCTTATAAATGGTTTAAAACACCTCAACAACATCACACAACTTAACAGTACGTTGAACATTATAAGCTTCTTAGCTCGCTTTGTTTTGCTCTCGATCATTCCCAGATCTTCAGACTCGGATATGTCACCCAGTCATGATCGAGGGTAATCAATAAAAGAATATACATTAAAACTATTCATTTTGTGTTAGAATTTTATTTAGTATTCACGATAGGAATAAAGAATAAAGAAATTCTTAAATTGATCCAGGGTAATCAGTGAAAGAATTTATATTGTTATTATTTAATTTGTGTTATGTTTATCATTTATAGATAAAAATGTTGAAAGTGATTCTGACATGGAGATTATCGTCGAAGTCGAGGTTGAAATAGATTTTGATCTAGAGGAAGGTGAATTTGTGCTACTTGAAGATTGGATTTCTGTTCTGATGTTGGGTTTGTAACACCCGGTCAAAAAGGTCAATTTTCGCGCCCAATTTTTACTTCAATTAATCGTACTTAGTATGCGATTATAACAAAGTATTCGAAAACTTTATATATATATAATTATATATATGTAATGCAAGATGATTATTTCATAATCACTAGAAAAACAAATCTGATAAAACGCATTCTAGTTATCTTAACCAAAACATTTTATTTTATAAAATGTTCCAACTCAAAAATATTTCAAAAACATATAAAAGAATTTTATAAATTAAAAATATTATTTATTTTACGATCGGGTACAAAAACACGGGTATTTTATACTGTGGTTAGAGACCACAGTCCCCAAATTGGGGATCTGAGTTTTGACACAACCCAAACCCCCCCCCCCCCTTTCCTCATTTCTTTCTTCTCATTTCTTTCTCACCAAAACACATCTCCATCTATCTCTTTTCTCTCTATTTCTTTTTCCATCAACAACAACAAACAATAACAACAATAATCAACAACATCATCATCATCATTTTCGGAATCATCATCATCATCCCAATGAAAAGAAAGCAAGCTTCATCATCATCTTCATCTTCTTCATCACCAACTTCATCATCATCATCATCCAAAAACCCTCAATCTTCAAATCGTAAGGAATTACACCATCTTTCTTTGTTATTTCGTGTTAATAACATCTATATTATTGTGACACCCGGTTAAAAAGGACCAAAATTAGCGGCCAATTTAAACTTTAAACCTTAGTACTTAGTACAAGATAATACGAAAGTATTGGATATTATATATGTATTTATATATATATATATATATATATATATATATATATAACACAACGATTATTTAATCACGTACAAACAAATATGAAAGAACGCACAATCTTAAATACGGATGTTGGTGAAAAACATTTTCGAATAAAGTATTATAGTCAAGAATAATAACTATTTACTCTGTTACAAATCTAAATACATTTTGTACACTGAAAACTATCCGTCAAAATTAGTTGAAGCAAAGATATATTTTTATATCTCACTAAAAGTATTTTTATAAGATACTTCGATTAAAAATATAAACGATTATATTTTTAGAAATTTATCATTTGAAAACATTATACTACTTTTTGATCGAGTACAAGAATACGGGTATTTTGTACCGTAAGCGGGAGCCAACCAACTCCAATAATTGGAGTTGGTCGGCTACATCAAACACACCCTTCTTCCTTTTCATTTCATTTTCTTCATCTCTTCCTCTCTATCCCTCTGCTCACTCTCGATCCCTTTCAAAATCAAGAACAACAACAACAACATCAGTAACATCATCATCATAATCATCTACTTCTTCCTCTTGGATCATCATCGTCATCGTGAACATAGTCATCATCATCCTCACGGTTCCAAACTTTAAATTGTAAGAACACTCAAAAACTTCCTTTAATTTGGTGCATACAATACGTATATAACTTGTATAATGTTGTTATTCAACATAGATAAACGATTATAGCTTGAACCATAGCAAAATCCTAGTGTTAGATTCGGACTAAAAACAGAGCAGAACACGAGCAGGAAACTAACCCGATCGGGTAGCCTAGCCTAGCCGATCGGCTAGCTTTAATGAGCCGAACGGTTCACACAACTGAGCCGAACGGCTAGTTGTTGTTGAGCCGAACGGCTAGGACATCTCAGCTGAACGGCTAGGTCTTCCATAGCCGAACGGCTGGACCTTCACAGCCGAACGGCTAGAATACTCAAACAGAACAGTTTTTGTAAAAATGCCGAAGAATTTCACAAGTGTTTTCAGGGTAGCTTCTCGATGAAAAATTTACTATAACGGTTTGGGCTAAAAGTCACATGGTAACTCGAAAAAGGCCCAATGATCAAGGCTATGTACCATAGCCTAGGCGGTTTAGGCCTTTCGGGCTCGTCTAGGGGTCGAAAATGGCCTATATCAGTTTTCGGACCCGTACCAAATTTCGTAACTCATGAAATAAAATGTAACGGATGGGACGAACTTGAGTAACAACTAAACTTATACGATACGACTTACACACGAAACACATTTACTTTTATAAGTACAACAAATCATGTATAATAATAATAGTTTGGAATTATTATTACAAACCGTCACCAACGAGCCGTATACCTTTTCACAAACACTTATACGGATGGTTTAGTTAAACATCCACTTACTCGTTATAATCTCACATGTTTAGGACATTAGGAGATTACCATTGGAACAACTCACGTACTTTAGGATTGCTTGCTCTTCAGGTGAGTCTCGCAGCCCCTTTTTACCGTTTTACTGTTTTGGGGGAGATGCATTACTTGTTTTACTTGAATACATGTATAAATGTATTGATTACTTACTTGTACTTACTGGATTACAAACTTACTGATTATGACTTGGCGACCCTTGGGGTTTATTACTTTACGGAGTTACTACTCCATGAACTTACTATTTTACCGATGAACTACTTTACTACTGTACAAACTTAGTGACTCACTGTTTTACTACGATACTGATACCTTGCTACTTTACGAACGAAGTAAGCCACTGTTTTACTATGTTACTGATTTACTATTTTGCTACTGTACGAACTTACAAACTTGTTGTTCTACTACGATACTGAATTACTACTTACTGGTATATCAAATTGCACGAGTTTCCGTTTAATCCAATGAAGGCCTCTGAAATCATAGTAGTTAATTATCGGATAAGCGCGAGTTTTAGTATATGGATCCATATGGGACTGACAATCCCCACCTGGGGTGGTAGCGCCACCACGAACCGTTACTCGTATAAACAGGTGTTTTCTACTCGTTACATATGAGTGATTTTGGGTTGCACTCACGAGGGGCAAAATTACGGTTAAGCTTCGACTATGATGGCTCATGGCAAGATACACCGACCTTACTTACCTAATTACCTTGGCGTAATTGATGCTTACTTACTAAATTACTATTGTGTAATTGATACTTGCTTACTAAATTACCAATGTGTAATTGATACTTGCTTACTAAATTACCGTTGTGTAATCGATACTTACTTACCGAATTACCGTTGCGTAATTGATATTACTTACTTAATTACCGTGGTGTAATTGTTTCTACTTATTGAACTATACTGGATTTTCTATTACTATATACTACAAACCTGTGAGATTCACCAACCTTTTGGTTGACGCGTTTTAGTAATGCATTCTAAGGTACGCAGCCACAGTAGGATGGCCCAGCAGGATCTACTATTATGCTAAGCTATTACGAGTCGCATGCATACTCACTTATGAAGATTTTACTCGCATTATCTTTTGTACTTTGAATTATGTATTTAAAATCTTCTGAATCATTTTGCGAACTCGCTACTGATGTACACTTATGACTTAAAACTTCGTACTACTTTTGTAATGTAATATATTTTCTAAAACGTCTCATTTAGAGTCGTTTGCTTAATCTACGTGCTTGGTAATTGATTAGTCACGCCCAAAAACAATCGCTTCCGCAAAGCATGAAATTGGGGGTGTGACAATTATCATATACTAGCTTTGTACAAGCGGATTTAGCCCGAAAATAGGTTAGATCTTGGTTTTGCGTGAAAAATCGTCGAACAGACGTAAGTGACGCACGACCAGATCCAGTATAGCGTCACTTCCTTAAGTGACGCATTAAGTGTCGCATAAAACCCTAATCTTGCGTCACTTGCCTAAGTGTCGCATAAAACCCTCTTTTTGTGTGACTGCCTAAGTGACGCAAATTCAAAACCCGACACTTGAACCGACACTTACACCTGACACTTGCTTAAGTATCGCCTCTTATGCGTCACTTCCCCAAGTGACGCTAACACTTCAGAATTTCCCATTTTATGCGGCACTTCCTGAGTGTCGCATAAACCCCTAAGTGACGCTAAAAACAGAATGTTTACAACTCATTTTTTACTAAGTGTCGAGACTCAAATTTTACTAGCTAATTTTACTCCGAAATGGAATTTCGGAGCGTTTTTCACTACAGCAACATAATAGAAATAAAAATTTTCCAAGCTGACCTGGCAGCTCGACCCCAACCAGGGGCTCTGCCCCTTGGACCCCGCCAGGGGTTGTCACCCCTTGGACCCTGCTACCACGGGCGCTGCCCCCGGACCCCGGTACACGGTTTCCAAACCTGAACGATAAATGAATACTTACACAACTCGCTTAGAGAAACTGATTTGTCTCGTACTCGTATAACCTCATGTGTTTAGGACACTAGGAGGTTACTCATCGGACGACGCGCATATCGTAGGATCGCTAGCTCCTCAGGTGAGTTCATAGCCCACTCTTTCAACTATTTTACTGTTTTCGGGGTGAGACGCATGCACAATATTGTTTTCGAATTATAATGATAAAACCTTTATAATTCACACTCAACTATGTTACTGTTATGTTATATAAAAAGTGTAATACTTAGTAATTACACCCATTATATTGTTGTAGAACAATATCACTACTTAACCTAGATAGGTTGTGATATCACGTAAAAAGTCACGTTTTTACTACCGATATCTCTCTCATTCTGGAACGATTCTTGGCATTTGAACTCAAATAACACTCAAATCAATGAGAATCTTCCAAGAAGGTCAAAATAAGGTTGCACGAGAAAAATCAAGCAAAATGGACGAGAAATGAAGATTCCACACACGTTTGAAGATTCAAGACCTCAAAACAAGATTTAAAGACAAAAGAGCCCATCATCAACATCCATCTTATCCAAGATGTTCGTTTTCAAAATACGAGTCTAACAGAAGAAGAATCAACAAAAACGGATAAAGGATGAAGATTCTACGCCCGCCAGAAGATTCAAATGATTCGTACGCAATATCTGGAGATTGGAAACTCATATTGGGGATTTCTTTATATCAAAATCTTCATTTTTGAATTACAAATCCAACGCAAAAAGAATCGACGTAAACGGACGCATAACGAAGAAAATACGTACAAACTAAGAAACGAGACAAAAGACGGCGAACCGGGGCGGGTGCAGCCACCAGCCACCGCCGGCCAGCTGGTGGGCAGCGCCTGCCGCCTGTCCCACATCCCATTTTCGCTTTTTGGTCCTTGCGTGTACCCGGTGCCACACCTTTACGCGATTGTACGTACCCGGTGCCACACCTTTGCGCGATTGTACGTACCTGGTGCACCACCTTTTCCACCTTTTGCTAAAGTGCTCCTCAAGTTGCTAACGTAATCCGGATTTCACCTATAAATAGGAGGGCTTTGGTTCATTTAAAAACACACTCTTTCAACACAACTTACAAATCTTACACACTTTCTTTAGAAAATCTCTTGTATTCTTTAGTCTTTCTCATTCTAGGATTATTGTAATTAATCTACGGATTAATATAGAAGCTAAGGCGAACGCTAGGGATTTGGAGATCAATCTTTGTACGTGCAAAAGAGTTGTCAATCATAATAATACACTGCTACGCATTTATTTTTGGGTGATATCTAAACTTTTATTTACTTGTCTCGTTTCATATTTTAATATGTATTATTGTCTGGTATGTGATTTATTGGTTGCCATGAATTGCGAGTAGTTTATTATTGTGATTGTTGATGATGTAGATAATTATAAGTAGGGATGACATTATATAATTAGTGCACGACAATCGTAAAGTGATATGATGGCCCCTATTCGACTGTTTATTCGATATAGTACTGGAAATGCTTTCGAGCAAAGTACAAATGTATTGAAGTCATAAACGACCGAAGGTAGTCATATCACTGGAATCGGCTCTGGTTTAACAGTTGGAATTCCAAAAGGATAATACAACTTCACAACTAACTGGTATATCCTACGAAAGTCAATGCATCACAAAGTAACGTTAGTAAAATACGTTCAGACAAAATAGGAATTGATAACCCTTGTACTGTTAAGACCTTATGAACTTAAGTTTAATCTATGGAGTACCCTTTCTGGTTATCCACGTGACTGCAACCTAGTAATTAGGACATGATCAACCTTAATTAAGGTAAGTAGTTATCTGTGCCCATGACATCCAATAAGTAAGACACAGTGAAACCACTCGTTGTATATATTAGGTTTACATTTCCGCACTGCTTTACTTTTAATTAGTTTAGAATGTCATTTTCACTGTCAATTACTCTTGACCGCATGTTGGATGTAAGAAGCCGTGGAACTACCATGTAAAGTACACGGTCTAATTACCGAAAGGCATGGTCTGCATATGAAACACGTTTTTAATAAACTGTGAATAATCCAGGGATGTATAACTGTTTGAAAAGGAGAGATTTAAGTTATAAGTCGAAGAAACCGGAATCTAATGATTTATAAATAAGACTTAGGAATGAAAGTGAAAGTCCAAGTGACTTAGGATACCTAAACCTCTAGGTCTTATAAAATCGGCGGTCTAAACATACAAAGTTATTAATCTGCATGCTAATAGAACAGTAAACTATCTTAGGGGTTAAGAACGGTCGGACCTATTAGACGATACGCCACTGATTCATGCACCTCGGTATGAAACCAAAATAGGTTGCTTATCTCTCATCCAGATAGGTATTGGAAGTTAGCGTATTGCTCCTATCAGAATCATGATAACCTAGTTCATAATGACATGCCAATGGGAAATTTAGTTGGTAGGGTTCTAGAGTTTACGCCTAATAGTTTACTTATTATATTAAGTTTTGTTCATATATAGTCTGTCATCCCGAAACATTAATTATCGAAATCTCAGCAATTATATCTCTATCTTTATCTGCTTTCCTGTACTTTAATTCCCTGCAACTTACTTTCCTGCATTTTAATTACTTGCCTTTACTTTAAAAACCCCCAAACCTACCTACTTTGTTTCATCCTAAATACTTCCCTACCAAAAGTGTTAACTTTAATCACCACACGTTTGGATTCATAGAACGATCTTAGGTTATACTTACCGCTTACTAACCAGAATAGGTAGTACATATAATTTAAGCCCCGCTAAATATAAATTTTTAAAACTCCTGGTGGTGCCCAATTAGTTACCATCAACGACACCGACGCTTTCGGGTGCCATCAGGTTGCCATTGTAAATTGTTAGATTGTTGAAAAACAATCACCATCACATAACTTGACTAAGTTATCATCATGCATTGACCATATTGTCGCGGGACAATACTATCAAACACACTAGAACTAGTTAGTTCAACCTACGTTGGACAACGACTAGACTTTTACAGGAATAGTTGTCCTTTTAGGAACTAAGACTGCTGTTACATTTCATTATTAATAAGATGGAGTGTACTTAAGTAAACATTAACCATGGACCTCATTATACTTGCTAGGCTGAGGCTAGAAGTATACGTTAGTAACATACGTTAGTATAGACTCTTTATACTAATACAAACAACTAGGTGATGAGTTATTCATACCTAGGATTATCGTGCTAGACCTAATATTTAAGTATTGTATATACATGCTTAGATACACTAAATCACCATCATGGGTTACATGATACTTGGTAGGACGTGTTTGTTGATTTGACTTATATATATACGTATATATATATACACATACTCGTACTCTATCTCGAGCACTTGGTGCTACCTACAATCTACATATGCATATTGGTATACATACACTTATACAAACACAATTACTATAGTCGGGCATGTATTGGTACTGCCGGCTCTCAATTACCCTAGTCGGACATGTCATAGTACTGTCGGCTCTCAATTATACTAGTCAGGCATGTCGTAGTACTGTCGGCTTTCGATTTTATACATTGCTTGTGAAGCAACCGGTCGATGCCAAGGAGGCACAAATTGATGCCACGGTAAAGTGGGCACAATATGATGCCACGGTAAAGTGGGCACAATTACGATATCACGGTAAAGTGATACACTCAATGGATCAGCGAGCTTACACTCGGAGTTCAGACACAACCAATGGATCAGCGAGCTTACACTCGGGGTTCACACTCAATCGATGGATCAGCGAGCTTACACTCGGGATTCACACTCAATCACGGATCGGCGAGTTTACACTCGATATTCGCATTAGTTAACGAATCGCTGAGATTTCACGCAAGGTCGTTAACTCAGTAAATGATTTAAATACTCAATCTTAGTTCTGCGGGACTACACCTTCATTATGCTGGAGGCAATACCAGTTATTACTTGTTATCATATGACATGGTCATACAGTTACTCGATTCATACTCAGGCAAGTATTGCCTCACATTGGTAGTTTTACTCATACCTGATAGGTATCTAGGAATGGATTGCCACACCCTCGATATAACGTAGTCATACATGATGACACGCAAAAAGTCATGTTTTTGTGTATAATTATCTCACCATTTTGGCCCAATTATTAATGAAAACACTTAAAATATGAACTTAAACATCACATTTCATCATAAGGGCTAAAATATAGACGATGTTTCAAGAATCAGCAAAAACATCCTAAAAATGAGTAAAATAGAGCACAAACGATCATTGAATCTTCTGTTCACGTATTTTAGCACTTTTTGAGCTACACAAAGAATTATGACCTCTAACTTATATCATTCTCTTCGTTAGGAAAATACGAACGCGTGAATATAAAGAACGCTCAAAACGGATAAACGACGAAGAAGTTACGCCCGAACGAAGAAACGAAGTACCGAAGAGCCAGGATACGGCTGAACACAGCCGTATACGGCTGAGCCAGACCGTATACGGCTGGACACAGACTGTATAGGGCCTGTGCAGACCGTATACGGCCTGTGCTCAGCCGTATACGGGCCAGTTCAGCCGTATTCACGGTGTGCTCAGCCGTATTCACGGTGTGCTCAGCCGTATACGGTCCAGCTCAGCCGTATTGTGCGTTTGGGTGATAAAAATCTGATTTTTATTCGCCTTTGCGATACGGTTGTGCGTTTGAAGGTTTGGATATGGTCTACGGATACGGCTGTGCGATCTCTATAAATACAAGCCTCATTTCATCATCCAACATACTCACCAACCAAGAAAACACACAACACTACACACACACTTTCTCTCACTACTCTCTCTCTATATTATGTTATAATTAGTAGTAGATTAGCGGCTAGTTAGTAGAGGGGCAATCTTGTAATATCGCTTAGCGCATACTAGGAGTTCTGCTCGTGTAACGTTCAAGTTGTATTCAGCTACGCTCTTATTACGGTTATATCTATCCTTTATCTATTTCATTATGATGATTGTTATTACTGTTGTCATGCTAGATTTAGGATTGATTGCCATGGTTAGCGAGTAGTGATATTGTGTGTTTGCTATGATGTAGTTAGTCGTAAATTGGTTGGAATGATGTTATAGTGCTTTGATTTACTTTCTATCTATGATTTTAAACCTATTAAACTAATCGCCTTTTAACCAGTAAATGTGATTACGGCCTTAATGATGAGACGTCGCGAACCCCATCAAAGGTACTTAGTTATCTGTGTCAAACATGAACATGGTCTGATTTGTTAATCGTGTACACATCGCTTTCTAAATGAACGCTAAGTACATCGTCATCGAGGAAATACTGTTTTCTAATTCGAACGCAAAGTACTCTGTGGCTATGGAAATATGGTTTTCAAACTGAACACTAAGTACACTGGAGCCGTGGAAATACTGCTTTCTACTTTGAATGCAAAGTACACTGTGCCCGTGGAAATATGGTTTTCTAACTGAACGTGAATATTACACTGTTGACAAATTAGGGATTTATTGGGACTTAAAAGTAAGGGCTGGTTTATATCATAGATGGATAATATTATGCTTAAATACAAACTTAGTTAAGTAGTCTGTGTTAGCTTTTATGAAGCAATGTAAGGTACCGTAAGTTGGCTGATTACTCGGTATAGCGTCGAAAACACCTCCGGTGTAGTTAACACGTGGAAGCCGAGGAAAATCCGCAGTTACTAAGCCTTGTGGAATAACGGCAACTCTGTAATCAGCAGAGCTGGTACCGACTAGGTCCTTGGTTCAGCAATGGAAACACCTCTGGTGGAGTACAGTGTAGTAATCACGGAAAGAGTCGTTGCTATCGGTCTATGTGAATCACGAGTCATGACTCAACACCCAGACTCACAAAATCATCGATAGAAAGTAATCAAACACACTCTATAAACTTGGTCTTAAATGTTTTATTTAGATTAGATATTATTGTAGGGTTAAGAAAGGTCGGACATCGAGTTGGTTTGTCGCCTTATTCATACACCCAGGGTTTCATCCCAGATAAGGGTCACTATATCTTCACCGGTTAGTGTTGTGGGCTGGATAAACTACTCCGATCAGAATCAGGATAGCCTAGTCGCCCAGTGACATACTGATCGAGAACTCTATCAGTAGGGGGCTAGTGCTTACTCCACAAATAACTGAAATAAATAAAATACAAACCTTTAGAACACGTTTTCATTCCAATCAATAAGGCTACCGAAATCATAGCAAACACCCTTTCTTGATTATCTGCTATTTACATTTATTTTATTCCGCTTTAGTTTAAATTTTCTGCTGAAGTATAAAACAAAACCCCAATCAAATCTTTTATAACCCACTAGATTGATAAGTACGCCTGTTTCATCCACGATCCACAATACACTGACTTTGATATCAGAAGTCGATATCATTGGGAAACGTGTACCTAAGAAAGCTATTATTGGATGGTACTATGATGCAGATTTGAAGCATTTTGGTATCAAAAGATATGACAAAGTTCAATATTTTGAAAGGAAGCTTGTAGTCTTCAGTTCTTTACCAGGGTTTAAAATTTGAGATTTGGCAAAATTACATTTGAAGAACCCTAGTTATGATCCGTATGGAAGATATATAGAAAAGATAATCAAGACTGAGGGTTGGTCAATGAAATTTGAACGAATTAAGCCAAGAGTCGGTAAGACCATCAAGCTAAAAGAAAGAAGTTAAAGAACGTAAAGACGACTGCATAAAAAGATATATCCAGCAGTTAAATGCATACAGTACATAGCGTTAAAACTTATGCCTCAAGATATTCGGTGAAATATGAAGAGATGGCATGTAGAAGCTGGTACTGATGAGGCTGTAATTTTTGAAGCTGATGATGAAGTGGAAGGTGGTGAAAGAGAACTGTTAAGAGTTTATGATCATCGACACTTAGTGAATATTTCCAAGAGCGACTTGTTGTTATACAAGAACATGATCACTGCTATTGAAGGATGGAGAGATTTGGGTAGAGATTATCAGCTAATGGTTAAGACATGTATTAAACTGAAGATATATGTTGGAAGTAAAATTTACAAGTGAAGATCAAAGACAACTTGATGACATAGACGTTAGAGCTATTGTCAAGGGAGAGTCTATTGGGACATGTTTTAGGACAACAAATCTAGCTTGTAATAGGACTTTTGATAATTGTAATCAAGTATGTAAATTGATTTTGCATTGTAATAAAAAATATTGGTTGGTAAACATTTTAGAGTTACATGTTAAATGTTGAAAAATGTTGACCAAAGTTTGACCAAGATCTACGATACAAATCGAGTTGAGTTTGCAGGACAAATTTGTGAGCTGGGTTGCGAACCAAGTCGGTCCGCAGAGCCCGGAACCCCCGAACCGAGACGGGTATCTATACAAATTAGGTTTTAAACCTTTATGCCATTTACTCGATCCGCACAAATTAAGGTTTCCTGAGCTTTAGACATATTCTAACGGTTAGGTATTGATCGACTAACATTCGAATTAATCAATACAAAGCATATTAGTAATCCAATTCGCTAATTAATTGCGAAATAAAGTGTTTATAATCCGTAAACTAGTATTAAGGGATTCCGCACCTTAATACATAAAGATAACTTCGTTATCGATCCTATACTAAGGGACTTACATAGCGGAAGTAGTGGCACAAGAACGCCGCATTGGCGCCACGTCTTCATTTTCATGATTGCTTTGTTAATGTAAAAGTAACTCACTAACTTGATTAGTTGATTGTAGCACCGATTATAATTTTCTTTGAAGTTTCGAATAATAGGTATTATCATTTTGCAATTTTGTTGAACTTTGTACTGTTGTACATAATATAGGGATGTCATGCTTCTATTCTTCTAGATGAAACATCAACTATCGATAGTGAGAAAAACTCAGGTCGAAATGCAAACTCGGCTAGAGGATTCGAGGTTATTGACAAAATCAAATCTGAAGTCGACAAAGTTTGTCGTCGTCTTGTAGGCTGTTGTATCTTGCGCTGATATTGTAGAGTTCTGAATTTGTAAAAGTTCGAATAAAATTTTGTTTGTTTGTTGTATAGATTATGTTTCAGTTGTCTTAATATTACTAAATCACTTGTCATAATGTTAATGAACGAGTATTTTTCAACTCGCGCGCTGTAGCGGAAGTTGAAAATAACATCTTTAAAAACTCTGATAAAAAATTTAACATATTTGAATGTATCCACCCATCAAACTTTATATGTATTTTCTTCACACATTGGATATGTATTTGAGTTGTGAGGATCAAACTTTCTTTGTGTTTAGTCGGTTAATTCTTATATAGTGGTCAATTCTTATATAGTGGTTAATTCTTTGTATGGTGTTTTCTCTCTATTTTTAACCGTGCATTACCATCTTTCTATACAATTGTTTTAGGTTATTGGAGTTAATAATTTATATTCCATTGGGGTCTTGGTCCAATGGTCAGGGAGTTTTTCATATGGTTTCTTCCTGGAGGTGATGAATTCGAGCCTTGTTGTGAGGGGGACTCCTGCGACACTATACCCATCCAAGACGTGGGAGAGCTACCCCTTTAGGGCGTCACCTTGGTTACGAACTCGGGGGCGGTTACTCGATTCCAGGGGAGTAACCGTTTGTGGAGATGATCGGGTGGACCAAAAATGGTCCGTCAATGATTCCAAAACTGCCTTTAAAAAAAAATATAATCGTACATAATAAAAATGAGGCTGAACTTTGTACAACCGTAATGTTCATACAATGAAAGCCCTTAAAAGTTAGTGGATATATGTGTCGACATATAAATCACTTGCTAATTTGCACCATTATCTAAAACTTGAATACACTATTTCACACCCCTTCTAAAGCAAAAATAACGAGGTGCGACGAGCAACTAGGTCATAACATATCGATATAAAAGAAATTCACTAAATGAAATCAATGTGTCATGATATCGCCCGACACAAAAGGCGACTTGTATCGTGGTCAATCATTTTCACGAGTACATTGTCATAAATAAATATCCAATTCGCATACATTTCAAGTCAAGGCAAAACGCATTTACCAAACAACCAAATAACCAAATGAAGTAGTCTAGAATTCTATGCAAGACAAGTCCCAATGTAACCTATGAGTCTCACTATGCCCGGTTAGTCTCAAAACCCGACGGGCTAGCATCACCTTAAAAGAAATGCTCGAAAATGTCAACACATGGTTGGTGAGTCCGTAGGTTTATAAGTCACACGTTCAACGTGTCGTGTCAGTTTAAATAGGATAGATGAATGAAATGGTACGTAAAGTGTAATCAATGCATTAACGGTGTATTAAAGTAAACATAAGTATCAACGTTTCACAGACTATCAAGCCACACAACAACGTTTCGTCGTCTCATATTCACCTAAAGTCAAGTACATGGCAAGGGTGAGGCCCCAGTCCAATAGTACTATTAATAGTTCATCGGGGACTTTCGAGATTGACTTGTCTTACATCAGCAGTGGAACCTTTCACAGGTGCAAGACAACAACGTTTTCATAAAACCACACAAAACAGTACCGTACATTAAACTACACATGTATCACATAACAACTATGTCCAAAAACAAAATCAAATAGTGAATCCACATCAATAAAACAGTTCAAAACATTTAAGCATTATTTTCCCCAGTGCGAAAAAATATAAGAAGGGACCACAGATCTCACCGTGGCTTTGCAAAATTCGAGCTCACAATGTCATCAAAAGTCTACTACACAACACACGTATCTACAACACACGACGTTTTCCAGATCATAATTTGGACAAGGCTTAGGCAATTCTATTGTACCCCAATCTTAATTAACCACTTAGTTACCCGTTTGATCAATTCAACCCTAACTGACTACGTCACAATGGTCCTAAACAATTAATTAATTATACAAATATGTCCTCCCTATTTACTACAATATTTCATTCGACTTAGAACCTTTCGAAACCATAATAACCAATCGTTTTACGACCCAAACTTCCTACCACGCAAACTATATGTCATTAAGTTTAAATACTTTAAATATCGTTATTTTATAATTAATTTATTATTTTTAAATAATTTGACTTAGCCAAGTTGTTTAGATCATGTTGCTGATTGCGCACTAATATGCTTAAATTCATTTCAAATCGACAGAAACTTTTGAAAACCAATCTTCCTCTTCTGGAAAGATAACATCCCAAAGTTTGTCACAAAACAAGTCTTCTAGAAGTTGGAAGAGATATAGATTCACAAAATCGACACAAATATTTTCTCTGGAAATCAGAACTTACACTTCATCTTACAAAACTTATCCGACTGCCTTAAACTCAAAATCACAACTTGAGACAGATCCCAACAGAAAGTAGACATTTCAACTTAACTTTTGACCCAAGAATCATCCAAAAACACGGATTTATGATCAAGTTATGACTCCACAAACATCAATTTCAAATCTGTCCAGATCTTCAATTCCCAAGTTATGTATCACAAAGCTCTCACGACAATAATTGAACGAGAGTATAGTGGTATCCAAAGATGTAGGCAATTAATGAGCTGGAGTAGACATTGGGTTGCCAAAGGTGATTAATTAGTTTTTAGCTTGAGGGAATGAGTCATATTATTGAAATTGGGATGAGAGATAATATATATTATCATGTCAGATATGAAATTGAAATTTATGTTGAGATCACAAAGAATGATCTAGTGGTTGATGTCTTGAATATTCTCACATGAGTCACTAGTTACACATTTTAAGGGTGGTCAGAGAAATGGTTAGACGGCTTACATCAAAATACTTGTCCTCCCTTAGTAACCTGAATAGAGAAAATCTGCTTTGTTTACCCGATATTTTAGCTTATAGGATTTAATTAAAAAAAATGACATCATTTTCGTATTCTTTTAATAGTAAGAGAGAGGGAAAGGAAGGGGTTGTAAATTTCAAATATTGCATCACTAGTCACTACTTAGACTAATCAATAGTTCCATTTCCATACAATAGAAAAGAACAAAAGAATAAGGCAGGAGCCCAATTGTTTTAGCTTAGATTGGGACTCTTAACATTTGGGCTAAGACCCGTCCCAACGGAGGTCGTCGGTTTTCGTCGGTTGAAACCGACAAAACCGACACCGATGGCACGGAGCCGTCGGTTCGGTCCGTCGGTTTCCTCCGTCGGAAATCCGACGAGGTGTATGGGTTGAGCGTGGGTCCGACGAGATGGGCCAGCGAATAAAAAAAAAAAAATTTTAAAAATAGCCGTTAGGCTTTAAAAAAAAAAAATTAAAAAATTCCCAACGGTCAAGGAGCGTTTTTTTTTGTTTTTTTTCTTCACTTTTCCACTATAAATACACACCCTTAAACCATCAAAAAATCACACCTCAAATTCACAATTCTCTCTAAACCTCAAATTTGTATACTTTCACATTTTATAAAATGTCATCTTCCGATTCCGATATCGAGGACGTGACCGCGGTAAATGCTTGTGCCGATCCGATGCAAGCTCTCGCATTGCTCGATGCGATAAGCTCCGGTTCATCCGACGAAGACGAAGTTTATGTTCCGATACCACGAGCACCCCGACGATACTTTCCTAGAGATCGTGCCAACGCGTCGGAACGTTTGTATCGAGACTATATTGCCGAGAATCCAACCTTTCCGGTGGATGTTTTTCGTCGTCGTTATCGGATGAGCAAAGGATTGTTTCTCCGTATTTGCCAAGGTATACTATCATACTCCACTGTTCCGGTACCTCCATACTTTTCTTACTTCATTCAAAGACCCGATGCTACCGGGTTACTTGGTTTTAATCTGTGGTAAAAATGCACGTCCGCCATACGGCAATTAGCATACGGTTGTGCCGCCGATGCGTTTGATGAATATTTACATATGGGTGAGCAAACTTCATATGATTGTTTGGATAACTTCTGTAAGTGTGTTTTTCATTTATACTCTACGGAATATTTACGAAAACCGACTTTGGCGGACGTGCAACGATTGCACGAGAGACATGCTCAGGTGCATGGTTTTCCTGGGATGCTTGGTAGCATCGATTGTATGCATTGGCCATGAAAAAACTGCCCAGTGGCATGGCAAGGTCAGTACACTCGAGGTGATCACGGGCATCCAACGATCATGCTCGAAGCGGTTGCCTCTTATGATACTTGGATTTGACACGCTTTCTTTGGTCCCGCCGGTTCGAGCAACGACATCAATGTGCTCAATCAATCGGATCTGTTCAACGACTTACTTCAAGATACTGCTCCCCAAGTAAACTTCACAATTGCCGGGGAAGAATTCACTCGAGGTTATTATCTAGGAGATGGCATTTATCCAGAATGGGCCACTATTGTGAAATCGTTTAAGCATCCCCTATCGGAACAGGAGAAACGCTTCAAGAGATATCAAGAATTTGCAAGAAAGGATGTGGAGCGAGCTTTCGGTCATTTTCAAGGTCGTTGGCAAATAATCAAGAACCCGGCAAGACCGTATAGCACCAACCGGATATCAAGAATCATGTATGCTTGTGTTATTCTGCACAATATGATAATGGAGGATAACGGACGAAATATGTGTGATCTGGAGGAGCAATATCCGGATGTCCAACCGAGACGCTCGTGGCGAGAAAAAGTGGAGACTCATTTGCGTATGGACAAAGAGTTGCGCGATCGGGTAGTTCATCACCGACTTCGAAATGCTTTGATCGAGCACATTGCACAACTCCCTCCGAACTACCGTAGACGTTAATTGTTATAATCGTTTAATTAAAATAATTGTCTTTCGTTTATTAGTGTAACTTTTTTTAATTATTGTATTTTATTTTAAGTATTGTAATGTTTAATTTTTAAGTATTGTAATGTTTATTTTAATGATATGTGTTTTTATTTTAATTATTGTGTATTAATTAATTAAATTTATTGGTGTGGGTCCTTGAAAAATGAAACTGACGGAAACTGACGGATGACTGTTGGGAGGGGCATGTCAGTTTCTGTCAGTTAGGTGAAAAAGCTGACGTGACGCTAATGTGGCACGTCAGTTTCTGTCAGTTTCCGTCACCATTGGGAGAGGTCTAAGGAAGTAGATTTCCTTTCACCAAAGTGGATTTGTCTACGGGGACGGATGGATTACATCTTTAAAAATTAATATTTAATCTTCTTTTTCTTTCAGCGAATATTACAAATTTTATATTATTTTATGTCGATGTAAGCAAATTACCAATGTCAGTTAGAAACCAAGTCATTGCCAGATACTGTCTAGTCAGTTTTCTAAACAATGACGTGTAAAATCATGGTTAGTTATATTTTAACACGGAATTTTTACAATTCATTACATATATTGGTGATAAAATGAACAAGCTGATAACCTCGAAACTATATAAAAAAATAAAAAGTAACAGCCAATTTCCATCGATTTCTCTACAACATAACCTTTATAAATTGAGTAAATTGTTATCACTTGTTTCTATCACAACTAATATCTATAATTACTAAGAATAATGAATACTTATTTTTCTCTCAATGTGTTACCTTCCAAACCTACGTTTACTAATTCTAAATTTATTTTGTATAAGTTTGGTTTATCAACCAACTCTTACAATTTCTTCGGCTTCAAGTCCAAGTCTAATATTTTTCTATCATTATTATGGAGATTTAGAACCAAAACTAGTTTAACTTTTTATTAATTAATGATATCTAAGCTTGACAAGGTCTTTTGGTTTATTAATTAAATTAACCAATATCATTTTTACAATTAGAAGCCAAGTCAACCCCTACAATTATTTTTGGAATTTTTAATTATTCCACTTAAATTGTTATTGTAGCCTCATTAAAATTCATGGTTAGTGTTATACTGTTAATGAACTTTAATGCGGGTAGATGTGATATTATGATAAATGATTAAGATATTAGGATATAATCGATTATTATAAAGTATTTTAGAGATATTTTAATGATAAAATTAATTAATCATTTTAGTACACGTTACATTTTTAAAAATTAAGATTAACCTAATGATGATTCATTAATTGGTTATGCAAATTATCATATTATGTCATTTACCAATGACATATACATAAATGAAATTATTCTCTCTTAAGATGACGCAGTTTATTTGTAATTAATAAGAATCATTATGAATATGTGATTGATACGGAAACGGGAATGAACTACAAAACCCATCACAAATAATAAGTAAGGATTTATAAGTCTGATTTCCATATTTTGATTCATAAATTAACAACCAAACATTTTCTTATTGTTATTGTTAATAGGTATCAATTTTATTCCCATATGCATCCCTCTAACTAGGCGTGAACAAACACCGGGTATGGCCCGACCCGGATATCTGAATCGGGTATTGGTCAACGGTCAAATACCCGGTTCCTGAAGAACCCGACCCGATTTTGGGTGGGGGAAAACCCAACCCTATAGTACCCGGTTTGTACCGGGTAGAAACCGGTTCGGGTCTAATACCCGGTTCTAAACCGGGTACGATGTACCCGCCGGGTATATGGTGTTCCAGCCGGGTACTAACGGCATCCCAAGTTCTGTTTCAAATTTCCATATAGCACCCGCCGGGTATCACTAGTACCAGCCGGGTACAAGTGCCATGATCCATCATTTTGACCATTTCACACCAAAATTTACCTAAATCCAAACATCATCCCTAGTCAAGCATTTCAAAATATCCAAACATACCCAAACATCATCCCTAAGCAAGCATTTCAAAATATCCAAACATAAAATTAAAAGTACTTAGATAAACCGTTATCAATTTGTGTAGAAAATTGTCTGAATCACATGAGGCATGCAAGCACTCAAAATGGAGAATAGTCATAGGGGAATCCACGCTCCTCCTGCTCTCTCTCCTGCTGCCTTCGATACTCTTCCTGCAGCTCTGCCAAGGCGGCACCCTCGTCATAAACCGGTGGTGGATAGCTTGCTCCAGGCTGACCCCACATGGGTGGGTAGTTGTAGACTGTAGGCCGATAGTTGGGCACCACTTCAGAAAGTCTTTGTGTGTTGTGTGCCGACCAAGCGTTGTGGTAGCGCTGTGCTCCAAACTCATACCTGACTTCCTGCGAAAAATCATTATGGCTAACCTGAAGGCCCTGAATACCCTGCATAAGATGAAGCATGGATGGTTGTGCTGCGCCCTGCTGCTGGAAACCTCCCTGGTCGTATGCAGCTTCTTCCTCTTGATGTTGTTCATGTTAGCAAATTGCTCCTCTGGTGGTTCTTGATAGGGCACGAAATTATTATTGACAACTGAGATAGCTTGTGCCCCCTGAAACTGAACTAACCCTACTGTTTTCTGCCTAGCCGTCACTCGCTCTAAATTTGCAAAACTAATGTTGAAGGACTTGGCAATCCTTGTCACAAATTGTCCCCCACAGATAGGGGATGAGCCTCTAATCCCGCTGGCATTATGATGTAAATACCAGGCAACAGCGTATGGCACATTGATAGTCAAAGTTTTCAAAAGCAATGATACGTTTCATCATTTGCCAAGTTGCGGGATCAACCCAATGCGCGGTAACACAAAGTGTTGGTGCATTTTGTGTGTCAGTCAGTTGGTCAAACGTTTGTAATAGTTAAAGTCAATTAGTCCGCGTATGTATAATGTTTAGTGTGTATATGTGAGTCTGTATACGAATAGTGAAATAGAGAATATACACAAATTAGTGTTTATGCGACACTAAGCAAGTGTCGCATATAGCGACACTTAGCTAGTGTCGCTATAGGGTTTGGACAGCCTATAAATAAGGAGTTATGTTTCAGTTTTAGGGCTGGTCGTTGGTCATTAGAGAGAAAGAGTGAGGCGTTTTTGTGTGAGAGAGAGAGAGGAGAAAAGCTTGTAACGTTTATACTCAATTGTGAATACAAAGAAAACGTTATAGAAATCGTGTGTTTGTTTATTCGTTCAATAATCGCTAACCAAACGGATTCCGCACATTTGGTTGATTAAACGATCCGTTAGATCAGAGGTACGGGAACCTACACAAAGGTACGAACCGGGCAAACCATGAGGAGCCGACCAAACATTGGTTGTTAATGATACACTTGTAGTTAAGTTTTCAAAACCGGTTATTAGTTGAATTTTAGCTTTTTTTCCACAACTTAAGTGTATCACGTTTAAGGGTAAGACGACTTACATGATTATATCGGGGTTGTAGAGTATTTTGAATAACCTTAGTAAACCGAGGGTTGTCGAAGTGGTTGAACGGCAAAGCTTCTTGAATCACAAAGCCGGCAAATGCTTCTCGACACCGATCCGCTTGGTATGTGAAAATACCTCCATCCCGTGAAATGGTTGCTTGACCTTCCTCCAGATTAGTTTTGTTTGAACTACAATACTTTAAAGTATGTTTGTTCAACGTTGAATTGGAGTCGGCTTTTAAAAAACTCCCACATCGTTTACAATGTGCCTTAGTCGAATCATCCGACAACAACACTTTTTCAAAGTTACACCAAATCTCCGGATTACGTTTTGTTTGCAAAACTTGAACAATAGTTGGTGCATTTGACGAACCAACAAAATCGTTAGTTGAGGAACTTTGAGTTGCCATTTTGAGAGTGTTTTTAGAGGATGAGAGTAATGTTTTGAGAGTTTCGTATGTAAATCGTAAGCGTTTTGAGAGTTTTTTCACTAGAATGAGTGAGTTTGAGTGTTGTAACTAACCTAAACCCAAGGTATCTATTTATACTAGTTTTAGGATGGCAAAATGGTAAAAAAAAAAAAAGGAAAAAAATGGATATAAAACGGCTAGGAGGGTCAAACACAACGGCTAGTGAAAAAACCGGGTTTAAAAACCGGTTTTTGGAACCGGTTCGGGTACAACCCGGGTACAACCCGATTTGGCATGTCTGAGCCGTACCCGGTTGGGTACCCGCCGGGTACTAGTAAATCCGAATCGGGTACTGCCAACCCGGGTATACATCGAGTCGGGTATCCGGGTACTCACCGAATCGATTACCCAACCCGGTTTTTTTTTTCACGCCTACCTCTAACCGTCGAAACAAACACATCCATGAAAGGAAGCTTCAGAGGGTTAACGTAGCAGCCTAGCAGGGAGTCCAAACCAACTTGCATAAAGATTGGGCTTCATGATGTTTTCTTAAAGCCCATTTTACTCTTGGGCCCGTAATCAGTGTCACCACTCACCACCATTCAGCTAATATTGTTATTTTTTTGTATGGTTATGAAAACTTATATTTTTGTATAATATCAAATTTTGACATGTTCTTTATAATTTGGTTTATTAAACTATATTATAATTATAAACAATAAATATATATCGCTTATGTAATTACGAGCCAAGTCAAACCCTACTATGAATTTGATTGATATCTTTAGGTACAACTAGCTAATGCGACTATTACTAAATGTTACATATTTGGTCGACCGCGTATTTGGGTTTTTATTATACTAAAAAACTAGTTTAGGATCCGCAAAATTTGCGGGTTGACTTTATGATAATATGGATGTAATAAGTTTTTTGATGTTGGTGTACGGTACATCGGTTTGTATTTTTTAATTTTAAATGAAAATTGTATTGAAGATTTGAATTGTGATAGATTTTGGATTGATAAGTCAAAATAAATATAAATAAATAAATTAATAGGGATAATATTGTGTATGATATCACCTTGTTATTTGTATTAATATTTAATGTTACTATATTATTTAAAATCGTATGGATATGTTTTTTCAAATAAACAAATTTACCGGTTCAGCAAGTAAATACTATTTTGGATCTAAAAAATAACACTCTTTGCAGTGCATTGGTGGTTTTCGTCCATTTAAGTTACTCTTTGTAATTTAAGTCAATAACCTATAATGCATCTACTTTGTCTTTTTAACTTTGATGAAAGATGACAAAACATGACAATTCAAATGCAGACTCTACTGACACGAATGACGTTAACATAGGCTTAGAAAATAAAATGATAAATTATTTCAGGGATGTAAATCGAGATATAGAGAAATTAATGGCCAAAGAGTAAATTAATTAATCAATTATTGATAATATTGTGCATGATACCACTTACTTTTCTGTATTTGTATCGTTCTTTAATAATAATACTATTTACTATATTATGTACTGAAACTTTTAATTAGTTAATTAAAAAGTTAAATTGTTAGCTTTAAGATTTTAAATCTTGTAACTCGGTATAGTTTTTTTTTCGCGTTTTAAATTTGTCTTGTATTTTCAATAACTATTTTTTCCCGCCAAAGTTACATACATGGGAATAACCGAAACTCGTGAATAAATATGAAAGATCGATGGGTAATATTAATTGGGTACCCAACGGATATTGAGTCGGCTATCAGTATGAATATTCTAAACCGTTATGTGTACAGATACACTAAAACCCACCGAATACTGAACCGTTAGCATCCATAATTCAAACATTGTAAATTAGAAATTGATAAAAGAATTTTTTATTTTTTTTTTAGAATTGAAAATAACTTGTTGTGGGGGGGGTGGGGGGGTGGGGGGGGGGGGGTTTGCAGAAATTTTAAAATAAAAAGATTTTAAGAAGAGCTTAAATTATGAAAGAAATAATAAAGTAGTTATTAAATTAAAACTTTCATAAAATATTTTGAGTATTAGTTAGAATTAAAGAAAAAATAGATGATATATATTGTAAATATTGAAGGGTGTATGTTGTAAATATAGAAGGGTATAGTATTCTTTTAGTCACATAAAAATAGAATTAATAATGTCATTAAATTAATTAATGGTTGGATCTTAATTATTGATCTCAATCTAATAGCTAATATTCTTTCAAGATTTTTCTTTTAATATATACTCCATAGAAGACAATTAAAGTGTTTTAGTGTTATTTCAAAGAGTTATTGTATAAATGGTGATACACGATAGGGAAAGAAGTAAGAGACAATTTTGAACATTACTTTTTGTGATCATCTAATCTTATTCCCTTCAAAATGCAACTGACTTGTAATCTTTGAAGTTTTGAAATGAGAAAAGAGTTGCTTGAGAAACTTAATTACTACTCGGGAGTCATTAATAGGAAATTTTTGTGCTTCGCTTGTATTTTTTTTCTTTAAATGCAAAATAAAAGTATTCTATCAACCTTAGAGCATCTCCGATGTATAAAACAATTGTAAAGCTTTTTCCAAAGACATATCATCAACTTCCAAAAAAGCTTTAGAGAAAAGCTTTAACTCCAATGAGTAAAGTCTTTGCAAAGCTTTTATTTTGAAACCTACACACACAAAATTGGTTAAAAGCTTTTGCTCAAAAGCTTGAGATTTATCAAACTTTACACTTAAAAAGCTTTATACTCCAATGATGAAAAGCTTTTCAAAAGCTTTTTTACAAATAAAAGTTATAAAAAGCCTTGGTTTCAAGAATAAGAATAAAAAGTCATTCTTGTAAATGGAAAAAGAGAAAAAGAAAACATGTGTAATATTCTAATTGTAAATAGTAGCATTATTTTTTTTTCATTGCTAATTAAAGTATGGTCTGTATAAAGCAAGAACTAAAAGTAGTAACGCGGAAGTCAAATATTTTTTATGCAACGAAAAAGTTAGAGTAACGATTTGGAAATTGAATAACTCTAACGCTTAATCTCCTAATTAATTTACAAATTCTAGAAGTTTTAACCAAGTCTTCTACTATATTGTTTAGTGTAACAAGGTACATTATTATACTAATTAATACTTCACATTAGTTTTTATCTTTGACCTCTTCTAAAACCAACATCATTTAACACCATATAAATCCATCATAAGACCACACCAACATGATACAACTTAACAATTAATACTAAGCAACATTTTGTTTTATCGAACCTAAACAACTTCTTTGGTAAGCAACTATATATGGAGAAACTGAACATTATAAGCTTCTTAGCTCTCTTGGTTTTGCTCTTGTTTTCTATCATCCCCATATCTACAGCATCGGATTCGTCATCAAGGTACTATGATCGAGTGTGCCCTGAAGCTCTACCGACCATCAAACGCGTGGTAGACGAAGCAGTGGCACAAGAACGTCGCATGGGTGCTTCTTTGTTACGCCTTCATTTTCATGATTGCTTTGTTAATGTAAGTAAAACTCATATAATTCACTTTACATCCCTACATTTGCAACTATTTAATACTCCGTATGTAATATCTATTATAATGCATTCAGGACTTAACTATAACTATATATTGTTGCATGATGTAGGGATGCGATGCTTCTATTCTTTTGGATCAAACTTCAACTATCGATAGTGAGAAAAACGCAGCCCCAAATGCAAACTCGGCTAGAGGTTTCGAGGTTATTGACAAAATCAAATCCGAGGTTGACAAAGCTTGTCGTCGTCCTGTATTATCTTGTGCTGATATCTTAACTGTTGCTGCTCGTGATTCAGTTGTTGCAGTAAGTTAGAACATGTTTTTTAACCTTAAAAAGTTGATAAATTTAATGTTCGGACATATTCAATTAACTTGTGTCATGTATATGGTGTGGAAATAGCTTGGGGGCCCTTATTGGGAAGTTAAGCTTGGAAGACGAGACTCGACCACGGCTAGCCGAACCACAGCTAACGCCAACATCCCAACGCCATTCATGGACTTAAAGGCGCTAATTAAAAGCTTTGAGAACCAAGGGCTCGATGAGGAGGACCTAGTTGTGCTCTCGGGTGCACACACACTAGGATTCGCTCAATGTACAACATTCAGGGCTCATATTTACAATGGCACCAATATTGATCCAGCCTTTGCTACCCACCTTCGGACCATTTGTCCACAAACTGGTGGCGACTCAAATCTCGCACCATTGGACCCAACACCGGCCTCGTTCGATGGAAGATATTTCAGCAATTTGGTTAGCAAAAAGGGGTTATTAGGATCTGATCAAGTACTTTTTAATGGTGGTGAAACTGATGAGCTTGTTACCATGTACAACCAGAACCAGAAAAAGTTCTTCAAGGATTTTGCAAAGTCTATGATTAAAATGGGGGAATTAAATTTGTTAACGGGAAACAGAGGTCAAATTCGGAATGACTGCAGGAAGATTAATTAATTAGATTAAATCATGATGATAAATGTTAAAGATAACAAAAAGTAGAGTTCTGATTTTGTTAAAATATTTCACATTTGAAATTGTTTGTTTGTTTGTTGTCAAGGTGTAATTAATTGAGTTAAATTTTTTTGGCTTGAGATTTAGTTTACTTACTATTAATAAAATTATTTTGTTTTTATTTATCTAAAGAGCGTTGTTTAGATTATTACTTTTTAACAATAGAAGTGGCAAAACCACAAAACATAACATTAGCCTCTTGGGCATGTAGATTGAGTAAAATTTTTACATAACATTAGCCTCTTGGGCATGTAGATTGAGTAAAATTTTTACTTAATTTTACAAAGGACTTTATATTTAATATGAGTTGGATGCTATGAATCAATACTTAAAGAAACTAGTGCAATACTCGGGCGGTGCCCAGGAAACACTCTGCTCCATAGAAAGCTTACTCAATTCAGATCTTAACTCCACAAGACAATAACAAATTCATAAATTCACGGAGAATGACAGTCATATCAAAATGAACATTACTAAAATATGTTTTAATAAGTATAATACGTATACTTTATATAATAAGATAATCAAATTAAAATTAAAAATATCAATATGCACCAATCCTCAACAAAGTTTAAAAGACCACAACACCAATACATAAATTACAAAATTAAGCTAATGCAACACTCACTCTGTAAACATAGCAGAATCGCATAAGATGTAGAGAACATTCCAAGGGAGCTATGCATTCATAAACCTAATCAAAGGCTTGCAAAATCTGTCTTTAACGCTTCTGATTGACCCTAAACCACAGCAAGAAATGCGACACTTATAGCAAATCTACAACAACATCTCACAAAATCAATTTACAAATACTAACCAAGAAAGCAAAAGTAAAAAACTTACCATCTCCACATGACCAACTAAAACCAAACAACACACCCATGAACACTCGGAGAGTATCACCAAATGTGCACCTCGTCCGGATTAATCTAAAAAAAAACATGCAGGCTTCATAATTGCATTAAAAAAATCAAATGCTTTGATTGAAAACCGTTGACATCCATAGCATTACTTCGTTTGTAATAGAGGTTTGTGGTTTATGACTAACGAAAGTAAGAAATTACCACTCAAGTTAAATAATACAAAATTTAGAAACAACTTGTTACTCATGTGAAATAAATGTAAATGACCGCAATAAAATATCAACTTACTCTGGCCTCACCCGTGATCTGTGCTGAGTAGTTGCAACCATTGGTTGACCTATTCTAAAATCTAATAGCATTAGCGTATTTGGAGCACTCCGTCTGTCTGAAAGAAGCAATGCCAGTGACCATAGTATGAATTAGACTACACGCTTCATAAATCACATTCAAGCATATATAATTCTTATATTTTCTAAAGCTTCATGTCCCTGTTTTAAAAGATATAGTAATTGGCGATTCATATTAATAGCTTGCTTTAGCAACGTTGCCCATCTATTAAACAATAATCATGATCAATGTGAGTAACATACATGTTCCCGAGAAGCTTTTAATAATGTTAAGGTGATCAAAATCACTGAAGATAGTTTGAGACTATGAAAAATGACCACACCCTATACTTAGACTAATAAGCAACAAAAACCCAAATATATCTACAATTTGATTGCAAAAACATACCATTGTAGATTGGTAGTCTGATACCTCCACTAAGTAAAATCAAATGACCTCCAAATCTCAAATGTAAGCAACAGCCTTTAATTGAAGTGTTCAGGTCAAAATATAATTAATTATACACACTACAAATATCCATATCCAATAATATTAAAAAGACAAGAAACCTAAATTTATGCATATAAATTCACAAGTTACTGAATTATTCGAAGAGTTTGAACATTGATTACATAAACCCCCAAACTAAACAAAACCCTGAGTATCGTCACGTAAACTTAAAAGATAAATTAAGATATCTAGAGAGTATAGCGAGAGAAAAATCGTATTAAAAAAATTGGTAAACAGAATTGTAATAACTGCTTTAGAAACTAAGATATCTAGAGAGTATAGTGGAAGATTTTGGGTGACATATACGGTTGTGCTTTAGAAACTGCATACGAAGATAACTGCTACAAAACTGACCAAAGGACTTTAGACGGACCAGATTAAAAAGTCAAATTAGATTTAGGGAATTTGAACGGATGAGATTTATTGATTAAGATTAGTAGTTGAGTGAGCTCTATCAATGTATAAGGGGAATATAGATGGATGTCAAAGTGGGTACGGTTGAGATGGACGGTGGGTTACGATGGTGTCAAATTTTAAAAAGTTATAATATAGTGTATCTAAACTGTAAAGGTTGAGATTGTCTACCTGTTTTATCTTCTTCAAGCTCTCATATTCTCATCCTCAAAGTGAAATGCTTTTTAATATATATAACTCTGCATTGACCTTTTATTGTATATAGTGTGTATTTTGGTGACTTGTCAACTATTAAAAATGTCATGTCTCACTTTATAATTGATAAAAAATAAATAGTTTCGTTCATACAATGGCAGTTGATTTTATTACGTAGACACAAACGTATAGTTATATAAATTTAAAAACATCTGACCCTTTAAAATATCTAGGTTGTCTTTTTAGCAATATTCTTAGACTCAATATTGACATCATTAAAATTTTAGAGTGATATTTTGTTTGTAAAAGTTCGATTTAAATTTTGATTATTTAATGGTTGTTACAAAATAAGTAAGTATCGTAGGAAGGGAAGAACTATGGATTTAAATAATAGTGTGTCAAATATTTGGATGATATTTTTGTATTTATCCAATTTGTTTATCGTGGCTAATTCCTACTCGTTAAATAAAAGAATCTTCCTTATTTATTCCACCTACCCCTCATTGGCTCTTAAACTTCTAATTTCGCCCTCTGACTTTTTTCTTGTCTCAACTCTTACATATTTGTAAATTCATCTTTATAACATTGCAAGTTTGTTTCATTAGTTATGTCAACAAAATTTTATTTTGTTAAAAGATAAATCAGGGTTTGAAAATACCCTAATCAAATGCAAAACATATTCATGGTTAATTTGGAATATAATAATTTAATGATAATGAAAATCAGGAAGCTCAAAAGTGAAAACTGGAAACCGAAAAGTATAGAATATGAAGAAAAAAAAATATAACAAGATATCTTTGTTTAAGTTAATTTACAAATCTCAATGAATTTGTGTTTGTTTAAATGTACAACAACTAAAATAAATAAAGAAAAAGAAAACAAAAACTTTTTCCACAAAAATTTCATTTATAATATTGTTGTATTTGAGTATGTTTTATTATATTATTCTCACTTAACAATTACAAAATTCAACATTTGATTATGTAATCTTTCTATAAGAATTGTATATACAATCCTTTTAAAACATATTTAATGAAATTATAGATAGATTTGTTCCATTACCCTTCAAATTATATGGGTTCAAAACGTTTTCACGTTTTAAAACTCTTTCAAAATCGAATTAATGTCACCTAAGAACATAAAGTAAAAAAAATAAACAACATATATGATAATCTTTGAAACTAAAAGGACGTAATTGAACAATGGTATAAGATGAAGGATTAAAATAAGCACTTTGAAAACAGAATCACAATTGTTAGAGGAGACTTTTATTTCCCCTGTATCTATATCTATATATCTATATCAAATCCAAATTACTTCCAAGCAACAAACTCTGTTAACCAATCAATCATCTTTTCCCCACTAATTTGAATCTGTATATCTATAATCGTTACTCAAGGTATGGGTTTTTTCATGTAATTTTTGCTTATTTTATGATATATCTGAAATTGCCATTAGGTTTTATTTTCTTGTACGTTAGCTAGTTTTTTGGTTAAGATTCATGGGTTATTATTGATTTGATTGAATAATGATTTATGGGTTATTATTGGTGCTATGAATTATGCTCAAAGCTTTGATCTTTATGCAAAAGTAGTACTAATAAGTGAAGTTTTGATCGTTATGTTTCATACTTTCATATGATCTTTGTTGTTGATGTAACTTTACTTGTGGGGTTATCTTGAAATTTGAATTTTAAGTGATGTGTGACTTTACAATTTAAAGTAATTATGGAGTAGTCGATTGCTTGTATATTGATGTTATCTATTTTTCCTTATTCTTTTATTGTTTATTGATATATATGTATTCTAATGAGGATTATATATGTATGTAAGATGTATTATAGTTTTTGACTTTTTTCTTGTAATATATGAAATTGATATAGTTGTATAATTATGTGGTTATTACTTATGTTAATGATTAGATGTATAGGTTTTCTTATAAATACTAGTGTATAATATGAATATGATGATGATCATATGATTTTTATAGATTTGAGTAGTTTTATATATTGATTTGTTATATACATATATTATAAGGGGGTGTTTATGAATTTGAAAGTGGTATAAATAAATAGTATATTTTTAATTTGAAGAACTCATTTTAAGTTACTTGAATGGTGCATCTCTGTTTTGCTATGCGTAAAAGTCTTTAGAAACAAGACTAAACAACTTTATTGTGATTGATAAGAGATTAAGTTTTTGTTCATATGTTATTTGCTCCTTTTGCATCTCTTGATTGTATCTATCATTTACCGTGGCGTAGGAAATAAAGTTGAAGCTACTTTAGCATATTAATTTAACTCACAATTCCAACGAATTGTGCCCTTTATAGTTTGTACAAATTTTCTTGGCATCTGATATCACACTCACTTCAGGCACAATGGGTGGAAGAATTGGGCTCATATTCGTATTCTTGTTGGCTGCCAGCTTGGCATGTGATGCTCGCGATTTGACCTCTTCCTTCAGAAACAAGATGTCTATAATATCAGGTATTCCCTTGATCAATTTTTATATATTTACAAAATCTGTCATTTTAGTATTGCAGGGGACTATTGATTGGAGTACATTGGTTATTTTGTATTTTTATGATTTATTGTATCAGATAAATTCTTATACTCCTCCGTCCTTATATAAATCCAATCCAAAGTTTGGGTTTAACTGAAGTGTTTATGCCAGTTTTTTCCCTTCCATATTATATTGAGACGTCTGTACGACTTCAAAATAATGCATTTTCTATTCTTGTAGCTTTGCGATCGAATGCTGAGAAAAGATATGGAGATTTTGAACATGTGGTAAAGAAGGACAATTTGTGCAGCTTGTGTGAAGAATATACTCATGAAGCTCTCATTTATCTTCAACAAAATAAGACCCAACAAGAAATTATATCCGTTCTTCACGAATCTTGCTCAAAGCTACAGTCTCTAGAGAAACAGGTTTGTTCTTTATAAATTAATGTAGTTTTATGTTCTTATAAGCAAAACGTTTCTAGAATCTTCCATTACCAGTTTTGACATTGCTTTTACTTCTTTTTTTGTGCCATTAATGCAAAATAGACATTGGGTATGCATAACCATAACACGCTTTTTTAAGAGCATGTATTGCTTATATTCCAAAATACAAACACTACCACCTGCATTATTACATACTACCCAGACGGGTGTAATGCTTAATAATGAAGTAAGTATGCACGTATAATGATGTAATAAACCGTAAACGATGTGTATCAGGACTACTGATACACTACATAACAATTTTCAATCGTTTATTTTGTGAAAGCCATAAAACTAAAGATTTTATATTGTAGAATCTTGGTGATTAAGTGCAATGATTGCAAAATTTGGTTTTCGAGTGAATCATAAGAAATTTGCAACAAAGCATGCGTCTTTGAAAACTCTTTGGCTCATTTTAATATAAGTTTTGTTGAGTATTCATTTTGCAAACAAATGCTTAATGCTCGAAATGTTACTATAATAAGTTATTAACAGACTTCCTATTAGATGGGCCAAGAATTGTGTTGTAATTTCTTTATGGAAATTACAAGGAAAAGAGTATGAAATAGTGATGATAGTTTTTTACATAAGTTGGTGATTAACTTTTCAAGCTGTTGTTAATATAATGCAAAAAAGAAATAATCACTACACTTCACAAGAATTAGTACTCGTGGACAAATAGTTTCAAGTACCATTTTTTGCACTTATATTCCGTATATCCATATTGATACCATTAGTTTTTTGTGTGCGTTCTTGTAAGACGATGAATGTTTGCATCATCAACCAATGGTTGAGAAATTGCTCACTCATTGACAAATTGCATCTTATGTTCAGCATCCCTAATGGGTCAGTTTATAATCCGGCTACAATTTATATTTGTGTTGTTGCTCTATGCAGTGCATCATTTTAGTAGATTACTATGCTCCTCTATTCTTCCTTGAGCTTTCCACCATCAAACCTGAAGATTTCTGTGGAAAGGTCAATCTTTGCAAAGAAGTTGTTGCTTATGCTCAGGAACTTTCACAAAACACCTGTGATGTTTGCAATTTGGCTATGTCAGAAGTCATTACATTGATGAAAGATCCTGATAATCAGGTATTGCTCTTAGACTTTGAGTAATCTTGAAGTAAAATCGGTAACTACATAATAAAGCATAAATACTTCATGTAGGAGTAATCGTGTATAAAAGAAGATTAATTTAACAGTTGTAAATTTGTAAGATACTCGTTTTATATTTAAAGTTAAAAGGACAAAATTATAGAAAAACAAAACACATTTTTTTAGATGGCTGAATTACCTTTCAGTACGACGTGTGACCGGCTCTCTTACTTAATACAAACATTGAAAAGAGTACAAACAACACTTGTAGAATTTCACTCTAAGAATTTCATCATGTCTTAGAGACATGCAATGAAATACTTTGTCATATATATTTCCTCTTTTGATTTTTATTATATTTGTTTGGTTATTGATCAGTTGACAATCTTGGAGTTGCTTTTGAAACAATGCAAAACCGTGGAGAAGTACTTGCCAAAGGTTTGATCAGTTTCTAATTTTTCAGTGTATCCATATAAAATCATTTTTCAATGAACTGCTTTATTATAGAATGATCAACTTGTTAACCCTTGTGTCTAGAGGTGGCAATTTCAACCCATTTAGTTATGAATGGGTTGATTTGGGATATATTTACATCCCTAATGAGTCAAACAAGAGGTAATGAAGGATTAGCTAAAAGGAAACAAGTTAAAACTAAAAGTCACCAAAGTGGTATTTTACGGTCTCCCGTATCATTTTTGTGGAACAAAAATTAGATTATACTTGTAACCCCTTAACTTTTGTAATTATATACTAGTATAATGGGTATACTACTCTACTGAGCCAATCTGTTTTGGGCCGTACTAAAACAACCAGTTTCAACAGTGTAATTATTTAAAAGGCCAATTCTTTTAATTAGATATATCTTTGTAAACTAAGCAATGTGATCTTGCTTTTCAACAGTGTAAAGTTTTGGTCTTCGAGTACGCTCCTTTGATTCTTGCTAACGCCGAGCAGTTTCTTGAAAAAGAAGACATATGTAGCATGCTTCATGCTTGTGATTCTCATGCGTCAAACGGAAAGGTTTCCTTGCTTTCAGATAATTAAAAACAGCAATCATGGAGGCCGATCTTCATGTGATTCCTAGAACGGATGTTATTGTCTAGTTACACACTGTGTCATACAGATTTGTATATTGCAAACTTTTAGATTTGAACTTGAGAAGTATTTCATCTGTCAACCTTGTAATTAAGCATTGCTTCTTATTTGTGTGTAATGACAACTGTTTTAAAAGACATTCTTTCCCTTCAATGTGAAATCTGTTCTAATATAAGTTCTAACAATTTGATTATTATTATTTATTTTCTTCTTCTTTTTTTGTCATTTATGTTTTCTTCTCAAAATTGCTATGATTTAATATTTGGAAGTCAATCGTTTTCTCTCTCTCTCTCTCTCTCTCTCTCTCTCTCTCTATCTATATATATATATATATATATATATATATATATATATATGTGTGTGTGTGTGTGTGTGTGTGTGTGTTACATTTGATATATCAGGATGTTCGTTATAAGGTTTGCTCTGTAACACTTGGGTGGACCTAAGATAAGATCAATATCATGTGTATCTTTCAAAAAATTAAAATTTGGTGCAATTTTTTTGCGTGACTCAAGAAATTATACTATTTGCGACTATATCTTTACGTTGATAAACCTGATTAACAATTGCGTTAGTTAAGATTATGAAAACAATATCCTTATAATAATAGCTCGAATTTGTGAAATTATTTGTATTGGTGTTGCTAACTCCACCTAAACTTACGTGTTATCAGAATTAATGTTAATCTCTGTAGCCTTTTCTTTTCTTCGACGTTTAAGTATAAAAGAAATGGCTTGTTGTATATGGTAGTATGTCTTACTAACACACTACCACCGACCCACTTTAAAACTGTTTGACCCATCTAATTTTTTATTAACTTTTTACGGACCCTTTGTTACAAACGAACAAGCCACATCAATCCGTTGGCAAGGTATATGGATCATGATTGTCACATTCTTATAGCTTGGACACTCGATGTACCCAAAAGAAGCCTCATAACCCCAGCTCAAAAGCACGTTAATCCCAACATATGGAAACTAAAAACGAGCACAGCTTGGAACTCGAGAATGGTCATAAAATGGTTAAAAGAAAGCTCAATATGCCGCAAAGAACGCACTCATCTCACTCAAGAGAGAGCCATTGAAGATTAACGAAGAATAATCCTAAGCAGATGTAAACCATTTCTGGAAATTAAACAGTCGATTTGGGTAAGACCTGGTCTCTAAGATTAATGGGTCCAAAAAGGACCTGTAATTAGCTAAAAAGAAACACGTTGAAAGGTATGTGTATTCAGAATGAATAAAACCTCAAACTGATTTACTTCAACATCCAGACTATCATAATAATTACTCTTTTAATCATATTAATGACACTAACTACCGGTACAGTTCACAAACAGAGACAAAAAAATGTTTGACCGACGAAAACCAGCCCATTCAACCCGTGCAAAAGTTTATCTGTACTGACACTCTTCCACAATTATATTCATGCCAAACTCGTTTGATTCAAAATCTAACTTTGGGTATGTACATTTAAAGGTATGTAGCCAAAAGGTTGACACTTTCTTAAGATACAAAAATGGAATGGAACCCGCCATCTATAAGAACTATGATGGTGCACCAATGCCATATTAGGGTGCTAGGGTTGGAACTCAAGATCCATGACTCTCCAGTTTTCACAGTTACTTCGAGGCTTGCTACGGAAAGCACATAAGTAAAAGGTGAAATGCAAATGATTTGCCTGCATGTCACTTGTATTGATTGCTATGAAAGCACGTGTAATTAAAAACCGCCTTACAAAAGGACAGGAGGACACAATATATGCATCCAATATTCTAAACTTTCCTCCAAAAGAGGCTCATTGATTTCCGCTTCAGAAATGAACGAAACAACTCCCTCAAACTCTTAACCTTTTTACTTTTTTGTTTTTGTTTGTAATATATGTTTCTCTTCATTCGAACGCCCAAAGTGACTGTACATGTGGGGTGGAGTATAGCCCACCAACAGGTCTTGTGGTTGATAATACACTCCCTTTGACTTCAACTGGAACGGGAACAGCCCTCTCTGTTCTGTTTAAAATTAGCAACATTAGAATTATAAAAATAAAATAAAAAATACATAAGATTAGACAATACTGACAGTACACATTTACAGAAAATGCATAAACATAATTATGGCTTCAGCTATAGATTGGGGTTTACTTAATGTCCTTTTGGGTTCTTAATCTGCAAACTATGTTATAGTAACTCCTGTTTATTCTCTCATTCTCTGATTCAGACAATCTTTATGTAACTTTGCCTTTAGTAGAAGTGACCATGAAGTGAGATGACGCAGGTAATAGTAAATTAATTCCTTAAATAACTCAAATTTAAGATATTTTGTATCTAGAATGTTTATACTCGCATCAAGCAATATCCACATTTGGCTTTAGTTCAGCAGCACAGAATAAAACTGTTTTATTGAGTTCTTAATAATGTTGTAGAAGCATTCCTTGTGAGTACCTTGAAAATGGAAGTTCTAACAAGTTTCTGGGTTGGTTTGAGAATAGATCAGTAAATATGATACGTTACTTCAATATAGAATCGAGTATAAAACCACGTCTTAACTATATGCATTATCAATGTTCTTCACTTGGGTAGCAGATGAGTAATGTATAAGCTCATATGACCATGAGATGAGACAGAGTGGTCAAACGATAAACTACAATGGATACTACAAATACCTATAGTGATTCCCACGTTATGGGCAAGTAGTAAAAGCACTATTCGACAGCAAATTTGAGTAAATTACGTAACGGCACTGTGATAAATCATTTTTCAATGGATTTCATCCCTCGTTGAAATCTTCGGCGCGTTTGGTCCCCGAATACTATTTTTTTATAAGAATGCTCTCCACCACATGGAATGAGTAAAACACCCTTTCCATTCTTTATATCTTCAACTTGTTTAAATAATTCATTTTAAAACGAAACAATGCATTTAGGGACCAAACATACAAAAGGTTTCAACAAGGGATGAAATCTGTAAAAAATAACAAACAATAGAAACCATTTTTTCAATTTAATCAAGAATTTAGTAACATCAGTTAAAGCTCAACCACTTTACTCCATGACTTCATCCAAGTTTAGATGAGCTAGAAGTGATATACAAAAAGATACTATCATCTCTTAGAGCAAAGGTGGTAGAGGTAAAGAGAGCAAGCATGTGATTATATCCAAGTCTAGATTAGCTAACAGTAATACACAAAAAAAATATTGACATCTCTTAAAGCAAAGATGAAGAGAGAAAGAATGTGATTATATACTAACACCTTTGATCTATGAATAGTAAACTTTCCTTGAAATTCTTTTAAAAGAACCCATAATATGCAAAGTATACAAAGCAATGTACCCGTAAATTATTATTATGTTTCAGCTAAACTTTCTCACCTATCCAAACAAGTATGCACCTGCCAATACGAAGGGTAGCATCGTTTAAGGTTAAGAATTAAGATTCAGGATAACACACTTACTTGGCCCAAAAATTGCCTTGAGACAGCTGAAATGGATTGTTAATTGCAGATCCATTGGGATTCCCATAAACCAATTCATGTCGAGTGGTATGCTCCTGCGGGTTCAGTGATAAAGGTCTGTCGCTTCCAGTCATTGACCCATACGAACGCATCGGCATCCATTGATCACCATCAGTTGTAGCATGTGCATAATAGCTATATGCTTTTTGATCATCTTTCTTAAACAGAGAAGCTATGGTTTTTTGAGGTGAAGATTGCATTCTTCCGTCCTTATTTAACTCGTCCAGCTCAGGAGGTAAAAGCCAGCTTGAAGGACCTGCTAAACCATGGCTATCCCACACCTGCCATCCTTTTTCATTTGCATTATTACTTTGATCTTCCATGGGTACAAGTCGAGACATAGGAGACTCAATCGGTGAAGGCCTACTCACTTCAGACAAGTCACTCATACGCTTTACATGATGGCAAAAATCAGGTACAAACCCGAGGTCTAACTGAAAATTATCAAGTGATTCTGAAACCGGCCCAATTAATGACACAGGATCAGGATCATAACATGGGTCTTCAAAAATGTCAGATTCTTCAGGTAAAAACTCATCAGAAACTTCTCCAACTAGAGAAAATAATGAATTGGATGGCAAATGCAAATCTGTATCAGTAAAGTTCGGTAGAGTATAAGGAGATCCATACGTAGTTGCATTATCGAATCCCTGAGTCGTTAGGTAACCAGATGACGCAGGACTTTGACCCTCTTTTTGTGGTTTAGTTACCGGTTTACTAATGACATCTGTACCAGAAGATGAAGGAACAGCCGGAGTTCGAGCGAATAATTGTTGCCATGATTTTTTGGGAGCTGGTTGGGACTCATTCTGTACCTGATCAAGCACATATCAACTTATGTACCTTCATAATAAAGTGTTAATTTAAGAGTCAAGTGTCGTAAAATGCGTCATTTATATTCAACTAGAAAAGTCCCCATTGTATGTGTCAAAGTTGTACTTATTGCTATAGAAGTATTCGGTGACTTCTATACTTGGATAAATACAATAGAGTTTCAAGTAATTTCTGATACCTTTTCAGACTCATAACCCATTTAACATATGCATATTTGTTAATATCATAAAACCAAAATGAAAGATAGAACTTACGGGACGGTTGATGTTCTTATCATCTGTAAAAACATTCGATTTCACAGGTGTATGCTCAGACTGAGAAAGATCTCTCCTACTGGCAATATTTTGTACATGATCCAAAGCAGCAGTAGATTTGTGTTGTCTTGTGATACTGGTATTATTTGCAACTGTACCTTTCCCGAAAAAACCACCACCCGTAAATGCTCTGGAAGATGATAATAAGCTACCCCTCATGCGGTCCAGATATCTAGTGCCAACACTTCCAACATTGTTATTGTGTGTAACAACGCTTTTGGGACCATGGGTCATATTGATGCTATTATGCTTCAGATTTTCAGTCCCAATTTTGTAATGCCTGCTCTTTTCAGTTTCTTTAATCGCCCGTTTTTCAAGTTCATCCACATCTGAGTTGCTCTTACTCGAACCTCTGTCTTTTTCCTTCTTTCTTTCTTGACGTTTCTTTTCCATTTCCCGTTTGTTGTTTATCTCACGAGGAGACACTTTTCCCCATTCCGTTTCAGCTTCAGTTCTTTCATCTCGAAGCTTCCTACGTTCTTCCACCAATCTCGCAACTTCCTCTCTCTGTTTTCTTTCTTCTTCCTCCAACTGTTCTTTCTCGAATCTAGCTTGTCGCTTTTCTTCCGCCTTTCTTCGAGATTTTTCACTTCGACTTTCGTTTGCACCATTTTCACCTTGGTTATCCAAACCCCTAATCTCTGCATCCGCTGAAGCATCGTCATCAGACGAACTACCCCAGAATATCTTTCTCCAAACCCACATGATACTGAAGAAGATTTTTGATAAAATCTTGCAAATAAAAACAGCAAGACGAGAATACGACTTCTCAGCAAAACAGTCGTCATCAGCACCACTAGAAAACCCACCATTATACCAATCTTGACCGCATACCCAACCATTATCCGACCAAACCTTCCCATTCAACATCTTCCCACTTTTCCCAATCAAATCCTTCAAAATCCCGGAATTTGAAAGCCCTGTCAACCCAGGAGGTATCGGCAAGTCCAAAATCGGTCTCTTAGATATATGCCCACAGTACGAACACATAAACTTCCCGCCACCTGGATTCTGATCACGATATGGAGTCAAACAGTTCCTACAACGTCTAGTTGCAGTTTTCCTAAGCTTCTGCATTTCAATAGCTTCAGATCTCTTCCTCTCCCTAAGTCTCGCATTTCTCGTAACACGCCAAGCCGATAACTGCGGCATCAATATCTCATACCAAAACAGAGTAATCAACAGCACAAACACACAAGCCAACCTGGGTGATGTAATTTCAAACCGAAAAGCCGGTGGCAAGAACTGGGACAATAACCACAGTGCAATAAGTGGAATTACCAACCACGGTAACATCGTTGCAATCTGTCGTGACCACTTCTGAATCACACACAGTATACACATTATCCTTTACAATAACACCTTCTATCCCCCCCAATTCCTCCACAAACATAAACTTAATCAGGATGTAACAACCCTTCTTCGAAACCCTAACACCATAGTTGACGAAAATTCGCAAGGTAACCTAATATTTTTTTAACAAATTGAAACGATTATAATCAAAATTTTGATAAATTCAAGCTAACATTGGTTGAATTAGGGTTTTGCTATCAGCATAGTTGACGAAATATGCAAATTAACCTAAAGATTTTATAACAAATTGAAACGATGGTTAATCAGATATAATGGTGAATTGGAGCTAACATCTGTTACATTAGGTTTTTGCTAACAACGTAGACGACGAAAATTCGCAAAATAACCTAATGCTTTTAAGAATTGAAACGATTATTAATCAGATACAATGCTGAATTCGAGCTAACATCCGTTAAATTAGGGATTTCTGACATCATAGCTGACAAAAACTCGCAAAAATAGAAAACCTAAAGTTTTACCAAATTGAAATGATAATTAATCAGATATAATGCTGAATTGGAGCTAACATCGGTTAAATTAGGGTTTTGCTAGCTCATAAACCTCCGTATAATTATTATAAATATATATAGATACATATATATAACAAAATGAACAATTAAATAGATAAATAATTATTCAGGTTTGAAGATTGAGAAAACAGTTTATTACCGGAGATAAATAACCGAAGATTTAAGTTGCGATGATGAAACGTCGTCGTTTGTACCGCTTCTTTTCTTCTAATTTTTGCTTTTCAGTTGTGACGGTGATGAAGATGATTGAGTTTTTTAATTACAGAATGTAAAATGAGGAAGGAAATATGAAAACAAAAACAAAAAAGTAAAAAATTAAAAATGAAAGAAGAAAAAGGAAGAAACGGTTTGGTTAAACCGGTGATCGAACCGGGTTTATTATATCGCATATATGCTTTGCTTTTGAGAATTGTTGGCTTACCTTCAGAAATACAAAGTTATTCAAGTTTTTTTTCTCAAAGAAGTCAAATAAGTGGTGCGATATGAGGTTAGCCGTAGTCATAAACTCGTTAGGTATACGTATGTTATATGTTATACGATTGATTTGAGGTTCGCCATTTGTTTAGGTAATACGTACGCTATACGACTTTGAGATTGCTGATTTCGTTCAAGTTAGTTTCATTCTTGATTGTTTAATGATTTAGTAACGATGGAGGTATTTGAGACTTTGAGTATCGTGGTTCCTTACTTCCTTGTAAAGTCTTTGTATACGGATTAGAATTTTGGGATCCGATTTGGTCGATGAAAACCTAATTTCTATATTCTAGAATGACTTTTTAGAAATGTTATTGACATTATGGTGTCTTGTGATCATTTAATTCATACTACAGTTGTGGGTATTGAATAAATAGGAAGACTTTTTGAATGGAGTTGACGAGTTGTAATGTATTGTTTTCTAATGACGAATTTATTATTTAAGTTAGTCCGATTCATACTTAAATTTATTTATTATATACTTTTCATCTTTTCTATGTATATATATACACTAGTAAGTATTCGTGGTCGTGCAACGCACGACCCACACCTAGAAAAGGTAATATTAATTTTTATATGTATAGTTTTTAACGATAATCATAACTTTTATCTCACATCCTCAACTATCGTCAAACACCTGCAATTTGATTAATGTGTCGTATGAACACCTTGAATTGTAGATTATGGCCAGATAAAAATAGTTGTAAGACCCAATGAAAAATTTAGAAAGAAACCAGAAAAAAAATGATATCATGGAAATATTGTATTCTTAATAATTTATCATTTCATATGATCAATTTAGATGTTAGTTACGCATTCATATTCATATAGTTTTTTCATTCATTAACAATAGAGCCACTACAATTGAAGTATATGATAATTTAATTGATTAACCTACATAATAGGCTATGTATGGAATACATGTTTCAGAAATGTTATTTAAGATAAAGAAGGTTTTAATCTATGATTAGTTAAGAAAAGCTACATTATATAGTTTTATGTATATATCTACATCTTTTAGTTAAATTATTATGGTGTATGTGAAAATTAGTAGAGATGAAAGATTAATTAGTGAAAGATTAATATAGAAAGAAAAGTTTGTTAAAAATTACTTGATTCTAAAAGTGATGTTAGTCTTGTATTTATTTATAATAATATTATAATTTATAATCTTTTTCTCTTTTATTATATATTAAAAGAAAACTCTATTTAGATAGTCATTCCATAAATAAGTCATTTTGAATTAATCTTGACCTTTTATTAATTAAGGACAATTATTTATAACCCTTGATCTCTTCTTTTACTATTGTCCACCTAAATAACAAAGTCAACCCTACAAAAAAGATAATATTGCCCTTCAAGTTTAAGATTAATTACTCATAAATTAGCCTAACTATTTCTATTTAATTAAGAGAGAATTATATACACATTATACTACATACTAAAGTACATAATTATATATTATATAAATCCTAATGCTCCATCTCGTTTTTACTCCGATAATTTTATTTTAGTATAATGTTTTATCTAATCATTATTCCCTTAATTCTTTATTCCTTATTCCGTATTATAATTAAAATTAAAAAATGTTATTTATAAATTGAATATAAAAATATACACTCGAACTCATTTTATTTGGGTTTATATATACAATTTACCTTTATCTGCTACATGTTCATTTATCTTAAATATTAATAGTCATGACTAATTCATATAAGTTTTTTCACTTCAAATTCATAATATTATATCTCTTAAGTTTAATTAAAAGTTTAGCAATTTTCTGTATAATAATAATACACATACATCTTTTCTAAACGTAAAAAATATTTACTTACATTTCAAATAATGTGACACCCGTCAAATTATGACTTGTAATTAGTGCCTAATCCAGTGTAATACATGTAATTAGTTTTATGTTAGGCTAATTAATGTATCAATATATATATTGTGGAATATATACAAGTATGCGATTTGACTAAATCGTACAAGTTTCAAACCGAATGCAATTCGGTTCAATTAATACGGACGTTGGTGAACAATTTTATTAAATAATATAACATTATTTAATAACTGTATTTTATCAAAAATATTATTTAGATAATATTTCAACTCAAATTCGTATCGTGCAAACTACAATTACGCGATTAAAATATTAAACACGCAAACAAATGAAATAAAGTTAAGTTACATTTTATAACTCAAGTAAAAGTAGTTGATAAAATATTGCAACAAAAACATTAATAATTATTCGTATTTTAAAGATAATTATTAAACGTTTAAAACAATAGGAAAAACGAACACCGCACGGAGCACAAATACGGGGAACACAAAAATTGGGACACACCCATAAGGGGAGGGCCCCACAAACTGGCCAAGGGGAGGGGAAAACCCCCACCACCCCCTTTTCTTTCTTCATTTCATCATCTTCCTTCTCTCTCTTTCATCCTTTTTCTCTCAAACCACCACACCACCACAACCTCATTAATTCACCAAATAACACCCTTAAATAACCTCAAATCATTTTGCTCCTTTGAAGAAAAACGACCACCTCGCAACGATCTACGTTTCCATCTTTCCAGATTCCTCTCGCGCGAAGTTGTAAGTTTCCGACAAAATCCTGAAACTCTCCGATTTTACTTGTTTTCACTTGTTTGTGGTTTGTAATAGCCTGAAATGTCCATCTAAGGGTTGGGTAAAAGAATCGGACCAAACGGAAACCAAAAAACTCATTTTGGCTCAAAATCCGTCGAACAGACGTAAGTGTCGCATATGCCAGACCAATATAGCGTCACTTAAGTGCCGTATTAAGTGACGCATAAAACCCTAAATTTGCGTCACTTACCTAAGTGCCGCATAAAACCCCTTTTTCCCGACACTCCAACCGTCACTTGCCTAGTGACGCCTAACACCTTTATCCGACACTTCTAGCGACACTTCCTAAGTGTCGCCTATGATCAGAAACCTACACTCGAACCCGACACTCCCTAAGTGTCGCCCCCCACCCTTATGCGTCACTTCTCCAAGTGACGCTAATAATTCAGAAACCATCATTTTATGCGACACTTCCTAAGTGTCGCTCAAATTTTGGAAGTGACGCATCAAGTGTCGCTAAAAACAGAAAGTTTAACACTCATGTTTCACTAAGTATTGAGGCTCAAACTTGACACCCCATTTTACCAGAATTCAAATCCCAAGTGCATTTATCTCGACCCCAACCAGGGGCTCAGCCCCTTGGACCCCGCCAGGGGTTGCCACCCCTTGGACCCCGCTAACCAGGGGCGCTGCCCCCGGACCCCCGTCATTAACGGGCTTCGCCCTTACCCTAGGGTCACGAGTAACGGTGTTACATCTAAACTTTCACACCAAGTGTTAAACTTGTATAACATCAAACACGAATGCAATATGACTTCTAAAACACATTGGAACTTACTTTTTAAGTATAACACTTCAAAATCATAAAAATAATAATGAGATTATTGATACAACCAATTCACCGACGTGCCGTACACGTTTTCAAAACACAATCAAATCAACCAAGTCGTAGTAACTTGGACAATTCAATCAACCAAATCGTAGTAATTTGGACATTCTAAGTTGGACGAACAACTACAAGGGCAGTCTTTCGAGATGCCTACTCATGTTATAACCATCGCGTGTCTTGGACACCCTCAGGTTACAAGTCTTCGGACATCAATTCACCGCTAATCAATTCAAGTTTATTAAGTTAAACACCCAAGGCTCAGGTGAATCTCATAGCCCTCATTTTAAGGTTTTCATCAGGGGTGTGATTACATTGCTCATTTTATTTTACAATATGAATGCAAGTACTATACAAATCAAATGCTACATGAGTTGTTTTCACTAATCATTTCAAATCCCTCCACAACATAGTTTGGTAATACATCTGTAGCGTGAATGTTAGTATATGATATCATATAGGATTGACAATCCTCGTCCGGGTTAGCACGCACTAACTGGTCAAACGGACGTATTAGCATTTGGGAAGACGAGTGTAGATTAGGCACTCGTAGGAGGCAACTCAGTTAGGTTTCCTTAATTGGACCTAACGCTCAAGTTAAGCTAAGACTATGTGCTCATGGTTGTATAACTTTTATTTTGCTTAATTGCATTTTAAATTCAATTAAATCTTGCGGTTCATACAAATATGTGTTGACATACAAACCTGTGAGCTCACCAGCGTTTCGCTGACCCCTTTTAGCATGTATCACAGGTACTCAGCAGTAGGTTGGCTGCCCAAACAGGAATCATTAGCTCGAGTCTGCATTCAAACAAATCAGAGATTTAATTGCATTATTATACTTTGTATAGATTAATTATGTAATGTAAATCTCTCAATTTCAAGTAACTGAGCTAATGTAAACAGTATTTTGATGTAAACTTTGATTTTTATCAATACAATGTAAAATGACGCATTTAGTGGTCGTTCATTATATCTTATGTGCTGTGTATATTGATTAGTCGTGCCCGACTTGATTCGCTTCCGCAACCCGAATTTGGGGGTGCGACAATTACCAATTGGATAGTGATCAATGGTAATAATTTGTTTTAGCAGCTTAGATAAGCACAATTAATTACTCCCCCCCGTCCCAATTTAATTGAATAGTATTATATTTTGAAATGTCTCAAAATTATTGTTCATATTTTATTTCAATCAATCGGAAAAAAATTTAGTGGTAGAAATTAAATTGTATTGGTTAACACAATACAATTAAATTGAGATGGAGGGGGTGTTACTTTTACATATATATGGTTAGACTTACAAACAAAGTCAATTGAGCGAACGTTCATAAAACATTATGAATACTAACATCAAATATATATGTATCACTTTCAGTATTTTATTATACATTTATATATATATATATATATAATCTAATTACAACTGAATTGGAAGACGTACTCTATATATTTATCAATTTCGAACTTATGAATAGGAACCGAATTAAATGAGATCATGATAAATATATATTTTTGTATTAATTGAAAAAGATCGTAAATAAAGATAAATACTCAAAGGAATTTTATAGGAATAAGGACACATACTATCAAAAAGTTCTAAAAAAATAAGCAAATTATTTAGTGGATTACATTAAACCCACCGCCAATATAACGAAACATTTTCTACACCGTCGGATGTAAAACCTATGGGAAATCAAAATCTATAGAATTTTTAAGATTTACTATAAGGCGATTTGGAATCGGTTATTTCATGCGATTCATTCATATTTGATTTTGAATAGGTATATATTTTCTAATTTATATATGTATTGCAATAGAATTCGGCTATTTTACTCTTTTTGGTGCAGATTTCGAAAATCAATATAAATCAATATAAATCAATATAATACAATGATTTCAAATCAAGATTACTAATTAAGTCTAATCTGAAATATAAGTACTATTCTGAATGTTATAAATAGTTATTAAATATATATATGCATTATTATTAATGTTATAAAAATATATATAGTATTATGAATGTTACTAATAATAAGTACTATTTAGCGGACTAGACGAAACCCCAACAAATGTTATCACATTGACTCAAACAAGAAAAGAGAGCGGATAATGTTAAAGCAATATCCAAAACAATAAAACACAGCCTCCTAACTACATTGACCACAAACAATGCTACAAAAATAATAGATGCTAAGCCCATATCTACTACACCTAATATCTGAAATTCGGCTTATTATACAATTAAATTCGGATACACACGTGATATTATGTACATAATAAATATAAATAATGCATAATATATGCAATACTAAGAATAGTTCATTCTGCTTAAAGTTATTAAGATAACTTATAAGTACATTGCAATTTTATTTTCCTTGATATGACTTCAAGTTAGCATTACATTTCATTGTTTTGTTCATAAGGTATAAAAGTTTAAAATGTTGCATTACATAGTTTTTCAATTACATGTGTTTCTGTTCTTTAAAAAAATATTAAATTTTTTATCTCAAGTAGGTCACAATAACACATTATTATTACTACATAGTTGTTTCACACAACACAAATATTATAAATATCATATTAAAACATGTATTGTTGAATATATTCAATTTATAATGTAATTGCGATCAATTAACAAGAAAAATATAAATAAGGCCCGCAATTTCGTGGGTTATAAACTAGTAAAGTTCTATAAGGAAATAAATAACATGAGTAATGTGTCAAAATTTGAAGAGTTTATTTACTATCATTTAAACTCATGTTGTTATTTTTATATGTAAACTAATGATATAATGAAATTATTTATGTAATAATAATTATATTATCATTATTTAGCAATGTTAAAGTGTTTTGTTTGTTTTTTGTTTTTTAAAGTTGGGAAGTAATAAAGTAATTAAAAATTAAATTATTATTTTTGTCAGTTGGTTATACATGGTAAATTTTTAAGTTCTATTGTGTCTCAATTTTGTTAACTTGGTTCTTCTTATATATAAAGTAATGATGTCGTTGAAATGCTTGTTCTTTTTTTCATTTGTGGTTTTTCATGATAGGAAAATGCTTTATAAATATATATATACTTCTCTTTTTTAACATACTAGAATAATACACCCGCACAATGTGAACAACAAATGATAATAAAAGAAAAAGGTAAAAGTTTTTATATATTAACCTTACTATATGTCATAAATCATAGTATATCATAGCCTTACTATAATGTCATAAAGTGAATATTCATATAGCATATTTGTCATAAATAATAATAATAATAATAATAATAATAATAATAATAATAATAATAATAATAATAATAATAATAGTTTAATAATAATAATAACAATAATTAATAATAATAAAAGAAAAGGGTAAAAGAAATCTATATATTAGCCTTACTATAATGTCATAAATCATAGTATATCATAGGGTTAAAGGTGCGGATCGTCAACGAGCTTACTTTTTTGTTTCGAGTTAGGTAACGTACCCAGTTTATTACTAATGTACGTAACAAATTTTACAATTTTGTTCCGATGTCAGCAACTAACTTTTATTTTACTGGTTAATATTTAAAAATGCTATCGTGTATATGACAACTCATTCAAACGTGCTGATTGTATTGCCACGTGTAAATTAAAATTTTCAGATGGAGATCATCTTTTCTAGTCGAGCAACATCCGGCCAACTTTTTTTCGGCATTTTTTTTATACAGCCGAACAAATTGACTTCATGTCTCAACAAATCATCCTCGTCATTATCAGTCTTGCACACATTACAACAAATTTGATAGTTTCTCATGATTTTTTCTTCACGCCATGTAAACGGGGAGAAAAATCTTAAAGTTTTCACAATCATAAACGTGTTCAAACGCTTATACATTTATATGTGTGAAGATTAAAAAGAATCTTAGTAATGAAAATGTTTCAAATCTTATATGACGGGGATGATTTGTTGAGACTTGAAGTCAATTTGTTCGGCTGTATAAAAATGTTTTTTTTTTCTTTTGCTGAAAAAACGTTGGTCGGATGTTACTCGATCAGAAAAGATGATCTCCATCCATGTGTACATATGCGTGTACATATTTTGCTAACATGGCAGCTCCGTCATGATAATTACCTAACTCGAAAATAAATTTAAAATTTTGTTATCTGCATTAGTAATAAAATAAGTTCGTTACCTAACTCGGTACAAAAATATAAGTTCGTTGTCGATATGTAGTTTAACCCTTAAAATTAATTTACACGTGACATTACAGTCAACATGTTTGAATGAGTTGCATATACACGTCAGCATTTTCAATTCTTAACCAGTAAAATAAAAGTTAGTAGCTGACATCGGAACAAAATTAAAAAGTTTGTTACGTACATTAGTAATAAATTAGGTACGTTATCTAACTCGGAACAAAAAAATAAGTTCATTGGCGATTCATACCTTTAACCCTATATCATATACTGAAAAGAAATATTATCAGCGTACTGTGTTTTTTTATATCTAATTATAATTGATAATTATCTGCATATAAGTAGAAAACATTTGATATATTAGTTAATCATCATCATCATCATTTATATATTTGATGTGAAGTTTTTTGTTTTGTGTTTATTTTGAGTATTTCTTTGATTCGTAGTTTCGTACCATACGAATGGAATTCTGGGTTGCTATTATTGGGCTCTGAGATATTTTGGCCACAGTGATCAAAATTTGGAATAATGAGCCCTGAAAGTAAAGTCCTAAAATGTATATCAGAAAAAGCCCATATATTTCATTAAATTATGTGTGCGCATTTTTATATATTTCTAAAGCTAAAATATACGTCAAAGTTGTGCAGGATACATTTTTTAATGGTTTCATTTTTATTTATTAACTTTATATAATCATTTTTTATATGATAATTTTTTTATGTTAATGATAATTAGGATGAATTATCAAAAGAGATGTTACGTTATGCGATAACAACAATGAATAAGAATATAATATTGAAATAATCCAACATCACATCAGGCAAATCCAAAATTTATAGTAACGTATAACTGTCCTAATTTTTGTGAACCAGTAGCTCAAACTAAGAATACAATTAAAAATGGAATTTTTTATTGAAAAAATTATACTATATATAGCGAATGAACCCGTAATGACTGCTACCCCTACCCTCTACGTGTTAAAATTAAGGTTTTTTCCATCCGTTCCCTTGTGAACTTTTTGAAATGATCAAATCATGAATGATGAATCTTCTATTAATATTTCTAAACTAAATTAAAATATATACTAAAAGCCCAAAAGGCAAAGTAAAGTAAATGGGAAAAGAGAAGCGTGATAGGCTGATAGTAGGCATGAACAAAACCGAATTTTCATCTAACCCGACTGACCCGAAACTCGAACCGGGTTTTGGTCTAGAAAGTCAAAAACCGGGTTGGACCCAACCCGAACCGGGTTTTTTCGGGTTTTCAACCGGGTATTGACCGGGTTTCAGGTTTTTGACCGGGTTTTGACCGGGTTTCCAACCCGACCCTATTTCAATCCGGGTTCAACCCGATTTCGAATTCTAAAAACCCTACCCGGGTAAGTACCCGACGGGTATTCAAAAAACCCGAACCGGGTAGGGTCAAATCGGGTTTGACCGGGTCGGATTTTCGGGTTTGAAATCGGGTAGGGTTTAAAACCCGGTTTTTTTTTTCAAGCCTAGCTGATAGCTGATTTCTTACGACAAACAAAAGGCCCAATTTTAGGGTCCGAATACAACTAATATCCATTAAGAATATTATCAAGATTTTAGAGAATATCCTATATGTATGTCGTAATTCTACGTTTATAATAAATAATATCTTAGCTTTGTTAACGACCCCTAATGTCTGTCATTAGAATGTTGATATGCGTATATGATCGTACATTAAATAACTTCATAGACTAAGAGTTTATTATAGTTTGAGTACAAAATAATTAACTATGTCATGAGGTTCAAACGACAACCTTGAAGATCACTGTTACATACTTACATTTCTCATTATTAATAAAGTGAATTCTTGCCAATCAACGATTGTACTTAACACGTCAGATCCATGGTAAGCACCATCTCATAATCTCATATTAACATCTACTTTTACTTAATTAGTTTAGAGCATCTTAACCTATAGAACTTTTATACTATCTTTATTGGTTTATAATATTTATAAAGTAGAGACAAGTACATCCGAAAAGATGGGTTATTATTAATCCCATAAGAAAGATACTAAAAGCACAAACACACTTTTTCCATCAAAGAAAAGCATTAAAATCCTACTTACAAAGTGGTCAATAATGTATAAATAAAGGTTATTTAAGCATATAAAAACTCCAATTTGGTGCCAATTATTGTGTTTTCTAAGTGACGAAAGATTGCTTGTATTTGCCCCCCATAGGCCGTACAAGCTTACATTAGCTTAGATCCATGAGGTTAATCTTTAGCTTATGATGTACATCAAGAGTCATGGATTAATAATATTTGCCCCTCCATTGTCCGTACAGTTTCTAGTAGAATTTGCACTGAAATACCAAATCCCCAAATAGACAAATAGTCTTTACATGTATGAAATCTTACTTTGTTTTATTTATCTAAATGGCTATGTATAGTTAAGAAACCTTCAATTACAAAAGTTAATGTATGAATAATATATAAATAATATATATGATTGTACATATAAAATGTGAGACAGATTTATGTTTAAGGGTCCGTTTGTTTGATGCTTTTAGAAAGGAAAAAAAAAACTTATGATGTACATCAAGAGCCATGCAGTACTGTTAAGTAAGAACAAGTACTTATGTTATAATAAATATATTCAAGTAAAAACTTTAGGGTTGTAATATATGCTTCAAGAACCAATAATATTAGGTAACGATAAAGAAAATTTTGAAATATTTTTCACTTTACCTCTGAAAATTTATATAAACTTTAACATAATACTCTATTATCTAGACTCATAAGTTTATGCAACTAGCCTCATTTTCCCAAAAACTAATTAGTATCAATGATTAGTCATAAATTTGTTCTTACCCCGTTAATCTTCTTAATTACTTGTAGTAATTACAAGTAATATTATGCAGGGGCTTGCCAAAAATTGTACTAGTAGTAAGTTAGTTTACTATTAAGCTCCGAATTAAAGATTTTATAAGGTATGAGATTATGAGGGAAGAGGTCATTTGGAGAGAAAGGAGGGCAACCCCACATCCATTCAGAAAATGACATGTGTCATATACCAACTTTAATTTTGATCCATCCACTTTTGAAATATTTAACTTTCATTCCTAAATTTATTAAATAAAACTTCACCACTTCCACCCCACCAACCACCCACTCCCACCTCTTACCACCAACCACCCACTCCCTACCGCCGCCTGCCACCACCTCGCCGCCGCCAACCGCCGCCCCGCTGCCGTCGGATTCCGACGATTTTTTTCAAAAAACAATTTTTAAAATTTTTTTCCAAATTTTTTTAACATTTTTATTTTTGTTAATTACATTTTTTATAAAAATGTACTGCATGTTGTTTTTACTGCATTTTGTATATATATAACTTTTAGTACAAATGTTGTTTTAGACTTGATCTTGTATTATAAATATTACCGTTTTTATGTTGCATTTTATAATAATTATACTGCATATTGTTTATTTGACTGCATTTTATAACACATGTTGTTTATTTTGTACTACATTTTGTATTATACATATCATCTTTTTTACTGTATTTTGAATAAAATTATAATACATATTATTATGTTTACTGCATTTTGTATATATATTTAAGAATATATATTATTTTTTGTACTGCATTTTGTATTATATGTATTATCTTTTTATTGAATTTTATATATAATATACTGCATATTGTTCTTTTTACTGCATTTTTTGTATATAATTTTAGTAGATGTCATTTGATTTTGTACTGCATTTTAGATTATATGTATTATATTTTTACTGCATTTTTGAATAAAATTATAATGTATATTTTTCTTTTTACTGCAGTTTGTATACATAATTTCTAGTACATATTGTTTGTTTTTGTACTACATTTTGTATAAAATTATATTACATATAGTTATTTTTACCGCATTTTAATTATATATTTTTAGTATATATTATTCATTTATATTGAATTTTGTATCATACATATTATACTATTTTGTATCGCATTTTGGTGACGGCGTATATACAATATATAAGATGCAGTACATAAAATACAAAATGTAGTAAAAAAGACTAACATGTATACAAAAAGAATGATGCAATAAATACATATACAAAATGCAGTTTGTGATATCACGTATTGAAAAATAAGTAATAATAAATATATAAACATACACGATGCAACACATAACTACAATACGCAGTAGTATATATATACAAAAAAAATTAAATAACCACAATTTTTTTTCTATTTTAAATCAATATGCAGTGTTTTTAATGAAGAAAAATTTAGTTACAAAAATTTTGAAAAAAAAAGTTGAGAAAAAAATTTAGACAAAAAATGAAGAAAAAAAAAGGCCTGAATCCGACGGCGGCGAGCGTGTAACACCCTCAAATTTCGGGTTGCGGAAGCATTCGGGTCGGGTGTTACCACAAGCACAAAGGTAAATAATGAACGACTCTAAATGAGACGTTTGAAAATAGTTTTACATTCCCAAAATAAAAGTGTATACAAGTTGCAAGTTCGCCAAAATAATTTCAATACATAATTTGTAATACAAAAGTTATGCAGAGAAATCCAATTGTGAAAATATGCGACTCGAGCTAGTATAATCTTGTAGCAATTCTAATCCTGCTGGGCACCTGAGAACACATGCTAAATTGAGTCAGCTATAAATGTCGCACCCCCAAAACACGTGGCAGCGGAAGTGGAAGGTGTCACGGGGGCGTCGACCAAATCAAATATTACAACACAAAGATTAAAGCAAACGACCTCTATATGAGACGTTTTAAAATATTACATTACCATAATTCAAATGTTTACAAAATATTCTGGAGTTCGCATAATAAAAGTTGTATTACATCGCTATAACTACAAAATATAGTAATGCAAATTAGTTCCTTGATGTTTGAAAACAATGCAACTCGAGCTATGCTATCCAAAGCATACCTGAGAAATACATACTAAAAGGGTCAACATAAAGTTGGTGAGTTCATAGGTTTGTTAAATAGTAATTGAGATATCGGTATGAAACACAAGATTTAATAATGTTTGAAATCAATCAAATATGTATACTATTGCCATGAGCTCATAGTCCGAAGTTTAACAATGTGTGCCATGCCTCTTTCGAGTACACGATCGTTGGTGCCCCTGCAAGTGTCTAATCCGATACACTCGTATGTACAAATATTAATACATCCGTTTGACAGGTTAGCGCGACTAACCCGGACGGGGATTGTCAGTCCCAAATAGATCTATTTACTAATACTCGCGCTTTGTCCAATTAACGAAGCTATGATGTGTGAGGACTTTAAATGGATTAGTGTGTTAACTCATGCAATCCGTATATCATTGTTTGTTGTACTTGTGTTCATAAAAACAGTTGTGTAAAAGCAGTTGTATGTATTCTCACCCCTGGATATAAAACAGTAAAAAGGGGCTATGAAACTCACCTGAGTTTAGCAAGCAGCTAGCAAATAGTCAAATAAGCAAGCAAGCCGGTGTGCAACCTTCTAACGTCCTAAACGTATAAGGTTGTGTATGTATGAGTAGATGTCTTAAAGACTATCTAAGTAAATGGAGGGTTAATGTCCACTTAAGCCAATAGTATAGGTGGAGGGTTAATGTCCACCTATAGCTAGTTCCTCCAACTAGTATGTCCAAAAAGTTGATTGTTTTGTTTGAGTTTTGGAAAACAGGTACGGCCCGTTGGTGTGGTTATGTAATAATAATTCAAAGTATTATTATTATTATGTTCATCGTGTTGTATACTTCTCGAAGCATATGAGTTTCATATATGATTCTACATCATAAAGGTTTGATCTTTGTAGGTGTTTTTTGCTTATATATATATATATATATATATATGTTTATGTATATGTCCGACGTGTTAAGGCTCGGAATTTAGAGTCTAAAATGTGATTTTATGAAAATTAACTAAGGGTCAAAAAGTCAACTCTCAAGGTCAAAAAGTCAACTTGAAAAGTCAACTCGCGAAGTCAAAAAGTCAACTCGTGAAGTCAACTCGCAAGTCTTCAGTTCGCAAGTCAAAGTCAACTCGCAAGTCTTCAGTTTGCAAGTCAAACTCAACTCGCAAGTCTTTCAACTCGCAAGTCTTCAGTTCGCAAGTCAACTCAACTCGCAAGTTTTTCAACTCGCAAGTCTTCAGTTCGCAAGTCAAACTCAACTCGCAAGTCTTCAGTTCGCAAGTCAAACTCAACTCGCAAGTCTTCAGTTCGCAAGTCAAAGTCAACTCGCAAAGTCAACAGTTGTGTTTTTGTTTTGGTAACATGGTCAAACGGGCTCGGTTTGACCCGAAATTTTTACTCAAGCCAAATTTTAGTTAATAGAGTCCAAATAATTTATCGGTTTGTGTCGGAGCCGTGATGAAGTGTCGGTTTTTAATACGCATTCCAAAAACTTCAAAGTTTCCTATTTTCGACTTTGTCGGTTTGGTTCGCCGCTAGATTTTACCTACTTTTGGTCCAAATCAAACTTCACAAATTTTACCAACTGGTCTTCTAAGTGTCTAGTTCCTAACATAAGAATTTCAAGATTTATAATTTCCATTTAAATAATTCCGCGTAACAACCGAACACATTTATCGAAAACCATCAGACCAGTCCTATAAATCGGCTAGTAAAGAAAAACGTGTGCATTTTTGTAAAAAGTTTTAAACACGAAAGTTGTAGATCTTTTCGATACGAAATTTTTTTAAAAAATGCGTTGTCTAACTCTTCCTAAAACTCGAGATATGATTATTTTTGTAAGCTGTGTTTTTGAGACAGATTTATGCGTTTTCATACATACTTTGTAAAAACGTATTTCAATCTTTTATTTGGACATATTAGTGTTAAATGAGCTACAAAACAAGTAAGTAAACATCATGCAAGTAAATAAAATGAAAGGGTTAGTGATTCTCACAAAGGAATGATGAAGAGAAGTTGAAGATGATGGAAAGGAGCCTTGATTCTAATACTTTCTTGTTCTTGATCTTGAATGGGTGATGAATGATGATGATAATAGATGATAATGTGATGAAGATGAACTGAGTTTATGGGGGTTTTTAGAGAGAGAGGGGCAGATTTTTAGAGAGAGGGAGGAGAGATTGTGTGTGAAATGAAAGTGAAGAAGTGTGTAAGTGAGAAATGAGGGGAGTGGAAGAGGTTTGAGGTAGTGTAGTCAAATGGACAAGGGAAAGGAGTGGGGGCAGCAAGGGGGCCGTCCAGGGGGGCCCCACAGGGCTGGGTTTTTGGTCCAATTTAATTCCCCAAAGTTACGTTAAGTCCAACGATCGTTTACCCGATCATTTTAAGCGTTAAACGTTTATCGCGTGTGTTTTAAATGACGATTAAAATTTTGATACTTTCGCTTGAAATATTTATTCTAAACACTTGAAAACATTTATAAGAATGTTCCGTTAATTTACTGGTCTCGATTTGCGTGTTCGTTTTATGAATGTTTAATCGCGTAACGTTTTAATTAAACGTTTTTCGTTATCGTTTTAAGACACGATCTTTTAAATGAAAGTTTTACTTGAAATAGTATATTTTAAAATTATAAAATATATTTGGTTCTCATTCGATTGTCGGGCGTGTATCGCGCATTTTCGTTGCATCTATGTTACTTTATACGATATTAATGATTCGTTAAATATTATCACTATAATATTTGTAATTTTTTAGGTTTATTAAATAATTTCATATTATTTAATATTTTGTTCACCAACGTTCGTATTTATAATGTGTCGGACTCCGTCCGGTTATTTCGCACAATTTCACCAAATTGCGTAAGCGTAATTACAACTAATTACATAAGCGTAATATAAATCAATTACGGGGGTGTATATTCACATAAATATACAAATAGTTACAAGTAATTGCATGTATTTAGCCTAATACTAAATCAAACACACATAATTAGGGTTTCTAGAAGGTTAAACAATAACCCTAAATCGTCGGGTGTCACAATAAAGCTGGTGAGTTCATAGGATTTATAATTGAAACATAAAGTGTATATATCTTGTATGTTTTGAAAGATGGTTTCAAAATCCACGATTTTGATTTATTTTGTTATGTTGTTGTAATACCAGCATGTGTATACATCTAACGGGGTATTTCATACGCAAGTAGTGGTGACGTGTACCTAAGTACATAAAGATTGTGGCTTACCATGTCTCGATACCTATCAGGTATGATTGAGTCTACAGACGTGAGGCAATACAGGCCTAAGTATGAATCGGTTAATTGTATGACCGTGTCATATGATAACAAGTAATAATGTTAGTTATGTTGTAGTAAAGCATTAAGATGCCCGCGTGGCAAAATATGTTGTGTCCAACAAAAATTTATTGTAGTCCCGCAGAACTATGATCGAATGTTTATTGTGTTGTATCCAGCAACAGTTGATTGTAGTCCCGCAGAACTATGATTGAGTGTTTATTGTGTGTCCGTTTGACTAGTTAGTGCGTGCTAACCCGAACATGATTGAGTATTTATTGTGTGTCCGTTTGACCAGTTAGTGCATGCTAACCCGGACATGATTGAGTATTTATTGTATCCGTTTGACCAGTTAGTGTGTGCTAACCCGGACATGATTGAGTGTTTATTGTGTCCGTTTAACCAGTTAGTGTGTGCTAACCTGGACATGATTGAGCTAACAGCCTCGCGTGGAAACTCCACCGACCCGTTAACTTGTTGCGGATCACGAGCATAAGCTCGCCCATCCATCGATTGTATCGCTTTACTGCGATCTCGGACTTGTGCCCACTGCAATACCGTGGCATCGTTTTGTGCCCACTTTACCGTGGCATCGTTGTATGCCCAACTGGCATCGACCGAATTGCTCGCAAGCAAAGTTTGAAATTGAGCCGGCAGTACTACGACATGCCCGACTTGAGTAATTGAGCCGACAGTACAACGACATGTCCGACTAGTTTGATTGTGTTCGTATGCGTGTATGTATACCTATATACATAACTAAATTGTAGGTGGCACCAAGTGCTCGAGATGAAGTACAAGCATGTGTGTGTATATATATACATATATATATATATGTATATATATATATATAATTTGAATTAACAAATAGCTCAGATAGAGTATGTAGCACATGAAATTGATTTATTGTAGCTAAGTATGTATATACAACACTTAACTATTTTGTTTTGTTACAATAAGCCTAGGTATGATTAATCATCACCTAGTTGTTTTGGTATTAGTATATGAAATCCATACTAACTTATATTTCTAATGTATACTCCTAGCCTCAGCCTAGCAAGTATATTGAGATCCTCGGTTGTTGTTTACTTGAGTTCAATTCCAATTTAAAAGTCCTGGAATATATATGAGCAGTTTTAGTTCCTAAAAGGAAGACTAATCCTGTAAAAATCTAGATCCTGTCCAATGTGGGTAGAACTAACTAGTTCTAATGTATTCCATGATATTGTCTCGTGACAATATGACCAAAGTATAATTATAACTTAACTAGGTTAAGTAGTGGTTTTGTTCAATAGCGTTATTATGGGTGTAATTTCTAAGTATTACACATTTGTATTACATAACAGTAATTTGATTAAGTGTGAATTATAAAGGTTTATTATTATAATTCAAAAATAGTAATTGAGCATGCGTCTCACCCCGAAAACAGTAAAACAGTTGAAAGAGTGGGGCTATGAAACTCACCTGTGAGTTGTCAGCGATCCTAAGATACGCGTGTCATCCGATGAGTGACCTCCTAGTGTCCTAAACACATGAGGTTATATAAGTAAGAGACAAATCAATTTGTCTAAGTGAGTTGTGCAAATATTCGTTCATCGCTCAGGTTTGAAAACTGTGTAAGGGGGTCTGGGGGCAGCGCCCCTAGTAGCGGGGTCCAAGGGGCAGAGCCCCTGGTTGGGGTCGAGCTGCCAAGTCAGCTTGGAAAATTTTTATTTCTACTATATTGCTTTAGTGAAAACGCTTCGAAATTTGTGTATTTGCTTTAGTGACTGTTCGACACTTAGTGAAAAATATGTATTTTCTGTTTTAGGCGACACTAGGCAAGTGTCGCTATAGGCGACACTTAAGATTGGCGTCACTTGGGAAGTGACGCTACGGGCGTCACTAAGGGGCGTCACTTAAGGCGACACTCAAAGGCGTTACTATTTGCGTCACTAAATGCGACACTAGGTAGCGTCACTTGGGAAGTGACGCATCGCTGCAGGTCTGTGGGCGACACTTGTGACTGTTCGACGGGTTTTCACCCAAAAACGCAATCTAGCTCATTTTTGGGCCGAATCTTGTTGTTATAATGTTAATACATGATATATTAAGTGTTTTTAACAAGGAATATCAAGAAAAAGTGAAGAAATCCTTACGATTTGAAGATTCAAGGGTTTGGATGATGATGGTGTTCTTGATGATGAAGATGGAGGTGGTGATGATGATGAATGCTTGTTGATGATGATGATTCCGAAGATGATGATGATGATGGCGGTGGTGGTGGTCGCCGGTGGTGGCGGTGGTCAGCGGTGGTGGTTGGTGTGGATGGAGAGGAAGAGATTGAGAGAGTTTAGAGAGAGATGTGTGGTGTGTGTGTTTTTATAAAATAGAAATGAAAGAAAAAAGGGAAGGTGGAGGTGGTTTTATCCATTCTCAGATCCCCACTCTGGGGACTGTGATCTCCAACCACAGTACAAAATGCCCGTATTTTTGTACCCGATCGTAATTTAGAATAGTATTTTAAATTCTAAAATTCGTTTATATTAATTTGAAATGTTTTCGAGTTGAAGTATTTTATAAAAATACTATTTTGAAACTAAAATTTAATAGATTGTTTTCGCGCGGTTTTAAATTACCAGAATGCGTTTTAAATTAAAACGACTTACATTTTTGAACACTTTGCTATAATCGCATAAAAATATACCATTATTTAAAGTTTAAATTTGGCGCGAAAATTGACTTTTTGACCAGGTGTTACATTCTCCCCATGTTAAGAAAATTTCGTCCCGAAATTTCATGTGAGGTTGTGATCGCGTGGGTCTGGGGAGAAATGTATGTACGAGAAGTTTGTCGAATAGATTGTAGACACACCATGTCTATGACGGAGTTGAAAAGCAGTCATTCCATGACTGTGTCGCTATTTATCATTGTAGTAAGATTCTGACTATGTTGTTTGTTTAGGGCATGATGAAGTCGTGGTTACTGGGTAACCATTTACAATGTAGTCCATTCGGGACTAGATAGTTGTCACACGGTGACCGTTTAGTGAGTAGTCCTATCAGGACTGAGTGTTTGGTAAACGTTCATTCTGTCCAGTCTGCTGAAAGCAAATCTTGCGTTTTACGTGGGCCTAGGTTAACTAGCCCTATGATGCACTCGGCATTTAGTCGGTGAAATGTAATATCGAGGAGTGAAAGTATACTCTTGGTGTAAATCAGAATTGAAAGGTTATGTTTTTGAGGAAGGATGTACCTATATCATTGTCAGAGATCAGGTGGATTTTGCGTTTCCTTTTTGGGCAATCTTTCTTGTAATGTTCGGGTTCCTTACATTTGAAGCATATCCTTTGTGAGTCGGGATTCACAGGAACTCTGCAATCCTAGATTTTGTGTCCGTATCGTTGGCATCTTTCACAGGGTAAATCACATGAACCATCATGATGACGTTTACAGCCGTGACAAAATGGTTTATTACCCGCATAACCTCGTTTTTCTTTGGGTTCGGTGGCATAGGACCTCAAGGGTTCGGGTTGATTTATTGGGTTATGATTAGTGCTGGAATCTCCATTCCATTTTCCTTGGTTGTTTTCGGTTGCAGGTGTTCCTCGTCGGACCACTTGTGCCATGAGTTTGTGAGCCATGCAAACAACATCGTGAATAGTGGAGGGTTTGGAGGCTGTGACCATTCCCTCAATTTGCATCGGGAGTCCTCCGATGTACCTTTCGATTTGTTAGTTTTCAGGGTTCACCATGGTTGGGCAAAGAAGTGCCAGCTGGTGAAAACGATTGGTGTATGACATGATGTCGTTGTCCTTTACGGTGAGGTGCCAAAGTTCATCCTCGAGTTTGTGTAGTTCCTCACTAGGACAATACTCGTCCCTCATGATTCGTTTTAGTTCCTTCCAAGGAAATTTGTGAGCAGTGTCGATCCCTACAGTTTGGGCGTAGGAATTCCACCAGGTAAGGGCATTATCTTGGAGGGTATACGTGGCGTACTTGACCTTGCAGTCATCGGGGCATTTACAAATGTAGAATACAGATTCCATTCTCTCGGTCCATCTGATTAATCCGACAGCCCCTTCAGTTCCAACGAAGTTTAGTAGGTTACAGTTCAGGAATTTCTTATAGGTGTATGGTCTCGCTAGGTTTCGAGTAGCTAGAGCATCAGCCACTCTTTGATCAGCGAATTGGTTACGCTCAGCTTGAGTGTAAGTTTGTCATCTAGGCGGCATGATTCTTAAACAAGAATGAAACGACAAGGTGTGAGATCTTTATTCAAAGATTTTGATTTAGCGTGACGTGAAAATCAGTAATTTGTAGTGATGTGACCCCAAAAGTTAATCAAGTCATACTTTTGAAAGTCCTCAGACTTTTAAGTTGTCATGATGTGAATGGTTCACGTATGCTTAGAATGAGTAAGTTGAGATGTTGTAGTTTCAGTGTGTAGTCGTGATAACGACTAAATAGTGTTTCCAATGTAGGTCAACCATGACTAGGTCATTATAGTAGTCTAACAGACTATATTGCAGTACTAACTTACTGTAGATGTAATTCTAATAAATCAAAGTGTAGTACCCTAAGTACTAGAATGCAGTAACCACGTACCGTAATGCAGTGCTTAAAAGCACAGTAATGTAATATAATTGTATTATGAGTGTAGTACCGAAGTACTATGAAACGCAGCACCACGTGCCGTAATGCAGTACCCGAAGCACCGTAATGCAGTACCCATGTACTGTGTGTTTAGCACCAATGTGCCATTTGCAGTATCAACATACCGTGTAATGCAGCACCATGTGCTGTGTGTTGTTTGAGGGCAGCCCTAAGGCCAAAGATGCATTGATGTTTCATGATTTCCCAATTGTAGCGCGAAGGCTAAAATATAAGTGCTAAGGTATCGAACCAGGTAGGCACCGAGGTATTGAATCGTGATGATCTAAATGATCAAGTTGTGATTGAGGTGATTTTGTGGACTTAGTCAACACTAATCCAATGGTGATCAGTATGGTCAAAGCTGATATCGAGGCGCAATTAAGTCGTTGATTTTCGGTTTAACTGTTGGAAGAACGTTCCAAAACGTTTGAGTGTTGTGGTTCACCAATTTGATTGGTGATCGTCTGCCCGACGATGAGAGCGAGTGAAAATAATATGAGGGTAGTGATCGTGACACGCCCTGGTAATGATTTCCCCTATGGTGAGAAATTTGTTTGTTTTAAATTTTGTGAACTTTTAGCATGTGTGGGTTTCCATCTCAATTGGCAATGTTTATGCCTCCTTCCCGAGGTTCAATGATAGGTATGATATTCTCCTATGCGTACATATAGAGAGAGTGTTGAGTCGTGATGGTGAGGAAGATGGCGATGTGCCTCTTCGCGAGTATCCGATGGTACAACGAAATTGTGTTATATATACTCAGTATATATATAGATACATATAAGTAGTACAAAAGCAAGGCCTATTAATATATACCTACAGTACATATAGTAGCCTAGGGTGTCTAGCACGTAACAATCAGAGTCAACTAATGCATTCCCGATCCAGTATAACCCCTTTCAGATATCACATCATCTTTATTTAATTGTACATAATTAGCTACGCTATGCTAAATTAAACTCGTATGATGTAATCCCTAAACCAGTTATACTTAATAAGGAATACTGCCTAACGGTCATAGTCTAGGCCTACTAAATGCAACATAGTTCACTATAACCTTAGGCTCTGATACCAATCTGTAAAACCTTCAAATTTCAGGTTGCGGAAGCGGTCGGGTCGGGTGTTACCAAATCAAATATCACAAGCACAAAGGTAAATAATGAACGACTCTAAATGAGACGTTTGAAAATAGTTATACATTCCCAAAATAAAAGTGTATACAAGTTGCGAGTTCGCCAAAATAATTTCATTACATAATTTGTAATACAAAAGTTATGCAGAGAAATCCAATTGTGAAAACATGCGACTCGAGCTAGCATAATCTTGTAGCAATCCTAATCCTGCTGGGCACCTGAGAACACATGCTAAATTGAGTCAGCTATAAAGCTGGTGAGTTCATAGGATTTATAATTGAAACATAAAGTATATATATCTTGTATGTTTCGAAAGATGGTTTCAAAATCCACGATTTTAATTTGTTTTGTTATGTTATTGTAATACCAGTGTGTGTATACATCTAACGGGGTATTTCATACCCAAGTAGTGGTGACGTGTACCTAAGTACATAAAGATTGTGGCTTACCATGTCTAGATACCTATCAGGTATGATTGAGTCTACAGATGTGAGGCAATACATGCCTAAGTATGAATCTGTTAATTGTATGACCATGTCATATGATAACAAGTAATAATGTTAGTTATGTTGTAGTAAAGCGTTAAGATGCCCGCGTGGCAAAATATGCTGTGTCCAGCAAAAATATATTGTAGTCCCGCATAACTATGATCGAATGTTTATTGTGTTGCATCCAACAACAGTTGATTGTAGTCTCGCAGAACTATGATTGAGTGTTTATTGTGTGTCCGTTTGACTAGTTAGTGCGTGCTAACCCGAACATGATTGAGTATTTATTGTGTGTCCGTTTGACCAGTTAGTGCATGCTAACCCGGACATGATTGAGTATTTATTGTATCCGTTTGACCAGTTAGTGTGTGCTAACCCGGACATGATTGAGTGTTTATTGTGTCCGTTTAACCAGTTAGTGTGTGCTAACCTGGACATGATTGAGCTAACAGCCTCGCGTGGAAACTCCACCGACCCGTTAACTTGTTGCGGATCACGAGTATAAACTCGCCCGTCCATCGATTGTATCGGTTTACCGCGATATCGGACTTATGCCCACTGCAATACCGTGGCATCGTTTTGTGCCCACTTTACCATGGCATCGTTGTGTGCCCAACTGGCATCGACCGAATTGCTCGCAAGCAAAGTTTGAAGTTGAGCCGGCAGTACTACGACATGCCCGACTTGAGTAATTGAGCCGACAGTACAACGACATATCCGACTAGTTTGATTGTGTTCGTATGTGTGTATGTATACCTATATACATAACTAAATTGTAGGTGGCACCAAGTGCTCGAGATGAAGTACAAGCATGTGTGTGTGTGTGTGTATATATATAAGTCGAATTAACAAATACCTCAGATAGAGTATCATGTAGCACAAGAAATTGATTTATTGTAGCTAAGTATGTATATACAACACTTAACTATTTTTTTTGTTACAATAAGCCTAGGTATGATTAATCATCACCTAGTTGTTTTGGTATTAGCATCGCTGCAGGTCTGTGGGCGACACTTGTGACTGTTCGACGGGTTTTCTCCCAAAAACGCAATCTAGCCCATTTTTGGGCCGAATCTTGTTGTTATAAAGTTAATACATGATATATTAAGTGTTTTTAACAAGGAATATCAAGAAAAAGTGAAGAAATCCTTACGATTTGAAGATTCAAGGGTTTGGATGATGATGGTGTTCTTGATGATGAAGATGGAGGTGGTAATGATAATGAATGCTTGTTGATGATGGTGATTCCGAAGATGATGATGATGATGATGGCGATGGTGGTGGTCGCCGGTGGTGGCGGTGGTCGGCGATGGTGGTTGGTGTGGATAGAGAGGAAGAGATTGAGAGAGTTTAGAGAGAGATGTGTGGTGTGTGTGTTTTTATAAAATAGAAATGAAAGAAAAAAGGGAAGGTGGAGGTGGTTCTATCCATTCTCAGATCCCTACTCTAGGGACTGTGGTCTCCAACCACAGTACAAAATGCTCGTGTTTTTGTACCTGATCGTAATTTAAAATAGTAATTTAAATTCTAAAATTCGGTTATATTAATTTGAAATGTTTTCGAGTTGAAGTATTTTATAAAAATACTATGTTGAAACTAAAATTTAATAGATTGTTTTCGCGCGGTTTTAAATTACCAGAATGCGTTTTAAATTAAAACGACTTACATTTTTGAACACTTTGCTATAATCGCATATAAAAATACCATTATTTAAAGTTTAAATTTGGCGTGAAAATTGACTTTTTGACCAGGTGTTACAGAGCGGTGGCTGACGGTAGCAGCGGGCGGTGACTGTTGGCAGCAGTGGGCGGCAGGTGGTGACAGAGGGTGGGAGTGGGTGGTTGATGGTAGTGGGGGTGAGGGAGTGTTATTGAAAAAGTTGAGGGAAGGTAAATATAATACAAATATAGATGAGGGGCTTTAATGAACTTTGTGTTGGACATGTGGCATGTTGTGATTGGTTGCTCTCCTTGCTCTCTATTTGACACTTGCTCTCCTGATCATTACTCATTTTATAATTATATAATCATTTTAAAAGAACTTTAGAAGAACTTCTCTGTATTGGATAAAATTTTATGAGAAACTTAGATAATTCTCAAGCTTACAATTCAAAGCAGTTTTGCTATATAATTTTTATATTAACCCCTCATTTTGTTTAATAAACCTTTGAAATCTCTCTATTAATAATAATAGAGTATCCCCTAGCTTATTTGTCTAAATCTCAAATGTGTTAACTCAACAAAATCATATGTGTCAATCCTCAATTCAATTAGAATGTTTAGCTACTCCATGTCATCTTCTTGGTATCTTTTCAGGTTCTCAATTAATAACCTCACTATTGACTCATCTGAATGAGATTTATTATGGATGATGGTTGAAATGAAATACATTAATCACACACACATACACACACACACACACACACACACACACACATATATATATATATATATATATATATATATATATATAACTTTCTTTGTACCTTATCATTTAAGTATTCGAATTCTATATTAATGGATACTTAATTATATTGAATATGTTCAAGTACATTTGTTGAGACATAGTTTGTGACAACAGATCTAGCTTGAAAATAGGACTTGTGTAATTGTTATCATGTCTGTACATTGGTTTAGATTTGTAAATCAATGATATTAGTTTTGTTATTAATATTCGTTAAATATGTAATTATGTTAAAGTGTTAGATGAATATCGAAAACGAAATAAATAGGCTGTGCGAGTCGAGATCTCAAGTCGCAAGACTTGGTCTTGCGAGATGAGATCTAAACTTGCAAAAGGCAATAGAGATTGCCAAATGAATCGAGTTTGGCTTGGGCTTGGTTGCGAGTCGAGTCAACTCGCAGGCCCAGCGGCTGCGAGTTGAGCTGCGATATTTATATGAAATTCGGTTTAGAAATTCATAACTTTTGCCATTCGAATTATGAACCTGCGAATTGAATCCAAAGAAAAACCAAGTTACTAACGGCTAGACTTTGACGATCTTCGTATAAAGCAAAGTATTATTTGTTATAAACGCGAACTTATTCGTTATAGTAGTAAGATAACGTGTATTGAGGGATTCCGCACCTTAATACTTATAGATAACGAAGTTATCGATCCTAGAACTAGGGACTTACAATTGGTATCAGAGCTTTCGGGCTAAATACGATTAAGTTCGAGGTTTTTGTAATAATAACTATCGATTTCAGATCATTTTTGTGTGCATTGAGTATATATTTACGATTAAAATCATTCTCTGGACGTTTTTGGGTTGGTTTACGGTCGAAATTTCTAGTTTCAATCGTAAAAATACCTAAAATTTTTGTTTTTGGGGTTTTTCAGCCATTTTGCGAAGTGAGATTACGGTTTCAGCGCTGTCTGCGAACCGAGTTGAACTTGCGAACCGAACTGAGTTCTGCGAGTCGAACCAAGATCTTTTGCAAACCGAGATCACTTGCGAATAGACATCTTCTGCGATCCAAACTGAGATTGCCGAAATGAGGTTTGCGAATCGAGCTGAGATTGCGAATTGAACTGAGTTGCGAATCGACTTTCTGGACTCGCAAAACAGTCTGAATTTTTGAACTTTCAAGATGTCTTACTTAAGTAAAATGATTGAGATGGATCATGAGGTTGGCAAATCTAATATTTCATCTAAATTGTTAAGACTTGAAGAATACTATAGCTGGAGGGATAGGTTCGAATCTTACTGTAGATTCCATGATCTGTCTATCTGGATGTGTATTAACAATGGATACACTGCACCTACTGCCACTGTTGAAAATGCTGTTGTGGTTGTTGCCTATCATCAAATGAATGATCAGCAAAAGAAAGACTTTGAGATTGAAAATGCTCATTCTTCAATCAAAATGATTCTTTCTAAGGAGATCAATCATCAGCTGAAATCTTTTCATAAAGAGCTCTGGGAAGCACTTGAGAAAAGATGTGAAGGCAGTCCACAGATGAGGGCAGGCAAGAAGAATCTTCTCAAAAAACAGTTTACTGTGTTCAAAGCTTTAAAGGGAGAAGATCTTGATGCATATGTCACACGTTACTACCATTGACTAAGTGAACTTGAAAGCCATGGGATTACTGTTACTTAAGAAGAGAAAACCGACAAGTTCATTGAAGGTTTGCCTTCTAAATGGAAAATGCATGGTGTTATGCTAAAAGATAATGAGGAAAGATATGCTAAAATGACCTTGGAGCAGGTAATTGACAAACTCAGAGGATATGATTTCACCAAGAAATTGAGAGATACAGATTCTGATCAGGTTCAGAATCCTGGGTTATATCATGGAAAATCAAGTCTCTCGACTGCATCATCCAGTTCGACCACAGCTTTATTAGTTGGTGATACTGGTACAACAGGTGAAATGGTAACTGAGGACATGTGCTTTCTTACATCATCTGGTGGCGAAGCAAAGGAAAATCATCTTAGAAGTCATCTCAAGAGCATCAGAAGATGCCTATGAGTGTGAAATTTGCTGAACATCAATTGTCTGTTCTTGCTTCCTTTGTTGCTTCTTATGAGAACTACATCCAGGGTAAAATCAATGATCCCATCTTATTTGATGAAGAATATGATCAGATAGACCCTGATTATCTTGAATAAATAGATCTCCAGGATCAACTTGCTATGTTGTCTAGGAGAGTTAAGAATTTCTTGAAGAGGACTGGTAGAAAGGTAGTTAAGAACCGATCAGGGTTTGATAAAACCAATATCAAGTGTTTCAACTGTCAAGGTTATGGACACTTCACTCGTGAGTGTCAATGACCTAAGGTTGAAACTGGCAATGGGAAACAAGGCTCGGGAAGTTCTCTAACTTCCAAAGCCTTAGTGGTAAAGCAGTTAGATGGGTATTATGATTGGAAGGCTCAGTCAGAGGAAGCTCTCATGGCTGAGATTGATGATCAAGAGAAGACTTTTGATTCCACATCCTATATGCCTACTGATGCTGAAGTGGAGGTGCCAGAGCTTCAAGTAAAAGCAAGTGACAAAGACGTGATGTACATGGATTCAACTGCAGATATGAGTCTAGATGACTTTGTAGCACGCATGGCTGAAGTTCAAATAGACAAGAAAAGGGTATGTATTGATATTCCTACTTTTGCGGATGTCTATTACTTAGTTACTGATTTGCAATCACAGGTTAGTGTTTTAAATGTAGCAAATAAAAACTTGTCTTCTCAAGTTAGCATGCTGATTGAATCTAGTAAGATTGTAGTATCCGATCTTGAACAAGCTAAGATTGATGTGCGTAGGTTAGGTGATGATAAATAGGCCTTAAAAGATAAGATTAAGTCCTATATGTCTGATAAAACTGCACTTAGAGATACCATTAATGAGAAATCTATAATCATAGATGGTCTTTATTTGAATTTAAAGGACTTAAATCAAAGTATTGCTAATAAAGATAAGGAGTTAGCTGAGTATAAGTTAAAGCTAGTTGAGCAAAACCGTAAGATAGAAAACTATGGAACAACTGAGATGGATAAAGTGTTTGATGCTCAACGTAGTGTAAAGGATAAGACTGGCTTAGGTTACAATGATGTACCTCCTCCATTCAATTCAAATTACACTAAGACTCCTGTAGATATTGAGATGTCTGAAGCTAATCCTGAGACTAAAGTAGCTAAGGAGTCTGAGCAGTCAGAGGTACAGAAGGATGTTATTAAGAATCCTTCATATGATAACGGTAAGAAGATTCAATTCACTAAAGTACAATTCGTATCGAGTGGAATGATGAATGATACCAAGACAGATGCTGAGATTAGTAAGGAACAACCTAGTGATCCTTTAGTGCCTAAGACTCCGACTGCGAATGCAAAAGTTGGTAAGTCACGGAAATAGATGTCTTGCTTTAAATGTCACCAAAAGGGACATATGGCTTCTTGTTGTCCAAATAAGAAGTTGGAAGCATCACATAACTTAGTGATTAATGAAAAGACACCGACCAGTTCTAGTTCAATTGTAGACAGGTTAGGCTCTAAACTGGGATTAGGCAGCAAACCCGTAAACATTTTGAAAAGAGATGGTAATCATAGTGTCTCCCCACCTAAACCTAAAAGGCCTTATACTCAGAATGACATTATTTTCAATAACCTTAGAGATAAGACACCTTCGAGGTTTAGGACCCCCAATAGAAACCAGAGTCAGTTTGAGAGTGGTTCTACTTCACGTGCACAAGGAGCTTAGTATGTACCTAGGAGGTTTTCTACTCACTCTCCTCATAGGCAAAAGCCTACTGATCATCAACAATCTCAAACTCCTGTTAAAGTTACCAAGACTTCCGATGGGAATAGTTATGATTACTTTAAGGAAGTTCAAGTTGTTGATGATAAGGGACAAACCAAGACCGTAATGGCTTGCGTCCCTCTTGAAAACTAATTGTGTACAAATTGTCATGTGCAAGAGCAGACTATGAACAAAGATAGCTGGTGGTATGTAGACAGTGGATGCTCAAGACACATGACAGGAGAACGAAGTCTACTGAAAGACTTCAAGGAAGGTCTCAAGCAAAGAGTAAACTTTGCAGGAGATAAAGGAGGAGTAATTACGGGAAAAGGAAAAGTATCAAATGGAACTTTGACTCTAGAGGATGTGAATTACGTCGAAGAACTAACTCACAACCTAGTGAGTGTTTCCCAAGTCTGTGATAGAGGTCATCCAGTTCATTTTAATGAAAAGGATGCCTTAATCCTGAAGCCGGGATTTATGATTCTCGAAGAATGGATATTAATGAGGGAACCAAGGAAGAAGGACATCTATGCTATCAACATGGGTGTTCCTAATTCTTCAATGGTGTCGACATGCTTATTATCCAAGGCTTCTGAAGCAGACGCTTTACTATGACATAGGAAAATGGCACATCTGAAGTTTCGTAAGATGAATTACATAAACAAAAATGGGTTAGTTATGGGTGTACCACATAAACGTTTCGAGTCTGCAAATAAGTGTGTTCCTTGCATGAAAGGAAACCAGCATAAGAAACCTCACAGATCTAAGATTAAAAACTCAATTTCCTCGCCATTTGAGTTGCTACACATGGATCTCTTTGGCCCAATAAGCAAGAGAAGTCTAGGTGGCAAATGGTACTGTTTAGTTGTCACAGATGACTACTCTAGATTCTCGTGGGTGTTTTTTTTGGGATCTAAGGATGAAACTCCTGGCATTTTGTTGGAGTTTCTAGATCTAGTAGAGAATGTCTACAACACGAGAGTAAAGCGTATTCGTAGTGATAACGGAACAGAATTTAAGAACTCAACCTTAAATATCTATTGCCTAAGCAAAGGGATACAACATCAATTCAGTGCACCTTATGAACCTCAACAGATGGGTGTTGCTGAAAGTAAAAATCGAACATTGATTGAAGCTGCTAGAACAATGCTTGCAGATTCAAAGTTTCCGGTCATCTTTTGGGTAGATACTGTGAATACAGCATGTCATGTTCTTAATAGAGTTCTTACGGTTAAGAAGCATAACAAGACTTGTTATGAGCTTCTGAACAATAAAAAACCTAACTTGAAAGGCTTTGAGCCTTTTAGTGTTTCATGCACAATATTGAAAACTGAAAATCAAGCTAAATTTGGTGAGAAGGCTGATGAAGGATTCTTCCTAGGTTACATGCCAAGTTCACCAAACAAAAGAGTTTTCAATAAAGTTACTGGATGTTTGGAAGTAGTTTATAACATTGAAGTTACGAGTTATATTCCTGATGTCCATAAGGGATTAGATTGGCAATTTGATTATTTTGATCTTTTTGCATCATTTAAAGTTCCTATTAGTGACTATGTTGGTGATTCAGGGATACCTGAACATTTATTATCTGGAGACGTGGATAATGCCACTAATCCAACATCGAGTGTTCCAAATTCTGGAACCAGAACAGTTGTTGACTCAAGTGAAGCTTCTTCTAGTGGGTCACAACAAACTTCAAGGGATAAGTCTCAAGAAATAGAAGATACAGAAGACGATCTTCAAACAAAGTTTGATGATATTCTTACTCCTTTGAAACATTTAAGGATATCTTCTGCTGGTTCAGAAGATATACCTCAATTGGAAGAGATTGGTACTAACTTAGGAGATGAGTTAATAGTTGGCACTATACCGGTTACTAGAACGAGTAAGAATCATCCCGTTGAAAACATCATCGGTGATATTAATACTCCTGTTCAAACTAGGACTCAATCGAAAGCTAGTACATCTGAATAATTGGAAAGCTTGTATATTTCTATGAAAGAGACAGGGATTCCTAATCAATGTCTAAATTCATGCTTTATCTCACAAACTGAGCCTAAAAATGTGCAAATGGCGCTAAAAGAAAGCTCGTGGGTCAAAGTTATGCAAGAAGAACTTTCACAGTTCTCTAAATTACAAGTATGGGAGTTGGTTGACCTACCTAAGGGAGAATATCTGATAGGAACTAGATGGGTTTTTAAGTGCAAAAAAGACGATCGGGGAATCGTAACTCGCAATAAAGCTCATCTAGTGGTTCAAGGTTTTAATCAAGAAGAAGGAATAGACTATAACGAAGTGTTTGCACCAGTTGCTAGGCTTGAAGCAATAAGGTTATTCTTAGCATTCACAACTTACAAAGAAATTAAAATTTTTCAGTTGGATGTTAAGAGTGCCTTTTTGTATGGCAAAGTACAAGAATTGGTGTATGTCTCTCAACCACTAGGGTTTGTTGATCCAGATTATCCAGATAGAGTATATCATTTGAATAAGGCTCTATATGGATTACATCAAGCATCTAGGGCATGGTATGAGACACTATCAAAGTACCTACTTGAGAATGGATTTACAAGGGGTTCAATTGATAGTACACTTTTCGTTAAGTGGGAAAAGAATGACTTTCTGCTTGTTCAAGTATACATTGATGACATCATCTTTGGGTCTTCTGATGAAAAGATGTGTCAAGAATTCGAGAAAGTCATGAGAAATAGGTTCGAGATGTCTGCAATGGGAGAGTTAAATTTCTTCTTAGGATTACAAGTTGATCAAAAGAAGGATGAATTCTTTATTCATCAATCTCAATATACTGCTGATTTATTGGAGAGATTTAAGATGGATGAAAGTAGAATTTATCATACTCCTATTCCAGTAAATCATGGACTTGGTCCCGATACATCGAGTGATCAGGATATGGATCCTACTCAATATAGGGCCATGATTGGATCACTAATGTATTTGAATGCATCTAGACCTGACATTATGTTTGCAGTTTGTATTTGCACAAGATATCAGGTGAATCCGAAAGAGTCACATATGCAGGCTGTTAAACGAATCTTTTGTTACCTCAAAGGGAAACCGAAGCTGGGACTTTGGTATCCAACTAATGGAGACTTCGATTTTGTAGCATATACTGATTCGGATTATGGAGGATGCAATCAGAATAGGAAGTCTACAACTGGAGGATGTCAATTCTTAGGAGGTAGATTAGTATCTTGGCAGTGCAAGAAGCAAAGCTCAGTAGCCATTTCCACGTATGAAGCTGAGTATGTTGCAGCTGGCAGCTGTTGCTCTCAAGTACTTTGGATTCAACAGCAACTGCGGGACTATGGGTTAAATATAACCAATACTCCTATGATGATTGATAATGAATCAACAATGTCGATCACCAACAATCCTGTGAAGCACAGTAAAACTAAACACATTGATATTCGACATCATTTTATTAGAAACTGTGCTGAGAAGAATTTGATAAAGTTAGTTAAGGTTCCATCATTGGATAACTTAGCAGACTTATACATGAAGGCATTCGATACAGCAGGATTTGAGATGTTGGTTCAACTGAACGGAATGAGAAATCGAGAGTGATTAGTCTTCCAAGGGTAAAATTGTAATAGTTAGGTATTATAAAAGGGGGGGGGGGCATATGGCATTCATTTGCTTGTTACCTGAGGGGAATCGCCTTCTTTAAAGAATATATAAATAATATTCTTTAAAATTGTTTAAGTTTTTGTCTGCAAAAACTAAGGGAAATGATAGTATATTAGGAGAATAAGTTTATTAACAATAAACTTAAGTCCTAAGTATGATGTGTTAGTAGGTTCTCATTTGCTTCATTCACATTATAATTCCTTTACCAGGTATGTACCTATATTTATATTATTATACACCTCTTTCCACAAGTAATAATTTGCTATTTTTATTGATGTGATAATTTCATCATATGATATACTGGTAGGCAAAATATGCAACAATTTCTAAAGCATTTAAGAAGTAATAATATGCTTGAGTGTTGATTTATGTGACTATTATGTGATGTATGACATAAGTCTTAATTGTTGAAGGATAGTATTTCCATACACTGTTAATATGTAGAAAAATGACAAAATGATATGAAAATTATATGGTTATTAACTTAGCTGATGATTTCTCTGTTGTACGTGAGTACAGACCTGAAGCTATTAGCTATGTCAATAATCTCAAACCTGTGGTGTTCATACTAAGGGATCCTCTATTGTTTGTCAGTACAGACCTGAAACCACTAGTATCATCACTATGAGTTTGATATTTGTCTAAATTTAAAATAACATAAGTGTACTTTATGGACATTAGTTATAAATTCAGTGTTATGTGTTTTAATTGATTTCACATTATATCATGTTATGGGAAACATAAGTTAATACTCATACTAACATGTCGCACCCCCAGAACACGTGGCAGCAGAAGTATGAGGTGTCACGGGACGCCGACCAAATCAAATATCACAACACAAAGATTACAACAAACGACCTCTACATGAGACGTTTGAAAAAATAGTTACATTGCCATAATCACATGTTTACAACTGTTACCCAAAAACATTGGAGTTTGCAAAAATAGTCTAGAGATTTCAAATACATAGTTGTTGATACAAAATGTCGTAATGCAATTAAATCTCTTGTTTAAAATATGCGACTCGAGCTATGCTTTCCAAAAGCATCCTACTGTCTTAATTCCCGTGGGTAGTCCTACTGCGTCTGTAAACCTGAGAATACATACTAAAAGGGTCAACATAAAGTTGGTGAGTTCATAGGTTTGTAAGCAAACAGTTATAAGTATGATCCACAAGATTACCAAAATTGTATCATATGTCAATGATAAGTAAAAGTATTGCATATTGCAATATAAGTATACCATTTGCATGAGTCTCATAGTTCGAGCTTAACGTTGTTTGCCTCCGGTAAGTGTACTAATCCGATACACTTCTAATTCACAAATAATATTGCGCCCGTGGGTTGGCTAGAGTGATTATCCCGGACGAGGTTTGTCAAACCCTGATAGTACTATCCAATAATATTCACGCATATATTAACGAACTATGATGGGTAGAGGGCTTTAGTGGATTATCATATGGTCTCATGCAATTCGTACGAAAAGTTGTTGCCAGTACTTGTGGTCATAAAAGCAGTTTATATAAAACAGTTGTATGTATTCTCACCCCACTTGAAAAATAGTAAAAAGGGGCTATGAAACTCACTAGAGTTAAGCAGGTAGCAAGCAATATCAAATATTAGCAAGTAGTGGGTGTTCTCGTCCCGTGTGCAACCTCCTAACGCCCTAAACGTATGAGGTAGTATAAGTAGATGTCTCAAAAGACCATCTATAGCGATTGTATAAGTGGGGGTTAATGTCCACTTAATCCAATCGGGTAGGTGGGGGGTTTATGTCCACCTAAAGCTAGTTCATCAACTAGTATGTCCAAATAACTTGTTCAAGTTTGTTTATCAAAACGTGTACGACCCGTTGGTGAAAGTTTGTACTAATAATTCTTAAAAAGGCATTATTATTAAGTTTATGTCATTGTATACATTGTTATAGTATGTATCATGTGTAGTTATAAGTTGTTACCCAAGTTCAATACTTAGTGAAAAACAAGTTTCATGTTTTCTGTCTTTAGCGACACTAGGGTTAGTGTCGCAGGTTTAGCGACATTAGGATAAGTGTCACAGTGTATGCGACACTAGGTTTAGTGTCGCAGGTGAGTGTCGCAAGATAGCGAAACTGAGCCTTGTGTTGCAGGTTCAAATCAATTTCAATTAAGTAGCGACATAGTTAGTGACACTTAGGTAGTGTCGCAAGTAGTGTCGCAGGTCATGCGACACTAAGGGTCTGGTCAGCTTTGAAATTTTTAATCCAAATGTTCTAAGTGTCGGTTTTTCATTCGGGAAACTTTATAAGTTTAGTTTTTGGTCCAAGTTACTAACCAAGTCACCCAAACCCATTTTTGTTACCATTTTCCAAAAATAGCAAGTTTTTAGAAACCGAGCCGTTTTTGTTAACTTGGTCAAACCTACTCGGTTTGACCCGAAACTTTTACACAAGTCCTTAATCAGTTAATAGAGTCCAAATAATTTGTCAGTTCGTGTCGGTGTTATTTCGAAGTGTCGATTTTTTATTACGCAACTTAAAACTTCAACTTTTTATAGTTTCGACTTTTGTCGGTTTAGTTCGCCACTAGATTTCCTACTTCTGGTCCAAATCAAACCTCACAATATTTAACAACTGATATTCTAAGTGTCAAGTTTATAGCATTCTTTCCGGTAATTATCGGGTCCATTTAGATATATAAATAATTCCGCATAAGTACCGAACTCGGTTTTTCGAAAGTCATTAGACCAGGCTCAAAGATCCGGTTATATCTAAAAATATGTACATTTATGGGAAGATCCGAAGCAGAACTTTTTATAGATCTTTTCAATACGCAACTTTAAAAAAAAATTCGTTATCTAACTCTTCCCAGAACTCAAGTTATGGTCGATTTTGTAAGCTGTAAAATTCTGGACAGATTCATCACTTTTATATAAAAACTTCAAAAACATATTTTAACAAGCTTTTAGGACATAATCTAGTTAATGAAGCTATAAAACATGTAAATGAGTATATTACAAGTATTTTAAAAGAGTTATGAAGTTCTTACAAGAGGTGTAGATGAAGAGGAAGAGATATGAAAGTCGTAAGCTCGTTTTCTTGTGTTTTCTTGCAAATCAATGTGGTGGTTGATGACGGCTTTATGGTGGCTCTAAGGTGGTGTTGTGGGGATGTGTTTGGGCTGGCCTCTGGCCGAAATTGAGAGAGAGGGAGGAGGGTGGAGAGAGTATTGGGTGAAAAGTGAAGGTTGGAGTGGGAATATGGAAGAAATGGTGGAGTGTGGGTTTGGTTGACTCTTGCATGACCAAAGAGTCGTGGGAATGGGGGTGCATCACATGGGCTGGTAAGGTGGGGGGGGGGGGTATAGGGGCAGGTTTTTGGTTCAAATTTCATTTCCTCATTTCGCGCTCCGTGCGGTGTTCGTTTCCTCGTTCGTTTTGACGTTTATGTATACATACATAGAAGGTTTAATACGCGTGTTTAAATGAAGGATTGAATTTCGATACTTTCACTTGAAATATTTAATATAATTACTTGAAAACATTTAAAAAAATGTTCCGTTTTTTGTTCTATCTCGATTTGCGTGCTCGTTGTATAGATGTTTAATCGCGTAACGTTTTATTTGGACGTTTTCATTGACGGATTATTATACGATGTTTTCAATAATAATTTCATACAAAATAATATATTTTAAATTCTAAAATGTATTTTGACTTTCGTTCGATTGTCGGGCGCATTCTGCGCGTTTTCGTCGCGTTTTTGTTACTTTATACGATATAATTAACGTGTTAAATATTATCAACATAATATTTACAAGTTTTTGAGTTTATTAAATAATTTCATATTATTTAATATTTTGTTCACCAACATCCGTATTTATACTGTGTCGGACTCCGTCCGGTTGTTTTGCACAATTTCACCAAATTGTGTAAGCATAATTACAACTAATTACGTAGCGTAATATAAATCAATTACGGGGGTGTATATTCACATAAAATATACAAATAGTTACAAGTAATTACAAGTATTTAGCCTAATACTAAACTAAACACACGTAATTAGGGTTTCTAGAAGGTTAATCAGTAACCCTAAATCGTCGGGTGTTACATTCTCACCCTGTTAGAAGAATTTCATCCCGAAATTAGTTTGTTGCCGCAGTCTGTGGGGTATCTAAGAATAGATGTGGATGTTTCCGCCGCATTTGGTCTTTCCGCTCCCAGGTGAATTCAGGACCACGCCTAGAATTCCACCGGACCTTCACAATGGGAATACGACTCCGTTTCAAGCGTTTGACCTCACGGTCCATGATTTCAATTGGTTCCTCAAGGAAATGGAGTTTGTCATCAATGTGAATTTCGTCGAGCGGGATTACAAGTGTCTCATCAGACAAACATTTCTTCAGGTTAGAAATGTGGGAGGTGTTGTGCACGCTACTGAGTTGTGGTGGTAGCGTTTGCATGTCTTCATGGTGATAGAAGATTCCACGCACGCGATCCGACCACATGAACCCGGATCGCGTTTGCATGAATAATTTTGACGGGTTTTGCAAATTTTGAAAATGCATAATTGATATCGCGTAAAAAGTCACATTTTTACCACCGATATCTCTCTCATTCTGGAGCAATACTTGGCATTTGGACTCAAACAACGCACAAATCATTGATAATATGCTAAGAAGATCAAAACAAGGTTGCACGAGCAAAATCAAGCAAAACGGCTGAAAAACGAAGATTCCACGCACGTTTGAAGATTCAAGACATCAAAATGAGATTTCAAGGCAAAAGTGCCCATCACCAACATCCATCTGACCCAAGATGTTCGTTTTCAAATTACGAATCCAACAGAAGAAGAATCAATAAAAACGGACGAAGAATGAGGATTCTACGTACGCCGGAAGATCAAAACGATTCGTACGACACATCTAAAGTTCAGAGACATATTTTTGGGATTTCTTTTCATCAAAAGCTTCTTTTTTGAATTACGAATCCAACGCAAAAAGAATCAACACAAACGGACGCATAATTAAGAAAACACGCACGAATTGAGAAATGAGGCAACAAGCGACGAACCGGTGCGGGGGGGTGCCAGCCGCCGCCGGCAAGCCACCCCACCGCCGCCGGCTGGCACATGGCCACCACCGGCCATCACTCACCCGCACGGATTGCGCTTTTTTGTCCTTTCGTGTACCTGGTGCTAGACCTTTACGTGTTTTTCCGTACCTGGTGCACCACCTTTTCCACCTTTTTCGTACCCGGTGCCACCACCTTTTCCACCTTTTGCTATTGTGAGCTTCCACTTGATAAAATGCATCAAAACTCTCCTATAAATAGGAGGCATGAGGCTCATTTGCAAGAGACATCAAACACACCAACACACCCACCACACCAAGATATCTACATACATTTCTTTATTGTAATATTAATGGTAATTCTTCCTAGTTAATTAGACTAGCTAATTAACTAGTCAAGGAAGATTTGTACGGAGGTGCTCCGGGACGCATATTTTAGCTACAAGTTATTGTACTTCTTTCCAGGTGTTAATCTATCTTTCATATTTAATATGTCTGTCCTTTCTTTAATAAATTTAAATATGCATGCTAGAATTGTCATGGTTAGCTAAATAACTCAATTGTCTGCTATGATAGTCGTTTAGAAAGTATTACATAGGTGACTATATGGTATGTTATGAGATTGCGGATGGTTTACTTTACAAATGGATATAGGAATTAAATCTTTATCGTTTATCTGCCCAACTCATGTTATGACTAAAACTTTATCCAAAAATGAACGTAGCTAACTCATAGGGTACAGGTCCCTTAGTTATACTATGTTAGATTGAATCATTGAGCTCGGCATGGCCGGTGTTCTCTAGACCAAAATAGGATTCAAGAGACACGGAACATGGGAGTAGAGGTGGATTAAGATTAAATTCATATAGACGATATTTTTGAGACAACTTTCGGAATATCCTCAACTTAGATAATACTTTTGTATGCTTAAATTGAACTGTTGCTTTGATCGTCTTATTGCATGTTCTTGTTTGATTGTTGCCTTAGGATCATCATAATAGTGAAATTTAAACGGCATTAATCATCATGAAATAATATAACTGCCCCTATTCGACTGTTCTTTGATATAGTACTGGAAACGCTTACGGCGGAGTACAAATGTATGGAAGTCAAGAATGACCGAAGTTAGTTGTATTATGAATCGAATAACAAACGTATTACTTAGGTTTATATTTGTGGCATAAATCATCCCTGTTTTGTTGCATCCCCGAGTAATGATGATAACTCGTACGAATAAGTGATGATATGTTATCCGGACGTCTAGACCAGTTAGCCCAACCTATCCTGGTGAGGATAACCCTCGTTCATAAGATTGTTTATTCAACAAACTATGCCATGATTTGGGCATCTCTGATGACCGAGATTAACTGTCGGATTCGAGGTTAACTGTCGGATAATGTGGGCGTACATTTGAGAGAACTTTCGGTGTATACTTAAATATATTGTGCAATCCACGTGACATTCTATTTGCCTGATTGTGGACACCTCCGCGTTAGCCCGATAGAAGGATTGTAGTAATAGCTCACATCAACTTACGAACTTATCTTCATTAGAACTCTCCATATTTAACAACTTCTAAACCACGTTATAGTAGACAATCGCTTTAATTGCTGAACGCCCGAAGTAACCTCCACTTTTTAAATTCAGTCTAGTTTAATTTAGGATTGAAAACCCAAAACCAAAACCAACTCTTTTAACTCCAGCTAAATACATAAAGGCTTCTAAACCCCCTAGTTTCAATTTGTCGCGCTTTGAAGAACGTTCCTAGGTCATACTTGTCCTTTGTTAGCCCTTTGATTAGCATAATAAGTAACCCTAGGCCCCAGCCTTATAAATTAAAAACTCACTGCTGTGTCACGTCACCATTAGAAATTCCAACGACCGGTGCGTGTCGCAACAATAAGTAATCTCAAGGTCGCGGATAAGTGACAAATTTCATTAACTTGGATTGGGTCGAAATTCGCATGGTCACTCGAAAATGGCCCAATGACCAAGGCTCGATTCTAAGATCCTAGGTAGTTTTTTGGCCTTTTGGGGTCATCTAGGGGTTTCGAAAATGGTATTTTTCAGTTTTAAACGTCATTTTGGGATTTTCTGATTTTTTATTTGATTGAACTGTAGTTTTCCTAGACTTTAGGGATTACCTAATTTAATAAATATGTTAAAATGATGATTATGGAACGAGTTACTAACTTATTTTATTTACGTTCTCAGATAAGCAGAAGGAAACTCAGTGATATAAGACAACTGATTTCAAATACTGGGAATATCGGTGAGTGGGATTGTAATCCTCGGTTCAACCCAGTTGTAACAAGTTTGGTTACAACGGGTGAACATACTTGTTATTGGTTATTGACTGTTTAGTCATCAGGGTTATTATTGTTATTCTTGATTGGTTGTTTATGTTCCGTAATGGCATGACTAATATACATTATGTGATTCTTGGCTGCTGTGCATATGTGTATTAATGAGAGGTCAACACTGGTTGGGTTTTTTGCTATGTTTGGCTAGCGGGGTTTCCGATACACATAGTTGATGGATGAACCCTAGTCAGTGAAGATAGCTTCAAACTATTGGTAAATCACTGTGATGGCATACCAGTGGTTTAAAGTGTTCTTGTGATGGCATACCAAGAACGGCCGATCCTCTCTAGTATTGTGTGCTTATGTGTTTATTTGTTGTAAGATTTGTTAGTTCTGGATTGAACTGTCGGTTACAGTTCCATTCACTTAGCTGTAAGCTAACCCCTCGATATTTAACATTTTGCATATTATGTATGGGATATGGAATGGGCTTTGGGATTTTGGATTGAATGTTTGACTACTGCTGCAACTACTCTGATAATTTTTGGAAATCATTGTTTTTGGAAAACTCATATAACACCCAACCGTTAGTACTTTGTTTTGTAATTAAATATTTATAAATTATTTGTTTTGGGAAATTGTAAAGATTTTGTATATATATTTGGGACTCGCTTCCAATGGTTTAAAATATAATAAAATATGTTGTCTAAAATATGGGGTGTTATACAGGTGAACCCAGATATTGCTGCACAGTTGGTACAGGATGTGCTAGGTCATAATGACGACGCACGAGATCCAGTTTTGAGGGAGATAGATCCGTTTATTGCTCCTACTCAGGTATGTATTATATAGTTAATATTCTTTATAGTTAATAAACTGATGATATAGAAACTTAGATGATAGAGCTTTAAGCTAATCATAAAGATTTAATATTATTGTTTTTAGGAACCGATGGATATAGAACCAGAGGTTGATAGACCTACAGGTTCTATGCCCGAGGTTATACCTACTAAGGTATTATCAATTATTGGCATATAGAACTTGTATGACAAAGCGTTATGCTAAATCATAAATGTTTAATATGATTAATATATAGGATACCGATGCTGGTCCTTCTGGTGGACGTGATGGTGAGACTACATCAGATTTTGATTCTGATGATGTCCGACCAATTTCACCGCCTGCTGGTATGATTCCTTATAGATCTGGACATATCAAGGATCCAACTTTAAAAGGAAAATGAACTGCTGATGATTTAGATCCTGATTTTACTGTGTTAGACGAGGATCTTGAAGAAGAAGAAGATCTCTTGGAGACTCGAAGCTGAAAAAGGGCTAGAGCTTCTACCACACAATTGACTATTGGTCTAGTTGCTCGGGATAGACCACAGGATGAGAAGGTGTCACAACAGGTGACTGAACTGGTATCTGAACCTACTGAGGTATGAGATACAAGTTAGGTTACGAATTGTGATTCCTATTTTAAATCAAAGATTGAGACAGCCTTGTCTGTAACAATTTTTGATTTATTTTGTCTAAACTAAATAGGCGGAGTTGGTTGTGGTTATTGTTCATCCTAGAACTCATGGGATGACAAAGTCAGAAAGAGATGCCGCTAGGCGTGTTCATGACATAGCCTCTGGGGTCGCTGAGCATCTTACTCCACCTATTCCTCCTATTTCTTTGCCATCTACCACCACCATTACTACTTCTACTACTCCAACTATGACTGATACTGAGAGGATTTTATCCTTAGAGTTTAGGGTTCAAGAATTGGAGGCCACTACCACCACATTATCTTCTCAATTACTCAGTCTTGCACATCATTTTACTACACAAGGAAAATCATATCAGTTGTGGCTAAACACCAACACAACACTGCTTGCTGATGCTGTTGTTAAGAAGAGAGAGATTAACAGACTTGATCGTCTAGTTACTAATCTGCGAAAGGAAAATCCATCTCAAGGGGGAGTGGTGATACTAGATGAGTCCTGCAGAGGTGATGAACTAGCGAAGAAAAGAAGAGAAGATACAGACGATGATCCTACAGCTCCGAAGGATGGTGAGCTGGCTGGTCCTTCAATAACTAGTCAGTAGACTACACTTCAGGGGGAGTCTATTAGTGCTGGGGTGAAAGATTCGGGTGTTGGTACAAGTGCAGATAAGACAGTATAGGTTGATACTGAAGCTGGTAAGATAGCTTAGTATTAAGTAGTATTTGTAATAATTTGTACTAAATAATTGTAATTTAATATTAATTTGTAATATATTTGGCTTGAGATTGTTATTACAGGTTAAATATGTTAGAAATTATTGAGGTTATATATGATTAATATATGTTGAGTAGAATAGTGATCGAAAGACTTCCGACTCATTGAGTAGTCGAGCGGCGTGTTTCGATTCATATCGGTGGTCAAAATTTCTATAATAACATATGCATTTTAGACTTGAGAGTTTGTAAAACTTACAAATTAATTATGTAATGATTTTATAACTTGACAAATGATATATAATTTAAGGATATAATTAAAAGTTATGTTTTCGTTATATAACAGTTCAATTAAGTCTTGGAAATTATATAAGCTAATTAATTGTAAACTTAAATATTTGGTGTTTATTCACAATATATTAGAGTTTAAGTTTAATTAATATTTCTTAAGTGTTTTATCAAAGACTTAAGAAATTTTAGATTGATTCAGGGTAATCAATAAAAGATTTATAAGTTATTTATTGCGTTTATATTATGGACTAATTAACAAAATGATTAATAAAGAAATTCTTAGATTGATTCAGGAAAATCAATGAAGGAATTTAGGTTGTTAATATTTATTTGTGTGTGTGTTTTTCTAGGGATTGAAATGCTTGATCTATCAGATTCAGAAGATGATTTTCTTGATGAGATAGATGAAAACATTAATTATGATTTGGAAGAAGGAGAGTTTCAACCACCTGAAGATTGGACTGCTGTTTCAGAGATAGTGCTAGACAAGGGTGTAGATCCAGATGCAAATATAGATAAACAATATGTGAGCCCATCTAGAATAGAGGTTGTTTTTGAAGATGAGGAAGGTCCTAAATTTGTTGATGTAGATGAAGATATCGATGACTCAACCGATTCTGAAGAAGAGATTCCTGATAAACATAAAGACAATTCGATGTTCAGACCTCTAAAGAAAAAGAAAAAGAAAAAGGTTGAAGTTTCGGAGGTTGATATTACAGGAAAACGTGAAGCGCGTAGAGGGATTATCGGTTGGTATTTTGATTCAGACCTGAAGCTTTTTGTTATTAAAAGGTTTGATGGAGTTCAATATTTTGAGCGAAAGCTTTCAGTGTTTATTTCTCTACCTAGATTTGAGATTTGATACTTGGCTCGATTACCTTTGAAGAACCCGGGTAACGATTTTGTTGGTGGATATGAAGAACATGTAATCAAGACTGAGGTTCGATCAGAGAAGTTTGAGAAGATTAAGCCAAGGAATGAAAACACTATCAAGTTAAAGGAGAGAAGTCAAAGGACTGGAAGAAGAAGGAGAAAGAAAGTTTATCCAGCTGTCAAATGTGTACATCAAATTCCACTGAAGACAATGCCACAAGATATTATGGAAAATATGAAAAATTGGCACGTGGATTCAGAAACTGGAGAAGCTGTCATGGTTGAAGCTGATGATGAGGTTGAAGGTGGTGAAAGTGAGATTTTCAAAGTCTATGATCATCGTCACCTAATGAATATGTCAAAGAAAGATTTATTGAAATTGAATGAGAATATAATCTTTTGTACTGAAAGATGGGGTGATTTAGCACGAGATTATCGAATAATGGTTAAGACTTGCATCAAAATGAAGATACATGCAGGAAGCAAAATTTACAAATGAAGACTAAAGACAAGCGTGAAGATAAAGACGCTAGAGCTATTGTCAAGGGGGAGTCTGTTGAGACATAGTTTGTGACAACAGATCTAGCTTAAAAACAGGACTGGTATAATTGTTATCATGTTTGTACATTGGTTTAGTCGAGTCAACTCATAGGCCCAACGGTTGCGAGTTGAGCTGCGATATTTATATGAAATTCAGTTTAGAAAGTCATAAATTTTACCATTTGAATTGTGAACCTGCGAATTGAATCCAGAGAAAAACCAAGTTACTAACAGCTAGGTTTTGACGATCTTCGTATAAAGCAAAGTATTAGTTGTGACACCCTACAAACACTAATCACATGCATGTCTTAGGCTAATTCCCTACTTAAGTGAATTCACATTATTTTATTGAGATAAGTCTAGCAAAACCCAACTATTTTAAGACGTGAAGTATTACTATTTTCGTAATTATTTATAATTACGTGCGCGACAATCGGGGCGAGTCTGACAAAATAAATATGTACGTTGGTGATACAAATTTTATAAATATCGTAAAACTATATATGTAGTTGATATTGACTGTGAAATATTATGTTAACATAAAAGCATAACGATTAAAACATTAAACGTTTATACGTTTTAATTAAAACGTAACGAATGCGACAAAATAAATAAAACAAACCCGACAACCAAACCAGTCAAAAATTATATTTTTGTAACTTAAAATAAAGTATATATAATAATACTTCAAAATATTTTAACGCGAAATATCGTTAACAAACTAAACGATTAAAATATGTTTTACCGTATAACGATCGGGTAAACTAACACGGGTTAAATGGCAAATATTAATACAATGACCGGAAGACAAATTTGAACCAACCCATTCCCACCCCATGTGGCCGGCCATACTAGGCCATAACCACCCCATGTCTTTGTTTAATTGCACACACACACAAACATCACATTTATCATTTCTTCACCATACCCCGAATTATTTCCTTCAACTTTCTTTGCTCCCTCTTCATCTCGGCAGCACAATAACAACAATACCATCATCATCATCCAAAAATCATCATCTAGATCATCTACAAAGGTTTGCAAAAAGGATAGAACAAAAGCTAGCTACAAGATCATCATCCATCATCTCTTCCATTCTCTATATTCAAGCTTTGTAAGAACACCTTAACCCCACTAATATTTCAAGTTTTATGCTTTATAACATGTTATTTGTTCATATTATGAAAGATCTAACACAAAAACATAACCAAAACTTAACCAAACTTAACCTCGATAAGAACTGAAATCTGGACAGATTCAGCCCTCTCGGGAGAACAATCATAACTAATCGCGTGAGTTGAATTAATGCATAAAACCAGCGCCAAAATCTTTGTAATTTCGTTAGGAACAAGTTTCATGTTTGATACTTTTGCTAGAAATGCTCAGAATTTGCTCTAGGGACTGATTTGTAGAGAATGTTCATGAATAACGGATTCTGAAAACGGTCTTGATCACGAAATTATTTAGGGAGTTGTAGACATCTAAAGGTCATGAAAATAATATTGAAACTATTTAACATATGTGTAAATGCTGTGTAAAAATTTCAGATTCGTTCAATAGGTTTTGACCCCCGAAACCGAGCTTGAAAGTGGACCGAAAAACTGGAAAAAGCTGAGTTTGTGGACTGTTTTTATTACGTTTTAAATAACGACACAATCGAGTTAACCACGAAATGAAACGACAATGTTTCCGAGCTCAAATAACATATTTAAGAATTTTTCAAAAATTTCGGGTCAAACCGAGCTCGTTTGACCACGATCTCATTAAGAAAAATTCGCGTACTTTTGGGTTCACAATTGCATACTTTTAACTTCATATAATCGCATGGATTTTGTGTATCGGATCACATCAAATTTTAATACATTGGATCCTGATTAATAATTGGTACTCATATAAATCGGATATAACTACTAGTACACGACTGTTGTTGACAACGATAACTTTCGTAAACAAAAGAAATGGAATAAATGGGTTCGAGCGAAATAAAAATGGTACAAACTTTTAAACACTTCACAGCTATACGAAATGTTCATTTTAAGTTATATTTGGTATAAAATAGATGAACACGTAAATGGTTTCTAAAACTTCAAACGACAAAGTGACGGTATTATATATGAGTATTTATTCAAAATAATATGAACTAAATGGACACGACAATTTTGGAATGATAACGATCATTGGACATAAACGAATGGATTTAATGGGTACAAATATACATACGGAAAATAATATATTTTCGTAACAAATGAAATTTTGGTTTTGAAACATAAATGACAAACTATATACACACACACACATACACACACACATATATATACACACTACGACGACAAAATATATATATATATGAATATATATATTCAACTAATAAGTATATATAAATATATACCGTCGCACCCCTAAATTTGGGTTGCGGAAGCGAATCAGGTAGGGGCGCGACTAATCAATAATCACAACACAAAGATATAATGAATGACTGTATATACGTCATTTTACAACTTGTATTGATAAAATCAAAGTTTACATCAAAATATAGTTTACATTAGCTCAGTTGAAATCGAGAGATTTACATACATAATTACTTTATACAAAATATAATGATGCAGCTAAATCTCTGAATGTTTGCATGCTGACATGAGCTAATGGTTCCTAAGGGCAGTCCAACCTACTGCTGAGTACCTGTGATACATGCTAAAATGGGTCAGCAAAATGCTGGTGAGCTCACAGGTTTGTATGTCAACACATATTGTATGAACCGCAAGATTTAATTGAATTTAAATTGCAATTAAGCAAAATAAAAGTTTTACAGCCATGAGCACATAGTCTGAGCTTAACTCGAGGTGTCAGGTCCACACTTAAGGTATCCTGATCGAGGTGCCTCCCACGAGTGCCTAATCTACACTCGTCTGAACAAATACTAGTACATCCGTTTACCCAGTTAGTGTATACTAACCCGGATGAGGAGGGTCAATCCTATATGGTACCATATACTAATATTCACACTACAACGTATTACCAAACTATGCTGAGGAGGGCTTTGAAAGATTAGTGAGATAACTCATGTAGTAATTGTTTGTTTTCGTACTTGCGTTCATATAGTTAAAATAAAACGAGCAATGATATCACACCCCTGATTAAAACAGTAAAGTAGGGGCTATGAGACTCACCTGAGTCTTGAGAGTTTAAATTAATAAACTTGAGTTATTAGCCGAAACGTATTATCCGAAGACTGGTAACCTGAGGGTGTCCACGACACGTGATGGTTATAAATGTGAGTAGGTATCTATAAAGACTACCTTTGTAGTTGTTCGTCCAACTACAATGTCAAAATTACTACGATTTGGTTGATTTGATTATGTTTTGAAAACGTGTACGGCCTGTTGGTAATGGTTTGTGATGATAATAATGATCTCTAAATTCATTTCATTATACTTAATAAGGCAGGAAATCGGGTACGGGGGTACGGGGGAAGCGCCCCTGGTAGCGGGGTCCAAGGGGCAGAGCCCCTGGCTGGGTCGAGCTGACCTTAGTAAAATTTTATTTCTACTATATTGCTTTAGTGAAAAACGTATCTAAAATTTGAATTTGGGTGAAATCAAGTGATAAAGTTTTAGGTCTCGACACTTATTAAAATCTGTGTTTTCTATGTTCTGTTTCATGCGACACTTATAGCATCACTTGAGGAAGTGACGCATAATGGGCGACACTTAACCAAGTATCGGGTACAAGTGTCGGTATCAGGGTCATGCGTCACTAGGGTTAGTGTCGGATGAAATCAGGATTCAATTATAGGCGACACTTAGACAAGTGTCGCTTGGAGTGTCGGTCTGAATTTGCGACACTTAGGCAAGTGTTGGGAAAAAGGGGTTTTATGCGGCACTAGGGTAAGTGATGCCAAATTAGGGGTGTTAGCGACACTCAGTGCGTCACTTAAGTGACACATTAAGTGACGCTACGCTGCACTAGTCTGTGCGACACTTAGGTCTGTTGGCCGGATTTTGAGCTGAAAACGTGTTTTCCGGTTTCTGTTTGACTTGAAACTTTTATCCAACCCATATTTGGACATTTCAAGCTTAAACAAACCATAAACAAGTAAAAATAAGTGAAATCGGAGAGTTTCGAGTTTTGTCGAAAAACTTACAAGTTGACGCTGGGAGAAACCGAAAAGATAGAAAGGTAGATCGCGGCGTGGTGGTTCTTTTTCTCCAAATGGGCGTGAAGATTCGAGGCCGTTTGGTGGTAGTTTTTGGAAATTTTAAGACTGTGGTGGTGGTGGGTGTTTGAGAGAAGAAAGAGAGAAGAGAGAGATGAAGAATGAGGATGAGAATGAGAAGTGGGGTGGGGAGGTGGTGACCTAACCCCTTTTTGGCTGATTTTTGGTGAGGTTCACGGGTGTGGGCTTCACCAATTTTTCATCCTCCATATTTGTGCTCTGTACGGTGTTCCTTTTCCCGGTCGTTTAATCGTTTAAATAATTTAATATGCGTTTAATTGTAAGTTTTTAAAATACGAATATTTATTCGATATTTTTGTTGAAGTATTTCACTAAATAATCAGTGTTTGAGTTATAAAATATAACTTAATCTTATTTTGATTGTTTGCGCGTTTAATATTTTAACTCACGTAGTCATTGCTTGTACGATACAAATTGTGCACGAAATATTATCAAAATAATATTTTGGATATAATAGCGTTATTAAATAATGTTATATTATTTAATAAAAATTTTCACCAATGTCCGTATTAATTAAATCGAATTACTTTCAATTTGAATTGCGTACGATTTAATCAAATCGCAAAATTGTATATATATTCAACAATATATATTTCGATACATTAATTAGCCTAACACGGAACTAATTACATGTATTAACAGTTGATTAGGTACTAATCACTAGTCCTAATTTTGACGGGTGTCACATATATAATTACACTTAACGAATAATTCGTCGGTAAACTTAAATCGATAAATAATATATATTTTTCAATTAAATTATCACCAACAAAATTGTACAAACATTTAAAAATAACGAATAGTCAAAACAAACCTACTCATTAGCACAATCTGACAAATCGTCAAACACTCATGTTAATATATTTATTTTGTCTAGGACTTTGAGGGACAACGTTGGACGACTACTTACTTTTGACTATCGCTTTCTCATCGCCTACTATGAGTTCACAGCCCCACTTTTACTTGTTTTACTGTTTTTCTAAATTTGGGGTGGAAAACATAGAACTTGTTTTGCTATAACATGCAATTTATATTATATAATCACTCTTATGCTTTTATACATGAAATTTTATGAACTGTACTTGAGAACATTGGTGAATCGGACTTGTGAACTATTAATCATGAAACAATGTTATCATGCTATAACTTAAACTGTGTGTGAACTGAACATAGGCATAGGAACTATTGAACGACCCTACTTCTCTTGGGCATAGGAACTATTGAACAACCCTACTTCTGTTGGGCATATGAACTATTGAACGTCCCTACTTCTCTTGGGCATAGGATCTATTGAACCGCCCTACTTCTCTTGAGCATAGGAACTATTGAACGAGCCTACATCTCTTGGGCATAGGAACTATTGAACGGCCCTACTTATCTTGGGCATAGAAACTGAAACTTGAACATCTTTTCAATGAACGAAACTATTTAAATAACATATCAACAATGTACAAACGAATATGGAACTATGAACTATTTACATAAAAATCTGTGAATTCACTCAACATTTTTGTTGACGTTTTACTATATTTTTCAGGGAATTAGCTGCACAAGTAAGACAACATGCATCAAGGAACTAGGCGAACCATGATGACTTTAGGATGCCATCTTTTGAAACTATAGGATTTCTTTTGTATAACTAATATCTTTTATTCATATTTACGAAATCTTCTTTTGTACAACTTTAAATACTTTTCTATTTCTACGATCTTATGAATCGTAAGCTTTTGTAAACTAATACTTATGGCATCTTAATATATGTATGTTCTGCGATGATCATATGCTCTGATATCTATGAATGTCCGACGTTGACGTCAGCACCCCCGCTCGATGTAATGCTTCCGCAAATCGTCTGATAATCATAAATACAGAATTTGGGGGTGTGACGGTTTGGTATTAGAGCCATTGGTTATAGAGAACTAGATTTCTTAGGTGACTTAGAGACCTTAGAGACATAGACTATAGCCATGGTTAGGACACTCGTGCATACACATACATATGCATACGTCTAACTCGATACGCGACAACCATTATTACAACACAACAGCATACGCGAACCAGTCGACCGATACTAGCGTACACTTACTTTAAACTTTTCTATTGTATGATTGACTCGCCTTGAACTCTTTGAACCATACTACATTCAGTTCGTTTAACCTTATCGTATTAAGCGATTCATGAAAAGAAGTATGTATTTAGCATTATATAATGACGCATGGCCAACGTGATTATATTATACTAAGTACATATGGGCATTTCACAGTTGTAAGATACGTGATGGAAGTCTCATTAATTCTTCTCACTATTCAATAATTGAAAAATGTGGAACTTCATTCTTCACATTCATAATTTTGGGCATTGACTTCTGCATTTCATTCATCGCAGAACGTCATCATGCCGCCAAAACAATGAAAGACCCGAAACAGCCTACGCTAGGGGTGCGAAAAAATTAGTTTTTTCCGGTTTTTGGTTTATAAAAAGCCGGTTTTTTATCGATTTTGGTTTTTTCAGTTTTCGGGTTTTCAGAATAGATTTTTTTCGGTTTTAAATGTTCGGAATTGGTTTTTTTCGGTTTTGAACCGGTTTTAATCGGTTATTTTTTTTGGTTTTTTTCCGGATTCGAATTCGATATACTTGTATAACAAATTTTAAATAATACAAATGAAAAAAAAATACAAACATAACTTTTATTTGAATAATGCAATTACAACTAAAAATATAAAAATACAAACATAACTTTTATTTGAATAATACAATTACAACTAAAAATATAAAATACGAATACATTTCAAGCTTCGGCATGGCCATCACCCGAAAATGTAATCGTGTAGCAAAGTATATCGAGCTTCGGCATGGCCATCACCCGGATACACTTAACTACTTATGTCATCCCAAACTTCATCTTCATCCACGGATTCAACTTCAAGTTCTTCAAATTCACCTTCATCTAATGCGGTCGTTGGAGGTGATATCCCTAATGCGACTTCTTCATCTTCGATAATCTCTTCAACGTTACCTAATAGTGGACCTTCCAACGTTGTTACACTTTGTATCCTATCTACCCTGTCCAAATAATCTTTCAAACATACACATATTTTCACGGATTCAGTGGAAAATGCCGATTCGAACGTCTTGACCTTCCAACGTCTTGACCTTCTTTCCGATATGATTCTACCGCTAGTAGAAAATGCCGATTCGAAAGCTACCATCGAAGCTTGGACGGCAAATAAATCGCGAGCCATAGCGGATAAAATTGGAAATTGTACTTCTCTTTCTTTCCACCAACTCAAAATGTCAAAATTACAAAATTCATCAACACTTAAAGTGGTTAAAAAGTGTGTAGACTTATAGTGTACCAACTCTCTTCTTGGAGCCGATGTTCGTTGACGCTTTGTAGCGTCTTCAAGTAAAGCATTATAAAGGTTTATGCTTATGTCACTCGATGATGCTCGAGATGTTCCCGCCTGCATGGAGTCAACAATTAGGTTTGGTTGGTAATCAATTTTTGTTGCATAAATCTCAAATAATTTTGCAAAACCATTTTCAAATTTGGAAATTTCATTTGTAATATAGTTTGTGTCGTCGGTTAAGTTCAAGTCTAAATTTTTGAAAATTGTTGTGAGTATACGTTGTACACCGCCAACATTTATAGTTGGGTTTAGTGCGGCGGCACAAGTAAAAACCAAAGGCATGCTACCAAAATATTTTACAAATTTCTTTTATATAGCTCTAACCATTTTTCTAAAAATTGGAAATGACAACAATTCAAATTCTTTTCTTTTTTTGGTCATGACATAAACTTGGTTTAGAACTAAAGGGCTAGTTGGGTAATTGATGCGTCAACAGTGGTCGATAAGGATTTTATCCTTGTCGTTGCATCAGCTACTGGTGACGGGCATCAGTGAGTGTTTTAAATTTGTAATTGCGGGGCCTAAGTTTTCCCTAACAATGCTAATCCTAAGGGTGAGAAAGTGGTAGGTATGACCTAGAGTCGTTCTTCAAACCGACTGAATTGAAACTAAGGCATGGCAGATGAGGACTTTCAAACTAGTGAAGGGTTTATAAAATAGCGGGGGAGTTTTAGTTTTTCTATTAACTAACTTAGGCAAGTAAATGAATAAAAGCGAAATAAAAGTAAAAGCTAAAGCAGATAAATAAATATAGTGTTTGCTGAGACTTCGTTAATTAAGTTATGGGATGATGTTTGAAGAAACTATTTTGAAAGATATTTGTTAATTATCATTCTTGAATACTTGTATGTAAACACTAGATTCCCTACTAATTAAAATTCTATTAGCATGTCACACCGGGAGCTAGGTTAAGGTAACATTACAAAGTATTTAGAATAATAAGCAATTATGGTTTAATAATACTTTCATATGAACGGGAACAAAATCTTAAGGTACTAGACATAACTGAATCATATAACGATTCATCTTCATCCTAACAGATTCATATATTTAAAAAGTTCATTTATGACTTTAAACTAGCCCTTGCTTAAGACTACCCAATAAATCCCCTAATTATCCACAATGTTCCTCACTTAAAGTGGTTCCGCCGCTTCAAACCTTGGCCATGTCTTGTCCGACGATAATCCCCCATGTAGCCTTGCGGTTCCATAGTTTCATACCTTTGACAAATGATATTGACATAGATGACTGACTACCTTTCAATTGGACGTCGTTAAAAAGGTGTTGTAATCATGTTTATTGGTGGAAAGGCGATTAGATTAATTTGAAGTTTAAAAGTCTATTTAGAAAGGTTAATTAAACTAGGTTTCTCATTTTATATGTTAGTCCGTAATATAACTACCTTCGGTCGTTACTCGACTTCCATACATTTGTACTCCACCTTGAAGTGTTTCCAGTACTATATCGAGTAACAGTCGAATAGGGGCCATCATATTACTTCGTAATATTGTACCATTTCGTAATATGACTACCTTCGGTCGTTTCTCGACTTCCATACATTTGTACTCCACCTTGAAGTGTTTCCGGTACTATATCGAGTAACAGTCGAATAGGGGCCATCATATTACTTTACGATAATTAAGACCGTTTATATTTTACCACTATGATGATCCTAAGGCAACAATCAAACAAGAACATGCAATAATACGATCAAAGTAATACTACCGATCTTTAATATTTAATTATAAATTATCCCATAATTAATTAACTACATCGTAAGCAAACACAACAAGTATACTACTTTCTAATCATGGCAATAACTAAATCTAGCATAATCAATATGAACGTAATTAATTAAGATAGATAAGGATTAGAAAGCACCAGGATTAAATGCGGGAGAAAGTAGACTTGAATTAATTGACACAATTTCAAGCTTACACCGAAGATTTACAATGCGTTCCGTACTTTCCTTCTATTCTAAACAAGCTCCTAAACTAGCCTAAAACTAATTTTTAATAAGAAAATAGAAAGAAAGTAGAAAAAATATCTTAAGAGAAGTATATCATTCTAGGAATGGTGTATGTTGAAATGAAACCTCATGCCTCCTATTTATAGGTGAAATTCGGCTCACGTTAGCAACTTGAGGAGCACTTTAGCAAAAGGTGGAAAAGGTGATACACCAGGTACGTACAATCGCGTAAAGGTGTGGCACCGGGTACGTACAATCGCGTAAAGGTGTGACACCGGGTACACGCAAGGACCAAAAAGCGGAAATGGGACGGGGGACAGCAGCAGGCGCCGCCCACCAGCTGGCCGGCGGCGGGTGGCTGCCACCCGCCCCGTTTCGCCGTCTTTTGTCTCGTTTCTTAGTTTGTGCGTATTTTCTTCGTTATTTGTCCGTTACGTTGATTCTTTTTGTGTTGGATTCGTAATTCAAAAACGAAGATTTTGATATAAAGAAATCCCCGAGATGAGTTTCCTATCTCCAGATATTGCGTACGAATCATTTGAATCTTCTGGCGGGCGTAGAATCTTCATTCTTTATCCGTTTTTGTTGATTCTCCTTCTGTTAGACTCGTATTTTGAAAACGAACATCTTGGTTAAGATGGATGTTGATGATGGGTACTTTAGTCTTTAAATCTTGTTTTGATGCCTTGAATCTTCAAACGTGCGTGGAATCTTCGTTTTTCATCCGTTTGCTTGATTATTATCGTGCAACCTTGTTTTGACCATCTCAGCATAATATCACTGATTTGAACTGTATTTGAGTTCAATACGCCAAGAATCGTTCCAGAATGAGAGAGATATCGGTAGTAAAAACATGACTTTTTACGCGATATCAAGTATCCCACACTTAGAACTTTGCTTGTCCTCAAGCAAACTCGAATTTCAACATAGTTAAAGATAAGCAGATAATGAAATATTTTGAGGCAGAACTATTTACCAAAGGAGGTTTTGGAAAAAATGTAATATTTGTTCTTTGATAAACAAGGTTGTAATCTTTGGGAGCATGCTTTTGATTTTTGATCTTGGATACATGACTAGGAGATCCTCTCAAGGTGGTCACTCCAATCACTCAAAGTGTTTAGGGTTTCCTATTCTAATATTATCAATCACTCAGAACGCCAGTCATGTATCATTTATCGTCATATGCTTGATCGAGGATCAAATCGTTACCTTTTTGGTGAGCGCGAAGTCGATTTAGCCACAATCATTCTAAGGGAAGTGATGTAGGGTTTCTGGGGTGAAGTGTTGGTGATGTGAGAGGGGGATTTTTTGGTTTTTCATTGGTTTCTTTTTGGTGAAGTTGGAATTTTTTGGGAGGATTGACGCCCTTTTCTTTTGGTGTTTGCAGAATGAGTCTTTTTCTTCAACTGATTTTCTTTTCTTCGAATTTTCTTTCTTGGGTTTTCTTCTTTGACGTCATATCCTTTTAGCTTCTTTTCTTTCATCTTTCGGACTTACTATGAAGTTTGAGGGATGCTTTCGAGAAGGTAGGGATAACGTGTTTATTTATAGGTATATGGATGGGTTTAAGAATGAAGTGATTCGATCTCCTCTTTACTCACCAATCCGGATTTGAAATGCATAACAAGGGCAAATTCTGATTCTAAATGCATACATCGGCACACTCAAGAATCGAAGAAGTGAAGCATTAAAAATGAATGCTTAATATGGCTCAAGGTACCTCATGAATCGAAAATAGGTTTGTTGTGTGCCTAGTCATGCGATGCTCTTTGTGGGATTACTAAACTAATTTTCCAAAGGAATTCGTATTTTATTTATCCTTCTTCCCAAAGTAAATTATTCTTTCTCTAAAAAATTTCATTTTCAACATATTTTTAACTCAATTTTGAAAATTTTTGTTTACTTATTGGAGATGGATGGTCTAAAGAGCAACCAGCTTAGAATCAAACATATACCATTATCCATTTTACAGTAGTGTAACTACTGCTATCCCACACTTAAAGGAACATCGTCCTCGATGTTATTCTAAGCTCTGACTGGGATAAAATCCCACACTTAGGATTTGAAACATCTAAGACGTATTCTTTTAACGGTGTGTGTTGGGTTTGAATCCCACACTTAGTGATAAGCATTATGGATAGGGTATATTGATAACGAAAAAGAGCTTAGAACAGAAGTACTCCCCATTTATACATATGGCTTGTTGGTGATGATGAGGAGTGCTCCGAAGCACATGATTGCCAAATTTTCCGTAGAGTCCCTTCGTTGCTGTTGTGTGCTCCGATTTCTTCAAGTCTTTTGTGATTTGTCTCATAGGTGTGAACACGTTGGATATACTTTTCTTAATTCCGGTGCCAAAAACTTGATGTTTGATGCGGCGCCAGAAGCTTGATGTGTCGGTCTTCTTCGAATTTCCAAGTGTGAAAGATAGTCGGAGACTTCATCACTTCTTGGAATGTAAAATTGCAAGAATGTAAACACGGTTTACCTTCCGAGAAGCATTCTTTTAAAGTCGAGAGCTCGACATCTTCTCTCCTAGCTAGATGGAGATGGATGCATCCATGGGATTCCCCTTGATGTTGTGGGCCCTAGGTTGTGGAAAAGTGTATCGAGGTGGATAGATTCTCATGAATTGGTTTATAATTGTCGTAATCAATTCGAGTGGACTATCTCTCGATGATGCCTTGTAGTTCAGAAGATGCTCTAAAGTTGTCCTCTCAAGTCCGTGAAGTCCGAAGGTGACGTAGTTAACTGCTTTAGTGACAGGTCCACTAGGGTCGGTCATGGTGGTTGTGTCTATCTTAACAATCTCTCTTGGCGGTGGGTTTTGGCAGAGAGAGCATACAAACGCCAAGAATTTCAGTTTTATGTCTTCATAATTCTCGGTCTTGGGGTCTCCGTTGAATCTTCTGATGGACGTGCACAGGTCCTCTATTTGCCGGTGCTGATAGTTATTGAATGGAAAGTCAGATTATGAGAAAACTAGAATAAGCTGACGAAGTATCTCCTTGCATCCTGAGTAGAATAAGAACTTCGTTCTGGAGTTTCTTTTCCGTTGTTGGATCTCCCGTAGATGGATCGTAACAAAATTAGCGATATCAAGTGGTGATTCATATGTAACCCTAAAGGGTTGTTCGCGCCTTGATTCCTCCCAAACGAGATCACTAAGTTCTTCAGTCAATAACTCAACTTGTTTTTGCATAGTGGAGTTGATAACCATAGATCCACTTTCCTTGGAACTGAGGTGATCTTCTCTACTTAGCAAGTTAAGCAATGATGTGAGGTCATTCATCATTGAAATGTCAGCACGACTGCTCGGATGTCCAGTAGTCTCTTTCATATGTGCTCTAATGGATCCTAACATCTCCTATTGCGTTGAGGTGAATGGGATGTTAGATCTTTTAAGGGAATTGTAGATCCTAGCGTAAGTCCGTTTCTGTTGTTAACAGAATTGCAGTTCAGTGGGGGAAAGAGCCAGCATGTTGACTATGCCGCTTATTCCTCCTACTACTTTTTCAAATCTTTGGATCAATGCTTCGAGTACTTTGTGATCTATGATGGTTTGATGTTGGTATCTTGTGCGTTTTGAATATTCCTCCAGTGTTTCTCTTCTCGTAGGATGGTTGTGGTTACTTCCCGCCATTTCTTCAGTGGTAAACAGGTTAATTGGCGGTATGCTTCTTTTGTTTTCTTTTTCCATCTTTCTCATCTCAATTTCTTCCATCGTTGAGTTTTTCACTGATGGAGATGCATGTTTCATCTCATGTCCTATTCATCGAAGGTCAATCGGAAAATATGACGTGATTGTTAGTTCCTTGCTAGATTTTCTTTCACTTATTGACTTTGCAGTTTCATTGTCCTCCGTGGTCTTGTTCATGGAGATCATGTACATATTGGCTTGGTCTCCAGCGTTAGGATTGTCGATATGGAAAGTGATGGTTTCTCCCTGAGACTGCAAGCTGATGGTTTATGCGAAGACGTTGATGATTGCCTTGGCCGTATTCATGAAAGGTCTTCCTAGTATGATTGGGATGTGTACGTCTTCCTGTATATCCATTACTACAAAATCTGCTGGGTAAAGAAATTTATCAATCCTAACTAAAATATTTTCAGCTATTCCCCTAGGGTATTTGACCGAGTGGTCAGCAAGCTGTATGGTCATTTCGGTAGGTCAAAGATTTTCTAACTCAAGCCTCTTGAAAAGCGAGTATGGCATAAGGTTAACACTAGCTCCTAAATCGGCAAGAGAACAGATGATGCCTGAATTGTAGATAGAACAGGGGAGAGTAAAATGTCCGGTGTCTCCGAGTTTTTCTGGAATGATATTTTTCAAGATAGCTGAACATTCCTCGTTCAGCGGGACATTGGGTACTTCGGGTACCTTATCCTTGGTTGTAAGAAGTCTTCTGAAGTACTTTTTGGAGTGAACTTCAGAGGCAGTGTCTAGGAATTTCCTATCAAGCTTATAAGACTTAAGCTTGTCGGGTTGTTGTTTAAGACGAGCCAGAAATGGAATGCTTACTTTCCTATTTGGTGTAGACTCTAAATCCATTGTCGATGGGACAATAGGTGGTTCCTTCATCGGAGAAGAAGTCGTAGGTGGGCTATGTGCTACCTGAGAGTCTTGAATATGAGAAGCCTCCTTATGGCAACTAGTTGGACTATCTTAAGGTTTAGCGTTAATACGTTGTGCTAATTGTCCTAATTGGGATTCGAAAGCCTTTAACAAAGTCAGTTGATCTCTTAAGATGAGATCAGCTTGGTCTTGTCTAGCTGAGATTCCTTGAATGACTTGTATCAGGGTGTCGTAAAAACTAGAGGTTTGTGAGGAAGAGAGTTCGGAAGGTTGGAATTGGTAAGCTGGTGGTCTATTCCTAAGTGGGTTAAGAGGAGGGTTAGTATCGGGTGAAGTTAGATGAGACTAAGGAATTTGGGCTGAGTGGTTCAGATTAGCACAATTAAGGCAGGTTTGAACTTGACAGACTTGTGGTTGTTGACTTTTCAATTCCTTAATCTCCTTGGTTAGGTCTGCCACTTGCTGAGTGGGAGTTTTGATAGCTTCATTTCCAAGTGTAGTAGGTGAATTCACTAGTGAGGGGTGATTTTCACTGTTCCAGTCATGGTTGTGTATTGTCATTTTCTCAATAAGTTTCCAAGCTTCATTGGTCGTACAATTCATGAAACTGCCTCGAGAGGCGGTATCAAGTAAAGGATGGTGATGTGGGAAAAGACCATTGTAGAAAATGCGCAACTGGTCTGAGTGCTCAAATCGATGATTTGGACATTTCTTAAGCAATCCCTTAAAGCATTCTCATGCATCGTAGATTAATTCATCATGCACTTGACGGTAGTTTATGATGTTGGTCCTAAACGTGGCTTGTTTTGATGAGGGGAAATATTTGGCCAAAAATTTGGTTGCTAATTCTACCCAAGAGGTTATAGAGTTGATTTCTAGTTCCTCATACCAGGTTTGTGCATGAAGAGTGAGTGAGTAGGGAAATAGGTATAGATAGACTATGTCCTGGTTAACCCCAATCGGCTTTAAGGAATTTGATAAAGAAATGAATTTGTCCAGGTGGAAGTTGGGATCATCATTTGGTAGGCCACGGAATTGACAGAGGTTTTGGACTAACTGAACAATATGGGGCTTTAATTAAAGTGATCCTCTATCGGTTTCCGGATAGACGATTGGTACACCTCGGCCTTTAATCAAAGGTTTAGAGTCATCAGCCAGAGTGATACGTGCAGCTGTCATAGTCTCGTTGGCAGGTGGTTGACTAGTTGAATGGATAGGGGTGGTCATTTCTAAAAGTGGTAAAAGGAAGGAAAAATCGCGTAAAGGTGTGGCACCGGGTACACGCAAGGACCAAAAAGCAGAAATAGGACGGGGGACAGTGGCAGGCGCCGCCCACCAGCTGGCCGGCGGCGGCTGGTGGCTGGCCGGCGGCGGCTGGTGGCTGCCACCCGCCACGGTTCGCCATCTTTTGTCTCATTTCTTAGTTTGTGCGTATTTTCTTCGTTATTTGTCCGTTACGTTGATTCTTTTTGTGTTGGATTCGTAATTCAAAAATGAAGATTTTGATATAAAGAAATCCCTAAGATGAGTTTCCTATCTCCAGATATTGCGTACGAATCATTTGAATCTTCCGGCGGGCGTAGAATCTTCATTCTTTATCCGTTTTTGTTGATTCTCCTTCTGTTAGACTCGTATTTTGAAAATGAACATCTTGGTTAAGATGGATGTTGATGATGGGTACTTTAGTCTTTAAATCTTGTTTTGATGCCTTGAATCTTTAAACGTGCGTGGAATCTTCATTCGTTTTCATCCGTTTTGCTTGATTTTTATCGTGCAACCTTGTTTTGACCATCTCAGCATAATATCACTGATTTGAACTATATTTGAGTTCAATATGCCAAGAATCGTTCCAGAATGAGAGAGATATCGGTAGTAAAAACGTGACTTTTTACGCGATATCAGTAATATACACCCGAAAGCATAGTAGTAGCATCTTTAAAAACTACTAAAAAAGAAGTTAAATCATAAAGTAGATCCCATTCATAATCGGTTATAGCTACGAACTTATTTTTATCAACTAACAATTCATTAAAAGCATTTAAAGTATCACGTTGTCTTAAAATATTTTCAAACATAGCGTGAGTAAAATTCCACCTAATATTATTATCATAGCATGGTCCTAGGGGAGGTTCACCACATTGTACACGAAAACGTCTATAATTAGTTTGACGTTCGTTACTAGAACTATATATAGTTACTAATAAAACCTTAAATTTTTGACGTAAAGTATCACATATTTTTAATGCCGCTTGCACGGATAAATTTATAATATGAGCAACACAATGAGAATGAAAAAAAACGCCATTTAAAATTGGTTTTACACGTAATTTTAGTAAATTCATAGCTTTCGTATTATTTGACGCATTATCTAGTGAAATTGTAAGAACTTTATCATCTAAATTATATTCAATTAAAGTGTCATTTAAAATTTTTCGCAAGTTACATCCCGTATGCGGATAACCAAACATTTTAAAAGCAATTATACGTTTCATCAATAACCAAGACTACCAATGGGCCGTAACGGCTAAATAAGAATTTGTCGTACCATGTGGTGCGGACCAAACATCACAAGTAATAGAAACGCCATGCTTATAGTTTAGAAAACCATCAATTATATCTTTTTTAGCATTTTTACATAATTTAAATGCATCATTTCTAAGGGTAGTACGACTTACTTGTTGGTATCGCGGTTGTAGTCCCTTTTTGATGATACTCGTAAGCCGTTGGTTGTTGAAGTGGTTGATTGGAAGCACCTCTTGGATGACAAACTTCGTAAAATCTTCTCAAAGAGCATCCTCGTCGTATATAAATACCCCACCATCCGAACCAAGTGTCGATTGTGAGGGATCTCCACTAATCACTCTACAAGACGACTTCATGTGAGCTCGTAATGTGGAGTTTGATGTGGAGCTATAAAATTGCCCACATCTCTTGCAACGAGCCTTTTTCGCCCCCATCATTCGTAACACACAAATCATAATTCACCCAAATATCCGGGTTCCACTTCGTTGTTATAATTTGCACGATATCATCATTTGTGTAAACTTTGTTTCGTATATTGCTACTAGCGGAACCGGAAGCCTGAGATTGTATATTTTCCATTTCGCAAACGAAATGTATATATATATATATATATATATATATATATTAGTTTTTGACAGAATATGTAAGAAATTGATAGAATATGAGAGAAATGGATAGAAATTGGTGTGTTTTGAAACTAAACTAACCCCATGTATTTATAGTGTCATTGAGGGGGCAAAAGCACCCAAAAAGTTCAAAAAACATCAAAACCCGCTCCTCCAACGGCTAGGAGCCGTTGCTGAATTTTTTGAAAGAAAACGGTTAAAACCTTTTTTTTTTAACAACCGTTTTTTAAACCGGAAAAAACCGATTTTTTTGAAAACTGAAAACTGGTAAAACCGGTTCGGGTATTGAAAACCGGTTTGGGTTTAAAAAAACCGATTTTTATAAAAACCGGTTTCAGTTTTTGTTTCGGTTTTGAAAAAAACCGGTTTCGGTTTTGCATGGAACTACTACGCCTCCTGTTGTCGAAACAACTGAACAAATCATCGAACGACGAATTGCTGAAGCCATTGCCCAGTATGAGGCAAGTCGAAATCGCGATACTGGGGTGAACAACAACGGGACAACCCCTGTGAATAGTGAAACTCCTGTGACTACCCAACGAGGGTGTTCATACAAAATATTCCTAACTTGCAAACCGAGTACCTTCAACGGAACCGAAGGGGATATTGGGATCTTCCACTGGATCTAGAAAATGGAGTCCGTACTCGACATCAGCGACTGTACACCCGAATGCATGGTTAAGTACGCAACATGCACACTAGCTGACAAAGCATTGACCTGGTGGAATACTCAAGTTCAAACCCTTTGACGACCAACCGCCTACGCCATCTCGTGGGATGACCTGAAACGAATGATTTTGGAAGAGTTATGTCCCCACAACGAGCTTCAGAAGGTTGAAACAGAGCTCTGGAACATTAAGATGATTGGGTCTGACATCACTGGTTATACGACTAGGTTTCAAGAACTCCCCCGCCTAGTACCCCACATGGTGACTCCTGAATACAAACGCATTGAGCGTTACAACTGGGGATTGGCACCAAAAACTCGTAGTCTAGTAATGTCTTCTAAGACAACTACTTTCAGAAGCGTTGTGGACTTGGCGCAAAGTTTGACCGATGATGCAGTTAGGATGGGAACTCTGACTAAAGAAGTTGAGTCCGGAAAAGGTGAACAGAACTGTGCCGATATTGGTAGTCCTGGAAATGATAAACGCAAATGGAACAGTGGGGGAAGTGATAACCATGATCAACAAAACAAAAGGCATTCGGGAAACCCCACGGCATACGCTGTAACCACCACGACAACCAAAAACCTATCAGGGTAACAGACCTAAGTGCGTAAAGTGAGAAAGGCACCATGAGGGAGATTGCATCGCCTGTGATAACTGCAAATGATGGGGACACCGAGCTCAGGTGTGCAAGAACAACCCCACGAATAATGAACGACAGAACACTAGTGTTTCGAGTGTGGAGAACTAGGACATTACTGAAACTGGTTTCCAAAACTCAACAACAACAATCACCGTAACAACAACAATCGTAACAACTAGAACGACAACAAACGCAACGCCGACCGACAACCAGCTCGCGGACGCACTTATCTTCTTAGAGCTCCGGATGCACAACCAGACCCCTACGCCAACATTGGTACACCCCTAGTAAATTACTACTACGCTTAACAATTGTATAACTCGGATGACTTCTTGAACTTAGCGCTTAGAGCACACATACTACTGTTGAACATATAAAACTATACGACGAGTATAGTAAAAGCCGTTAGAACATTTGGTAATAACCTAACATGCCACAACGAAAACGTGGGCACAAAAGCGATACATAAGAAATTCATTTACGTAATGATGAAACGCACTAGTTAAGCACGACCGACATGACTTAAATCTCGGGACGAGATTTTTCTAACTAGGGGAGAATGTGATACCCCTCGAATTTAGGTGTAATTACAAACACTAATCACATGCATGTCTTAGGCTAATTCCCTACTTAAGTGAATTCACATTATTTTATTGAGATAAGTCTAGCAAAACCCAACTATTTTAAGACGTGAAGTATTACTATTTTCGTAAATATTTATAATTGTGTGCGCGACAATCGGGGTGAGTCTGACAAAACTATTTAGTGAGTTGTAGACATCTAAAGGTCATGAAAATAATACTGAAACTATTTAACATATGTGTGAAGGCTATGTAAAAATTTCAGATTTGTTCGATAGGTTTTGACCCCCGAAACCGAGCTTGAAAGTGGACCGGAAAACTGGAAAAAGCTGAGTTTGTGGACTGTTTTTATACGTTTTAAATAACGACACAATCGGGTTAATTACGAAATGAAACGACAATTTTTCCGAGCTCAAATAACATATTTAAGACTTTTTCAAAACTTTCGGGTTAAACCGAGCTCGTTTGACCACGGTCTCATTAAGAAAAATTCGCGTACTTTTGGGTTCACAATTGCATACTTTTAACTTCATATAATCGCGTGGATTTTGTGTATAGGATGGCGTCAAATTTTAATACATTGGATCCTGATTAATAATTGGTACTCATATAAACCGGATATAACTACTAGTACACGACTGTTGTTTACAACGATAACTTTCGTAAACAAAAGAAATGGTATAAATGGGTTCGAGCGAAATAAAAATGGTATAAACTTTTAAAACACTTAATAGCTATACGAAATGTTCATTTTAAGTTATATTTGGTATAAAATAGATGAACACGTAAATGGTTTCTAAAACTTCATACGACAAAGTGATGTTATTATATACGAGTATTTATTCAAAATAATATGAACTAAATGGACACGACAATTTTGGAATGATAACGATCATTGGACATAAACGAATGGATTTAATGGGTACAAATATACATATGGAAAAAAAAATATTTTCGTAACAAATGAAATTTTGGTTTTAAAACATAAACGACAAACTATATATATATATATATATATATACACACACACACACACACACACACATATATATACATACTACGACGACAAAATATATATATATATGAATATATATATTCAACTAATAAGTATATATAAATATATATAATTACACTTAACGAATGATTCGTCGATAAACTTAAATCGAGAAATAATATATATTTTTCAATAAAATTATCACCAACAAAATTGTACAAACATTTAAAAATAACGAATAGTCGAAACAAACCAACTCATTAGCATAATTTGACAAATCGTCAAACACTCATGTTAATACATTTATTTCGTCTAGGACTTTGAGGGACAACGTTGGACGACTACTTACTTTTGAATATCGCTTGCTCATCGCTTACTGTAAGTTCACAGCTCCACTTTTACTTGTTTTACTATTTTTCTAAATTTGGAGTGGAAAACATAGAACTTGTTTTGCTATAGCATGCAATTTATATTATATAATCACACTTATGCTTTTATACATGAAATTTTATGAACTGTACTTGAGAACATTGGTAAATCGGACTTGTGAACTATTAATCATGAAACAATGTTATCATGCTATTACTTGAACTGTTTGTGAACTAAACATAGGCATAGGAACTATTGAACGACCCTACTTCTCTTGTGCATAGGAACTATTGAACGACCCTACTTCTCTTGGGCATAGGAACTATTGAACGAGCCTCTTTCTCTTGGGCATAGGAACTATTGAACGACCATACTTCTCTTGGGCATAGGAACTGAAACTTGAACTTCTTTTCAATGAACAAAACTATTTGAATAACATATCAACAATGTACAAACGAATATGGAACTATGAACTATTTACATAAAAACTTGTGAATTCACTTAACATTTTTGTTGACGTTTTACTATGTTTTTCAGGGAATTAGCTGCACAAGTAAGACAGCATGCATCAAGAAACTAGGCGAACCACAATGACTTTAGGATGCCATCTTTTGAAACTATAGGATTTCTTTTGTATAACTAATATCTTTTAGTCATATTTACGAAATCCCCTTTTGTACAACTTTAAATACTTTTCTACTTCTACGATCTTGTGAATCGTAAGCTTATGTAAACTAATACTTATGGCATCTTAATATATGTATGTTCTACGATGATCATATGCTCTGATATGTATGAATGTCCGATGTTGACGTTAGCACCCCCGCTCGATCTAATGCTTCCGCAAATCGTCTGATAACAGAATTTGTGGGTGTGACATTAGTTGATATAAACACGAACTTATTCGTTATAATAGTAAGATAACGTGTATTGAGGGATTCCGCACCTTAATACTATAGATAACGAAGTTATCGATCCTAGAACTAGGGACTTACAACATTCAAAAGATAACTTTTATAAAAAATTGTATATGATTTAAGATTTATACGATCATCTACTATTGAGCATGTTATATTTTTACATTTACATCATATTTGACATAATATAATTATCTATCGTCCTATTCTTAGGCATAGATACATATTTTTAATGTAATCAAGCGTTAACTATTGTCGGTGCATGACAACGACAACGATAGTGATTTCGATTGTGTAGTTAATTTACAAATATCTGAATGATCATATCTTAAATTTTATTTGATATATGTCTTACTAGATTTTTTATAGTATTATAATATGTTTAAATTCATTATTTGTTATCTGATTTAATACTATAATTAAATGCTCACAATACAGACAACACCAATAACGTTTATTCCAAAAGATTACAAGCTAACCAACAATTATTTCATTTTAATATATGGAGTTCACAATTTTTAGTGTCAATGTTAACTTATATTATATATATATACAAATAAATATATTATATATTATCAACAATAAAATAGAAATTACCGTTGATACTCGTTAAAAATTCAGTATAGATGTGTGTATTATGTGATAAACATACAACACAACTGATAGGATAAAATATTACAAAGGGATTTATATTTTTTTGGATGTCGTCCATCGCAAGGGTTATACACTAGTATGTATATAAGAATGAAGTTTCTTTTCTGCGAAAACTCCTTATTTTATAATTAATGAAACGATATGTTAATTTGGCATTTTCAAAGTATATACCAAACATTACATTAAATTTGGTGTAACAAAAGAATCTTTTCAACAATATTTTCACACCGAATGTGATTTATCTCCCGTGTATATGTATCAAATTTCTACATCAAAAAACTTCCAACATTTACATATTACTTCGTAGACTACTTTTACATTTAACTTTACTTCATTTCATTATCTTTATGTTAATATTTAATCACAAACTATCAACTTAATTGTAAAGCTTTTACGTATTTGATTTTCTATAGATTCGATTACATGACTTCTCAGACAATCAATGATTTAAGGGTTTAGGGTCTGGAAATGTAGCAAACTTTAACCAAATATCAATTGTATGTATCCAACTTACATTTGTTATGTTTAATGCATTCAACTTTCAAAAATGATATTTTGATGTACTTTGATGACGTGACGATGACGTGTCACTCTCTCCTTACGTCACGTGGCACGCTGTGCGCTCGCCACATCATCAAAGTACATCAAAATACCCTTATTGAAAATTTGGTGCATTAAAAATAATAAATGTAAGTTGGGTACACACAATTGACATTTGGTCAAAGTTTGATACATTTCCAGACCCTAATCTCATGTTTTAACTATTATAATCTGTTTCAAAGTTATATTTACTCGTTTTAATCATAATATTATGTAACGTAATGTATAACATACTTGAATGAATAATACGGTTTTATCAAGTTTTGTACTAAAATAATATAAATATAAATTTTTTAAACAAAAAGGGTTAAAATGAAACATCAACAATTAATATTTGATGTTGCACTAAATTTTAGTAGAATCTTTCAAAATTTAGTGTTGGTCAAATTTTACACTAAATTTAGTGAGCTGGTTGAAAATGTTTTCTTACACCGAAGTGGCCTTAGAGTAAATTCTTATTGAAAAAAAAAATAATTTAAGCAAAGGAAGAGTATAATGTATGTGTTATTAAGACACTTTCGATTTTCCTGGTTTTGTGGCCGTTCTCGTGGCTAAACTTATTCGTTTTCTTTTGCATTTTCTCTTTAGGGAAAATTTTTGCACATTTTGCTAAATATATTTTGACACTTTTATGTTATGTTCCTTGCTTTTTTGACTTAGTAACACTTCGTTTGGACTATTTAGAATACAAGAATTAATTAATATGAATGACATATTTGAAAGGGACTAGCTAGGAATATGGTCATATAATTTGCTTGGTACGTGATTCAGTCACTTGAAAAATATAGTCTCAATTATTATATGATTTTGTTAACGGTTTAAGACTCTCATTAGTACGTTTGAACGTTCAAAAATTATTGTATTTTAATCAAAACTCAGTGAGATCAACTAATAATTAAGGGGACATTGAATTTATTATGATCTATGTACATATATATTAATACATTTTATTGGTCCCAAATTAACTAACAACTAGATCATAACCCGCAATTTTGTGGGCTGAATAAATTTCTTAGACAAAAATATGTGGCTTATAAAGGGAAAATTCGCGTACCAGTATAATCGTTGAAGATGTTTGTTATATAACGTAGATAGGTTAGATTCTAGAATGATATAAGTAGGAGAAAATGAAAGCAAATTTTAGTACGTATGTCAGTATGTGCATCGACCGTCCCTGATTGAAAAAATGAATCAGTTTTGAAAATATTTAATGCGAATTATACAATAACCAAAAATACAAAGGTAAATTTTATAACATCAATTGAACTCGCTTGATGTATTGATTGACTTTCATTTCGATTGTGTTATTTGTGGCCGTTAACTATCAAACCACATATTTGTTTTATATTGTTAAATATGTAACTAAAAATAAAGTATAGCTTCAATAAGATAAGCTAAAATTGAGTAACATAAGGATTCATAGTATCATGAATTACTAAGGACCGGACATTCGTAAAAAAAAGATATAATTAAAAATATTCATCACCGAGTTATTACACGATGCAACTCTGAAGTTGTAAGTTTCCGACAAAACTCGAAACTCTCCGATTTTACTCATTTTCACTTGTTTATGGGTTATTTAAGTTTGAAATGTCCAAATATGGGTTGGGTAAAAGAATCGGACCAAACGGTCACCGGAAAACATGTTTTTGGCTCAAATTCCGGCCAACAGCTCGTTGTGTCGCAGAAGCTCCAGGCCACCTGCGACACAAGCCCTTATGTCGCTAAACCCCCACTTATGTCGCATATAGCGACACAAGTGACTATGTCGCAAACCCTTCGGATGTCGCATTTAGCGACACAAAACACTATGTCGCAAAACTTTTTTCCGTCGCATATAACGACACAACATTTTATGTCTCATAAATTGCGGATGTCGCACTTAGCGACATAAGCCCTTATGTCGCAGATATGATCTGCGACACAATAGACTATGTCGCACCTAGCGAGACAAGCCTTATGTCGCAGTAGTGTCGCATGAAACAGAACCAAGAAAACACAGATTTTACTAAGTGTCGAGACCTAAAATTTTATTACTTGATTTCACCCAAATTCAAGTCCAGGTGCATTTTTCACCAAAACAATGTAGTAGAAATAAAAATTTTCCAAGTTGACCTGGCAGCTCGACCCCAGCCAGGGGCTCTGCCCCTTGGACCCCGCTACCAGGGGCGCTGCCCCCGGACCCCCGTCATCCAGGAACTTGTAAATACTTTTCACACTAAGTGTCGAACACATACAAATAATGAAACCTGATACAACGATACATATAATAATAACACTTTGGATTATTATTACAAACCGTCACCAACGGGCCATAGTTTTTTTCAAATTACAAACGGATTACTAAACAAACACTTGGACATTTCCTAGTTGAGTGGACAACTAGCATGGGTGATCTTTTCAGACACCAACTTATTTACTTGTTTACTTACAACCTTGTGCGTTTCGCTACCTGGTGATGATGAACGAAATAAAATTCTTTAATACGAATTCTTTAATTGTAATAAGAAATCAACCTCTTAAATCAAAACCATCAAACGGGCATAACTTGAATCGAAACCGTCATGCCTATATCAGAAATTTGAATCGAATGGTCAACTAAAAAACAACATATGCACTCTACTGTTTCGAAAACCTTCACGACAATATATGAATATCTTGTGTGTATCTGCATATACGCTTGCCAAATCAAGCCAATCGTTCATCTCGGTTATTCATACACAAGAATCGTAGCTTCAGTTCAATCAGTCCCACGCATCAACGATGAATCATATATCGGGCTGAAGATTTAAGCAATTAGAACCTGAAATAATGGGAGCGTATGGAACTATGGAAGCAGAGAGCAATGAATTCAAATTGTGGTCGTGAGTTTAGCTAGTTAGGGTTAGAAGTAATTAAAGGGTGATTTAATTGAGTGGTTAAGGGTAATATTGTAATTAAATAATAAACCTAGTGGTTTATTGGCTAATCAAAGGTAGGCTTAGTTACCATTTGACAAAACTAATACATAAGTGATTACATAATCAGTCCCTTTTTTAATATATAAGAGAGAAGAGAGATGTGAAAGGTGTTAGAGTTGGAACATAGATTTAAGCAATCACTAACTATAAATGAAATACACTAAGCTAATTATACGTGAATATATGCTATAATCTCTAATATCAATGCTCTTTACTTGCTCTAAGTTGACACATAATCTGATATGGGAGTCGACTATTTATAGTTGAGATAGAACATTTTTTTGTATAACTCAGCCAATCAAGAGTTGCTACGAATCTTCATTCTCTTTAAGGAATTATGTGCAATTTATATGTACCGTTATATAGACGAGATATACCGTATACGTGATATTCTGATTATACTTCTTGTCAGCAGTGATGTCACTAAATCGAGTCTTTTACTCTTTTATTATGAGTTTATACCAAGTATAGAAAATATTAATCAAGTCCATATTAATTCTGTTAACTAGAGTGTGGGGACAATATATAACAACATAGGCATATGTCATTAAATCGAAAAATTTGAAGTTAATGCAATTAATTGATTTTATATAAATCTCATCAACTAATTATATTTTGCTAAGGAACTTGAATTTACATGTTTGTGACTTTATGGTCTTCCATATATACATTGTTAGATAATGGATTTGTAAACACGTTAATTATTCGAATAACCGGATATATCTCTATGAATTGTGTATAGAAATTATTTTCCAAATATAATATTTTGACCTTTATTTATCTAGTATACATAAATTCGCCATGATAATTCAACGTTCTTTCCATCAAAAACTTGAATTTGCATTTTTATGTGTGTTTTTGTGTTTATGATATGGTTATATGTCAAGACACGTTTCCTACATTTTAGGAGTGGTTTAATGAGTGGTTAGTAAATATATAAAGTTACATTGCGATTATCGAATATAATAAATATGGTCACTTACTCATATTTAACTCCGCAATTATTGTTGACCCGGAAAATCATAATTTAGCTGAATGTGCACTCCCGCACCACCAAACTTGTATTCACTAAATTCACCTTATCAAAGTTGATGTAGTTGCTATTCTTTATTTTTTTTTCGTCTCGATTGGGTTAGTGTTCCGAGTTAGGACACTTACTGATCATGTTGGACCCGACAATTATTCTCGACCAGGAAGATTGTAATTTAGCCGGATATGCACTGCCGCGTATTCACTAAATTCACCTTTACACTACAATGTACAACATGCATGTACATTAATTTGACCACGTTTGTGAAGTACAAAATGTACCCGGTCAATTTGAAACTCTATAAAGCCCGGTAGTAGACCATTCATTTAGTATAATGATTTTTTTTTTAACAACGGAAATATAGAATAAAAAACTACTAGCAAGAAGCTATTAGAGAAAGTATACAAATTCAAATCTAGAAAACACACAATATAACAAATTTTGGATTCTTCCCGAGACTTTAGCCGCTAAGATTGTAAAAGGGATAAAAAAAATCTTGCCAATTACGGAAACCAAGACAAGAGAAAAAACCCCACCCACAGAGGTCGAGCCACCGGTTTTCACTCCGTAGTATTTTTGATACGGTCTCATACAAGCCCCCGAGAAAGATACAACAGAAAAGAAATAAAGATCAAAAAGGAAACATGATTTCAGAAAGCCAATCCCTTTTGAGGTGCTCGATATTCCCCGCAACAAGAAATGAAGACACAAATCCTTGCATAACAAAGATAAACTTAATATAACTAACATAAAGGGTTCTTCAGCCACTCTTCCCAATGAATTGTTGCCTTCAGATTTCTGTTTCGGTACCACATATAAGAAAATTAATGATGGAATTAATCGACTATAAAAGTATCCATGTTTTTAGAAGGACTGAAAATGGCTTCATTCTGATATTTTCAAAAATCCCACCACACCCCATAGATAATAGTGTAAATGATATTCTTTTCTTTTATGCTCCTTTGACTGTTCGAGACATGCTCAAGAAGACTATTCAGTTCAAGATGAGTAGTTAATGAAGTGTCTAGCCATTTGCAAATATAATTCCAAACTCTACCAACAAAAGAACAATCCACAAAAGTATGGTGATTTGTTTCGATACCATTATTGCATAACGGGCAAATAATAGAATTCGAAATTACACCACGAAACCAGATATTAAATCGATTAGGAAGTCTATCTTTCAGCAGTCTCCACACATGTATGTAACCTTTATTGGCACCGATTTGACCCATCGAGTAGCAAGATAATGATTTGGAAGAATCATTCGGTCATTGTGTTTCCGGAGCCCATTAGTGCTGAATTCATCCATAAAGTTGCTAGACCATTTCCACTTATTAACAATAGTAACCTGAACAATGAGATTCCGAAGTCTATGTAATTGCTTTTCTTCCACTCCACTCCTAACAGGACGTCTCCAGTCCCAAGTGTACGAGCACCCACTTCAAAGTTTCCCAACAACAACCTCTTTGTTAACCTCAAGCGCATGAAGACGAAGGAACTGTAGAGCAAGCGGTTTATCAGTTAACCAAATATCATCTCCAAAATGATGTAGATTGACCATCACCAATTTTCTTAGAAATCAAGGTCAAAGGGACATTTTATCGCTATGCAATTTTTGGGCTAACTGCAGGATTTTCGACCAAGTGCCAGCACCCCTAACCACCTGACCATTCCCAGCTCTCCTACAATGAGGATGCATATTTTTGATGAGTTTAACCCACAACATGTCCGAGAGATTGTAGAAACGCCATCTCCATTTATACAGGAGAGCTAGATTAAGTGCATGGAGACTACCAAATCCGAGGGCCCCACTTTCCTTGCTTGCAAGAACAAGATCCCATTTGACCCAATGCATGTTATCCTTAGTTTCATCATAGCCCCAGAAAAATCGAGATCACATGGACTCCAATTTATTACGAACCGTGATGGGCATTTTAAACATTGAGAGATAATAAGTAGGAAGTGAACCCAATATAGAAGTAACTAAAACAAATCTATCTCCAATGGACAAAAGATTAGCTCTCCATTTAGACAAACGCTTGACAAATTTATATATGATTGGTTGCCAAGAGTTGACCTGATTCATATTGGTATCAATGGAAACTCCGATTCACAGTAGAATGATATTTATATTAGTTCATATAATTGCATGTGGGATAGGTTTAGAATATGTTGTAGGTTGCCTTCTAATATAAAACATACATTTTATATAATAACGATAATAATATTATACTTGATCTGGTATATATACGAAGTAAAAGTGATGATTTATAAAACTAATTAAACTTAACTTGCTCATGTTCGAATGACACATCTACAGGATTTGCATATAGCTGACTAAACTCATGAATATCTATAGACTATAGTTATGAATAATGACACATATATTTGATATTTGATACTCGACAACTTCTTTATTAAAAATGCCAATATTGCTTTTGGGAAGAAAACCTTTCTCCCCGATATCAACTCGAAAAAATGAAGGTATGACTAGCTTCATGATTAGGGGATCATAGTCATGACTGGCTTGTTGATATCGCTCATTTTGTCTATATAAATCTATCTTGATATCATTGTTTTGCATATATATTTGAGTAGATTTCGAGAACTTTTTGTACTTATTTCATTCGGAAATTTATCTTAGGTTCAAACATTGAGAAAGCATGCAAATTGATGAAGCGTGGGTTAAGTTGGAGCTGATCTGATGCAGAATTGGGCATGGCTGAAAAGTGCACTCCAGCCGATCGGCTATGCTTCGTAAGCCGATCAGCTGAGTCTTGTTACCCGATCGGTTCAATTGAGAGGAACGGATCGTTTAGTTAAAAATTGTTACAGCAGATCACCCATGTTGGAGCTAAAAGTTGAAGTCATGGATTCTGATCATAGTCGATCGGCTGGCCTACCTCAATCGATCGGGTAAGACACCTCAACCGAACGGTTTGGTCTTCTCAGCCGAACGGCTAGTTGGGCGGAGCACTGTTTGTCTTTCAGACTTTGATAAAACACCTCGCGACTTGTTGAGTTTTATGTGTGTGTGTGCAGTTATGGAGGTGCAAGCAATTAATACTTTCAACCTCTTTTTGGTCCTTAAACTCCCTCTCAAAAATTACACAAGGGTTAAAGCTTTTGGAAATGGGTTTGAGAACCCTAAAAACTCAGTTGGATATCATTATTCATGATCATCATCTCATCAAGAACACACACACTTTACTTGGGTTTTTCTCTCAAGAAAAACCCTTTCACCCAAAACTCATTTCACTCAAATTTAACCCACGAATTTCACTCAAAATCACTTGTAATCTCTTGGAGAAATTGTTGGGAAGAACAAGCTAGTAACACCAATCATCAACAATTGTGTAATTACTTTAGGTACAATTTTATTCCATTTAATTTCAAGTTAATTATGGTTTCTTTGATATTTTGCACTTGTTTCATGATTCTTGAAATAATGAGTGGCTAGTTATCTATTTACTTGTTTGGATGATTTAGCTAGTGATTAGGGGTGAATTCTTTGGTGTTTGATTATGTTAAGGTTTATGGGTCATCCATGAACTCATGTGTGTTTAGCTTAACAAATTTGTGAAATAAATTGGTGATTTTAACTAGATAACTATAGCCAATGTTTGTTATTGAGTTAAGAAGCTTTCATTTGTATGTCTAAGTATAAATGACCATTGTTGATGACCATTGACATTGATTTTTGTTAACCAAAAGAGCTAAACACATATGAGTTGGGAAATTTGGCGAATGTCTTTCCTTTGGGTAAATTGTAAACCTATAACTTTGTCCCTTATGTTTAATCAATGAATCTTGTGTATTTGAGCTTTTGAACATTTAATTATGCTTGTTTGGTGGTTTATCAATTGATATAGCGAACGTTTTCTATTGGTAAATTACTATTGATTGTTTGTCTAGAAACGATTAAACAAATTTGCGGATGTAACTTTGGAATAAGTTAGCTAATTTAAGCTCAAATTTGCAAGTTGGTGACTATGGCGAACGTCCCTTGCTAGATTAAATCATAGGGTTGTGAATTGAAATTGAACACTAGGTGATGGCGAATGTTAAGCCTTTGTTTAATGAAAATTTACCTTTGCATAATTCAAACCGGTTTTAACCTCTCACCCCGAAATCACTAGTGACTTAGTCCAAGCATGTATCGTTTTAATATACGAAAGTTCTTAATCAATCACTTTGACTCTTCAGAGTCCACTTGCCTAGTTTAATTGTAGTTTTTAAGCAACGTGACAACTCGGTCACACAAACCCAACTTTTATTTTATTTTCTAAATTACTCACACTTAGCTTGACTATCTAAACTAAAGTTTTCTGTGTTCGAACCCGAACTTACCAAACTATACTATTCCACGATAGGGTTCACTGTCCGGTTGTGTTTTGGTCTAGCACGGTACTTTCTTGTTTACTTTTCAACGACAAATTTTATAACTAGATTTTACACATCACTTGTAACATAGCGTTATATATGATTGGGCTTTATAATCGAGTTGCTCACGACTAGTCGCCTTTACAATGGCGGATTCGGGATTTGAGATGACCAGTAGCAGAGGTATCTTAATTTTTATTAACCCGTGGCACAAAGAAGAAAAATGCAACAAAAATGTGTTTATTATATGAAATTTACACTACGTACTACGAAAGGACTCATAGCAACTGCTACTCATAGTTTCTACATGGCTCCACTCCTATTCTCTTATCACTAATTAAGTTATCTGAAGAATGATGACGCATTTTAAGTGCCAATAATTGAGCTCTCTCACCTACATATGGGACAAGAAAAACTTTTAGCCACATCAATTTCACAAAGATATATATAACCCCACTTTGGTAAAAATTAACACATCACTTTGCTTACCAATTTCATCCGTTTGAAGGACTCTAGACAAGCCCTTTTTGATGGACTATAAATTAAACATAGCCTACATGAGCCACCACTAAAATAAAATAAATTAAAGTTCCTTATAAGTTACTCATTTCTAAATATAATTTAGGCTTTCTCTAGCCTTTTCACTTTCTTTAATTATATTGAATAAACTTATATCCAAATAACTTTGCATAAAGGTCGTAAAAAGGTGAAAACAATGTATGTGCCTACTTATATTCACAATTCATTAGCTTTAGCATTTACCAAAAGAAATATCTATCAACTATGCTTGAAAAGGTACACACATACGTATATAAATATTTGTATATGAAAAAGTGTCGATCTCTCTCCCCCTCTCTTTGTCTACATATATATACACAACACAAACACTAACGAACATAAGCATTGAACTCTCATTCATCATCTTGTCTGTTAACATTACATGGCGAATGAAGAAGCGTTTATGTAACCGATACACGGTCAAATCACGAACAACAGCTAACAGATTTCGACGTATAAAGGTTATAAGTTTATACATCTATTTTTATATGTATTTTTTTCGAAGGAATATACCTGAAATTTTGAAGAGGATATTATTTTTTAAACACTTATACACAAGTACAAACAGCCCATGATTCAGAAGGAATAATTTTTCTGAAAAAACTAAAAATAATAATAAATTGTTTTATCTCCTTGTTCACATAAAACCAAGTCTCCATATCTCCTCCTTTGTGTATGCAGATTTGGCATGTGCATGATGGATGCATCTCGAGGAGGAGCTCATGGGGATGCTGATGAGAATAATATCGTTATATACGATCACGAACACATTCAAAATAAGGATTCTGCTAACAATAACCCTAACGAAGATACACAAGTTCAGTTCTTTCATGATCTTCTCCAACGTATACCAGTATATAAGGTTCTCGATCTCTCTATCCTTTCTGCTTCTTTATAAACATTATAATCATACATGTGAATGAATGATCGAAAATAAAACCTTGTGATTGATAGTTTTTGGAAAACCACACGTTTCTTGCAATGCATAACACATAGTCACATATCATATGTTTGTAAATCAAAGTTTAATAGCTTATACTACGGAGTACTTTAGAATGTGTTAGATAACCTAACTATTAATGTTTAATGGAGTACTACACAACTAAGAATAGTTTAAAATGTACACTTATATTGGAAAAAAAAATTAAGAAAGAAAAGTGGACATTTAATTTAGGACGGATGGAGTGATATATATTTAATATTCGATCAAATAGATTTCAAGTTTTTTATTTTTTTATTTCAATGGTGCTTTAATTTTCTAAATTTTGGCGAATGTTTTTAAGTATGTTATATTCATTTAATCAAGCAACATGAGCAAGAATATGGTAAAGATAGTTAATGGCATTCTCCACTCTGTTCAAAATAAATGTTGAAGGCCCTTCTCTCTAGTAGTTTAAACAATTGATTAAGTGTTGATCATGTCATTAGAGATATTACATTATTTTCTTACTACCCCGTAATATACTTAATTAAAAATACAGATACATAAAGAAATTAAACAATATATTCATGGGTTCGAATACAAAGTTTACTACATTAATAGATAGCGAAACTCACATATGAATAGACAGTCGATTAATGTGTGCCAGTCTGAATAGTCAATGGCTATCTTTTACTACAAATACATATATTACTACTACATTCTCGTTATATTTCAAAACTCGTCTTTTTATTAACATTTTAGCATTTCTCTTAAAAATGCAATTGAAAATCACATACACAAGCGAGAAGTAAAGTATTATAGAATACCAAAAGCCACCTTCAATACGTACCATATGAGTGTAGAAGACGATTGATTGTCTACGTAATTTGTTTAAAATGTAAAGAGAGCAATCAAGAGAAAATTCGACCTAAACAAACGTTAAAGCTTAGTTTCTATATCTTGAAATGAAGAGAGAGTTGTATTCTTAGATTTAGTAAATTATATCCAAAACATGGTTTTATGGCAAATTTCTTTTTGCAATTTCGACTCATATTTTGAAATTGTGTATCTTATCGCTAAATACAGTAATGCAACACTAGTTATGTCCACCTTATAATCAATTGGCAACCTAATTTAATTGGTTAGCATATGATATTTTAAAGATATTATCATAGATTTTATCGTTAGGGAAACATAAAATGATATAATTTTGATTTTCATAAAATGAACTCTATGCACCATAATAAATAAGTATTTTAAATTAACTTCGTTTTTTTGTTCTTGATATTTGTTTATTCAGGTTTGACGGGCTATACATTACCCACATGTTTTTTAGTTTTCTTTCCTATCTATTTTCTGTTTGGAATATGTCTTTTTCAATCTTTTTTGTGCACTAAAAATCTATGTTTTAAATGTATAAACCTTACTATTTTAAGAGTTTGGTACCCTAGAAACGCCTTTTTATTACTAGAAAACTTGCCATTAGTAGCATTGGATTGTATAAACAAATTGTTTCTTGCTTATGGTTCTTTGAAGTTGTAAGGAAAAGCTTCAATAGTTTCCAATTTTTATATATTTGCGTGCGCTTTGTTATGGTTAAAAAAAACATCATATAGATTAAAGACATCAGTGTTTGAAATGTATGAAACTTGAACGTGTTTTCAATTATGTGTATCCAACTATTTTTATTTTTATTATATGTATTCTACTTTTAAAATGTGTATTTCGCTAATGCATCATCTTTTTAAGATGTCATAAACATCAAAATTACTACTCCGTATGTCATACCTCAAAATACACATTTTAAAATTTTGATACACACAATAGAAAAAAAGTACTCCTAGTTGAATACACACAATTGAGATCATGTCCAAGTTAGATACATTTTAAAACATTAATTCCTAAATAAAATTGGATGAATTAAGTTAGAGAAAAAACAAGCTAGAGAATGACCCGATTTGCTAACATTTGATCTACATCTAAATTTAAGTCCTAAACAATGAGTGATACCATCAACTTATTATTTATTGCTAGCCTCGTACCCGCGCGTAGTAGCGGTGAAAGTGGTGATGATGGATGGAGGTACGAATGAATGTATTAAAATAAAAATATATTGTACTCCGTTCATCCCATTAAAAATGTCCACATTACTATTCTGCAATGTCCCATTATAAATGTCCACTTTGATATTAAACCAATCAAAAATGACTTTGATGGGAAGATTTAATATTAGATTGATGAAAAATATAGTTAGTGGATATAAGTAGTAATTTATAATAGATAATGGGATAGTATGACCCATTTACTTAGTCTTAAAAAATGAGGAGAGAGAGAGTTAAATGTATTATATAGTAATATAGAACTATAGGTTATTATATTTTCTATAAAAAGTTACAGAAAATATTTGTTAGTTAATTAACTTTTATAACCAATATATGCACGAACTGTTTTTTAATAGGTGGACCATGTAAATTATTGTCCCAAGCTCATTGTTGTACTTATAAAGTTAGTTTTTCTAAAAAGTTAGTATTATGCTCATGTGTTTGATCATCAAAAGTTGTTGATATGTTGAAACCAATGTCCTTGAAATCACATGCTATTATTATAAGGTGATTGTCTCACCTTTTAAACATGTTAATCTTGTAAACAAATGCATGCGCAATGTACCATAACCACAACTATGAACATTAATTAGTGCAAAAGTATTGTTTTATTTAATCATTTGTCATTATTTAATAGTGTAATTAGTTAAGTACTAATTGGTAGGAAACAATAAAATGGTCCCTAGATAGATGGTAAATGCAATGTTTCAATACTCTGTGTGTTAATTATATTGTAGGGCTTTATAGTTCATTAAGAAATACAGCATAATATGTCTAACCACTTGTATTAGTTAATAGTTTAAGGCTTTAAGGGTTAATTTATTAGTTCACTATATATATATACACGTACTTATTATTGTCCGTTTTGAACCAATTTATTTAATTTTTATCTCTTAAAAACTAATCAACTCAAAATTTTGTGCCTTTTTCAAACCAGTATGTAATAAAAAACCGATCCCCTTGTTAGATTAATGAATACAATAAGATATGTTGCACAATGATTCTATTGATCCACCACCCATAGTTGTTAGACATACATAATTTTCGATCAAGGAGGAAATCGTGTGTAGGAGGTTGAGTGAGCGATATAAGCACGTGTGATCTAGATGTCAGGGCTTCCAGAGTGCGGAAAAATTCTTTCCTCAGGGGAAACCATTCACGAAGCAATGAATTTGATTTTCAGGCTACATAATAGTGCAAGGAACAAACGCTGAAATTAAGTTCAACGGTTTTAAGGGAGCTAAAAAGGTTAATTTGATTCAAAATTAAGGAATCGAAAAGTATGTGAATGTTTTAGGAAATGTAAACCCATAGTTTAATGAAAAAAATCAAACTAATTACAAATTGTTGACTGCATACAGGTGGTAGAAGAGATAGGATTGATTGGGAAGGCAGCATGTCCAGTAGCAACAACCACTTACCTAGTGTTTTCAAAGTCCATTATCTCCATGTTATTCCTAAGCCACATGGGCAAAATTGAACTAGCAGGAGGTGCTCTAGCCATTAGTTTTGCAAATGTCACAGGCCTTTCAATCATGAAAGGTTTATGCATGGGCATGGACCCAATTTGCTTTCAGGCCTTTGGTGCCAAACGATTTTCAGTCCTTACCCAAATGTACATCAAAACCTTCATTCTTCTATTGTTTACATCTATACCAATCACCTTCTTATGGCTAAATATGGAGCCTGTTTTCCATCTACTTGGTCAAGACCGCGTAATCACTGAGGTCGCAGCCATGTACTTACAATTCTCGCTACCAGAGCTCCCAGCCCTAGCCCACATTTCACCACTACGGTCATTTTTACGTGCACAAGGATTGAACTCGCCTGCAACCATGGTTGCAACTGTTTCCACCATTTTACATCTCCCTATTAATTATTTCTTGATTTATTACTTAAAGTTAGGGGTGAAAGGTGTAGCTATGGCTTCTACTTGCTTCACGTATAACATGAATATCGGATTGTTGATATATCTTTTCATGTCTAAAGTCGCCATTAAGCCATGGGCTGCTAGAAATAGGACTAATTTGTTCTCAATATTTCAAGGTTGGGGGCCATTGTTGAGCATGGCCATACCTAGTTTATTTTCAGTTTGTTTGGAGTGGTGGTGGTATGAGATCATTCTTTTTCTTAGTGGGCTACTAGAGAATCCACAATCTTGTGTGGCAGCTACTGGATTAATCATGCAAACAACAGGGGTCATTTATGTCATACCATTTTCTATAAGCCTTAGTATATCACAACGTGTAGGGAACGAGCTAGGTGCAGGCCAACCTGCTCGTGCTCGATGGGCAGCAATCGTAGGGATCTCCATGGCTTTCGTATACGGGCTTGTGGTCTTTGGATTATCCGTTGCTCTAAGAAATGTTTATGGGAAATTATACACTAACGAAGTTCAAGTTCTAGCACTCCTTTCCTCGGCCTTGCCATTTACTGGTTTGGCTGAGGTGGGAAACGCACCCCAGACTGCTGCTTGCGGTGCGTTAACAGGCTCAGCCAGACCTAAAGTTGGGGTTAGAATAAACATTGCGGCCTTCTATCTCATAGGGCTTCCTATGGCAATTGTTTTGGCTTTCGTTTTGAAGCTAGGTTATCCAGGACTATGGCTAGGGTTAGTTGCATCTCAAGTAGCTTGTGCATCATTAATGATGTATACATTGGTGAATACAAACTGGAGAGATCAAGCTAAAAGAGCAGAAGAATTGACTTTGACAATGGATAAAGATGATGAAACTGAAATTAACGAGCTTGTTCCTTGATGATCATTTGCTTCATGATTTTCAACCAACATATACTATACTAATTAGTAGGTCTAGGGTTCATTACAAGAGTGAATATCATATAACTTTTTTATTTTAATTAATTTATTCTTTGGTCACTCTGTCTTTCTTTTCTTTGTTAAAGAAAGTTAAAGGTAGCTAGATTAATTTATCAATATGCAATAATATATTTTTAACATTATTGTATAATTCTTTGGTACTGTAAAGTTGCAATGTTCATCTTAAACTTATATCCTACTTAGTTGTTTATTAATTATATTTTATTTTACAGTAATCTAATACGTAACTGACTTTGATGATTGAGCCTTCAACATTTATATATGGCTTATTTTTAATCACCAAAAATAGTGTTTAAATTGATGGACAATTAGATGCTTGTTTATCGCAAGGAGTCTTATGTTACGGCCGGGTTTGATGAGCAGATTGAGAAAAAAATTAGGAAAGGTCCGACGAGAGATACTGTAACTTGTAAGTATTCACCCGTCTATGTGCATTAAGTCTTTGGTGATTCAATATTAACTCATTGTCTAGGGCTGGTAGAGGCGCGATGTCAGTTGGTACCCAAAAGGTACACGGGGCTAGGGTTTCCCCGCCGATCTAAACCTTTGCTAGAATATCAAGGCAGCTCCTATGTTGTACTAATTATATGTTGAGTAATGTATAAGCGCACATATTTAAGAGTATAGAAGCATTCATTCCTGTAAAATTTGTTCTTATACATATATACTGAAATTTTTTCCATGTAAAAATTGCATGTTTAATTTTACTATATCATTATCAATTTTGCTAAATATTATTTTGTGACATCTTCTAATGATCGATTCTAACATAATTAATGTTACTTATTCGAATATTTAATTAATAATTTATGCCATCATGTTTAGCGTCGTGAAAGATTCTCCATTACTACCTCGGACCACAAAAAGATCCATGAATTTATTATACAGTATACTGTCTTCTTCTTGGACGTACAACAATTAATAACACTTGTTAATGGTTGCAAAAGAATTCTTCCCCGGACCACAAAGGACTAAAAAGGATTACCAAGAAACCTAGAAAATTGTTACGGACTAATATAAAAAACTGTTTTAGTTACTTAATTACTAAAAGTACAAAGTGTGATAAACAGTGTTCTGGACAGTGTTCTGGAGAATGTTGTTGGTGAGGATTTTGTGGTATGGTAATAGTGTTCTGAAAAGTGTTCTCAAAACTTTACTTTTGTTTTTATATTTATTGTTTGTGTGGGGTTTATTTAAATAAAATGAGAACATTGTTGAAGACGACGTCTTGTTTGGGACGTTGATTGAAGAACGCCGACGAGAACATTAACAAGAACACTGAGGCGGTGTGGGAGAACACTGTGTTACAGTGTTCTCGTTGAAGAACTTTGATGCCACGTAGGAGCATACCGTATGCTCTAAAAAGCTGCTATGCAATTGAGGTTTTTAAATTATACACTTTGAGTTAACAACAATCCTAGAACCTAACTCAAATATATACAACTACAAAATCCACGAATAAATACTATACATTCACTGCGTCAAATGAGACTTGAACTCACAACATCTTGATTGATGAGTCTCTCTCATACCGCTGGGTATTTTGATCTTTGAGTCAAGTTATTAGGGTAGTTGTATCATGAGGGGAATGAGGTAAAATGCATTATTGTAAATTTAAGACGTTGATCACGAAAATAATTTATATCGTTTGTCACTCTTTCTCATCAAAATGCAATTTCACACCGTGCACTTAGTGAAAGAATTGTACTTATAGATACAAGTAAGATTAGGGTTCATATTTGATAATAATATAAATAAATCCGAAATAGAATTGAGCTTATTTACCAACGAATTGGACGATAAGTTTTGCACTCTTTTTGTCTAAAGCCAAATTAAATGTATCTCAAATACAGTTTATGGTGAGTGAGCCGAGTTATATTTATTTTTATATTTATTTTCTTTACATAACAAATAACAATTATTATAATAGCATTTATAATATAAATGTTATTAGAATTTTCGAGTAGAAACTTAGGTTTTTTAAGACATTATCAATTAATTGAAAAAATATATATACATCATCATTCATTTAATATCACACTTTATTGCTCTTAATCCTCAAAATTTAAAGGAAGGGATTATGAACATGGACGGAGCTACGATTTATATATTTGAAGACAAAAATAAGTTTTTTTATTATTTTTTCATCTTTCAGGCAAAACCTATAAAATATCAAAAATACCCTTAAAATTTTACTTTTTACATGATTTGAAAATTCTTAGGGGGCGACTGCCCCATGCCCCCTCTACATTCGCCTGAACCAAAAGTAAGTACGGAGTATGTTGTAAAGCTATTACACCAGTAGGCTAATCGAATGACTCGAAATTAGTATTTTGTATCTCTACTTACAAGGTAGCTCCATCCGTCCACAAAAAGTAAAATTTATTTATACATAATATGAATAATATAATATATACGGAGTAAGGCATTGAGAATTATTAATAACAGGTATAATAGTTAGTTGTTTAACTTTATAAAAAAATATTTTAGCTTATATGTTAAGGTCATTGATGAGTAGATAGAGATGGAAAAAAAAAAACCACACCTGATGGGAAACCCGATACTCAAACCCGATTTTACCGGGGAATCCCCGAGTTGACCGGGGATGGGGACGGGGGTGGGGAATCCTCGAAACTAAAAACCGGGTATGGGGCCGGGGATGGGAATACTAGGCGGGTCCTCATACCCGTACCCGAACCCGTACCCGATTGGGAATTTACCGGGGACCCGTACCCATACCCGGTATATTATATATGTATACTTATTTTGTATGTAACATGTGATATATGTATTATAAAAAATTATGATTTTCTTAAAGATTAAGTAATCATATTTTACCTTATATACTCATCCTAATTCTTCATTATGTACACAATATGAACAAATACATTAGGCAAATACATAAGATACGATCATTATGGGCTAAACTATAAGACACATTCATTATGGGTAAATCCCCGATTCCCCGTTGGAGATCCCCGATCCCCATTCGGGTTGGGGATGGGGCTTATATCATCTTCCCCGATGGGGATGGGGATGGGGACTTGAACTAGAATCCGGGGATGAGGATGGGAATTGAGGTCCCCAGTACCCCCCGACCCCGTTGCCATCTCTATGAGTAGATACTAGGAATGACAAAAAGATCCGAACCCAATGAGGATCCGCAAACTCCGTAATTTTTGGATTAGGTTGGAGATCCCCGCCCTGATATACGTGCATATGCATGTGTGATTACAACATATGTATTATATAATAAGGGTAAGGTTCCAATGAGAACACTTCAAAAACAAGAACGGCTAAGAACATCTCATAAATGCACAACTAGCCAACAAAATCATTATATTCACACTCATACATCTTAAATATGTGTATAAAAATAGATTAGAATAGATGCGAACTTTTAGAAATGCACAAAAATTGAAAAAACTATTGATGCACAATTATAATGATAATCGTGCATCAATCGTTTTTTTCGACTTTTGTGCATTTTTAGAAGTGTGCATTTATTTTTTCTTGCATATTTGAAATATAAGAATGTAAATCTAACTATAGTATATGTGCATTTGAAGCGTTCTTAGCCGTTCTTATTTTTAAGGTGTTCTCATTTGATCCAAACTCTATATAATAATTATTCAGTATCTATAAGTAACTAATATTATCAATAAATATATTTATTTATAACTTTCTGAATTACAATAATATTTACAATATAGTAATTGGTCTCGCTCACAATAAAGGTTTAGTTATTATTTATTTGTAGTGTTCATCTGTAATTCTTCTAATGTTTTTAGTATAGTTGTGTCATCAATGAGGTCATTACTATATGTTGTCTTGATCATGTTACTATTTATTTTTTAAACTAGAATATATGCCAATTGGAGTACGTCTAGATAATGCTTTAAGAAGAATCAAAAAGTCGTCCGAGTTTTGGATATTATTGTAATTCAAATAAATAATAACTAAATGACTCAGCGGTAGGGTGAGCTCTTAGCTTTCTAGAAGTCAGGGGTTCAACCTGCCCTAGGTAAACATTTAGCATATTAGGTACACACCTTCATAAAACACATGGGACCCTGTAGGAATTTGTTGGATAAAAGTTCATTCCAACTCCATACGCCCTCACTGTGCCAAGGGAGTTGCCCGGAGTCATCCTTGTGAGGTGGACAATGACTGGTGTCAAAGGCACAATGGACTAGGGTGTTCCTGCCAATTTACACCTTTTATGCTTGACTAATAGAGAACGAGTGTGGGTTAGGATTTGAAGAGCTCATGTTCTCAACGAGGTACCTGATAAGACCCCGTCGGGATTTGGAGTAAACCATTTCCTCAATGGGATGCCCCAATAAGACCTCTCTGAAGTTTGGGGTGAGGTTAAGGATTACTTATAATAATGGGGTTGAGGTTGAGGTTCACATCCCATGATTTTCTAGTAGATAGCAGCGGAAAGTAGTGAGTTTAAGCCAATGGCATTACTATCCCATGATTTTCATATATATTATTCTAATTCTAATAGAAATGTCAAGTATATGCAATGTATAAAAGTATTGTATTTAATCCTAAATTAATCATAACACGGATTGGAAGGAAACAAATACAACTAACTAATTTAACTCGAAACTTATTGCAAGGGAGAAAAATACTTGATTAGTTAGCTTAATATAGGGTAAGCAACAAAACCGAAAAAATCGAATCGTAACCGAAATAACCGATCGATCAAATGAATCGGAGTAAAAACCGAACCTTTAATAACCGACATATCTCAATTCGATTCGGGTTATACGTAAAGATCGAACCTATAATAACCAAACCTTTACTTTTTTCATTAATTAAAATATTTAAATAAATTTAATATTGGAGTATACTATATTGTTAATATTATTTTTTAGTAATAGTAATAACAATAACTAATAGATTAGTCAAATTTTATTATATATAATTAGTACATTATCATTTTCAGATACTTCATAACCAATTTTGATACTCTAGTCTAATCTATAGTTCCTAATGAACCAAATCGAGCCGTGAACACCCATAGCTTAATAGCTTAATATATAATGGCAAGTGAGATATGAACTATATAATTCGTCGCAGGATTCATTTGTTTATAATATCTGAATCTGTATCTGTAACTCGAAAATCCAAAATTACCTCTAAAAATATAGAAACATTTGGATATTCGGATACTTAATTTTCGGATTCGTATAGAAATTTTCAGAAGCTTGGGAATTTCAGATATCTGAAACTGAAATATCTTACTTTTATTTCTTTTTAATAGTGTGAACTTCGGATTTCGTATGACACACTTCATTTGCAAACGCATCAATAAAAAATTCAAATAATTCATTGCTTATGATTGTCTTGTTTTGATTATTTGTTTATATAGTTAACAATCACTTTTATTGTGCGTTTTCATTTAACACTTTATTTCAACACTTTTCGGAAATCCACATATTCAAACCAGATATCCGAATTCAAAGAGCCCTAAGTTGTAAAATTCTTTAGACTGCATTACTATACTCCCCCATGTAACCTATATTGTTAATTATTAATGATCTTTGATGTTTAATTGAATGAAACTTTAAACAGATTATGATCACGTAAACATACAAAGAAATACCCATATATACATACAAATGGGGGAAGCTCTTGGTTACTTTCACCGTTTTCTTGTTAAATGTTCTCGTTTCCAATCAAATAATTGTAAAACCAACACAACAACGAACTGATACGGCAAAAAAGAACAATTCATAAGTGAACTAAGTAAATCATTAGCCGAAGTAAAATGTTGCGTGTGAAACCGGTCATCTTGAAAAGTACTCCATAACTTGTAAATTTTTTAAGTTTGGTATTTGAATGTGCAAAGTAAGAATATATAATAGATTCTATAAATCTATAGCAATTAGCATTCACGTTTTTTTTTAGCAGACCATTTCATCTTTTTAAATCAAGCCCAAATTGAGCTTAAGCCCAATTTATAAATACGGGTTGCATAGATTAAGAACAATGAAAGACTCTTGCCATCTATATTTGGGCTTTATATTTCATTGTTCTTTGTGTGTGTGAAGTGAACCGTATATCTATCTATAACATCTACTTAAAGTAAAATAGTTTGAGGTAATCTCGACCTTTAATTGGGTTTTCCCATATTGATCCAACGATTAAAATTAATTTTATGATACTTACACTTAAACCCCTGTTATATTTATATTCATTATTTAATAATAAATGTAATAAAAATGTATAGAAACGATATTTAAATATATTATTTATGTAAAATATTAAAAATAATCGGAATATATAATTAGAAAAAAAAAAGCATGGCTTCTCATATACTCCTCGGTAGTACAAAATAAATTTGTTAAATAAATTAATAGTAAAAAAATTCGGTAAATGATCATGTGGATGGCTGGACAAGTTTCAATTATTAATAGATTTGATCATATTCTTTAATTAATTAAATTAAATGACTAACAAACCCTATGTGGTTTCTTTCTTCTCCGTCATCTTTATACAAAGTGAGTTTATTTCTTCTGTAACAATTTTAGGGTTTCTCATTAACTGCCATTTATTATATCCATGTTTTTGAGTTTAATTTGATTGTGTAGGTGCGTTTCGAATCTGCTGCAAAAAAATTTCTACTTGGCTTATCTACCTTTTTTTTTTTCTCGATGATCATGCAATTTGTGAGGTATTTTTTCTTATTTAAAAATTGAAGGAATTTCATTCATTAGATTGGTGAGTAATTAGCTAATTATTTATATAAGCATCATCCATTTATTTTTGTATACAATGTATGGAACTGATATTTGGATTAGAAGAATGTAATAAGGGATTATGAAGACACTATTGGGAAGTCTCAGAATCGCATAATGGTGTTCAATAAGTTTCGTTTTATAATATTTCTTTCTTTATACTTTACCACATTAAAAAATCATGATGATTATTCTTGGATATAGAACTTAAGACAAGACGATTTCAAACTCAGAGATGGAATTAGCAGCTATGAGAGCCATGTAATAGCTGGAATTAGCAGCTGTGAGAGCCATGTAATAGCAAAAACTCTCGGTCAGAGATTATGATATTGATGAGTTTTTCAAGATTTTCAGGACATACTCATTCTATTCCACATATGATAGTCCTTAATGTACCACAAAAATTGTGATGTTTAACCTGGTGCGTAACAGTATCAATTTGATTATCACTAGACTATATATTTTACATGTCCAATACTGATGAAGTGTCTTTTGGGCAAAAATTAACATCCTCAATAAGTAGTTTGATGCCATTGGGCCAATAGGTAACAATATGTGTGAAAATTGCGACCAAAAGACACTCCGGTGATATCTCTAAGACATTACTAAATGGAACTTATTCCTATTTTCTTTTTTATATCTTCATTGGATATAGTGTTTGGTGAGTAAAAAAACGTATGTAAATTCATGGTAATTACCACCTTTAATCGTAGTGAGGTGGAGGCAACTCTGCCATTAACTATCATCAGAAGGTATCCGATACTCCTTCGACTTAACATGATACTATAAATTCATTGCATTGCGTCTGGATATAATTAGAGTGTATGCATATATCACACTGTGTGACAACATATTAATCGTTGGTTGTATATATATGTTGGACCTACCAATGTGTAAAAATCCATGAGTGTACTCTCATTCACATATATCTTGACTCACATAATCATTGGAACCCCAACGGAAGATACATGGTTTGGTGTGACTTTATTGCCCGACCATCAGGTCACCTTTCTAAAGTGACTAAAGTGTCCCTCGCAGGTGATCGGTCTTTTACATACTTTACATACTGATAGGCCTTTCGACACTTAGGTTATTTTTATTCTTTGTTTTTATTATTATATTTTACCATTTGCAATGTTTATGAGATAATCATAAAGGAATTAATTGGTGCGTCATTTGCCATTTCAAGACCTGGCAACTGTGGTCCCGAATCTTGAAAGAAATGTATCTTGATCTCTTACGTGTAAGCCTGAACTAATTGCTAACTATGTTCTCATTTGTTGACGATAGAGGTGGCTATCTCGAACCATTTACTTCTGAATGCATTGATTTTGAGTACGTTTTTAAGTACCTACGTACACAAACAGATCCATACATATATCATGGCTTTGCATTATCTTTATTTCTTAAATATCAATATGCATTTTTAATAATCTGATGTTCATTTATATTTTCCTAAAATCAGTATAATAATCCAATTCAATGATTAGAGTGACAATTTAGACTGTTATTTAGATTTATATGTTTATTGTGCCACCGTCCATGGCCATACTTTTAAATCAATCAATTTGCATAAGGTATTAGTCCTCTTATCTCTAACAATTTCGAACATAGATAGATTACCGAGTAAGTAACGCCTTATACTTCTTAGATAATATTATCGAACATTTATGTTGAAACTGATGTTATTTATACTATTCTGCTTTAAGTACGTATATGTTATATATTTTGTCTTAACACTTTAGTGAATGATGACTTTGTTTAAACTTTGAGCCGTTATCCATGGTATTCCATGATGAACTTTATAGAATTTTTTTGGCATGAGAACAGAGGCAACATGATGAACGAATTTGTAGTTTCGATGTTTAGTTTGATATAAGCTTAACTTCAGTTTATAGTTAATGAGTGAAACCATTGTACGTTGACTTTCAATTTTGACATTTCAATTACTTTAACCTTCAATCCTGGTCATTTTAAGTCCTAATTTTAGACAATCGTCTCATCAAAGGACAATAAAAAGCTCTCAAACTTGTGTCTTTACAAAATCATAGACCAAGTGTTTAACACTAATTAATCCCTTGATGTTACAAATCATAATTATTAAAAGCTTATTCTTCTAATAGACGAAGTGGTTTTGTTCTTCCAACCTACCCCATGCCAAATTGTAAATAAGTAGAAGTTTAACTTTCATTTGCTCACTTTGATATTCTAATAAGATCTTTTTTGTTGGTTGGATAGAGATCATCATGTGGTGTAGGCACATACATGTTGAAGATTATATCATATTACAATGTGCAAGTGATGTATTAGCAACTAAAGTGAGAAATGCATCAACTAATGTGAGAGGTGCCTAACGAATATGTATCTATGAATCAACAATATCAAATAAGAAATCAAGAGTTTTGAATAGCATGAACGCTTGGAGGAAAAGTTTCAAGAGGTACAAATGCGAAGTTTTGAGTGCATACAAACGAGATTGAAGATGACGTAATTAGAGTGGCCAAGACGGGTAAACGATCTGAAGTTGTATGCTGATGATTGATTGTTGTTAAAAAGATAAAAGGTAGAGTTTTTATGACTGGATATTGTATGAGTATGATTCTGTTTGTGTATTTCCGGGCAGTATGATAAATATATAAATCATTCAAATAAATATTTACAAATATTTAATTTCTTTAGATCTAATAATGAAAAAATTAAAATTAAAATTAATTGAATCTCCGAATCGATTTTTTGGTACTCCGTCTGTTATCAAATTGTATCTAACATTTGACATTATCTACAAATTTAAAAACCTACATCATTAATATATAAAGAAAAATACTTTTTTAAATTTAAAAATATCAAAATTTATTTAAATTACATACCGTTTTCTTTATTGTATAGAACAAATGCAAAAACCAATCCTATAAAAATAAGTTCACTTTAAAAATATATATAAACAAACAACTTAAACAAAACTCGTGTCGTCGCGAGTCTTTTATCTAGTAATAATAAAAGTAGTAGTAGTAGTAGTAGTAGTAGTAGTAGTAATAATAATAATAATAATAATAATAATAATAATAATAATAATAATAATAATAATAATAATAATAATAATAATAATAATAATAATAATAATCTATCTTATATATTAATAAAAAAATCTTGAAAGAATATCAACCATTAGATTGAGATCAATAATTAAGATCTAACCATTAATTATTTTAATGACATCATTAATTCTATTTTTATGTGACTAAAAGACTACTATACCCTTCTATATTTACAATATACACCCTTCAATATTTACAATATAAATTTTCTATTTTTATTTTAATTGTAAATATTATGAAAAAATTAATTTAATAACTACTTTATTATTTCTTTCATAATTCAAGCTCTTACTAAATCTTTTTTATTATAAAATTTCTGCAAAAACTCCCCCAACAAGTTATTTTCAATTCTAATAACAAATTATATTCTTTTATCAATTTCTAATTTATAATGCTTGGATTATGAATGCTAACAGCTCGGTTTTCGACGGGTTTTAGTGTATCTGTACACATACCGGTTTATAATATTCATACTGATAGCCGGCTCAATCCCTATTCGGTACCCAATTAGTATTACCCATCGGTTTTTCATATTTATTCACGCATTTCGGTTATCCTCATGTATGTAACTTTGACGAAACAAAAGTAATAGTTATTGAAAATACAACACAAATCTGAAACACGAAAAAAAAAACTATACCGAATTACAAGATTTGAAATCTTAAAGCTAACGATTTAAATTTTTTATTAACTAATTAAAAGTTTCGGTATATAATATAGCATTATTATTAAAAAAATAATACAAATACAGAAAATTAAGTGTCATCATGCACAATATTATCAATAATTATTAATTAATTTACTCTTCTGCCATTTATTTCTCTATATCTCGATTTACATCCCTAAAATAATTTACCATTTAATTTTCTAAGACTATGTTAACATCATTCGGGTCAGTAGAGTCTGCATTTGAGTTGTCATGTTTTGTCATCTTTCGTCAAAGTTATAAAGATAAAGTAATACATTCTAGGTTATTGATTAGAATAACACAGAGTAACTTAGATGGACCAAAACCCCCAATGCACTGTAAAAAGCGTTATTTTTTAGATACAAAATAGTATTTACTTGCTGAAGCGGTAAATTTGCTTATTTGGAAAAACATCTCTGTACGATTTTAAATAATATAGTATCATTAAATATTAATACAAATAACAAGGTGATATATACACAATATTTTCATTATTAATTAATTTATTTATTTGGACTTATCAATCCAAAATCTATCACAATTCAAATCCTTAATACATTTTTCATTTAAAATTAAGACAATAAAAACTGATGTACCGTACACTAACACTAAAAAACGTATTACATCCATATAAGACATATCATAAGTCAACCGGTAATTATATGTCTGCTGATTTCAAAAAATAAGTCAACCCGTAAATTTTGCAGGTCTTAAACTAATAATAATAATAATAATAAAGTTAAATCATGTACGATATGTTTTAGTTTTCTAAAGTACTATACTTATTATATTTTGTCAGTTATGGGTATGTTTGACAAAACTAGTTGTAGCCTGTAGGCTTGATATCGCTCATTTTGGCTATATAAATCTATCGCGATATCATTGTTTTGCATATGTATTTGATTAGATTTCAAGAACTTCCGATACTTATTTTGTTTGGAAATCTATTTCAGGTAAAAAGCTAGAAACGCATGCGAATAGGTGAAGAATTGGTGAAGTTTGGACCAATGCTGGTTGGGCTTGAAAATGAAGCTGAAAAGAAGCAAAGCCGATCGGCTAAGATCTCAAAGCCGATCGGCTATTAATGTTCAGCAGATCTGCTTCCCTTAGAAGATCGGCTATCTTAGTGTATTTTCATTACAGAGTTTTCCCTCGCTGAAGCTTGTGTTTTTTTTACTATGGAAGCCGTTCGGCTGAGCTTTAGAAGCCGTTCGGCTGTCACCTAAAAGCCGATCGGCTATGACATTAAAGCCGATCGGCTATCTTTCGATCTGAGCAAAGTCCGAGGCTGATTGGTGTGTTGTGCGATTTTGATTGGTTGAGCATTTAATGCTCAACCGTTTTTTATGAAAGAGGGGAGTTTGGGAGCTGCAGGAAGGGGAAGAAAAAGAGACACCATCCTCATATTTTTGAATAATCTTCACCATCAAAAACACACACAATTTTTCCCAACCCAACTCACTTCACTCTCATTCAATACACCCAATTCATTCATTAACTTCTCTTCACTTAATCTTCACCATCAAAAAAATTCACCATGTTCTACTAGCATTGAAGTGGAGCTTGTGAGTGGGACATCAAGCAACTTCTCTTGGAGACATTTGTGTAACAACTTTGGTATAATTTCGATTTAATCTAATTTGAAGTTATTTATGGATTTGTATTGTGTTTATGAGATTTGTTTAGTTGTTGTGATTATGAGTGGCTAGTTATCTATATGTTTGCTTGGATGAAATAACTAGATGATTAGGGGTGTAACCTTTTGGTGTTAATTTATGTTTGAGCTTGTGAATCATCCATGTATTTGTATGAGTATAGCTTGTTGTTGTTAGTAAACTTTTGGCATTTTAACTAAGCAATTATAGCGAACGTTTGTTGCTTATAAAAAATACCTCAATAAGTTGTTTGTCATTTGTGGGACAAAGCATTTGATGATTGTAACAACTCAAGTTAAATACACACAAGTTAGCGATTATAGCGAATGTTTGTCGCGTGGATGATTTACAGACTCACCGCCCTAAATTTATGTTTAATCGGAGAACCTTGTGTAATTAGGCTTTACCTCAAGAATTTAACCATATGGTGATTCACTAATCGATATAGCGAACGTTTTCAACTAGTGAATTGCTATTGATTATTTGTCTATGAATGATCGAACAAAATTGCGAATGTAATTTGGAATGTGTTAAATGATTTAGTTAATTTGTGCAAGTTAGTAACCATGGTGAACGTCCGTTACTAGATTAAATCATATTTGTGCAAGTTAGTAACCATGGTGAACGTCCGTTACTAGATTAAATCATAGGTTGCTAATTGAAGTTGAACAATAGGTTTTAGCTAACGCCTAGCTTATGTTTCACGAGTATTACTTTAGCATACATCCTAACCGGTTATAACCTTACACCCCGAAATCACTAGTGAAATAGTCCAAGCAAGCATTGTTTTTAATATTTGAAAGTTCAAAACAACCAATTTGACTCTTCCTGAGTCCACCGCTCTGATTTATTATAAATTGTAGTTTTAAGCATCGTGGCAACTCGGTCACACCCAACCACATTTTACTTTCTTTTATCTAATTGATCACACTTAACTTCAACTTTTTAAACTTAAGTTCCCTGCGTTCAAACCCGAACTTACCCAACTATACTACTACACGATAGGGTCCACTGCCCGGTTGTGTTTTGGTCTAGCGCGGTACTTTCTTGTTTATTTTACAACGATAAATTTAATAACTAGATTTAACACATCAAGGCTGTAGTTGTAGCTGTTGGTTGTAGTTGTAGGTTGTAGCTGTAAGTTCAAGCTGTAGGCTGTAACTTTGTTGCTGTAAAATTGTTTAGCAAACTAACTGTAGCTGTAACTTTGAAGTATAAAATGACTTAAAAGGAGCCTTTCATTTAAATTAAAAGCTACGACTACTACACATCAGCTTTTCAATTTGGAGCTTTTCATTTAAATTAAAAGCTACAGCTATTATACACCAAACAAGCTTTTATTTTTAAAAAGCTACAGCTATTATACACCAAAGCTACAACTACTACACATCAGCTTTTCAATTTGGAGCTTTTCATTTAAATTAAAAGCTACAGCTATTATACACCAAACAAGACTTTTATAATTTTTGGAGCTTTTATTTTTAAAATTAAAAGTTAAAGCTCCTAAAACCTCATCACCAAACAGATATGTATTATACATGTGTGGTTCAAGTTAAGAAATATTTACTCTTTATACTAAGATTGCCATACAGCAACTGAAATATATAGGTGTCGAAGTTGGCAATTTGATAACCAATTACCAGAATAACCGAACTTAAGTGACATAAATTTCTCACAGGTCATGTCATGATTATTTGAAAAGTTTATTCGGTGATTAGCATGAGACCCAGAAACACATACTAGCAACCAAGAACAACCTACACATCCAGAAATAAATGTAGGTCCATATGTGAGTTTTCTAAACAATGGTATTGATAATCGAAATCCTTAAGGCTTTCGTTAAGGATTTAAGACATGCATAAAAGATTTGTACATTTATTAAAATTTAGGGGGTCAAAATAAATTCAAAGGTTGACAAAAACTTGGTTATGGTTATGGTACAATATCTGATGCATGTCTAAAACTCTTAACGAAAGCTCTAAGGGCTACCGTTATCAAAACCCTTTAAAAAATTATATAGAATTATTGATTTACTACAATAGAACCCTTGTATAAACACTGATAACAACGAATTTGTAAGTTTCAAGGAATATGGTTCTTAAGAGAAACTTTCAAGTAGTTAATATATCTTTCTATGGAATTAGCCTAGGCGAATAACTGGTACTAATCCTTAATCATCACATATACGCCCATATCTTTAAATCAAATGTATTTTTAATATACCAAAGGGCCTTTGGCCCACTGGTATCATGGTAACCCATCCAATCAAAAAGTTAGGGGTTAGAGAACGTGGGATGTTACTATTTTGGGTTGTTCCAAAATAAGTATATATCCAGATTCCATCACAACCAATTAGAAAATACATTAATAGGTAAAGATGAGATGTTATTGGTTGATACTGACTTTTCTAAAACTGCACTACATTTTATTCCCTATTTGTTTGTCCTAAAATGCAACAAATCCTACATTCGCCTCATTTAAGTCATTTCCCTTTTTAACCTTATCTGCTATGTAAATGTAAAGTATATGAACCACACAAAAATCTCTGTCAATAAAAAGCAAACTAAAATATTTATGTAGATATAGTTCATTAATGAGCACTTTGAATCATTAAGTTAAATTGAATTAAATAATATGATCAGGGGCTTCATATGCTTTTACCAAATCACGTAAGTAGTCGAGCCGATGGGTTGACAAAGAAAACAAATCGCTTGTGTTTTCTTCTTTTACGAGTTGGATGACGCTTACTGTTAACAGGAAGTTTAAAGCGTGAATTTTTTTACCAAGTATAAAAGAAATAATATGAGGTTGTCGTTAGTTTAAACTTTTAAATAGGGATTATGTCACATAAGACCATTCCCATCAGTGACTGAAATTGACGAAGTCACATCAACGTCACGTCAGCTTTTTCCTCAAACTGACTGAAACTGACTAACCACTCCCATCAGTGATCCGTCACTTTAATTTCTGGGACCCACTGACTAATTAATTAATCAAATTAAATACAATAATTCAAATAAACAAAACAATTTAAATAAAACACACTTCATTAAAAATTAAAAAATTACAAATTTCTTAAAAATTAAAAATACAATCATTTTTTAAATAAAAAAACTACAAATCCTAAAAATTAAAAAGTGCAATAATTAAAAACTAAAAATCCTAAAAATTAAAAAGTGCAATAATTAATTTCAAAAAAAGGACCACATAACCGTTGGTGTTTAATTTATTTTTTTTAAAAAGAAATTTATTAACTAACAGCTATAATAAAATAAAAATAAAAATCAATGGGCCCCACCCTCATCCGTCCCTCTTGTCGCCAAACCGAAGGAGGAAACCAACGGCCACAACCGACGGCTTTGTGCCATCGGCGTCGGTTAAACCGACGATCGTCGGCTCCCAACCGACGGGACCGATGGGTGTGGTTTAAGATTACTAGCATGTATGCCCGTGTATTATACGGGTTGTTCGATACATAATTTTTTATATAAATAAACATATGGGGTTGGGAAATAAAAGATTATTATATATAATATAAAGATATTATTGTTTCGTTATTCATTATACTTTACATTTTTTACTATTGTACGAATCGAACTTTGAAAACCTTTTTTGTAACAACCCAAAATCCAAAAGTATTATTGTGAATAAAATTATAGTAGTTGTTTTAAATTATTATTACTTTAGGTAAATAAAATAGTAATAAGTGTGAATGGTTATAAAGTTTCAGACAATGATAATCACGGGGAATAAAACTTATAACACCTATATCTATTTATTAACATATATACGCATACATATCCATTTATAAACACACCCAAATCTCCAGAGACTTCGCAAGAGACCGAGTAAATACAGGAACCATTAATCAATTACCAAAATCACTTCTAAACATCAAATTGAAGCTTGAAAATGTGAATTCATCATTGATTGATTCTTCCTGAACATGAGGTAATCAAGAATGGTGCCATCTATGCTCAAGTATTATGTTGTTTAATTGCCTAAAAGTAAAAGTGAGTGATACGAGGATTAAATGAGTAATTGTTAAATGTACCAGATTGCTAACAAGCAAGAGGTTCATACAATCAAGTGAATTATGTTTGATTCTTATACTTGTTTCTTATATGTGTTTTCACTTTGTATCGTATCTCGAATCTTAAGTTGATATATGTTGTTGACCATTGTTGTTAATTGTTGCTAGTTGTTAAGTTATTTAGAACTAATGTGGAATTATGTGGAATGAGCAGTCTAGAGATTTAGTGGTATCTTGCTAACTGCGGTTAGCTTATTACGAAATAATTGATTGTTACGAATTAAGTGCTTAACACTAATTGGTATCTATTGGATCGCGGATCCGTACGAAATATGAAGAAATCTCTAAAGTTGCTCAATAGTATCCACTTAAGGAGATAAGCGGTTATTTGATAATTGTTTCATATTGGTGCTTTTGGTGAATTAATAATTTAATTGTTTGTATATGTAACACCCGCCAAATTAGGACTAGTAATTAGTGCCTGATTCTTTGTTAATACATGTAATTAGTTCTGTGTTAGGCTAATTAATGTATCAAATTATATATTGTTGAATATATACAAAAATGCGATTTGCTTAAATCGTACGCAAAATAAATCGAATGTATTTCGGTCCAAGTAAAATACGGACGTTGGTGATTAATTTTATTGATTAATATAAAAATTATATATTGACAATAACATACCAAAAATATTATTTTGGTAATATTTCGAGTTCACTTCGTATCATATTATAAGAGTCTACGCGACTTAGACATAAAACGCGCAACAAACGAGACCAATTGGACTATTAAATAAATGGTAAAAATACTTGAAAAGTTTATTTAACTAACCTCTGTCTCCTTTAAAAACTTACACTTTAAAATAATTAAAATAATTATTTAACGATTAAACGATCGGGGAAACGAACACCGCGCGGAGCGCGAATGCACGGAGCTAAAAGTGGAGACCCACACATGGGTGGGTCCCCACCCAAAAATCTGCCTAAAGGGTGAGGTCATCACCTCCCCACCCTCACTTTACTCTTTCTTCTTCTCTTTCTTCTCCCCTTTTCTCTCCACAACAACACCACCACCATTTCTACCACCACCTTCCACCACAAAATAACACCATAAAAACACCTCAAATCACCACGCTCATTTGGAGAAAAAGAAGCATCTCGCAAAGATCTACACTTCTATCTTTCCGGAATCCCGATTCATCGCGTTGTAAGTTTCCGACAAAATCCCGAAACCTTTCGATTTCGAGTATTTTTGAGTTCTAGTTGTTTCTTTGAGCTTAAAATGTCCAAATATGGGTTGGGTAAAAGTTTCAGGTCGAACGGTGGCCGGAAAACACCTTTTTGGCGAAAATTCCGGCCAACAGCCCGTAGTGTCGCAGAGGCTCCAGGCCATCTCCGACACTAGGCTTAGTGTCGCATAAGTTCCTAGTGTCGCATATAGCGACACAAGCGTTAGTGTCGCATAATCTGTTAATGTCGCATGATGCGACACTAGTCGTAGTGTCGCATAAATTCTTAAGGTCGCATGGTGCGACACTAGCCGTAGTGTCGCAGGATTCGTAATGTCGCAGAAACCTTTGTGTCGCATAAATCACTAGTGTCGCATGTAGCGACACTAGCCCAGTGTCGCATGAGTCAGAAAACACAAATTTTACCAAGTGTCGAGACCTAAAATTTTATCACCCGATTTCACCCAAATTCAAGGCCAGATGCGTTTTTCACCAAATTCAAGGCTCGACCCCAGCCAGGGGCTCTGCCCCTTGGACCCCGCCAGGGGCTGCCGCCCCTTGGACCCCGCTACCAGGGGCGCTGCCCCCGGACCCCCGTCATTAACGGGCTTCGCCCTTACCCTAGAGTCACGAGTAACAGTGTTACATCTAAATTTTTCACACAAAGTGTTAAACTTGTATAACATCAAACACGAATGCGACATGACTTCTAAAACACTTTGGAACATGTTTTTCAAGAATAATGATAATATTATTATTACCAACAATCACCAACGGGCCGTACACATTTTCAAACACTTAAACAATCAACCAAATTGTAATCATTTGGACATTCTATTTGGACAAACAACTACAAGGTTGTCTTATGAGATGCCTTCATATGTTTATAACCATCGCGTGTCGTGGACACCCTCAGGTTACAAGTCTTTGGACTTCGATTCCCGACTCATCAATCTCAGTTTATTAATATAAACTCTAAAGACTCAGGTGAGTCTCATAGCCCCTCTTTTACTATTTTTACTCAGGGGTGTGATATATTGCTTGTTTTAACGCGTGAATGCAAGTACAACTTTTACATGTACTACATGAGTTTTACACAACTAATCTTTTAAAGCCCTCCATCAGCATAGTTGTTAATACATTTGTAGCGTGAATATTAGTATATGGTACCATATAGGATTGACCCACCTCGTCCGGGTTAGCAAGCACTAACCGGGTAAACGGACGTACTAATATTTAAGGAAGACGGATGTTGATTAGGCATCCGTGGAGGCGAAAACGCTCAGGCTGTGTCCTGAGCCACGAGTTAAGCTCAACTATGTGCTCATGGCTGTATACTGTTACCACTATCATCTGCTGGATGCAAATCAACTATTTAAATCTTGCGGTTCACACAACTTATTTGATACTCAAACCTGTGAGCTCACCAGCGTTAGCTGACCCATTTTAGCATGTATCGCAGGTACAAAGCAGTAGGCAGGATTGCCCCAGGAAACTATAGCTCGAGTCAGCATGCAGACAATAGAGATTTTCTTGCATTAATATATTTTGTATAAGTATTTATGTACTGAAATCTCTCATTTTAAACGAACATGAGCTATATGTAGCTTCAAACCTTGTAAACATTTTGCTTTTAATACATTCTGTTAAAACGACGCATATAGAGTCGTTTACTATTAATCTCTGTGCTTTGAATATTGATTAGTAACACCCAAATCTGGCTTCCGCTAAACAATAAATTTGGGGGTGTTACAGTATACTCACTAAGCTTAATGCTTACCACTTTAGTTGTTTTATGTTGTAGGTTAATGATTCGGTTGAACTAAAGGTGCATAACGGGTGGCTTATGATTGTACGAGGATAGCGTGGATTGGAACTTGCTTTAGGGTGAGACAAACTTCTATTCTTTTAAATTATCGTAATGATGATAATTGTATAATTCGTCCAAGATTCAATGTGGTTTAGTATCACGTGTCATTAAAAGAGGAATTTCCGAGTTGAGTTTTGTATATAATTGTTGTGAATTTTCATATGGGACCAGTGTAAAAGAATTTAATTATAAAGGTTATGATATGGATATGTTTTAAAAAAAATTGGGAGCGTTTCATCTTTAGTATGTATTGAATTTGTAACTATCGTATATTGTATGTACACTACTACACTTTCCTTAATTGGCAAAACAAAAACTTTACAATTTTAGCCTTACCCAAAGATGAAAGTATACATACAATAGACGATATTTACATGTTCAATATATAGAATAAAAGTTTTCAAAGATCGAGTCATATAATAGTAAAAAGTGTAAAGTTTAATATATAATGGAACAAATTAACCTTAATATATATATATATATATATATATAAATAAATTGTAAAAGGGTTATTTTTTACTTTATTCTATATATAAGTATAATAATGTGATGTTTGTCTACGTTTCGAACCTATATAAATAAAAGCTAAAGCTCATAAATTTGGAGGCTTTGTAAATATGATGGACCTAACACATATGTCACATACGAATATCGGGTGTATTTGGCAAAACTAGTCGGAGATGAGGATGGAGCTACAGATGGAGATGGAGCTGGAAGTTAAAAGCTGAAGATGAAGCTTTTATTTGAAGTTGGAGCTGAAGTTTTTATTTTTTAATAAGTGTTTGACTAACTAGCTGGAGCTGGAGCTTTTTAATGTAAAATGACACAAATGGACATGATGTTTTATAATTATAAAATTCTAATAATTATAAGGATGATAACATAGTAATTTAATAACAACGAGATGAGGACTATTTGAAGAAGCTACTTTTAAGAGATTCTAGCTTAGGAGATTATTTTTTATAGAATTCCTATTTCAAATTTTATGTCAAACTATGATTGTAAATTTTTAAAGGATGAAGATTCTTGAAACTAAAATCTCAATTTCTTAGAATCCTCAAAAATCCTTTAAAATTGGATTGCCAAATACACTCATAGTTTATTAATCATCAACACCGAATAAACTTCTTCTCATAGACATCGTTGGTCAGTGTTGAGGCCCAACTTGTGTTTAGCCAAGAAGACGTTTAATTATCATTTTTTTTCTTCTCATTGTTTGTTATTGATCTAACAATAATCAATGATTAAATCGTCTAGCGGTAAGGGCAACTCATAACTTCCTCTAAGTAATAGGTTTGAAACATGTCATATGTATTATTTATCATAAAGGTACTTAGCTATCACCAAAAAAACGCATGACCCACAACGTTAAAGCTTAATATGCGCGAGTTTCGACTCGGACGTTGTGATATATGTGATGTATGCGATTTACCCGGTGATGTTGCATCTTGTGTGGAGTTCGATCGTGTTTCATTGAAATATGAAGCGACTTTAGTAAGTGACTCAAATACCCATTTATCCAACACTACTTTGATATGTCAATTTCTAATTTGGTTCAATTACTCCACTTAAATTTATAATGTATTGTCAAATATTGAGCAACATCTTTTGTGCTATAAAGATAACAATTTACATGCTACGTAATATATTTTAATTTAAACACGTGAAAGGCATATATCACACGTGGTGGAATAATACAAGTGGTATGGGACCCAAATGAAGTTGAAAAAAAGATAGAGAAATATAGGTGGGGACGAACATAAAAAAGGACGTTCTTATATTTAATTCATTATAGATCGAAATTATATTAATAACTGTATATAATATGAAACATATCAAAGTCTTCTGATGTATATATTGATATTGATGTATAATAATTAAGAAAAATAATTAATTGTTAGTTATACAACCTACATAACTTTGTAAAGAATCATTAATAGGTTTGTTTGTGTGTTACCTACAGCCCTACAGGGGTTATATATCCTCTTAATTATAAAATGGGGGTGTTTGTTTGATCGGTACGGAATAAAATATCAAGAATGATTTACCAAATATTTTATTTAGTTGATAGTTAAGTTATGTTTTAGTGAAGGTGAATTAAACTCATTATTTTAAGCAATTTTTAAATAACCAATCGTAATTGTATTTCAATGTTCAACTTTATATTTATATATATATATATATATATATATATATATAGTGAAGGGATCCGATGAGAACTCAATTATCAATGAGAACCGAGAGAACTTATCCAGCCCTTTAATTTATACATCCTAAGCTAAGTGTATCTGGGCTTAGAGGAGAAAAGCCCACACCTTGTATCTATTATAATTACAACGCTAAACCCAAAAGTGATTACCGTCGTCATCTCCAATCTGCTTCACTTATCACCGCCATCCTCATCGTTTCTGATTTACTTCACAATCGCTATTTTCTTCTCCACCGCTAATTGTCGTCGTTTACAGCTCGGCTAAAAATCATTAATAATGGTTGTTGGTGACTGCATTTATATCCAAAATTTTGGGCCTAAATTGCTAACTGCAAGTTGTTGATGTTGTGTCGATAAAAAAAAAAAAAGAAATAATTGCTAACTGCAAGTGGAGATGCATCTCAAATTTCATATGATTTTTGCATACTGACTGCTCAGTATGAACATACTAACTACTCAGTTCACACTTGAAAGTTTGCTAAATTCATAAATAAGATGCATCCTAATATGTATCTTATGCATCTCCACTTGTGTGATAACTCTCCAAATTAGGTACTGATTAACATTTAAGCATGTGCATTCTTACGCTAATTTCCAGATTAAGTTTAAAACAAAACTTTCGATGTGTTGTAAGCCTAGCAAGCCCAATACTTTTAAACAAAAAGTATTACATATTATGTGATTAATAATAATAATCGCGTACAAACGTATCTGAACGAACCCGACAGAAATATATATCAAAAGTTGATGACCCGAAATAATTAATAATACAATTTAATTACGAGTATTAATATATCTATAACATATAGATGAAATAGTTTAAATATACGTTTTATATCAAATGTATTATAAAACGAACAGAATAAATTTTAAAACGATCGCAGAGGTCAAAATATCAAAAGTTTTATTTTTCTCATTCATTCGAAAGCATTTGGAACATTACCTCAAAATATGAATTCGAAATTCGACTGAAATTTGTCACCCAATTGGATATACGCAGTCCAATGTACAAATTTGTACTATAGTCTAAGATAATGAAAATCTCATTATTCTAAATGTAAATGACGAACCGGGAGAACATCTACAAAATAACAATATAAAATGTTAAATTTTATATTGCACTAATTATACCCGTACTCGAAATTAACGGGCTTATAATATCTCAACCAACTCAATTATTTGAAGAACCAGACACTGTGATCTCCCATACTTGTTTGAAATTAAAAAAAAACCGTAAAACACACACTCTCCTCCATTCCTTCAATCATTCACCACCTTCATCAAATCTTCTTCTTCTCTTTTTCTTTGATCGACACACAAAAGAACCGCAAGCAACAACAGCAGAGTAGTAGAAGTGGTAGAACAACAAACCAGGAACATCCTCATCATCCACGGCCTCTTCATCATCATCAAAATCCATTGTAAGAAAACACATTTTCTTTGATCTCTACACTTCAATTTCGTAATCTAATATGTTTATACATCATAATCTATACATATAACATACTAAATTGATGAATTATTTGATAATGATATTGATTGTTCTTGGAAAAGGGTTTATAAAACCAAAAACTTTGAACCCAAAAGTTATATATAAACTTGATGAAATACGATGTTATGATATTAGGAAGGTGTAAAAACGAACCAAAACCCGAAACAAAACATGTATATATATGTATATATAACACAGACCACGAACAGAGTGCAAGGAGACGGGGACAGACCAAACCGATCGGTTGGCTTGGGTCAGCCGATCGGCTGGAATTGATGAGCCGAACGGCTCAACTAACTGAGGTGAACGGCTAGTTGTGTTGAGCTGAACGGTTTGTAATTTTATGCTAGAACGGCTGGGTTGGGTGTTTGGGCCGAAACAGTTAATGGACTAAGTACGCGGATGGACCGAGCGAAAATGAGTTGGGCCGAGGCTCTCAGCCGAACGGCTGGACTGCCCAAGCCGAACGGCTGGGCTAGGCTGTGGGCTGGACCGACTGTGATCTGGGCTGCAATTTGGGCTTTGAGTTGGGCCAAATTGAGATGTAATCTGGGTTGGACTAAAATTAATAAGGGGTTTATAAATCTAAATGGGCCAACTAATTGGGCCGAGCCCAATAATCTACAAAACATTTAAAACATAAACGTGACCCGAGACATTTAATGGTACGAGTAATTATAAAATGAACAATGAGTTTTATAATGATACGATGTAAATAAATTTGTAAACTTTGATATATATATCTCGACAAATGATAACTTTCGAAACGATAACATATATTTATTTTATAAACGAAAATAAATAAAATGGGAAGTTTTGTAGCAAATAAAACTTACACACATTTTATACGTGAACAACGTAATTGAAACCTATATATATATATATATAGATAGATAGATAGATAGATAGATAGATATACATATATGCGACGTTTGCGATTATATATATATATATATACACACACACAAATGAAAATTTACGTTTAACAAGCGTATGATCATTAATATACGACAAGTATAATTATTTATATATATATGTATAAAACAAGTATATATATGTACATTAGAGAACAAAACAACATTTAGATATATACAATTTCATACATGTGTATATATACACAACGAGTTACACGGCATAAGAAATAACAACAATATTTCTACATACAATCAACAACTATTTGTATAACTCAAGAAATCAACAAGTTCTTCAAACCAACAAACTGTTAACATAAGTTGATTAAACAAATCAAACGTACTTATGTGAATACATTTATTTTACATAGGTTAACATACCTTGGGCGATTATCTGTCGACTGCTAGCATTCATACCGAGCGAACCACAGTGAGTTTACAGCCCCTATGTTTAAATGTTATCTGCTTTTAAACACAGGGGTGTTAAACATAGAAATTGCATGCCAACACATGCAATCAAATTATAAATTGCTTTATTGCTTTTATACAACTGTTGATTGATGAAATTCACAAACTGTTTTGGGAATTAGACAACGTATCCTAGTACGGACCCAGACTTGCAATGTATGCATAAAAAGACCTTATGACATACATACTGTAACCATTAGCTAGGTGACTCTAGCCACTGAGTATACGGATAGTACTATTGCCGTGACAACCCTCCTACGGTAGAGCGTATACTTAAATGTCCGTTCAGGCAAACAACATAAGTTCTGGTTATGGTTTAGTTATAGGGTTAGGTCGTTCTACTTTAACTTGCCAGGTTTAGCTCACCTCACAGGGGATCATAGTCTAAGTAAATTCCCACATACTTTTAGGAAGAACGAATCCTACAACTGTTAAATACCGGAAAATATACCGGCAATTTATTTTATACTGGTAAACAACTAGTTATATGCTTTTTAGGGTAACAACCCTACACAACTTGTATCTTATAAATGAATAACAATTCATTTATACAAACTTGATTTAACTAACCACATACACATACAAACCTGTAAATTCACTCAACATATTTATTGGGTAAGTAATCGCATGCATTCAGGATGGACAACCCTGGACTACTTAGGATGCCACATACTGTTGGGACCGCTTTTGGGGATTTTATTTGTATAACTGCAGACATTGCGGTCATACTTATGAAATCTTATTTTAAACATATGTATTATTGTTAAAACTAAAATGTTTTAAACTCTACTACTACTGTTACGACTTACATAGTCGTACTACTTTTGTAACAACTGTTAAACTTGGCATCCTTGATAAATAATGTTGTGCGATAACCATATGCTCTGAGTATGTATGTATTTGTTGGTTGAAAACACTGTTCGCAGCCCCGCCACATCATTAAAGCTTCCGCATAATTAATTAGTACCGATTGTAATCACCGTTTGGCGGGGTGTGACAACTTGCATCTCATCTAACATGTATTTGTATATAAAAATCATATGAAAATTGAGATGCATCTCCACTTGCATCTGAACATGCATCTAACATGTATCCGAAGGAGAATTATCTGAGTTTTTAATATACTCGGTATATAATAAAATCAATATAAAAACATACTCTGTATAAATTGAAATGGATGCATCTGGTATCTTTTTGAGATGCATATGATTTTTGATCTGTACGAATTTGAGGAGAGTAAAACCTGAATACAAAAGTATAATTTGTATAAATAACATGTTATTCATGTTAAAGTAATTTTGAATCAAAGAGATGGGGATAATGTTGTTTTGAAAAAATGCGGTCAGCAAGCGGGCGGGCGGGCGGAGGAAGAATCTGGGTTCTCATAGTTCTCATCAATTATCAGTTCTCACGGGATCTCTACCCTATATATATATATATATATATATATATATTATACAATTAACCTTTATGATGTTATCAAACTAAACAATTCAAGCAGTCAATTAAGTCCTTCTATCTCATAACAATTCAGAAATTTGATTTATTATAATATTGGATCCCATACGTAATGATTAGATGATAAAAAGTTATATTACATTCAACGACTAGTGTGTATATACGAGTTTCAAGACTAGTGAAACATCCCCGTAAAGCCGAAAGCAGTGACTAACCGGATACCTTCAGGTTTTAACTAAAAACCATGGTGGAAGGTATCAATTAACCACAACTTTAGACTTATAAGGGACTCAAACTTCTTATCTCAAACTGATGTGGGATGGGTTGTTACAAACTCCCCCACTTAAAATCCCGACGTCCTCGCCAGGCCGAAACATAACCAGGATCCATACCCCCAATAGATGCACGAGCCGCATGCCCATCACACCCCAAGAGGCTATGGCTATACCATATGAAACGCCCCCGTAAAGCCTAAAGCAGTGACTAACCGGATACCTTCAGGTCTCAACTAAAAACCATGGTGAAAGGTATCAATTAGCCACAACTTTAAACTTATAATGGACTCAAACTTCTTATCTCGAACTGATGTGGGATGGGTTGTTACAACTAGTATCTTGATAAAAATTATACTAGTAATAAAGAAATTGATGATTTTATCAACTTTTCTCATAAGTCTAAACACTCAGGGTTTTTTCTATACATCAAAGAAAATTGATAACGAAAGTCTTAAGGGCTTTTGTTAAGACGTTAGAAAATGCAAAAAATAATTGTACTTTGAAAATAACATATTATTTTTCCCATTTAAATTTTATTTAAGGTACAATTGTTTTATGCATATCCAAATATCTTAATGAAAGTCTTTAGGGCGTGTTTGCTTCACAGAATTCGTAAGGATTTGATGGAATTGAATCATGATTCCATTCCATATCATGTTTGGTTGACAGAATGTAATTCAAATTTTAATGCATTGTGTTTATTTCGCAGAATTATAAGGAACTGAAATCCTTCGAATTTCATCAGACAAATGAATTCAAATTCCATAGCATGTTAGATGGAATTCTTACAATTTTATTGTATCAGGTTGTTGATAAAATTTTTTTATAATATTTAATAATGTTATTATTAATCAAATAATATTTTATTGTTATATTCATATTTGAATGTTATATCATATAATTTATAACACTATGTTACACAAATAATATTTTTAAAATAACTATATAATGCAGCCTTTTTAATATTAATAAGTGTTATCACTTTCGTAATAATATATGCAATTAACTATATATCTAAATAAATTTATTAATCAATATTATCTACTATTATTATTAATTACTTATGAAATATTAATCTAAAAATTAAAATACAATAACAATTTATATATATAACTAATAATTTTTTAATATTATATTTATCATATATATTAATTAATTATATATTAACTATTTTATTAATTTTACTTATTTATAATAGTTATTCTAATTCCATTTCATAATCCTGTCAACTAAACGCGAAAGATTCCAACACATTTAGATTATAATTACATATGAAGCTAATTCTTCCAGATTTCAATTGCTTTGGTAGATTGCAATTCCGTTAAATAAATTATGCGAATCAAACGGGGCTCTAGACCTCTCTTAAATTTGTTTTTCACGTTGTTACGATAGTTAGTTCTCTTATTTGAACACTTACATATCTATCTTGTTTCATGATTTATTTAATTTTTGATATAATATATTGATTTTATATTTATACATATATGTAATGATACAAGTTTCGTCTATTTGACTCTGTAACAAAATTCTTTTTATAATGTAATATACTAATTTTTTATTTTGAAACTTAACATACTATGCAAATAATACCAAGATTTATTTCATAGCATATATAGTAAGTTTTAATAAGATCAAAAACTACTAACTAGTAGTTATAGATGTCCACATCGATGTTAGGTTTTAAAGGATGCTACCGACATGTCTTCCACTAAACAATTATCACTACTTTCATAAAGAGAACCTTTTAATATTCGAATTTACTAGAATAGATAAAGTGGGTGTTTGGATCATTTCAATGGTTTAAAAGAGGACATTGTAAAAACTAAAAAGTACTTGAACCTAAAAAACATAGAAATAATGAAATTTTGACATCTTTATTGTACTCCTTGTTTACTTGTTAATTATTTTAAATTTGATTTGAGTTAATTTGATGACGATAATTTTAAATTAAATAAGTAGAATCAATTTTGTGAATTTTATAAAAAAAGTAAACCATATATATATATAGAGAGAGAGAGAAAGAAAGAGAGGATACCCGCGATATGCAGCGTAGTTCAATGTAAAATATAGTGGTTGTCAATCATATGTCGTTTTTGAAGAACAAAATAAAGGAAAATCAATAGATTTAGAAAAAAGTGATCCGAAGAAAAATTTTATAATATTATTTAATTTGATTCATATTAGTCAAAATAAATTGTTCAGAGTAGGTAAAAGATCAAGAGATAAAGCATGAGGGATATATTAAAGCATGAGGCTAGGGGTGTATTAAATAACTTACCAAATTTATAATTTAAGAGTTTAAGAAAGAGCGTGTGAAATGATTTATAGGTAAGTATATAGATATAGATATACACATATAAGTGAATTTTATATTTTTACATTTATATTCTCTATTATATCTTATCTTAAACCTTAATAAAGCATTTCCATCTACACCCTTAAATCTTATAAGTGTCATATCAAAAATGTCTATTCTACCCTTATCAAGTCACTAATTATGACAATGTACTATAAATTCACTATTCAATCAAGATGAAAAGTATTTATGGGATTTTCCTATAAATATATCAATAATTTACTCATTAATAAGTTCAACGAACCTATGTTAATTGTTAAGAAAATTTACCGTAAAGAAAAAAATAGTTAATTTTATCTTATCATTTGTTGATCTGTATATATGATAAATAAATATAGACAGTTACACTTTATATAATAAAACTTGAGTCTCAAAAGTCTTTATATTTTAAGAGTTTTTAACTTTTTGCTTACTCTCCATCACATTAAAACTCTTATCGACTATTACGATTATCATTGATTTACCGATATCATCTACAACAAAATGTAATATCCCGCTGCATAGCGCGGGTTTCATAATAGTCTCCAATAATTAGAGTATAGAAATTAAATTAGCATATTATTTTAAATGTAACTCACGAGACTTAATTAGTTAATCTCTAACAATTTATAAATATAACACCCCAATAAAGTATTTATGGGATTTTCTCAAAATTTTCAAACCAAAACATGTACATATCATATGTTACTTAATTACATGTGTACATACATAATTTACCAAAGGTTTAAGATTTCAAAATAGATACATTTATAAACTAAGTTACTAATATGTGCCAAATAAATTTCCAAAACATTTCATTGATCAACCCAAAATATCAGAGTTGACGCCACATTAGTCAAAACATCCATCCAGTACCCACGCCATGTCAGTTATTTAACCAAAATCTGCAAAATGTTAAACATGGTGGGAGTAGCTCACAGCTAAGTGAATGGAACTGTATCCGACAGTTCAATCCGGAAATAACAAGTCTTACAACAAATAAACAATAACCTACAACAACAAAGAGGACCGGTGGTTCTTGGTATGTCATCGCAAGAACACTTTAAACAACTGGTATGCCATCACAGTGATTTACCGATAATTTGAAGCTATCTTCACTGACTAGGGTTCATCCATCAACGATGTGTATCAGAAACCCTGCCAGTCAAATAATAGCAACAAACCCAATCAGTGTTGACCTCCAAATAATACACATATGCCCAACGGCCAATAATCATATATTGCACATTAATCATGCCATTACAGAATATGTTCACCCGTTGTAACCAAATTTGTTACAATTGGGTTGAACCGAAGAATATAGTTACCACTCACCGATATTCCAGTCTCCCCTCAGTGATCTAATATTAATGAGTTTCCTTTTGCTTATCTGAGAATACAAATAATACAAATTAATAATCCATTTCATAATCATATAACTTATGTTAAATCTATAATAACAAACTAACAATTGATAATCATGTTACAAGCAACAATCATAACTAACTAGTATTTAACCCGGACGTTGTCCAGTTAAATGGATGTCATATACAAACCTCAGTAATATCGTAAAGTTAATGTAAATATACAGCCGTATATGCATGGAAGATGTTAACATTTGTGTTATATTTAGGCCATGATAACGTGTAACAATGCGTCTGTGTGTAACAATACAATGATGCTCATTTAAGTATTTAAATCTTTAACAATGTGGGGAAATACCACCATGATCACACATAAAGTTGACAGCTGAATTATATTTGAACTCTAAACTACTACAAACTTTGAATTTATAATAAACTCTTAAAATATATTAGAACATTACCATTGACATAATTACATATGTAAAAAATGATACGTGTAAACAGACCTTTAATTGTTGTTATTGATAATGGAGGTTTGAAAGTATGCAGGTCGAATACAACCTTAAAAACATATATGGGGATTAATATCAAAATGTATTTTATATTCAAATAATGTTATTAACGTACTATTGTATTTTTCGCTTTTAACTTTTCTTATATAACTTTTTGTATTAATCCAAATATACCACTACGGCTAGTTTATTTTTATCTACATTTTGATACAAAAAAAATTGATTTCGAGACAAAAAAAATACGTTCGTTAAATATATATCATATGACGATAAAATTTATATCGAAATGTAGATAAAATTACACTGATTATTAATATATATTCAGAATTATTCCAAGCATTATATATAAAAAGTTATCAAAGAAAATGAAAATATTACCTAAATTAAATAAGTAACCTATAATATATTATTAAAACTACGTGTGCAGAGGTTGGAGAGATCTGGAAAAAAACTGACAAAAAAAAAACAGTCGATAACCAACAAATACAAGTTGCAACGGTTAGGATTAAAAGTTGGGTAGATCTGACGGATGTAAACAAAAGTCAACATGTAACCGCCGATTCAACTCACCGGCAGCCATATATATGGACAATTATATTACTCATAATAAATCATCAAGTTAATACAAGTATCCTCATACCAATGTATCACTTACTAATTAACTTAACTTATATTATTACATTAAAAGTACAAAATCAAAACTAACTTTAACCTTGTTATAAGCCCTACCCGATCGACTAAAAGACCATAGCCGATCGGCTATCACCCTTTACCCGGTCGGCTAACTTGACTAGTATGAGAACTTTTTATTCAGTTATAACATGCTGTAATAATTTGGTTCTAAATTAGCCGTTAGGCTTAATTCACCCGATCAGCTATCAAGGCTATAACCGATCGGTTCACCAACCATAGCCGATCGGCTATAGGTTCAAAACCCAGAATCCAGTTTTTGTTCCTGCAACTTTCAGCTCAAACCATAAACTCAAGTTTCACAAAATTGAGTACAATACACTAATTTTATCCAACAAATAACCTCAATTCCCATCTATAATCATATAGCAACAACAAACAACATCATCTAACTACAATTTCTACACATGCATTCATCATTCAACCTAATTTTTAACAAAACTCAATTTATACCTAAATCAATACAACCTTCAAGAACACAAGCAAATGATATGTAATAACTTCATATAATCATTCAATAACAATTTATAATATGATTTCACACTCAATATCATTCACATATTATAAGCCCTAACAAGTTCTATCATAGGATCAAAATTATAGATATGAACATAATAAACACAATAATACTTACAACTTTAAAAGAAAGAGTTGATGAGCAAGATGATGTTAATCTGATTTCTACAATCTTAAATCCAAAACACAAGTCAATTCCTTAATCTCTTTTGATTTATTAAGTTTTCTAGAAAGGTTTTTGAAGTAAAAATGAGAATAGAAAACAATTAAGAATAAATTAGGTGAACTAAGTCGGTCTCCTCCAAACGACCCAAATAAATACAGTGTAATTTTTATCTTTTTCTAAGCCTATTGCCTGGAACCCGAAAATACCCGCGAGACAAAGTATTTTATTTTACCGTCGAATACTATAATTTAAAACAAGTATCATTTTATTTATCACAATAAATCCCGTGACTCTTTTACCTATTTCTTTCCAAGAAATCAAATAAAACCATTTCCCATTACTTTAAATAATCATTTAAAAACTGAATAAAATACTATAAATTTTTAGATCCGAAATCTGGATGTTACAATTAATTTAACACACAAATAGTTAAATGCATCAATAGTTAAGAGACATCAATAAATTATTTGATGAAAGTATGTAATGGTGTATAATTAATCAACCAAAGTTTTCCAAATTCTTTTCCTTTTAATTAGTAAATAATGAAATGTAAAAAAGGCAAGTATTATTTTTCATACGCTTACTCTCTATAATGTCTCTACAGAACAAAAGTAAGAATTTAATCTACATTTTAAATATCGTCTAGAAAATTAAGTAGTCACCCACTAACACTTGATATATGTCTAATACATATTGTTTAAATGTATAAATAGATAAGATCATAAGAGACAAGAATCAATTACTTAATGAAAGTAAGTAAGGTTTTTCAGAGGTAACTTAATTATCATTGAAAGTTTGAGATGCAATTGTCGAACGAGATTATATCTTTTTTCAAACATGATATTCGAAATACATACTTTCTAAGTATTAGATATATAACGGCCATATTAGTTGAAAACTAAAGTTCTAAAGATACAAATTACAAGTAGATTTTTAAAAATATATATTTTGAATCCTCGCTGCAACGTACGGGTCAAAAACTCGTACAAAAACAATGATTACCTTTTGTTTGAAAAACAAATATTATTAAAAAAAGCTCTGAAATGGGCAGAGCACCGCCAACAAAACACCAAAAACCTCTAAGGCAGAGGCCAAGAAACTCTAAAATAAAAAGTAAGACACCATAAACTCCACTACTCAAAACTCAAAAAATAGAAAAAGACCAAAGCAAAATAACACCACTCAACCAATATTTTGAGTAGCAAAAAACAGTGATGATGATAATCCATAGTATCAGCCATAGTGTTGTACATCATCATTATCATACCCTATACTCCGTATTGTGTAACAAATATATGATTATGAAAATAATGTTACAAAACTTGTCACATAAGATTGAAAAAAGCTCGAGTATTAAAGAACCATAAACTACTACACGCACAATAATATGACTCGCTATATATGCATCTTGTTACAATACTAAGTTTGAACATTCGATCATTTGTTGTAATAGTAATAAGATTGAATAAACTTATTTGATGAAGTTTATAGATTAAATTTCATTGAATTAAGTAGATTTTACAGTTGTTTAAAAGTTAACTTCAGCTTATTAGTTTATTTCTTTATGGCTGTCATTTTATTTCTTTACTATTATTTTTAACTAGAGAGTACTTAAATTTTTATTACACCACTACACTAACCAAGATAGTCTAACTTATTTTGTCATATCTACTATCTTCCTCAATATGCCATATCCAAATATATAAACAAGTATAACGATGTTTGTATGAATCTTCATGTTTGTATTAAAAATTGTATCACATCTCTCGCTATAATTACTTAAATCCAAGCATAAAGGACAAAAAGGAAAATACGATTAAAAGTAAACCAAAACTAAACGAATCAATATGTGATGGACAATATACAAACAAACATCTTGATGATTATCTATATTTGTTTATGAGTTTAATTAAGATATCATCTATCTATCTTATATATTAAAAAGAAAAATCTTGAATCAATATTAGCCATTAGATTGAGATCAATCATTAAGATTTAACCCTTAATTAATTTAATAATATCATTAATTCTATTTTTATGTGATTAAAAGACTAATATATCTCTCTATATTTACAATATACGCCCTTCACTATTTACAATATAAATCTATTTTTTCTTTAATTGTAAATAATAATCAAAATATTCTATGAAAATTTTAATTTAATAACTACGTTATTATTTATTTCATAATTCAACCCCTCCTAAAATCTTTTTTTTTTTAAATTTATGCAAAACCCCCCCAACAAGTTATTTTTAATTCTAATTTTTTTTTGAATTCTTTTATCAATTTCTAATTTACATTGTTTAGATTATGAATGCTAGGGGTTTGGTTTACGATGGATTTTAGTGTATCTGTACACATGGTTTACAATATTCATATTGATAGCCGCCTCAATACACGTTGGGTACCCAAGTAGTATTACCCATCGGTTTTTCATATTTATTCGCGGGTTTCGGTTATCCTCATGTATGAAACTTTGGCGAAACAAAAAAAAATAATTATTGAGAATACAACACAAATTTAAAACATGGTAAAAAACTATACCGATTTACAAGATTTGAAATCTTAAAGCTAACAATTTAACTTTTTAATTAACTAATTAAAAGTTTTGGTACATAATATAATATTATTATTAAAGAATAATACAAATACAAAAAAGGAAGTGATATCATACACGATATTATCAATAATTAATTAACTAATTTACCCATTTGCCATTAAATTCTCTATATCTTGATTTACATCCCTAAAATAATTTAACATTTAATTTTCTAAGGTTGTGTTAACGTCATTCGGGTCAGTAGAGTCTGCATTTGAGTTGTCACATTTTGTCATCTTTCGTCAAAGGTAAAAAACAAAGTAATACATTATAGGTTGTTGATTTAAGTTACAGAGAGTAACTTATATGGACAAAAACCACAAATGCACTGCAAAAAATGGTATTTATTAGATACAAAATAGTATTTACTTGCTGAACCGGTAAATTTGCTAATTTGGATAAACATATTCGTACGATTTTAAATAATATAATATCATTAAAATTAATACAAATAACAAGGTGATATCATACACAATATTATCCCTATTAATTTATTTATTTATTTTGACTTATCAATTCAAAATCTATCACAATTCAAATCCTTAATACATTTTTCAATTAAAATTAAAACAATACAAATCAATGTACCATACACCAACACCAAAAAACTTATTATATTCATATAAAACATCCATATAAGACATATTATAAAGTTAACCCATAAATTTTGCGGATCTTAATCTAGTTTCTAGTTAAATGGCATTTTAATAACAAGGGACTGAAATTGCAGTTGAAGCTAGTGACCGTAGTTGAAAAGGTCCTTAAATGTTAAATCCTTATGGACTTCTATAGTTACTTGAAATAATTTTTAATTTAAGGGTTTTTAGTGACTTCTTTTTTCCTACTTAATTTTCTTTGCCACACGAGATTTATTTTCTACAAAAACTTAGGGTATGTTTAATTACGGAAAAGTCCATACTATTCTTGAAAACTTTACTATAAAAATTAGAAAAATAGAAAAATATTCAAATTCGAGTTTTCTAAAATAATTTTTCTTAGAAAAAGAAATTCTCATTTTTCTTTTTATAACTATAAAACTGAAAACTATTTTTTTTTTTATGGTTTTTAAGTTTCCATCCCTATTTCTCATTGAAAAAACTTGTGATCGTGTTTTTTAAATTTGCATAGTTTTTCTAGAGAATTAAAGCACCTTACACTTCCTAGAAAAACAGAAAAAAAATATTGAATTTTTTTCAAAAAAGAATTAAAATTTTAAAGCTCTAAAATAGAGGTGCCAAACTGAAAAAGCCATCAACGACTAGTGGTATATCTATCTACCAATACAATTGAAAAATGTATATATTTTATATTGTTGAAGACTTGAAGCTATACAACTATACAAGTTGATAATTTCATATGTATTGATGTATGGTTTGTTGACAAGGCTACTAGTTATTTAATTTGAAGAAAATATATAACATATCTTTATGACTTTATAAATTGAGGAATGTGAATATGGTGTAAACCATATATAACAACCACTCAATACTACATTGTTTTGGGCCCAAATTAAAAAAACCCCATAATAATACCTCCTTCTACACTCACGTTCTCCTTATGTTAAAGTGTTAGATCGAGTGAGAAAGGTTGATCGTGATGGTGCAATACTGCAATATACATATAGTAGCAGAAACAATTGAAGATTAAAAATTCTTGGTGTCAGAATCAGGAGGATATGGTACCGGAGGATGTTGAGAACGTGAGTTTAGGAGGGGTCGGTATTTTTTATTTGGGTCAAAACGACGTAGTATTGAGTGTTTGTCATATAAGATTATATGGTTGACAACACCATATTCACATTCCTCTAAATTGATAAATTTATGTACTCTAATAATGGATAAGGTTTAATTAGGTATAGCTTACCGGTATTGGAAGAAACAATCTTATGAAAATAATCACAATTTTCAATGTTGTACCAAATCAAAAAATATGATTAATTTTTACAAATCATCCTTGTTGTAGATGTTTAGAGCAATTTAAAATGTACATTCAACGCCACATTGTACACACCTTATATTCTTGATATACAAAACTTATTTAACCTATCGACATTATTAATTACAATTTCAACGTGTAGCATAGTTAGTTTCAACGATTAAAGCATTTGAAAAATATGAACTAACATAATATTCGAACTTTGAAAATTTTTTTATCGATGTTGTTGAATAAGTTGATTGGATCACCATCTATAACCCGTTTAACGGATTGCGAATTTGCAATCATTATATAATTGGGTGGTGGGGTGGGTGTCTCGGCCGTACTGTCTTAGTTCTCCGTCGAACCATCAAGAGAAGAACCCAAATTGATGCTTCTCTGCTATCCACGTGTCAGTCTCTCATTCGTGTAAGATTCTGACTAGTACCTTCTTTCTACTTTACTTTCTTTCTCTATCTCTCTCACACACTTCACACTCACTAGGTGTTAAACAAACAAACTCCTCTTCACCTTTTTTCTTTCTCATCTCTCTGACATCTTGAAGAAACAAGAATACCTTCACCGGGACGCCATCTATGGAGATTTTTTTCCAATTTCTAGAGAGAGAAACAAACACCCACTTCTAGAGAGAGAAAGATGAAATTTTGAGCAAAACCCACCGGCCAAGATTAAATTTTTTAATTAGGGTTTATCATCATCTTCGTTGTTGTTGCTTGTATGTGTTTCTTTTTGTACAAATATATTAGTCTTTATTATTAATACGCACACATGGTTATATTCTTTTGATGCTTTTGTAAGTTATCTTTTTATGTTCTTCCTTTTAACTCTCTAACAATCTTCATTTTTGTTTATTTTTCAGGTTTTCAAAGTTGAATTTTCACCTGGGTGATTCATATTTGGGTGGTTTCTTGAATAAGTTTTTCTGGGTGTTGGTTACTTTTTATTGGTTTGTTGATTTTAGTAATAAAGTTTTGATTTTTTCAATCATCACACTGTTTTATTGATTGTATGTGTGATGTTCGTGAAAACAAGTTGAATAATCTGTAATTCTGTATTTGTGTTTATTAAAAATAGTTTTTTAGATGTTAGAAAGTTGTTAATTTGGTGGGTATGATTGTTGAAATTGTTGCGAATATCGGGTTTTATTGAAGGGTGTAAAATCATTGGGACTGTGAGGGTGAGGATGAGGAACAGAGGGATAGTCTGAAAGTGCAGTATGAGTAACAGTAACAGTCACAGTGAGAAGAAAAACAACAAAAGGATAACTGAAGAAGGTGCATTTGAGAGTAATAGTAATAATAATAGCAACAACAGCAATGGTAAATCTGGAACAGTTAAATCAGGATCAGGTTGCTCCAAATCAGTTTGTTCGAATGGGTCGATCACGAATTCCGACTGCACAATCGATGAAAGGGTGCTGGTTGATCCAAAATTGTTATTCATTGGAACCAAAATTGGAGAAGGGGCTCATGGGAAGGTTTATGAAGGGAGGTGAGCAATAGTCCTTCTAAAGCTTGTTAGATTAGTATTTAAGTTATTAATTTCGTTAACTATGTAGATGCTGTAAGAATGATCATTCTTGGACAAAAAAAAAGCAAAATTTGATTTATTTATTTATTTCTATGTCTCAAAAATTTACTTATTTGCATAAACTGTAACAAGTTTTTGTTTCACGCTTTGCAAGATCAATGGGGTGGATCTCTCAAAACCAATATTGATATATGTTAGCATGTAATTATGGTCTTGCTGTCAGCATGTATTTATCGTCGTTTTAATTGACATTTTAATTTAACTTTTGAACCATATTACTTGGCTTTCACTTGCAAGCTGCAGCAGTCTTGCAAATTGCCAAAAAACATTATAGTTTGCACGTTGCACTCATGAATCTGAATATATTTTAGATTTATGGATGCCGAAAACCTATCTTTCTGGATATTCTGTTTGAAAATGCTCATTTTTGCTCTGTGTGATGTTTCTATCGAATTCTAGAAAAGAATTTGGAGCATAAGATTAGTTGTTTATTCGTAATTTGTTTTTGTAGGTATAAAGATCGAATAGTGGCTATAAAGGTTCTTAACCGTGGGAGTAACACAGAAGAACGAGCTGCACTTGAAGGTCGTTTTGCACGGGAAGTTACTATGATGTCACGAGTGAAACATGACAACTTAGTGAAGGTTGATATATTAATTTCAAGGTTTTAAATTGATAGATTTGTGCTCTACTTAAATATTAAAAAGTTTTAATTTTTTTTTTTTGTAGTTCATTGGAGCTTGTAAAGATCCTTTAATGGTGATTGTCTCTGAATTGTTACCGGGGATGTCGCTCAGAAAGTACTTAGGCAGTATTCGTCCAAATCAAATAGACCTTCGTTTAGCTTTGAACTTTGCCCTTGATATTGCTCGAGCCATGGAGTGTTTGCATGCCAATGGGATTATACACAGAGATTTGAAGCCTGGTATATAGTTATTTATTCTATTCATTATGCTTCATTTGTTTCAGTTTCCGTTTTGTTCAAGGGGTGTTTGTATTTGCAATTTAATAGTGATATAGGAGATTGAATAATCATAATAAGATATTCAGGAGTTTGTGTTCGGATGGTGCTTTTATAATATATCACTTTTGACGGTCTGGACTCTGGAGTACTGGTGGTAATTTTAACACACTTACTTTTGAATGGAGCGAGTAGGGATGTTTTATATGTAATGGGTCAACGGGTAATAAGAAGTAACCTAATATGAAACAGGTTAAATCGGTGGTTCAAAAGTGGCAATAGTAAGAAAATTACTTTCAAAATGCGCATTTCAAACACCCCCTTATATTAATTTTTGAAGATTGATATATTGATGTCATATTTTGTGGCCTTCTCTGCCTCTTTTCATATTCGATATTATTTTGGAATGTTGATTCAGATAACTTGCTCCTCACTGCAAATCAGAAGTCAGTGAAGCTTGCAGATTTTGGTCTTGCGAGGGAAGAAACTGTTACTGAAATGATGACGGCGGAGACCGGGACTTATCGTTGGATGGCTCCTGAGGTATGTGGTTCGTGTGATGAAATATCATTACGCAGAACTCAATTGTTTAAGTACCTGTATGGTTATCTTTGCTCATATTCTTTTGTTTAGTAGATTGTACATGGATAAAAAATCCATTTTGGGTAATGGGTCAAAATGAACCATTAGAGAAACAAGTCGAACAGGCCATTTCGGGTTGACCTGCAAATTTTTTATTCTGTTTCGAATTTGCAAATAACCACTATTATGATTTAGGAATGAATATTTTTAGTGCATATTTTTTTTATCAAATAGTAGTTGTAATTTATAGCATTGTTAGTATGAAACTATATGGAATTACAATGTAATGGACCAACAGTATTAAATGCTTACAACTTCTCCTGAATGGAAGTTAAATTGAATTTGCAACTTCTTATCATGTAGGTTTATATCCATAATTATTTACTTATGGCTCATTTTTTGCATGCATTTATACAATTTGCAACATGGAAAACCTTGAATTTTATAAAATTTGCAGTTGTATAGCACTGTGACGCTGCGACAAGGAGAGAAGAAGCATTACAATAACAAGGTTGATGTTTATAGTTTCGGTATTGTGCTTTGGGAGTTGGTGACAAATCGAATGCCTTTTGAAGGCATGTCAAATTTGCAGGCTGCTTATGCTGCCGCTTTTAAGGTGCCACAATCTTCCTTCTTCTGTCTAACCTTATTTTTTTGCTTTTATAATATGGACTATGCTTTATTCATTTCTCTGCCCTTTTATTCTTCTTCTTTTACTTGAGAAGCATTGATTTCTCTGCTATTGATTTCATGTTGCTCATTATTTGAATCTAGAGCCTTAACATTGTTGCTGCCTTGCTAATATATTGTAACCTTTTTGCCAAAACGTTTGTTTCGGGGTATATTTATTTGTAGTCCAATACGTTATTGTGTTTTCACATAGCATTGCAACATTAGTATTATGTTACGTATATCTTGTGTACATGTCTTTAGGTGGCCTAACATTTTTCACTTTTAATCATAGTAGGTTCTACCATTGTCCTGTAGATTTGATCTTTCAAGAAGTGGCCGATCCAAAAAACTCTTACATAACAGTAACAAAATATAACTGTTTAATTTTTCCGGCCCTACAAAACACTAATAAAGTAATAATAGTGCTGTGTACTATGTTCTTTAAATGACTCTGGAATATACTTATATAAATAGACGTACTTAGTATTTTGTTGGTCTAAAACTGCATATGATAGGAAGCCAGAGGAAATAACTTGCAAGTTAAGTCAGATTATATTCTATAAGTGGGACTTGAATTAAATTTTGGTAGGTACTAATAATAATATAGAAATTGATTTCGTGTACGTTTCTCAAAATTCTATGATATATAATCCAAATTTTGTAGTATCGTATGACATAACAATGACAATAATGTTAATACATTATATGTGTATGGGCACATGCACATTAATTTATTGTCAGTTAATTTTTTGAATAATAGATGAAGTGGTCACATAAGGAAGCTTAAAATTGAATGTTTGGGTCCAATAGATTAACCCAACGCGTTTGGCCAATGTCCCATTTTGACCATTTTTTTTGTTTAATGTTCTTGTTTCATCTGTTAACTTTTGACCTGTTACTAATCTTACCTAATCTCAATTCTCACACCTACTAATTCCTAGTGCCATCTAGATGTTAGAAATTTGACCTGTTTATCCTTAATGGGTCAAGTGGGTAGTGTTAAGGAAGTTGGTTAAGAATTTCGGAATGGCTCAACATGTAGAAAGTCAAACAAAGGGTATTCAAATGTATAAAAACTCCCAAGTTGAATATATAGAAAGACTGCTTTATGGTCGTAAACTTATCCATTTTTTTAACCGTATGTGTTCTGGTTTGTAAAGGTGATAAAAAGAACAACTGTTTGCGACCTGACTAAATAAGTTTGTCATATCTCCTCCTGAGTCCCATCTTTCGCTACATGCCCATAAAATGGATAATTAGAAACAAGAGTAACTGCTATTTCCCATATGCCAATTTAAGATACAATGAAGGTAGTCTATTTGACATATATATGTTTCAAATCAACTACGAGAGTACAAGACACATTTTGGTGCAGATCTATTTGTCATGCTAACATGCTTGTGAATTGTATAATTTTAATCCTATGGTTCAACATTATGTGCAATTTATTATCGTGGTGTACCCTTGGCTCAAGTAACAGAGTTCCGAAACTTTACTTTCTAACTTTCTTTGCTCACTTGAAACAGCAAGAAAGGCCAAATCTTACGGATGATATATCACCTGAACTCGCATTCATCATACAATCATGTTGGGTCGAGGATCCCAATCTAAGACCAAGTTTTGACCAAATCATACGCATGCTCAACACATTTATCTTCACCCTCCCACCAGCTTCCCCGTCAACAGAAGAATGTGATGCCGCTGAGGATGCGACGGCAGCAGCCAGTAATGGTGGCTCAGTGACCGAGTTTTCTGCACGCTCAAGACGGAAGTTTTCTTTTCTTCGTCAGATTTTTGCTGCCAAAAAATCCAAGAACTCACAATGAGCTATGATTAAGATCTTTTGAGTCTTCTTTTATCACTCTCTTATGCCAAAAAGATGAGATCATTGAAACCAACCTGTACATTGGGATGGAAAAACATCGGATAGATATAAAAAATCATTATGTGGTAGGCAAATCGGTATGATGGAAGTGTCTTGGTCGACATTGGTTGTATATGAGGCACATAAAAACTCTAGATTCTTTCGCTCATGTTAATATGAATGCTGGCGTAGTTTAGTGACGTTATTTTAAAATTGCTATCCCTTTTCAAGCCATGAAATAGATGAATCGAGGGTAATGAGTAACATATATTGACATCTCATTGTAATTGTGAGTTACAAAATCTATCTCATGTTGATCGTGGTATTGGTTGGTGGGGCTAGTATAGGATATGATACGGTATGATTATATTAATTCTATACTCTGATATGATTATCTTTTATTGCCACCAGGTAGAAGTTACCAATCATATTAAAAAGACATTTCCTTGATGAGTAAACATGATATCACCTAGTGTGTTTACCGTTCGGATATAATCGGATTATTTAAATGGTTTATTTGAATTGGTCCGTTTGGATTGGACAATTTTTTTTTTGAATCGAATCGGACAAAAACCAAATTAGTATTTCAGTTTTTGGATTGGTATTGGTTACTATTATTAGAACCGGATTATCCAAATAAACCATATTACAGTATATGTAATGCTCTTATGTATTACCTATGTTTATCTATCAAATATATGTTAAACGTGTGTTTGGTTATTTTTTATACATAAAGTGATAAAACGTGATTATATAATTGGTATTGTTAATATATATCATTATATATAACTCAAAATCTCAAGTTTTGATATAAAACACTAATTCCACATTTATATAAAGCCTCAACTTAACTTGACAATACGTAGCCGTTGATATCGCTCATGACAATGCCCTTTCACGAGTCAAAATGATACCATCATGCAGTTCATGATAACACCAAACAGTCAAAACCGATCCACCTAAATAGTAATTTGGTTTAGTTCGATTCGAATTCGATGTTTGTTTGGATGGATCAGATTCACATTTTGAGAACCAAAATCCAAATGAATTTATATAAATGGATCAGGTTTGATCCAATCCATCCAAACGAACACCCTCATGGGGTGTTTGGCTTGGCCTTTTTAAATTGAGCTTTTAGCCTTTTAACTTCTAAGCTTTTAAGTTGAGAGCTGTTTTTGGCAAGTAAGTTTTTATTGTCACAAGGAAACAGTACAACTGTTTATGCCTATAGTACAACTGATTAATGCACTGTTTCTTTGTGACAAGTAAAAGTTTACTTGTCAAAATCAGCTCCCTTTAAGTTGAAAAGCTAAAAGCAATAAACTCCAAACTCTCGACTTCACAAAAATTAGATTTTTTGTTGTAAAAGGCTAAAAACTCGAAAAGGTGTTTGAGAAATAAAAATGATTTTTGACAAAAAAAAGCTAAAAGGCTATTTTGAAAAGCTAACCCAAACACCCTTGATCTCATCATAGTTTTAATTTTAATATATCCTTGGGTTCGGGGAGGGTGATGGCAAAGCCGAAGCTCTTCCCCATTCTTAATTTTTGCTGTTAAAAAAAAAAACCAAATGATAAAGTTAACATGTCGCATAAAATTTATAAACTTGATTAAAAAGTCTTTTTTTGTATGTTTTGAATTTCCTGGAAATCTTCACATGAAACTACGAGACTTTTTGGCACAAAGCAGTTTGGTTGTTGCAATGTGGACAAATTAAGTTTGGGGCAATAAAGTTTGGTGTTTGACAAATGTCCATGGCGTCGCTTTCGATATTATTATATAAAATGTTTTTCTTCTTTTACGTGAATCAAAGGGTAGTTGCTTTTTCACCATTAATTCTTGTAGATATATATTTTGTTTTTGTCAAATGTGAAGGAGGAGTTAAAGACTTGACTTTTGTTGACATTTATTTTATTTTTATTTTCATATATATGTTTCTTTTATAAAGGTTTTGAATTGAATTGAATCAAATTATAAAGAAAAAGCCATGTTGACCGTTCAATAATGACATTGCTCATTTGACCCATTAAAACCCATCTATAATAACAAGACACATCACTCACGAAAGAATCTTTTTCCGAATTGTACGGTTCACTGAAATTTAACAAAGAAATTCTCACAAAATGATGTGACATCATTTATGGTCCAATAAGATTTCGTTAAATTTTCTTTTTCTTACTTTTCTCTCTTAATCTAATTGATCTACATCACTTCGTGAACATTATTTTGTAGAAATTATGTGAACATAGTAATTCTCGTGAAAATATAATGCTAGTTACTTTCTCTCGGTGTCTGTTTAGAAATGAAGCTAGAATCACGAGTCACGACTCCAAGGATTCTTTAATGAATGATATGTTTGTTTGGTTAGATTTAATAATTGTTTGAGTATTCTTTTTCATTTATGTATTTTTGATCTTTATATATGTCATCATATTTAATTACTACGTATATGTATTTACGAAGGTCTTTTGTAACACCCTCTTTACTGGTCTGGTAATTTCTTAATTTAATTTGATTATTTAAATTGTTTTAGGAATTACTTGATATTAATTATTTTACTTGTGAAATTTAAGTAAATAAGTCTTAGGACTTATTGTGAATAGTAAACTATTAGTTGTTTTAAATTATTACAGATGACGGTAAAATAAAATTAATATTCTCGCAAATGGTTTTTAGGCTCCAGACAATAGATTTAGGACGGGTAAAAATTATACCATTTAAAAATGTGAGTCGGTTTGTAAACCGACTTTGCAACTCATATGTTTTCAAGTTTTAACACTTTCTTCATTCTCACTTTGCAAACTCATAAGTTCAAAGAAACCATAACCAAATTAGAATTAAGCTAGGTTTCTGTGATTTCGATTTCAAACAGCAACATCATCATCTACATCATATCATCTTCATCTTCACCAAGAAGTGAGTTCAATTTTGAGTTTTATAAATTGGGGTTTTGAGTGATTAAACCAAATTAAAGATTGTTATGTTGCTATTTGGTGTTATTAGGTGGTATATGATATTAGTAGATGTATTAGAAACCATAGAATTGAGTTCCTTGAAGTTTTGGTGAGTTTTAATTCGAAAAACTCGTAAGAACAACGAAATTCGCAGTTCCCAGTTCGTCCTGCGAACCGAGCTCAGGTTGCGAAGCGAACTGAGATGCTGCGAGTTGAGTTTTGCTTTGCGAACCGAGATATTGCTTTGCGAGTTGAACTTGCGAAGCGAATTGAGTTCCCCTATGCGAATTGAGTTCTGCGAGCCGAGATGGCTGTGCGAACTGAGTTATTTCGTTGCGAGTCGAGTTTCTGCGAACCGAGTTGACCTGCGAAACCAGATCACTGCGAACCGAGAATTTTTAAAGATTTTTATTTCGCAAATTTTGAAAATGCGTAAGTCTTTTCGGGGTAACGGACAGGTGACAATTTCACTAACTCGGATTGGATTGAAATTCGCATGGTCACTCGGAAACGACCTAATGATCCCGGCTTTATTCTAAGAGTCTAGGCAGTTTTTGGCCATTCGGGGTCATCTACGGCCCGAAAATGGCATTTTTCAGTTTTTAAACGTCATTTCGGGATTTTCTAATTTCATTTTGAATGAACTTTTGTTTGACTAGACTTCAGGGATTACCTGATTTAATAAATATGCTCTGATGATGATTATGGAATGAATTTCTAACTTATATTTGAATTTCTGTTTCAGATCAACCTAAGACTCAGTGATATAAGAATCCTGAGTGTGGAGACGTCAGAGGTATCGGTGAGTGGATTTAGAACTCACCATTTGATTTAGTTGTAACTATTTGGTTGCAACAAGTAAACGTAGATATGTGTTAGACTGTTTAGTCTTGATTATTGCCTATGAATCTACGTGATATGTGAATATATGTGTATCAGATTATTGAGGTCAACGTGTAGTTGGACTTTTAGTTATTATGTGAATTACACAGGTTTTGATTCATTTGTTGTGTTTGAGACCTGTGTATGAGTTTAATAACCAATAGTTATCGGTCTATTCTGTATTGGCCATACAGATTGACGTTAAGTGTTCTTTGAGAATCCCCGGGTATTATGATATCCCAAGAGCCACCGATCATCATTGAAATATGTGTGTTTACGATTATTTGGTGTAAACTCATAGTTAAGCTAAGTTGAATTGTGTGTGATAAATCTATTCACCTAGCTTTGTGCTGTTCCCTCATATTACTTCCTGCAGATTTTGAATAGATATGTGGGTATTCAGGAAGTGGATGCTTCGGCAGGGAAAGTTTGACGACTTGCGACTCTGATATGGTTTTGTATAAACCTCGTTTTGTAAAATATAATACCCTGTTTGTGTAATATGGTTTCAATAGTTTTAAACTATTGTGTATCTAGTTTGAAAAATATTATACACTTTTTATGATGTATATTAATAAACTAAGTTTTAAGTCAACGCTTCCAAGTTAAATTGTATAATATTCATATACTGAATGAGGGGTGTTATATCCTTGATGTCGTTTTGAAGTCTTTTAACGTCATTTTTTATACGAAGGTTCTTGATGTCGTTTTGAAGCCTTTGAACGTCATTTTCTCAGACGCGTTTGTAGATTAAATATGTTAGGATGACGTTTTGATTGATTTCTCTATCGTTTCCCACATTTCCGACGAGGTGTTGTGTAATTTCAGTAGAGAGAGAATTTTGCATTTTGAAATGATTAAATTAAACAAAAACTAGAGAATTTATGTACCAGCTACAATAATGTTTCCTTGTAATAATAAAATAATAATAATAATAATAATAATAATAAATACGGAGTACTAATTTTCTTATATACATATATGTAGGCAAAATGAATAACTTTATTAATCACTTTTAACTTCATATTCCAATGACTAAAAATTAAAATAGTAATAGTAATTTTATTTTTTTTTAAATTAGGATTACAATAACGCAAGATAATAATTTCGTACCATATCAAACCAAAATGATTTCCAAATCCAACGAAGAGTCACGTGTAAATGCTAATAAAAAACGAAAGTTAAAAAGGTAATTTTGGCAAACTAATAAAAATCCTCAAGAGTCAATGGCCGTGTCCAGGACTCAAATAGTGTTGAAAACTTGTGTACCCAAAAATTACTTGGCAAATTCACATAAAAATCCAGAGAAAAATTCAGAGAAATCGAAGGTGGTACAAAGACCTATCATTTCAATCAATCAAGATGATTTACATATCTGGGTATGATTAAAGATTCAATCTTTTTGATGAAATCAAGATTTTTCTATCTTTGAATCTCGAGTTGATTGGTTGGTAAATCTTCAATCTTTTTTCACTATTACAGCTTGTATGATTCTGCAATTGTGATTCTTGTTCAAGAAGTCTTATATTTGTTGTTGATTTAGAGTCAGAATCCTATATCAAGAAAAAGGTTGAATTTTTAGGTTATTTAGGGTATTGGGTGTTGTAAAGATCATATCATTCTTGATGGGGTGTTGATTTTCCCCCAATTTGGTGTTGAATTAGTTCACTTAGCCCTACTTCAAAAGGGGTTTCCGAGTTAACCTGATAATCAATTTGTAAGTGGTAGGGAAAGTTGGAAATTTGGGGGTTTTGATTGAGGATTGGATTCTGTTGTTGGAATTTGATGAGATGGAGGAAAATGCAGCAGCTTTGCATACTGCTAAGAATGCGGTACAGGCGTTGGGTAAGGGTTTTGATATAAATTTCGATACGAGGTTGTTATATTGTAAGGGAGTGGCAGGGTCAAAAGTTGTGGAGATTGATGAAGAACACAAAAGGGATCTTTGGTTATACGATAATTTGGTTGTGCCAAATGTATCGAGGGATATTGAAAATTATCAGGAACCGGTTAATCGTAATAGTTCCGGAGTTTGCAATTATCATGAGGTAAACCTTTGATCACCATTGAACTTTCGGTTTTCTGTTAGGTCCTTCATGTTACAATATGTAGTGATCGTATTGTAATTGAGATCTTCCCTTGGGTCACTTTAGACTTTTGATGTTCAAACATAGTGTTTTCTTACTTCCAAATTCAGATTTATCTTTTTATGCTATTGTATCATTTTAGTGTATTTTCTGCACTCACTGTAAACATAAACATGGTTCTGATTCATCCCGTTAACTTTAAGTGAATAAATAAACATTATTAATTGAAATTAAAATGTAATCATTTGACTCTTTTAAGTCTAATATTGGGGAATTTGCACATTATCTTGGGCGGACCTAAGGCTACATGGAAGGGCATACGTTGTAGTTCACAAGTGTTGAAAAGATAAAAAATTACTATTGTTGCTTGAAGTTAGATATGCTAATGCATACCTTGGTCAAGATCTTGAGTAGGCCACCAAGAGTCCAAAATCTAGTTGAGAAGATAGGTGGGTTGGGCAGGTCGAGTGGCAGGCTTAAATGGTTCAGGTTGAAGCTTATGGGATGGAAAGGGTTGGGTCAGTCTGGGTTGACCTGCATACACTATTTTGGTCTATATTTAAATCTTTCTATAAATAGTGCGTTAATCATGCTTATAGAGACACATTTGCTGTATTAATACTCCATATTATATATTTTATATTTGAACATATTGATTAAGAGGTTGCTTACCTAATTAACACAGGGGAACATTCAACTGATCTGACTTGTTAGACCCATTTGACCTTTCCCCATTTAGCTAAGTATCTACTCGAATGGACCCATTCGATTCGTTCAAGATAAAACACGACCCAAAATCTGAAATTTATACATAGGTTAATGGGTCAAATACTTAAACTGCCTCTTTTGTTGACATCTGATAACAAGATGCAATTTTACTTTCTAGATAACATATATGGCATCGTGGATAATGATTTCTGATGGATCCCATATTCCCATGTGCATATCGTTATTATTATCTATTTATTTTATATTTTGATGTACTTTATAAATGCAGATGGTTGAGTATTTTAACAAGAGAGCTAACTTATCAGGCAATGTTCCTCTTGGTAGCTTTAATGCTGCATATAGCTTTACGGGTTCAAAACATATAGACGTTGCAGCCACCAAAACCCTTTGTATGGATGGTTATTTCATCCCACTTGCTAAATTTGAGCTCACAAAGTCCTCTTTAATGCTGCAAGAAAGTGTTAAACGAGCAGTCCCCACATCATGGGACCCACCAGCCTTAGCGAGGTATACCCATTTTTTTGTAGTAAGCAATGGTATATTTGAGTTGCTTTGATCTAAAATCATCACTAATATTTATGTTTTAAATATCTTTCATGATCTAGTTTTATTGAGACTTTCGGCACTCATGTTATCACATCGGTTACAATTGGTGGTAAAGATGTCATATACGTCAAACAACACGTATCATCACCGTTGTCGACTGCCGAGATCAAAAACTATGTTCAAGATATAGGAAACCAAAGGTTCACCAACACTGAAAACCTTACTGACTCAGGTCTTTTGAGATACAAGGAAAAGGCTAGTTTTCTTGACCTTTTCTATAATTATTCAGGCACCAAAATAGGTCGTTTAGTTCATGCATGCCTTCCGGTTGTTGATTATTATTAGAGGTGGCAATATGGGTGGGTTGAGTAACTGATCAAATTGGGTATTTTTTTATACTTCTACATTCGAAACAGGCCAGGTCGGACTGGGTTGACCAGTCATTCTTGTTATTTATTTATGTATATGTTGGTTATGATTATGATAAATTGTATTATTACATACAACAATTTTGGAGGTAGTATGCATCAGAAATAGGCTTGGGAGTTTGGACAGCTTTTAACCTGTTTGACCATTTGACTCGTTTGAAATATAAAGCAACCCGACCCTTGCCACCTTTAACTTTTATTTATCTATTTATTATAAATTTATCCTTGAAGTAATCACCTAATGTGATTCTAACTCGTACATCTCCGTTTCTTGTTTTTAACAGGGTGGTGATCCGTCTTTGTTCAGTAGCCAAGGGATATATCCTCAACCCACAAGTACATCCTCACTCAGTGGAAATGCAAAGGAAGTATGTAAGACTGTATGCTTAGTACATTTCTTCCAAACTTTTAAAATCAATTCCATGGTTAAAATTTAAGCTGTCTTATGTTTTTGTTTACACGTCTATGCAGGATGTAACGGTTATATTCAGAAGAAGGGGTGGAGACGATTTGGAGCAAAGCCATACTCAATGGGAAAAGACTGTGAAACAATCCCCGGATGTCATTGGCATGCAATTTGTTCCCATTATTTCTCTTCTAGATGGATTACCTGGAAAGGAGCATTTGACTCGGGCTATAAGCCTTTATCTTGAATGTAAGACTTCTTCGTGTATACCAAATTTGTATTATTTAGTCATTGTATCTCATATGGTAAATGGCACAAAAAGGTACCCAACTATACCAAATATCTCATTATACGTATTCTCCTTCTTTTATATCTATTTGAGATGTTGAGGTAAGTAAGTTTTGATGACCAAAAAGGGTTTTATTTTTATCTTTTGAAGCATGATGACACCAAATTTTTATAGACGGTTGTGGACTACTATATTTTTGTTATACCATGATAAAGGGATCTTTTTACCTTTTTAAACTTCACGGCACCAAAAAAATCCTCCGTACATAGATAAAGTTGAATACCTTAAATTTGTCAAGTTGATAAATTAAGATCCTTTTTTTGGTAATAAGAATAAACTGATCGAGATACCTTAAATTGATCTTTACCAGGAATGAGAAATTTGATAAAGTTCATAGTTATGTATTGTTTTGTGCCATTTACTCATTTAATATATGGTAGGCTATATTCATATATATATATATAATATAATAAAAATTAGTTCTATAGACATGAGATTAGCCTAGTGTAGTTATTATCCTTCATGAGTTACCTAATATTGAGTTGAGCATCTTGGGAGAGAACTACCTTTAATGGAAAGTAATCCATGCTAGTAAATTAGTCATCCAGAAAATTTAATATAGAAATTTCGTTTTTTTGAAATTATATTTGACTATAAGTTATATCCTCATAATATATTGTTTGTGTTGTATCTGCTTGGTGCATAGACAAACCTCAGATTGAAGAGTTGAGATATTTTCTCGAGTTCCAGGTGCCAAGAGTATGGGCCCCATTACAAGATCGTCTTCCGGGCCACCAGAGAAAGGAACCTGTTTGTCCTTCCCTACAATTCAGCATGATGGGCCAAAAGCTTTATGTTTCCCAAGATCAGGTACGTGTCTTATGTTTTATGTGTTTTCGTGTTTCTTTATATACATGATCATATAATGCCTTATCATTATTTTATTTATGGGGACAACACGTCAAATTAACTCTTTTCTTTTTTGCCCGGAAGTAGATATCTCAATATGAGCCCATTGACATGGAAATGAGTATATTTGACTTTGTATCTATGTCAAACGGGTATAAAATGGGCAAAGCTTGAAATGGATCGAAGAGGTGGAATGGGTCGAATAGCTGCCTTCGAATGCTCACAACATCATAGATTCCTAGATCATTTAATTAAGAAAATAAGTTGTATTATCATTTTGTTAATATAAGTTTTCTGATAAAGTTGTATGCATTAATTATTTACAACACTAATAGAACTGGCAAAGATGCGATGATGGGTCAGCCCAATCTGCCTCGACCCATATTTTCCTGTACATAAAAAGCTACCTGTTTAACTCAGTACCTCACTTGTCCGTTTGCCAACTCTATTAGGATGTAGGAAACGTAGGCAAATGTGGTTAGAATATGGGGTGCAATGTAACTATTTCATAGATTATCTAACCATAACATTTTATTCTACAGTTTTTTCTGGGTTTTTAGTAATTTAGTGTTAATTCGTTACTTGTCTATGAATATATAGATATCAGTGGGACGTAAGCCAGTGACCGGCATTCGGTTATGCTTAGAAGGTTCAAAGCATAACAGATTAAGCATTCATCTTCAACACTTGCAGTCCCTCCCTAAGATCCTCCGTCCGTATTGGGACACACATGTAGCCATCGGTGCACCCAAGTGGTTAGGGCCCGAGGAGCAAGACAGCAGATGGTTTGAGCCAGTGAAGTGGAAAAACTTCTCTCATGTCAGCAGTGCACCAATCGAGAGCCCTGAGGCCTTTATTGGTGACTCGTGCGGTGTGCATATAGTCACCGGCGGCCAGCTTGGTGTCTGGGATTTTGGGTCGAGAAATGTTCTTTACATGAAACTTTTATATTCGCGGCTACCTGGTTGCACCGTTAGAAGATCTTTGTGGGACCACTCTCCGAACGACAAGTCAAAACGGTCAAGCGGGCATGGACCTAGCGTAGGTGATTCCAGCTCGGGTTCGGGAAGTAATAATAAGTTGGCGAAATTTGTCGATATGACAGAGATGAGTAAGGGACCAGCAGATCCACCAGGGCATTGGGTTGTTACAGGCGGTAAGCTTGGGGTCGAGAAAGGGAAAATTGTATTAAGACTCAAGTATTCTCTTCTAAACTATTGAGTGTGGTTATGTTGGTAATGTTGTGTAATCTGATACCGGGCCGGTCAGCCCAAGTTGGGCCGGGCTGGGTCATGGGTGTATTGGATTTTCTTCTAATTTGGTTAGGAGTTTTTTAAGTTTTGTAGAAATTTAAAAGTATTTTGTTGTCAAGTTGCGTGTTACGGATATATGGTGGTTGATTTATGTATCATATCAATCTTGTTTTTGCACCTTTTGTGATGTACATTCAACAAGCTAAACGATTAAAATCTTAAATCTTTGTACATGATCAACGTTGAAAATCACCCAAGCATTTTCAGATGCTTAAACGTTCTAATTGCAATGCTATTATGATCACCAAAATCACAAATATATGTTTCAATTATATCAACACTGGTATAACACACAGCTTATTATATATATGAAGTAACTTGTTTAAAATTAAGGTTGAATTCGCAACCTTTACTGTTGACACACAAATCCCTTTTTATTCCATGTTTAATGGGATTTCAGTATTAGGTTTGTTCATATATCTTTAAACTGACCACCTTGAAATGTTTGTCCGAACTGCCAACCAGCAGGTGCGACATTATAACTTGTCACGACTCTTCCATCACTTGCTGTGATCCTAAAAGAGAGGCTTTGACCGTTGAGATATGAGTTGCTTTGCCAGTTTTGACCCCAATTTCTTGTCATTGTTTGCCACCCGGTTTTCGACCCTTTAATTGAGACACTATGGACATCCCCTGCACCCCCAACGTTGGTTATTAAAACCAAGTTGAAGTAAGAGTGACCATTGATGGTGAATCTCATTCCCCCTCTCTTTAGACATGGTACTCTGCAAATTGAATATCAAATTTCCTTAAAATTTTGAACTTTGGAGACACCATATTAGATGCAAAATTCGATTAGACGCAGTTTACTAAAAGAAAACTGATTTAATCCTTAAAAGTATGTCTTAATTAAAACAGGATTAAGACATGTGATCAAATCACAACTGTTGATAGGTTAATCTGACTCGATCCAATTTTAATTGTTCCAAAAGTTGTGTGTTTCGTGAATCGTTGAATCCCACCCATAAACCCATTTTGACCCTCTATTTAACTCGTTCAATTTGCAAGTTTTAACCACAACACTAATGTATAGATTACATGCTTCTCTCATACCTTCTATAGGCAACGGGGACGATTCCAGCACGGTACTCCGCAATCTTTAAGAAAGCTGGCTGCGACAAATCGAAGTGACGTAGTGGCGGGTTGCACCACCCGCCATTATCATTGGCTAGTGCGTAATTAGGCGGGCAATAGTTGGTGGCAGTGATGGTGATAATGCCATGTAGACACCATTTTGGGTCATCAATGCACCGCAATTGGTAGCAAGCACCACAACTCAACCCGTTGTTGAAGAGGGTTGTGCTCAACGCTGCGGTGTTTATGCCGTAGCCGTCACTGTAAAGATTGCCATAACCACATGCACCACCTGCTCATTAAAATTGGTCACAAAAAAGTTAGTCCAGCTAAAATGTAGCCTATTAAAAGAGGTGTGCCACCCTTGCAACATTACAACCGTGTGTCACATTTATTAAAAAGAAGTTCATAAATTTTGATCAGAATCAGTTGGAAGTAAATTTATTTTATTTTATTTGTATCTTGTAATAGAAATTTTATATCTGTAAATGAAAAAGGAGTTGTGCCTGATCTATGAAATATGAATATATAGCATAGTAGGTAAATAAAAGTAATACTATTAAAAGCAAAAAATATATATATACTCCATCAAAGGGATTGGGAATTTGGGATTATCTCATATTCAACATATATAATAGGAGAGATAGATCATGTTTTCTTAGACGGCTCGCAATGCAAAACTTGTGGGGAGGTTGTGGTTGTTACACAACGACATCACCACATGTGTGTAGTGAGAGGGTCGTGATGGTGGGGGCGTCGTGGATAATACAACAGAACACGAGAAAAAGTGAAGACCGCAACAACTTTTTTCTTTTTTGTTTGACGGGTTTCATTCGAAAATTTATCATAATAACGAAATCATTGATGCTATTTAATTATTCATGTTTTGAAGGATTGTAATTTTTTACAAGTGATTGTATTTTTTTATTTTAAGAAATGTGCTTTGTTTAATTATTATATTGTATTTAATTAAATCCTTATACGTATTTTGATTTTGTTAATTAAATAGTAGAAACTTAAAATAATTTTGTGGAGCCTACCTCCACAACTCTTGATAGCATTGTGTTACCATTGCTAGAGATAACACGTCTACAATACTTATAAAGCATGTCCACTATTGAAACTTAAAATTCTTAAATTATTTAAAATGACAAATTTGCCCTTCTTGCATCTCTCATTTAATGCTACGTATTTTCTTAGTGATATACAGAAACTTTTGATTTTAATACTAAAATTAAACACTTCCAAATTTAACTTACGTAATCTTTATTTTATATTAATTTACCATTTTCATTATTATTACTCACACCGTCGTATTTTGAATTCTCAACTCTATATACGAGTATAGTATTGTTATTCAGTCATCTTAGTGGATAGTCATTGAAGAATAGACATAATATACAACACTCGTATTCCGCTACATAGCGCGAGTATTACGCTAGTAGTTTTAATACTTAATTAGCGCCCACAACCCTCCACTACCTTGAATTACCATTGTGAATGATCTTACAAGATAGTGTGTCCCTTAAGTTGAGATAAATTAAAGTTGCATCTGTTTACTAATCTAATATCATGATAAAATAAATTTAAATGTGGATTATTGTTAGGTCAATTTGTAGTTCCCGATTGTGGATTGCCATTTTATGTCCATGTAAAACCAATCCATAATTGGGAAACGCTGATTGACGTGACAATGTTTATGTAAAACGAATCTCTAACTAGGCGTTGTGAGAATTCCTTGTTCTATACAAGTTTTTTCGCATCCTTTCTCATTAAACTTGTTAATAGAAATCACATACTAAAAAAACTTGTATAATTCAAAATACAACGAAACCCTACACTAAATAAACTTGTATTTCATTATCATAAACCTAATACGGTCTAATTGAAGTATATTCAAAAGCTACACGAGTGTTTTTAATGTTCCAAACGAAACACCTATTAGGCCTTTCATAAGCAAAGAATCTCAAGAACACACACACACTAGGACATAAACACGTACCCATGGTGCCGGATGCATCTTCGCCACCATAAAAGGTTGCATGAGCCTTTTGCCAACCCCCTTTTAAGCCATGAGTAGTATGAAAAGATAATAATAGGATAATACTTAAAAGCAAGAGACTAGACATAATTATTTGCATGAAGAAAGAGATCAAGGTACCCCGCATATACGGGATTGGGTATTGTTGTTGTTATTGTTGTACAAAATCGTGATGGTTTGAAAGAGTAGAGAGATGGGGGAAGGTATAAATAGGAGAGATCGAGCTAAGGTAGCTGGAAAGAGTAGATGAAGAAGGAAGTGTGCATGTAATGGAATCACGTTTGAAGGCGGCAAAAAAGTCCCAATTATTCAATTTAAATCATATGCATTCATGCAACCTACATATGCACTTGGCTTCATTAAAGTCAAAGTTTGACTTTATAAGTGATAAAGTATAGGTGTCCAAAAAGTGGTCTACACCTTTATAATCCAACAATTGAATTGGGTTATTAACTTTTTATTAGGGCAAGAGAATTTTAGTCTAGCTCAAGTCGAGTTTGTATTAATACCACATAACTCAACCACCATTTACAAAGTAATATGTAATTTGTATCGATTAATATTTTCAGATTTTTATCTAAGAGCCTTTAACATAGCGACATGTGATGATCGAACAATCAAATGATTGTGGATTTAGGTGTCTCTTGAGTGAGTATTATTCGAAGTTTTGCATGAGTCGTAAGATGTGTGAATTAGCGTTGAAGGAGAGGCCCGATGATATGGTCTTTAGTTTGAGATAATGAATATACGGTGAAAATTCAATTTCGTATTAGTTTGAAAAAGTTTTCAAACATGTAAGTTCGATGAGCTACGTGTAGTATAAAGTATTGGGTTTAGTGTTTGGGAATGTATCAAATTTTGATCAAATGTCTATTGTGTGTACCCAACTTACATTTGCTAATTTTAATGTATCCAACTTTCAAAAATGATGTTTTTATGTATTTTGATGATGTGTCATTCGTATAGCGTGCCACGTGGCATACGGAGAGAGTGACAAATCATCAAAATACATCAAAACATATTTCTTGAAAATTGGATGTATTAAAATTAGCAAATGTAAGTGAGTAAACATAATAGATATTTGGTCAAAATTTGGTACATTCCTAGACACCAACCCTGAAGTATTTTAGCCTTAAATTATTATGTATAACTATATAAAATTCACTTACTTTTTTGTGCTCGTATTATTTTCAATCTTTATTTTTATAAAATAAACTTTTCAAGTAATATTATAATACATTTTCAATAAAATGTAAATTTAAGTCAAAAAATCAGTACTGAATTTTGTTTAGATTCTAACAGACGATGTTGATAAATTTTGTCTATTAATATAGTAGAACACGTGAAAAGGTTCCACGTCAGCAAAAACGACACGTCACCAACATAAGCTTTCGGCAGGTGATCTGTAATTAAAAATGTTTGCACAGTTTGCTGACATGTGAACTGCCATCGGCCAAAGTTTTTGTTATAAATTACACGTCAGCAAATCTAGGTGTTTGGTTGACTCATGTGAAGAAATCTCATCAAACACTCGCTTTTTCCACCTAACAAACTTATTGCCACGTCGTCTTATGAGTAGCTACATCTCACACTTTTTCTTGTATTCTTATTCTTATAATGTTCAATGAATAATTTGGTGACTTAAAAGATCATTTTAGGTTGTTAAAAAGAGATAATTGCGAAAATATAAAATAAAACATCAAAACTATAAAACATTGCAAGTACATACAACCAAGCTATTTTTCAAGTTGGTAGTTAATCCTTGTAGTCAACTAGGACTGACTTCTAAACTAATGCACGATATTAGTAAGTCCGTATGTGTCAAAATGCATAGATAATTTAAAAATTGCGTTATTTCGACATTGATTTTTTTTTTTTATCGACGTGTGATTGTGTGAACTTTATTTAGACTCATAAAATTGCTTAAGAATTTATTGTCTAGTATTAGTGTGTAACCTATTGATATCTATAGACGATTGTTATCTTAATAATACGATTATCACGTATAGAGTTTTGTTACTATCGTTGGAAATGTAGAAGTCACTGAAGAGATTTTATTTAGACTAAATAAGTTGAATTAATACCCGCTGTCCACAATATCGTAACATTGGCTAGAGAGATTGAGATAACTGAAAAAAATAATCAAATATAGAGGATTGAATTATATATGTGGTGGAGATTAGCATATTTATTATGTGTCAGCGCACATAACCATTCTTTTAAGGGTTTCAAATTTTACGAACACTTTATTATACGTTTGATGTTGAAAAAAAATACAATCCTTATACAAATAAGAAGAAATTTAACCTTGTTTATTATCATATATAAATACAAATTACTAATTCTTATAATCCATGACCCGAAATCGAATAGGGTCACTCGAGTTACACAACTTTGACAATAAAAGTCTATGTACGTTATAGTCATCTTGAATATGTGTTCAGTAATACGAATTATCTATTATCGATACAATGTAGTTTTGGGGTGGAGTTAAATTTGCTAATATATGATCTAGTGATAGCATGCAGTTTTTAAATCTGTTGATTGCTTTCCAAATGTGAATTTTTCTTGCTAACTATTATTCTAATCGTAACATTTGTCAAAATAGTGTTTTAAAACATAAGATGTTGATATTGTGACAACCGCCAAATTAGGATTTGTAATTAGTGCCTAATCAAGTGTGATACATGTAATTAGTTATGTGTTAGGCTAATTAATGTATCAATATATATATATTGTATAATATATACAAGTATGCGATTTGATTAAATCGTACAAGTTTCAAATCGAATACAATTCGGTTCAATTAATACGGACGTTGGTGAACCATTTTTTAAATAATAGGACATTATTTAATAACTCTATTTATCCAAAATATTATTTAGATAATATTTCAACTCAAATTCGTATCGTACAAACCACAATTACGCGATGAAAATAATAAACGCGCGAACAACCGAAACAAGAATAAGTTATATTTTATAACTCAAGTAAAATTATTTGATGAAATACTTCAACCAAAAACATTAAAAAGTATTCGTGTTTTAAAATAATTATTTAAACAATTAAACGATCGGGGAAACGAACACCGCACGGAGCGCGAATGCAGGGAACAAGATTGGTGAAGCCCACACCCGTGGACCCAACCAAAAAATCAGCCAAAAAGGGGGGTCATCACCTCCCCCCACCTCATTTCACTCTCACCCTCTCTTTCTTCTTCTCCATTTTCTCTCAAAACATAAACCACCACCACCTCCTAAATCCCTTAAAAACTACCACCAAACGACCTCGAATCTTCACACCCGTTTGGAAGAAAATGATCATGGAGTCACGATCTACATCTTTATCTTTTCGGAATTCTCCGACGTTAACTTGTAAGATTCCCGACAAATCCCGCAAACTCTTAGATTTCATTTATTTTACTTGAAAGTTGTTTGTTTAAGCTTAAAATGTCCAAAATATGGGTTGGGTAAAAGTTTCATGCCCAACGGTAACCGAAAATCTCGTTTTCGACTCAAAATCCGGCCATCAGACGTAAGTGTCGCATAGAACAGTGAAGTATAGCGTCACATAATGCGTTACTTAAGTGACACACTGAGTGTCGCTAAAAGCCCTAATTTTGTGTCACTTACCCTAGTGCCGCATAAAACCCCTTTTTCCCGACACTTGCTTAAGTGTCGCAAATTCAATATCCGTCACTCCAAACCGACACTTCTAGCGTCACTTGCTTAAGTGTCGCAAATTCAATATCCGTCACTCCAAACCGACACTTCTAGCGTCACTTGCATAAGTGACGCCTACAATTGAAATCTGATTTCATACGACACTAACTCTAGTGACGCCTCAACCTGATAACCGACACTGCCTGAGTTTCGCCACCTTATGCGTCACTTCCTCAAGTGATGTTATTCACTCAGAATTTACCCTTCATGCGACACTTCCTGAGTGTTGCCTAAGCCCTTAAGTGACGCTATAAGTGTCGCATGAAATAGAACCAAGAAAACACAAATTTTACTAAGTGTCGAGACCTAAAATTTTATCACTTGATTTCACCCAAATTCAAGTCCGGATGCGTTTTTCACCAAAGCAATTTGGACCCCGCCAGGGGTTGCCACCCCTGGACCCCCGCTAACCAGGGGTGCTGCCCCCGGACCCCCGTCACTTAAAGTTTACAAATACTTTTTAAGTATAACACCTTTCGAAAATCAAAATAATAATGTGAGATTATTATTACAAACAAATCACCAACGGGCCGTACATGTTTTCAAAACACAATCGAATCAACCAAGTCGTAATAACTTGGACAAATTAATCAATCAAATCGTAGTAATTTGGACATCATAGTTGAACAAACAACTACAAAGGTAGTCTTTTAAGATACCTATGCAATTAATAACCATCGCGCGTATTGGACGCCCTAAGGTCACAAGTCTTCGGACATCAATTCGCAGCTAATCAATTCAAGTTTATTTAAATAAACACTCAAGGCTCAGGTGAGTCTCATAGCCCCTATTTTACGGTTTTCATCTGGGGTGTGATTACATTGCTCATTTTATTATACAATATGAACGCAAGTATAATACAAATCAAATACTACATGAGTTGTTTTCACTAATCATTTCAAAGCCCTCCACAACATAGTTTGGTAATACATCTGTAGCGTGAATGTTAGTATATGATATCATATAGGATTGACAATCCTCGTCCGGGTTAGCACACACTAACTGGTCAAACGGACGTATTAGCATTTGGGAAGACGAGTGTAGATTAGGCACTCGTAGGAGGCAACTCAGTTGGGTTTCCTTAATTGGACCTGACACTCAAGTTAAGCTCAGACTATGTGCTCATGGCTATATAACTTTTATTTTGCTTAGTTGCAATTTAAATTCAATTAAATCTTGCTTCATACAAATATGTGTTAGACATACAAACCTGTGAGCTCACCAGCGTTTCGCTGACCCATTTTAGCATGTATTACAGGTACTCAGCAGTAGGTTGGCTGCCCAAATCAGGAATCATTAGCTTGAGTCTGCATTCAATCAAATTAGAGATTTAATTGCATCATTATATTTTGTATAGATTAATTATGTAATGTAAATCTCTCAATTTCAAGTAACTGAGCTAATGTAAACAATATATTGATGTAAACTTTGGTTTTATCAATACAAAGTAAAACGACGCATTTAGTGATCGTTCATTATATCTTTGTGCTTGTGATTATTGCTTAGTCACGTCCCGACCCGATTCGCTTCCGCAACCTGAATTTGAGGGTGCGACAGATATCATACTTGTAGTTCATAATACCATGAGATATTCTAAAACATATTAATTTTGAGTATTGGTTATAAGAATTGGATCAATAGTTTTATTTAAGATTCGTTGAAAATAACACTATTTAATAAAAATCCAATTATTTTCTGTTGTCGATTTATAATATAATGAATCCACTACTTTTGTATATTTATATAATTTGTGTAGCATTATCGTACTCGTCTATGTATCAATAAATTCTTATCTACCGGGGCTTCATTTTAATATTGCATAGAGCCTTCGAAATTTATTTGCCAGCCTGGGATTGATAATAAAGGTTTGATTTTGTTTTGAAAATTGTTCAAAGAATAACACTGTATAATATAATATATGATAAAAATTATTACTTTTGTCGTCTTGATAAATATTAGTTTCATTTTAGAATTTGAGCCCTTCAACGCGGTTTTAGAATTTGATCCAACGATCTTAAATTAATTAAAACTAATACACTTTACCCCTTCCCATGTTTATTATAATAATAAAAAACATTAATACCCACCGAATTTTTAAATTCGACATCCTAAACAATTGTAAGATTACACCAAAGAATAGTTTACAAATAAAATCCCGTGAAGGAATCTTGACCTTTCGAGGAAGTTTTTTAGTTTAACCCAGTATTCCTTACTAAGTTTGATTAGGTTCAGTGACTACATTGTATTTGTTTAATTTAACATAGTCTGATCAACTATGTACAATTAAAAGAATATGATGTGAGATCTGAAAGGAGTCATGACTGAACAGGATACACTAGTTGACTCTGACCTCGAGAGAATCAGGACTCAAACATGTCTGTGTTAGACACTTTAGGCTATTATGTGATATATATATATATATATATACACATAGATAGGCCTTTCTCACGCTCAATATCTTAGACTATATTATATATGTATTATATGAATATATGCCTCATTCTTTCTAACGCTTTGTCTCAGAATGGCAAACACACCACCCAATTCGTCACGCTCTCATCCGTATGGATCACGAAACCCAAGGGTGGCTAAGAGGAACACCAGGTTGCCTCGAGCTGACCCATACCCCACTCACTTCACTTTGTCAGACTTAGCCACTAGGCTGCACCGACATGAGCAACGACTTGATACTATGGATATCGAACTCCAAGAAACCAACGAAAATTGGAGACTCACATCACTCGAACGTATCAATCAAGTCTCCGAAGATCACGAAAATACCGTCAACCACATGGACACCCTTGACAACCGCCTGGGTGAAACCATCGAAACTATGGAGGTTGTCCACAACCAAGTGATTGGCAACCGAAACGAAATTTCCATCCTACAATCAAGGTTGAACCAGTGCGAGACACGTCTAAGGGAAACCGAGGATTCCCTCCGAATGGTTAGCAGACTTGCAGAATCTGTGGACCATCTCACCACACTACTGCCACAACTCAATCTACGTCAGGATTAGCTTAGGCTAAATCTATACTTTATCATGCTTTCGTAGGACCTATGTAATTCGACCAGATGTAACAATTCCCGGCACCTTTTGTTAAAAATCTAGTCCTGTAACTTTTGGGACACGTAACTCAAAATTGCATGTAATCGTTTAACATTGTAATATCAATCGACAATTTCTCTCAACTATCTTACATTGTTAATTTTCACCTTGTGATGTTGTATATTACCGTTTTAATATATGTACATCTATCGAATTTTCATTCTTGTACAACTGCTCATGTGCCTCTTGTTTCTCTCTTGAAGTATCATGCCGCCAAAGAGGAAAAGTTACAGTGATGCTGAACTTGCTGCTGTCGTATCTCGAGCAGTAGCCGATGCTTTGGCTACTCGGGATTCACCTCGAAACTCTCGAAGCAATGACGAAGCCCCAGTCAATACTCCTGTTATCAAACCTTGCTCTTACAAGGATTTTCTCAGCTGCAAATCACTCTACTTCAAAGGCACGGAAGGTGCTATTGGCCTAATCAGATGGATTGAACGTATGGAATCCGTCTTCAACCTCTCTAACTGTACGGAGAATAACAAAGTCAAGTTTGCTACCTACATATTTCAGAAAGGTGCACTTACGTGGTGGAACACCCACGCCAACTCCGTAGGCATTGAGTTAGCAAACCGGCTTCTTTGGGCTGAACTGAAGAAAAAGCTTAGGGGAAAATATTGTCCCGGAGAAGAACTGCACCGTCTAGAGGAAGAATTCTGGCACTTGACAGTGCAGGGAATTGACATTGCTGGATATACCACCAAATTCCAGCAATTTGCTTTGTTATGCCCGGGTTTGGTTGATCCGGAGGAAAAATGCATCAAAAGATACATCCGCGGCCTCCCGGAGAATATCCAGGGGAACGTCGCCTCATCAAAACCAACCACTATTGAAAGTGCAATCCAATTAGCAAATGAACTCATGGCCCTGGTTGTCAGCCGTGAGACATCCAACACATCCTCCTCCAACAACAAAAAATCGACAATTTCTCTCAACTATCTTACATTGTTAATTTTCACCTTGTGATGTTGTATATTACCATTTTAATATATGTACATCTATCGAATTTTCATTCTTGTACAACTGCTCATGTGCCTCTTATTTCTCTCTTGAAGTATCATGCCGCCAAAGAGGAAAAGTTACAGTGATGCTGAACTTGCTGCTGTCGTATCTCGAGCAGTAGCCGATGCTTTGGCTACTCGGGATTCACCTCGAAACTCTCGAAGCAATGACGAAGCCCTAGTCAATACTCCTGTTATCAAACCTTGCTCTTACAAGGATTTTCTCAGCTGCAAATCACTCTACTTCAAAGGCACGGAAGGTGCTATTGGCCTAATAAGATGGATTGAACGTATGGAATCCGTCTTCAACCTCTCTAACTGTACGGAGAATAACAAAGTCAAGTTTTCTACCTACATATTTCAGAAAGGTGCACTTACGTGGTGGAACACCCACGCCAACTCCGTAGGCATTGAGTTAGCAAACCGGCTTCTTTGGGCTGAACTGAAGAAAAAGCTTAGGGGAAAATATTGTACCGGAGAAGAACTGCACCGTCTAGAGGAAGAATTCTGGCACTTGACAGTGCAGGGAATTGACATTGCTGGATATACCACCAAATTCCAGCAATTTGCTTTGTTATGCCCGGGTTTGGTTGATCCGGAGGAAAAATGCATCAAAAGATACATCTGCGGCCTCCCGGAGAATATCCAGGGGAACGTCGCCTCATCAAAACCAACCACTATTGAAAGTGCAATCCAATTAGCAAATGAACTCATGGCCCTGGTTGTCAGCCGTGAGACATCCAACACATCCTCTTCCAACAACAAAAAATGTAAATCGTCTGAACACCACAACAACCACAACAAGAAATCCAATGCTATCCAAGTTTACAACACAAATTCTGAACCCAAGCGTAGATACACTGGGGACAGGCCATACTGCTCCAAGTGTAACTACCACCACGATGGTCCATGCAGTACTCTCTGCAACAACTGCAGGAGGTATGGGTACTTGACCAAGGATTGCCGAGCCCCCAAATCCAACAACAACACATCTCACAACAATTCCAACCAACCCAAATCCTGCTTTGGGTATGGAGAAATGGGAAACTTCAGAAACGAATGTCCTAAAAACAAGAACAAGAGTAACAACAACAACACAAGGGGAAGAGCGTTCGTACTCAACTCCGGGGATGCCCATCAGGACTCGAATGTGGTCACGGGTATGTTCCTTCTCAACAACTTATTTGCTTCTATTCTGTTTGATACTGGTTCCGATAGAAGCTTTATTTCTGATGAGTTTTGCCCTCTACTTGATATCACACCTATTGCTCTAGATATTAAGTACACCGTAGAACTTGCAAATGGTAAACTCATAGAAACCGGAAGTGTGATACCTAATTGCACTTTAAACCTAGCCAACGAGACCTTCTCAATCGATCTCATGCCTGTTGAAATTGGAAGTTTCGACATCATCATTGGTATGGACCGGTTGTCCAAGTATCATGCCGAAATTATTTGTTACGATAAAATCGTTCGTATTCCTCTCACCGTTGGTAGAACCTTGGTCATACAGGGGGAGACCGGTGGGACCAGACTCAACATCATATCCTGCTCGAAAACCCGGAAATATCTGAGAAAGGGTTATCCAGCAATCCTCGCACACATCATGGAGAAAAAGTCAGAGGAGAAGCGACTTGAGAATGTGTCCATCGTTCGAGACTTTCCAGAAGTCTTTCCCGAAAAACTACCTGGTCTACCACCACCAAGATAGGTTGAGTTCTCAATCGACCTCGTGCCAGGTGCCGCACCTGTGGCCCGAGCGCCATACCGCTTAGCCCTATCCAAACTTCAGGGGTTGTCCAATCAATTACAGGAACTCCTGGAAAGAGGATTCATTAGGCCGAGTTCTTTACCGTGGGGAGCTCCGGTCCTTTTTTTCAAAAAGTAAGATGGTTCTTTTCGAATGTTTATCGACTACCGAGAGTTGAACAAGTTGACCGTCAAGAACCGTTATCCACTTCCTCGAATTGATGATCTATTTGACCAACTTCAAGGGTCGAGCTTTTATTCAAAGATCGATCTTCGGTCAGGTTATCATCAACTACGTGTTCGTGACTCCGATATTCTGAAAACTGCTTTCGGAACCCTGTATGGGCATTACGAATTTCAAGTGATGCCATTCGGTCTGACCAACGCACCGACCGTGTTCATGGATCTTATGAACCGGGTGTGCAAGCCATATCTCGATAAGTTTATCATTGTCCTCATTGACGACATTCTCATTTACTCGCGCAACGAACAGGGACATGCGCAACACCTCAGAACCATCATAGAACTACTTAAGCACGAGGAGCTTTACGCCAAATTCTCTAAGTGTGAGTTCTGGATGCAAACTGTTCAATTCCTTGGACATGTTATTGATAGTCAAGGAACCCATGTCGATCCAACAAAAATCGAGGCTATTAAAGACTAGCAATCGCCAACCACTCCAACCGAGGTACGCCAATTCTTGGGATTGGCGGGGTATTATCATCGGTTCATCGAAAATTTCTTAAAAATAGCTCAACCACTCACGAGGCTGACTCAAAAGGATAAAAAGTTCGACTGGACTGACAAACAAGAGTCAACATTTCAACTTCTAAAACAAAAGCTTTGCAGTGCTCCTATTCTATCATTACCCGAAGGCACCGATGACTTCGTGGTATACTGCGATGCTTCTCATCAAGGTCTCGGTTGTGTTCTGATGTAACGAGACAAAGTCATTGCCTACGCTTCACGACAACTCAAGGTTCACGAAAAGAACTACACCACTCATGACCTCGAACTAGGAGCTGTTGTCTTTGCCCTCAAAATCTGGAGACATTACCTCTACGGCAATAGCTGCACAATTTTTACCGATCATAAAAGTCTCCAACACATATTCGATCAGAAGGATCTCAACATGAGGCAACGTCGATGGGTCAAGTTGCTTACCGATTACGATTGCGAAATCAAATACCATCCAGGGAAGGCAAATGTGGTTGCCGATGCCCTCAGTCGAAAAGAGCGAACGAAACCACTTCGAGTCCGAGCCCTCAGTATGACCATTCATAACGAGCTAAATATTTAAATCCTCACTGCTCAACTCGAAGCTCTCAAACCCGATAATGTCAAAAACAAAGCCTTGCGAGGCATGAATAAACAATTTGAAATCAAACCTAACGGAGTTAGGTACCTCTCCAATCGAATCTGGTTGCCAAATTTCGGGAACCTATGAGACTTGGTGATGGATGAAGCTCACAAGTCCAAATACTCTATCCATCCGGGATCCGATAAAATGTATTATGGCATCAAAGAGTTCTATTGGTGGCCGAACATGAAATCCGAAATCGCTACATACGTCAGCAAGTGTCTTACTTGCTCGAAAGTCAAAGCCGAATATCAAAAACCTTCTGGTTTACTCCAACAACCCAACATTCCTGAATGGAAATGAGAACAAATTGCCATGGATTTCATAACCAAACTACCAAAGTCATCGAGCGGTTGCGATACCATTTGGGTAATCGTCGATCGTCTCACAAAATCTGCTCATTTCCTAGCAATCAAGGAAACCGACAAAATGGAACGCCTCATACGAATCTACATCAAAGAGGTTGTTTCTCGACACGGTGTTTCAATCTCGATTATCTTCGATAGGGATAGTCGTTTCACATCTCACTTTTAGCAATCACTTCAAAAATCATTGGGTACCCATCTTGATATTAGTACCGCATACCACCCTCAAACCGACGGCCAAAGTGAACGAACGATTCAAACATTGGAAGACATGATACGAGCTTGCGTAGTTGACTTCGGTGTAAACTGGGAAAAACATCTACCGTTGTGCGAATTTTCGTACAACAACAGTTATCACACCAACATTAAGGCTGCACTCTTCGGGGCACTCTACGGTCGTAAGTGCCACTCATCGATTTGTTGGACCGAAGTGGGAGACAGTCAACTCACTGGTCCTGAGATCATTCACGAAACTACTTAAAAGATCTTCGAGATCCAAAACAAACTCAAAGCCGCACGCGATCGTCAGAAAAGTTATGCTGACGTGAGACGCAAACCACTCGAGTTCCAGGTTGGGGATCGAGTGCTACTCAAAGTTTTACCTTGGAAAAGTGTTATCCAATTCGGTAAACGCGGGAAGTTAAATCCCAGATACAGTGGACCATTCGAGATCCTCGAGAGGATTGGTTCAGTGGCATATCGATTGCAGCTGCCACCCGAACTCAGCAGCGTGCATCCCACTTTTCACATTTCAAATTTTAAAAAGTGTCTGTCCGATGAGACACTTATCATTCCACTAGATGAAATCCGAGTGGACGACAAGCTTCATTTTGTTGAAGAACCCGCCGAAATCATGGACCGTGAGGTCAAACAACTAAAACAAAGTCGTATTCCCATTGTCAAGGTCAGGTGGAATTCGCGGCGTAGGCCAGAATTCACCTAGGAACGGGAGGACCAATGCGGCTCAAGTATCCTCAGTTATTTGCTGATGCTACTTCAAACACGACTTCAAGTTAAATTTCGGGACGAAATTCTCCTAACAAGGGGAGAATGTGACACCCGCCAAATTAGAACTTATAATTAGTGCCTAATCAAGTGTAATACATGTAATTAGTTTTGTGTTAGGTTAATTAATGTATCAATATATATATTGTAGAATATATACAAGTATGCGATTTGATTAAATCGTACAAGTTTCAAATCGAATACAATTCGGTTCAATTAATACGGACGTTGGTGAACCATTTTATTAAATAATAGGACATTATTTAATAACTCTATTTATCCAAAATATTATTTAGATAATATTTCAACTCAAATTCGTATCGTACAAACCACATTACGCGATGAAAATAATTAACGCGCGAACAACCGAAACAAGAATAAGTTATATTTTGTAACTCAAGTAAAATTATTTAATGAAATACTTCAACCAAAAACATTAAAAAGTATTCGTGTTTTAAAATAATTAGTTAAACAATTAAACGATCGGGGAAACGAACACTACACGAAGCGCGAATGCAGGGAACAAGATTGGTGAAGCCCACACCCGTGGACCCCACCGAAAAATCAGCCAAAAAGGGGGGTCATCACCTCCCCCCACCTCATTTCACTCTCACTCTCTCTTTCTTCTTCTCCATTTTCTCTCAAAACATAAACCACCACCACCTCCTAAATTCCTTAAAAACTACCACCAAACGACCTCGAATCTTCACACCCGTTTGGAAGAAAACGATCATGGAGTCACGATCTACATCTCTATCTTTTCGGAATTCTCCGGCGTTAACTTGTAAGATTCCCGATAAATCCCGCAAACTCTTAGATTTCATTTATTTTACTTGAAAGTTGTTTGTTTAAGCTTAAAATGTCCAAATATGGGTTGGGTAAAAGTTTCATGCCCAACGGTAACCGGAAATCTCGTTTTCGACTCAAAATCCGGCCATCAGACGTAAGTGTCGCATAGACCAGTGCAGTATAGCGTCACTTTTAAGTGACGCACCGAGTGTCGCTAAAAGCCCTAATTATCGTCACTTACCCTAGTGCCGCATAAAACCACTTTTTCCTGACACTTGCCTAAGTGTCGCAAATTCAATATCCGTCACTTCAAACCGACACTTCCAGCGTCACTTGCATAAGTGACGCCTACAATTAAAATCTGATTTCATACGACACTAACTCTAGTGACGCCTCAACCCGATAACCGAAACTTATAACCGATACTGCCTGAGTGTCGCCACCTTATGCGTCACTTCCTCAAGTGACGTTATTCACTCAGAATTTACCATTTATGCGATACTTCCTGAGTGTCGCCTAAGCCCTTAAGTGACGCTATAAGTGTCGCATGAAACAGAACCAAGAAAACACAAATTTTACTAAGTGTCAAGACCTAAAATTTTATCACTTGATTTCACCCAAATTCAAGTCCGGATGCGTTTTTCACCAATGCAATTTGGACCCCGCCAGGGGTTGCCACCCCTGGACCCCCGCTAACTAGGGGTGCTGCCCCTGGATCCCCGTCACTTATAGTTTACAAATACTTTTTAAGTATAACACCTTTCGAAAATCAAAATAATAATGTGAGATTATTATTACAAACAAATCACCAACGGGCCGTACACGTTTTCAAAAGACAATCGAATCAACCAAGTCGTAATAACTTGGACAAGTTAATCAACCAAATCGTAGTAATTTGGACATCATAGTTGAACAAACAACTACAAAGGTAGTCTTTTAAGATACCTATGCAATTAATAACCATCGCGCGTATTGGACGCCCTCAGGTTACAATTCTTCGGACATCAATTCGCAGCTAATCAATTCAAGTTTATTTAAATAAACACTCAAGGCTCAGGTGAGTCTCATAGCCCCTATTTTACGGTTTTCGTCTGGGGTGTGATTACATTGCTCGTTTTATTTTACAATATGAACGCAAGTACAATACAAATCAAATACTACATGAGTTGTTTTCACTAATCATTTCAAAGCCCTCCACAACAGAGTTTGGTAATACATCTGTAGCATGAATGTTAGTATATGATATCATAGAGGTTTGACAATCCTCGTCCGGGTTAGCACACACTAACTGGTCAAATGGACGTATTAGCATTTGGGAAGACGAGTGTAGATTAGGCACTCGTAGGAGGCAACTCAGTTGGGTTTCCTTAATTGGACCTGACACTCAAGTTAAGCTCAGACTATGTGCTCATGGCTATATAACTTTTATTTTGCTTAGTTGCAATTTAAATTCAATTAAATCTTGCTTCATACAAATATGTGTTGACATACAAACCTGTGAGCTCAGCGTTTCGCTGACCCATTTTAGCATGTATCACAGGTACTCAGCAGTAGGTTGGTTGCCCAAATCATGAATCATTAGCTCGAGTCTGCATTCAATCAAATCAGAGATTTAATTGCATCATTATATTTTGTATAGATTAATTATGTAATGTAAATCTCTCAATTTCAAGTAACTGAGCTAATGTAAACAATATTTTGATGTAAACTTTGGTTTTATCAATACAAAGTAAAACGACGCATTTAGTGGTCGTTCATTATATCTTTGTGTCTGTGATTATTGATTAGTCGCGCCCCGACCCGATTCGCTTCCGCAACCCGAATTTGGGGGTGAGACAGATATCATACTTGTAGTTCATAATACCATGAGATATTCTTAAACATACTAATTTTGAGTATTGGTTATAAGAATTGAATCAACAGTTTTATTTAAGATTCATTGAAAACAACACTATTTAATAAAAATCCAATTATTTTCTGTTGTCGATTTATAATATAATGAATCCACTACTTATGTATATATATATAATTTGTGTAGCATTATCGTACTCGTCTATGTATCAATAAATTCTTATCTACCGGGGCTTCATTTTAATATTGCATAGAGCCTTCGAAATTCATTTGCCGGCTTGGGATTGATAATAAAGGTTTGATTTTGTTTTGAAAATTGTTCAAAGAATAACACTGTATAATATAATATATGATAAAAATTGTTACTTTTGTCGTCTTGATAAATAATAGTTTCATTTTAGAATTGGAGCCCTTCAACGCGGTTTTAGAATTTGATCCAACGATCTTAAATGAATACACTTTGCCCCCCTCCCATGTTTATTATAATTATAAAAAACATTAATACCCACCGAATTTTTAAATTCGACATCCTAAACAATTGCAAGTTACGTCAAAGAATAGTTTAGAAATAAAATCTCGTGGAGGAATCTTTACCTTTCGAGGAAGTTTTTTAGTTCAACCCAATGTTATATATTTTAATTAGATTAAAAAATAATGTTACACTTTACCCCATTAAATAAGAAACCATCTTTAATAAACCCTTAAACATTGAATATTATTAAATATAAATTGATAAATAATTGACTTATAATATTGTTAAATTAAATAAAATAATACTAATTTTGTTCCATTTAAAATGTCCACTTTGACTCTGTACGTAGTTTTAGAATTCTCCACTAACTACACTTTTCACCAATCAGATATTAAATCTACCTACTAACGTCTTTTTTGATTGGTTAATTATCAAAGTGCACATTTATAATGGGACATTCCAAAATAGTAAGGTGAACATGAGACGGAGTCACGGAGAGAATACAAAAGTAAAAACAACATATATATTCCATTCATAAATATAAGCAAAATCATTATTTTGAATAAAATATATTCTATTAAAATTTTTCTTAATTTGTAATTCTTTATATCTAACAATATATATAAATATATATTACCTGTCATACTCTACGTTTTCCCTCGTATTGATATCAATGGATCCTCAATTATTTCTACATCTTTCAAAAAATTTAAGTACAGTTGAACATCCATCCGATCAAAAATAACCGGTTGTTCAATATCTCAAAAGTAAAAATAATTGGAGGATATGATATATGTATTTTTAAGTTAAATATTTTTATATATGACGATTTAAATCTACAACTATAAATGCACTCATATTCAATTGAATATCTATAACAATTTTAATCTGATCGCTTGTGTTGTTGCGAGTCTTAAAACTATACATATACTATTTATAAAATTATATGTAGCACACTAACATATATACTAATTAATTGAATTAAAAAAAATCAAAAATAAAACTAGAAATCTGTAACAATTTCGGTTTAGGCGTCCACTCACCCGCGTTTTCGTGGATTCTCATCTAACGATAATTTTTTTTGTAAGATAAAGTATAAAACAGGACCTTCGAAGTTTATTTACCGGCACATCTAAACTGCCATTCTCATCTCGAATATATCAAAAGATAAAAAAAAAACTTTTTGTGTTTATTAAAAGTGCATTTAGTATCTATGTGGACTTCTACAAAACGTTATCCATGGTTTTGGGCTTACTGAAGTTCACCCATTCTGAAAAGGCGTGCACAGAAAAACCGAAAACCGAAACCCGACCCGGTCAAACCCGAAAACCGACCCGGTCAAAAACCGGTTTTTCCATAAACCGGTTCGGGTTATATAAAAACCGACGGGTTTAAACCGGTTTGTATATTGCTGTTACAAAACCGGGTTAGGACCGGTTTTTTTAAAACCGGGTTGAAAAACCAGTTTATAAACCGGTTAAAAACCGGTTTTTCGAGCTGAACGGTCAAGTGACCGTTTGGAGCGTTTTTTGACCGTTTTTTGCCCAAAAATTTACCAATTTGCCATCCCAAATTCACTATAAATATATCCCTTTAGTTTAGGTTCAAGCACACAATTCTTACACTCATACATTGCTCAAAAACACATAAAACGCTCTCAAAAAACATACAAACTTTTCATTTCAAAAATGTCGACTCAATGTTCTTCCACTTCTCACAATGTTGGTTCTTCAAATGCACCAACGATTGTTCGACAATTGCCTAACAAAAGAAATCAAGAGGTGTGTGGAATGTACGACAAAGTGTTGATGTCGGATGGTACGATTAAAGCACATTGTAAACGTTGTGGGAAATTCTTAAAATCCGAATCCAACACAACGTTGAAAAATCATAATGGCATTGTTTGGCACTCAAAGGTAATCCGGAAGCAAGTGGTCAAGCTTCAATGGCACGAGATGGATGGATTTTTACATATGATGCGGAACGATGTCGAGAAGCTTTTGCGGGTTTTGTAATTCAAGAAGCTTTGCCGTTCAACCACTTTGATAACCCTCGGTTTACTAGGGTGATTCAAAATACACTTCAACCGCGATATAACAATGTAAGTAGTACTACTCTTAAACGCGACGCCCTTAAATTGTGGAAAGAAGCTAAAAAACAACTAAAAATCGGTTTTGAAAACTTAAATACAAATGTATCATTAACAACCGATGTTTGGTCGGCTCCTCATGGTTTACCCGGTTCGTACCTTTGTGTTACTGCAGATTGGGTTGATCCCTGATATCGCTCATTTTGGCTATATAAATCTATCGCGATATCATTGTTTTGCATATGTATTTGATTAGATTTCAAGAACTTCCGATACTTATTTTGTTTGGAAATCTATTTCAGGTAAAAAGCTAGAAACGCATGCGAATAGGTGAAGAATTGGTGAAGTTTGGACCAATGCTGGCTGGGCTTGAAAATGAAGCTGAAAAGAAGCAAAGCCGATCGGCTAAGATCTCAAAGCCGATCGGCTATTAATGTTCAGCAGATCTGCTTCCCTTAGAAGATCGGCTATCTTAGTGTATTTTCATCACAGAGTTTTCCCTCGCTGAAGCTTGTGTTTTTTTTACTATGGAAGCCGTTCGGCTGAGCTTTAGAAGCCGTTCGGCTGGACCCTAAAAGCCGATCGGCTATGACATTGAAGCCGATCGGCTATCTTTCGATCTGAGCAAAGTCCGAGGCTGATTGGTGTGTTGTGCGATTTTGATTGGTTGAGCATTTAATGCTCAACCATTTTTTATGAAAGAGGGGAGTTTGGGAGCTGCAGGAAGGAGAAGAAAAAGAGACCCCATCCTCATTTTTTTGATAATAATCTTCACCATCAAAAACACACACAATTTTTCCCAACCCAACTCACTTCACTCTCATTCAATACACCCAATTCATTCATTAACTTCTCTTCACCTAATCTTCACCATAAAAAATTCACCATGTTCTACTAGCATTGAAGTGGAGCTTGTGAGTGGGACATCAAGCAACTTCTCTTGGAGACATTTGTATAACAACTTTGGTATAATTTCGATTTAATCTAATTTGAAGTTATTTATGGATTTGTATTGTGTTTATGAGATTTGTTTAGTTGTTGTGATTATGAGTGGCTAGTTATCTATATGTTTGCTTGGATGAAATAACTAGATGATTAGGGGTGTAACCTTTTGGTGTTAATTTATGTTTGAGCTTGTGAATCATCCATGTATTTGTATGAGTATAGCTTGTTGTTGTTAGTAAACTTTTGGCATTTTAACTAAGCAATTATAGCGAACGTTTGTTGCTTATAAAAAAATACCTCAATAAGTTGTTTGTCATTTGTGGGACAAAGCATTTGACGATTGTAACAACTCAAGTTAAATACACACAAGTTAGCGATTATAGCGAATGTTTGTCGCGTGGATGATTTACAGACTCACCGTCCTAAATTTATGTTTAATCGGAGAACCTTGTGTAATTAGGCTTTATCTCAAGAATTTAACCATATGGTGATTCACTAATCGATATAGCGAACGTTTTCAACTAGTGAATTGCTATTGATTATTTGTCTATGAATGATCGAACAAAATTGCGAATGTAATTTGGAATGTGTTAAATGATTTAGTTAATTTGTGCAAGTTAGTAATCATGGTGAACGTCCGTTACTAGATTAAATCATAGGTTGCTAATTGAAGTTGAACAATAGGTTTTAGCTAACGCCTAGCTTATGTTTCACGAGTATTACTTTAGCATACATCCTAACCGGTTATAACCTTACACCCCGAAATCACTAGTGAAATAGTCCAAGCAAGCATTGTTTTTAATATTTGAAAGTTCAAAACAACCAATTTGACTCTTCCTGAGTCCACCGCTCTGATTTATTATAAATTGTAGTTTTAAGCATCGTGGCAACTCGGTCACACCCAACCACATTTTACTTTCTTTTATCTAATTGATCACACTTAACTTCAACTTTTTAAACTTAAGTTCCCTGCGTTCAAACCCGAACTTACCCAACTATACTACTACACGATAGGGTCCACTGCCCGGTTGTGTTTTGGTCTAGCGCGGTACTTTCTTGTTTATTTTACAACGATAAATTTAATAACTAGATTCAACACATCAATTCCGCAACTTGGCAAATGATGAAACGTACCATTGCTTTTGAAGACTTTGAGTATCCTCACACGGGTCAAAACTTATTTTACATGTTACGAAGTGTGATTAAAACTTTCAAATTGGAAGAAAAGGTTTTCTCAATCTCTTTTGACAATGCGAGTAATAATACACTCGCCATTTCAAAATTAATACTAAAATACGCACCACCATTGAAGGGCATTTTTTATCATAGTCGGTGCGTTGCACACATCATTAACTTGGTTGTGCAAGCCGGACTAGCGGTTGAACAAGTAGACGAAATAAAAACGGCTTATAAATCAATGTTGCAAGACATTTTTCAAAAGGGCAAAGCTAGATACAAATCTTATATGAAATTGTGTAAGGAAACGAATTCTATTTTTTTAACCCCTAATTGGGACATGCCCGTTAGATGAAATTCGACTTACCATATGTTTGTATGTGGTTTACGCCAACGCGATTGTCTACAAGTTTTTGATGATCATCTTGTTCAAAAAGGTCTTGCAACACCTTTTCCAATCGCATATTGGGAGATTATCAAAAAGATAGTCGAATTGCTCAAACTTTTCAAAACCGCGACTACTTTATTATCGGGTGTTTATTATCTAACTAGGCATTTGGTGCTTAATCAAATTTGGTTAATGACTACAAAATTAAATGATTACCTATATGAAGGTCCTTTATTTGAACAAATGGTGGCTCCTATGAAAGAAAAACTAAGAAAATATTTTCAAGAAATGCCACCGGTAATTACTTGTTCCGCCGCAATGAACCCATGTTTTAACACAACAGGGGTGGACATGCTTATCGATAACATTTGTCACAATTTGGATTTGAATGAGGTAGACCCAATATTTTCGGAAAATGCAAAAATGTCTTTTAATAAAAGTTTACAAGATTTATTTGGTGTTTATTTTCAAAAATATGGTTCAACATCACATGTGCAATCAAATTCGGTTAACACAATGTTTTCTCAATCTTCTTCCTCCAATGCGATGCTAAACTTATATAATAGTTTAAGGCAAGAAAACAATAAACGGACAAGGGGTGAAGGTAACCAAAACACCTATAGCGAATATGGGAGATATACCGGAACGGATTTTTTTGTCCACTATTCTACCCAATGAGTTTGAACAATTTGATATTTTGGCTTGGTGGAAAGAGAGGGAATCTCAATTTCCCGTTCTAACCATCATGGCCCGAGATTTACTAACCGTCCAAGCTTCTACGGTAGCTTCGGAATCCGCATTTTCTCTTAGTGGTAGGGTATTATCCATACGAAGAACAAGACTCACACCGGCCTCGTTAGAGATGTGCATTTGCTTAAAGGATCACTTGGACGTCGCGGAACGTATACAAAATGTTTCAAGTCTTGAAGGTGAAATGGAATACGAAGAAGAAATACACAATATCGAGGTGGAAGAAGGTGTGACAATATCACTTTCCGATTAAGAAATTGCGCTTGATCAAGCTTCCCGCGAGGCTACATCCGAAGAAGATTTTGACTTTTGAAGACATTGAAGATGTTTGAAGACTTGAAAATGTTTGAAGACTTTGAAGAACTTTGAAGGCTTGAAGATTAACACAACTTTGAAGATTACTATAATTATGAAGACTTTTTTCGATTCGATAATATTTTCAGGAAGATTTAGAAGACTATTGTTTAAGTTATTGTTCAATTATGTTTGTATTACTAATGTTCTTGGAATTCAATAAAAAAAATTTGCTCCAAACATTGTTTTCCTTAAAAAGTCTAACGCTCGAACCACTTTGTTTTGGTAGTTGATAAATGCAAGGAAGTTTTTACTAGATACACGGAAAAGTACAACTCTTTATGCTTACAGTACCACTTTTTATGCACATGTTTCCTTGCATTTAGTAAAAATTTCCTTGAATGTATCAGCTTACTTTGAATTTTATAGACTTTTTTAGATTCAATAATTTTTTAAAGAAAACTTAGAAGACTTTTGGTTAGATTATTGATCAATTGTGTTTCCATTATTAATGTTCTACCAATTCAATGAAATTTTTTGACCCAAACGTTGTTTTTCCTTAAAAACCTTAACGCTTGAACGCGTATGAATTATATAGACTTTTTGAATTCAATATTTTTTTTAAGAAACCTTAGATGACTTTTGGTTAGCTTATTGATCAATTGGGTTTCCAATACTAATGTTCTACGAACTCAATGAAATATTTTTACCTCAAACGTTGTTTTTCCTTAAAACGCTTAACGTTTCAACGAATATTGAATTATATATTTTTCGATCCAATACTTTTTTTTAAAAGCCTTTTGGTTTAGTTAGTTATCGATCGAATATTGAATTATTAATGTTTTACGAATTGAATGAAAAATTTTTGGTGAAAACATTCATTTTCCTTAAAACGCTTCGCGTACGAACGAAAATACGATTGAAAAAAAAAACGGTTTAAAACCGGGTTATAACCCGAACCGGTTTGGACCCTACCCAAACCGGTTTGGGTCGGGTTGGGGTTTGAGGGTGCCAAATTCGGGTTTAACCCGAACCGGTTTTGACCAACCAGGTTTTGACCAAAGTTGACCAAACCCGGTTTCAGGTCGGGTCAGGTTTTTTCCCTAACCGGTTTTTGTGCATCTCTAATTCTGAAGACACTTAAAATTTGACCCAAATAAAGGAATATAGATATTATACTTGGTCTCAACTTGTAGCCCATAAACATGAAATCTAATCTGAGTTTGCCATTGCTATCCAAAGCCCAATATGTAAAATGTACACAATAATTATAATTATATATTTCTATTGTATATATTCATCTTTACGTGTGAGAGAACTATAATAATACGTCGCTACAGGTACATATAGAGCAATTTATTCAATAAGTTGATGTTATATTTGCGCAGGGCGTCATTAGAATTTATCAAAAATTGCAAAAGAACTTAACATTACTTATCAAGACATACTCATAACTTACCAATCGAGTTTCACGTTTATCAATAATATATTTACTAAAGCAATATGAGTGGAGGCGTTCCAAACGGTGTTCACCATCTAAAACACTCAGCCTTGTGTTCTAATTTCTGCCACTCTCCTTTAATGTTTCTAATAGTGTTCTCATTAAAATTCTTCTAAAACGTCTTAGACATAACGCTATTGTCTACCTTTCTTTTGTTATCCCACACACACATTGATTATAAATGAAAAAGTACCTTTTGATAACACATCCTCCACTTTTTGAGCATCTGTATTTTCACGATAACACTGTAAATAGAGTGTCACCACTCCGGCACTCCTCGTGCTCTTATATTCTCATAAGAAAAGAAAATTTAGCTAGTCCACTTGATTTTTGTTTATCTCGGAACAAACGCAAGAAAGAAGAATGAAAGATACCTCCATGCCTAAAAGTACTAAAGAGAATAAGGGATATTTTTGTTACCACAATTGTAAAACCCGATCCGTCTAATCGTTATTTGATGCTTATAAATTATTATTTTGTTAGTCATATAATCAATATATTCGTTGCGGTTATCAAATATCAAACACTTCGATTCATATCTCGGAATTAAGTGGTGTAATAAATGAGAAATAAGGATGGTAGGTGCGCGGTGGTAGGCATATATCGACAACACGAATTTAATATACTCTCTTCGTCTCAAATTTTTTGTTTTGATATAAGTAGAGGGATATTTATACCTTGCATCATTAGTTAGTTAAGTTATTTTAACTTTTGTTTAGTTTTCAAATCTAGGGTAAATAGAATATGTATTTATCGATGGATAAATAATAGAATCGATAAATAATTTTAGAATTTTTTTTAAAATTTTTTATTTAATTTTGAATCCAGTAAAACTAGGTATTATTTATATGCACAGTTTACTTTCTTTAGTGCTTAATTTTAGTGGGTTAATCTTTTTAAATAATATTTGACAATATCATCACCCTCTCTTTATAGCCATTCCTCACTACTTATAACCTAAAGATGATAAAATAATATTTTACTTTCTAATTTAAACATTATATGTACCCTTTTACGATTAATTGATTAAACAATAACTAACCTTTTATCATTTTGGATTTCAACTCTTCTATTCTTCTAATTATAACGAAGTTAATATATTTCAAATAATGAGAAAAAGGTGATTTTTAAGACCTCACAATGTATTTTCCATGTCAAATTTAATAGACTCGGGCCTGCTCCCGAGTCTATTTTTTAAGAGAAAAGAAGAGAACTCGAAAAAAAACAAAATAGGTTTGCATTCATGAGTTTTGTATATAGAGAGAAGAAAAGAAATGGAAGGAGAATTATCCAATATCTTCTTTTCAAATCTTTTCTCCAAAATTGGGAAGAAGTGGAAGGAAGGAATGCTGAATCAGCTATAAAATTGTCACTTCCTTCCATTTCTCTCCAACTCGGGAACACAAAATACCTAACTTTTCATTTCTTTTCTTTCCAATTCGGGAACACAAAATGTATAAAAAGTATATCTTCTAATCTATTCTATTTTACCTTTTTATTTCCTCTTCTTTTATTTTCTTCTTGTCAAAAACTCGAGAGCAGATTAGAGTATTAGACAACTTGAAACGAGTAAACCAAGAACGAAGCAACTTGCAACATGGTCGAAGACATATTTTCCAGATCGAATTCAACTTGTAAAACTATAATAGTTTTCCTTCGTACGGCACTAGCTAGTAGATCAATGTAAAAGCATTTTACGTTGCAACTCTTGAAAACGTAATTACCTTAAATAAAGCCATGTGTATGTCATATGTATAACGAAGAAAAATGTGACATTAATTAATTATTAAGTATAACGAAATACGTACAACTATAATTGTTAATCTGCGATAATAAAAGGTAAACATTTCATAATCAAAATGACAGATCTAGTAATATATATAGTGAGGTATCGAGCTAGTACAATAATTCAATGGCCAACAAGCTAGAGCATTAAAGCGATGTCACATTCGAATTTATTGGGTTTATACACTATACACGTGTACCCATTTTATGCCCATACATACAAATACATAAGTGATCATAATAATAATTAACATCACCTAACTGTTACTTATTCACGAAAACGACATTACCACGTACGTATCTTTATCTCAAATAACTTAGAGTCTTATAGTATATTCAGCAATTAGCTAAGCTGAAGATCAATATTGTTATTGAAGTCGGAGCTGAAATTGTAAAAGGAGATGTTACTCGCGGTTGAAGGTTCTTTTTTTTTCCAAAAACTACTTCAAAAGACTTGTGTGAAAAGAGATTTGTAGTAAATTCTCGAAGATTCTTAGTAAATGCTTTTGTAGCTAAGCGGAAGTATTCATTTAAAGAGATTAAGATCGTTAAAAGTTAAAAGTAGAAATTCAAACTCTAGAATTAATCCATCTGCAGAATACACCGTTCGAATGCTCTGTCTAACTTTATTTTTAATTGGATTAATTTAAAAGGGTTACAAACTTATGATTTCTTTCCATTGAATGTCACGTGGCACCCTACATAGAGGATATATGAAGAAAATATCGTAAATTACTTACAATTGCAACAATTAACAAGCTTTTTACACGCGTATATATATATATATATATATATATATATATGCTCGAATAGTAGAATACACACTATGAATATCATACCTTAGTTAATTGTAATTTGACATAATTTAATCCAATTTAAAATTGTTAAGTGTCTTGATCTAAGCAAATATACACACAGTGAAGAATAAAAAACACCTAAAAAACATTAAACATGCCACGCATAATAATAATAAAAATTTAATTATTAACACTTCTTTTGCGCGCAGTTTGTTTACTTGTTGCCTTGTTGGGCACTAGACAATATTAATGACAACCGGACCTAGTATCTTCTTTAAGGTACATTAAGCTGTTTACAAATAATTGGAAACTTACAAAATTTTAAAGCGTAAATTACAACGATGGCTTATGTGTTATATCACTTTCTACATATCCAATTCAAAGTTGTTAGTTCTTAAAAATCATGTCTCTTTATATGATTATTTTCATTATATTACGAGTATCAATTTCTCGTTCACATGAAATGACTAAATTACTTTATATTTATGTTTTCATTCTTTTTTAAATTTTTTTATCAAGAACAATTGAAAATGAATCATAAAAGCACACATTTATTTCTATTACTAAGAAAGGAAGGACCTATTGCGATGGACAAATCTGTTGTAAATCCGTTGGAGCTAGTCTCTTGCGATGGAATTTGAATGCACCTAAAGATGTGTGTCCCGACGATAATTGATGCAGATAAGCAATTTTGTGACAAATAACAGTAATTGTAAGATGGTCATAAAATCAACAACAACAATACTCAATCCCGTTACTTACGGGTAAGGGGCAAGATGGTAATAAAATCAATTTTCAAGATTTCTCAAATCATATATAGATCACCATCAAGGCTAGAAACTTCTAACTTGTCAATATTTATGCGTTACAACATTTTTGTAAATATTGATTGCACCCTCTAGCTACATACCACATGTCTACACCTATACACACACATTCACATAAATCACATGCATGAACGTACTCCCCTATAAATAACAATGGTACATCCATAATATTTCCTTACATCAAACCAAAAACTTTAAAAACTTAACCTTCTTCTTTATTCTAAAACGAAGATACATACAATAGAACAGTAACAATAACAAAATGATGATGAAAGTTTTATGTGTTCTGGTTGCTTGCATGGTAGTATCGGCACCTTACGCCGAAGCACTTTCGTGTGGTCAGGTGGTCAGCAAGGTGTTGCCATGCCTAACCTACTTAAGGCAAGGTGGTAAGATCCCATCCGCGTGTTGTAACGGTGTTAAGGGTCTGAATGCTCAAGCCAAATCGACCCCGGACCGAAAACAAGCTTGTGAATGTCTGAAAAAAGCTTATAATTCTTACTCTGGTATCAATGGTAACAATGCGGCTGGTCTTCCAGGAAAGTGTGGTGTTAGCATTCCTTACAAGATTAGCCCTAACACTGACTGCTCCAAGTATGTAATTCCTCCTAATAATGTTTGTGAAATACAGGGTTATTGTTTTTTTTTTTTTTAAAAGAAAAGAAATGCAGACACTCACACACTCGTATCAAGAATATAGTATTTCATTCACGGACATTTATAAATAGTCTCACTCCAAGACTTGAACCCACAACCTCAAGGTTAATGGGTTACCTCGATACTGCTAGACTAACAGCCATTTGGTAAATACGGAGTATTTAGTTCATTATGTATATCGTCACTCGAATGATTAACGGTAGTCGATGTCCATTTTGAAACTTATAAATGGGTTGTTCTTTTATATTTTATTTCTTACATTTGAGTGATTAACTAATGGTAAAATTTTATGTGGTTGAAATTTGCAGAGTGGTGTAAGGCTCATCTCAAATGCAGGGGAAGGAAGATATGTAGACATGAGAACTTATAATAAAATTAAAATTAATTAAGAATAAACGTTGGAAAACTCTGTTTTCCATTAAATTATAAAAGAGCATATATGTATGTATTTCTTTCTTTTATGTTGGCCTTTTGCCTAATGTACTATACTCGTTAATTAATTAATTTTGGTATTCCCCTAGCTATTTATTCTCTTTCTACGAATTTTTGATCCTACACATATATAGAATGTATGGTGGCAAATAACTAAAAAAAAATCGAGTATTCGATTACTGAACGACCATCAAATACGTACCAGCTATCATAATATCAGTTAATGGATCTGACGAATAAATTTGAAAGACCCATTAAACAAATATCAGTTAATGGATCTGACGAATAAATTTGAAAGACCCATTAAACAAATGAATTTGATAGGCCCCGTGTGATACATACCAGGTTCTTAGGACAAATGATTAATAAACCTACCTAAATAAAGAGGTCAAAAATTAGCCTAACAAGGTGATCATGAGCCACGAGTTCAGTGAATGAAATTAGAAAAGATAAAATAAGGCATCATTGGATCAGTGAATTAGTTTTAATTTTATGTTTATTCAAACAAATACATATAATTACTCGGTGTTAAGAGAAAAAAAAATGTTCTAATGCATATAAAATAAACAATATTCAAGTGGTACTTAAATTTTTTTGTGATACAATAAAAAAGAAATAACCCTTTTCTTCATGTTGAACCAGATCATTTAAACAATATACAATCTGAGTAATGATCGTTCATATTTCATTTATATATTGAAAACAATGTTGATTTTTAGTAACATTAATTTATTATAAGTATTTTTTTTTTCTTTTTCCCATTGGAACGAGAAGATAAGCCAAATTTACTTTTGAACTTAACAAATGTTCATGGCTAGATATATCAAATATACGTACACATTTGTATGAAACTAACGATATGTCAATATAGCTTTTGTAATAATTATAATCGAAGTCGATTGATAGAGACTTGTAGCTGTACGTACGAAAGTCAATAATTGAGCGTTGATGGAACAATCGTAATTAATACGAAATATACATACAAAAAGGATTTGTTCCATCCTTAGGGTATAAGATTAGCCTATCATGACCGGTGTTTAAACAATAAAACTAACAAAAAAAACTCCCTTTAAAACTGATTTTAAATTAAAATGTTTACAATATATCCCCTAATATATTGGTTTACTTGAGTTATGTCGTGAAAATCCCCAAAAAAAAATAGACGAAGCTTATATGTTTAGGGATCTTAATTTGAGGTGCTTTTATTTTGTAGGATTCGTTATTAGGTTATCCACAATTTTCTTAGAGCACATTAAGTGGTGACTTAGTTTTTATAGTAATTTGAGGGATTGTAAGCTGAAAAAGTGGAGGAATTAAAACAAATTTACATGCATTTATTTACCAAAGGTAAATTACAAATATTAATAACAAAAGAATCGGATCATTGATTTTACTCTGAATGTAATTCTCATACGAAGTAACAAAGGAAGTAGAACAGACAGTTGATGTTCAGCAGATTTCATACTCATAGGCATCTTCTGATGCTCTTGAGATGACTTCTCAGTACCTTTTCCTTTTGCTTCACTACCAGATGAGGAAAGAAAACACATATCCTCAGTTATCATTTCATCATTTTCACCAGTATCACCAACTAACAAAGCAATGGTCGAACCGGAGGACGTAGTCGAAAGATTTGTCTTACTATGATATAACCCAGGGTTCCGAACCTGATCAGAATCCGTATCTCTTGACTTTTTGGTGAAATCATAACATTTGAGCTTGTCAATAGCCTGTTCTAAGGTCATGGTAGCATAACGTGTTTCATTATCTTTAAGCATAACACCATGCAATTCCCACTTAGAAGGCAAACCCTCAATAAATGTGTCGGTTTTCTCTGCTTCTTCTACAGTAATCTCATGGTTTTCTAGCTCACTCAATAGATGGTAGAAATGGGTAACATAAGTATCAAGATCTTCTCCCTTCAAAGCTTTAAACACTGTAAACTGCTTCTTGAGAAGATTCTTCTTACCAGCTTTCACTTGTGGGCTACCTTCACCTCTTTTCTCAAGAGCTTCCCAGAGCTCTTTAGCAGTTTGAAAAGATTTTAGATGATGATCGATCTCTTTAGAAAGACACATCTTAATACAAGAATGAGCTTTGTTCTCTGCTTTAAAGTCCTCCTTTTGTTGATCATTCATATTCTGATAGGTAATAACCACAGTGGCATTTTGGACAGATTTAGTAGGTGCAGTGTATCCAGTTTTGATACACATCCAGATTGAGAGATCATGGAATCTTCAGTAAGATTCAAATCTATCTCTTCAACTGTAATAATCTTCAAGTCTTAACAATTTAGGTGGAACATTAGATTTTCCAACCTCGTGTTCCATCTCAATCATTTTACTTAAATCAGACATCTTTAAAAATTCAGACTGTTCTGCGAATTCAGATTAAACTCGATTCGCAACTCAGCTCAATTCGCAATCTCAGCTCGACTCGCAAACTTTAGTTCGCCAATCTCAGTTTGGATCGCAACAGATGTCAACTCGCAAGTGATCTCGGTTCGCAAGAGATCTCAATTCGCAGCTAGGTTCGACTCGCACAACTGGGTTCAGTTCGCAAGTTCAGCTCGGTTCGCAGACGTAGCTGATACCCTAATCTCAACTCGCGAAACGGCTGAAAAACCCCGAAAACGAAATTTTTTGGTATTTTTACGATTGAAACTAGAAATTTCGTACGTAAACAAACCCTAAATTGTTCAGAGGATGATTTTGATCGTTAATATGTACTAATGCACGTAAAAACAACTCGAAATCAAACGCTATGATCACATAAACTCCAAACTTACTCGTATTTAGCCCGAAAGCTCTGATACCAGATGTAAGTCCCTAGTTCTAGGATCGATAACTTCGTTATCTGTAGTATTAAGGTGCGAAATCCCTTAATACGATGTTATCTTACTATAACGAATAAGTTTGCGTTTTGTTTTACTAATACTTAGCTTTAAACGATAAATCGTCAAAGCCTAGCCTTTAAAATATGTTTTCTCTGGATTACTCTATTCGCAGGTTCAATAATCGAATGGCAAAAGTTATGTTTTAGGTTTAACGAATTAAATATATATTCTTCGGTTCAACTCGCAGGTCATGGGCCTGTGAGTCCAATTCAACTCGCAGCCTAAGCCCAGCTTGGCTTCGGTTCCCTATACCTATTACATTGCGAGTTCAGATCTCATATCGCATCGCAATGCCTTGCGACTTGAGATCTCGACTCGCTATACATATTTATTTCGTTTCCGATATTCATCTAACACTTTAATATACTAATATATTTAACAAATATTAATAACAAAACAAACATTTATTTACAAATCTAAACCAATGTACAAACATGATAATAATTACACTAGTCCTATTTCAAGTTATATCTGTTGTCACAAACTATGTCTCAACATATTGTAACTTAATATTATTACTATACCAACTAATGAATAGTGATTACAAAAAGAATAATAAAACTACATAAGTATATGTATAAAATATTAGAATGGTGGGTTTAATTAGCTAGACACATACAAAAAAAATTAATTGATATTCATCACCCTCATTTCTTTTAAATTTTAATCATTTATGTACTTTGGTTTAATTTTCAGTTTCATATTAAGGGAAATAACTTGTGCAGCAAAACTGCACGGTTATAAATGTGCAGTTAGATTTATTTTAGGGGTTGAATATGAAAATTTGAAAAAAGTTGGGGCATAGAAAATGTAACATACTAATGTTTTTCCTTATATCCTATTGATCAACAACACAAACCTTCACTGTCACAGATAATTTGCCATTCATATTATAACTATAAAATAAATCTTAAATTTTGTATATTTGTTCACATCTTTTCATCCCATCAAATATAAAAATTGGTAAAATTGATGAAAAATTTAAAATTATATATGAAGTTTACGTTTATGCTAATTATATAAGAAAATTGAAAATAGCAAAAAAATTAACAGAATTCTTAAAGTGAAATATATTACATTTTCATTTACACACAGATTAGGTGTTATATTAAATAAAAACATGTTATTTGTATATATTAATGGTTTGTTATTGTTAATGTATTACGCAAGAATTCAAGATCGCACTCAAAGATAAAAATAGCTTTTACAATTAGTTTTTTATATTACCTATATTTACATATAAGTTAAGTTGTAGCTATTAATACCAAATATTTATATTTATTCGATTCTATTCTATTAATGTATATTATCATTTGTGGTTGGGATATATATGATTGTTGTAAAAATATTTCAATACTATAATTTGCTTCACATATTTTTGCAAGATGATCCATCATTTTGAATGACACATACTTATGATAAATAATAATAAATAATAAACATTATAACTTACCCTATGTCAATTATTATTTTTTCTAGATCTTACCAAACTATTTAGAACCAAATATCTAGTTCTTGATGGTTGGGGTACTTGTCTAAGTGGTGTTTAGATTAGTATATGGAAGTCTATTGCTTGTGGTTTGTATCATCTATCATCTTGTTAACCTTGTATTATATTCATTTCTAACCAGTTTTCGGTGATGAGTAGATCGAACTAAATATGAGCCATTTGTAAGATAAACTTATTTGAAATAATAATGTCTAGCAATGAGAATTCAACACCGAATTAACACTTATCGGTTAATCAATCGATTCGTGGTTAAACGTCGGTTATATCAAATAGAAAAAGGAACAAGAAAAAGGATAAAATAGATACTTGAGATGTAAAAAGAGAAAGAAAAAAAGACATCTCACTTTTCGTTGTAACGGGCTTTAAAGACGTCGACCACCGTATATCGTTGACAATATGAATGCTTATATAAGTCATTAGAAGACCCTTAGTGTTGATGTTACACATACGTTATCATTATGATAGTCTAACTTAATCACATACTCCCTTCGTCCTAAATTAAGTATCATGAATCAGATTTTGATGTCATTCCTTTTCAACTTTGACTTTAAATATTTCTATGCATGTTATATATTACTTTATGAAAATTGTACCAATGAAAATGCATTTAAAACTTAATCCATTCATATATTTTGCATCAAGTATTATATAATACAAACAAAAATATTTATGGTCAAAGTTAAAATAAAAAGACTGAAAAAGTCAAAATATGATACTTAATTTGGGACATAGGAAATATTTTGCATACTTACCATTGTATTTTTATTTATCAATTAAAGTTGACAAGATAAAATAAACGATCACCAAACAACCAAAATGAGAAAAGGGTCTACTAAAAGTCAATTCAATTGAAACTAGTACTATACATCCAACTTAACATAAACAACAACCAGATTTTTATTATATGCACATTTGGGAAATATGTATGTTGTTCCTCCTTCTATCATATCCAGGTAGAATTTACTAAAGTCTCATTCATTATACGTATTGTAAATTTCTTATAAAAGTTTGTGTTCTTTGTTGCATTACTTATTTGTGTCAAGTGTTCAAAAAAAATGAGATACCCTACTACAGATTATCTCAAATCCTGAATCCTCCACTGTTATGTTATTAGTGGATGATAACGTTTACATAACTCCATTATATAGCTTGGGTATAGTAAATGGTCTTTTGCTACGTAGATATGATAATTTTAGTACTCCGTAATTTGGTGAAATTTAGCACCGTCCAATAGAAACGTGGTCGAACATATAATTAGGTATTGATTTGACAATTAAGTATTATTTAAAGATACTTGTAAAAGGTTTGATGGTTTCTCGAAGAGTTCATTTTTGGTATAGGATGTAACATGAAAAGTTACACATTTAGGTATAGAAAAGTGACATATGAAGAAGGAGGAGTATTCATGTTTTGCTATCATCCAAATTCAATAATAAGAATGAAAACACTTTACGACTCACGATAGGGTGGGATCAAATCAAATAAAATTAAACATACGATACTTTATTCGTCTCAAAATAAGTGTCTCATTTTGACTTTTAAAAGTATTTATTTTTCAACTTTGACTTTAAATATATTTGTTTGTGTTATATAATTCAACTCGAAAATTATACCAATGAAAATACATTTAAAACTCAACTCATTCATATATTTTGGATCACGTATTATATGACACAATAAAAAATGTTTAAGGTCAAAGTTGAAAAATAATTACTTTTAAAAGTCAAAATGAGACACTTATTTTGAGACGGAGGGAGTATATAGGATATCAATATAGATATATAGTATATGTATCATCGTGTATCAATGAATAGTATGTGAGTTAACTAAGTATCATAGATTTGAAGATTGTCATTGTTAGTTAGCATGTATCATAAATTTGGAGATAGAATAGGGGCAGCAGCTGCTTCCACAAAAATTTTAAAATCATATAAAAAAATTTTAGTTATTAATGACATTTTTATAATTTGCACTGTCAAAACTATAAGGAAGTACAAAATTAATTTTATTTTTGCCATCTTCATAAATATTTTCTAGTTCCGACCCTTATAATTACCATTTTATCTTTAGAGATATTTAATGATCATTAACGCTTCCTGAAATATGATATGATTTGGTGAGATATATTATATTTACTTTATATTAAAATATATTTATCAATAATCAAAACTTACATAGATAATTGTACTTAGGTGAATTAGGTCAATTTAGAAGTTGATAAGTTCTTGTATTGTTACTTTTGTAAAAAGTTTATTCTTCGGGAAATTTATATCATAAAATAACATGCTTCTGCATATATATAGTTAACAATTTAACTGGACAAAGAGTGTACAACTTTATACAATTAAATGGAAGATCGACTAGAAAATACAGGGGTTAGAGCCACGACAACACAACGTATTTTTCACAATAGGCACACATATGTAGGGGTGTTCATTTGAATATGTTTGGATCAAATCCGATTCAATTATATAAATTCATTTGAATTTTGGTTCTCAAAATGTGAATACGATCCATTCAAACAAATATCGAGTTCGAACTGAACCGAACCAAATTACTATGTGGATTGATCGGTTTTAACCATTTGGTATTTCGTGAACTGCATAAGTGTATCATTTTGACTGAGTAATGTCATGAACGATATTAATAATTATCTATTGTCATGTTGCCTTGAGGGTTTATATAAATGTGGAGTTAGTGTTTTATATGCATACTTAAGATATTAAGTTATAATCCATGATCCATATCAATTATACCAATAATATAATGAGAAAAGTTCATTAGAGTACAAGAATTATTGAAAGAATGAAAGTACTAATAAAATTGTGCCATGTGTACAAAGAGAATGTTCCACACGTAGAAAGCTCATTTACCCCCAAACTTAAATATCTCACAAATGAAAAATCGAAAAATTATGAAAATAGCACCATTAAATTCAGCGTTTTATCCTCTTCGATTTGTCGTCCCTCAAGGCATACTTTCAACGAGTTTTTTTTTCATTTTTTTGTGGGTTTCACATTTTACTAACACATGTGTTAATATTTTGTTGAACATTAAATTTAGATATAAGGTTTAGGGTTTAGTAGTGTTTAGGATTTAGTAGGGTTTAGGGTTTAGTAAGATTTAGGGTTTAGTAGGGTTTAGGGTTTAGTAAGATTTATGGTTCAGAGTTTTGTAAAGCGTTTAGGATTTAGGGGTTAGGGTTTAGGGTTTGAGTCGGTTCGGTTTCGGTTTAAACCCAAAAACCGAATATTTTTATTTTTTATTTTTTTGATAGTTAGTCGGTTTCGACTCGTAATTTTTCGTATGTTAGGATTTACTAGAGATGAAAATGAAAGACATGAAATTAAATTTAAGGTTTTTATGTAAATATACTTGTTTAGAAATTATAAATATCACACATATTACTACGTATATTAATAATTTTACTGAAAACCGAATTCAAAAATTCAAAACCAAAAATCGAACCAAAAACCGAATTCAAAAACCAAAACTGAACCGCAACCGAACCGAAAATCGAATTAAAATTCGGTTCTGTTTTAATTCAGTTTGATTTTTGGATTAAACGGTTTCAAACCAAATATTGAACACCTCTACTTGCTTATAAATTAATGTCTTAGCTTGATAACATAATAACATCACAAAACTATATATCTTATATGGACTAGACCAAAACATTATAATTTTCTATCACTTAATATAGATATGCAGGACAGAAATAAGATCATATTCTTGTTTCTAATATGCAAAACCAATACCATGATTAGATTCATTATTCTCTACTCTCCAATGCATGCATATCATGCATCATGCACATGCATGCATAACGTCCCTATAAATACAGGGTACCCTTCATCACATTTTCTTAAACCATAATCAAATAAATAAGACACAACACTAGTTTTTCTATAATGGCACGGATAATGGTGATGAAGGTTTTATGTTTTATGGCGGTCTGCATTGTGGTGGTGACGCCCTATACGGAGGCTCTTAACTGCGGTGATCTGATGATGGATATGGCACCATGCATTGTTTACCTCCAAGACGGTGGTGAAGTGTCGAACTTATGTTGCAAAGGTGTCAGGAAACTTCATTCCGCGAAAACAAGCCGCGAAAAGAGGATGGCATGCGCTTGTATGAAGGATTCTTACAGAACTTACTCCCCTATCAACTCTCGCTATGCCGCCAGCCTTCCCAAAAAGTGTGGTGTAAAACTTCCTTTTAAGTTGAGCGCTAACATGGATTGTAACAAGTACGTCAAAATTATGAATTGAACTTCTAAAATTTTGTTTTAGCTGGCACACATTGATGAAGGCGAAGCTAGAAATTTCGATTAAAAGCCGATAATCAAAAGTAATTCGACATTTTATAGAACAAACAGTCTTAAATGATTATGATTTCAAGATTTATAACCGTCTTAATCCATAATAAGTGGTCACTAGCTCTTAAAAAATTAACACATTAGACTAAACTATTAAAAGAAACAACAGAAAATTGTTTTTTAAAGGGTAATATATATAAGATACCATTGTTAACTTTGTAAATGGTTGGATTTTAATTTGCAGGGTGAAGTGAGGCTCAATCACGTTAAATGCATGGAAATGGAAAGGAAGAGGATTTTAAACTATCGAGTAGTAACTATTATATTATACTATATTTTTAGAATAAAAATAAAAAAGGGAAAACCCTGTTTTCTCTTTATAAAGTTATAACTAATGTATGTATGTATGCTCCTTTACTCTGTATTTTCGATTATATAGTGTTATGTTATATGTTACTGTTATAATGTGCTATATCAATTTGGTTTACATCCTCTATCTGTTTATTTTACTACGCTAGTCACAACCGGTACTCAAGATACAAGCATAATTCTACACTATCAATTTGCTTATTTTGATGGTAAATCAGCAAACACGAAAACTATTTACGCTTATTTTAGAATGAAAAAACGCTTAGAGTTAAGTAATCTTTGACACCCCTAACAATCTTATATATATTCGTTGTCTCTCATCTCAGCGCTATTATATATATCTAATACTCAGCATAAAACACGAGCAACAAAATTTTTTTAACTTAGACATATGCTCTCATCATTTTCTTTTTTCATCGTTCTTGCATCACCATCATCATCGCCTTTCATGCACCGTCGGATTACGCCTGTACCTAAGTAATATTCTAGCATATATTTATGTGTTTTGACGATCACAATTGATTGTCCTCAACATTGTGTTTATGATAGAATTGTTATACCCTAAAGCTGATATCCGTGAGCGTTATATCATTTTGATGTAAAAAAGTTTTTAAGGATATGATCGATCACACAAAATATTTCCTCTAATTCATACATCAGATTTTACTTCTCATGCCATTTACAGTATATTTATATGTTAAATTTCTTTTTATTTATAAAATTAAATAATTTGATTAGTGATTAACCTATCTATGAACAATAAATAAAAAAGAAAAATATATATAAACCATAATCAAATTCTCAACAAATTTGTTATAATAAAATAGTTTTTAACATGATTGATAAGGTACCCACAGTGTCGATCAGTTAAATTAAATGATGAAATAAATAGTACTCCGTATATTAAATTCTTGCAGCATTTTAATGTTATGGTCAAAAATGGATATATCACGTCAATTATATTATTGTACGTGTCATTAAATATTTTCAAGTAGTGAAACCATATAATAACAGATTCATATGTATTTAAGCATTACATTTTGTATTTTGAAAAGGCATATTTAAAAATGAAATTTATGATATGAAAAAGCTCACTTTTAGAAAGACAGCACAAGTACTCACACTTGATACTAACAAAGATATATACAAATTGTCTCGTTTTTAGGACCTGCATTTTCAACTTCATAATTGAAATTGTCCTCTCGATACCACTAGTCAGTTGCGGTTTGGTTGAACTTTCCCCTTTTACAACAATTACTAATAATAGTATCTTAACGAACATGTTTCTTTGTTTTAGAAATAGATGATACAAGCTTATACGGAATATCGACCATATATATATATATATATATATATATATATATATATATATATATATATATATATATATATAGTACATATTTCCACGTGCTTCGTTATGACATTAACATCATTCGATTTGATGTTTACTAAAGATCTCTTTATTTGTTGTATTAATAATAAATAGTGCTAAAAAAATTCCTAGCAAAGCAAAAATTTCTGTTTTTGGATTTGCCAACCATCTTATTTCTTTATTATCGGCTATAGATCTCCTGTTTCTTGAACAATTGTTTTATTTTGACTTGATGTATAACTAATATGATTATTATTATTTTTTGCCAAAATCATTAATTGTAGCTACATGTGAATTAAGCTTCTAAATTAACAAATGAAAATTATAATAAATTTATCATATGAGAGTTAATAATTTTAATGAATAGTTTTGGTAAAACGTATAGGTTTGTGATTAAAGGGGCATGTGGTTTTGAGAGGGAATCAGAGAGCAAATAATCTCAGTCCTTGATTTCTTTAAATATATATGCGACTCAAATTCATTGCATCATAAATACACAACATCATAAACGTACAATGTATAATAACATACGGTAGTAGAACTAAAACATGGCTGCAAAGGAGAGTTAATTAAATTATCCATAATATGACATGCCTTGTTTGTTCAAGATTATATAATAAAAGTGTAAAAATCTCTATTAAAACTCATGCACATGCATTTCATCTCTATAAATACATAACACCATCCAAGACATTTTCCTACACCATAAGCAAGTACATCATAAAACACACTAGTTGTTCTAAAATATATGGAAGGGATGATGATGAAGCTATTATGTGTTATGGTGGTTTGCATGGTGGTTGTGACGCCTTATACGGAGGCTCTTGCTTGTAATGATGTGGTGACGAAGTTGGCACCATGCCTTAAATTCCTTCAAAGTGGTGGTATGGTGTCCAGGGCATGTTGCAATGGTGTTAAGGGACTTGACAACCTCGCGAGAACAATCCCTGATAAAAAGATGGCATGCGAATGTATGAAGGCCGCTTACAAAACTTACGCCGGCATCAAACCTGGGAATGCCGCCGGCCTTCCTAACAAATGTGGTGTAAACATTCCTTACAAGATGAGCCCTGATACCGACTGCAGCAAGTACGTCAAAACTATAGACTAATTAGTAACTAGAAAGTTATTATTAATAGAAAAAACTTAGACAATCGAATATGCATATCAGATTTTATAGAAACTGAAATCATAAGTACTCAGATGTCTATATAAAAACAAACAGTCTTCAATGTTTAAAATTTTAGAACCAATTCTGATTTCATAATTAGTTTACTAATTTCAAACACAAAAACCACTTAGTGAGACAAATTATATCTTAGGCAATTGAACTAAAGGTAATCCTATCCCATCCAAAATCATTTATAAGAGGGTAAAATATCATTATTAACCTTATTAATACTCCCTCCATCCGACTCAAAATATCTTCATTTCTATTTTTAGTTGTCTCATTATAAACGTCAATTTTCTATTTTGGTCAATCATAAACGGAATTTAATGAGTAGATTTGATATTTGATTGATGTATATTATAGTTAGTAGACAATCCTAAATTTTTCTTCCGAGAAAGTGATGGAGGGAATATGTGCTATAAAACATTGTACATATTAGTAAAACTTTTGAGAGTCTCAGCCCTTATAATGACATGGGGGTGTTTGCCTGTTTGGGTCGCATATTACCAATAATCTCATAATCACCAACTTAATGAAATTGGTAATCGGTTCTTAACCTAACTTTTGTTTCATTCCTTACATGATCACAACTTTATGTTCTGAATCCATCATAAGAGCCCATGTCAATTGTAAATCGATATCGTATTCACTGATATCAATGGTGGATTTTGCAGGGTGAAATGAGCATTAACGTGGAAATGGAAAGAAACACTTCGAGCTAGGGAGATTTATAACTATCGCGTAGTAACGATTAAATATTGAAATAAAAACGGAAAACCTTGTTATCTCTTTATAGATGATGTGCGTATGCTCTTCATTTGTATTGTATTTGATTATAGTATATAGCGTTATTGTTATAGTGTGCTATCAATTTGGTATATATCTCCCTCCTTTTCTCTATCTATTTTGTTAGCCGACTCATGATTGGTCGCATGCCTAAATTTAAACCGAAGAATTGATTGGTAGATGTAAAAATTGATTAGATCAAATTAAAAAGAGAGAAAAAATCAACTAATAACAAAGGTAAACTGAATCTATGTAATTAGGTCAATATAGCATTTTGACTATGCTTACCATCAAGAATTAGTGTTTGATAGTTGTCTAATCCAATACTTATTATTAACTGAAAATGATGAGTGCTGCTAGCAACTAGCAATCTTATATGCAACTTATTCATAAATGATAAATTATCACATAAACCCTAACTTTTAGACGATCAAGTATAGTTTTTTCTTTAATTCTAAATTTTGTTTTACTTTTATAAATTTATTTAGTAGCAATTAAAATAATTCAATGTTATGTAAAGTGTGCAACTAGTTTTGCTCGCTAAGGGTGGATCTGACTTATTTTAAGGCCATCCTAGGAAGTTTAGGTAGTAGAAATACACGTTGTAGAACTCAGGGTAAAAATAGTCCAAAAAGTGAATATAAATGTCCAAATTTACTAATAGATGTAATATGAACGCAGGTTGACGTAACCCTAAAAAGATACATATTTTAATTTTACGCTGTAAAAGGATGCATATTTCAATTTTATACCGCAAATGGTAATTTTTTTAGAATATTTTTAATGCCCGAAATACGTATGTTTTAAAAAGTTGATTACATGTTATTGCTAAGAGAGATGCAAACCGGGAACAAATTTAACAGAATAAAAAATATGGTCACTTTTCATTTTATTTTAGTTTTTGGCAAAAAAAAATTCATTTACGACCTAAATTTGATATATCTATTATTTTACGGTTTAAAATTGAAATATGTATCCTTTTACGGTATAAAATTGAAATATGCATCATTAAGGTTATCGACAATCGACTCATCTCAATTTCATGTTCCCTCCCTCGGTAATTTTGAGCTATTAGCTCAATAACTCAGGCCCAATTGTGATCGGCCCACAAAAGTAGCCACATTTATGAGATAAAAATTGAAATGACCTCTTTTTCTTACAATTTTTAACTTTATTCTTAAGAAAAAAGAATTTACATACATTCGGTTTAAAATTTAGTTTCTATTTTGCTATTAAGAAAATAAAGGTTTATGTAATATTATATGGGATTTTTTATTAGTATGTGATTTTGCACTACATTGATGATATTTCAATCACTCTTTTTTGTAAATCCAACAAACTTCTACATTAATCATGTGTACTGTACAAGCTGTTAATGCTTAAATGTGATGGATTTATTAAAAACAGTGATGGAAATATCACCACCCTTTACACTATCTTTGGTATGCTACTATTTCAATGGGATCAAATTCAGCATCGTACAAACTTGTCAGGATAAAGTACTTCATCAGGAGATCAATGTCTTCCCCGAAATTGTTTACACCTAAGTGAGTTTTGAACCGTGTACCTCCGAAAATGTGTGTGAATTATCATTGTTTTAACACCGTTTCACATTCACAGTTTTGTTTGTGTGTTCATTCCAAAATCTAAGTTTTGATGTATGTGCTGAAAACCGATGGAATTGAAGGCAAACAACAATTTGGATGTTCACGTCGATGTGAAAAAAAATGTCAAAGTTGGATTTTTGATGGTAGGATTTGAGTTTTGAGGTGGTCGGAATTGGGGCCGGAGTTGAAAACATATTGCTAGTTGCTAGAAGATATGATTGGATAAGATGACTAGAGAAGTTAATTCGTGCCACCTCACTTGTACACCTATTGTAACAGGTGCATAATGATTTATATATTTGATGTGATATACACTTAAGTATCATACTTCAATACATACAATAAAATGTTTATTAATTATGAGGAATCTATTTTATCTCATTTAATCAAACCTAGTGTATATCATTGTATTATCTCTACATATACTAATAGAGAAGTTTTTTTTTTTATGTTGCATATTTTTTCTTTTGACAACTAAGCAATTGTTCTACGTGTCGTTATACCCTTCAATTGTCAAATATAGGTGTCACATCATACAAGCCTTTAACTTTAGAAATTCATTATTATTCCATAAAAGTTAATCGTATATTTATGGAAAGTTGATAATTATAAAGATATTTTATTACGAGTATTAAGTATTATCAAGGAAACGATTTGTATTTCATCATTATTTAAACTACTCAATTACAACAATTATAAATGTATGAAATAAATGGTTCAAATATTTTCATCCTTTTAATAAATTCTTACGATGTGATAGCTATACAAGATGTCTAACAATTTACACTTATAACGTCTTTAATTTTTGTTGTTTTTTCTTTCTTTATAATTTTCTTTTTACATTTTTATGCAATAAAGTACACATAATGATTCTTATTATATTAACAAACAAGAATATGTAACATCCAATTAAATACTATGTTTAACTTCATGAGGTAAATACTTTTTAATCATATTAAAATTTTTAGTTGTTATATTATACAAATAATATTTAATAGTTTTCATAATAAGTTGAGTATGTGAATTGTTACTTATTGGAACAAAATGGATCAAATCGATCAAGATCACAATAAAAAATATAATCACTTATATCGTCTCATACACGAAGTTGAACACTATCATGAAATATTTTAAATGTTGTTTCAATAAACTTGATTATTATGTTTGTAGTACTTTTGAATGCTTAATACTTATAAGAGTTTCAATCTTTGTACTATTTTCGTCTTTTCTCAGACTATAAAAGGATTTAATTTGAGCTGTGAAATATAAATTAAACTTTTGTTTTTAGTTTTAGGTTGCATAATTACTATGCTTATATACAATTTATTTTGAAATTCCCATGTATATCTTAACAGTTCTGTTTTTTTGTGTTTCAGAAATTGTATGGACCTTTCATGTATATTAGTATTTTATAAGTTGTTATCGTATAAAATTATTATTTTTAACCGTCCAACGGACGGGTATAACACTAGTTAAATTATAAGTTTTATAAACTTATATATGTGATTAGATGGAACAACATGAAATTTTATTAATAAAATGTAAAATTTTATTTTATTTTATTTTTTTAATTTCAAAACTGTGCAAGACCTATATACTGGATGATTATTTTGACACATTATGAAGTAATTAATAGTCAGGGCTGTCTTCGAGATTGAGCGAGGTGATCGATCGTCCAGAACCTTCGAATTAAAGGGGTCTCAAAATGTGTGTTTGTGTATTTGTATGTGTGTATACATATACATATTATTTGATAGTTAATTGCAAGAAGCAAAATATTTTTTAATTGTTTCAAAGTTGATTGAGCCGTAACAAAAAGAAAAAAAAATTATATTATAGCTCGATGTAGAGCCTCATTTCGACAATAATTTATGATTTTGTCCAGAGCCTCTGAAAACTCAAAACGACCATGTTAATAGTACTAAAACATGCCTATAATGAGAGTTTAAAGAGTTAACCTTGCATATTTAATTTGTTAGTTGGTGATTTATTTATTTTTATACTAATGAAAATGATAAATACATTGATTAATACTCATGCACATGTATGGCCTCCCTATAAGTACATGGTACCCTCCATCAAATTTTCTACACCAAATACAAATACATTAAAAAAGAACACTACTTGTTCTACAATGGCAAGGATAACAATGAAGGTCATATTTGTTGTGGTGGTTTGCATGGTGGTGGTGACGCCCTGTACGGAGGCTGTTACTTGTAAAGACGTAAAGAAAAATTTGGCGCCGTGCCTTAACTACCTCCAAGGCGGCGATGAGGTGTCTAAGGAATGTTGCAGCGGGGTTATGGGACTTAACTCGGCCGTGACAACACGCCTTGATAAGAAAGTCACTTGTAAGTGTATGAAGAAAGCTTACAAGAGACACTCTGACATTAAACCTGACAATGCCGTTGCCCTTCCTAGCAAGTGTGGTGTAAACTTCCCTTACACGATAAGCCTTGATACCGATTGCAACAAGTACGCCAGAACTATTAATTTCTCAATTTTTCTTACCTCATATTTACCAAGGCGGAGCTAGAAAGTTATTATCGAGTGAAAGAAGTTAGACGTTTGTTTTTTTTAAATAAAAACCAAATCTTAAACTATAGAAAAAATGGTGTCCAAATTTCAGGTATAAGCATTCTAAAGCACAGACTATGCTTTAGACAAACGGATTATACAAGCAAATAAAATTGTTTTTAATGAGGTAAACCTAACATTATTAATCTTAATGTAAAATTATAATTTACATTATATGAAATGTTTTAGAAACAGAGACCCCTGCACCATATTCTCTATGTCCCTCATACTGATATAGGGTGTTTGGGTTTCCATGAAACATATTTGGATGACAGTAATTTTATTGTTAATGAGTGTATGGAACTATGGAAGAGCATTTTAAAGCGAGTTTTTAACTTTTGTGTTTACAAATGTCCTTTTAGTCATTTTATTTACATGTTAGATATTAGATAATTAAACAAAATCCAAACACTCAAACAAGTGACTATTTGATTTTGCGATTTAAAACAAGATAATCGGATCCAAACATGATCTTCATGTACTCGTATTTTATTTCTAATGATTGATTATCATATTCTAATTACTAAAACCTTAGCGGCTTAACACGTAATCGATTTCATTTGTAATTCAATTTAACTGATCGACATCAATGGTTGGATTTTGCAGGTTGATGTGAACCTTATGTTGAATGCTTGAAAATATATTGAAAGATCACTTGGTGTGAGGGAGATTTAATACTATCGACTAGTAACTATTAATGAAATAAAAATGGAAAACCTTGTTCTCTCTTTATAGATTATGAGTTATATATGTATGTAAGTTGGTTTCTTTTGTATTGTCTTTTATCATATATATATATAAATATATAAAATTAAATAATAATAAATAAACAATATCTAACTTTTTGCTACACGATTCACAATGGGTACTTAAGATATGCACATATACACTTATGTGCTTTTACCATTACAATCAATTGTCCACCGATGCTAAAAGTTAAAATTCGGACTCAATATTAAAATCCATCTTTCGAGTTTGGTCTGTCTCAAAATAAGTCTCGACTCTAAACTTTAATCAATCAAGATGTTTTTCAATGATTAACATAAATTTTATTGATTCAGAATATGATGATCCTCAGTTTTCATTAAAACATATGCAAACTGATAGTTGACATTTAATTTGAGGCCGATGGAGTTCTATATTTTTATGGAGGCATTGACTTTTGTTGTAGAATGTCTACACAAGTATGAAATTATATACATGTAAAATCTAAGTCATTTGGGAACTCTTAAAGAAATATGATCGAGTCAATGTCAGCTATGAGTAGTCGCAACTTTTTCTAAAAATGGGTTCATTATTTACTTCATTTTGGTACAGGGTCTATTGGGTTATTCGTGTTAACTGCACGGGTGGTGAGTGTCAATAGACAGATCTTGTTGATCAAGCGTTAACTAATGTTAGATACTTAACCATAGGTAATAATTAGTTATTATACAGATGATCAGCAAAATGTCACATTTTCATTTCAAATACTACGTACTTGTTTCATTGGTGATAATATTACATCGCATGGAGTACGTACAACACAAATTTTCAGTGTATTTGGGCGTTTAACGCCGGGAAGTCACTCGTGGAAGGTGTTAAAGGTCACAGTTGAGCGCCTAACAGTAGGTTAAGTCAGTCTTTTCATTTCTTATGTTTTAAAATTTTATAGGTCCGGGTAATTTTTTTGGGGTCATTTTCACACTCAATTCGGTACCGAATCAGTCACTAAAAAATGAACATGCGGTGTTAATCTCACTCTTGAACTCAGCAGCGTTCCCACTTCTTGTACTTTAAAAGTGGACAGTTATATATTTGGCGATAACTCAAATTGCAATATAAACACGTAAAATCGGAATAGAGTATACGGTTAAGTAACAAACTTTCTGTTGTTGTATTATGTAAGAAGTTAGCCGGATTTTACTTTAATAAAAATAATAAATAATAATATATAGTGAATGAATGAAGAATGAATATATGAATTGTCGTGAAAACATTTGCGAAAATGTGTGTTGATTTCTATGATTGGTAAATTTTGTTCATTGATCTCAATAAAAAATTATTGTATAAATCATATGAAAAAGGTCAACAAGCACAATTTACACAATTCGATATCAAAAATGTCTTAAAGGCATCGTTTATCAAAACCCAAATTATCAAAACCCAAAAATATATACATTCTCAGTGACCTTTTGACGAATTTGATAAGAGGCTAACTGAGACGACTAAAGAGAAAAATTTCTTTTTGAGCCCCAATATTTTAGTTGGAGGAAAATCATTTAAGAATTTAAGTTCTACTAAAAACGTGTAGCGAAATTTTAAACTTTGATTAACAAATTCTTCTTTCGAATACTATTTCTATTTGATCACGATCTTTTATATACATACGAAATTGTGAATCAAAATTATACACTGCAATTTTATTTTTCAAATTTTTGGTTGTGCTGAAAACGTGATATGGCGAATCAAAGCTATAATTTTTTGAACCAACGTCTTCTTACACTTTTTCAACACAAAATTTGGATCATGTTTTGAATCGGAGTACATACGATAATTCTACACATGATCATATATATATATGGATGGACTTTATAAATTCCCAATTTTCCTAAATTTGATTTACGTATACGTATACGTATACTTACACACTTAATTATACGAGTCATCAAGGGAATTGGCGTATCGAACTTGAGTACAAATTAACGACACATTATTACTATTTTTAATTTTTTTCCTCAATTAACTTTTTAAAGAGTAAGGTATACCGATCATCGATGTGCTTTGCACGAAATTACACCGATAATCCTTATCTCTTGGAAATTACATCGATCATCTCTGAATGATACCAAAATGTATGGTGTTAGTCCCCCACTAACGACGGTTAAGTGTTTCATATGACTCGCACATGAGGGTACATAAGTCTTCGTGTCGAGCTTCAAAATACGCTAGTTAGGTTGGTTTGGGGAAGTAGAAAAGGGTAAAAAAAACTTGTGTATCCTCATGTGCGAGTCATATGACACACTTAACAGAATTTTTTAACCTTTGTTAGTAGGAGGGACTACCGCCCTGCATTTTGGTATCGTTCAGGATGATCAATGTAATTTCCAAGAGATAAGGACTATCGGTGTAATTTTGTGTAAAGCACATGGATAATCGGTATAATTTACTCCTTTTTAAATTTAGAGTTAAGTGCATGCTTGGTCCCCGTGGTTTACACACAATTGCACACTGAGTCCTATACTTTGTTTTTGCATCGCCAGTCCAAAAATGCACAACACATTCAGTCCCTCCTAATTGACCAAAATACCCTTAACCATTTAGAAATCATCTAAACTAAGGAAATGGATAAGTAAGGGTATTTTGGTTAATCTTTTTTAAGGAGGGACTAAACGCACAACAGGTTTTACATTTTTGGACTTTCAATGAAAAAAGTAAATATAAAATCTTGGAGTGCAATTGTGTGTAAAATACAACCAACCATGAACTTAACTCTAAAATTTAAATGCTGTAATATCTTTAAAAATTTTCATAAACACTTTTCTTCTTACAGTTTCTTAATAGTAAGCAACATGTATATGCATCTCTATAAATACCTTTTACACAACAACATATAGGTAAATAAAAAACTTCAATATATAAACCTACAATGGCAAAAGTGACAATGAACGTAGGATTATGCATTTTTCTGGCTTGTGTGGTGGCGTTCGCACCGTATACAAAGCCGATCTAGAGTGTAGAAAGGTTGTGTTCACAATGTACACCTTGGCGTGCTGGGACCATTACCTAGGGCGTGAAGGTGACAAGCCATCTGAGAGATGTTGTAATGGTCTAAAGAGGCTAATCGAGATCACACCAACGTACACGCGAAACACGTCAACAAGCCTGCGGTTGCATATATGCTGATTATAAGGAATACCCCGCCAATCGTAGGCGAGACTTAATCAAATCTCTTCCTAGCAAGTGTGGTGTTCCTCCTATTTCTTACCTTTTGCCCGACACTAGATGCAATCAGTACGCCCTCAAATCTTTATATATACTAGCTTGTTTAATCATTTTCTACTTATTTCATGTATAAGTACATGTATGAACATTTCTAGAATAATTCAACTCTGTAAATAGTAAGTTTTTAATGAAGTTAAATGATGCTAATTTTTTGTGTGGTTGGTTTTTGCAGAGTGCAGTGACACTTGAATAAAATACATGGAAAATGCAAGAAATTCGCACTTATAATTTAAAATGACATGTAACAACAAAACTAGAAAACCTAGCTTGTTTTCCATATGTATCAATGTATCTTTCTCTAAGGTCTGTATTGTTGTTTGATTGCAATATAATATTCTTGTTATGCATGTGTTTATTTATGTAACAAAATTGTATTCGATATATATTTGTACATTGTAAGTCATCTTAAATGTAGTGAAAAGGAATATTATTAGTACTCTACATATTACCAAAACTTGGAACCGTTACCTAGAAAGATTTCCCCTATTTTGATATTACTGTTACAATAGGTTTTGTTTTATTGTGTACAGTCTTATACTCTTATTGGCTTTTTATGACCTTTCCTAACTTGATCTACTTAAATAAATGGTGTCTTTAAAAAAAATCACCGAAGAAAAATGACCATTCACAAACCTAACAATCTAGATTAAATAATGAACCCATTTTAGTTAAGTGATGTGTGACATTATTACCATAATATGCAACGTAATATGTTATCTAATTCGACACAAAGTTTGAAAGTTCACTACCTATATTAGTAATAAAATGCGTTAGTTATCTAACTCGGTACAAAAGTAAAAGTTCATTACCGATCTGCGCAACTTTAACCGTGATTTTAATTCGGGCACCTATCCTACTTATAGACACACTTTTAGACATGTGTTTTAGACACGTGTGTTATGTTTCATATATAAATACTAAGAATAGTGAATTATCATCATCTAACAATCTCATTATCATCCTAACAATCTTACTAACATGTGGCAAAATTAAAGTTAAACATATCAAGACTCATTAGTATTCAATGATATTCCAAATCTGATCTTCTTTTAATACATCCTTTCTTCATTTAACTTTCTCACATTAATATTTAGGGATATTAACTAACAGAGGATAAACAGAACAATTTATTTACGGAACTTGTATATATTTAAGACATGACCAAATTATGGATGGAGTTTATTAACTTCCCAATGTTCTTAAAATTGGTTTACGTATAGCTGCACATCATGAAGAAATTGATGTAAATTTTGGTACAAGTCGATATCGTATGCTAGAACCTATACTTCTATTTCTAATCAATTTTTTTGAGAATTATATAACACGCTCACACGCGCCACAACACGTATATGTATAGGTAGGTCACTGGAGGTGATGTGAACATCGTTTTATTTGATGTGCAGATCACAAATATGTGTATAATGTGTCATACTTTGTGTATCAATAATGTGATATTATGATACACAGATTAAAGAAGGGGATGTACAAACCACCCATGTCTAAAATGCAATGTTCTCACCTTCTTATGATCTTTGTATCACCCTAACATTCAATCATCTTTATTATATGTAAATTTGTTCGAATGTAATCGTATAAATATTGAATGCTAGATACTGTGATCAACAATCTTTACTGAATTGGATTTGAACGCTTGAAATACTTGTACATTCTGAGACCTCCAAACTGCAGGCCATGATGCAGAACAAACAACGGCTTCAAATGCCAATCCATTTGATCTCGTACACGACATACCATGTCGTCGTCACCACTAGTTAGATAGTTAAGTTGTTAGGGCTATTTCAAGTTTTTAACAAAATTGGGCAGTAATAGTTAGTTCAAGATTTACATAAACCGTTGACCTGAATGAATATTAAGCAATGTTTTTGCAGTTTACACATGTATTAGCATCACTATAAATATATGATGGTGTCCATAACACTTGCACCCTAGCAAAATACCAAAAAGAAGTTCTACAATTCTACAATGAAGGTATTATGTGTTTTATTGGCTTGTACGGTGGTCTTGGCGCCCTATACCGAGGCTATTGATTGTTATAATAAGGTGTACATCAATTACTACGCCCCCTGCATGGACTATATATTCGGGGCCGGTAATGCACCACAAGCAAACTGTTGTGATGGTCTTAAGAAACTAGTAGCTAACACACCAACACGTGATTTGCGCCAACAAGCATGTGGTTGCATATACGACGACTTCAAAAAATACCCTGGGAAGTATAACCTTGACTTAATCAAAGGTCTTCCTGGCAAGTGTGGTACTGCCAACATTCCTTACCTTCTGCCCAACACTGACTGCAAAAAGTATGCCTTCAAATTGTTCTATATGTCTAACTTCTTTTGAAACATTAAAAATTGCGTAATATTTAAGTGACGGTGAATTTTGATATGATTGGTTTTCGCAGAGTAGGGTGATGTTTATTTTGAATATATGGAGATGGAAAGAGATCCACACTTGGGGATGTGAAAGAGTTAAAACCATCTGATATGTAAACAATAAAAGAGCTAGTTTTCTCTTGTAGAGGGATATATGTATTTTTCTTTTGGATTTGTATTGTATTTGACTGTATATAATGCATGTGTTCTTGTTATAATTTGTTATATATATAGAAATTAAATTCAGAGTGATTAACAATTCTACTCTATATTTATCAACGAATTCTGATTTATTTTAAAATTATATGGAACTATCATTAATAACTCGGTAGTCATCATAAGTTATTGTCACTATGAATGCTCATATAACCAGGTAACACCGGATTTAGAACTATTATGGAGTATCATAATACTATGATAGTAGGACTTATCATCATTCATAATCATACTACAAAAATAAAGGGAACAAGATAACCTACATACACTAGTTTGATGATTGAGCCCCATGTATAGATGCAAATGCATGAGATCCCTATATATACATGCCATACCCTCCATAACACAATTATTTAAGTTTCTCTAACCTAATGGTAGTGATGAAGATGAAGAAGATAGTATGTATTGTGGTGGTTTACATGGTGGTTATAGTCCCCTTTTATACGGAGGCTATTACGTGTACCAATGTGCTTAGACACATCTGGCCTTGTGTGATCAACTGATATACGAATGTAGGGTGACATCAAATTGTTGTGAAGGTGTTAACAAGCGATGACTGCAATTTGACCTGTGATTGCATGAATCGCTCTCATAGACCTTATCCTGGCATGAAAAAAGACAATATAGTAGCCCTTCCTGGTAACTGTGGTGTTAAGGATATGCCGTGGATTGTTCCTGGTACCGATTGCAACAAGTATGTGAAATGCTAAAACACATCTTTATTAAATTCCTCTTAATTCGATAACTACGTATTTATACTTGATTTTTGCAGGGTGAGATAATGTTAAAGACAGGAAACAGAAATAAATTTTGGAGCCATGCCAAAAACTACATATACAGCAAAACCTGATGCTATCAAAAAGGTAGACAAACCGTATCCGGAGCCATGCCAAAAGGGCTACAACATCTTTGTCTTCCCAATTTTTTAAGTCAAAGTATGAAGTACGAACAACCAATGTTCTTCCTGTGTTCAGGGAGTACCTGCAATAGCTGATTATGGTAATAGGAACCACGAAAGAAAATTAGAATCGAAAACAAAAAATAAATTTTGAATTTCACAGTAGTTGATCTATTGGCTGTGATCTGCTGGTATATTAAAGCCATATTATCAGAGCATCCTCAATGTATAGATTTTCAAAGCTTTTTCTAAAGCTTTTCTCACAAAAATTTTTCTAAAAAAGCTTGTCCTCCATCAACAAAAAGTCTTTCACAATTATAATAATATTAAAAGGTACATAATGCAAAAGCTTTAGAATTCTCAAGCTTTTATACCTCTCTCATCGTAATTTTTGTATCTTTTAATAGTATTATACTTGTGAAAGACTTTTTGTTGGTGGAGGAAAAGCTTTGTTAGAAAAAGCTTTAGAAAAAGCTATGAAAATATGTACATTGGGGATGCTCTCACACAAACGTGACACGTATATAATCACGAAATTTTTCGATTTTTTTTGGGCCACCTTAGGGCTTAAGCTACACACTTCAATAAAGTTTACAATTAGAACTCACTTCTCATCGTTATAAAGACTTAATGGTCCTTGTTGGCACTATTGTAAGGTACTTAACATATGGCTAAGCCAGACATTTCTTACAGGAATTTCATCAAACAGTTGGTGTGCGATATAACCGTATATAAATTCAACAAACTTGCAATTATTCAAACCTAATCAAATCATCTCAAACGATCAAATCTCATAACCATATGTTCAAACCTTAATAATACATACATCCAGTACGTATTATAAACCAATAAGTCTAATTAAAAATATACTAACGAATTTGAAGATAAGTGGATGGGTTCTTGAAACCCTAATGGGTATCGTGAAGTCTGGGGCAAATCAACTCACGCAATGAAAATCATCTTATCGAAGTATTACGAGCAGAGATTACGTACGGTTAACGGTCAAGTTCTATTTTGCATTGCGCCAAGTGTAAATTTTGGTGTTTAAACGGAAGAAAACAGAGTAGACATAGATAATATTTGATTAATGAGAAAATCGTACTTAGTGAAATTTTCTGAAACCGTGTACATAATATAAACATACAATTTAATTGGAATTTGGTGTGTGCAAATTTCGGGCAAAATCGAAAATACTCAAGAAGTGAACTTAAAATAATTGAGAATATTTGGTCAAAATCGAAAATACTCGAGAAACGAACATAAAATAATTGAGGATATTTTGTCCGGTCCTTGGTTCTTCAATTAGTACATAAAGATATTGTTATATGATTAATTGTTATGCCTTAATTATTTTATTTTTTCTATTGATATCTTGAATAATGGGTGGGGTTCAAATGAGAATAGGAAATCGTGTGAGAATGAGGGAACCAATGATATTATGCTATGTGTACAAAGAGAATGTTCTACATATACAAAACCCATTTACCCCTAACATCAATTATCTTACAAACGACAAATCAAAAAACTATGAAAATTGCACTATTAAATTCAGCGTTTTCTCCTCTTCGATTTGCCGTCCCTCAAGGCATATTTCGACGAGTTTTTTTTCTTCACTTTTTTAGTGGGTTTCACATTTACTAACACACGTGTTAAAGTGTTGCACTTAGGGTTTGGGGTTTAGGGGTTAGGGTTTAGGGACCCTAAACCCTAACCCCCAAACCCTAAACGTTTTACAAATTTCTAAACCCTAAATCATACTAAACCCTAAACCCTGCTAAACCCTAACTCTAACCCCTGCTAAACCCTAACCCTAAATCCTAAACCCTAAAACCCTTAACCCTAGCCCTAAACCCTAACTCTAACCACAAATCAAATGTACAATCAATCACTAACACATGTGTTATTAATTTGTGAAACCCACCAGAAAATGAAAAAAAATAAAAGTTGTCAAAGGTTTGCCTTGAGCGACGGCAAATAGGAAGAGGAGAAAACCCTGAATTTAATGGTGCAATTTTCATAATTTTTCGATTTGTCGTTTGTGAGATAATTGATGTTGGGGTTAAATGGGTTTTGTACATGTGAAGCATTCTCTTTGTACACATGACACGATATCATTGGTTCCCTTATTCTCACTCGACATTGATGTACTCATTTGAACTCTACTGCTTGAATAATATCAAAGCAAGTGATTACGTGAAATTTAATATCCAATTTACAATTACACAATTCTCTAATTATTTGGGCAGCTTCTGAGAGAGTTTATCACTTAGATTATTTACTTGACATGTTTCGACTTTGCAATTAATCATAAGTGTAAAAATTTGTCTGTCTCAATATATGTATGTATAAGAGAATAGGTTTAGATGAATTCTGTTTATATATGTGCATTGGTTATGCATATCAAAATCATTGTATGTGTAATGTGTAATACTTCGCATGTGTTAATTTTTGTATATTTCATTGCAAATAATAAAATATAATAAATTTTAATTTTCTATATACATATTTTTTAGATCGGTTTTATGACCAGAACCGAATGAATCAAAGTGGAACCGGATGAAAACCAAACCATATGTCATTGGTTCGGTCTCAATCCTTGTTTTACTAATTGTTTGATCCTCGAGTCGATTTGATCCTAACCCAGTTCAGTCTGGTCTTGGACCATGAACAACCCTAATTGGAATAGAGATAGTGATAATTCACTAAACATATATCATATTTTTAATTTTAGAAATTGTTAGGGTTCTCAATAAAAAAACTATTCAGTGTATATATTAAATGTTAATCTTTCTTTTTAATTATACAAAGGGAATTTCTAACTTGTGCCCTAAGGGCACATGTTAAGTAGTAAATATTCTTCTCGAAAATTGAAAAAGTTGAAAATATTCTTTTCAAAAAATGAAAAAGGTATCAAAATTCTTCTTGAAAAATACATTTCTCATTTTTCGAGAAGAATATTCATGTCTTAAGATATGCCCTTAGGGCACACGTTAGACAAACCCTTATACAAATTATGAGTAAGGTTCAAATGAGTACAACAATTTTAAGTGAGAATAAAGGAATCAATCAGAATGTGTCACGTGTCACTTAATTCTCTCTCCTCCACATTTCTTAAACTTAAATATCTCCCTAACAGTAATTCGAAAAATCTTAAAAGCACCATAAAATTCAACATTTTATTCTCTTCGATTAGAGATGTGACAAGATATACTTTCGACGAATTTTTTTTTTCATTTTTCGGTGGGTCTCGAAATCAAGTAACACATGTGTTACCGACGAGTAACACATGTGTTATCGTCGAGTAACATATGTGTTAACGGCTACTAACACATGTGTTACCGGCTACTAACGCATGTGTTACTAGCGAGTAACGCATGTGTACTCAGCGAGTAACACATGTGATACCTGCTATTAACACATGTGTTACAAATTTTGTACCATTTGTAAAACCCAAAAAATAAGCCGTTGAAAGTATACCTTGTGAGATAGCAAATCGAAGAGAAAAAATGCTGATTTTTATGATGCAATTTTCATGATTTTTCGACTTACCGTTTATGAATTATTTGATTTTTAAAAATGTGAGGGAAAATGAGTTTCTATGACACATGACGTATTATAATGGTTTCTTCATTCTCTCACAAAAAATTTCATTCACATTTGAACCGTACCCGCTTATATTTAAAATACTTATAATTTGCATTTAACGAGGCTTTGATTGCCCTCGCTTGTAATACCTACACAATCTAAAATCTTATCTAAATTATATATTAATGATCATCATAGTACGTACAGCGAATTATTTACAACACTCACTCTTAAAATAACAAGTTTATAACGTTAGAAAGGATGATACATCTTATACGAAGTCTAAACAAGACAATTTCACATGTTTTATCATTTTTCAATGGCCTTACTTTATTTTATCATCATTTAATATACTCTTTCCTCATTGTATTAAAATTCTTTTCATTAGCAAGGTAATACTTTCTCTTTTAGGGTCTAAACAAATTGCCAACCACCTTATGTCATTTTTAGTGACTATATATTGTTCTTGGTTTTCTTATCTTGGATTATTATTTAAAATGATGTAGATTAGTATATAAGTACAAAGTACTCTCCATAAGATATTCTTGTATATACCAAAACCACATAGGGTGATTATGAAGGTTTTATGTGTTATTGTTGCTTGCATATATGTAGTGCTTTCCATGCCCTACTTGGAGGCTTTTAGAACCTGTGGTCAAGTAGTGAGCTACTTTGTGCCATGTACAAAATACCTAACTAGTGGCGGTGAGGTGCGACCGGCATGTTGCGATAGCCTTAAGAGCCTAAAACGAATAGCAGAAAAAGGTAGTGACATGAGGTTCGTTTGTGATTGCATCGACAATCTTTATGCATCGGATGGACGGATCAAACCTGAAAATCTCGCGAACCTTCCTGGCGAGTGTGGTGTTGACATTCCTTATATCATCCCTGGTACTGACTGTGAAACGTAAGTTAATCATCTTATTTTCTTTTTATGTCCTAATATACTTAACTATATTATTGCTGATAAAGGAAACACAAAGAATTTTAATTAAGTCGTCAACTTTTAAGAACCCAACCATTAAAAGGGTTAATTAGTTCATAATAAATTTGGAAAATTTTAAGGTGGCTTGATGGTAAGCGCCTGCCGCCTTTTTGTGACGATTCCTCATAAGAGGTATTATGTTCGAATCTTCTAGCCCCGTCACATATTGGGGTGGCCATGAAAAGGTTCAGAAATGGCCAGGCTAAGACGTGTATTGAGTAAATAAAAGAAAAAGAAAACGTGTGCGCCCTCTTTCGAAAACATGAACTAAGAAATACTTTTTCCGTTTACTCATTTAATTCACCATAAATTATTAATGGATTTGTTGTGATTGGTTTTTGCAGGTTAGAATGACACTAATGTTGAATGCATATCTGAGGTTCGACAACCCGTAGGAAGATTGGCGGTTCCCAGATTTAGACTTACGTATGTGCAATGTTTTAGTAACAAATCGTTACTTTACTTTTACTTTATAAATGATGTGAACAATAATAATTAATTAATCATTATTTTTAGAATTAGTGAATTACGTACTACATACAATAAGTCATAATAAACAATTAATTAAATGAACATCTTCAAGTACAGGTTTGTAAAGGTTTATTCTCACTCTCTTCACATACTCAGCTTATAAGTTCAAACATGTTGCATCTCATTCACTTGATATGCCAACGGGTAGTGCTCATAAATCATCACAGAAATAAATAAAAAATATCCGTACACTAGCTGTGATTTATGGTGTTATACTCTATAACACTATATTGCATAACTAATATTGTATGAAAATTTTTTGATAGTGTACAGATAACACCAGCACTTTCAATTAAATTGTAGTTAATTTATTGATTATTAGTTAATTTTTCTGAATTAGAATATATTTAAAAGTATTTGATCATTTGACAATATTTCAATTTAGTTTGGACAAGTTGTGCCATTTTTCTTTAAGCCAATTTTATACAATTGACATCTTTGATTATTACATAGATAAACCTAGCTTGATTAACACCTAAACTGTTTAGTTTAAACGTGTAGATTGCCATATCTTTCTTGATCCATAATTTTGAAATAGTTGTCAAATTTCTTGATATCCTTTGGCCTTTGCTCATGTTCAAATGGTTTTAGATGGGCCTATTATATTAATGGGTTAGGCCCCCTAAATTAAAAATAAACATGAAAAAATCCGTTATGTGTTGTTAGATTGTAGTGGGCATGCATAGTTCTGATTTCTGAGATTATTATCGAAAGGAAAAAATATTTAATATATTCATGTTTTGAATAATTAATTAATAAAATGTATCATTCTAGTTTCAATAATGCCACTATTGTATGTTGAACAAACTTCAAGCCAAAGCTCTCTAGTAGAATAAAGATAAAAACTAATCTCAACATTCGTTAGCGATGAACATAGTGGCTGAGCTACATTAAAGGTAGAGATAGTTATAGTTCCGCTATTACAATGTATAAATACTTTATGAAAGTATGCGTTCTTTGTTGCATTCTTTATTTGTGCTACTATACGGGTTACAAAAATTAGAATAACAGTGCTACAAATCACTCAAAATCTAAATTCGTCACTGAATGAACTAAGTGCTTAAATGGCAATATAGTCGTGATATATCTTTACTTATTCAATATTGTAAAGTGATGAAACCAACCGGTTAAACGCAAATTGTATTACTTTTTATACGTTATATGTCTTAGTTTGAGTTTGAAAAAATAAACACGGTCGAGTTTTATAATTGCTACAAATAGAAGAGAAAATTTATATTCTAATGTATTTAGCTTAAATTAAGCAATTATGTTGTTGCAATTCAAAAGGTGTGATACGCTAAATTTTGTTATTTCACGTTTTGGCTAATTGACATGTTTTAATTGATTCAAATGCTTCCGTTTATAATGATTTAATGGTTTCCAATTCATCTTATTGAACGGTTAACTTACATGAAAAGGGACCAAATAAGTTAATGTAGAGAGATATTACAAAGTAATTCGTACTTGTAAATTTTGAATTTATTAGCTTATTTTGATGTTTTTTTCTTTTTTATGAATACTCGAGAGTTTCATGTACATACTCTTATGTCTTTATGTATGTCAACATTACACATACATATAATTTTTCATAATATTTAATTCCATTTTTTATTGTTCAATTATAGTGTAATATCATCTCTAACGTATGCATTATTTTAATGCATCAAAGTGCGGTTTTTAGTGTGAAAATTTAAGTTATACTAAAAAAAATTGATTTATTGTGTTTATTAAATCTTTTTTAATTGATTTACAATACACAATTCAACAATATAAGGAAAATAATATAATCGTTAAATTCTTTAAAGAAATGAAATAACAATCATTACTTTTAGAAATTTCAAAAATAAGTGAAAATTTAGAAAAATTGGAAAGTTTTTTGATAAATATGATAATAGAAATTATATTTAGTACTTTTAAAAATATTAATCGCGAAATTATACTAATAAATACATCATATTATATCAATATTTAATACACAACTGAACGTTATTTATTATTACAAGTGCTCAGTTTTTACACTTTTAACTTGTTATAAAGGAAAAAGAAATTTTTAGTGCTAATTAGTAATATCTACTAGACTAAAATATAGGTCATGGTTTGGTCTAAAATAATTTAAAAAGGATACAACCTTAGAATCCTAGACGCACAAATACAAGGTTGTTATAATAACTCTTTTCACACACTAAAACACTTATTTAACTCATTTTCACACATTATATATAATGACACCCCACTCTCTAACCCTTCAACTCATACAAACCCTAACTAGCTATACTTCCTTCTCTAAACCACAAACAATATAACAGCAATGGCGATTGGAGCAAAGGTAGCTTTGGTAGCGGTACTCATTGCCATGGTGGCGGCAAGCGTTCCTCGTTCAACGGAGAGTGCGGTGACTTGCCAATTAGTGGTGAGTAGTCTAACTCCATGCGCCACTTACCTTATGAGAGGAGGTCAAGTGCCTCAAAAATGTTGTCATGGGGTGAAGTCATTGTACAAGGATGCGGACACCAAATCTGACCGCCAAACAGCTTGCCGATGCTTGGAACAAGCCGCTAATATGCTTCCCGGTCTTAATATAAACTATGCTAGTGATCTCCCTGGAAAATGCGATGTTCATATCCCTTACAAGATTAGTCGTGTCTTCAACTGCTCTACGTAATGCTCTTAGACCATTTCCAACCGTGATTGAACCACTTCTTAATCACTTCTGCCACATCAGCGCCCATCAGCTTTCCACCAACTGATTCAAAACTGATTCGTTCGTGCCAACACTTTAACTATTTCCAAACCACTTTATTTTCATTTTTAATTATTTAAAAATAATAAACACTCAGAAAGCATGCGGACCCACAATTTTTGAAGTGATTATGAACTGGTTTGAATCGGATAAGTGGTTGTAACCGGTTGTGGGGCAAACCGGTTTGACAACCGATTTGCGTTGACACGGAAGTAACCAACCGGTTGGTGAAAGTAATTACCATTGGCAATGGTCTTATACTCATTAACCCTACTATACCTAACAAGTATACCTGAATTAGCTTATTTTTCAAGCTTATGGCTTATTAAATTTTCAAAAAGCCAATAAGCTCAACTTTACAGCTTACAAGTTTTTTCGTTTTAAACCTATAAGCTCAAATTGATAAACTCGTAAACCAATCAAATTGAGTTTATTGGTTTTAATATCTCCAATAGGCTCTTAAGCCTGAGAAATAAACTAATACAAATGCCTCCTCATACATTATAACAATTGATCTACTAACTTTTAGGTTGAGAAAATTGTATTTCTCCAAAAATGTGAACATTCTTTCTAGCTATAATATGTGCGCAACATTTTCCATAGCTTACATATTTTTTGACACTTACATACGCAAACAATGCTTATTATCTTGCACGTTGTTTAGTTTGAATAATGTCGTTAAATGATCTACACAACGTACTATAAATGATGAAAAGATTGATTATGTGCGCAATTGCTATTTTATTGTAGTGATTGTTTTAAATCCATAAAGCTATTCGTAGTAATGAATGTATTTCCATCTTGTATTGTAGGGTGCAATGAGATGTATATGGACAGAAGTGAAGTACCAAGTACGATCAATATAGCCGATTATTAAGAATGAAGATGATCGATATATTACCCTATAAGCTAGTATATACAACTAGCTATGTTGTTATAAATAGTGTTTTGCTCTTTTAAAAACATGTTTTCTCTATATGTATTCTACACTAATAGACATACTCTATTATTTCTATAAATCAAAGGTGATGCCATATACAATAAGTTATTCACTAATTTCTTGCATACAATATAAAAGTTTGATACCCACAAAATACTGTAGAACAAAACATAAGTTTGATTTGAGGATTTTGTAAAGGGAACTAGGGAAGTGGTCACTACTCACTAGCCCGCTATGTTTATGGGCTAGGCTTCAAACATTAGAAGCAAGAGCATAAGTTAGTAAATAGGCCCAAGCCCAAGTTTGATCAGGCATTCAGGCCCCATAAAAATTCTCATCTATGAGACTATGACAATAAGAATGAAAGTGGTACTGTGAATTGTGAAACATTTGCAATATTTTATATTCATTACTAAATCATACCTCAAATTTTTGTTGTATATTTTAGTAAATTGGCACTTTAGTGGACACGAGATAAGTGATGCGGAGTGCATACCCGACTAGTTACTAAATATGGGTACGATCAAATTGCGGGGGTCAAGGGGGCCACGCCCCCTTGTGGGGTCTAAGGGGCAACGCCCCTGGCAGGGTTCAAGGGGCAGAGCCCCTGACTGCGATCCCGGAATTGTGACCAGATACAATGAACTCAGCAAAACAATTTGAAAAAACTGCTTCTAACTTTCGTTTCTTGGTTGTATTATCTACATATCGAACAAACACATACCACAGACATTAACATACTGCGATTTGATTTTGTGCCAAAAAAAAAATCGATTATCTGGTTTTATCCCAAAGCGAATTTTGTGAACTCATGCACGTTAGGGTCGAAATATCTCTTTTGGAAAGTGATCACACGACGGAGATTATCTGATCGAAATCTTACCCTGTTTATACTAAATTCCCAACAATTTTAGCATCTGAATAAAGGACTACTCTTGTGCTCCAAAATTGATCAACCATTTAAGGTAGTTTTGATCTCACAATATCTAGATTTCTAGATCTGCTACTGGTGTTATGTAACACCCCCAAATTCACTGTTTGGCGGAAGCATAATTTGAGTGTTACTAATCAATAATCAAAGCACTCAGATGTATAGCAAACGACTCTATATGCGTCGTTTTAACAAAATATACTAATATTAACATGTTTACAATTGTTGAAATGATACATAGCTCGTGTTCGAATAAATGAGAGATTCCAATACATAAATATTTGTACAAAATATACTAATGCAAGGAAATCTCTATTGTCTGCATGCTGACTCGAGCTATAGTAATCCTGAGGGTAGTCCGAATCTACTGCTGAGTACCTGTGATACATGCTAAAATGGGTCAGCTAACGCTGGTGAGCTCACATGTTTGTATATCAAATAATATCGTGTGAACCGCAAGATTTAAGTACGGATTTGCATCCAGCAAATAAAGATAATGATAATGTATACAGCCATGAGCACATAGTCTGAGCTTAACTCGAGGGGTCAGGATCATAATCAGTGCCTGAGCGAGGTGCCTCCACGAGTGCCTAATCAACACTCGTCTGAACAAATATTAGTACATCCGTTTACCCAGTTAGTGCTTGCTAACCCGGACGAGGAGGGTCAATCCTATATGGTACCATATACTAATATTCACGCTACCACGTATTACCAAACTATGCTGACGGAGGACTTCGAAATGATTAGTTGTGTAAAACTCGTGTAGTATATGAAAATGTTTGTACTTGCGTTCACATGTTAAAAACGAGCAATGAATCACACCCCTGAGTAAAAACCGTAAAAGATGGGCCATGAGACTCACCTGAGTCTTGAGGTGTTTAATCAATAAACGTGAGTTGATTAGCCGATTAGTGATTGTCTGAAGACTCGTAACCTGAGGGTGTCCACGACATGCGATGGTTATAAACATGATTGGGTATCTCAAAAGATCACTCTTGTAGTTGTTCGTCCAACTAGAATGTCCAAATTACTACGATTTGGGTGATTTGTTTAAGTATTTGAAAATGTGTACGGCCCGTTGGTGATTGTTTGTAATAATAATCTTATTATTACCATTATGATTTCGAAGTGTTATGCTTGAAAACATGTTCCAATGTGTTTTAGAAGTCGTATCGTATAAGTGTTTGAATTTATACAAGTTTGACACTTAGTATAAAAATTTGTGTTTTCAAGGTTCTGATTTGTGCGACACTGGGTGCGACATAAGGCTTTGTGTCGCTAGGTGCGACATTGTAGTTCTAGTGCGACATAGTCCGTTGTGTCGCAGATCTTGACTGCGACATAAGTCATCCTGTCGCTATTTGCGACATCCGCAATTTAATGCGACATAAGGTGTTGTGTCGCTATATGCGACATCCGAAGGTGTTGCGACATAGTCTCTTGTATCGCTATATGCGACATAAGTAATGGTTTTGCGACATAAGGGCTTGTGTCGCAGGTGGCCTGGAGCCTCTGCGACATAACGAGCTGTTGGCCGGAATTTGAGCCAAAAATGTGTTTTCCGGTTTCCGTTTGGTCCGATTCTTTTACCCAACCCTTAGATGGACATTTCAAGCATGGAGAAACAACATGTTAAAAAAACACTTGAAATCGAGGAGTTTCGAGATTTTGTCGGAAACTTACAAGTTAACGCCGGAGAATTTCGAAAAGATAGAATTGTAGATCGTGATTCCGTGAATCTTTTCTTCCAAACAAGCGTGAAGATTCGAGGTCGTTTTGAGGTGTTATTTTATGAATTAAGATGGTGGTGTTGTTTTGGTGTTTGTAGAGAGAAAAAGAGGAAGAGTGAGAGAGTGAGATGAGAGAAATGAGGATGGGGAGGGGTTTTCCCCCATTTAGGGTTGATTCGGTGGGGTCCACGGGTGTGGACTTCACCTATTTTTTTGTTCACTGCGATTGCGTTCCGTGCGGTGTTCGTTTTCCCGATTGTTTAAACGTTAAATATTTATTTTATACTTTTAAATATACGTTTTAAAATACAAATATATATCCAATATTTTTCTTGAAGTATTTCATCGAATATTTTAATAGTCGGGTTTAAAATATAATCTTTGACTTGGTTGCGTGTTTAATATTTTGGTCGCGTAGAAGTTATCTGTACGATACGAAATAGGTTTGTAATATTATTAAAATAACATCTTGAATATGATATCGTTATTAAATAATGTTTACGTTATTAATAAATTTGGTCACCAACGTCCGTATTTATTTGATTCGAATTATATTCGATTTGAATTGCGTACGATTTAATCAAATCGCATAATCGTATATATTCATCAATATATATTTCGATACATTAGTTAGCCTAACACCGAACTAATTACATGTATTAATAAATGATTAGACACTAATCACTAGTCCTAATTTGACGGGTGTTACATGTTAATTCAAGATAAAATATTGATAGACATTTAAAAAATTCCTTAAGTAACAAAGATTCTTTTGTTAGTGTGGAAATATTAAGCCATTGTATGATCATACAACGAAACAAATTTAAATCCGTAAAAAATAGATAAAATAGTTCAAAAGTTAAAAAAAACTAATCATAATAATGTTATATATAGTAAAATAAAAGCATCAATGTTATACATCGTAAAATCGTCGGCTAATAGAAGATTAATGCACTAATAAAATGAATACATAAATTCACACCAATGGAATTTTACCCTAGTATGTGATCATTAGTCTAACCATTGTGTTAATGACTAGATGCCTACACGACTATGTTCAATTGTTGATATTGCATATTAGATTTGATTATGTAATGCGTTCTTTATAATAAAAAATCATTTATCTAAGTAGTTTATATAACAACTATGTTAGTTTATAAAACACTTGAAATTGATGAAGTAGTTATTTATAGGGGTTAATCGAGAAATAAAATAAATAGTAACTAATATTGTAAATGAAGAAATCGATAATTTCAAGACTATATAATTAAACATGGTTCAACCTTTAGAAACATTAGTCAAATATGACTACAAACATCACACTATATTTTATATCTAGCAATACGATCAAAGTTTCTTGATATCATAAAAGAGGCATCCGTAATCTTTATAGCTAATGGCTTACTTCTGTACACAGAAAGGTATGCACTTGCATACCCTTAAATATTTCTCAACAGTACAAATTAAAATATTTTTTGAAAGTTTATGTATCACAATGTAGAGGGTGCACACCCTTCAAAAAAGTAGTGCATACCCTCCCTAAATAAACCCAATAAAGTATTACAATATATTGGTAGAAGAACAACATGTACAATCATATATTATTATCACTTTATTGAATTATACAAGTAATGTAGTACAGTGATGCATCAATAAGGTTTTCTAAAAAAGTAATCCTCCTATCTATTCGACTACATGATATTTACTCCTTTTGTAGATTTACATTATCAGGTACTCATTAACAAATCAATTATCGATTTAGTCATTAATTTTTTATCAAGAATAAACTTGACTAGATTACACAAAATGAGTCTTGAATTTTTTAAGATCAAGGTGTCTTAAGTGTAGAATCAAAATTAAAACTAGTAATCATTTTATTTGTTTGTATAATCACCTTATAAGACCACTCCCAATGGGAGCGTCGGTCTCTCCGTCACTTCCCGTCGGTTTGGTGACACCGATGGGAGCACTCCGTCGGTTTGCTCCGTCGGAAAACCGACGATCCGTTTTTTGTCAAAATCAGATCCTAAGCTTACATATGGCAGGAAGAAATCTGTACCAGTGTTTTTTTTTTTTGTGTTTGTGTGTGTATAAATTGTTAAATGTGGGTCCAAAAATTAAAGTGACGGAGTTACTGATGGTAGGGGTCCGTCAGTTTCAGTCAGTTTCTGTCAGTTGGGTGAAAAAGCTGACGTGGCGCTAACGTGACGCGTCAGTTTCTGTCACTTTCCGTCACCATTGGAAAAGGTCTAAAGAGATTAATCACATATGATTAATCATATATGAGTAGAATATTTCAGCAGGTTAATTGTTTGTATAACCATTTTTCATGTTTGATTAACACAAAAGCACAACTAATCTCAAATACATGAACTCGAAAGCCGGAATCATCCTCAAATAATCATATACAAAAATCAAAATATAAATCAAATTATCGAATCCGTAAAAAGCCGCTACCGGGAATTTTCATATGTATTGTTGTAAGCCAAGGAAAAAAAATTTAACCGATATTACATACCTTGATATAAAATTTTAAATCCGCCACTGTTTATAGCCATATTTAATTTTTATTTCACTTTCTTCTCTAAAAATATAAAATTAAGTGATGATAATGAGTGAGATGATTTCTTTTAAGCATGCAAAAAAGTAGAGAATGGGAGAACCAATAGGATTGGTCCACTTCTCTACAAAACCCACTTTAATTTTTACCTCCATGGTTAATTATCTCACAAACCGTAAATCCATAAATTATAAAAAATTCATATTCGGAACCAGCGTCTTTTTCTCTTCGATTAGAGATGTCATAAGCTATACTTTTGATGAATTTTTTTTCTTCGTTTTTTTACCGAATTTTACAAAATAATCACATGTGATTTTTGTTAAAAAAAAATAATATTTGTTCACGATTATTTATTCATGGTATATATAATTTAACACGTGATTACAACTTAATATTCATCCACACTAATAGTTATAAAAAAATTAAAAATTGCATTGGTTTACATTAAAAATCACATGTGATTGTTAGTTGTACATTTAATCACATGTGATTTGTTATATAATCACATATGACTTTGTATATAATCACATATGATTTTCATTTAAAAATTGATATTTGATTAGCAATTTACCGATATATGATAATTCATGTATGATTTCAACTTGACTTTCACTTGATTGTATAATTCTTAATCAATGATTTGAAAATCCGTATTTGATTACTCTTTAATCACATGTGATTGATACTTTAATGTTCAATTGCATGTGATTACACCTTAATTTTTCATGTCTTAATCTCTTTACATCATCAATGATTTGAATTTAAAGTTTAATCGAAAATATAAGCGGATGTGATTATTTTTTATTGGTAAATCACATGTGATTTCACATTAAAAGTTTCTAAAACCCCCAAAAAATAGAAAGAAAAAACTTCGTCGCAAGTATATCTTGATGGATCTAGAATTGAAGAGAAAAAGACGTTGATTCCGAATATGTAATTTTTATAATTTGTAGACATACGGTTTGTGAGATATTTAGATTTGAAAAAAAATATGTGAAAATGGGTATTTAAAATGGAGCAATCCTATTGGTTCCTCCATTCTCCCTTTTTTTATCATTCTTTTTTGACCTTTATCGATAAAAATTAAATTCGTATTCGTTTATCAAATTCATTCTTTTTATCTAACAACATCATACTTTTCAATACTATGTAACTTAATACTAACGTTATGATATCATATCATTTAGCTTTGAAATCGAGTCCTTAATCTATTTTATATCAATGAAAGTTGCATATAATATAAATTTGTAACAACATGTAATATTTTTATGGCAATATAAAATGAAGATTTAAAGGTGGTCCTATTGAGTTTGAGATACATAAAATTAATTCATTAAATGATATACATGAATTGTGCATGAATGCGATACAACAACCGATTATTTTTAATAAATTTATTTATGCTTTGAATGTTATTTATATATTTATATACCATATTTGTTGAATATGTTTAGACTTATGAATACCAATTTTGAATTAGGTAAGCCACTATAAATCTATAATAACTTCACTTCACTTTAAATAATATATGTTCACATGTGCATCAGCATGAGCATGATATATATACATACTTATTGCTTCCTCATAAATGCTACATTTAAACTACATTCGTTTAATTTATATACCTTACTAGTGTAAAAAAAATATAATTTTATTATTATTATTATTATTATTATTATTATTATTATTATTATTATTATTATTATTATTATTATTATTATTATTATTATTATTATTATTATTATTATTATTATATGTTCAACTCTAGTAACATGATTATTTCTCAAGAATTGGAACATCAATTTCGTTAATAGCTTTCATACACGTTGATAAGATTGAGTTATAGTTAGAAATTCGATCTATCAAGTGACTCGGGTTGAATCTGGCTTACAAATTCAATCTATCATATACTCCGTACGTTTTTACATTTTAAAGTGAATTGATTTTCGTAAAAATTAAATTATTTTAAAATTTTCTTCTAATTAAGATAAATATGTTAACTACTTCTTGACTTTTGGTTTAATAGAAGGTTCTATGCTTAAATTCAAAAGATTCAGTTAGTCCAATGTCACCGGCCACATGACTTGTAAATTAACTTCATTGAGAATCAAGGTCTTTTGTTCTTTCTTGTACTTGGAATCAAAGATTTAAAGAAAATGATGTCTTAAAGCTAAGTATATAACATCATCTGCAATGTATCCATTATTTGTTTCCTTTTGCATTATAATAGTGTAAAAGTGTAAAAAATGCAGTTTAATGTATACACTAAACCTTACACTGCAATCAAAAGTCAATACAAAATTACACTATATTTGATGTAGCATTAAACTTAGCACTAAAACACTATTCACATTAGATAATAATATATATAATAACTAAAGCGTAGTATTATCATGCATTATTTATAAATTTATGATTACTTTAAATTAAATTACTAATTACAATTTACTATCACATTCATCAAAGAAATTCAAAAATTATTATAAAATTTTCATTTATAATATTGAATTTTTTTAAGTATAATGATTGTTATTATATCTCGTATAACAATTTAATAGTTATATAATAGTTTTAGTATTATATTGTTAAATTGTATGTTTTAAATCAATTTAGAAAGATTTAGTGCAACACATTAGAACAACTTACTTTTAGTGCAAATATATTCTCAAAAAATTATATTTTTACACTAAAATAATACAATTTGTTGCACTATAATAATACATACATTGAAGATGTTGTCGATTAAAAATAATATATTACTAGTAAGTAGTTTACAACAGATTGCCCAATTTATTTTCCTCCTACATAACACATAATACGATTAATTTTATGATACTATTCCGTATAATAATAGTCGTGCAATGCGGTGATATATAGAAGTTCATGGTCGGTTAAAATGGTGGTGATGGTGGTATTAGTGAAAAGGTACGTAATTGTCGTACGTATTTTGTAAGGAGGTTTATTTTATTTGATAAAGTAAAAATAAATTAATTCATCTTATTCTATAATAAATTGACTTGAGTTTATATATATGTACTAGAAAGTTTAACGGCCGTGCAAATGCACGGCACATGTAGTAGAACGATGTATAAATTTTCATATCTGTTAATTTTTGTTAGCGTTTTTGCGATCATTAGTAGTATAGTTGTATTTTTCCAATATACTGTGATAATCAAGAATGAATGGATATATATCTATACTACTATCATGGACGAACCTACGTTATAGTTAGAGGTAGCACGTGCTACCAATAAATTAAGATGATATTACGTAAAAGTTTTTAAAAAATTGTTAGTTGTCTATCTAAGTGTATCACCAAAGTGTATCACCAGTCTTTTTATAGTGATGCAACTCATAGTTAATATAGTAGTGTATAAGTTTAATTGACATACACCTTAAGTTAATTGTGCAAGTTTAATTCTTTAAAGATCGAAGCACAAAATTTTCAACTTGTTTCATTATAAAAGTCGTTAACGTTAATCGTTCTTTATAATTAAATTTTGTCTCAGCAAACTAGGAAGTAAATCAAGCCTCAAGTTTTTTGTGATATTCGTGACCAAACTTTTAGAGTTTGCCACTATAATTCTATTATCATTATTTGTCATAAGTTTATAATCTAATCTTTCCAGGATTAAAACCAATAAATTATTTGTTCAAGTTTGTAAGTTTAGCATTATTTTAAACATATATTCTTTTAAGCAACTATTTTAATATTATATATATATATATATAGTTGGAAGATCTAAAAAGAAGATAAGTTTTATGGAGAAAAAGGAGAAGGAATCCTGACCAATCATTCCAATATTAGGTCAAAGGGTATATTGGACATTTGTAATTTGTAATTTGGTTATTTTTATTTAATATCATCAAAATTAAATGCATTAATGTTGACGGTTTATGATTTAACGAATCTGTCTCCAACATTTTAGCCAAGTATCAACCAAATAACTTCACATTTCATTTCCACTTTTACTATGATCCACGCATGCTTTCAACGTCAAGATATTTCGGTGCGGATTTCCACTTATACGGTTCATTGAAAAGGATTTTTGATCGCGCCAAGTTGTATTTCAGTGCAGATTTCGACGGAATCAACAATCAATAAAACGATTATTGGGATCGAATTCTTGAGTTTTATTGAAGAAGAACCTGTGACGGTTGTTGGGAGCAATTCGTAAGTTATTTTGTTACTCTTTAAATCCCGGTTAATCGCAATGGTAAACGATGAACAGATGATGGAACTTATAGATACTGCAACATTATCTACACTGTACGTACGCGTCACCATAACCCGAACAAATACACACAGCATAATGATTCAGTGTAACAACGTGATGATTCAGAGGTTCCCACATTATGATTCAGTAATGTAGCAAATTGATTCAGTCATTCATTACAACTCTGATGATACATAACTTAGCCTCATCGGACAAATTTATTATTCCAAGGCTCTAACTACCAAAAAAAAACAATTAATAATCTATCAAAAAAGAGTTCATATCACTGCCAGAACTATGATTTAGCGACGCCACAGTATGATTCAGTTGTTCTGACATTTAGATTAAGCAAATTTACAAGTTGATTCAGTTGTTCCTCTCAAATTTTTGCATCATAAAAAAAATGCAACCACATAAAAGGCACCTTTTCCGGTACAAGTTTCAGCGGTAACTTGCCGACCACAACATCCAAAACGCTTTTAAATCCTATTCTCTGAACCACCGTCTTTTGTTCGTATGTAAACTTACGAAGCTCATCAACAATCACATTTGGCGGGTTCCTAATGCCAACCGCCGGTTATCCTCTTTTTTTACCCTTTTTCTCAGACTCACTGGTAATTTTTTCCCATGTCTCTACCCTCTTCCGCTTTTCCCTTTTGAGTGCGTTCGGCGCTAATGGCATAAAGTTGTCATCAGAATCATCAGCATAAAGCTGGGACTTGCCTGAAAAAAGAATAAGCAAATAATGCATCATAAGAATAAAAAATAATGGAATATCCATAAAAAACCTGGAGTATCCGGGATTCAAGTATACTTCATGTGACTCTGCCTCAAACAAACTACTAAATCAACATATCTACACATAATGTTTTAAAATAATAACTTAACCCTTTGATTCTGCAAAAACAATGCTACGACACTTTAATGTAATCATTACTTATTAAATAACATTTATGTTACTACTTTCTCAAAAACAAATATGAACCTCCTGTTAGACGGGAATATTGTTTAGATTTGAGAATTTTTTACCTCAACTAAAAACTCCATACAGACACAAACTACACAGACGAAAGCAGCCCACATTTCCAACTAACGTTATACAAATTTATCAATGGTATAAACACTGAATCAATTGCACATTTCCTCATACTAAATTGTGATACCCTCAAACCTTAAAGAAACCAACGTACAACTATCGCAAAACATGCAATCCAACCCCAACAACCATTTTCGTTAATTGATTCTAAAGACTTCCCAGACCTCACTAATACCCATGCAACAAACCCCTATTTTATTTGATTAACTACTAATCTTCACCCATTCTCTACTAAACAAAAAATCTAAATGTTGAATCAATGCTTCAGAAAACATATACAGTAAACATAAAAGAAACTAGAAACGCTACCTTTCATGGTCGATTTTATTAGTTCTTTAGTTGTAACCATCTTCCCTGACGATACACAGCGATGTGACCTCGAACAAATCCTTCAGTCTTCTAAAATACCACTTCAAAAGTATTGATATTTTCGTGTTGATTCCGTTCACAATTTGCCTTGCGTAATCACAAAATAGGGTTTATGATTTTTCTTAATTGCCGTTGGATATGGAATAGGAGTTTTTTTCGGTTGTTTTTCTGCATGCCAACCGATCGGTATTTAGTTTCTACATTAATTGTGAATTGTTTCCTTTTTTTTAACATAAGTAATAGACTAAAGTGCCCTTACAACTTAAAATTTGTGAACAAACCCCTTTGACCAATCTCAACCATTGAATCACTCATCTGATGGTCAAGATTGCTTCTCCATCTTCTCTCTTTATAAACTCTTCTCCCTTAATCCCAATTCTATATATATATATATATATGTGTGTGTGTGTGTGTGTGTGTGTGTGATCCATAACTCTCTATGTTTTCCCTCATATTAATATCAATGGATCCACAAAAATCTCAATCTCTTTCAGAAAATTATTTGTCCAAAAATCAAGTATCGTTAAACATCCATCCGATCAAAAACAACAAGTTGTTAATATCACAAAATCCAAAAAAGTTGAAAGATATGACATAAGTCCAACCAGATGTGTGCAATCAAATTAAATAGCCATATTTCATATATAAATTTTTTAGTAAAAATCAAATAGCCATATTTCATATATAAAAGTTTTAGTAAATGTAACACCCCCAAATTTAATGGTTCGCGGAAGCATACTTTGGGTGTTACTAATCAATAATCAAAGCACACAGATATATAGCAAACGACTCTATATGCGTCGTTTTAACAAAATATATTAATATTAAAAAGTTTACAACAGTTTGAACTCATACATAGCTCGTGATCGTAATATGAGAGATTTAAGTACATAATTAGTTATACAAAAAAAATCTAATAATGCAATGAAATCTCTGAAGTTTGCATGAAGACTCGAGCTAAGATGCATCCTGATGGGCAGTCCAAGTCTACTGCTGTGTACCTGTGATACATGCTAAAATGGATCAGCTAACGCTGGTGAGCTCACAGGTTTGAGTATCAAATAGTATTCTATGAACCGCAAGATTTAAGTATTGATTTGCAACCAGCAAATAAAGTTACAGATAATGTATACAACCATGAGCGCATAGTCTGAGCTTAACTCGAGGGTCGGGTCCCATATAGAGAATTCCGAGCGAGGTGCCTCCACGAGTGCCTAATCCACACTCGTCTTCCCAAATATTAGTACGTCCGTTTACCCGGTTAGTGCTTGCTAACCCGGACGAGGAGGGTCAATCCTATATGGTACCATATACTAATATTCACTCTACTTTCGTATTTCCAGACTATACTGACGGAGGACTTTGGTTTGATTAGTTGAAAACAACTCATGTAGTATATTGAAATATGTACTCGCGTTCATGCGTTAAAAACAGAGCAATGTATCACACCCCTAGTAAAACAGTAAAAAGAGGGGCCATGAGACTCACCTGAGCCTGGAGAGTTTATCTAAATAAACTGAGATTGATTAGCCAAGAATCGAAGTCCAAAGACTTGTAACCTGAGGGTGTCCACGACACGCGATGGTTATAAACATATGAAGGCATCTCATAAGACTACCTTGTAGTTGTTTGTCCAACTAGAATGTCCAAATGATTACAATTTGGTTGATTGTTTAAGTGTTTGAAAATGTGTACGGCCCGTTGGTGATTGTTGGTAGTAATAATAATATTATCATCATTCTAGAAAAACGTGTTCCAAAGTGTCTTAGAAGTCATGTCGCATTCGAGTTTGATGTTATACAAGTTTAACACTTTGTGTGAAAGTTTAGATGTAACACTGTTACTCGTGACCCTAGGGTAAGGGCGAAGCCCGTTAATGACGGGAGTCCGGGGGCAGCGCCCCTGGTAGCGGGGTCCAAGGGGCGGCAGCCCCTGGCGGGGTCCAAGGGGCAGAGCCCCTGGCTGGGGTCAAATTTGGGCCTCAAAACTTAGTGTAAAATTAGTTAAAACTTTCTGTTTATGCGTCACTTATAGCGTCACTTAGGGGCTTGGGCGACACTTGGGAAGTGTCGCTAAAAATAGTAAATCTGAGCATATGCGTCACTTAAGGGAAGTGACGCATGGTAGGGCGTCACTAAGGTAAGTGTCGCTATAAGTGTCGGGTATGGGTCTAGGCGTCACTTAGGAAGTGTCGCTGGAAGTGTCGAGTATGGGTCTAGGCGTCACTTAGGAAGTGTCGCTGGAAGTGTCGGTTAACGTTGTTGTGCGTCACTAGTCAAGTGACGGTAGGAGTGTCGGGAAAAAGGGGCTTTATGCGGCACTTAGGCAAAATTAGGGTTTCATGCGACACTCAATGCGTCACTTAAGTGACGCATGAAGTGACGCTATACTGGTCGTCTTTGCGACAGTTAGGTCTGTTTGACGGATTTTCGAGCCAAAACGAGTTTTCCGGCCATATCTTGGCCTGATTCTTTTACCCAACCCTTATAAGGACATTCTAAGCTTATATAAACAACTACTTGCTAAAAATACTCGAAAATCTAAAGGTTTCGGGATTTGTCGGAAACTTACAAAGCGATGAATCGGGAATCCGGAAAGATAGAAGTGTAGATCCTTGCGAGATGTTTCTTTTTCTCCAAACGAGTTATGTGAAATATTGAGGTATGCTAGTGTTATTTGAAGGTTTAATGGTGATGGTGGTTTGGTGTGGTTGAGAGGAAAAAGAAAGAGAGAGAGAAGAGAAGGAAGATGAAAATGAGAAGTGGGGTGGGGAGGTGGTGACCTCACCCCCTTGTGGCAGATTTTTGGGTGGGGGCCCACCCATGTGTGGGTCTCCACTTTTAGCTCCGTGTATTCGCGCTCCGTGTGGTGTTCGATTCCCCGATCGTAACTCGTTAAGGAATTATTTTAAGTGTCAAATAATGTAAGTTTTTAAAGAAGACGAAAGTTAATTAAATAAATTTGTTGGAGTATTTTATCAATTGCTTAATAACTCAATTGGTCTCGTTTGTTTGCGCGTTAATGTTTGAGTCGTGTAGATGCCCATTATACGACGTGAAGTGAACTTGAAATATTATCAAAAAATATTTTGGTATGTTATTGTCAATAATTAATTTTTATATTATTCAATATAATTGATCACCAACGTCCGTATTTTACTTGAACCGAAATACATTCGATTTATTTTGCGTACGATTTAAGCAAATCGCATTTTTGTATATATTCAACAATATATAATTTGATACATTAATTAGCCTAACACAGAACTAATTACATGTATTAACAAAGAATCAGGCACTAATTACTAGTCCTAATTTGGCGGGTGTTACAGTAAAGCATATATATTTTTAATCAAATCATTGGTTTACCATCTTGTTTTTATTAAAACTATTAAGTCTAACTCTGGCTTATTGTACATAGTGACAGACTCACTTGTTTAGTACATGGGTCAAGTGACCCACGTTGAAATCGAAAAACAATTAGAGAGGATTACTTAATTTATTAAATGAACCATGTTAGGAGTAAAAAATGAATCACCTTTATAATTTTGATCCATCCCGTCCATATTTTAATAACTTATTTAGCCCATGATCACCCATATTATTTTATTCCATGAAATAAAAAATAATTAAACAAGATTGTATTGGTAAAAGATCAAGGTAAACATAGCTCGCTCTGTATCTTGGCTCCAACTTTCTCGTATCTCTCTCTCTCGGATAGATCTCTCTTGGGCGGCTCCTATTGGCGTTCAATAGTCGGCTGCCTGGTGGCTAGCTCCATGTCTTGGCTCTCAAACTCACTCATCTCAATTTCTAAACCCTAACATAAGATATCTCTAAGAACAAAATTAGGTATTTTTTCTTTTGATACTGAATTTTGATAGTTTTGTATGAGACTTCAGTAGAATGTGATGACTAAATTATTATTTATATTTACCTATGACAGATTAAATTGCTAACTATGTATTGTGATTTAATTTTGTTTATGTAACCCTTAATTGTAAAATGTATTGTTTAATTGTTAGTTCTTTGAATTTGGTATTGTCTTAGTTAAAGATGAAAAGATTTTTTCAAGTGGTATCACAACCTAGTTCATCTCTGATTGATGTTCAAACATCCCCCATTATCCAACACTTGGGGATAATGCAAAACGAAAGTATTTGAAAGTTAATTTAAATGTACTACTTGGTGATCCAATTGAACGACCAAGTATGAAATCTTATCATGTAAATCAACGTGATGGAATATACCCATTCACTTTTTTAATATTATCAGTGAATTTCTTATTTATGATCCGACCCGTTTATATTTACATTATTTGTTTGTTGCCTCACCCATGTTATTTTGAACCATGTGAATTTTGGCTCTAGATCTGCCACTGATTGTAGATACATAACTAATATGGAGTAAGAAATGGGATTTGAACCAGGGTAAAAAATATAAAAGGCAAGACCTTTTATCGCCAAGCTAAAAGGGATTTGCTTTAGCATTTGTAATACAAATGCACGAGGGTTAATTCTGGTATTAGTAATAGTTAACAAAACTTGTTTCCAAAAATCAGTACAACCTCGTATGATCTTTAGGCTTAGATAATCTATTTCATTAAAAACGATCCGGTTCATGATGTAGATAAAATTGATTGACGCAATTAAATTTTTTAAAAGTATGATCAATACGTTTATGATGATGTAATATACTTATCATACATTGAATTTACATGTATAAGCCACTTGCTCCTTTGTATTAACCCAATATATAAATATATACGAAAGAACGTAATGTTTATTAATTTTATGCAAAACAATTGGACAATATACATAATAATAATAATATGCATCTACAACGTTTGTTTACTTAAAGGCGGTCGACGACCATGACATTTTTACATTTTTGTAAATTTGATTTTTTCAACATCTTGAAATAGCCAAACGTACATCTTTAACTTGCAGTATCGTTATTAAATTCATCTGTTATTTTAAGAAGATACCTTCTAATATGTCACGTTTAAACTTTCTTGTTTCTAAAATAATAATTAAATTAATAGTACCAAGAATATGATGCGTTGCTTTACTTGACATCACGCGAAAATGGTTTTCTTTTAACTTTAATTAAAATAAAATAAATTAATAATAGCAATCTAAACTTCTACACTTATATATTATAATAGAGTGTAAATTAGGTAGTCTAAGTAAATCTTCAACCCTTAAATAAGTTATTAAATTAAATGTAAATCATTGATCTAACCTTTAAAAATATGACTACCTAAATAATAAAGAGAATATGACAAAAAGACTATAATGATCCTATATTGACTTTTTAAAATATTAGTTTGGTAAGTTATTTATTATTTGGTGATAAATTAATGGCAATATTGAATATTTGATTTTTTTATTTTTTTTTCGCAAATTATTATCTTACAAACATCAAATCGAAAAATTATGAAAATTGCACCATTAAATTCAGTGTTTTCTCCTCTTCGATTTAAGATCTCACAAGGTATATTTTCGACGAGTTTTTTTCCCACTTTTTGGTGGGTTTTACAAATTATTAACACATGTGTTATTGTTTGGTTGTATATTTGAGTTAGAGTTACAGTTAGGGTTACAGTTTACTATGTAGTATGGTTTAGGGTTTACTGTTTAGTATGGTTTAAGTTTTATAGGATTTAGTATGATATATGGTTTAGAATATAATAAAGGGTCTAGGGTTTGAGGTTTTTACATGTGTTTGTAATTTCTAAAATCAGCCAACATATTTAATTTACATGTATGTGCTTAAATCTACACATAATTTAGCATCTATCTTATATACAATTTAACAATGAAGTTGACATCATTATTGCTGATTTGTCCAACTCTAATGCCTTCTTGATGCTGATGTGTATACATAAAAAACAATTGCTGATGTCATTCTCTTTCAACAGTTTAATGCATCAAAAAAATTAAAAAAATTAATGGTTTTCATTTTGGTAATTAATACTTTGGGTGTATTAGTTCCAATGCACACTCTGTAATATGTATTGCTTCTTGAAATGCCCAATCTTGCACCACGCCTGTAATTTGTATGGTTAATTGCCACCGCCTTTTTTCTTTTACAAACACGTTTCCTTTTCATCTCCTCCAAGATTTTAAATTCTCTGATAAATTAACCATCTAATACTACTTCCCGATTTCAAATTTATTTACCATCATAATGTCTCCACATTCATTCATTTGCAGATGATTTTGAATTATAGAATTTATCTTTTTCATAAGGTATGTATGTTTGTAATCGATCAAAGATAAACATAAATTTGCAATTAGGTTTTTTTTTCTTACGTCTACTTCTGTATTTTCATGTTCCACCTAAAACCATTTCTAGGGTTTTCCTATGTCAGGTTTGATTGTTCTAATATAATTTTTTTAGCCCCGGATTAATTACAGACATTCTCATTATAAAGATTTATTACAGACAATTTGGTTGTATTTATAACATTTGTGGTGTATGACTATAGCATCTGCCAAGTAAATTTGCGAATACGAGTGGATTATTTGACTTTTTATGCATTCAAAGAAGATTTGTATGCATTTTCTATCGATATTTCCAAATGAGGTATGATTTTCTCTTGGGTTCAAAGCTCTCTTATATTGTTTTGTGTAAAGAAATTTGAATATTACTTGAATATATGCTTAGATGTTTAGTTTGAAGTCTTAAATGCAGAAATATCAATCTTCTCATTTCTCAATTTTGTAAAAACTTTTTGTTAGATGAATTAGTTGTGAATTGATGGATACACCGATTAGGTGAGTTCTGCATATTTCCTTGGCAATAAAATTTTACTTTTATATATGAATAAAGTGAATTGATGGATACACCGATTGGGTTTACTAAGGCTGTGTTTGGTATTCAATCACATATATTTTGTTGCCTGGACTTTCTCTAAGATCAAATTTCATCTTCTTTTTATATTGGAACCAATGTAGGTGTGCCAAGTTAATGATGGATGATAATTATACAAGTGCATGAAAGGTGTTTGATGAAATGTCCGAAAGAAATAGAGTTACATGGTATGATTTCCGTTACACTTGCTTTTTATTCGAAATTACTAATTAGTGTTGTTATTAGAGAAGCTACTAATGTTTAAGGTTTGTTTGCTTTGCTCTTTCTTTTTCTTCATTTTGCACTACTGATTTTATTAAGCTTTTTTATATGCATCATTGTATTGAAAATTACTAATTAGTACTAAATAGTAGTAGTAAAGGAGTGGGAGGTCTGGTGGTGATGATGCTGAAGTTAAAGAGATGTGAGATACAATTGTTGGTGGTGATTCAGAGGTCTACTGTATATTTTTATTAGTAATTTGTTAACTTTTAACAATTTTATTTTTAACATTGTTGAGTGCATGGTTCTGAACTAATACAATAACAAAGGCATTTGATTTTGTGAAAATTATTGTATGCAACAAGTAATAATTGAACCTTGAAATGGCTAAGCATGTGTTGTTGAGACATGTGATTATGTGTATACTCCGTATAAACTTATGACCGATTTGTTAACTTCTGTTGGTAACAATAGGCAAGGTTTAGGTAGGGTCAAGTTTCAAACTTTTTTTATGCCTGGCAAAGAATTGACTTCACGGTTTTGGTTATTAAGTTTTGTTATGCAGTTTGTATGCCACTGTTTATATATTCCATTTTAGTTATGTTATGGGTAAACAAGTGGACATCCATTATGAAGCCTTTGTTAAGCTAACGAGAACATTTGATTATTGTACTTTTTTCTGATCGAGATTTGCTTTATTGGTGTAGGATGGCAAAGAGGGTCCAAGGATGCTAGATGATGACAACTTTATAGATGATACTGGTGTTGGATCATTATGGAAGTGATCATGGTGTTGATATGCGGATCGTTATGGTGTTGATCCAGAAATGGCAGTAAGCTATAAAACTAAGGTATGTTTAATCACTATTAGAGTTATTGTGGTGTTGATCCAGAAATTAGAGTTATTGTTTAATCACTATCAATAAGGTATGTAGAAAGTTATTATAAGTGGGCATCTATTTATGGTATGTATTCACTAAGTGATTGTTTGTTTAAGCTTACTTTCAGAGCTTATGTGCTTATTAAAATTTGCAATTTCTATGCAGATCATGCATGTCTTCTTTTCGAAATTTTAGTAAGCTATAAAACCAAGCTTTGGATACTAATATTAATACTTTTTCAAATGGGTCTAACTCATCCCAGACTAATATAACTTCATGGGAGACATAAGACACTTATCAGTTGTGTTATTTTTCTGAAACAGATCATAGTTTTAGTTTCAACTTAATGGTAGAAGGTGCCCGAGTCTGACTTAAGGGTTGGTAGTAGGCTTCAGTCACCCTTGGATCTGCAGTTGGTGCGTTAGTAGACCCAAGAAGAGCCGATTTCACCATACAATACACACTTTTGTATCTTCTTCCAAACCCCTAAGGAAGGTCCTCTTTTACAAACATTTTACAACACAAAGATAAGTTCTTAATCAAGTAATTTGTTAGTGGGTTGATACCAATTAGTGGATTTCAGCGTTATATTATTGTGTGCTCCTGATTTACTTTTATTTATATAGAGTTATAAGCTTTTGAATCTACAAATCTTGCTACCATTATTATTATATGAATAGTCTATAAAAGAACTAATATGAAAATTTAATAAAAAAAAACTTATTTGCATACTTACATAATAATTTTATAATTAAGATTTTTTTTATCAAACCCGTGTAATCACGGGAACGCATCGCCTTTTCAGCTGAATTTTTTAAATTCGTATCAATATAATCCAACTTGATTAGTTCGTAATTAAATGGGTTGAGAGTGTCATCTCAATCTATTGTATGTTTTTATTTTCAATGGTATAATGCACACTTGAACTACATACGGGTTATTTGGTCTTCGGCAAATCAAATTGATACTCATATTTTGACCCTACTAATAAGATTGGTGAAGGATGCTTTAGAACAGTTTACCGTAATTATTATAACTGTTGGCGTGTTATTTTTTGTTTATTTCTATTTGTGAGGTGTAATTATATATATTTTTATTTTTAAACTATTCGCAGGGTGTAGTTGTAGATGATTGTGATAGTTGTCAAATAAATATAGGAGAACCGTTAATATATCACTATATATGCACTTAATGCTTTATGGTATTGAAGGAAAAGAGTTGTTGTTGATATATGCACTTAATGCTTTATGGTATTGAAGGAAAAGAGTTGTTGTTGATGATCATTCAAATGGTTATTATGTAAGATAGCCACTTTTTTATATTGCATCTTTTAATAATATGGATGTCTTTTTTCTTTTTAATCATTAACTAATAATATTTTTAACAAAGAATTTGATTCCACCTATTATGATGATCAATGTATGTTTTCACTATTATGGTTGGACTGAAAGAATAACAAATGGATTTGAATACTTTGATAGTACCATATTCCTTGATCGTTATAAAATTGCCGGACAATTGAATATGTTCTACTTGGTAAGTTTTTTGAATTGTCATATCATATGTATGTGTAATTTTATGAATCGGTTTTGTACGATAGTGTGACACCCGGTAATTTAGGTTAACTCTTAAACTTAACCGAAACGCTAATTACGTGTCTTTAGTTTAGTATTAGGCTAAATACTTGTAATTACTTGTAACTATTTGTATATTTATGTGAATATACACTTGCGTAATTGATTTATATTACGCTACGTAATTAGTTGTAATTACGCTTACGCAATTTGATAAAAATTGTGCAAAACAACCGGATGGAGTCCGACACAGTATAAATACGACGTTGATGAAAACATTTTCATAAATAACTTAAATCTATTTTTAGAAGTTAGTTATCATATATTATTATTTTAATATAATAATACACAAAAAACCTGGACGTTTCGATTAAAACGTCTCAAACACAACGAAAACGCGCGATACGCGCCCATCAATTGAATGAGAACCAAATATATTTTGTAAGTTTAAAATATACTAGTTCAATTAAAACTTTCATTTAAAATATCGTACTTTGAATCGTTAATGAAAAACGCTTAAATAAAACGTTAGGCGATTAAACCTCCGTACAACGTACATGCAAATCGAGATCGAACAAAAGACGGAACATTTTTATAAATGTTTTCAAGTAAATATATAAAATATCTTAAGTGAAATTATTAAGATTTAATTTTTATTAAAAACTCGTGCTTAAAACGATTAACGTATATATAAACACCAAAACAAACGAGAAAACGAACACCGTGCGAAGCATAAATCGGATAAATAAGAAAATGACCAAAATACCCTTGGTGGGACCACATGGGGACCGGCCACCCCATGTGCCACCCCTCACTTCACCCACTTATTTCAGATGCAAAAATCACTCAAGTGTGATTCCATTTCACCTCCATACATTTTGCATGCACCTCCCTCCTTTCACCATTTTTACACTTCACTTTCTCTCATTCCTCTCTCACCCTCTCTCTCAAAAATTCAGAGAAAAACTCAGCAATTTCTACCACCAAAAACCACCATTACCACCACCATAATCCACCATAGCACCACCACTTTAAAAGTTAACATTTTGCAAGGATTCTTGGCTCAAAACTTCAAGCAAACTCATCTCATCCTCTTCCCATCAAAATCATTGTAAGAAAACTCTATATTACTCTCATATAACTAATTTACATGTTTTAAAGCTCATTCAACAATATTATGTCCAAATATAAGCTTAAAATACGTTTTTATGAATTATATACAAAGATTACACAATCTGTCCATAAAATCACAGCTCACTAAAAATGTCATATCTTGGGTTCTATGAAGAGTTAAAAGATGCATTTTTTAAAAAAATTTACGTATTGAAAAGATCTACAACTTTCGTATTTTACACTTTTTCCAGAAACGCACACGTTTTTCTCTATTGGCTGGTTTGTGGGACTGGTCTGGGTGAAAACAGAAACTGAGCTATGCATTGCTATTCATTTTGTTTCTCTATGAAGATGGGACTTAAAACTCTTACAAAACATATGTTAGAAACTAAACATATAGAAGATCAGTTGGTAAAATTGGTGAGACTTGACTTGGACCATAAATTGGTAAAACACATGGTGAAATAAACCGACAAAAAGTCGAAAATGTGAAATCTTGAAGTTTTGGAACTTTTATAAAAACCGACACTTTTGGTGATTTTGAACATAACCGACAATACATTTGGACTCTATAAACTGATATTTGGGTTGGGTAAAAGTTTCGGGTCAAGCCGAGTAAGTTTGACCAAGTCAACAAAAACGGCTCGATTTCTAAAAACGACAAAACTTACTATTTTTGGAAATGGGTAACAAATATGGGTTTGAGTGACTTATTTAGTAACTTGGACCAAAAACTAAACTTAGAAAGTTTCCCGAATTAGAAACCGACACATATAAATTGGAAGTGACTCTATAAATTGGAATTGACTCTATAAGTGACTCTATAAATTGGAAGTGACTCTATAAATTAGAAGTGACTCTATAAGTGACTCTATAAATTAGAAGTGACTCTATAAATTGGAAGTGACTCTATAAATTGTAAGTGACTCTATAAGTGACTCATAGATTGACTAACTTTGACCAGGTTTGACTAGTTTGACCAGGTTTGACTAGTTTGACCAGGTTTGACCAGGTTGACCAGGTTTGACCAACTTTGACCAACGAGTTGACCAACTTTGACCTACGGTTTATGGCTTATACAAACTAAAATAATCTGTTTGCAACACACGATATGTACTAATGAATAGTATACAACAAAACAAACTTAATAATAATGTCTAAATGAATTATTATTACAAACTTTCACCAACAGACCATACACGTTTTGATAAACGAACTCAAACTACTTATTTGGACATACTAGTTGATGAACTAGCTATAGGTGGACATTAACCCTCCACCTATACTATTGGTTTAAGTGGACATTAACCCTTCACTTACATAGATGGTCTGTAAGACATCTACTCATACATACACAACCTTATATGTTTAGGACGTTAGAAGGTTGTACACCGGCTTGCTTGCTTATTTGACTATTTGCTAGTTTCTTGCTAAACCCAGGTGAGTTTCATAGCCCCTCTTTTACTGTTTTATAAATATTTTGGGGGAGAATACATACTACAACTGCTTTATACAATTGCTTTACACAACTGCTTTTATGAACACAAGTACAACAAACAACGCTATACGAATTGCATGAGTTAACACACTAATCCATTTAAAGTCCTCACACATCATAACTTCGTTAATTTGGACTAAGTGCGAGTATTAGTAAATAGATCTATTTGGGATTGACAATCCCCGTCCGGGTTAGTCGCGCTAACCTGTCAAACGGACGTATTAATATTTGTACACGCGAGTGTACCGGATTAGACACTTGCAGGGGCACCAACGATCGTGTACTCGAAAGAGGCACGACACACATTGTTAAGCTTCGGACTATGAACTCATGGCAAATGGTATACCATATTTTTGCATACGTGCAACTACATTTACTTATCGTTGGCTAACGATACATTTACCTATCATTGTTGAATGATACAAACAAAAATCTTGTGTTTCATACCGACATCTCAACAACTGTTTAACAAACCTATGAACTCATCAACTCTATGTTGACCCTTTTAGTATGTATTCTCAGGTTTACAGACGCAGTAGGACTACCCACAGGAATCAAGACAGTAGGATGCTTTTGGATAGCTTCGTTCGTGTCGCATTGTTTTCAAACATCAAGGAATTTGAATTGCATTTATTATATTACTAGTTATAATTATGTAATTCTACTTTTATTATGCGAACTCCAAATACTTTTGTAAACTTTTGAATTATTGTAATGTAACTATTTTCAAACGTCTCATATAAAGGTCGTTTGCTTTAATCTTGGTGTTATGATATTTGATTTGGTCGGCGCCCTCGCGACACCTCATACTTCTGCTGCCACGTGTTTTGAGGGTGCGACAGATAGTTAGATGGTATGATGGTTAATATGAAAAACTTATTATTATTGAAGATGACGATGACTTGCAAACTTTATTGTTTTTATAATTTGATTGTTTGAACGTTGTACATTAAATTTACCATGTTAAACATGTATCCTTATGTGTTGTCTCTTTGTTGTTTAGTTTTTAATTAATATTTTCAATGTTATAAATCATTTTTAATAATATATCTTCAAAGCTACTATCAATAGATAAACATATCTATTTCACTTCAAAACATTTTTGTAGTGTCATCAGCAAAAATATATCGACTTAAGCGTTACTCACTTAAATAAATTATAATATAAATATTTGTATCAAAATTATGTAGTAGCCCGTAAAATTTGCGGGTTATAATCTAGTAATAATAATAATACGTCGGAATATACATTTGTTTTGGCTTTTGGTTTAGTTTTCAAAAAGCAATAGTACAACCACACAAATACATCAATATTTTATTTACATACATTTATTTGTATTTTTTTTAACGATAGTATTTATGTAAAAATTATAAAGTATCATCAAAACTGGTGTATATAAATGATGTCATAAATAGACTCGGACTTCTTTTTTTCTTTTTAATAGTAGTACGTCGAAAAAAGACTTTATACAAATAATAATAAAAATAACAATAATAGCAATATTACTCGTAATAAATAGTAGTATTATTTATATGTAGTAGGTTTTAATCTATTTATATTTATTAATAATAATTAGTCAAAGGTTATCTCGACTACATTAAGATGTTTCAATTTATTAGCTCATGGTTATGTAATAAAATAGACTACTTTTAATAATAATATACTACGTATCAATTTTAAGTGTTATTATCGTAACCAATGAATAAATAAATAATTTGAAAAATATGTAGCAAAAGTGAGAGATTTGAGTAGGGGTGTTTAAAAGTATCTGTATCCGAATCGTAATTCGATAATCCGATCCGAAAATATCCGACAATTCGGATACATGAAATTTAGATATCCGAATTTTCGGATTCGGATAGTATATTTCAGATTTTTTCGGATTTTTCGGATATCCGATATCCGAAACTTTCAAAACTTTTTTGATTTTTTTCCTTTTAATATGTAACTTTGTCGTCGTAGTATACAATTTATTTGCAAAAATATCAAGAAATGATAAAAATAGTTTTTGAATGGAAGTATTATAGAGTATTTTGGTTACTTGTACGTAGTTAACAACCGAATCTATAGGGAATCTCGATTTAAAAACTTAACAGTAATAAATTTCGGATATCCGAATTTGAATATTCGAAATTTCAGATTCGAATACTTAAAATTTTGAATATCCGACTTTGAACGCCCCTAGATTTGAGAGTTCATTTGAAGCAATGATGGTCAAACTTGGTTTGATGTCATTGGGTCCAATCGGTGAGTTTGCATTACCTTTCCTAACAACCGTAGATCAAGATGACCCGTCACCACATCGCACGGACAAGGATTAAAATAAACACAAATTTAGATTAGTGTCTTTGACCTCATAATAAAATAATCTTTGCTTCATTTCCAGCACTTATTTTACTAATTCCAGAATGACTATTCAGAGTGTTCATTCGCCGCAATCTCGTTATAAAAAGATTGCAGATCTGTAATTTTTCAAACAACGAAAAAACTCCATAATATACAAAATCAAAGTAATATATATATATATATATATATATATACTTATAAAACATTTTCATATGTTCCTTATCAAACTAATAAATTAATACTACTTCAAATAAGAAAGTCTTTTTTCCCCTTCAAATATTAGTATCTTCTACTTTAGTAAATTATGTGTATATGATAGATTCATTCAAAATTAAAATATTTTGATTATCATGTAATGATTAATGTTATGTTATTTGACGAAAATAACATCATACATAACGAAAATTTATTTAGTAGTTGCAACCGCCGCATTGCACGGACAATATGCATATATATATATATATATATATTGTTTGTTTGTTTTTTTCCCCCTAAAAAAATTGGTTTTTATCATTAATGAAGCGTAGAGTCTTAAACATCATCATTGTTTAAACTTATTATAAGTATGTTCACCGATCAAAAATGTACTATTATGAAAAACAAAAAGTAGGTTTACATATAGAGTTATGATTGAAGTTAACAAACATCGTTAACAAAATTGTGAACCAACTTACCATATAAGATAGCATTACCCTCAATGTCGAAGCAGGCTAGTGCCAATAATATTTGAAATTCATTACTATTTGGACTCACATTGCCTAGAAAAAACCCTAACATTAAATTCGATATGAAAAACGATAAAATATCCGTTTATGTGTCGTCATTTTTCCTATATTGAGCCAAACATGGAGTCGATTTACTACCATTTGACGTAATCTACTATTATAAAATGACGTTAATTTTGTGACTGTTAGTTTAAGCATGCAATCATATTATACTCCATATGGTAATCGAAGAGAAACATTTGCATACGTGATCTATATACTTTAGATAAGATTTGTCAGTAAATAAGAATAAAAAATAAAAAACATTTATTTATCTTAATATACTAGTACATTACCCGCGCGAAAGCGGCGAGTTAAAATTCGCTAGATTTTTGATTTTCGATGTTTGACATGGAACGAAGGTTTAACATATTGAATATTAATACCAATAATTCAAATATATTTGAAGTAGTATATTACACATATGAAATTTTGTGAATAAGTAGTGATCATTTAAGTAATAAAAATATAGTATTTATTATTAATGATTATATATTATGTATATGATTGAAATTATAATCATTAAAGAGTTATTATGTTGCCAAAATAGCCTTTTATTTCCAAATTAAGAAGTCAATGCTAGGGTAGTTTGGGTATTTCGCATATTACTTTTTCTAAGTTTAAATCAAAAAGGGTAAACCCTTTATAAGGGTTATAGATTATATAAACGGTATATCTATAATTACGTACTAGCACATTGCCCGCGCAATGTGGCGGTAACAATTAATTAATTTATTTTTGTTACTTCGTTAACAAATTTAGATTAACAGTTTTTTAAATTGATGATATAAGTCCAAAAAAGTAATAATATGAACTTTGTTCTAACAACACAAAAATTCAAATATGTGATTTTGGAATAAAAACTTTCCTATTTAAAAAGATTTTCATTTATGAGTGTAAAAGGGTAAAAGAGTAATTTTAATTATCATTTAAAAATTAAGACTTAACAATTTGGACATGCATTATATGTATTATAGATTACTAGAAGAGCACCCACGCATTGCGATGGTGAAGATATTAACAATGCTCAAAAAGTATTTTATTTATGTTTGAATATTGTTTTTATATGTACACATAATAAATTAACTTTTAAAAGTCTTTTAAGTTTTGCTAATAATTATACGAACATGTATTTTAAGACTAATTGTTATGTAAAAATAAAGAAGTGGTAATTTTAATCAACATTTAATATGGATGAATATTTTTTTGGTAGTTTCTATAGTTAGGAAAGGTTAGTTTAGTCAATATTATCAAATATAGGGGTATTTATGTTATTATAGTTTCTTGAAATTGTAAGGTAATGAAGAAAATGCTTAAACAAATGATAAAGGTGAATGATAGATAAGGAGTCTTCACTTTGTTGAATCTTAAATCTTAATTATAAATTATAAATAACTTATGTGCCTCTATTCAAAATATTACGTTTTTCAAAGCCATCATATTTGAAAGAGTGATTTGAAAACTCTTTTGATTCTAGAAAACCTTTTTTTTTCATCCAAATCACCACGTACGCGCCGGGTAAAAAAATGTATGTTGATTTTGAAACTTAAATATTCACAATAAACTTCTTTTTATTAACGATGTATTGTACGGGTTTGTTTCTTCTTATTACCTCCGCATTGCGCGGGTTTGCTGCTAGTATCCATATAAGATGTTTAAATAAGCATGTTTTTATTTTGTTTATGTTTTTATCATATTTTTCTACTTTTAAAGGTAATATAACGATAATGAATGTGGTCTCCTTATCGTCGGTTAGATGTATGATTGTATACGTACTACCTCCCTCATACCCCGTTTTCGACGGAATTGGATAATGTTATTGTAGAGTAGTAATGAATGTGTGCCTTACATAAGACTTTTTCTCTTTATAAAAGAAGTCATGTGTTCATTGATTTGGAATGTGTGTTCTTCCTTTCTTTTTATCTCCTTTTAACTTAAAAGGAGAAAAACATGATGAAATAAAAAGGCTAGAAATATACTCCATTTTTTTATAACGAAGCTTGTAACTAAATTGAAGGGTAAAATCGTCCAATTATATTTTTTTGGGTTGGACTGGGTAAAAAGAGATCTGGAATAAAAGGAAAACGCCATTTGCTTTTCGATCACAATTTTTTATCTTTTATTTTTTATTTTTAGTGAGTGTGTTATTATATTAAGATTTTTTTTTTAAAAAAAAATGGTGTGGCCTACTACTTATTATATGGTCCAAAGTTTGACTGAGACGTCACTTCAATCGAGGCCCCTCTTCGTTGAATATGGAGATACTACTTGTTCCCCGGTTTAAATTACCATATTGCCCTTGCTATTTTTACATTTTTGGAACGGATAATTCATTGAAGCTCACAATCAAAAGGCATTGAGCAAAACAAAAGCTATCCTTTCCGTACACTTCTTTTTTACTCTTCAATTAGTTTAATTTTAATCTTAATATTTAAATTTATTTTTCTCAATAAATTAATACTAGGTTCTAAAAATTAAATTGTTAGAAGAGGAGGCCGAAAGTGCATGTTATATTATCTACTTGTTCGATTGATTTTGGTGATTAAAATTATGTTGAATCGTATTCAAAGTACATAAATGATACTCATAAATCTTAGTGGAGGCAAGTTTAAGGAATCGTGGCTTAATAAACATAGTTTTGATGTTGATCTTCAGAAAGCATAATATGTAAATTATAAATATGTATGGGTATAATAAATTGATACAGAAATATCATCAACTTAAGAAAAGATTTCTTGACTTTAAGGTACTTTTAAAACATGACAAAACTTCAATGTGAAAGGATGAAATAAAATTCACATCAAAGTATATTTCATCAACAATCATGCTTGATCAATGATCATTGTCTTAAATATTCAAATTGTTAGAAACATGTAATATATATTTTTTATAATTATAATAAATAATTTAAAATCGAAGGACAAAAATGTCAAATTGTATAAAACATGATGATTTTTTCTTTTTTTATGGCAATTAAAGTACAAGGGCAAAACAGTCAATTCCTAGTGAGTAAATCCATTTATGTTGTATACAAAGTGATAACAATAATGACATCTTTCCTTTGATTGGTTTGACTACCAAAACTCTTTCTATCTCTTTCTCTCTCACACATACACACAAGCATATACACACAAAAAATATATAAAAAACATAAAAACAAATAGACATCTGCTTTGTAAATGCACAGTACTACTACTAGTCTTAAATCTTTCCCCCAAACTTTTTCTCTCTTCAAAGATCTCTCTCACCCAACCCTTCTTTAATTTCGTTTAGTTTTACTCTTATCTAGATACAAGTACTATTTCTAGGGTTTGTTCTTGACTACTTTTTTACAAGTTTTTGCTAAAAAGATTTGTGGGTTTTCTTTGGAGTGTTGTTTATGAACATAAAGATTGAAAATTTGGAGTAATTAACAGCAAAAGGATCTTTCTTTGACAAGGTTAGTTCATGTTCTTGGGTATCTTTTTAGATCTTGATTTATGAACTTGTTTAGCTGTTCTCTGTAATTGTTTGTTTAGTGGTTGTATTTTATTCTTTCTTTTATTCTTTGGGTTTTAGTTTAAATAGGTATTTTGAATCTGGGAATATGATAAAGTTTACAACTTTATCTCTTGTAGATTGAATTTGTGCATCAATTTCAGTTTTCAGTTTATGAGAGTTTTTTATCTGCTTAATTTCTGGAAAAAGTTTTATTTGTTTATTTTTGACATCCGGGAATAATTTAATCTAGTGATTGTTGTGAAGCTTTCCAAGTTGAATAAGTTAAAAAAAAATACAAACAGCAAAACACAAACCTATAATTTGTTTATATAACTGATTATGTAAGCCCAAGTTCTTATTTTGATGTATCATTCATAAGGGCATTATTGGTTTTTAGGATAAAAAATTGTGTCTTTTTTCAACTTTACCAATCCATGAAAATAATCACAATTTTAGTACCTAGGGGTTTTTGAGATTTTATGATTGCAATTTTGTAAATTACCCAATTGAAGTTTTTCATCATTGATTACTGAGGTCTTCAATATCATATGGCATTTCGAAAGATTCATTAGTATTTGGATTGACTTTTGACTTCCTGAAATCCAAATGGCTTTACAATTGTACACGCAATTTTTTTTTTTGGGGGGTTGTAGTAATTTTGTTTTACCCTACAGCAACACTTATCTTTGAATTCTGATGTTAAACATAACTCAGTTGACTTGTAAAATGCGGACTTTTCAATATATAAAATATTGCGTTTCAATAGATTCATTGATACTGGATACATCAAAGATGAGAGTCAGCTTTTGACTTTTGAAATCGAAATTTTCAGCTATGGAATCTATAACTGGCATGGATTTTCCATGGTTTATATTTCTTTAAGTATTATAGCTTATTCTGTTATTCGGGCTCTAATTTATAACGATGCAGTTTCTGCTTATTGGACTCGATAAATCAAACTTTAACCGCTTCTTAATACATTTTGTTTCTGATTTTTAGATTTGTAGGGATATATTTCGAAATTCGAAGAAAATGGGGTGCTTAACGGTACTAAAAGGAAAGAAGAAGAAGTCAACCCCGAGCATTCATGTAAAACGAGTCAACCCACAGGACCCAACACCAACTACATTACCAGAGCCAGTAACACAAACACGAGCGCTACAGTCAGCACCACCTAGCTTTCGAACCAGAGTCAAGCAGATTCAACCGAGTCACAAAACTATCACAGGTCGTATGCGGACTTTGTCAGCCCCTTCAACATTAGATGCAGCTGAGCAAGATGCACTATCTTTAGCCGAATATGAAGAACACGAAGAATCCAAAACCCGCATTGGCGGTGGACTGCCGCCAGTTCCGCAGCCACTGCCACTTCCTGCTCCGAATACCGCCAACTTGAAAACCATGGGAAGCTTTAAAGTTGGTAGCAGTAGTGGGCCGCTTGTGCCACTCAATTCTTCTGGCCCTCTGCCATTGCCGCCAGCCGGAACCCATCTGCCGCCAATGATTCCCACATTGGGAACTCTTAAGAACTTTTCCTTTGAAGAAATTGCAGCCTCATGTCTTAACTTTTCACCCGAGAGATGCGTGTTTGAAGGTCTTTCATCCGTTATGTATAGAGCTTCTTTTGGAGAAGATACTTCTAATGCCAAGAATCTTCAAGCCACCATTACGAGTCTTCGTGCCTCATCTCAGGTAGAATTTTTATATTTTACTATTTTTATCTTGTCGGGTGTTCTTAATTATTTTGTTATTTAAAACTGATTATCCAATTAGCGATTCACAACGATCAGTTTTAATGCTTGAACAATAACTATAGTTATAGTTATATTTCACATATGATCATCTTAGGATAAAATGACATCAGAAATTCAGAACATATCCAACTTTCCATTTTTTTCTATTTATATATATATAGAACTACAAAAATTCGTTTGTAGTTATTAAACTCCCCAAAACTTAATCTGGTGACAAGATTTTTGAATGATGTGGCAGCCATGTCTTTGGTCTATAGGAGGTAAGGTACATACTATATAAAGCTTTTGCAAGTTCAATGCATACAGCCTGATCGATTATGGTTCGATACTTACCATAGCAAAAAAGTGGAAGTTAGATGTGTTCTTGGGTAATTCACCCATTAATATATTATCTAATGGTTATATGATCAGTTTCAAACCAGCTGCAACAAAATGATTATCTTAGGTCAATATAATATCTCTTATTTACCAGCTATTATACTTAATCTGTGAGCCTCTTACCCTTATTTCACTATCTTACTTATTTTATTTTATACAAGGTCATTTTGGTCATTTAATCTGTAATTTCCATAATAAGCGGAATAGATGCAGTATTACGGTTGGGGCAGTGTGGGATGCTGCCCCCATCAGATTTTCCGCAGTCACTACATTATATATCTGAAACAAGAAATTAACAATAATTGCCCCTAGACCAGTGGTAGAGAGTTTGTAATGGAAGGTTATCTGTTCAAGTCCTAAAGCAGGTAATTTTTTCAGTACTTTTTTTACTCCCGCCATTTCCAACCTTCTTTATATCTATTTCCTTATTTATTTTTCCCTTCTTTTACGTGAAACTTTGATCACTCTAAAAAACATTACTCCATAAACTTAATAATCCCTTTTTTTCTTCCTTTTTAGACATTTCAGACTTTCTTTCTATTTATTTTTTTGTTTCTTTTTCCCTTATTCTAGTTGCATGAAACATTTAAACGTCCATCATTGTTGAAACTATAATTGTTAAGACCTAATATCGTGTCTAATTCTATTCATAGTTCCCATAATCCAAGTATACACTAAAATCTATGAGTACAAACTCATGAAAGGGGCAAACTCATGAAAGGCAACATAAAACTAAGTTCGTTTTTAGTTGAGTTGGCTTCATATATAAATAACTTTGACATAATTTATATTATTACTTCAGAAAAACTCAATATGACGAACTTAAAACCCGGCATAAACGGAAACCTGTAATGAACACCCTTTAAATTTTGCCCCCATTAAACATATTTTTCTGGTACCACCCCTGAACCAGAATGCTGTTTGATTTCAATGCTTTCGGAGATTCTGATGATTTTTTTACGTCGTGTTTAGGGCTTGAAGGAATTCATTAATGAAGTGAACACCCTAGCATCATTGCAGCATCCCTACCTTTGTAAGTTGATTGGTTTCCATGCTCGTGAAGGATCCGATAAGAGAATGCTGGTTTATGAAAGACTGTTTCATGGAAGTTTAGACCGGCTTTTGTATGGTCGAACCGATGGCCCGCCTATTGATTGGAATGCTAGAATGAAAGTTGCACTTTGTGCTGCTCAGGGGCTTACGTTTTTGCATGAGGAAGGCCCGTTTCAGGTAGTCAATTTTTTACTTCGTAGTTTTGAATCTTGAAAGATGGTCAAGTATTGTTTGCTAAATGCTATATTTATTCATTTGCAGGCAATGTTCCATGAATTTTCTACTGCCAATATACAAATCAACAAAGATTTTAGTGCGAAGCTCTCGGGATATGGTTGCATAAGCCACATTCCTGAGACCGACATCCCCAATAGTTCACCTGTAAGTTCTTTGTTTCAATAGGTTGGTACCTGGTGGGGTTTAGTTTGACCCGCAACTCTAATTATTCAAATTTGTTTTATATAATTAGCTTGTCAAATAAGATTAAAAAGTTATATCATGTTAATAAGCTAGGAGGTTTTATACATTACATAATACATTTTGGGTAAATTTCTCCAGTTTGAGCAGTTTCCTCTTTAACTTATTCTATTCTCGTTTGACCCACTAGAGATGAAACGTGATGGGGTTTGACCCATTGATCAATAAATTGTTCTTTTTGCATATGGAATCAGGGATTTTTGTATGTGTTTCTTGACCTCTTGTTAAAATTTTGTTCAGGCGATGGCAAATCTTTCAGTAGAGACACTTGAGAGAGGGCTTTTGACCCCAAAAAGTAATGTATGGAGTTTCGGTATCGTGCTTCTTGAATTGCTTACGGGTAGGAAGAATCTTGACAGTCGCCATCCGAAAGAAGAGAGAAACTTAATCAAATGGAGTCGACCTTATTTGGCCGATGATAGTAGGTTGTCGCTAATCATGGACCCACAACTAAAAGGGCGGTTTCCACCAAAGGCCGCTAGGACAATGGCAGACATTGCTCAAAGATGTCTTCAAAATGATCCATCAGAAAGACCTACAATGAGAACCATCGTTGAACACCTTAAAGTCATACAAGAAATGAAATTTTCTTGTCGGTTCCCTCTACAAGAACCTACAATTAACCGGAAACACATGGCAAAATCGTTAAGCTTGAATGGGATCATTTACCCTGCGCCGAGATTAAGTTACTCACCACCACCACCACGGCTGCCAGTGTTGCCGCCATCTCTGCCGCCACGAAACTGTGCCTCGACCCTCACGATGGACGGAATCGTGGACCGTCAAGAAAGCCGTAGGTCATCATCCTCGGCCCGACGTTCTAGTGTAGAAGGTTTTTGAATGTTAATATAAAGATATTTTTTTAATTTTTGATTTTTTCCTTTTGTTTGCTTCCCATCCTTTGAAGTGAATGTTACTAGTATAGGTGGAAGATGTGTTGTTATATTCAACCTATAGGAGTTGAATTGTTAGTTTTGGTTGTTTAGGTCATTTCTCTTTTGTAGATATAAGTGTTTTGGTTTGTTTTGGACATATGATGCCAATAGCTTCTTTATATATTAGAATCAGTTTTCTTGTATCATTAAGGGCCTGTTTCTCTTATATATGTAAAGCTTTGTCACGTTGTCGGATATGACTTGTCACAACAAGTTGAACAATTTGGTCATAGCGGTCGACATCATGTCATTTGGTGTTTAAGAAACTAGATTTAACCAGCGCTGTTTGGCTGTTTCAATCATAGTACATACTTAGAAACAGTATAGATTAATCCCCATTGCCCAACAGAACCAAATAATAACATGATGAAGTTAAGTTTCTTAAAAGTGTAAAGTTCTCCAAAGTGCAAACACCCTGTGTATTGAGTATTGACGATATGCAAAGAGTCAGTCTATTGGATTATGCAATATGAAAAGACTAGAAGTAAATAAGTAGATGTATATGCGTAGAAAGTTCAAAGTGTAAATAGTTAAATATTTTTTTATCTTGACAACACAAGTAAATTACATGCATTTGTTATCAACATACAACATATACGGAGTGTATGATAAAGTGTCATCAAATGAAATCCTGTCTCTACAAATGACCATATAACAACTCACCCAAATTGGACTACAAAATAGAGCACATCAACTGATCGATCAACTACACAAAATGTTGCAAAAAGATATTATATTTCATCCCAAACTATGAAAACTTTATAAATTCCATTGTAGATGTCACTCAAATCGGAAGTGTAAAATAATTTACGAACTGTTATCATTATGGTCTGGTCCTTGGAGCTCTTCCTCGTGAACCATGGGTGTACAACCCGAGCTAGCTTGTGGCAACACTTGTGAACCTGAGCTAGCTTGTTGCTCAGAAACCAAGCTCGTTAGACCATTTTGTTTCATATATGTCTCCAACGGCTGATTTGCAGCTTGAAGAAGACTCATCATGCTTACGTGGGTTGTACCTGCTGCATTATTGTCTTGTACACGAATAGGGTGAATGTTCAAGTCTAACTCCGACTTGCCTGAAGATCTTGATTCTTTGACTTCCATCTCATTCTTGGGGCCCAATTTAAGCTGATTTCTTTCTGCGATTTCTGCTTCACGTTCTGATTGGCGTTGTTGCTTGCGCAACATTAAGGTTTTGAATCGGCGTTTGACTGTCATGCAAACGTTGCAAGTGCAATTGGGCTTGTGCTTGCCTTTGCCACTAGGAGGTTGACTGCAGACTATGCAGGAGCAACCCGGGCGGTGCCTTGGGTGTTTAGTGGTGGCTGCAATGGATGGCTCGGTTTGATTGAGTCCACTTGCACCCTGCTCTTGGTCTGGCCCATGGCCCACGGAATTCTTCCATTTGTGAAACTCTAGCCAGGCGTCAGGTAAAAAATCCATTAGATCAAGAGGTAAAGATCATGGGCAAACTAGATCCTAGAGGTGCAAAAAAGGACGGGTTCGGTACCAATACCAATATGGGTTCAAATTAAAATATGTAACTTTTTAGTTTTGAATGGAAATAAATTCGAACCAAAATACTTATGCAAAATATTACTCCTTTTTCTTACTATATGTTGTACCATTATTTTTGAACAATACAATTTAAGAGCTTTTATACATCAAATTGTTTTTGGCGACTTTAAATCCATCTGACTCGTTTCCTCGTAAGTTTATTTTTTTTTTCAGATTACCCGCATAAAAATGTTAACCAAAACAAACATGAACAGTAAATGAGTCAGATATAAGACTAATACTTCCCGTTAACATTTGCAACATTTCCACTTTTTGATAGTTTCACGAGGTACCATTACCCATTTGTATGTTGTCAATGGTACAAATATACATACTGTTGATTTTCGTTTAAAGTTTCGCTTATGATGCCAATATTTAAATTTAACTTGACATTTGAGAAACAATGAAAGCTTCATACCTTTAGCCATCCCAAGAAGGAGCTCAAGTTCTCTGGGGTTTAGTTCATCTGGTGCAAGACAAGCAGCCCTAAGAATACAATTCATTAGTGGCTACATAAACTACGTTCAATAGGCAAGAGCGTCATATAATTGTTCAAAATTATCCATGCAATAACTTCTATACCTGCTCTGATCCCAGATATTTTCTTGGCATGTCCATTTTGCAGGTAGAAGAAAATCAGCAGGCAACCTTCGCCATTTTGAGCAGTTATCACATTGAACCCACTGTTCTTGATCCCTAATAACATCATCCTTGCCATGTTAAGTCCACACTTGATAACAACGCCATATAAAACAAAACAAAAGGTTCTTTTTTTGTTAAACATAAACAATACATTTACGAAGGTAAATTGAGATCATACTACATATATTAAAAGTGGACCACTTGGCACATCTGCCTAAAACTTGCATAATCCCTGTTTAACCAATCAAGTGCAGAGATTTGATAAAATACATGCGTTCCTTTGTTCTTTTTTGAAAGACAAAAACACTGGCACACTCATCACATCTTATTATATAAACCATACATGTCTGCATTGATACTTGAACCGGCAACCTCTTGGTTGATGGCCCACTTACATACGGCTAGGCCAAAAGTCTGTTGGTGGATTACATGTATCATGAATTTATGACGAAGCAACAATTCTTACCCAGATGATTGGACTGTGAATATACTTCCCTTGCCGAAAACAGGAGGTTCCTACAAAAGAAAAACATAAATTAACAATCTTGTGCATATAATATGGAAAACAAAAGTTACTTACTTCAAATTCTTCAAATTCATGGTCCTCAATAGCGACAATACTTGGCTGCATAGTAGGAGGTGGGATCAACATATCTTGCAATTCTTCCCACGTATATTTCAGGTCCAACGCATCTTGACTTTCAATAAGCAGCCTTTTACTTTTTGAACCAATATTTCGACTTCTTTTTTTGTCGGGTTGGAATGAAGATTCAATCCTTGACTTGCTTCCGTTTCCATGCTTCTCATTTGCACGCCAGCTGGTATCTCCAATGGTCAAGTTCATATTTCTTGATAATGAATTTAGATGGGAATCTGTGTTTCTCTTTAGTGATTGAAGGAGGTTAGAGTAATCACTCATATTTGAAAGATTCCCCATAGTACTTACACCAGTATGCATTGCAGGTATACGAGAATCCTGTTATATATACATAAATATCAACACTTATAGAAACTAAACTTTTTTAACAAGTACTTCGCACATATATAGCTTGTTACCTGAAGATGAGTACTAACTGCGGCTTTCCGGGAGCCCATAAGAAGCTTTCCTTCGGGTTCCATACGACTGAATGTCACTGAGAATGTAACCAAAACATTAAATGAAAACCAACAGGGTTATCATGGTAATTAGAGAAGGATGTTTGGGGGTATAAAATCAATACCAGTATCCCCGGCCTTTAACTGCATAGATTGTATGCATGGAGTGACACCTTCTAAAACATACATTCGACTGTTGTTATTTGGCCAAAATCTGAACTGAAACAGCCATTCTTTGCCTTTTACATCTTGAATTCTCAATGGGAGTCCCTCGGGTTGAGATATAGGAGGAAAATACGCCTGAATAGTAGTTAAAGATTACTTATAAAGATGAGATACTAAAGTTGAAAATGCTAAGGATGTACACAGTACACTTACTTCGGCACAAGCTTTTGGGAGAACCAAACGACCTATTCGACCCGCATCGCTGGCACTCAGAACCTTTTCAAAAAGTGGAACAATTGTCGCATTTGATCTTGAAGAAGCATGATTAAGGAATTGATCACCTTGTGTAGTACAGAGCACGTTGGTAAAGGGTCAAAACATGTCATTGTTTTTAAACATGTCCAAGGGTTCAGGCCAGATCACTTTGGCAAGACCCACCAACGTTTTCTGTCCACTTTCTAAGATTATATATATAGTAATGTATTAACTAAGATTCATCAAAATAATATTATTAAGATAATATATTAGTAATTTCTTTCTCCAAAGAGCCCTTCTAAAAATAAAATAATATAATAAAACAATTTAGGAGGTTGTAAGCATTGGAAAACACTTGGGTGATTTCTGACACCGTCAACCCATTTGACACATTAAGATTTATAGTTCAACCAAAATCATCAGACTTTTAATTTCTATTTTCCGATATACTCGTACAAAAGTAACAAAAGGAAACTTCGTTAATATGGATACTCTCCAGATATCTGCTGTAACTCTTGTTCAGTAATTCTGGGCCAATAACGGGGAAGTAGCTGATTTTTTATTCGTCCCTCAACAGGTGGGCGAGCAACTCGTATCTGATTCATATTAGCATTCGGGTCAAATCCATGGGGAAGAACGGATTTGGGCACTTTGGGCAGAATTTGGCGAGACCAAGGCCCAGCCGTACATGGAAGAAAAACGGGTTTTTGTGATGATGATGATGATGATGAAGACGCCAAACCCATAGTTAAGTCGGTTTCAACAAGTGATCCATATACATCTTTAGCCTGTGTACTTTCTCTATACTCAGAAGTTCCATTATAAGTTGAAGTTGATGTCGGAGTTTGAATTTCCCCTTTTGGAGGCACAGATTCTTCATGTTTCATTTGAGATGTAGATGCATCATCATCATCACATGACCGTTTCAACATTTTTATAGATGAAGATCGAATTTCTCCAACACTATTTTCAACAGAAATGCCACATTCGTCAGCCTTATCCTCACTTGTACTCTGGATGAAATACAACAAACATAAGTAATACTTCAATGTACAGTTACAAAAATAAATGTTAATTTCAATTGATCTTACAGGATCACGTCTTGAATTATCTACACATGTAACACATTTTACACCACCATTCTCAAGGAGTTCGATAAAAGCACTAGAAGCAATACATCCACAATGTAGTCTCTGCATTAAAATAATATATCACCATCAAAAATTCGGCATCCATAAACGCATAGAGCAATTTACGAATGTGATTAAGATTATTTTATACAAGCTTACCTTGCCACATAAAGTGCACTCCCTCCAACCAGTGTCTTCAAGGTGGAACAAATCACAAAATGCTACTTGTTCATAAGCAGTACTGGAGAAATACAAACAATCCAGTGTTAATAAAGTTACTCAAAATCTCCAACAAAAAGCATGAAAAACAGTTAAAATGTGACCAGGAAGTTCTCCGTGAATAAAAGATGTTATTGTTATTATAAGAATGGGATCTTAAATGTTCCACAAGTTATAGCATTAAAACAGTATGACTGTATAGTATCAAGTAAAACCATTTTCATCAAAGTTTGAGCTGCATCCATTTGAAGGTTCATTTCAATGTCCTTCTTCTTAAACAACTAGACTTATATTGGTCACACAGTAAGCCTCTAAAACAAACGTTTACGAATAGTTCTCTCACTATTTTATGTATGCTTATCTTTACAAACTTCTGAAAACCGGACTAACATTTAGGAAACAAGAGTAGTTATAATAGACGGACTCTAAACGATTCGAAAAACTTTAATAACCGGCAACGGTGACCGGTCCACACGCATAACTCAAAAGAAAGGACGTAGACAACAATGTTCAGACTGACTCAACTGCCAGCTACCCGATCGAGATCAACTCTATATGACGGAAATTGATTTCAAGAAAGGCAAACATATGTCGTTAAAAACATTAAACCAGGCATGTTCAGCATAATATACTCCTACAAAAATTCTAAAATTAAATTAAATAAAAACTACAATGTAACAGTGTCAAAGGTAAAAAAAACAATATTTGGGTTAAACAAAATAATAAAAACTCTATTTTCAAGAATAAAGTAGAAAAATCTAAATCTAAAGAGATCTATAATTACCCGCAATTAAAACAAAGTTTTGCAAAATCACCAGATCGCAAGGTCCAACCTTTTTTATAAGAATCATCAGCAGCTGCTATCAAATCAGCTCCGCATAAATCATTCATGCAGATTCTAGACTCCATCCGCAAACCATCGAAGCCCTAATCCACAATTAATAATAAAAAACAAGTTTGAACAAAATCAATCAAATTAAACTAATTCCCATAAGTAATTCACCAATTAACAAACCAATAAAACTAAAATTCATCAAATTAAACTGATTTCAATTACTAATTGTATTCAATATTAAAAACAAGATTCTGCAAAACCTCAAAAACCCTAATCCCCAATTAACTCAAAAATCCACCTTTTAACAAAAATCAATCAACTTAAACTAATTCCCAGAAGCAATTCAATATAATAGAAAACTGAAAACGCTCCAATTCACATAAATTTAACAAATTTCATCAACTAATTGTATTAATAAAAAAAACCAAGATTGTCTATTCGGAGTTAAAGATACTTACTTTAGTATTTGACTTGTAAAAGTCAAAGTTGAATTGGTGTGTGGTTTTTGTATTTGGGTTTTTGAAGTTTAGTTTTGATGATGGTTAATGAGTTTTGTGGTTGGTCGGAAATGGAAGTTGCCGGACGGCGGTTTTGTGGTTTGGAAGGTTTTTTTTTTTTATATATAAAAAAGGTGCATGCTTTTTAATTTGCTTTGCTTAAAAGAAAATATTACAAATAAAAATTGGAAAAAGAGAAAACAAGAGTTGCATGCACGACGCTTTACGGCACAGCAAAACCAACCAACCAAACATGTATTGTTTCTATTGCTCTTTTTGTGTGAAGTTCTACCCACCCACTTTCAACTTATTTAGGGGGTTTAACAAAAATTAAAGTTTAGATATATTTTTTGTATATACATATATGATAAATATGATAATGAATGATGATGATGATGTCATGTGATAACGGGCAGGTTTGTGGCGAAGAATGTTGTCTTTCTATCCGGTCGTTTATAAGATACAAGAATAGTACCTAAATCCGATAATAGTAAAGTGGTCATTTATCAAATGCATTCCTCAAATATGACCCATGTCAATTGAATATTTATTCGACGATTCTTATAGGAGCGAAAGTTTCGTTAAACTCTAATCAATTCCAAAATCATCATTGTAAATTTCAAACCCGATTTGATTTTATTATTATTATTATTATTAACATTGATAATTATATTTGATTTTTAATCGCCTCAGGGTTGATAAGATAAACAATATAGGTTCATAAAATACTTTTAACATATGCCCTTAGAGGTTAAGACTCTTAATGGATATTTTAGCCCAAAATGTTTAGTGAGGGCTCGACCCGTTTTAGATTAGGCTTTCAGTTCTTTTTATATATAATTGTATCGGGTTTAAGAAACAACACCGGATTTTATGGTATCAGAGCAGCTCTCTTATTTCTTTGTTAAGCTAGTCTGAAAAGAAAATAACAAAATCCCAAAATTCTTGTTTATCCGGCCGTCAAAATTGCCGTTGATTATCCTTTTCATTGATATTACAAGCCCAATTCTTCCATTATTATAATATATAATATATGTTTCTTGCTTGTTAAAGATTCCATTGGAGAATTGCATATCTGAAACATATATAAGGTATCTTATTGTCGTTCAAGCCAGACTACATCAGCACAAATATTATATTGTGATGAATTCTCGAGACGGGCAATGGTATATGTACATGGGTGCTACTTCTCATCTATCCTCAAATGTCGGTAATCTTCAGACTTCTTTTTTTAATCGTAACTTTCAATCAGTTATTGTTGATAATGGATCTACTATACCTGTCACTCATTCTGGCCATGCACAAATTCCCAATACATGTCGTACTCTTCACCTTAAAAATGTACTTGTCACTCCCAATATAATTAAAAACCTTGTTTATGTCCGCAAATTTACCACTGATAATAAATGCTCTATTGATTTTGACCCTTATGGTTTTACTGTTCGGGATTATCATACTCATCAAACCCTTCTGCGTTGTGACAGGTGATTTTTATCCTTTACACGTTGTAGCTTCCTCGTTTGTGTCAGTTTCTAATAGTCATTCCCTATGGCACCAAAGACTTGGTCATCCTGGTGACTCTGTCATTCAACTCTCATTTCTCATGGTCTTATTTCCTGCAATAAACAAAACACACCTCTCTTATGTCATGCTTGTCACTTAGGTAAGCAAACCAAACTGCCTTTCTATAGATTAACATCGGTAGTAACGTCTCCTTTTGACATTGTTCATTCTGATATATGGACATCTCCTATTTCTAGCATTAGTGGGTTCAAATATTATGTTCTTTTTCTAGACCACTTCTCCCATTTTCTTTGGGTCTATCCATTACGTAGAAAATCTGATGCTCAGTCTAAGTTCTTACATTTTCGTGCATTTATCAACACTCAGTTCAATCGTGAAATAAAGGCTTTCCAATGCGATCATGGTAGGGAATTTGACAACAACAACCTACATGATATGTTTTCCAAACACGGGATTCAATTTCGCTTCTCATGCTCGCGTACCTCACAGCAAAATGGTAAATCTGAACGTATGATTCGTACCATTAATAATTTTGTTCGCTTCATCGGGAGTTTGATATGACGGATCTCGGTCCTCTTAACTATTTTCTAGGCATTTCGGTTCTCCGTAATAACACCGGGATGTTTCTCTGTCAGGAAAAATATGCTACTAAAATTCTTGAGCGCGCACATATGCTAAACTGCAACCCGTGTAAAACTCTAGTAGATACTGAGACCAAGCTTGCCCCTAGCGGTCAACCTATTACTCATCCCACCTTGTATCGTAGTCTTGTAGGTGCTCTACAATACCTTACTTTCACGAGACCAGACGTGACCTACGCAGTTCAACAGTTATGTCTCTTTATGCATGATCCGCGTGAACCCCACTTTCATGCTTTGAAGCGTGTCCTTCGCTATGTTCACGGGATGATTGATCAGGGTCTGCAAGTGTATACGTCTCGCACTATGTCGCACCCCCAAATTCGGGTTGTGGAAGCGAATCGGCCGGGGCGCGACTAATCAAATATCAAAACACACAAGGTATATAATGAACGACCACTATATGCGTCGTTTTACAATTGTATTGATTTAAACAAAGTTTACATCAAAATATAGTTTACATTAGTCCAGTTTCTACAATGAGAGATTTACATACATAATTAATTTATACAAAATATAATAATGCAGCTAAATCTCTGAATGTTTTGCATGATGACTCGAGCTAATGATATCCTGAAGGTAGTCTAACCTACTGCTGAGTACCTGTGACATGCCAAAATGGGTCAGCGAAACGCTGGTGAGCTCACAGGTTTGTATGTCAAAACATATCGTATAAACCACAAGATTTAATTGAATTTAAAGTGCAATTAAGCAAATTAAAAGTTATACAACCATGAGCACATAGTCTGAGCTTAACTCGAGGTGTCAGGTCCACATTTAAGGTATCCTGATCGAGGTGCCTCCCACGAGTGCCTAATCTACACTCGTCTGAACAAATATTAATACGTCCGTTTAACCAGTTAGTGCGTGCTAACCCGGACGAGGATGGTCAATCCTATATGGTACCATATACTAATATTCACGCTACAACATATCACCAAACTATACTGAGGAGGGCTTTGAAAAGATTAGTGAGATAATTCATGTAGTATTTGTTAGATTTCGTACTTGCGTTCATATAGTTAAAATAAAACGAGCAGTATATCACACCCCTGAGTAAAACAGTAAAATAGAGGCTATGAAACTCACCTGAGTCTTGAGAGTTTAACTTAATAAACTTGACTTGATTAGCCGAGAATTGATGTCCGAAGACTTGTAACCTGAGGGCGTTCAATACGCGCGATGGTTATAAATGTGAGTAGGCATCTTATAAGACTACCCTTGTAGTTGTTCGTCCAACTAGAATGTCCAAATGACTACGATTTGGTTGATTAACTTGTCCAAATTACTACGATTTGGTTGATTGATTTGAGTTTTGAAAACGTGTACGGCCCGTTGGTGATTGTTTGTAATAATAATCTTCCACATTATTACTTTGATTTTGAAGTGTTATACTTTAAAAAGTATTTACAACTTCAGGTGAGGGGGTCCAGGGGCAGCACCCCTGGTTAGCGGGGTTCCAGGGGTGGCAACCCCTGGCGGGGTCCAAGGGGAAGAGCCCCTGGCTGGGGTCGAGCTACCAGGTCAGCTTGGAAAATTTTTATTTCTACTATATTGCTTTAGTGAAAAACACATCTAAAATTTGAATTTAGGTATCATTAAGTGATGAATTTTCAAGTCTTGACACTTAGTAAAAACAATGAGTTGCAAACATTCTGTTTTTAGCGACACTTGATGCGTCACTTAATTATTTTTGGCAACACTTAGAAAGTGTCGCACAAAATGGTAAATTCTTAGTCATTAGCGTCACTTAAGGAAGTGTCGCATAAGGGGCGACACTTAAGGAAGTGTCGGGTACAAGTGTCGGTATCAGGGTCATGGCGTCACTAGGGTTAGTGTCGGATGAAATCAGAATTCAATTATAGGCGACACTTTGACAAGTGTCGCTAGAAATGTCGGTTAGGAGTGTCGGGTATTGAATTTGCGACACTTAGGCAAGTGTCGGGAAAAGGGGTTTTATGCAGCACTTAGACAAGTGACGCAAGATTAGGGTTTTAAGCGACACTTAATGCGTCACTTAAGGAAGTGACGCATCACTGCGTTGGTCCGTGCGACACTGCCGTCTGGCCGTGGTTTTTGAGCCTAAAAACGAGTTTTCCGGTTTCCGTTTGGTCCGATTCTTTTACCCAACTCATATTTGGACATTTCAAGCTTAAATAAACAACTTTCAAGTAAAATAAATGAAATCTAAAAGTTTTTGAGATTCATCGGGAATCTTACAAGTTAACGCCGGGAGAAACCGAAAAGGTAGAAATGTAGATCGTGATGCGGTGAACGTTTTTCTCCAAATGCTCCAAGCGATTTGAGGTGATTTTGTGATTTAATGTGATGATGGTGTGGTGGTAGTTTTTGAAAGAAAAGGAAGAAAGAAAGAGAGAGATAGAGATGAAGATGAAATGACGAAATGAAGAGTGGGGAGGGGTTCCCCCCTTTTTGGCCGGTTTGGTGGGGTCCACGATGTGGGCTTCACCAATTTTTGTTTCCTCGTGTTTGCACTCCGGGCGGTGTTCGTTTTCCCGATCGTTTAAACGTTTAAATAATATTTTATATGTTTAAATATATGTTTTTAAATACGAATAATTCTTTGATATTGTTGTTGAAGTATTTCACCTAATACTTAATATTTGAGTTATAAAATATAACTTAACCGTGTTTTGATTGTTTGCGCGCTTAATATTTTAATCGCGCAGACGTTTATTTGTACGATACAAAATATTTACGAAATATTATCAAAATAACATTTTGGGTACAATGGTTGTATTAAATAATATTATTTTATTTAATAAAATTGTTCACCAACGTCCGTATTAATTGAACCGAATTCCATTCGATTTATAATGAGTACGATTTAATCAAATCGCATAATTGTATATATTCATCAATATATATTTCGATACATTAATCAGCCTAACACAAAACTAATTACATGTATTAACAGTTGATTAGGCACTAATCATTAGTCTTAATTTTGCGGGTGTCACATTCTTCCCCTGTTAGAAGTATTTCGTCCCGAAATTTAGTTCGAGGTCGTGTTTGGAGTAGCTTCAGCGAATATTTAGTCTTCCCGTTCCCAAGTGAATTCCGGCCCACACTGAGAATTCCATCGGACTTTGACGATGGGAATACGACTTTGTTTGAGTTGTTTGACCTCTCGGTCCATGATTTCGGCGGGTTCTTCAACAAAATAAAGCTTGTCGTCGATACGAATTTCATCGAGTGGAATAATAAGTGTCTCATCAGACAGACATTTCTTCAAGTTAGAAATGTGAAAAGTGGGGTGCACGTTGCTGAGCTCGGGTGGCAGCTGCAATCGATATGCCACTGGACCAATCCTCTCGAGGATATCAAAAGGTCCAATGTATCCGGGGTTTAGTTTTCCACATTTGCCAAAACGAATGACACCTTTCCAAGGTGAAACTTTGAGTAGTAATCGATCCCCAACCTGGAACTCGAGTGGTTTGCGTCGTACATCGGCATAACTTTTCTGACGGTCACGTGCGGCTTTGAGTTTGTTTTGGATCTCGAAGATCTTTTTGGTGGTTTCGTGTATAAGTTCAGGACCAGTGAGTTGACTGTCCTCCACTTCGGTCCAACAAATTGTTGATCGACACTTACGACCGTACAGTGCCTCGAAGGGTGCAACCTTAATGCTGGAATGATAACTGTTGTTGTACGAAAACTCGCACAACAGTAGATGTTTTTCCCAGTTTACACCGAAATCAACTACGCAGGCTCGTAGCATGTCTTCCAGTGTTTGAATCGTTCGTTCACTTTGGCCGTCGGTTTGAGGGTGGTATGTGGTACTCATGTCAAGACGGGTACCCAATGATTTCTGGAGTGATTGCCAAAAGTGAGATGTGAAGCGACTATCCCTATCTGAGATAATCGAGATTGGAACGCCGTGTCGAGAAACAATTTCTTTGATGTAGATTCGTGTAAGGCGTTCCATTTTATCGGTTTCCTAGATCGCAAGGAAATGAGCAGATTTTGTGAGACGATCCACGATCAGCCAAATGGTATCGCAACCGCTCGATGACTTTGGTAGTTTGGTTATGAAATTAATGGCGATTTGTTCCCATTTCTATTCAGGAATTTTGGGTTGTTGGAGTAAGCCGGAAAGTTTCCGATACTCGACTTTGACTTTTGAGCAAGTAAGACACTTGCTGACGTATGTGGCGATTTCAACTTTCATATTCGGCCACCAATAGAATTCCTTGATGCCATGATACATTTTATCGGATCCCGGGTGAATAGAATATTTGGACTTGTGAGCTTCATCCATCACCAAGTCTCGCAGGTTCCCAAAATTAAGCAACCAGATTCAGTTAGAGAAGTACCTAACTCCGTTAGGTTGGATTTCGAATTGTTTATCCATGCCTCGCAAGGCTTCATTTTTGATGTTATCGGGTTTCAAAGCTTCGAGTTGAGCAGCTAGAACCTGAATGTTTAGATCATTGTGAATGGTCATAATGAGGGCTCGGACTTGAACTGGTTTCGATCGTTCTTTTCGACTAAGGGCATCGACAACAACATTTGCCTTCCCCGGATGGTATTTGATTTCGCAATAGTAATCGGTAAGTAACTCGACCCACTGACGTTGCCTCATGTTGAGATCCATCTGGTTGAATATGTGTTGGAGACTTTTGTGGTCGGTAAAGATTGTGCACTTAGTGCCATAGAGATAGTGTCTCCAGATTTTGAGAGCCAAGACAACGGCTCCAAGCTCAAGATCGTGGGTGGTATAGTTCTTTTCATGAATTTTGAGTTGTGTGAGGCGTAAGCAATGACTTTGTCCCGTTGCATCAACACGCAACCGAGACCTTGATGGGAAGCATCGCAGTATACCACGAAGTCATCGGTGCCTTCGGGTAATGATAGAATAGGAGCTGTAACATCCTCTCTATGAGCCTGGTAATTTCTTATTTAAATTTCATATTTAAATGTGTTAGAAATTACTTGATATTATTGTTTGATGGTGAATAGTAAAATATTACAAGTTTTAAACTGTTACAGTTGACGGTAAAATAAAGTTATTGTTATCGCAAATGGTTTTTAGGTTCCAGACAATAGATTGAAAGGGGACTAGTTTTAAGTGGATACGGGGTCGGTGGAAACTTTTAGTCGACTCATTTATAAACTTTCCAAAAGATGAAGGTTTTCATTTGTTTTGAAAACTTTGAAAGTTAAAAAACCCTAGAACCTTAAACCCTTGAAACTAAAACTTGAAAACAAGACTGAAGTGGGATTTGGAGTTTATTTCATCATCATCATTAGCTTGTTCTTCCTCTTAAGTGTAAGTAATTTGGATTGATTTTGATTATGTTTGAAATCATAAGTGTTATTGATTGTTAGATAAATTGAAGTTGAAAAGTTGATATACGATGTTAGAAAGTGATTACTTGATGTTTCTTTATTGTTATAGTGAAGTTAGAAACTGATTTGAGAGTTTTGTGTTTAAATTTCGGGTTATGGGGTTTTGCTGCGCAAAAGTGACGATACAGGGTAAGGTACCCGGCGGGTAGTACCCATACCCGGTGGGTAGTGAACCAAATGAGGGGACCCGACGGGTAAACCGGGAACCCGGCGGCTCATACAGGCTTTAAAACTCGACTTTGTTCTGTTACCATGAAACCTTAAATCACCCGGATGGTTCGGGTTGGACCCGGCTGGTAGTACTTAATATCCGGCGAGTACTTAGGCTACCCGGTGGGTTGTGACACGATTTTGTAACAATTGTAATAACTTCACATATGTGTTAATTGTTATGCATTAGCAATCTTATACTTAATTGTTGAAGTATATTAGAATATAAGTTATGATTTATGGATAATATGATTAACTTATATTTGATTGTTATTCTCAGATCAACAGAGGACTCAGCGAGATAAGACAGATGAGTAAGTAAACTGAGACCATCAGGTGAGTGGATTTGAGACTCACGGTTTGATTTGATTGTGACAGTTTGATTTCAATTGGTAATTGTAGTATTACTATTGATAGCAGGTTAATGTGAGAAAATATGCGATTGTGATTTGATTGCGTGATTACTTGGGCCATTGGGCTAGTATGTATAATTCAGAGGTCAACTTGATGGAAGGTTGAACTTAATTACTTTTGTTGATCAACATAGGGTTGTGTACATGTGTTGATGAAGATTAGTAATAAGTTAACGGTTAACCATTGTTTTGGCCTGCAGTTGGTTTAAGAGTTCTGAGAGGGCCACCCGGCACAGGGTCCTTAGGAACCACTGTTTCTCTTGAGACTATTTGTTTACATTATTGATTGTGAACAGACTTGTTATGTTAAGTCGAATTGTAGTTGATTATTCATTCACTTAGCTTCGTGCTAATCCCAATCCCTTTACTTCCTGCAGGTTATGTTTGATAGAAGGGCGGGCAGGAAGTTATGTTTTGAGGAAATGCTTGACACGCGCTTAACTCTGATATATTTTTGAATAATGAAACAATATAACACCTAGTGCTTTGAATACTTAATAGTAAATAGTTTGGAACCGTTAGGTACTATGTTTGTAAATGTTAATGTTTAAAGTTGGAAAAGTTTATGTACATTTTTAGTTATCTATAAGAATGATGAAATTTTAAATCTACGCTTCCGACAGGTAAAATCATATAATAATGGTTTTGTTAACCGAGGGGTGTTATAAGTTGGTATCAGAGCAGTAGTTTGGGTGAATTGGACTTGATAAGATGTTCAATCCCAAACTTTGATTATGTTGTGTCAAACCTTCTTGGGTATGGGAATTAGTACTGTTTGTGAATCGGTTAGTAGGATAGGTACTAACGATTAATGAATTGCGAGTTATTGTTGTGTTTACAGATATGGCGGATAACGAGCAACCACCTATTAACCCTAATAATGCCTCAAGGCCTGAAGTTCATGCTGAGACTCATGATGATCAGACTGGGCACTGGGCATGCTGGTAATTCTTTCCACGCTAGAGAGGAATCAGAAAGAGATGAGTATCTTCTCCAATTGGAAGAGGAAAATTAGGCACGCAGAATGTATAAACAACAAAAAGAGGCTGAATCATCTCATCTTGTGTTTGGTAATGTTCCCCCGACGCAACATAAGGTGTGTTCGTTTAAAACTTTTATGTCAAGCAACCCGTCTGTGTATTCCGGTAGTACAAATCCTTCTGTGACTATGGATTGGTTGAGAGATATGGAATGGAAATTCGAAGTATGTCGTTGTGAGGACGAAGTAAAATTTCCTTATGCAACACAACTTTTAAAAGGACCAGCTATGACTTGGTGGGATTCGATTACTTCTGTTTTAACACCCTTTCAGAAAGCATCTATCCGATGGTCTGATTTTTATAATGAAGTTTGCAAACAATATTGTTCAGATTTTGATATGGCTCGTATTAGGAAGGAGTTTATGGACTTACAATTAACTGATAAAATGTCAGTTGATGATTTGATCAATCAGTTTTCAGAGAAACTTAGGTTTGTTCAGCAGTGGGTTCCAGATGAGAGAACCAGAATAGAGCAGTTTGTTGGTACTTTACCTAATAATTATCGAACTTCAGTGAGGTTAGCAGGCTCTCTTTCTCAAGCTTTTATGTTAGCTCGTTCAGTTGACAGTGATTTGAGACCTCGAGAGGAACCAAGTAAAGAAATGTCTTCTCAGAAATCTAGGAGTGAATCTTCTAGTAAAGGTAAACAGCGGTGGCAGGGGAATCAACAGGGCTGGAAACAAGAAAATCGTGGTGGTACGTCTGATCGTCCCAATTGGTGTATTAAATGTAGAGCTAGACATTTTGGGCCGTGTACTGTGCAAACCACTAGATGTGTGAAATGTGGTGTAATTGGTCATGAAGCCAAGGACTGTGTTTTTCTTTCGTATGTGTGTTGGAATTGTCACAAGGAAGGTCATCGTGTAAATCAGTGTTCTGAGGCTAAGAGACAGGGTTCAGGGTCGGTTATTAGTTCGTCATCTTCCGGTCAGAAGCGGAAGCATCCACCATCTGCAGCTTGTAGGGCTTTTCAGATGACAGTTGATGAAGCTATCCACACAGACGCTGTTATCACTGGTACTTTTCTTGTAAATTCTGTACCGACACGTGTTTTGTTTGATTGTGGAGAAAATTATTCTTTTGTATCTTTGTGTTTTTGTGATAAACTGAGAATGATGCCTACTGTGATTACAAGCCCTATTGAGGTAGAAATAGCTAGTGGCAAGACGATTCCTGTTACCACCTCGGTGACTGGAGCTAATATAATGATAGAGGATCAGACTTTTACAATTTCCATTCTGTTGATGCCAATTCCTAGTTTTGATGTGGTTATTGGTATGGACTCGTTAAGTCATAATAAAGCAAATATAGAATGCCATAAGAAGCTGATTAAAATCCCTATATTTGAAGAGTCATATGTCGTGGCTCGAGGAGAACGGGAAAATGGGCATGTTCCTCTGATTTCTATGATGAAAGCTAGGAAGTCATTAGCTAAGGGTTGTGAATCTTACTTAGCTTATGTTGTTGATGTTAAAATAGAAAAGAAAACTGTGTCTGATGTATGGGTAGTTTCTGAATACCCGGAAGTGTTTCCTGATGAATTGCCTGGGTTACCCCCTGTTAGAGAAGTTGAATATCAGATAGATCTTGTTCCTGGCTTGACGCCTATAGCAAAAGCTCCACATAGATTAGCTCCTGCTGAAATTCGTGAAATGATGAATCAAATTCAGGAGTTGTTGGATAAAGGTTTTATTAGACCGAGTTCTTCCCCGTGGGGTGAACCTGTATTGTTTGTGAAAAAGAAAGATGGTACTTTCAGAATGTGCATTGATTATCGGGAATTGAATAAATGAACCGTAAAGAATAAGTATCCTTTGCCTAGAATAGATGATTTGTTTGATCAGTTGCAGGGATCCTCTTATTATTCAAAGATTGATTTGAGGTCAGGTTATCATCAAGTTCGTGAAGGTGATATTCCTAAAACTGCTTTCCGTACCAGGTATGGGCATTATGAATTTTTGGTTATGCCATTTGGATTAACAAATGCTCCTGCAGTTTTTATGGATTTGATGAACCGAGTATGTCGACCTTTTCTTGATAAATTTGTGATTGTATTCTTTGATGATATTTTGGTATATTCGAAATTTGAATCTGAACATGAATAGCATTTAAGATTGGTTCTGGAAACATTGAAAAGAGAACAGTTATATGCTAAATTTCCGAAATGTGAATTTTGGATTCGGGAGGTACAGTTTTTGGGTCATGTTATATGTAATGATGGGGTTAAAGTTGATCCATCTAAAGTTGAGGCTGTGATGAATTGGAATGCGCCTAAATCACCTTCTGAGATAAAGAGTTTTCTGGGTTTGGCAGGTTACTATTGAAAGTTTATTAACGATTTTTCTAAGATTGCAGGCCCGTTAACTAAATTAACTTGTAAAGATGTAAAGTTTCAGTGGTGTGAACAACAGGAAGCAGCTTTTTAGACTGTGAAATAGTTGTTGTGTCAGGCTCCTGTGTTAGCATTACCAGATGGGTCCAATGATTTTGTTGTATATTGTGATGCATCGATTGCTGGTTTGGGTTGTGTTTTAATGCAGCGAGACCGTGTTATTGCTTATGCTTCTCGTCAGCTCAAACCTCATGAAAGAAATTATCCAACCCATGATTTAGAACTTGCAGCTATTGTATTTGCTTTGAAAATCTGGAGGCATTACTTGTATGGTACTAAGTGTATAATCTGTACAGATCACAAGAGTCTTCAGTACATGTTTTCGCAGAAAGAGTTGAATATGCGTCAAAGACGATGGTTAGAGTTAATCAAAGATTATGATTGTGAAATTAAATACCATCCAGGGAAAGCCAATGTGGTTGCTGATGCTTTAAGCCGCAAGGTAACTTCTGACCGAGTTTATTTTATGCGTTTGGAAGTTTCTTCTGATTTGGTGGGTTAGATAAAAGTTGTACAGTTGGAAGCTTTGTTAGATCATAATTTGAAATATGAAATTATGTTGAATAGAAAGGAATTGCTATTAGATGATTCGAGAGGATTAAAAACCTTTCAGTCTCGTGTTGGGATTCCTTTGTTTGGTGGTCTTCGGAATGTTATTTTGAATGAAGCACATAAGTCCAGATTGTCTGTTCATCCTGGAAGTACGAAAATGTATAATGATTTGAAACCGTTGTATTGGTGGCCTACGATGAAAACAGATGTGGCACGGTTTGTTAGTTCTTGTCATATATGTTCTCAAGTTAAAGCTGAGCATCAAAAGCCATATGGGTCTTTGAAACAATTAGAAATTCCAGAATGGAAGTGGCAACACCTGACCATGGATTTTGTGACAAAACTTCCACGAACTACCCGAGGTAATGATATGATTTGGGTTGTTGTGGATCGATTGACGAAAAGTGCACATTTTCTGGCTATTAGTGAAACTGCATCTCTCAGCAGATTGGCACAGTTCTATGTTAATGAGATTGTTTCAAGACATGGTATTCCGTTATCGATTGTGTCTGACAGGGATTCTCGGTTTGTATCACGATTTTGGCAAAGTTTGCAACATGAATTGGGTACCCGAGTGAATCTAAGTACAACTTATCATCCTCAAACAGATGGTCAGACAGAAAGAACGATTCAAACTTTGGAGGATATGTTGCGTGCTTGTGTGATTGAGTATGACGGTTCTTGGGATTCTCACTTACCATTGATTGAGTTTGCTTATAATAACTCTTATCATTCGAGCATTGGTATGCCTCCATATGAGATGTTATATGGTCGTCGTTGTAGAACGCTTACTTGTTGGCTAGAGGCTGGAGAGAAACAGTTTGCTGGACCCGACATTGTTCAAATTACAGCTGATAAAGTTGCAGTGGCACGTGAGAAATTGAAAGCAGCCTGTGCAAGCCACTAGATGTGTGAAATGTGGTGTAATTGGTCATGAAGCCAAGGACTGTGTTTTTCCTACGTATGTGTGTTGGAATTGTCACAAGGAAGGTCATCATGCAAATCAGTGTTTCCGATAGGTAAAATCATATAATAATGGTTTTGTTAACCGAGGGGTGTTATAGGAGCACTGAAAAGCTTTTGTTTCAGAAGTTGAAATGCTAACTCTTGTTTATCAGTCCAATCGAACTTTTTGTTTTTCTGAGTCAGATTCGTGAGTGGTAGGGCTATTTTCGAGAAGTTTTCAATGAATCGCTGATAGTACCTAGCAAGACCCAAGAATTGGCATACTTCGGTTGGAGTTGGTGCTTTCCAACACTTGATAGCCTCGATTTTCGACGGATCGACATGAATTCCTTGACTATCGAAGACATGTCCAAGGAATTGAACGGTTTGCATCCAGAACTCACACTTAGAGAATTTAGCGCATAGCTCCTCGTGTCTAAGTAGTTCTAGGATGGTTTTGAGGTGTTGCGCGTGTTCTTGTTCATTTCGCGAGTATATGAGAATGTCGTCGATGAAGACAATGACCAACTTATCGAGGTAAGGTTTGCACACCCAATTCATGAGGTCCATGAATACCGCCGGTCCATTGGTTAGACCGAATGACATTACTTGGAATTCGTAATGCCCATAACGGGTTCTGAAAGCAGTTTTTGGGATATCGGTGTCGCGAACACGTAGTTGGTGATAACTTGACCGAAGATCGATCTTTGAAAAAATCGACCCTTGTAGTTGGTCAAACATGTCATCGATTCAAGGAAGTGGGTAGTGGTTCTTGATGGTCAACTTGTTCAACTCTGGGTAATCGATACACATTCTGAACGAACCGTCTTTCTTTTTCACGAATAAGACCGGAGCTCCCCAGGGTGAAGAACTCGGTCTAATGAATCCTCTTTCCAGGAGTTCCTGTAATTGATTTGATAACTCCTGAAGTTCGGATGGGGCTAAGCGGTATGGTGCTCGGGCCATAGGTGCAGCACCTGGCACGAGGTTGATTGAGAACTCAACCTGTCTTAGTGGTGGTAGACCAGGCAGTTCTTCGGGAAAGACTTCTGGAAAGTCTCGAACGATAGGCACATCCTCAAGTCGCTTCTCCTCCGAATTTTTCTCCATGATGTGTGCGAGGATTGCCGGATAACCCTTTCTCAGAAATTTTCGGGTTTTCAAACAAGAGATGATGTTTAGTCTCGTCCTACCGGTCTTCCCTTGTATGATCAAAGTTCTATCGGCGGCGAGAGGGATGCGAATGACCTTATCATAACAAATGATTTTGGCTCGGTGTCTGGATAACCAGTCCATTCCTATGATGATGTCGAAACTTTCAACTTCAACAGGCATAAGATCGATTGAGAAGGTTTTGTTGGCTAGGTGTAAAGTGCAATTAGGTATCACACTATCAGTTTCTATGAGTTTACCGTTTGCTAGTTCTACAGTGTACTTAACATCTAGAGCAACATGGGTGATGTCAAGTAGTGAAATAAATTCATCAGAAATAAAGCTTCTATCGGCACCAGTATCAAACAGAACAGAAGCAGTTAAGTTGTTGAGGAGGAACATACCCGAGACCACATTAGGGTCTTGATGGGCGTGCCCTGAGTTGAGTACAAAGGCTCTACCTCTGGTGTTGTTGTTGCCCCCGTTCTTCAATTTAGGACATTCATTTATGAAATGCCCAGTGTCTCCACATTCGTAGCAAGATTTGGGCTGTCTAGTGTTGCTGTTGGATTTAGGAGCTCGACAATCCTTGGTCAAATGTCCGTACCTCCTATAGTTGCTGCAAAGGGTACTACACAGACCATCATGGTGGTGGTTACACTTGGAACAATAGGGTTTGTTTCTAGTGTATCCACGTTTGGGTTCAGAGTTGGTATTGTAAGCTTTGATGGTGTTGGGCTTCTTATCGGGTTGATCGTGATGTTCAGAGGATTTGCGTTTGTTGTTGGAAGGTGTGGTGGATGCCTCACGGCTGATGATCATCGCCATGAGTTCATGTGCAAGCCGGATAACACTTTGGATGGTGGTTGGTTTAGATGAGGCAACGTTCCCCTGGATATTTTCCGGGAGTCCGCGGATATACCTCTTGATGTGTTTCTCCTCCGGATCTACCATAGACGGGCAAAGGAGGGCAAGTTGTTGGAATTTGGTGATGTAGCTGGCGATGTCAGTTTCCTGTACCTTCAAATTCCAGAATTCTTCTTCCAAATGTTGAAGTTCTTCGTTCAGGCAGTACTTATCCTTCAACATTTTCTTCAGATCTGCCCAGGGCAATCGATTAGCAGTCTCGATTCCCTCAGCACTAGTATAGGTGTTCCACCAAGTAAGGACACCTTCCTGAAAGGTGTAGGCGGAAAACTTGAGTTTACTGTCTTCAGTGATATTGCATAGGCTAAAGAAAGATTCCATACGTTCTATCCACTGAATCAAACCAATGACACCTTCCGTGCCCTTGAAGTACAACGGTTTGCAACTGAGAAAATACTTGTAAGAACAAGGCTTGATGACAGGAGTAGTGTCAGTGGTGTTATCACTTCTCCTAGAGGTTCGGGGTGATTCTCGAGTAGCCATGGCTTCGGCCACAGCTCGGGAAACGAGGGTAGCAATTTCAGCATCGCTGTAACTTTTGTTCTTTGGCGGCATGATTCTTCAAGAAAGAAACAAGAGGTATATGAGAGATTGTACCAGAATGATAATTGGGATAGATGTATATACAAAAGTGGTAATACACACATCGCAATGTAAAGACCAATAATGTAGAGTAATAGAGAGAAATTGTCAATTGATATTACAGAGTTAAATGATTACAGACAATTTTGAGTTACGAGTTTCAAAAGTTACAGACTTAGGTAGTTTGCAAAAGATGCCGGAAATTGTTACATCCGGTCGAATTACATAGATCTTACGGAAGTATAATAATCTCGGTGTAGATTGAGTTGTGGGATTAGTGAGGTGAGATGGTCCACAGACTCTGCAAGTCTGCTAACCATTCTGAGAGCATCCTCGGTTTCCTGCAGGTGCGTCTCGCATTCTTGCAGCCTTGATTGTAAAACGAAGATCTCGTTTCGGTTACTGATTACTTGGTTATGAACGATCACTATGGTTTGTGTGGTATCTTCCATTTGGTCGTGAGTTCGGGTCAAGGTTTCAGAGATGTCCGCTTGACCTATGTATAACTGGGCGATACCGTCTTGAGTTTGCTCCATCCAGTTAGAGCGAATATTGCGTTGTTCGATTTCTATGTTGTGTAGTCTGCTTTCGTGATGGTGCACTCGAGCAGCTAACACAAGGACAGTGAAGTGAGCGGGTTCTTGGGTATAGGGAGAGATTTCCATGCTGGAATAACCTCCATCTGATGTGGGGAGTTGGATTCCTTCCTCGTCCCTCCAGGTGTTGAGTCGGTCTGATAACCATTGCCATTTGCTCGTTGTTGTTTGCCTTTGAGGCTGGTTATTAAGTTGGTTTTGAGTGGGATATGGGCTAGCTCGAGGCAACCCAGTGTTCCTCCTAGCTACCCTCGAGTTTCATGATCCGTACGGAGGAGAACGAGACGAATTGGGTGGTGTGTTTTCTATTTCTGAGACAAAGCGTTAGAAAGAATGAGGCCTATATTCGTATATAATATAGCCTAAGATTTGGAGAGAGGTCTTGATGACACGCAAAAAGTCATGTTTCTGTGTGCCATTATCTCACCATTTTGGCCCAATTATTAATGAAAACACTTGAATATGAACTTAAACATCACATTTCATGATATTGGCTAAAATATAGACGATGTTTCAAGAATCGACAAAAACAACCTAAAAATAAGTAAAACAGAGCACAAACGATCATTGAATCTTCGGTTCACGTAATTTAGCACTTTTTGAGCTCCACAAAGAATTATGACCTCTAACTTATGTCATTTTCTTCGTTAGGAAAATACGATCGCGTGGATATAAAGAACGCTCAAAACGGATAAACGACGAAGAAGTTACGCCCGAACGAAGAAACGAAGAACCGAGGGAACCGGATACGGCTGAACCAGGCCGTATACGGCTGGTCCAGGCCGTATACGGCTGGACACAGACCGTATACGGTCTGTGCAGGCCGTATACGGCCTGTGCCCACCCGTATACGGCCCAGTTTGCCCGTATTCACCCTGTGCACAGCCGTATACGGTCCAGTTTGCCCGTATTCACCCTAACTCAGCCGTATCGTGCGTTTGGGTGATAAAAATCTGATTTTTATTTGCCCTTGCGATACGGTTGTGCATTTTGAAGTTTGGATACGGTCTACGGATACGGTTGTGCGAGCTCTATAAATACTAGCCTCATATTCATCATTTCAACACACCTTACACTACACCATTCCACATCTCACAAGCAAGAAACACTTCAATACTTTTTACGTTTATTTTATAATTAGTAGTAGATTAGTATTTAGTTAGTAGAGGGGTAATCTTGTAATATTGCTTGGCGCATACTAGGAGTTCTGCTCGTGTAACGTTCAAGTTGTATTCAGCTACGCTCTTATTACGGTTATATCTATCCTTTATCTATTTTATTATGATGATTGTTATTACTGTTATCATGCTAGATTTAGGATTGATTGCCATGATTAGCGAGTAGTGATATTGCGTGTTTGCTATGATGTAGTTAGGCGTAGATTGGTTGGAATGATATTATAGTGCTTTGATTTACTTTCTATCTATGATTTTAAACCTATCAAACTAATCGCCTTTCAACCAGTAAACGTGATTACGGCCTTTATGATGGGACGTCGCGAACCCCATCAAAGGTACTTAGTTATCTGTGTCAAACATGAACATGGTCTGATTTGTTAAGCCGTGTGCATATCGCTTTCTAAATGAACGCTAAGTACATCGTCATCGAGGAAATACTGTACTATGTGGCTATGGAAATATGGTTTTCAACCTGAACGCTAAGTACATTGGAGCCGTGGAAATAATGCTTTCTACTTTGAACGCAAAGTACACTGTGCCCGTGGAAATATGGTTTTCTAACTGAACGTGAATAGTGCACTGTTGACAAATTAGGGATTTATTGGGACTTAAAAGTAAGGGCTGGTTTAAATCATAGATGGATAATATTATGCTTAAATACAAACTTAGTTAAGTAGTCTGGGTTAGCCTTTGTGAAGCAATGTAAAGGTACCGTAAGACGGCTGATTACTCGGTATAGCGTCGACAACACCTCCGGTGTAGTTAACACGTGGAAGCCGAGGAAAAACCGCAGTTACCAAGCCTTGTGGAATAACGGTAACTCTGTGATCAGCAGAGCTGGTACCGACTAGGTCCTTGGTTCAGCAATGGAAACACCTTCGGTGGAGTCCAGTGTGAGAGTCACGGAAAGAGTCGTTGTTATCGGTCTATGTGAATCACGAGTCATGACTCAACACCCAGACTCACAAAACCATCGATAGAAAGTAATCAAGCACACTCTATAAACTTGGTCTTAAATGTTTTATTTAGATTAGATATTATTGTGGGGTTAAGAAAGGTCGGACATCGAGTTGGTTTGTCGCCTTATTCATGCACCCAGGGTTTCATACCAGATAAGGGTCACTTTACCTTCACCGGTTAGTGTTGTGGGCTGGATAAACTACTCCGATCAGAATCAGGATAGCCTAGTTGCTCAGTGACATACTGATCGAGAACTCTATCAGTAGGGGGCTAGTGCTCACTACACATAATACCTAAGATAAATAAAATACAAATCTTTAGAATACATTCTCATTCCAACCAATCAGGCTACCGAAATCATAGCAAACACCCCTCTCTTGATTATCTGCTATTTACATTTATTCCGCTTTAGTTTAAATTTTCTGCCTAAGTATAAAAACAAACAAAAACAAAACCCCAACCAAATCTTTTAAAACCCGCTGGATTGATAAATACGCCTATTTCGTCCAAGATCCACAATACACTGACTCAAAGAACGACCCTAGGTCATACTTATTACTATACAATAGTAACTAGGTATACTTAGGCCCCGCACATATAAATTTTAAAACTTACCCACCGATCCGCGCCTAGACGGACGGTCCGACGACGGGGTGAGAACCTCGACTGACTGTTTGGGCGCGATCAGGTCTATCTATGTGTATATATGTATATCACATAATAGCCTATTGAGTGTCTATTACAGACATGTTTGAGTCCCGGTTCTCTCGAGGTTAGAGTCAACTAGTGTATCCCTGCTCAACATAACCGTTTCAGGTCTCACGTCATCTTCCTTTAATTGTACATAGTTGATCAGGCTATGTTAAATTAAACTCGTATGATGTAATCCCTGACTAATCATACCTACTAAGGAGATACTGCCTAACGATCATAGTCTAGGCCCACTAAATACAACCTAGTTCACTATAACCTTAGGCTCTGATACCAATTTGTCGCACCCCCAAATTCGGGTTGCGAAAGCGAATCGGGTCGGGGCGCGACTAATCAAATATCAAAACACACAAGGTATATAATGAACGAACACTATATGCGTCGTTTTATAATTGTATTGATTTAAACAAAGTTTACATCAAAATATAGTTTACATTAGCCCAGTTTCTAAATTAAGAGATTTACATACATAATTATTTTATACAAAATATAATAATGCAGCTAAATCTCTGAATGTTTTGCATGATGACTCGAGCTAATGATATCCTGAAGGCAGTCCAACCTACTATTGAGTACCTGTGATACATGCTAAAATGGGTCAGCGAAACGCTGGTGAGCTCACAGGTTTGTATGTCAAAACATATCGCATGAACCGCAAGATTTAATTGAATTTAAAGTACAATTAAGCAAATTAAAAGTTATACAGCCATGAGCACATAGTCTGAGCTTAACTCGAGGTGTCAGGTCCACATTTAAGGTATCATGATTGAGGTGCCTCCCACGAGTGCCTAATCTACACTCGTCTGAACAAATATTAATACGTCCATTTAACCAGTTAGTGCGTGCTAACCCGGATGAGGATGATCAATCCTGTATGGTACCGTATACTAATATTCACGCTACAACATATTACCAAACTATCAGGAGGAGAGCTTTGAAATGATTAGTGAGATAACTCATGTAGTATTTGTTTGATTTCGTACTTGCGTTCATATAGTTAAAATAAAACGAGTAGTATATCACACCCCTGAGTAAAACAGTAAAATAGGGGCTATGAGACTCACCTGAGTCTTGAGAGTTTAACTTAATAAACTTGAGTTGATTAGACGAGAATTGATGTCCGAAGACTTGTAACCTGAGGGCGTTCAATACGCGCGATGGTTATAAATGTGAGTAGGCATCTTATAAGACTACCCGTGTAGTTGTTCGTCCAACTAGAATATCCAAATGACTACGATTTGGTTGATTAACTTGTCCAAATTACTACGATTTGGTTGATTGATTTGAGTTTTGAAAACGTGTACGACCCGTTGGTGATTATTTGTAATAATAATCTTCCACATTATTATTTTGATTTCGACGTGTTATACTTTAAAAAGTATTTACAACTTTAGGTGACTGGGGTCCGGGGGCAGCGCCCCTGGTTAGCGGGGTTCAAGGGGTGGCAACCCCTGACGCGGTCCAAGCGGAAGAGATTTCCATGCTGGAATATCCTCCATCTGATGTGGGGAGTTGGATTCCTTCCTCGTCCCTCCAGGTGTTGATTCAGTCTGATAACCATCGCCATTGGCTCGTTGTTGTTTTCCTTTGAGGCTGGTTATTGAGTTGGTTTTGAGTGGGATATGGGCTAGCTCGAGGCAACCCAGTGTTCCTCCTAGCTACCCTCGAGTTTCGTGATCCGGATGGAGGAGAGCGAGACGGATTGGGTGGTGTGTTTTCCATTTCTGAGACAAAGCGTTAGAAAGAATGAGGCCTATATTCGTATATAATATAGCCTACGATTTGGAGAGAGGTCTATCTATGTGTATATATGTATATCACATAATAGCCTATTGAGTGTCTATTACAGACATGTTTGAGTCCCGGTTCTCTCGAGGTTAGAGTCAACTAGTGTATCCCTGCTCAACATAACCGTTTCAGGTCTCACGTCATCTTCCTTTAATTGTACATAGTTGATCAGGCTATGTTAAATTAAACTCGTATGATGTAATCCCTGACTAATCATACCTACTAAGGAGATACTGCCTAACGATCATAGTCTAGGCCCACTAAATACAACCTAGTTCACTATAACCTTAGGCTCTGATACCAATTTGTCGCACCCCCAAATTCGGGTTGCGAAAGCGAATCGGGTCGGGGCGCGACTAATCAAATATCAAAACACACAAGGTATATAATGAACGAACACTATATGCGTCGTTTTATAATTGTATTGATTTAAACAAAGTTTACATCAAAATATAGTTTACATTAGCCCAGTTTCTAAATTAAGAGATTTACATACATAATTATTTTATACAAAATATAATAATGCAGCTAAATCTCTGAATGTTTTGCATGATGACTCGAGCTAATGATATCCTGAAGGCAGTCCAACCTACTATTGAGTACCTGTGATACATGCTAAAATGGGTCAGCGAAACGCTGGTGAGCTCACAGGTTTGTATGTCAAAACATATCGTATGAACCGCAAGATTTAATTGAATTTAAAATGCAATTAAGCAAATTAAAAGTTATACAACCATGAGCACATAGTCTGAGCTTAACTCAAGGTGTCAGGTCCACATTTAAGGTATCCTGATCGAGGTGCCTCCCACGAGTGCCTAATCTACACTCGTCTGAACAAATATTAATACGTCCGTTTAACCAGTTAGTGCGTGCTAACCCGGACGAGGATGATCAATCCTGTATGGTACCATATACTAATATTCACGCTACAACGTATTACCAAACTATCAGGAGGAGAGCTTTGAAATGATTAGTGAGATAACTCATGTAGTATTTGTTTGATTTTGTACCTGCGTTCATATAGTTAAAATAAAATAAGCAGTATATCACACTAGTAAAATAGGGGCTATGAGACTCACCTGAGTTTTGAGAGTTTAACTTAATAAACTTGAGTTGATTAGACGAGAATTGATATCCGAAGACTTGTAACCTGAGGGCATTCAATACGCGCGATGGTTATAAATGTGAGTAGGCATCTTATAAGACTACCCTTGTAGTTGTTTGTCCAACTAGAATATCCAAATGACTACGATTTGGTTGATTAACTTGTCCAAATTACTACGATTTGGTTGATTGATTTGAGTTTTGAAAACGTGTACGACCCGTTGTGTGACACCCGGCAATTTAGGTTAACTTTTAAAAATTAACCAAAACCCTAATTATGTGTATTTAAATGTGATTTAGGCAAAATACTTGTAATTACTTGTAACTATTTGTATATTTATGTGAATATACGCTTACGTAATTGTTTTATATTACGCTTACGTGATTTGCTGAAATTATGCGAAACAACCGGACGGAGTCCGACAAAATATACGACGTTGGTGAAAATATTTCTATAAATAACTTAAAACTATTTTTAGAAATTACTTATCATATATTATTTTTTTAATATAATAATACACGAAAAACCTAGATGTTTTGGCTAAAACGTTTCAAACGCAATAAAAACGCGCAAATCGCATTCAGCAACGAAACGAAACTTGATAAATATTTCGATAACTTAAAATAAAGTATTTTAATAATACACAAATGAAAATTTATCCCAAAAATATCGTTAATTTAAACGACTCAAAATAACGTAACACGATTTAACGATTTAACGAAAATAACGGGTAAACGAACACTGTATGTAACACAGACTGAAACTAAGAATTAAATCACATACCCACCTAGTGGGCCCCATCAAAAACCTGCTCCAAGAGCCACCTCCCCCTTCCCCAATGGCTTTTCATGCAATTTACTCCCTCCCATACCTTTTCTCTTCAACCAAACTCACACACCAACACATTATTCTCATCATTTCACTCAAGCACCCTCCTTTCTCTCTCCCTTCCCTCCTCCATGATTTTCTCAGCTCAAGAACAACCTCCCTACACCACCATTGACCACCACCTAAATCCCTTTGACCACCATAGCACCACCACTCAAAAACACAACCATTTTTCAAGATTTGTCAAGGATTCAAGCTCTACAACACTTCCTTCTTTCCTTCATCTCATTCCCAAATAACATGTATTTAAATTTCACTCAAGGATATATGTCCAATATATTGTACAAAAACTATTTTTCATCTTCAAAAACTCAAGAAAATGCTTCATGCATTTCCTGTCCAGAAAGTTTGCCCACTTCCACGATTTTTAGAAACATCATCTCTCCATTAAATTGGACTTTTTTATAGTCAAAAATGAAGTTCAAGAAGTCATCTTTCAAACCTCACTGGCCTCACCTTTTTATGAGTTCGTTTACTATTTTTAATATTTTTTGTGAAATCACATAGACAGTCTGTTATACAAAGTCAGAAACTTTGTTCATAGGGTTTTGACCATATCGTAAGCTACACAACTCCAAATAACTTGAAACCACCACCAAAATATTAAAAATTTTGTTAGCTACAAAAGTTGTACTGATAGCCTATTCTTGAAAAGTTGTAGATTTTTCCCAAAAACTCAATCTTCATGCATGTGTCCAGATTGGTCAACTGTTGGACCTCAGAGGACACATGAAATTTTGATAAATACTTAGACTAATCTAAAATTCATGGAAATATTACTGGAAGTAGTTAACATGTGGGGAAATAACTGGTATTTTTATTGGGAGTAAATTCGGAATATACAATTTATTAAAAATTCGACAAACGAGTGTATTTTCTGGAAAATGAGATAGTGGACTGATTTTAGTAACACTTTAAAAACCAACACTTGCGGGCTTGCTATAAATAGACAAACTAACTTTTTATGGTCCATAAACACATGTAAGGTTTGGATAAAAGTTTCGGGTCAAACCGAGAAGGTTTGACCAAGTCAACAAAAACGGGGCTCGATTTCAAAAAACGACAAACTTACTATTTTTGGCAAAACTTGCAAGCAAATGGGTTGGGTTGACTTAGTTGGTAACTTTGACCAACTTTGACTAAGTTTGACCAACTTTGACCATCTTTGACTAAGTTTGACCAGCTTTGACCAACTTTGACTAAGTTTGACCAACTTTGACTAAGTTTGACCAACTTTGACCAAGTTTGACCAACTTTGACTAGGTTTGACCAGCGAGTTGACCAACTTTGAGTAGGTTTGACCAGCGAGTTGACCAACTTTGACCTACGGTTTGAGGTTTTTACGAACTAAATAATTTGAAAGCAACACACGATATATAACGAAACAAACTTAATAATAATGTCTAAACGAATTATTATTACAAACTTTCACCAACGGGTCATACTTGTTTTTGATAAACATATTTGAACAAATATACTTGGACATACTAGTTGAGTGAACTAGTCTTAGGTAGACATTAACCCTCCACCTACATTATTGACTTAAGTGGACATTAACCCTCCACTTACATAGATGGTCTTTAAGACATATACTTACATACAACCTTATACGTTTAGGACGTTAGAAGGTTGCACGTTGGATACACACATTGCTTGCTTATTTGATTATTTGCTCGCTAATTGCTTAACCCAGGTGAGTTTCACAGCCCCACTTTTTACTGCTTTTTACTTTGGGGTGAGAATACATGCTCTGTTTTATAAACTGTTTTACATATGAACGCAAGTAACGAAAACTCTTATACTGATTGCATGAGTAACTAAACCAAACTACGATGGCCCCTAACAAATATCATAGTACGTTAATACTAAGCGCGAACATTATGGATAGATCTATCGGGACCTGGCAATCCGCCATCCGGGTTAGTCGCTCTAACCGCTATACGGATGCATAATATTTCGTACAACCAAGTGTACCGGTTACACACTCACTGGGGGTAAACAACTACGGTTAAGCTTCGGACTATGAGCTCATGGCAATAGTATACTATGATTTACTTTGGCATTCGTGCTACTTTGATAACTATGAAATCTTGTGGTTCATACTATGATTTTAACTGCATAAACCTATGAACTCACCAACTTTATGTTGACCTTTTAGCATGTATTTCTCAGGTTCACAGATGCAGTAGGACTACCCACAGGAAACAAGGCAGTAGGATGCTTTTGGAAAGCATTAGCTCGAGTCGCATCTTTTCACAAACAACAAGAGATTAGATTGCATTACGATATTTTGTATCAACATTTACGTATTAGAAATCTCTACACTTTTAATGCGAACTCCAATGTTTTGATATAACGTTTGTAATCGTTTTATTTAAGAAATGTAACTACTTTCAAACATCTCATATAGAGGTCGTTTGCTTTAATCTTGGTGTTATGATATTTGATTGGTCGGCGCCCCCATGACACCTCCTACTTCCGCTGCAACGTGTTTTGGGGGTGCGACAGATTGGTATCAGAGCCTAAGGTTATAGCGAACTAGGATTGCATTAGTGACCTAGACTATAACCGTTAGGTTAGTATTCTTCATTTGTTATGACTGGTTCAGCAATTGCATCATTTGAATTTAATTTAACATAGCTTGATCAACTATGTACAATTAAAGAAGAATCGATGCAAAACCTGAAATGGTTATAGTGAACGAGAATGCATTAGAAGACTTTGACCGAGGATAGAACGGGACCAACCTTTATACGTGCTTATGTGCTAGGTTATTATATTTCTATATATAACCTTAACCTTTCGTATGCTAAACTCTTTGGCACTCTACATGGCAACCACACCCACAACTATGTCACATGACATCGAACACGAAACACAAACCTTACTTACTATTGTGGAGACTTCCATGGTACCTGCTCGCCTAACCGCACCAGGCAACAACATAATTTATGAGGACTCACCTGAGGAGAATCCACCTAAGGATTCGCCACCCAAACAAGTGACGCCTACTTCACTCTCTTCCTCCCTCTACTTCACGCTCTTTCTCCCTCGCTTATCATAGACCAAATTAATCGCGTGTGTTATACACAACTAGAAGGACTGACCGACCATCACAAACTTGACGTTTCGTTAACTATACTACTACTACTACCGATACTCCACCCAATAGGACCCGTCTTCATGCAGACGCCGTCGATGCAATTGGTCAACCACAACACCTACACATTGGAAACGTTTCCCCAGCACTTTGATGAATTCCAACGATTTACGCATCTTTTCTCTGAACGAATCAAGGATAGGATTCACTACTGGAAGAAGTAGCTACTAACTTAAAGCAAAGGACAAAAAAAATGTGGAACTATTGAGCGTACAAACAATCAACATAGGATATCTTAATCCATCATGCGCCTCTACGATACAGAGAACATAGCTAGAGTTAGCTCGATGATGACTGGACTGACGACTGTCGGGGAGATGTAATCGTTTTGCTAAGCTCACGTATGACGAAATTACGCCTACCTCTTGTTATATTAAAAACTTCTATCCCGGTGAGTAGATAAGTAACCCCATCACATTTTAATTTAAGACTTTCGTATTCGTCCGGATGTAACAATGCCTGGCATATTTTGTAAACTTCAAATTCTGTAATCTATTAATCTTGCACCCTATTGGTCAGTAATCATATTACCTTGTACTGATTAATCAGTGCACCGATTAAACGCGTCTGCTATAATCTTAGTTCTCATATAAGGATCTCGTTCATTCTTTTATCTCCTTTCGTTTAAGGATATGCCACTACGAGAATCAATTGAAATTTTAAACACTTTATAATAACAAGAAGTTTTCAATGGATTTCTACCGACCCAAATTTTCAAAGAAATTTCACCGAACATCTACCCAGAAATTTATTTACAACTTCTATATTTCAACTGATAATGTTAGACAGAAGTTTTCCCAACATAGTCAATCAACTAGAAGTTTTCAACGGACATTAAATTCCAAACAATTTTCATCATAGAAATTCTCGGCAAATTTTACATCAGCTCTTCCACAAAATACTTTATAGAAATTTTTCAAAAAGCTTGTAAACTACTTATCTAAACATTTGTACAAAGTCCAAATCTTGACATTCTTAGCAAAGATTTTTACTGACATTTTATTAGGCAAAAATTTTACGTAAGAACAAACACTTGCTTTTCACTCAGTATTTCTAAAAGACAGATCGCGACGTTAATTTAACCAGAAATGGTATCGGCAGGTTTGGGTTAATACATGAGATAGTTACAACTCTTTTCATATACTGTAGCTTTAGAGGCTAAACTCTCTATTACAAATACACTATTTTGATAAAACACTTTTCTCGTAGGAAATGGCGAGTCCCTCTATAGATCAACACGTGTCTAATTACAACCAACTATATGATGAACCCTAACTTTGATATGGGTACATTCCTTTTCAATGACTTAACGTTTTCAACCTCATACGGTACCAATTAAATTAGTTCTTTTACACGATAGCACCCAACCAACGTGGACACTAAGTGTAACTCAGAACTGACCAACGGATTCGAGACAACTGAACAACCCTGGATTCGCATTCTAACAAAACAAACTCTTCCCACATAGACTTTTTAGATTACGATCTATGTCCTCTAAACAATCGATTACGACTTGTACTTTAAAAGACCTACGGGACTTCTAACTAATTATATATTGAAAAGCATCTCTAATAACTTATATTAGGTGCAACCCAATGACTTACTCACGTCTACACGAACTTATGGCTGGAATGTTTTTCCACCATACTTTTATGAAACTAATTTCTTGACCTCGATTAACTACTACTTTGACTTGTGCGTCAACGATACATTCAAAACACAAGACTTAATACCCATTGAAATTGAAATCTTTCTCCCTCATTTCTCTTCTTGATAACATCATTGCCATCATTTAGCACCTTTGAAATTCGCACCTACAACGTCCATGACGAGGAAATCGTTCGTACACCTCTCTATACTCACACGAACCCACTTACCATCCCGTTTTGGTATTAGCTGCTAGACTACGCCGCCATGAAAATAGAATAGACACTATGGAGTTAGAACAACGCGAAACCCGTTTAGGCTGGAAGCACCTAGCATAGGGCCGAGTTGCACAGATCTAGGTGGATAGGCAGAATCTTAGTGAAATAATAGAAACTACCCATCTCCAGGTGATGGAGACTAGAGACGAAGTCACTGCCTTGCAATTAAGACTAGGGAGCCGGATAGAATTCGCTTAGGACTAGCAAAGTTTCCACTAAACATGTACAATGTGTGGAAAATAGTTTTCAAATAAATTTTGCCACAAAATGTTTTTACAGAATTTTTAAAATTCATAAATTATTAACGAAGTTATCAAAAATTACCATTACGTTTTAGGCTAAAGAAAACCATATATATATATATATCAACAAACACTTGATTTTCACTCGATATTTCTCTATGATCTAACCTTTAATCCCATTTTGAAACTAGTATACCGATTACACCTGGTTAGCGGGGTTCCAGGGGTGGCAACCCCTGACGGGGTCCAAGGGGAAGACGCGTTGTCGCGGGACCTCACCTAGTAAAATATAAATGTAATCTTAAATGTACATTAAATTGAGTTCGTTGACCAAATTAAATTAAGTGGATGTAATTTGAAGGGCATTTGTGGAAGTTAGGTGTAAATAATACTAATGATTAATTAATCTTCCATATTAATGATCATCAAGGGTCTAGATTAAATTTTCTTGAAACATTGAAGGTCAGGATTTTATCTTAAGATGTAAGATTAATTAATTAACACTCTCTTTTAATAGAGAAGAGAGATGTAGTTTAGTACCCTGAACTTTGAAGTGTGCATAGTGGTACTCGAAACTTGGTAAGATGGTTAATTTACTACCTTAATTCAGTCATGTGCAAATCCCGTGACTTTTTCAGTAACTTTTAATGGAGGTATGTTAAAAGCCTTCACCATCTCCGGCTCAATATTAAAAAATGAGCTGCTTGATGTAAATACACCATAAATAAATTTGAGGTTCCATTTCAGTGAGATATTAGATTCATTACAAATAAGTTTATTGGTTGTAATTCGAATGATGGAATTGGATAAAAATAAATACACCTGCATTTTACTAAAACCGGTGGAGGTGTTAATTTGATGGAAAGAAATTTGGAAGCATAATATTTTTGAAAGCTCCCTTTCTTCCTGTGTTCGAATTTTTTATCAAATTTTCAGTAGACCCTTCTGTTCATCTACTCATAAAGTTATGATGTAGGAGATAATACTTGAAGAACAAGTAATCAATTTGCTTGAAGTTTTTCGATTTAGAAAGTTTATTATTTTATTATTAGGATAATTATTTAATATTTAGGAGATTTATTTTGTTAGGAAGTTTAGGAGTTTTAGTTATTTTACAGTTTGCATATATAGGCTTATATAATCTTTTCCTAGCAATTGTTATATTAATGCTGAATATTATTATCAATCTAAAGAACACGTTTCTTTTATTATCTGTTTTTGAAGTCAAGAATTCTTAGGTAACTTGTGTTTGCAAGTTTGTTCCTGTTCACAACGTGATTGTGAATCAAAACCCTTCTGCTGTCGTACTCCAGGTGGTATAGAGCAGGTTTAACCTGAGTGATTACCGTTGGTTCCATTTAATAATTCGATTCATCAAATTCCATCAATCAAGTTCTGGAAAGTTATCGTATTAGGTTTCTCCTAATTCTTACTCCAGTTCATCTATCCTAAAGTTACTGTTCATACTGATTCACGAATTTTTTTGGTGATTCTTCAATGGTTGATAACACCACCCTTCTCCAAATCCTCCAAACGATTCAGTAACAGATGTAACATAATATGCAACAACAGATTAAACAAAATGTTCAAATCTTGGATGCCCTTGAAAATTTAAACTTTCAGGTAAGGGGTAAAATAAGACATACATGTAAAGATAGAGCAAGTGTGTTTCCAACATTTCGGTTGCCTAATCCCTGTTATCATGAATCTTTGGATGTGTACGATCTCTTTAGAGTTGTTCCGGCCTATAATCAAGATGACCAACAAGATGCAGAATATCGAACAATTCAAGACAACAATCTAGCTATTACCAAATCGATACACGTTGAGTATTCGCTCGATGATGTTTCTAAAACAGAGAAACAAATAGTGATAGAAGAAGATCAAAAGGTAATGGTTGAAATCTCGAAAAAGCTACACGAGCTACAACCAGAAAACAAGAGCATCATGCCCGAAGAGGTAATGAGGAGTGTCTATCTTACGAAGGAAATTCAACACCAAATAGTTTTTGTAGACCGAGATAGCATGATAAACTTATCACAACATTGTACAAGCGACAATTCCAGGGTTCAAATCAGCCCAGGTGAGTTAAATTTTAGAAGTGGATCACGATTCCAAGGGAAGGAGTTTAGATGACATTATTTTGTTAAGAGAACATTTGTTGAAGGTGATCTAGTAATGGTGGATACAAGGAAAGAGGAACATTTGGGCGCCTATGATAAGTTTAATTACAAAGAGAAGAAGAAGCACGTTTGGTCTACTACAATTCCTCCAGATGAACTCGTGGTCGAGTTCTGTTCAAGAATAGGAGAATGATGTAGGAGATAATACTTGAAGAACAAGTAATCAATTTGCTGGAAGTTTTGTTAATATTTAGGAGTTTCATATTTAATATTTAGGAGTTTTTAATATTTAACATTTGGGCGCTAATTACTTAACTCAGGTGAGTTTCATATTTAATATTTAGGAGTTTTATTTTGTTAGGAAGTTTAGGAGTTTTAGTTGTTTTACAATTAGCATAGCTAGGCTTATATAATCTTTTCCTAGCAATTGTTATTTTAATGCGGAATATTATTATCAATCTAAATAACGTGTTTCTTTTATTATCTGTTTTTAAGTCAAGAATTCTTAGGTAACTTGTGTTTGCAAGTTTGTTCCTTTTCACAACATAATTGTGAATCAAAACCCTTCCGCTGTCCTGCTCCAGGTTATTAATGAAATTGGCAGAAAAAAATCAAATTGAAATTCCCCATTTCGTATTGCGAACTTCAAAGGAGTTCTAATAAGAAATAAGTTTAATCTAAATTGTTTTCCATGATCAATATGGACGATATCTTTTCTAATGGGACGGTCATGTTTCGAATTCGAAATAAAGGATCGTTGCTAAATCCTTATCCATCCACAAATGTCGCACCCCCATAACACGTGGCAGCGGAAGTATGAGGTGTCACAGGGGCTACAACCAAATCAAATATCATCACACAAAAATTACAACAAACGACCTCTACATGGGACTGATGCACCACCAACGGTCGATCAGGGTTTACGCTGTCGTCGGACCGTCCGTCAGCGGTGGCACCAGTGGGTTTTAATTTTTATAAATGCGGGGCCTAAGTTTTACTTGTGCTATGTGGCCTAAGGGTTGTATAGCAGCAAGTATGACCTAGGGTCGTTCTTCAAAACCAACTGTATTGTGGATCTGAGTAGTCTAGGATGTCCGTTTCTAAATAGTGAGGGAGCTTTAAAATAGTTGGGAGTGGTTTGGTTTTGTTTTTATGATTAAGCTAATAAGCAATAATAAAAAGCAGATAAAATAAACGGATAGCAGTCAGGATAGAGGGGGTGTTTGTTGTGAGTTCGTTAGCCGAACGTTGGGATGATGTTTAGTTTAGGATATGAAAACGCCTCTAAAGATTTGTATTTTATTTGTTTTAAGTATATGTGGGGTAAGCACTAGCTCCCTACTAATTGATTTCTCAATCAGTATGTCAATGAGCAACTAGGCTATCGTGATTCTGATCGGAGTAGGTTGCCCAACCCACAACACTATCCTGTTACGGTACAGTGACCCTTTCTGGATTAAAATCCTGGGTGCATGAATAAGGTGGCAAACTAACTCGATGTCCGACCGTTCTTAACCCCACAAGGATACTCAAGTGAATAAAACATTTAAGTATAAGACTTGGTTTGGTGCTTGATTACTTTCTATCGATGGGTTTGTAAAGTCCAGAGGTTGTAATAACCGGTAATTCACAAAGTATAGTACCAACGGCTTTTTCATGACTTCCACGTTGTACTACACCAATGATGCTTCCAACGATATACCATGTATTCAGTCGATTTACGGTATTTACGTTGCTTCATTACACAATGGTCATTCTGGACTTATAAACTAAGTTTGTATTTAAGTTCGGGAATTATCCATCTATGATATAAACCAGCCCTTACTTTAAAGTCCCAATAAATCCCTAGTTTATGTACTGTGTACACTACTTTGATTGAAAACGGTATTTTCACAGGTTTAAAACCAGACCATGTTTATTTCAAACACAGATAATTAATTACCTTTACTTAAGGTTAGCTACGTCTTAATAAAAAGGTTTTAATCACGTTCATTGGTCGAAAGGCGTTAGGTTAAAGTGAGGTTTATAATCATAGATAGAAAGTTAATCAAAGCACCGAGTTTTCATTTATAAAATAGTTTGGGACATTATTCCACAATAGATTGTGCCCACGACTTTCATAGCTTCCACGTTCCGTACTACACACATTCGTGATGTTTCCGGCGCTATACAAATGAAAGTCGTTTAACGTTACTTCCGTTGTTTCATAATGACATCATCCCAACTAATACGGCTAACTACATCACAATAAATACGCAATATAACTACTCGCTAATCATGGCAAATCCTAAATCTAGCATAATCAAAATAACAACAACATGCATTTTAATTAATAAGATAAAGGATAGATATAACCGTGAAAAGAGCGTAGCTGAATATAACTTGAAAGTATACAGACAGAACTTCTAGTATGCTCCAAGCGATATTACAATATTTCCCCTCTAGTAGCCCGGTTAAGTATTAACCAGAGACTAACTAGCCACTAACTACGACAATTAAAATAAAAACCTAATCTAGAGAGAGAGTAGTGAGAGAGTAGTGTTGGTGAAGAATGGATGAGAAGTGTGAGATGTGGTATTGAAAATGGGAGGTGAAGCCTTGAATTTATAGGAGATGCACAACCGTATTCTTCAACCGTATTCCAACCTTCAAATGCACAACCGTATCGCACAGCCGTATAAAAATCTCATTTTTATTTCCTGAACACGAAATACGGTTGGTTTTGGCCGTATACGGGTGGACTGGAGCAAATATGGGTGGGCGCCAACCGTATACGGCTGGACTGGGCCGTATACGGCTAGGCACAGGCCGTATACGGTCTACACAGGCCGTATACGGTCTGTGTCCATCCGTATACGGTCTGGTCCAGCCGTATACGGTCTGTGTCCAACCGTATTCGGTCCGTTGGTTCTCCGTTTCTTTGATTTGGCGTAGCTTCTTCGTCGTTTATCCGTTTTGAGCGATCTTTATGTCCATGCGTTCATAATTTCCTAACGAAGAAAATGATATAAGTTAGAGGTCATAATTCCAAGTATAGCTTAAATTGTGCTCAAATACGTGAACGGAAGATTCGTTGATCGTTTGTGCTCTATTTTATTCGTTTTTAGGCCTTTTTGGTTGATTCTTGAAGCATCGTCTATATTTTAGCCATCATTATGAAATTTAGTAATAAAATGTATAATTCAAATGTTTTCATTCATAATTGGGCTAAAAAGGTGAGAAAATAGCACACAAAAACTTGACTTTTTGCGTGTTATCAGGGACGTTTGAAAAATAGTTACATTGCCATAATCAAATGTTTACAACTGTTACCCAAAAACATTGGAGTTCACAAAAATAGTCTAGAGATTTCTAATACATAGTTTTTGATAAAAAATATCGTCATGCAATTAATTCTCTTGTTTGAAAATATGCGACTTGAGCTATGCTTTCCAAAAGCATCCTACTATCTTGATTCCTGTGGGTAGTCCTATTGCGTCTGTAAATCTGAGAATACATACTAAAAAGGTCAACATTAAGTTGGTGAGTTCATAGGTTTGTTAAACAGTTGTTTAGATATCAGTATGAAACACAAGATTTAATCATGTTTGAAATCAATCAAAAATGTATACTATTGCCATGAGCTCATAGTCCGAAGCTTAACAATGTGTGTCATGCCTCTTTCGAGTACACGATCGTGGGTGCCCCTGCAAGTGTCTAATACGATACACTCGTGTGTACAAATATTAATACATCCGTTTGACAGGTTAGCGCGACTAACCCAGACGGGGATTGTCAGTCCCAAATAGATCTATTTACTAATACTCACGCTTAGTCCAAATTAATGAAGCTATGATGTGTGAGGACTTTAAATGGATTAGTGTGTTAACTCATGCAATCCGTATAGCATTGTTTGTTGTAATTGTGTTCATAAAAACAGTTGTGTAAAAGTAGTTGTATGTATTCTCACCCCTGGATATAAAACAGTAAAAATGGGCTATGAAACTCACCTGAGTTAAGTAATTAGCGAGCAAATAATCAAATAAGCAAGCAAGGTGTCCCAAGGTGCAACCTTCTAACGTCCTAAACATATAAGGTTGTATATAAGTAGATGTCTCAAAGACCATCTATGTAAGTAGAGGGTTAATGTCCATTAAGTCAATAGTATAGGTGGAGGGTTAATGTCCACCTAAAATTAGTTCACTCAACTAGTATGTTCAAATAAGTTGTTCAAGTTCGTTTATCAAAACGTGTACGACCCGTTGGTGAAAGTTTGCAATAATAATTCGTTTAGACATTATTATTAAGTTTGTTTTATTGTATTCTATTCATTAGTACATATCGTGGGTTGCTAACAGATTATTTAATTCGTAAAAACCTTAAATCGTAGGTCAAAGTTGGTCAACTCGTTGGTCAAACCTGGTCAAACTAGTCAAAGGTGGTCAAACTGGTCAAAGTTACCAATTAAGTCACCCAAACCCATTTTTGTTACCATTTTCCAAAAATAGTAAGTTAGTTTTTAGAAATCGAATCCCATTTTTGTTGACTTGGTCAAACCTACTCGGTTTGACCTGGAACTTTTACCCAAACCTTAGATATGTTTAAAAGTCCATAAAAGCCAGTTTTAACATTTATTGCATGTCTGGAAGGTGTCGGTTTTCATAAGTTAATAAAATCAGTCCACTTTTATATTTTTCCAGAAAATGCATCACTTAGCCCAATTTTTATAATAATTTATAATCCGATTTAATTCGCAAGAAAATTATCAGTTGTTCTCCCATAAGTTTTCTACTTCCAGTAATATTTCTATGAATTTTAGATAAGTCTAAGTATTTATAAAAATTACATGTGTCCTCTGAGGTCCAACAATTGACTAATCTGGACACATGCATGAAGGTTACATTTCTGGGAAAAATCTACAAGGAACTAGTAAAAGTTGTCAACATGAAAGTTGTAGCCAATGAAATGTATAAAATGAGCGGTGGTTTTAGGTCATTTGGAGATGTGTATCTCGAGATATGGTCAAAACCATGAGACCTAAGTTTCTGACATTTCTTGACAGATTATACATGTTCTTTTGCACAAATTAATAAAAATAGTTAGCAAGCTCAGAAAAATATGAGGTTTGTGGGGTTGGAAAGATTACTTCTTAAAATTAATTTTTTACTATAAAAATGTCCATTTTCATAGAGAGATGATTTTTATAAAAATCGTGGAAGTGGACCAAACTTTCTGGTCAGAAAGTATATCTCAGATTTTGTTAAGTTTCAATTTAAGAAAAGTAGTTTTTGTGTAATATCTTGTTATAATACTTGTTGAGTGAACCTTATAATATGTTATTAAAGTATTAAGAAGGTGAGAATTTTCCTTACAATGATGTTTTGAAGAAAGGAGGACATAAATGAGATGAGATGTTCTTGAGCTCTTGAAATCTTGAAAAATCTTGAAAAATGAATGAAGATTTATGTGGTGGTTGTATGGTGGTTTGTGGTGGTGATAGGTGGTTTAATGGTGGATTTAGGGCTGGAAAAACTCTAGAATTTCGACAGAAATTGTTGGTGGATTTTTGAGAGGAAAGGTGTGAATGAATGGGTTGCATGTGGAGTGAAGTGTAGAAAGTGATCAAGTGAGGGAATAATCATTATCACTTTGCACGGCTGAAGAGAGGGGAAGGTGGGTTGTGGCTGGACCCACCATGGGCCCCCACATGGTCTCTTGTATTATAATTTAAGTTCCAGACTGTGTTGCGTTCTGTGGTCGTTTACTCGTTATTTGGTTTAAACGTTAAATCGCGTAGCGTTTTCTTTCATCGTTTTGATTTACGATATAATTGGGATTATTTTTCATTGAAGTATTATTAAAATACTTAAATTTGATTTTTCAAATTATTAATTAGGGTTTCGTTTGGTTGTCATGTTCAGTTTGCGCATTTTCACCGCGTTAGTTACGTTTTTATACAATACGTCTAAGTTTTTCGTGTATAATTATTTCAAAATAATAATATGTGATAAATAACTTCTAAAAGTAGATTAAAGTTATTTATAGAAAGGTTTTCACCGATGTCGTATAGTCTGTCGGACTCCGTCCGGTTATTTCGCGTAATTACAACTAATTACGTAAGCGTAATATAAAACAATTACGTAGGTGTATATTCATAATAATATACAAATAGTTACAAGTAATTTCAAGTATTTAGCCTAAACTACATCTAAATACACATAATTAGGGTTTCGGTTAAGTTTAAAAGTAAACCTAAATTGCCGGGTGTCACAACAAACTTCCATGAAAATATTTTAAGATTTTTCCTAATTTTGACTCGAAGGTTAACAGGAAGTTAACAGAAAAAAGTCACATGATTTGAACATGACCAAGTCAACCGAGTCAAGATAGTAAATTAGCATTTTACCAAGTTTAGGGTACTATTCTACACCTCTAAAAGTTCAGGGTAGTACCATACCTAGTTAACCAAATTCAGGGTACTAAAATACATTTTGGCCTATTAGGACTAGTATTTGAAGTTTGTTTAGAACTAGATTTGATTAGTTTTTTCTATAAATAGAGGTTATTAGTTTAATAATTATGTACTTTCGAATTTGATTTGTATTAGTTTTGTTTGGTATCTTTGAAATTTGATTTTCAATTTAAATATTCGTTTCCGCTCCGTATTTATCTTCAGTTTGTTCATTGATTTCGTTCGGATATATCTCTAAACAGTGGTATAAGAGCCATGAAGAAGAATAAGAAAAGGAAAAAACGATTTATTGGTTGTTGAATTGAATTTCGTTTGGATTTGCTTTGATGAATCGACGTTGATTCTCATATTTCATTTTGTGATTGGGATTTGTGCGTTTTGTTCTGCTCTATATAATAAAGGTACCAGTCCTATAACCCGTGTATACACATGGGGTTCCTTTTAAACAAATATTATATCATTAATGTTATGCGTATATATTTAAAATTTAAAGATATGGACTTTATATAAGTAATACTAAACAACGATGTTTGATTAGATATTAGCTAATGAATAATTTAAATAAACAAACAAAAGTTGCAATTATAAAAAAATAAGATGAAGTACGAAGACTAATTTATATTTTTTGTAATACTTCTTTATACACCACGTTTGTCGTCTTATTCGTCTGTGTCCATCCTTATCACATAGATTAACTTTTAGTCCCTCTTTCTTTTTAACACTTGAGATAGCAACGTAGAGTTGTCCATGAGAGAATACCGGTCGTCGTATAGAAAAAAAACCCCTGGTCAAACTCATAAAAAAAGAACACATAATCTCTTCTTCTTTCTTCTTTCCCAAATTAGGTCATAAACCCTAACTCATCTCCAACTCAATTAGAATTCGTATCATTTAAAAAATCTAATTTCTCATCTATAAATATGATGATAACTGAAGCTAAAACTCCATACAATTCATTCTCCGATATATTTGCATCTGTTGCTCTTCTCTGGTTTTTGAAGTATTATCAAATATTTATGGGGTGGAAGTATAATAAATAAAATTTAATTTAATTAAAATAAAAACTTTGTAATCCTACTAAATTTATGAAAGGTCATGCCATTAAAAAATAAAATAAAATTTAATTAAAAATAAAGACTTTGTAATCCTACTAAAGTTATGAAAGGTCATGCCGTGAGTTTCTTTAATTGAAATAATTATTTAAATAATTAAGATAAATATAAACATAAACATAAAAAACTATTAATAATAAAATAATAAATACTCAATCTTAATTGGTCAATTGGATTTTAATTCTGAAATTGGATGACATAAACCCGCTTCCTATATATAATTTACTAGATCTTAAACCCGTGTATACACACGGGTGTTGATTGTTTAATTAAAATAAATATCTAAATTTTAGTTTAATTAAAATAGAGGGACTTAACTGATTAATTAAGTTTGATTTAAATTGATGATGTCATAACCATGTTTCCTATATATAATTTATAAGATTATAAGATTCTAAATAGTTTGTCTTGATGCGTCACCAGCGGTCGGTAAGGATTTTACCCTTGTTGTTGCACCGGCTACTGGCGACGGGCATCAATTGGTGTTTTAAATTTTTAATTGCTGGGCCTAAGTTTTCCCTAACAATGCTAATCCTAAGGGTGAGCAAGTGGTAAGTATGACCTAGAGTCGTTCTTCAAACCGGCTGAATTGAAACTAAGGCGTGACAGATGAGGGCTTTCAAACTAGTGAAGGGTTTATAAAACAGTGGGTGAGTTTTGGTTTTTATATTAACTAACTTAGGCAAGTAAATAAATAAAAGCGAAATTAAAATAAATGATAAAGCAGATAAAATAAAGATAGTGTTTTCTGAGATTTCGTTAATTAAGTTGTGGGATGATGTTTGGAGAAACTGTCTTAAAAGATATTTGTTAATTGTTACTCTTGGATACTTGTGATGTAAACACTAGATTCCCTACTAATTAAAGTTCCATTAGCATGTCACACCGGGAGCTAGGTTATGGTAACATTACAAAGTATTTAGAATAATAAGCAAAATCTTAATTATGGTTTAATAATACTTTCATATGAACGGGAACAAAATCTAAAGGTACTAGACAAAACTGAATCATATAACGATTCCTCGTCATCCTAACAGATTCGTATATATAAAAAGTTCATTTATGACTTTAAACCAGCCCTTGCTTAAGACTACCCAATAAATCCCCTACTTATCCACAACGTTCCTCACTTTAAGTGGTTCCACCGCTTCAAACCTTGGCCATGTCTTGTCCTACGATAATCCCTCATGTAGCCTTGCGGTTCCATAGTTTCATACCTTTGACAAATTATATTGACACTGATGAGTGACTACCTTTTAATTGGACGTCGTTAAAAAGGCGTTATAATGACTTTTATTGGTGGAAAGGCGATAGATTAATTTGAAGTTTAAAAGTCTAATTAGAAAGTTTAATTAAACTAGGTTTCTCATTTTATATATTAGTCCGTAATGTAACTACCTTCGGTCGTTACTCAACTTCCATACATTTGTACTCCACCTTGAAGTGTTTCTAGTACTATATCGAGTAACAGTCGAATAGGGGCGGTAATATTACTTCGTAACATTATACCGTTTCGTAGTATGACTACCTTTGGTCGTTCCTCGACTTCCATACATTTGTACTCCACCTTGAAGTGTTTCCAGTACTATATCGAGTAAAAGTCGAATAGGGCTGTCATATTACTATATGATAATTAAGACCGTTTATATTTTTCCACTATGATGATCCTAAGGCAATAATCAAACAAGAACATGCAATAAAACGATCAAAGCAATACTACCAATCTCTAATATTTGATTATAAATCATCCCATAATTAACTAACTACATCGCAAGCAAACACAACAAGTATACTACTCTCTAATCATGGCAATAACTAAATCTAGCATAATTAATATAAACGTAATTAATTAAGATAGATAAGGATAGAAAGAACCAGGATTAAATGCGAGATAGAATAGACTTGAATTAATTGACACAATTCCGAGCGTACTCTGAAGATTACAATGCGTTCTGCACTTTCCTTCTATTCTGAACAAGCTCCTATACTAGCCTAAAACTAATTTAGAGTAAGAAAATAGAGAGAGAAAGTAGAACTAATAACTAAGTAGAAGTATTGTTCTAAGAATGGTGTGTCTTCAAATGAACCATAGGCTCCCTATTTATAGGGGAAAATAGGTGCATTCTAGCAACTTGGGGCACATGTTAGCAAAAGGTGAGAAAGTTGGGGGTAGTCTGCTTTTTGCACTGCCAAGAAACCAACCGCGATCCGAGAAACTGACATCCTCCAGTTGTTGACTTCTTATCCATTTTGCAGCCATCGTGATCCGAATCCGAATAGGCAGTTAAAGTGAATGATTTCTCATTTGAATACCATAGACCAAGAGTTGGCCTATATTTGAGATACCTAAAAATTCACTTCACCGCCTTCATATGAGTCACCTTTGGCTTCGCTTGATATCTCGAACATAGTGAAACCACAAACACAATATCCGGTCTTGAGGCAGTCAGATACATTAGAGAGCCTATCATTGAATGATAGTCTTTCTCCTTGCAGTCTTCTTCATGCTCGTCGGGTCCAAGATTGTGATTTATCTTGATGGGAGTACCATAGGTTTTACAAGCGAGCAAGTCATACCTAGTCAAAATGTAATTGACATATTTTGACTGGTGAATATAGATTCCTTTGGCGGATTGCTCAACTTGAACACCTAAAAAGAACGTAAGTTCTCCCATTGCGCTCATCTCAAATTCAGACTTCATTAGAACCTCGAATTCCTTGCACAAAGCCTCATTTGGAGAACCGAATATAATGTCGTCCACATAAACTTGCACCAGAAGCAAATCTTCTCCCTCTCCTTTGGTGAAAAGTGTGCTATCAATTTGGCCTCTCGAAAAGCCATTCCTCAACAGATACGTAGTAATCCTCTCATACCACAGTCTTGGCGATTGATGAAGACCGTACAATGCTTTGCTCAGCTTGCACACATGATTAGGATGCGCAGGGTCTTCAAAGCCTGGAGGCTGTTTTACATATATCTCGGCGTCTACCTCTTCATAAAGGAAAGCACATTCCACATAAAGTTGGTAAACTCGAAAGCCTTTGAAGGAAGCAAATGCCAAGAAAATCCTAATAGACTCCAATCGAGCAACAGGGGCAAATACTTCATCATAGTCCAAACCCTCAATTTGACTGAATCCTTGAACTACCAATCGTGCTTTATTTCGAATTACAACACCTCTATCATCCATCTTGTTACGGTATACCCAACGAGTGCGTGTCAGATGAGCACCTTTCGGTAAAGGCACTATTTCCCAAACTTGCAGCTTCTTAAATTGCTGCAGTTCCTCTTGCATGGCCTCGACCCAGAATGGATCTTTCAACGCTTCCTCAACCTTTTTAGGTTCAATTTGAGAAAGATGGCATGATTCTACAGTTGCCATGAGGCCCAAAACCTGTCCAGCTGAAGTTTGCTTGTCTTCAGCAGTTTGCTTTGCTTGATTTCTCGTTTGAACTTTAGAGTGAGGATCACCAATTATATTCTCAACGGGATGATCCTTATGTACACGAGTAACTGGAATGACATCCGGCACAAGAGTCAAATCCAAGTTGTTCAAATCTCCTTCAGTGGCTGGAGCATTTTCTTTCTCTAGAAGATTCCGTAATGCTTCTTCATCTGCTTCATCATTCATATGGAGATGAGAATAGTTGAACGCTTCATACTCTTCCTCCTCTTCCTCTAACAAAGGCATGTCTGGATCAGCAGAAGGTTCCGCTGATGTAGATTTAGAAGTAGAAGGAATATCAAAAGATGGTGGTTTAGGTGTTGGTGTGGGTGTTGGTGAAGGTGTAGATGTAGATGCAGGTGCTGGAGTAGGTGTTGGAGTAGGTGTTTCAGGAGATTGATTGGATGCCACGTTGGGTTTTAGATCGGATGATTTAGAGGGAGAACCGGATGTTTCTTGAGAAATATCGATTCCATGAAGCAGGGTAACCAACTCTTCTGTATCATCTTCTTCCTGAATGTTGAAAGAGTTAAAGAGTTTTCCATAGTTGAAAAACTAATCCGGACCCGTTCCTTGAGGAGGTTCCGTATACCTAAAACATTTCACCTCAAAATGTTCCTCTACCTGATTTTTTGATTTGTTGTAAACTCTTTTGTTTGGAGAATTGATTGAATATCCAAGAAAAATTCCTTCAACAACTTTATCACCAAACTTAGAGACACTATCTTTTGTAATCATAATCATGCATGGACACCCAAATGGCTCTAGAAACTGCAGGTTCGGCTTGCGGTTATTAAAAAGTTCTTAACATGTCTTATTCTTCTTCTTCACTGTCAGCACCCTATTCAGAACGTAACAGGCAGTATTAACTGCCTCAGCCCAGAAAATGATAGGCAGCTTTGAATCCGCTAGCATAGTTCGAGCTGTCTCGATAATAGTCCTATTCTTTCGTTCTGCAACTCCATTCCGTTGAGGAGTTCTTGGAGCACTGAATTGATGATCAATGCCTCTTGAAGCACAGAATAACTCGAGAGTTGAATTCTTGAACTCGGTTCCATTATCACTTCGCAGTCTCTTCACCTTTAAGTTGCACAAATTTGCCAACTTATCCAACAAATACACCAGAATATTCGCAGTCTCATCTTTTGTCGTCAGAAAATATACCCACGAAAATCTTGAGTAGTCATCAGTAACTACCAAATAGTAAGACCGACGACCAATGCTCTTCGTAGAAACCGAACCAAAAAGATCCATATGTAATAGTTCCAACGGAGCAGCAATAGAATTCACAACCTTAGACTGATGGGACTTCTTATGGAGTTTGCCCTTGTGGCAAGAAATACAGTCATCCTTCAAAGCAAAGGACCATTTTGGAACTCCCCTCACTAAGTCATTATTAATCAGAAAATTCATTTTACGGAAATGAATATGTCCCATCCGTCTGTGCCAAAGGAGTGATTCTTTTTCAGAAGCCTTTGAGAGTAGACAAGTATATTCGTTTGTAGTCTCCACAGTTCGCATGTTCATCACATAGGTGTCATTTCTTCTAGGTGCACGCATTAGCACCCATTCCTCATGAATGACATACCCTGGCTTCAGTATCACACATTCAGTCTTTGTAAATGACGTGGTGTAATCTTTATCACATACTTGTGAAACGCTCAACAAGTTGTGTTTTAGTTCTGTCACATAATTCACGTTCTCAAAGCTAACTTTCCCATTTGTTAGCGTCCCTCTACCAGAAATTGTTCCTCCAGTATCTCCTGCAAAGGCAACATGTCCTCCTGCGTATGGTTTAATATCCACAAGAAGAGACACATCGCCAGTCATGTGTCGCGAGCAGCCACTATCCATAAACCTTTCACTATCTTTCACACGTTCAGATTGCTGCAACACACAAAAATAAGGAGATTAGTGAAAAACGGTGACCCAAGCCTTTATAGACTTAGGTCTACCAGAGTCATCAACAATAAGCACATCAGATAGAATTTTATTTTTTAAGCAAATAATAATTTGTATCCGATGTGTTATTGTTGATGACATTAGAGTCCACAACAGACTCTTTTCTTTTCCAAACTTTTGATGGTTCGGAATTTGGGTTAGGAGTAATGTCAGGCTTTGGCTTTGGCAAAGAATTTGCCCAACATTACTTGGCTTCTCAGCAGGATTTGGAGAGTTTAAATAACGCCTAGGTGGTGATTTTGAAAATGAATTTCGATAAACAGATGTCCTAGGCATATCTCTCCCATAACGTTGATGAGAAAGTTTGGGACAGTCACAAATCAAATGTCCTTGTCTCTTGCAGTAGATTCAAGAACGAGTCTCAGCAAATAGTTGAGGCGGAATACATACCACAGGAGGTAGAGAAGCATTTCTAGAACATGAGCATTGTAAACATGTTTTAGAAAATACTTGTTGTGGTTGAAGAGTTGAGGTGGAAGATTTATCACAAGAAACTTTTTCATTTTGCACATTTGAATTACATTTCAAAATCTTTACAGGTGTCTGTAAAGTTTGAGGTTTCTTATTTAAAACCTTTTCCTTTGCTTTTTCTTTTTGAACCTTAATTTCCGGTTCCCTTTTTAAAATCACTTTCTCATTTTTGACTTCAACCCTTTTAACCTCAGGATACTCCTGATCGGTAATATCCTCTATCTCAACAATCTCCTCAACACTAACTGGAGATTCACACTCAGGATTAACAAACTGAGGCAAGGGATACTTTGGCCTTTTGGTTTTCTCCTTTGTCAGTTTGTTTTGCTTGGCTTCTTTAGCTTTAATACCATAAAGCTTTGTATAATCAACTGGAATCTCTTCAAGGCCTTCCTTAACAGGCGCAGGACAATATTCGGCATGGGAAGGTGGTGGTACTTGGTTATAACCAAGTCCTGCCTTCTTTTTACCGCCTGTCCCTTGCTTGTTAACGATTTCATTAAAGACAAAAGTTGCGGATGAAGAACCTAAGATATTGCTTTTATGATTATCGAACTCATTTGTTAAATCAGATAGTTCTTTATTCAACAATTCAATTTCAGTAAGATAACTATTAATTGCATCTTGTTGACTAAAGACCTTTGCTTTATAAGATTGAGTGTCTAACTTGTGAGCCTCAATATGTTTTTCATAAAGTTTTTCGTTTTCTTTCAAAAACCTGTTAGATTCTGTAAATTTTACAACCTTCTCCCGCAACTCTAAATTGTCCTTTTGATAACCCTCAAGAGATTCAGTCAATTTGATACAAGTAACACAATTTAAAGGCTCAATTAGTTCATTTTGTACCTCAGGTGTGATATGAGCCATCAGACACTGTTGAAATTGTTGTGCTTGAGCATTCCAGTCTGAAGTTGTAGGCTCAAAAACTACCAAGGCATTATCAGCAGCCAATGACTTGACAGACTCTTTCTCTTTCTCTTTCTCTTTAGGAGGGTCAGGCCTTGTAAGACCCGATGGTGGCATTTTGGGTTTCTCGCATTCCCTAGCGAAATGTCCCAAATTCTGACAGTTATAGCATCTGACCTTGCTCATATCAAAACTAAAGCCCGTTTTCCCATTTCCTTCCAAACTCTTGCGTCCCATCCTCTACAAGAATTTTGAACCCTCCTTGAGATCATAGAATGTTCCAGTTTAGATCCATTTGTTCCAAATCATCATCGTCTAGCTGACCATAATCTTCCTTCGTCAGCTCCAGAGTAGTATTTGGTTGAGTAACCAAATCTTTGTAAGAGCTCAGAAAAGCTGTATAGATGGCAGCTTGCTCTTGAATCGCTGGTGATACCGGAACTTGTTGTTGGGTGCCTTGTGAGGTACCAGAAACATAGGCTGCATGTTGAGCCCCAGTTGAAAAAGATGGTGAATTAGTATCTGTCATGAATTCCATTCCACCATAACTCTTGCCAGAATTGACTAGTCCTCGATAAAGTGTTGGATTTTGTACAAATCCACTCGACTTGCATTCTTTCTTCTTCAATTCCATTGCATGAGCTTTATTGATGCATATCAGTGTGTCTGTCAGTTGGTCTATCGAGTTGTAAAGTGTCATTAGTCATTTAATAGAAATATAGATTTTGTATGTAGCGGCACTTAAGTTTTTCTTTAGGCGACACTTGCCTTAGTGACGCATAGCGACACTTAGGTAAGTGACGCATGAAGGCGGCCACTTGCGTCACTAGCCAAGTGACGCATGTCTGCCGTTTTGTGTTAGTATTTAAGCAAACCTACGGGTTTCTGGCTAGGGTTGACGAAACCCTAGCACCACTTGTCGACTAAACTCACTTGTAATCAGTTCCAATACGTTTGTTAAGCGAATAAACTCGTTTTACTTGTTTAATCAATCGTTTCGGTTTGAGTTTATTATTGTTTCGTGTGATTGTTTGATTCTGCCTTACAATCATTGTCAACTAACACTTAGATCCGAGGCAGAGGGAACTCACAAGCTTGAAGAACACCTATCAATTGGTCCAAATTCATCCTAGCTAATTCTTGATTTTCCTTCAAGAATTGTACCTTCACATCCCAAGCACTTGGCAACACATCCAATAGTTTCTTGTTTACCTCAAGTGCAGTGAGATTGTAGCCTCCTTCAGGTAACTCACTAACCAACTGTGAGTATCGGGTAAATAAAACAAAACTGAAATCGAATAATCAATGTATATTAGCTTATTGTATTGATGTATAAACGATTGGAACTGTTTACAAGGATGTTTAGTCGACAAATGGTGCTAGGGTTTCGTCAACACTAGCCAGAAACCCGTAGGTTTGCTTAAATACTAACACAAATCGGCAGACATGCGTCACTTGGCTAGTGTCGCATGTGGCCGCCTTCATGCGTCACTTACCTAAGTGTCGCTATGCGTCACTAAGGCAAGTGTCGCCTAAACCAAACTAAGTGTCGCTAACCCACAAATCTATATTTCTATTAAACTTAACTCACGACACTTACAACTCGATAGACCAACTGACTGACACACTAAATGTACCAACATACTCTGATCAGCATATGAATTCACCTATATCTAATGGAGAACCATCTGTCACATCTGCTAAGACTCCAATGTTGGAAGTAGTATTAAACATTGAGCCTTTATCATCTTTGGTTGAAGAATCAGAAGAAGAAGATACATCTCCCTGTGATACTGCTAGTGAAGGCAGCTTAGAAGATGAAGAAGATATTCTCGTTCCTGCTCAACCAGCTCAAGAGGCAGATGATACTCTAGAAATACAACCTGATGATAGTGCATCAGATCCACCTATCTACGCTAGAAAATGGACAAAAGCTCATCCCATTGAGCACATTATTGGTGATCCTGATGCTGGTGTAAAGACAAGAAGACAAGCAACAAGCAATTTTTGTCTTCATGTGAACTTTGTTTCTAATGCAGAGCCTTCAAAAGTTGAAGAGGCTATCAAAGATCCAAGCTGGGTTGGTGCAATGCAAGAAGAATTGTCCCAGTTTGAAAGAAACAAAGTGTGAAATCTTGTTCCTGTGCCTGACAACAAAACAATCATGGGCACAAAATGGATTTTCAAGAACAAGATGGATGAAAATGGAGTTGTGGTCAGAAACAAGGCTAGGTTGGTTGCTCAAGGATTCAGACAAGAAGAAGGACTTGATTATGGTGAAACTTTTGCCCCTGTTGCAAGAATGGAAGCTATCAGAATATTCTTAGCATTTGCAGCATACAAGAACTTTAAAGTATTTCAGATGGATGTGAAGGCTGCTTTTCTTAATGGGAAGCTGCAAGAGGAAGTCTATGTCAAGCAGCCTCCAGGTTTTGAAAGTAGTAAATTTCCAAACCATGTCTACAAGTTATACAAAGCTCTATATGGCCTTAAACAGGCACCGAGAGCTTGGTATGATACTCTTCACAAATTTCTAACAGAATGCAAATTTAAAGTTGGCAATTGATACCACTCTTTTCATAAAGGAAATTAATGGTGATATAATGCTTGTGCAAATATATGTGGATAATATCATTTTTGGGTCAACTAATGAAAAACATTGTCAAGAATTTTCCAAACTCATGTCAGAAAAGTATGAAATGAGTCTAATGGGAGAATTAAATTTCTTTCTTGGGTTACAAATCAAACAACTTGATGATGGTATTTTCATAAGTCAAGGGAAGTATATCACTGATCTACTTAAGAAATTTTCCTTAACTGATTGTAAGCCGATTGGTACTCCAATGCAGCCTACCATCAAAATTGATGCGGACTCAACTGGTAAAAAAATTGATGTCACTGCTTATAGAGGCATGATTGGGTCTCTTTTGTACCTTATAGCCAGCAGACCTGATATAATGTTCTCCACATGTCTTTGTGCCAGATATCAGGCTGATCCTAAAGAGTCTCATTTGCAAGCTGTGAAAAGGATTTTTAGGTACCTTAAAGGTACACCAAACCTTGGTCTTTGGTACCCCAAAGACTCTGGTTTTGAACTAATTGGTTATTCAGATGCAGATTTTGCAGGGTGTAAGATTGACAGGAAAAGTACCACTGGTGGTTGTCAACTATTGTGTAGAAAGTTGGTGAGTTGGACAAGCAATAAACAAAATTTTGTATCTACTTCGACTACAGAGGCAGAATATGTCTCTGCCGGTAGTTGTTGTGCACAAATTTTATGGATGCAGAACCAACTCAAAGACTATGGCATGCACTTCAGCAAAACTCCAATCTATTGTGACGACACAAGTGCTATTGCCATTACCAACAATCCTGTCATGCACTCTAGGACCAAGCACATTGATATCAGATACCATTTCATCAGGGATCATGTGATGAAAGAAGATGTTGAATTACATTTTATCTCAACTGACCAACAATTGGCAAATTTGTTTACCAAACCTTTAGATGAAAAACGTTTTAACTATCTCATCTCTGAGCTTGGTATGCTTGAACTTGAGTCTTCTCAAAACTAAAACTGATTGTGAAGTTTTTGCAATGTCTGAGCTGGGTGTACTATGTAACGGCTAACCAGCATACAGACCAACCAGCACAGTCATTTCCTTCACAACCAGCTCAAGTAGGTCATATAGGTTAAAATATAATTTTTCAAACCTTTATCTCATTAAATGAAATATTCGAAATTAAATTCTTTTTAATGTTACATTAAAAACATATTTAATGTGTCGAACGTGGTATAATCATTATAAGTTGCTGTTACGATTTTTGCGGCTACACAAGTTGCTCACCCTACTGTAGCATCCCATCACTGTAACTGTAAAAGTAACTGTCACTGATCACCTATCGCTGTCCAACGTCTACGGCGCGTGGTCTGTCATTTCCTAAAATATCAAAACATTTTCTTGGCGCTCAGATCACATATACGTTTCCATTTCTTTAAGTATCTACCCCAACCATGAGCAATTTGTCTATAAATACCACACTCTATTTTTCCCCAAACTCACAATCTCACAAATTCATTTCAAAATTCTCTAAGACATAACCATGGCTTATCAATTTCAAGCAACTAATCAGATGATTAAAGCCCCATATGCGCCAAATGCCAAAGAGATCACCTTCAACAACAACAATTGTGTCACAAACCTTGTTATTCCATGAAATTATCAAAACGCAGGTTACAGAAACATTGTTTCTTTTCTCAAACATTCACCTATCGTTTATGCCCTAACAAACACACCTTCTTGCACCATTACTGCTGCACTAGCAGAATTTTGGTATACTTGTCATATTGTTGTCAACAATCAAGGTAATTCCTTTATTGCAGCCTCTGTTGGAAATGGTAGAAGGATACATATCATCAAGCACCATATTCAAAGATACCTTAAATTTCCCCCTGCTACAAAACAAAACCCATATGTAGAAAGACCTACTGCTTCAGACTGTAGGGAAGCAGTGTTGAGGTTCATTAGGTATCCACCCCCATTCACCAATAGTCCAACTAGGTTTCAGATGAATGCATTTTGGAGTTACTTCTTTGGTGTGATCATTAGTTGTATGGGTCATAAGGTAGGGAGTAAAAATCAGTGTAATGACTATGAACTGCAGATAGGTCATGCTCTTATTTTTAGAAGAAACATTGATTATGCTGAGTTGTTATATACTCATTGGAGGATGATGATTGAGAAGGCAACGAGAGAAAGGAATGTACCATTTCCTAGATTTCTGAGTACGATTTTGGAAGAGATGTTAGCAGATGATTATGTTAATCTTGGTGATAATGATGAAGGAGATATTTTTCTAGGAGAGAAAATATTTCATAAGAAGATAGAAAACCCCCATCAAGGTCTGTCACCTGCTATGCTGGCCTTGATTCCTGAAGAACTGGAGTTGGATTCTGACCCATATGTGTCCAATGACTCTGAAGCAACTGAATCATCTGGTGATGATGGAGAAGGGCCAGACCAACCTCCAGTTCAACAAGCTCAAAGGATCAAATCCAAAGCCCAGCCAGCGCAGAAGAAGTCTGGTGACCAACCAGCTCAAAAGAAGAAAGATGCCAAACAATTGAAGTCCAGCAAGAAAACTTCAGATATGGATTCTAAACTACATTCTGCCTCCTAAGTTTCTAAAGAGGATGCCAAGAAGAGTAAACCCACCTCTTCTGACCCAGCATCCACCTCATTTTTAAAACATCAATCTGAAACCAACCCTAAGCTGGCAGAATAGCCAGCTCAGGTGTCAAAATCCAAACCAGAAATATTTGAAAAGCGCTCTAAAAGGAAAGCTGACATCAAGCAATCCAGGGTAAAGGCACAATCAGCCATGCCCAAAGCGCTCAGGGCTGGGTTATCTTCTATTCGTGAGAAGTCAACTCATGCTCCTGGACAACCCTTAGCCAGCTCAGATACAACTTCTCGAAAAGATGTATCCAAGAAAAGAGATAAGCCGCAATCTGACCTATCCTCTCGAAAGGAGAAAGTCATTGAAAGACAGAGGGACATCTCACCTCATACTGAGTCAGTGAGTCAACCCAATCAACCTGAACATTTGTTATCATCCTGAAATGATAACATCTTAAAAGGGGCAACCACATCTACCAATGCTGACTCTTCGGAGTTAAGTGTTGACAACCCATCCCAGGTTGGAATAAGTCTCACAGATCCACATACCCCAACAATATCTCTTACACATACTGAGTTTACACATGCTGTCAATGAGCCAGCAGAGACACAACTGGTCTCACAGGCATCAACTTCTGTTTCCAATGAAGAGGTGATTAGACAACAAACCATCTCAGAGGAACCAACATCATTATCCACCCAATTTGTTTTCTCTAGTGCTCCACAATTTCAAATCATCTCTCCAGAGGCAGCAACTATACTTCAAAGATCCACTTATAGAGCCATTGATATGCTGGCTTTTGCTGCTACACTTGTTGAACAGCCGTTAGCTGTCACCTGTTATCCAAGGATGAGCTTAGAAGATGTTGATAAGGCTGTGTCAATAATGGAGGATGATGCTGACATTTAGGATTTGCCACCTGTCACAGAAGAGGATGAACTGGTTGATGATGTGGTTAGTGATCTGGAGGACCAGGGTGGTGTCTGTGTGTATGAAGTAAATGAGGGTGATGATGTGGAGGTTGATGCTTCTGCTGGTGATAGAAGTATAGGAGAAAATGTTGTTTCTGGTGATGGTGCTGCTAAGCATATGGAGGCAGCTCAGCAAGCAAAGAATGATGAATACATTCACTTGCAACCCAGCAATGATGAATCTTTTACTCCACCATCAGATCATGATTCTGATCATGACTCTGATAAGCAGCAACAACAACAAGAACAAGACCAACCACAGAATGAAGTCTTTTCTTTGCATGATGTCATCTCCAATGTTCTTGAAGCACTCTCTCCAGTGCTTAAGGACCAGCTCAAGCCCATTCTTGACTCTATGGTTGATATTGAGCAGTTTGTCAAAGATTATGTAAAAGCCATCCAGGGGTTCACTGAACGTTTTAATGTCATTATTACTGGTGATGAACAAGCTCATGGCAAGTTTGCCAAAGCTTTGGAGGCTATGGAGTCAGCAGTTATGTCTGCAGAAGAAAAGAAGAAATTATTTGCACTTATTGAATCTGTCAATTCAGAGCTTAAAGCTCTTCATCAATCCATGGAAACCAATCAACAACAACTTATCATTCATCAGAAGGAGGAGGAATTGAGGGCTGAGATGGCTACTTTGAGAAAAGAAAATGAAAGACTTAGAGCTGAGAATGAAGCCTTTCGAGCCAGTGCTATTTCACCTGAGGAGAAGTCTACATTATTTTCTGAGCTGACCAACTTAAGAACAGCTCAAGCAGAGTCAACCAAAGAATTCAGTGAATACAGAAACAAGTTGGGATCCATTGCATTCTTTAAAGATAATCAGTCCAACAAACTTGATAATATTCAAAAGAAGATGGATGATATTCTGGCCTTCTATACTACTCCTCTACAAGCTTTTACCCCTGATGATGACAAAAAGGGGGAGAAGAAAAGAAAGTATCAATCCGAGGGGGAGCATGATGATGAAAAGTTAAAGAAGAGAAGGAAAGATGATGATAGTGAAGGTAAATATGATGATGATGATAGCAGACCTGATTCTGGTGCTGGTGGTAGTGCAAGCTCAAAACATCCAGAAGTATCAAAGACCATTGAAGCCAGCATTCAGAAGAAGAGGAAGAGGTTTGCTGAAAAACAAGCTGCCAGAGAAGTTAAATTTAATGCTGAGTTGGAACTGTCAAAGAAAAGAAGGTATGAAAAGAGGGAATAAAAGATCAGAAGTCTGTCTGAGAAGGAATCAAGTTCATCTGCTGAGGGGGAGCATAAAGAAGAAGTTCATGAAGAACTAGCTCGGACTGTTCAAGATGATGATCTACCAGCACAGACAGAAATCATTTCAGTTTCCCCTGTTTCCACACCAAGATCCAAAAGAGTCAAGACTATTGCCACAAAATCCAAGCCAAAGTATGTTGATGATGATAGTGATGATGAGATTGTAGTTGGCAGTGGTGGCAAGAAAGCAAGTCAACTGGCTAAGCTAAAAGAAGGAAGTTCGAGTTCTGCACCTCAAACAGAACCAGCTCAAGCAACAATTGATATACCAGTCAGTACTGAACCTGAACCTGTTTCAACAACAGATGTTCAGATGCCTTATTCTCAACAAAATGGGCAAGATGATTGATGGCACCCGAAAGCGTCAGTGTCGTTGATTGTAACTTAATCGGGCGCCATCAGGGGTTTTAAAATTTATAATTAGCGGGGCTTAAATTATATGTACTACCTACTCTGGTTAGTAAGCGATAAGTATAACCTAAGATCGTTCTATGAATTCAAACGTGTGGGTAAATTAAAGTTGGCACTTTCGGTAGGGAAGTATCTAGGATGGAACAAAGTAGGTAGGTTTGGGGGTTAAAGACAAGTAATTAAAATGCTGGAAATGAAAGTACAGGAAAGCAGATAAAGATAAATATGTGATTGTTGAGATCTCGATAATTAATATTTCGGGATGACAGAATAAATAGGGATGATACTAATGTGGCAACCAAACTACTAGGCGTAAACTCTAGAACCCTACCAACTCAATTTCCCATTGGCATGTCACTAGGAACTAGGTTATCATGATTCTGATCGGAGCAATACGCAAACTTCCATTACTTATCTAGTTTAAAGATAAGCAACCTATTTTGGTTCTATACCGAGGTTCATGAATTAGTAGCGTATCGTCTTATAGGTCCGACCGTTCTTAACTCCTAAGGTAGTTTATTGTTCTATTAGCATGCAGATTAATAACTTTGTATGTTTAGACGGCCGATTTTATAAGATTTAGTGTTTTAAAGATTCTAGGTCATTACGACTTTTGATCTTATTCTGAAATCTTGTTATCATTCATTTAAGCTCTAGTTACTTCGACTTATGATTCAAATCTCTCCTTTTCAAACAGTTATACATCCCCGGATTATTCGCAGTTTGTTAAAACGTGTTTCATATGCGGACCATGCCTTTCAATGAGAGACAGTGTACTTTACGTAGTAGTTCCACGGTTTCTCACATCAACATACGGTCGAGAGTAATTGACAGTGAAAATGACACTCTATCTAACTAAATGTAAATCAGTGCAGAGATGTAAACCTAATATATACAACGAGTGGTTTCAATGTATCTTACTTTTTGCATGTCATGGGCACAGATAACTACTTACCATAATTAAGGTTGATCAGGTCCTAATTACTAGGTTGCAGTCACGTGGATAACCAGAAAGGGTAATCCATAAATTAAACTTGAATTCATAAAGTCTTGACGCTACAAGGGTTACTAATTCCTATTTTATCTGAACGTATTTCACGAACATCATTTTGTAGTGTTTTGACTTTCGTAGGATATACCAGTTAGTTGTGAAGTTTTATTACCCCTTCGGGATTCCAACTATTAAACCAGAGCTGATTCTGGAGATATAACTACCTTCGGTCATTTACCGACTTCTATACATTTGTACTCCGCCTTAAAGCGTTTCCAGTACTATATCGGATAAACAGTCGAATAGGGGCCGTTATATCTCTTTACGATTGTCGTGCATTAATTATATAATGTCATCCTTCCTTATAATTATCTACATCATCAACAACCACAATAATAAAATACTCGCAATTCATGGCAACAAATATATCACATACCAAGCAATAACACATATTTTTAAAATTATGGAATAAAATAAGTATGATAAAGGTTTAGATATCACCCGGAATTAAATGCGTAGCAGCATATTATTATTATTGACAACTCGTTTACACGTACAAATATGAATCTTCAAACCTCCTAACGTTCGTTCTAGCCTCTATACTAATCCGAAGATTAATTACAATAATCCTAGACTATAAGAGAATTTCTAGAGTGAGAAAGTGGAAATGGAAAAGGAGTGTGTGAGTGTATTAGAATGTAGAAGTGTATTCTTGAGTGTGTGTTAATATGAGACTTAGGGGCTGCTATTTATAGGGAAAATATGGCTCACATTAGCATCCCTAGGCTCACAATAGAAAAAGTAGCGAAAGGTGGTGCACCGGGTACGAAAATGTAGCGAAAGGTGGTGCACCGGGTACACGCAAGGACGAAAAATTGCAAAAGAGATGAGGGTAGGGGGCGGCACCGCCTGGCTGCTGGCCGGCGGCGGCTGGCTGTTGGCCGGCAACGGCCTGCTGCCACCCGCCCCGGTCCGTCGTCTTTCGTTGCGTTGCTTAATTCGTGCGTATCTTCTTCGTTATGTTTCAGTTTGCGTTGATTCTTTTTGCGTTGGATTCGTAATCCAAAAACGAACACTTTGATGTAAAGATATCCCAGAAATATGTTTCCTATCTCCAGATATTGCGTACGAATCATTTGGATCTTTCGGCGGGCGTAGAATCTTCATTCTTTATCCGTTTTTGTTTATTCTTCTTCTGTTGGATTCGTAATTTGAAAACGAACATCTTGGATGATATGGATGTTGATGATGGGCAATTTTGTCTTGAAATCTCGTTTTGATGCCTTGAATCTTCAAACGTGTGTGGAATCTTCATTTTTTCACCGTTTTGCTTGATTTTTATCGTGCAACCTTGTTTTGACCATCTTGGCATAATATCATTGATTTGTAGTGGTTTTGAGTTTAAAATGCCAAGAATCATTCCAAAGTGAGAGAGATATTGATAGTAAAAATATGACTTTTTACGCGATATCAATGATCAAGAGAAAAGAAAAGCTAAAGGTAAAGCCATTGTTGAAGAGGAAGATGCTCCAAAGAAAGTGAAGAAGAACAATGTGTTTGAGTATCCAGAAAGAATATCTGATGAGCAAAGACCCTTTGTTAGGGAGTCATTCATGAAAGGCATTCCCGTTGAGATGGTTATGGCAGAGCATCAAGAAAAGGAAAGGATGGCCATTCTCAATATTGAAATATCAGTTGAACCAAAATTTCAGCAAGATGCTATCGATGCATTCAAGTGTGGAATGACACTTGAGAAATATCTGGAGCTCACTGCAAATGATGAGCAACCAGTTCTGAAGTCAGATTCTGAAAGAATGATAGAAGAAGCTCAGGAGCTTGGTTTTAAATATGTGGAAGACTATGAAGATGCGCTTGCTGCTCAAAAGAGTGTTGATGAAGATCAAGCCCTGGCAATCAAAGTAGCAGAAAAAGAAAAGATTGATGCTACCAAAGATAAAAAGAGCAAGAAATTTGTTTCTAAAGTTATGACTCCACAAGAATTCCAATCCATTGCCCTAAGCAGACTATCTGGTGATTCCAGTGAAAAGAAGGACAAAGAGATTAAACATGATGTCCAAAGCATTCAACCTACCACCCCTGCCAGTCCAAGAACTGCAGAGAAGATGGATGTGTTCTTTGCCAAGAAGGAAGCTGAAAGATATAAGGACTATTTACACAGAAGAAAGCATGCTTCCAAGATTGTGAAAGTGGTCAAGGTTGTTGGTGCTCAAGATGTGATATATATTACAAGGGAAGATAACCACTCAGAAAATATGAGGTTGGTTAATCTGTTCAATCTAGGGTTCAGTGAATGGGAAGAGCTTCAAAGTTATTACATCAGAAGGAAGGGAGAAATGAGGGACATGGTAATGGTTAGTGTCGCACCCCCTAATTCGGGTTGCGGAAGCGAATCGGGCCGGGGCGCGACTAATCAATAATCAAGCACATAAGATATATAATGAACGAATCTATATGCGTCCTTTACAAAATACATTAATATAACATAAGAGTTTACAAACTGTTTACATTATATTGAGTTCACATAATTACCCTGAGAGATTCTAGTACATTTCCAATTATACAAAATATAGATATGCAAGGAAATCTCTTGATGTTTAATGATTGCATGCGACTCGAGCTAAAGTATCCTGATGGGCAGTCCAACCTACTGCTGAGTACCTGAGATAACATGCTAAAAGGTCAGCTAAAAAGCTGGTGAGCTCACAGGTGTATATGAGTAAATGAGATTTATGAACCACAAGATTTATATAATGATTTGTAATCAAACAAATAATGAATGTACATGCAGCCATGAGTCCATAGTTTGAGCTTAACTGAGGGGGTCAGGATCCACATTCAAGGACCTGAGTGAGGTGCCTCCCTATGAGTGCCTAATCAACACTCATACTGAACAAATGATAATGTGTCCATTTGACAGGTTAGTGCTTGCTAACTCGGATGGGGATTGTCAATCCCATATGGTACCATACACTAACATTCACGTTAAATCATATTAACAAACTATGTGATGGAGGGCTTTAAATTGATTAGATGAAATTAACTCGTGTGGCATATATCGATGTTTTGATACTTGTGTTCACATGTAAAACAAAACGAACATGTATCTCACCCCTAGGTAAAAGCATTTAAAAAGGGGCTATGAGACTCACCTGAGCCTAATGAGTTGCTAACAAGCAATAATGATGTTGTTCAAGAGTAATGATGTCATCTCCAATGACTGAAACCTGTCGGGCGTATTAAACGCGCATGATTTTAAAATGATTAGATGTCTTATCATACCATCTATGCTAGTTGCTCATTCAACTAGTAATGTCCAAATACATTGGTTTGTTTGTTCGTGTGTTCGAAAACATGTACGACCCATTGGTGATTAATTGTAATAATAATCTCATTACATTATTATTAAAATGTTGTAATGATATACTTGTAGAGTATATTGAAGTGTTTAGTATTCGTCGAGTGTCGTATTTATAGCTCGGGTTAGATTCATAAGTGTTATTTTTATCCATGTTTCATAATAGAACTTATATATTCATTTCGGGCTAGAATTCTTAGTGTTTTGCAAATAGGTTTGCGTTTATCGTTTTGGGGCTCATTTTTGTTGACTTGGTCAAATGGGTTCAGTTTGACCCAAAACTTTTAGAGAAGTCTTAAATATGTTTCTAAGGCTCGGAAAAATTATTGGTTCATGTCGGGGTTAGCCCGAAGTGTCGGTTTTAAAAGTTGTCCAAAACAGTCCCCGGTTATGTCCTTTCCAAATTTTTAACTCGATTCAACTCCCGTTTTCATCACTTTTTAGTCCGATCTAGGTCTCAAAAAAAATCATGTGTGTTCATCTATGAACCTGGTTCATTTCTGAACTTTATGGTAATTTTATATCTTCGTTTACTATTTTTAGCAAAAATAAACATGAGGAGTGGTCAGATTAGGTTCGGAAGTGAGTTCAGTCCAAAGATCCTATTTTTACACTTATGTCCATGGGTTTTCAAGTCGGGACATAGAAGAACTTTTTGTATATGACAAAATTATCAAGATTTCACAAGTGTTCTCACACATTTTTGAGGTCTAGAACTCGAGATATGGCCTTGAGAAGTTACTGAAAGTTTCTGTCCGCCGTAACAGTAGTTCTATGTCACCGGAGAAAATTATTTTAAAATAGAAAACGAAGTCGAAATGTTACAAAACAAATTTTTTTAGAAACCTTACTTATTTTACTACATTTTAGGCTTAAGAAACATCTATTTTCATTTAAAATGAGTTTTATAAAAATCGTTGAAGTTAGAACAAAATCTGGACAGGAAGATTAAGCTCTAGATTTCGAGTTTTTAAAATGCGAATTGACTTATGTTTTGGACATTTTCTAGTTATATGAATATACTAACATGCTAAATAACTTAATCCAAGTAATTCTAGCAAAAGAAACGAGATCCTTACAAGAAGATCAAAGATCTAGAGCCGAGGTGCGAAGAGGATGCGAGAACCGAGCTTTTCCTTTGATTTCCTTCAAGATCCAAGTTGTAGATGATGGTGGTTTGTGGTGGTGGGCTGGAAAACGACCAGAGGAGAGGGGGAGGTGGTTTTAGAGTGAGAGTGTAGAGAGAGAGGGGTGTGGTTGGAATGAAAGAGTAAGGGTGTGTTTTGGATGCTTAAAGTCAAGGAACAAGATCCACTTTTGGTGGATCTTGTTTGAGCAGATTTTTATTATAAAATGGGAGGTGGGGTTTGTTTAAATCTTGCCTCCCAATTGATGGTATTATATCCGTGTTTGTTTACCCGATCGTTTAAACGTTTAATTATACGTTATACGTTTTATACGTGTGTTTAAAATAATGATATAATCTCGATATTTATAGTCGAAGTATTTTATCAAAATACTTACTAATGAGTTATAAAATTATGACTTAAGTTTATTTTGTTGATCGGATGTGATTCACGTACTTTTGTCGCGTATAACTTAGTCGATACGATACGAAATACTTATGAAATATTATCGAAATAATATTTAGAAAATCACTATGTTTATTAAATAATTTAATATTATTTAATAAATTGGGTTCACCAACGTCCGTAATGATGTATCGGAATTCGGCCGATATAATAACATGCACGATTAAATCTAATCGCGTAAATGCGTATATTTATAAAATACACGTGATGATACATACAATTAGCCTAACATAAAACTAATTACATGTATTACAAAATGATTAGGCGCTAATTCCTAGCCCTAATTGGTCGGGTGTCACAGTTAGGCTTCAGGAAGTGTTTGACAAGGCATCAAAGGTTACAGGTTCTCCTAAGAGGAATGTATACCTTTCTCCTCAGATGCCCAGGCAGCTCAGAATTCAAGGAAGAAATCCTGCTGTCCAACAACAAAGGCAACTAAGGCAACCTGTCAAGAAGCTTTCTATTGATCAACTCCTGATTCCTCATGCAGAGCAAGGTCTACCCAGTATCACCTATCCAATCTGTGGTGATTCATCTTTACCAATTGGAGTTCAAGGAAGGCATGGAATGCACATTGAATTTCCAGTGGATGGCATCTACTACTTGGATGGTGATCATCTCAGATTTCAGAGAACTGATGACTTGGAGAAAGAATGTATTGAACACCTGATTAACCTTAGAGTAATGGCTCTAATGAACAAGCAGTCAGGAGAATACTCTGTTATCATATGCAGTGAGATGAGAAGGAGAGGGTATGATCCTAATTCCCAAGAGATGTTGAAGCCCTTCAAAGGAGAAGACTTCTAGCAAATTACTGATGATGTGCTCTCAGTAGTTATAGAATTGAATTCTCGTTGAACTATCAGTTTATGTAATCTTGTTTAAAGTTTATCATTGTAATATCTTAACATTTCATCATATGTTAATGATAAGCTAGTATTTCGACAAGTTAAAATTTTCGAATATGTACACTCTTATGCTATGATGTGTTAAAGTTTTGTCATCATCAAATAGGGGGAGATTGTTGAGGCATGATCCCTTATAATTGATTTTATGATGACAACAACTTGAAAATAACACTAAGTATGAATCTTGAATAGAGTTCCATATAAATAGTTCAAACAGCACATAAGTCAGTCTGTGTGCTGGGTTCAAAAGAATGTCTGTATGCTGGCTATGCTCAACCAGCACAGAGAATTCTGTTTGACCAGCTTTCATATAATGAAGGTTGTTTCCTGAGCTGACTACTCAAGTTTTGCGTTCAACAAGTCGAAGACAAGTTGAAGAGAGATTCTGAAGACCCAGCGGTAGGAATGAAGAATGCTTGCAGCTAGCTCACAGAATGAAGAATGTCAAGATTGCACAGATTCAATCTTAACATTTATGCAAACACTTGGGTGCAACATATGTGTGTCCATAGAACTCCTGAGATAGTGTGTCGCACCCCCAAATTCGGGTTGCGAAAGCAGATCGGGTCGGGGCGCGACTAATCAATATACACAGCACATAAGATATAATGAACGACCACTAAATGCGTCGTTTTACATTGTATTGATAAAAACCAAAGTTTACATCAAAATACTGTTTACATTAGCTCAGTTACTTGAAATTGAGAGATTTACATTACATAATTAATCTATACAAAATATAATAATGCAATTAAATCTCTGATTTGTTTGAATGCAGACTCGAGCTAATGATTACTGTTTGGGCAGCCAACCTACTGCTGAGTACCTGTGATACATGCTAAAAGGGGTCAGCGAAACGCTGGTGAGCTTACAGGTTTGTATGTCAACACATATTTGTATGAACCGCAAGATTTAATTGAATTTAAAATGCAATTAAGCAAAATAAAAGTTATACAGCCATGAGCACATAGTCTGAGCTTAACTTGAGCGTTAGGTCCAATTAAGGAAATCTAACTGAGTTGCCTCCTACGAGTGCCTAATCTACACTCGTCTTCCCAAATGCTAATACGTCCGTTTGACCAGTTAGTGCGTGCTAACCCAGACGAGGATTGTCAATCCTATATGATATCATATACTAACATTCACGCTACAGATGTATTATCAAACTATGTTGTGGAGGGCTTTGAAATGATTAGTGAAAACAACTCATGTAGTATTTGATTTGTATTGTACTTGCGTTCATATTGTAAAATAAAATGAGCAATGTAATCACACCCCTGATGAAAACCGTAAAATAGGTGCTATGAGACTCACTTGAGCCTTAAGTGTTTAACTTAATAAACTTGAATTGATTAGCGGTGAATTGATGTCCGAAGACTTGTAACCTGAGGGTATCCAAGACACGCGATGGTTATAACATGAGTAGGCATCTCGAAAGACTGCCCTTGTAGTTGTTCATCCAACTTAGAATGTCCAAATTACTACGATTTGGTTGATTGAATTGTCCAAGTTACTACGACTTGGTTGATTTGATTGTGTTTTGAAAAACGTGTACGGCCCGTTGGTGATTTGTTTGTAATAGTAATCTCACATTATTATTTTGATTTTCGAAAGGTGTTATACTTAAAAGTATTTTTAAACTTTAAGTGACAGGAGTTCGGGGGCAGCGCCCCTGGTTAGCGGGGTCCCAGGGGTGGCAACTGCTGGCGGGGTCCAAGGGGTTGGCCCCTGGTTGGGGTCGAGATGCCAAGTCAGCTCGAAAAACTTTTATTTCTATTAAATTGCTTTGGTGAAAAACGCACTTGGGATTTGAATTCGGGTAAAATGGGGTGTCAGATTTGAGCCTCAATACTTAGTGAAATATGGATTTTAAACTTTCTGTTTTTAGCGACACTTGATGCGTCACTTCCAAAATTTGGGCGACACTTAGGAAGTGTCGCATGAAATGACGGTTTCTGAATTATTAGCGTCACTTGGAGAAGTGATGCATAAGGGGGGCATCACTTAGGGAGTGTCGGGTTCTAGTGTCGGTTTCTGATCATAAGCGACACTTAGGAAGTGTCTCTAAAAGTGTCGGATAAAGGTGTTAGGCGTCACTAGGCAAGTGACGGTTGGAGTATCGGGAAAAAGGGGTTTTATGCGGCACTTGGGCAAGTGACGCAAATTTAGGGTTTTATGCGTCACTTAATGCGGCACTTAAGTGACTCATGAAGTGACGCTATACTGGACTGGCCTATGCGACACTTACGCCTTTCGATGGATTTTTAGCCAAAAATGAGTTTTTCAGTTTCTGTTTGGTCCGATTCTTGTACCCAACCCTTAGATGGACATTATAAGTTATTACAAACAGCAAACAAGTGAAAATGAGTAAAATCGGAGAGTTTTGGGATTTTTCAGAAACTTACAACTTTGTGTGAGAGGAATCCGAAAAGATAGAAACGTAGATCGTTGCGAGGTGGTTCTTTTCTTCCAAATGGGCGATGAAAACCGAGGTCGTTTGGTGGTGTAATTTGAAGGATTATGGTGATGGTGGTGTGGTTAATTTTTGAGAGAAAATGAGAGAAGGAGAGAGAAAGAGAAGTGATAAATGAGGAGGAAGGAAAGGAAAGAGGAGGGAAAGAAGGGGAAAGGAGGGGGGCCGGCTGGTGGGGTCGACCGGGTGTAGGCTTCACCAGTTTTTTGTTCTCCTGCGTACGCGCTCCGTGCGACGTTCGTTTTCTCGTTCGTTTAAACTTTTAAGTAATTATTTTACGTTACGAATATTTATTAATGTTTTTGTTGAAATATTTCATTGAACCCTTTTACTTGAGTTTATAAAATGTAACTTATTCTTGTTTCAATTGTTCGCGCGTTTATTATTTTAATCGTGTAACTGTTGTTTGTACGATACTAATTCGAGTTGAAATATTACATAAATAATATTTTGAATACATTCGGGTTATTAAATAATGTCATATTATTTAATAAAAATCATTCACCAACGTCTGTATTAATTGAATCAAATTGCATTCGATTTGAAACTTGTACGATTTAATCAAATCGCATACTTATATATATATTCAACAATATATATATATATATATATATATATATATATATATATTGATACATTAATTAGCCTAACACAGAACTAATTACATGTATTACACTTGATTAGGCACTAATTACTAGTCCTAATTTGACGGGTGTCACATAGTGTACGAAGAATTACAGCTATCAATTGCGGACGTTTGTGGCATGGTGTACCCCCTGCTATTCTTAACCAATATGGCGGTGCGTGTAATGCACGCTCGACAAGCTCTGCACAGTGCAGACTGTGTCTGCAGTACAATTCTGTTTGTTATTGGGCACGTCCGACATTTGCCCATGGAGCAGAAGACGCGTCAAGTGTTCTAATTGGTTGAAGAACTACTCAATGTGTTTAAGCTCGCCTATAAATAGAAGACTTAGTAGAATTGGCTAAGTGTGAATTTCGATCAATCAATTTGATATAGGTAGAGTAATAGAACAGTGTTTAGCCAGCTCTTAGTGTGTTCTAGAGTTGTAGCAGTGAAAGTGTAATCTGTTCAACAAGTTAACTATTCCGCTTTAAGTTAACATTGTAATTCTTTGATTCTATTAAAATAAAAGAATTAAGTTGAAAATTACATCTTTGTGTTACTGTTTCATTTACTTGTGTTGAGTTTGATCAAAATAAGTTGTATTCACCCCCCCCCCCCCTCTACAACACATTCATATATTTCGGGACCTACACATTCCTCTGTCTTGTACAGGTAGCAATGGTTCCCCAGATTTTTCTTGGCAAAAGTTCCAGGAATTTTTCAACAACAAACCTCTGATCTTTACCTATACCAACCTTTTCCATTTTATTTATTAGTGACTAATATCTGGTATAAGTAGAGACCAGAGACTCATTTGGTTCCATTGCAAATAGTTCATACTCGCAAGTGAGATTTACTTCCCTACAATGAATAATATCAGGAGTTCCAATATATATATTCCTTAGGGTGTCCCACTTTTCTTTATCATTTCTACAAAGCCTAATTGATTCAAACACTTCATAAGGGAGTGCCATGCCTATGTAGATTTTAGCTTGTTTATCTAATCTGACTAATCTTTTGTCCTCATTAGACCACTGTTCCTCTCTCTTTAGCATAACCATTTCTGGTATGGCAGGAGAGGTTGCAGTAGCTACAACAGCAGGAACAAGTGTGGTTGGAATGTGAGGACTATTGGTTATGATATTACAAAGACAATCATCAACAAGATCCAGAAACATCATCATCCAGGACATCCAGATTTCAATCCTAGAGGGATCAAAAACGCTGGAGGTTTCGTAGTAGAACCATTTCCCTTTTGATATTCAGAGTTAACACAACTGTACTTTACTGATTCCATTGTAGATTTGGTTAATTATTTTAAACCAACTTTGCTCTGATACCAATTGTGAGTCCCTTAAATCACTATTACCTAGTGATATGGAATTACAATAAGTAAAGTTTAATTGTAGAAGGGGGGGTTGAATACAATTAAAAACTTTTTCGAGTTTATCTAGATTAATTATTTAAGTTTTTAATTGAGCAAACACAAACAGATAAAAACAGAGTATCATAAATACATATAACAATCAAAATAGAAAAGTAATAGTAGCTTGAACTGTGACTTTTATTAATCATAAAATTCACTAAGTGCTGATTGCGGAATGGAATAGCCAAGGCTAAACCAAATCAAACACTTTAGCTAATCTATTACAAATGAGATGAACAGTAGTAGACAAACACGCTAACTATTCACTCGCTGAAACGTGCTTAGACAAACTACTCACTGACATACAAGTGATTAACACGTACAAACGACAAGTATCTAAGTACAACGTACCGTTCTATTTTAAGTACAAATGTCTCGTAAATATCTTCTATCAAATAGGATCTTGGAATGACACGAGTCGCTGCTTGATTGACTTGATCTCTGATAAACTGACATTTTGTGATCCCAATTTTGTTACCTCGAATATCACGTCTTCCTTAACACCAATCACTTGCTGCCACATAATCCCTCAGATACTTATAAAGATACAAGGAACACTTGCTGTTGTAAAACTGAAGAGTGACTTGTACCTGTGCAGAAACTTTATCAAATAGTTACTGAAGATGTAATAATCCTCCTCACTTACTGCGAGCTAACGTGCTCTTGTAGAGTGACTTGAATTACATATCTTCAGCAACTAGCTTTTATTCGGGAAGTGACTTTTGCCTTTATTTATTTAAGATATAAAGCTCTCGTTGTTATTCTTGAAGCAGCGACACACCAAGTTGAGCTTTAATCTGCTTCAGCATATCCAACTCCTTGAGTAGAATGAGCAGTCATCAGCAAGTATGAATTTCAGCAACAGTAGCTTGACTTAAATCATTTCTTTCATTGAGTTGTAATTATTATTGAGCTGGTCAGCGACCAGTGACTCAACACACAGAATCGATGCTGATGATCGGTAGCCACCATCAGTTTGTATGATCAGTCATTCGACGAGTGGAGAGACGAAGGGTGTGATGCCTGCGTGTTGGTTTAACATTATAATATATAACAAAGAATAAAAGTTAAAAGTTTTTGTAATAATAAGAGTTTAAATTATTTGTTGTTGTTTTGTTTTCATTTGCATGGTATAAGGGACGAGAGAATGATGGTTATATATTTTTATATAAAGTTTAGGGAATGAGCCAATTTTATATATTTTTTATAGGTTTTAGGATAAATGGGCTGATCAGTCCAATTTTTTTTTATTTTTTCTATATAATTGTAATATATTGTTTAGTTAATAACGTATGTTTTTATTTTAACTATTATCGTGTTTTAAACATATAAAGTAGGGTACATTGTATTTTTTGTCCTTCTGGACTTAATAATTAGTTGATCTTGTCCGTTTACTTTGTTTTTTTGCAGTAGTCGCCCTTTCACATTTTAAGTATCGCAATTAAGTGATGTTAAATGACTATAATACCTACTCTCTTTTTTTGAGTTAACAAATGAGCAGTTTTTTGAGTTAACGCGTATGGTGCACTTTTTATAATTTATCGATTTAACTTTTGTTAGATATTTAAATTTTAAAATCTTAGGGAAATTGAATTTTGTAAAATGTGGTATATTTTACTATTTTCTTCATTCTCACTGATTCTTAGTATTCTGATTTGAACCTTACCTTATAAAGTAAATAATGGATGGGACATAAAAAATTAAAATTTTATAACATGTGGTATATTTTTATTATTTTCTTCATTCTCACCGATTATTATTGTTCTTATTCGCACCTTACCTTATAAAGAGGTTCAAGAATAGGGTTGTAACCGAGTTGATTCGAGCTTGAGTTCGATAGTATTCGAGCTCGGCTCAACTCATTTAGACTAAGCTCGAGCTCGGCTCAATAGCTCGATGGGCTTTTACGATGAAGGATCGAGCTCGACTTGAAAATGTTTTAGTTATGCTCGAGCTCAGCTCGAAAAGCTTGAAATTTTATTTTAAAATATTTATTATATTCAAACTTGTTTTATATTTATTTTAAAATAAAAATCAATAATAACAATCATTTCATATATATATATATATATATATATATATATATATATATATATATATATTGGATTGATCCAGAGGGAAGTGCATTTTTTGGGGGAAGGAGGAAGCGTTAGTATTCAATAAGAAGCATATTACCTTCACCCATACAAATATCAAAAAAAGCAAACTGAACTTTAGTAAATGTTAATCAATATCGATGCTATGAATGTTAATCTTCATTGATATTTTCTTTCTACAAGTTATAACATCGATTTATGAATATTAGATCCAAATCCATTAATATTCATCGCGGTGAATATTAGTTAATATGCATTGTGATGAATATTAACAATAAAAATATTTTTCAAATAATGTGAAGTTTTAATATGCATCGTGATGCGTTATAGTTAATATTCATCATAGCGAATTAACAATTTATTAAATAAATGTTCATCAACTAATGTTACGATGTAAAAATGAAATTCATTCGTTAAAATATTATTAATAGCATCGATTTTGATTACTATTTACCGATAAAAATAACTTTTTGTTGACGTTTTGATTTATAATTGTAATATGCTTCTTAATGAATACTAACACTTCCCCTTTCCCCCAAAAAAGACATTTCCCTCTTGATCACTACCCTCTCTCTCTCTCTCTCTCTATATATATATATATATATATATATATATATATATATATATATATATATATTAAATCATGAAAACAAGTCAAAAACTTTATAATCTAGTTAAACATTTTCAAAATATAATAATACTGTCATATGCATGTCAAAAATTACATATATACACATAAATATAACAATTCGACCAGAACTCTTAAAAACTAAAAGCTCGAGCTTGGCTCGGGCTTGATTTTTAAGCTCGACTTCGACTCGATAAAAGCTTGATTCGATCAAACCCAAAATCGATCTGAGATCGAGTTGGTCGATAAAATATCTACTCGTTTGTATCCAATTTCGGGAACACAAACCATTTGGTCATGTTCTCTTATTTTCTCTCCTCTTCTTTTCAAAAAACTTTGGGAACAGTCCTTTACTCGCCTCTTAAAAAAGAATATTAGCGGTAAATCAATAAAAACCTGAAAGCTTATTATCTTTTTAATCTTGAATTATTTGGTATATAACCCAAATGAGTGTTCACATATGACTAAATAAAATCACATGTGAACATATATGTAATCTAATGGTTCTAATGATTTCTCAAATTTCGTTTGTTCTCATTTGAACCTCCTACTATATATGTACTAGTAGGATACTAGCACTTTGCGGCAGAACATTATATTATAAAAATCAACAAATCATTGGGATTAAAAATAAGGTCACGCTAAAGTTGGTGGTAAGCAAACTAATAAATATGTGTTAGGGATAAAATGGAATTAATTTACGATCACATATTAATTTACGTTACACATTATGTAAAATTTTTGGACTTACCCAATTTAAAGGGTAAACTCTGGGTAGCTTGAACTGTTTAATAGACTCCACTAATATCTTTTTAGTAGAGCTTCTTATCTACCTAGAGAGTGTCACATATAGTTGTCAATATGGAAATATAGATTCTGGAAACTACACACCAAATTCTTAAATTTTCTTGGGCTTGAGCTTTTTAGATCGAAAAACCAAATATAGAATACATGAATTGATAACATAAAAACAAAATTAAACGTGTAAATAAATATGAAAATTTATAGTTCCTCAAAAGAATAAGGTTAGGGGTTTGTTTATTATTTTTTTAAAATGTTAAAAACGTATAAAATTGAGAAAAATTAAAAATGAAGGCTTTAAATGTGAAATTTGTCTCTAAAAAGTGAACAAACCGCCTTTGGCAGTTTGCCAATACGATTATCTCGTTCTGACCTTTTCGTACATAATTCACACCGTATCTCTTTACTGTTTAAAAGTTATATCATGTGTGTATTAGTATTGTTATAATGGGTATGTTAGTACTTACAAATAGGCTCTTCAAATATTAATAGTAATTTTAGAGGTAGATTAGTAAGTTCCCTCTTAAAAGACATTACAAATGCGTTATAAATTAGTATAGATATAGATTAGTTTTATTTTATATATATTTAATGTCATATGTTACATAGTTAATGGTTTAATAAAGATAATATTAATCAGAATTTAAGATATATAGGACTATGTTAGTAATTTCTAAGGATTTTGTCGCACCCTCAAATTTGTACAGCGGAAGCGAATCGAATCGGGGCGCGACTAATCAGTAATCATTGCACAAAGTTACAACAAATGACCTCTAAATGAGACGTTTAGAAAATACATTTCATAAAATAATAAAGTTTACAAAATATTCTTTGTGAATCCACAACTAAGTCTGGAGATTCTAGTACATAATCACTAGTACAAAAATAATAATGCAAGAAAATCTCCGTTGTTTGTAAAATATGCGACTCGAGCTAGTACTTCTAAAAGCATCATATGGCACCTGTAAACCTGAGAATTACATGCTAAAAGGTTAACATAATGTTGGTGAGTTCATAGGTTTGAATAGTTGAAATCATAGTAAAATCATAGTTTTGAACACAATGTATCAGAGTTATCGTAGTAGCACAGTTGCCAAAGTAGTACACAATTGCCCTGAGCTCATAGTCCGAAGCTTAACCAGTTGGTGCCTCTAGTAAGTGCATCCCTGTAAGTCCGTATGTATTAGGATCAATAACGAGGTTATCTTAAGGTATTAAGGTGCGGAATCCCTTAATACTAAGTTTATAGATCGTAAACGGTTTATTTCACATTTAATTAGTGAATTAATAATCTAATATATCTTGTATTGATTATAACCGATGTTAATCGATCAATACCTAACCTTTAGAATATGTTGAAAGCTCTGGAAACACAAATTCATTCGTAATTAGCAAATGGAAAAAGTTAATTAGGTTTAAAACCTAATTTGTATAAATACTCATCTCGGCTCGCAGGTTCTTGGCTCTGCGAACCGACCCGGTTCGCAGCCCAACTTGGCCCAGCGAGTCCATTCGACTCGCTTCGCAGCCCTGCCCTGCGATCCCAACTCGGTTCGCACCACAGGTCATTGGTCAAACATGGTCAACATTTTTCAGCATTTAACTCTAAAATGTTTACCAACCAATATTTTCATTACAATTCAAAACCAATTTACAAACTTGATTACAATTAACACAAGTCCTATTTCAAGCTAGATCTGTTGTCATAATAACATGTCCCAATAGACTCCCCTTTGACAATAGCTCTAGCGTCTATGTCTTCAAGTTGTCTTTGATCACCACTTGTAAATTTTACTTCCTGCTTACATCTTCAATTTAATGCAAGTCTTAACCATTAGCTGATAATCTCTTTCCAAATCTCCCCATCCTTCAATAGCAGTGATCATGTTCTTGTATAACATCAACAAGTCACTTTTGAAAAAATTCACTAAGTGTCGATGGTCATACACTCTTAAAAGTTCTCTCTCACCACCTTCCACTTCATCATCAGCTTCAAAAATCACAGTTTCACCGGTTCCAGCTTCTACATGCCATCTCTTCATATTTTCCAAAATATCCTGAGGCATAAGCTTTAACGGTATCTACTGTACGCATTTAACTGTTGGACATATCTTTTTACGCAGTCGTCTTCCTGTTCTTTGACTTCTTTCTTTTAACTTGATGGTCTTTTCAACTCTTGGCTTAATACGTTCAAATTTCATTGACAAATAATCTTTTCGACATACCTTCCATAAGGATCATTACTAGGGTTCTTCATCTCCAATCTAGCCATGTCTCGAATTTCAAATCTTGGTAAAGAACTGAAGACTGCAAGCTTTCGTTCAAAATATTGAACTCCGTCATTTCTTTTGATTGCAAAAAGGTTCAGATCTGCGTCAAAATACCATCCAATTATACCTTTCTTAGGTACACGTTTTCCAGTAATATCAACTTCTGATATCGAAGTCTTTGCCTTTTTCTTCTCCAAAGGCTTAAACATCGGAGTATCTTTATGACTATCAGGAAGATTTTCTTCAGAATCAAAATCAGTTGATTTTTATTTAAATATTCATCCAAATCTATAACTCTTTCTCCTTCTTTATCCTGAATAACCACATTAGTCCTTGAAAGGTTTATGATATGTTCATCAATATTAGCATCAAGATCAACACCTTCAACTAACCCAACATTAGTAATAGAAGTCCAATCTTCAGGAGGTACAAATTCACCTTCCTATAGATGATAATCAACTTCTACTTCGACCTCATCAATAATCTCAATATCAGAATCACTTTCAACATTCTTTTCTGTAATCAATTTAAATAACATGAATTAGATAATATAATATAAATCATTTCATTGATTACCCTGAATCAATCTAAGAATTTCCTTATTTATCTCAATCATATAATCGCAACTAATTATTAATCTTATATAATTTGAACTTGTTATAAAATATCTCAAGTCTAAATCTTATATAATTAATCTTATATAATTTTCACTTGTTATATAAAACCGCAAGTCTAAATCTTATATCAACATTAATCTAAAATTAATCTTATATAATTAATGTTATATAATTTTCACTTGTTATATACTTACAAAAACATTAATCTTTCAAAGATTATAAATAATATTACAATCAATCTAAAATTACAAAAGTATATCAGTTTACTATTACAAATCATAACTACTTCTCACCAGCTTCACCAACTCTACTTCCACTTGCACCAGCACCAGCAGACTCAGACTCCCCCTGAATCGTAGCTTGCTCACTAGCCTTTGAAGGACCAGCCGGCTCACTATCTTTCTGACCATTGGGATCATCATCTCTCTCATCTCTTTGCTTCTTCCTCAGCTCATCCTCCTTGCACGACTCCTGGTATGCCAGGATCTTCCCTTGAGACGGCTTGTCCTTGTATAGATTCAGAACTAATCTCTCAAGAGGATCAAGCTTTCTCTGGTTATCCTCAGCATCTCTAAGCAACATCTTGTGTGCTTTCAACAGGTCATTGTAAGCTTGACCCTGAGTTGTAAATGCCTTGGCAAGAGTCAGATGTTGAGCTTCGAGAGTATGAACGCAAGATTCCAAGCTGGAAACCCATTCAGAAGCTTTCACTGGTGGCTGTGCAGGCTGAGCAACAGGCTGTGAAGATGCAGATTGTACATGTGTTTGAACGAGCTGTTCAAATGCATCACTCAGCAAACCCGCAGTAACACCACGACTATCCTTGTTAGTCAGAAACCGGGAAGTAGGAGTAGTAGAAGCAGGCACCTATAAGTAACTTATATCAGTAAAAGTCACAGAATAATCTATCCCAATCTCTAATTAAGTAAGCAATATCAACATAATAGTTATCTCTAACCTTCCCTGAGGTCTCGGACACAGTAGCAGTCAATCATTGCCTCTTAGGTTTAGCCTGAGCAGGCTGTCTTTCCCTAGCAACTGTACGAGACAAATCCCCAATAGTTAATTGGGTAGTAGCAGAGCGTATATGCTTCCTGCATGATGTCTCGAGAGGTGTGTCCTCTTCATCCTCTGAATCCTTATCAACCAAATGATAATCAGGATCCTTCTCATCAGCTTTATTCTTGCCCTTGGTGGCTGGATCCATGAATACCATTGATCCTTTCTTAATCATCCCCGAAGGAATGCCCGTAGGAAATCCGGGTCGAGGCAGTATCATCATCAGTTTCCTCATCATCAGAATCAGATGCTGTGGCACCATCTTTACCCAAACTACTAGATGTCCCAGCATCCGGTCCATCGTGCCTTAATTCACCCTCAGGTCTAATAAGCTCTAGGCCGACATCCTCCTGAGATGTAGAATGTTCAAAAATTCATGATTAAATAATAATCTCTATCATCTAAGTTTCAATATAATTATATTGAAGTACAAAATTAAATACCTGAGGCTGGTACTCCTCAATTGCTTGAAGTACCGGATCTGTGACATCATCTTGATGACACAGTACCTCCTGCACTACCTGTGTTGCAATCTCAGGAATAACATTTTGTTCCTGCTGACCAGCTTGGATCAAAACATCTTCAATCAGCTCCTGAGGCTCAGCTGCAGGTTAAGGTTGTTGTTGTGCTTGAGCTTGAGGTTGAGTTCCTGCATCCATCCAACCGTTGTTGGCCGGAGCAACATAATTCTCGTCTACAATATAGCCAAAAAGATCACAAGCTTTCGGCTTGATGTGATCAGGAGGCTTAGCAGAATTTTGAAAACATGCATTGTATGTTCTCAACACAATCCTATCAACATGCAGATCGGGCGTAAAAGCTGGAAGGTCAGGAATCATGTGACGGATAATAAGCATGCAGAAGCGAGGATAGATCAAAAACTTCATTCTGACTGCCCCAGTAATCTGACCAATAAATGAGATGAAAATATAAGAAGAGAAACTTTATGGTTGGTTGTAAACCAGGGACAGTAAACCAGACATCAGCTCAGGGCTCAACTCATCATATCTTGCCTTTTTGTTACCGAAGATAGTAACAATGATATGGAACAGGAATCTCCACTGTCCAAGCACAAAGGCCTTGATGAACTGACGGCCTCTCTTGGGACCAGAATATCCCATTCTGCCCAAGGCTCCCTCAATGAAATCAGTAGAATAAGCAAAGGGACCATCTTCTTGATCAACAGTACCTAGACGCAGAATCTTACGCATGTCGTCAGCCGAAAATACAACTGGATGTTGGTTAACCCTCGTCCGAATCACCGGAGGGTTAGCTCAGTGTCGTACTCGATATTCTCCCAGAACTTGTTCAGAATACTCTAAGAGATCGGTGGAGACTCCGTAATGGCATATCTAATACGTGATCTAGCCAAGTACGTCAAGATCTCTGAAAAGCGCTCAGCACCGCGCTCATTTACGTCCAGATTCACTAGAATATTGTGAGTAGATGCAAAAGTTCTAGTAGCCAAATCTGTAATCAGAAATTACACAAATGGCAATTAGCTTAACCTAACGAACATTAGTTAATTTAAACTTCAACGTATTATGATCAAAAGATCATCAAACGTCTAAGTCTACTATTAACTAATAACTTAATTTACAGAAACTTAATTGAACGATTAAGAATACTTAACTTTTCAATTATATTCTTTAAATTATATAAAGTTCGTTATTTACAAGTAAAATTTAAGTTATCATACCTCCGACAACAATCGGGACATGCCGCTTGACTACTCTATGAGTCGGAAGACTTTCGATATGAAAGAAACCCAAAAGTTCATGTATTACACGTATTTAACTTATAAACTAAAGTTCTAAAGTCTAAACGTGTATAAGGAAAGTAACTTGTAGTTTATTTGTAACTGTATGGTTCGCAAATCAACAACAAGCTTAAAACAATGATTTTGTAAACTTAATATTGAATACGTCAAATGTTCAGTTTGCAAATCAAGTTAAAAGATCAAAATTTAAATTTAGTTTTCAAAGTCAACAAAATAAACTCGCTTTGTAGAAGCGTTTGCGAGATGAACTCATTTCGCTTCGGTCAAAGGAAGTCAACTCAATACATCGTTTCGCTTCGGTCAACCAAAGTCAAACGAGTTGGTTCACGTCGCAAGATAAAGTTGCGATTCAAGATTACCTCGCTTCGCAATAGTCAATGCGAGTGAAAGTATTCATCTCGCTTCGCAATTGAGATCTGCGAGTCGAGTTCTAGTTGACTCAGCTCGCTTCGCAGGTGCGTCTGCGGGTAATTTCAAAAATGAAAATGACGATCAAAATAATTTAAACACAATTAAACAATCGAAACACCTTCGTTATGCATCATTTATCATCTGTTAAAAGTTTCAAGCTTTATCTTTCACTAATTTGTCCTAAATCCGTGAAACACTAAACCGAAACATACGTAAACAAGGAACACTCGATTAAACGAGAAATACACAGTGAAATCATGTGAAACTTACTTCAATAGATGCGTAATCAAAAGATGTAAATGTTCCACGAAGTGAAAATCCCTTCCTCGTACTTGAAAATCGAAAATCAAATAAAAATCAAAGTCGGTTCGCGTCGCCAAATCTCAAATCCCAGGGTGTTTGGGTTTGCTTCGCAACGGTGAGTGGAAAGTGAGGGTGTACTCATTTGACTTGGCTCTTTTATACCCCAAACTCAATTCGCAAGTTTGACTGGTCAACTTCGCAATTTTTACCAAAAATACAAATTTAGCTTTAAATATAAACTGAACCTTTAATTATTTTTCCAAGTCAAAATTTTTAACTTTCCATTGTGTTTTTATCACATTTATTCAACACGGAACAATAAATTGTAGTTTAACTTAATTCCAAAGGATACCACGATACAAACTATAAAAATAAACTTTATTAATTTAAAACGCAAAAGATTACAAAATAAGAAATGAACATAAACGTAAACTAACTAACGTACTAACTAAACGTAAACTTAAAACTCCTATACTCAAATGATTAAGAGTTTATATACTTAGGGATCATATTAAAAAGAATAATCTAAACTTATTAGATTTTTAATAAGTCTTAGATGATTATTAGTATACATACTATGAGTCCCGTATGTAGGATCTGATTGGATCGTTGATGAATAACAAACAATCGATAATGATTCACGAACACAAGAGATTCTATAACGTTTTCTTTGTATTCACAATTGAGTATAAACGTTACCATACAAAACAACTCTCGTTCTCTCCTCTTTCTCTCCAAAAAGGGCTCCCTCACTTATCACACAACATCTGACCCTAAAACTGAATCTAACTCTTCTATTTATAGTCTGACCAGCCGACCCTGCGACACTCGTTAAGTGTCACAGGTTAAAACCCTATTGCGACACTTAATCTAGTGTCGCCATATGCGACACTAGCTTAGTGTCACCTAAACACTAATTTGTGTATATTTTATATTTCACTATTCGTTTACAGACTCGCATATACATACGCAGACTAATTGACTTTGACAATTACAAACGTTTGACCAACTGACTGACACACAAAATGCACCAACAAACTCCCCCATGTCAGCAGCTTGGCCAACTAACGTTTTCAATTAGTCTGAATCAACATACTTCTTCATGTCTTCAACAATTAGAAACTCCCCCATTGAGATAGCATGGTCTTCAAAAAAAATCTTGATGTCCAGAATCATGTTATTGACACACATTTATCATACAATAAGATCTTCATACACTCTGACCATTTCTCAATCATCAGCAGCTTCTCCAATATAATTTATCTTCGCAGTCTTTGGAGAATGACCGACATCCTTTATATCTTCACTATTTTACTTTAACAAGATATGTGATATTTGAAGAAAATAACGTAGAAATAAAATCTTTTTGTATTTTTCTTTAGAATTGAAAAAAAAATGCAAAAACAAAACTAAAATAAATTGGGGATCGGATTGTTTTAAGTCTGCATAGAGATCATATCAGGCCAACATGCAATTATTAGAAAACAGTAAGTGTTATTTCGATTATCAGTATATTTGTCCACTTTAAATTCACTTAGCATATTTAAAGCATCTTTTATAAAAATTATTTCAAGATGATTATTGGTATTGTTTATCCACTTAAACATGTTACATCCGTATTTCTGAATTAACCTTTATTGTTCATATGAATATTTCTATGTGGTCCCCACCTTTGACATACCCCTGTAACCCAGACATGAACATAGTTTCCATATTCAGAGAAAGTATAAGAAAATCATCTTTACGAATCAAGTCAGCGGTGACAGGTCTGTACCGACGTACAACAAAGCGACATAACTTGATTCAGGTTTAAGCAAAACCAGACTTGGTCAAACCATTTTGGCGACCTTGTTAGGTATCTTAGAATTTAAGACTTTTCAAGTGCATTTACTTGCGTTTGCTTAGTTTTGAGCTTATACTAACTAAGACCAGGTCTGTAGTTACGTACAACAGAGGAAACAATCAGCATAAACCCCCAAATGATTTCAGATAAAAACCTGTAATATAGAAGTATGTCAAGCTACATTAAGGAATTAAGACATATAGACGTACGCCATAGGGTGTTTACCACAAGATAGTATGCATATATTAGAATTACTTCTTAATAACCCAGAGATCAGTATGTATCATGCCTACCAATACATCATATGATGAAGCTTAATGGTTATAAAAGTTGTAATAAATATGGCAGATAAACCTACTGACACATCAAACATAAACCTTAAGATTTCCATTTTGTGCATGTCACTTGATGTACTATCATATCTCAAGTTGTTACAGACACAACCCAACGTCTTTTCAAGAATTAAGAATCTTGTTGTTCACATTTCTGATCCAAATAATCAGAATTTTTAAGTTTTAAAATTACTCCCCTTGAACAACAAATTCTTTTCGCAATTTCAATTCAAAGGTACTCCCATTAAACATTAAACACATATTTTTGGTATTTTTAATTTAAGAAATTTTGCAACATTGCATTTCTTTGATACTAAAAAGTACAAAGAATGGTTGTTGCATAACCGACAAATTAAAACATATAACCTTTAAATGAAAGTTCCAAAATCACATATCAAGTCAAATCAAATACCTTTTAGCCACGTTATACCACTTCGGAAAAATTCATTCATCCAATCACAAAGCTTCACACATAACCACCTTCAAGACATTCTTCCAACAATATCCACATGCTTGCAGTCACTAAAAATATAAGCTAACAAGAAACTGACTGCATCACCACAAACAATCAAACATTAGAGTTTATGGGACACCCAAGCTTTGATAAACATAGGTTGTCCATGATCATTCATAATCATCACATCCATGAGTTTATGATATTTTAAAAACTCGGTCGATTTCATAGAGGCGTTGTTTGTGGATTTTGGTTTCCAAACCTATTTAGGTTCGCATGATTTGTTTTCAATAATTTTGTGTTGTTGAACTTGAGGTCTACTAGGCACAACTTTGTTTACTCTAGCCATTGGTAGTGGCGAGTTTGATGCACAACTAGATATAGGCGAATACGAACGACGCCTTGAAAAAGATTTTGAAAAAGAATTCCTAAAAGAAGAAGTTCTTGGCATCCCTCTACCAAACCTATCTAGGGATAATAACCTACAATCCCTAATAATATGGCCCTGTTGACCACAACGAAAGCAAGAACATCTCTCAACATTAGATTGATTCCAATGAATTCCCTCAAATCGTTTCGGTGGAGGACAGTACACAGAAGGTCTATTAACAGGAACATTTGTTGAACATGCACTCTTAGGTGAACATGTTGAAGTAGATGTTCCCAAGGTTGAGTTAGTAGATTTAGAATCCCTTTTAACATTTTTAACTTTGAAAGATTCATTGTCAACCTTAGCTTTGTCTTTGCATTTAAAACAGTTTGGTTTGACATTTATTTTCTCAACCTTAATGGTAGACACTTCAGGTATATCGTCTGCCACAAAAACCTCCTCAACACTAACCGGAGGTTTATTTACTATTTTAACAAATGTAGGCCTAACAAGCTCGTCCTATTTAACTTGCTCATTAATTGGTATATTAACATAATTTGTGTCTACTTTTGAGGAAGAAGGCACAAAATCTTTGATTGCATCCTTAATAGGCATTGGAAGATAGTCCATAGGAGGAGGTACATGGTTATATCCAAGACCTGCCTTGCTTTTCGTATCAGTCCTTTTCTTATCAAGGATGTGATTAAATATCATGGATGACGTAGCAAAATTTGACATTTTTCGTTTAAGATCATCTACTTCAGATTTTGAGTCCTCAAGTTCCTTTTTAAGTAAAGTTATTTATTTTAAATAACTATCTATAGCATCTTGCTGACTATAAATTTTAGATTTGAACGCCTTAGACTCATCTTGATAGGCTTTGAATTTCTTTTTATAAGCTAATTCATTTGCTTTCAAAATCTTGTTTGCCTGTGTCAAATTTTCAAGATTTGATCGCAGGTTTTCATTGTCATCCCTGTATCTGTTGTTATCTCCAGTTAATTTAAAACAAGATAAACATTTAAAAGCATTAGAATCAACTTCTTTTACTTGAGCCACCATTGTAGTGTGTTGATCCTCTTCTTCATTTGCTAACATTTCCTTTTAATCGTAAGCCTCTATAAGAGCGTCCCATAAATCTGTAGAAGTTGCTTGATTTTTAAAATGGTTAATCACAACTTTTGGCAGGCACATGGTAATCATCTCGTACGCCCTATTGTCTTTGTCAAACTCTTCCAATTCCTTAACTGACATTTGTGCTCTTGACTTAAACACCCCTTCGTGTCGTGGTTTCTCATATCGTTCAATTGTTAAAAACCAATTCCATAAGTTGAAATCTTTGTATTCAATGAAGTTGCATAGCTTAATCTTCCAACTAGCAAAATCACTATAGGATAAATATGTAGAAGGAGGCATTTTCGTACCAAAAGCCATTTGCGACTTTTCCCTCCAAAATGACATACAAAAATTTCGGAAACTGGACGAGTATAGCGAAACTTTTTCGACACTAAAATTAAGTTCTTTTAAGTTTAAAAAAAAATTGAAATTATAAAATTTTCCGCGTTTTTCCCGCCAAAATTTCGTCTGAAAACGTCCGAAAATGGCAGGGTAAAATGAAACTTTTTTTAGGCTAAAATTGAACACTTTTAAGCCTACGGAAAATTTTTGAAAATGCAAAATTTTCCGGAGTTTCCCGCCAAAAAAACTCTGAAGCGACATTAGGTTAGTGTCGCTTACAAGTTAGTGTCGCGATATAAGTGTCGCACAATATCAGATGGCGACACTAGGATAAGTGTCGCTAAATATCACAAGTGTCGCTGAAACCCTAATTGGCGCACTCAAGGAAGTGTCGCTTTGAAGTGTCGCTAAAAGCCCGAGTGTCGCTAGTAAGTGTCGCTAAATCGCGGTTGTCAGCACCAAAAACCCCAAAAACGAAAAATTTCGAAACCTTAGGAAATATTGACGAACAGCAGACGAACTAGCACCAAAAATCAACCCAAAAATCGATTAACCAACACAAATAACCTAAAAACTAATTATAATCGATTAATACCTTCGCGAATCAACCGAAAATGCTCAAAATAACGATCCAATTCGTATAATACGAATCCGAAAGCTCTGATACCAATTGTGAGTCCCGTATGTAGGATCTGATCGGATCATTGATGAATAACAAAGAATCGATAATGATTCACGAACACTAGCGATTCTATAACATTTCATTTGTATTCACAATTGAGTATAAACGTTACCAATACAAAACAACTCTCGTTCTCTCCTCTTTCTCTCCAAAAACGGCTCCCTCACTTATCACACAACATCTGACCCTAAAACTGAATCTAACTCTTCTATTTATAGTCTGACCAGCTGACCCTGCGACACTCGTTAAGTGTCGCAGGTTAAAACCCTATCGCGACACTTAATCTAGTGTCGCCATATGCGATACTAGCTTAGTGTCGCCTAAACACTAATTTGTGTATATTTTATATTTCACTATTCATTTACAGACTCACATATACACACTAAACATTATACATACGCAGATTAATTGACTTTGACAATTACAAACATATGACCAACTGACTGACACACAAAATGCACCAACACATACCTCATGAAATTCATATAAGCACAATAAAATCACAACTTAACCAGTAATAAACTTATATTTATAAAATTACATCTTAGTTACCTTTATCTACACGATATAACACATTATTGAAAAATAACTTATTATTTCTTTTGAGCTTATTATTCACGAAGGTGAATGTTCATATGTCATAGACAGTTCAAGATGATTACCGATATTATGATCCACATAAATAAATTATACGCAGATTTCTGAGCAAACCTTTTATTGTTATTGTGAACAATATCTAGTGTTTTCCACTATACAACATACCGAAGAACTCAAGTAAAACACATAACACTGTATCTTTTATTTTAAGGTAGGATTTACTAAATAATGTCCTTTAGAAGCATATAACATACACTTGACACTAGATACTTTGTATCTTTCATATGTAAGGTAGAGGTTACTAAATGATGCTCTTTAGAAACATATAACTCACCTTTTAAAGTTTGATACTTTGTATCATTTTTGTTTATTTTAGATAACAGTGCATGGCTGTACCATCATTCAACAATTAAGACTTATGTCATACATCATATAGCGGTTTACAAAAGATAAGACACAGAAATTAGAACTTCTTAACTTCTCGGAAATCTTAGCATAATCCGCCTACCAATATATCGTATGATGAAGCTGACTAGCCTTAAGTTATTCTTATCACTTGTTAAGTAAAAAGACAAGTTATAATCGGTATAGGTGTATAATAAGATAAATATAAGTACAGTCATAGTTAAAATTGTTATCTTAATGTGACTTATAGGAATCTACTAACACATCGTACTTAATACTTAAGGTAATTATTCTTAAGCTTATTCTCCTAATATACTATCTTCTCCCAAGCTTTCACAGATAAAAACTTAAACATTTTCTAAAAGAAACTTCTGTTGTTCTTTTATCGGAGGCGATTCCCCTAAGGTAACAAGCAAATGAATGCCATACGCCCCCTTAGTTACTCTGGATTCCTCATTCCGTTAAGTTGAACCAATGTCTCAAAACGTATCCTGTCAAAAGCTTTTGTGTACAAGTCTACCAAGTTTTCCGTGGAAGGAACCTTAACTAACTTTATAAGCTTCTTCTCAGCACAGTCTCTGATGAAATAATGACGAATATCAATGTGCTTCATCTTGTTGTGCTTTACAGGATTATTGGTTATTGAAAAGGTGGATTCATTGTCAATCATCATCGAAGTGTTGGTAAAATTTAACCCATAATCTCTCATTTGCTGTTGAATCCACAGCACTTGAGAACAACAGCTGCCTGCTGCAACATACCCAGCTTCACATGTAGAAATGGCTACTGAGGTTTGCTTCTTGCACTGCCAAGATACTAGTCTTCCTCCTAGATACTGACATCCACCAGTTGTAGATTTTTTATTCAGATTGAATCCTCCATAATCAGAATCAGTGTAAGCAATAAAATCTAAGTATCCTCTAGTCGGATACCAAAGTCCCAGCTTTGGTTTCCCTCAGAGGTAACTAAAGATTCGTTTAACGGCTTGCATATGAGACTCTTTAGGAGTAGCTTGATATCTTGCGCAGATACATACTGCAAACATTATATTAGGCCTGGATGCAGTAAGATACATTAGTGACCCAATCATGGTCCTATAAAGAGTAGGATCCACATCTTTGTCACTCGATGTCTCCGGACCAAGTCCGTGATTTTCTGGAATAGGGGTATGATATACTCGTGTTTCTTCCATCTTGAACCGATCTAACAATTCATAAGTGTACTTCGATTGATGAATGAACATACCATCTTCTTTTTTATCAACTTGTAATCCTAAGAAGAAATTCAACTCTCCTATAGCAGACATCTCGAACCTTTTTCTCATGACTTTCTCAAATTCTTGACACATCTTTTCGTCAGAAGACCCAAAAATAATGTCATCAACATGTACTTGAACAAGCAGAAAGTCATTCTTTTTCCACTTAACGAAAAGTGTACTATCAATTGAACCTCTTGTAAATCCATTCTCAAGTAGGTACTTTGATAGCGTCTCATACCATTCCCTAGGTGCTTGATGTAATCCATATAGAGCCTTATTCAAACGATATACTCTATCTGGATAATCTGGATCAACAAACCCTGGTGGTTGAGAAACATACACCAATTCTTGTACTTTGCCATACAAAAAGGCACTCTTAACATCCAACTGATACACTTTAATTTCTTTGTAAGTTGCAAATGATAAGAATACCCTTATTGCTTCAAGCCTAGCAACTGGTGCAAACACTTCATTATAATCTATTCCTTCTTCTTAATTGAAACCCTGAACCACTAAACGAGCTTTATTGCGAGTAACAATACCCCGATCGTCTCTCTTGCACTTAAAGACCAATTTAGTTCCAATTGGATATTCACGAGAAGGTAAATCAACCAACTCCCAAACGTTCAACTTTTTAAAATGAGTCAATTCTTCTTGCATAGCTTCTACCCACGAGCTTTCTTTTAGCGCCAGTTGAACATATTTAGGCTCAACTTGTGAGATAAAGCATGCATAAAGACATTTATTAGTGATCCCAATTTCTTTGATTGACACATACAAGCTGGTGTATTCAGAACTATTGGTTTTAGCTTGACTCTTGGTTAACATTGGAATATCTTGATCACCAATGACGTTTTCCAACGGATGATTCTTACTTGTTCGAGTTACAGTTACTGGCTCAACAAGTATCTCATCATCCATATTGGTGCCAATCTCCTCCACTAGTGGCATATCCTCATCAGTACTGTACATCTCATCAGAAGTTATTCTTTCTCTCAATTCCCTTGTAGGACTAAAGATATTATCCAATACCCTTTGAGTAACTTCTGACAACTTGTCTTTCTCTTGAGGTTTCTCCACTAAGGGCTCTTGTGAAGCACTAGTATATGGTTTATCTGCAGACGTCCCATATGTAGAAGCATTCAATGTATGTGTAGGGTCAGTGTCCCCATCACCGTACAATAAATGCTCAGGGATTTCCGAATTAACCACATAGTCACTCAGAGGAAATTTAAATGACTTAAATAGATCTGAATAATCAAGATGCCAATCTAATCCCTTATGTTTGTCATATGTATAACTTGTAACTTCAATGTTATAAACATTTTCCACGCGTCTAGTGACTTTATTGAAAACCTTCTTGTTTGGTGAATTAGGAACATAACCTAGGAAATATCCTCGGTCAGCCTTTTCTCCAAACTTAGGTTGATTACTAGTCTTCAATAAGGTGCATGATACACCAAAGGGCTCAAATCCCTTCAAATTAGGTTTCTTTTTGTTCAAAAATTTATAACAAGTCTTGTTATGCTTTTTAACTGTCAGAACCCTATTCAGAACATGACATGCTGTGTTTACCGCTTCTGCCCAAAAGAAGACCGGAAGCCTTGAATCAGTAAGCATTGTTCTTGCTGCCTCAATTAGAGTTCTATTCTTCCTTTCAGCAACACCATTCTTTTGTGGCTCATACGGTGCACTGAATTGATGTTGAATTCCTTTGCTTAAGCAATAAACATTCAACGTAGAATTTTTGAACTATGTACCATTGTCACTACGAATCCTCTTCACTCTCGTCTTATAGACATTCTCTACTAAAACTAAGAATTCCATAAGCATTCCTGGAGTTTCATCCTTAGATTTCAAAAAGAATACCCATGAGAATCTAGAGAAATCATCGGTAACAACCAAGCAGTACCATTTGCCACCTATGCTTCTCTTGCTTATTGGGCCAAAGAGATCCATATGTAGCAATTCAAATGGTGAGGAGATTGAGTTTTCGGTTTTAGACTTGTGTGGTTTCTTATGTTGTTTTCCTTTCAAACAAGAAACACGCTTGTCTTCAAACTCAAAAAGTTTCTGTGGCACACCGAGAACTAAACCATTTGTGGTTATATAATACATTTTCCGAAAGTTCAAGTGTGTCATTCTCCTATGCCATAAAATAGAGTCAGCTTCTGAAGCCTTGGATAATAAACATGTAGACTCCATTGAAGTAACCGAAGCACCTATGTTGATAGCATAGATGTCATTCTTCCTTGGTGCCCTCATTAGTATCCAATCTTCGGGAAGAACAAATCCCGGCTTAAGGTCTAAGGCTTCCTTTTCATTGAAATGAACTGGATGACCTTTATCACAGACTTAGGAAACACTCACTAAGTTGTGAGTTAGTTGTTCAACATAATTCACATCTTCAAGAGTCGAAGTTCCATTCAAAACTTTTCCTTTCCCGGTAATAACTCCTCCTTTGTCACTAGCGAAGTTTACTCATTGTTTCAATCCACCTTTGAAGTCCATCAGTAGACTTCTTTCACCTGTCATGTGTCTTGAGCATCCAATGTCTACATACCACCATCTATGCTTATTCACAGTCTACTCCTGCACATGACAAGTTGTACACAGTTAGTTTTCAAGAGGGACCTAAGCCATTACGGTCTTGGGTTGTCCCTTATCATGAACAATCTGAACTTCTTTGAAGTAACTATAACTATTCCCATTGGGAGTCTTGGTAACTTTTACAGAAGTTTGAGCTTGTTGATGATTAATAGTCTTATGCCTATGAGGAGAGTGAGTAGAAAACCTCCTAGGCACATTACTATGTCCTTGTGCACGTGAAGTAGAACCAATTTTCAAACTGACTATGATTTCTACTAGGAGTCCTAAACCTCGAAGGTGTCTTATCCCTAGGTTTATTGAAAGTATTATCACTTTGAGTATAAGATCGCTTAGGTTTAGGTGGTGGGACACTATTAGTACTGTCTCTCTTCAACATGTTTACAGGTTTAGTCAAAGGTTTACTTCACAACCCGGGTTTAGCACTAGACTTGTCTACAAATTATGGTTTATCGTTATTCACGGGCTTATGTATAGCTTCCAACTTATTGTTGGGACAACAAGAAGCCACATGCCCCTTTTGGTGGCACTTAAAGCAAGACATCTGCTTCCGTGACTTAACGTCTTGTGCCTTGTTAATTATTAATCCGAGTCTTAGACACTAAAGGTGTATGAAGTTGTTCCTTAATAACCTTATCATCTACCTTGGTATCATTCAGCATTCCACCCGAGATAAATTGTACATTGGTGGATGATGATGTCTTACCAATATTAGATGATTGATCTATAAAGACATCTTTCTGTATCTTAGAAACTTCGGATTCTTTGAGTATTTTATCATCAGAATTAGTAGTAGCATCAGTCATTTCTAGGTCAACATTAGTAGTAGTGTAATTTGAATTAAAAGGTGGAGGAACATCACTACGTTGAGCATCAATTATTGAGTCCATAGTCAAAGAAGATGTTCTATAACTCTCAAACTTACGATTAAGCTCAACTAATTTAACCTTAGACTCAGCTAATTCTTTGTCTTTATCAGCTACACCTTGATTTAAGTCTCTTAAGTTCATATAAAGACCATCAATAGTCACAGATTGTTCATTTATAGTGTCTCTAAGTAGGGTCTTATCTGCCATATAGGACTTAATCTGTTTCTTAAGGTCTAGCTTATCCTCACTTAACCTATGTACGTCAATTTTAGCCAATTCTAGTTCAGATGTTAAATCCTTATGTGAATCAGCAAATACATTAACTTGGGTTTGTAAACTAGTCACTAATTGACATACATCTATAAGAGTAAGAACATCAAGACATACCTGTTTCTTATCGGTTTGGAGTTCAGCCATTTGAGCCACGAAGTCTTCTTGACAGAGATCTTCAGTAGATCCCAAGTCTAACACATCATCTTCAGCTGCTGGAATCTTCATCTTAGGGATTTTCATTTGATAATCCTCAACAGTAGGCATGTAAGATGGTGTCTCATCATTCTCAACTGGATCTTCAATTTCAGCCATAAGAGCTTCTTCAGTCAAAGCTCTCCAGTCATAAGAACCATCCAGTTGTTGAACAACCAAGGCAAGACAAAGTAGCACTTGATTTTTCAGGATTTGTTGTTTTCTCAGTTTTGGGCCTTTGACATTCCCTAGCAAAATGTCCATAACCTTGACAGATAAAACATTTCACTTTGGACTTATCAAACCCAACTTTATTACCCACCAGCTTTCTACCAGTACGCTTCAAGAAATTTTTAACTCTCCTTGACACCATAGCAATATGCCACTGGAGATCCACTTCTTCTAAGTCGTCAAGGTCAACTTCATCATAATTGTAACACCCCCAAAATTCGTTGATTGAGTTTAGCGGAAGCATTTGGTTAAGTATGGGGAGTGCCACAATACGCAGTACATGCATACGTATCAGAGCTTATGATTACAACAGAACATAATATATTAAGATGCCAAAAGTAATAGTTACAAAGTTTACGATTCATTGAATCGTATAAGTTGAAAAGTAATTAAGTTACAAAAGTAGATTTTATAAATATGACTAAACAGCTTAGTTATATAAATGAAATCCAGTTGTCAAAATTTGGCATCCTATTCCTTCGGGGGTCGCCTACGTTCCATGTATGTAGGATGTCTTACATGCAGCTAATTCCCTAAAAAACATAGTAAAAGTCAACAATGAGGTTGAGTGAATTCACGGATCTTATGTTTGTGTGTAAATTTTGGTAATCAAATGTGTTTGTCGCGTTTTGCCATAATAGTTGAATAACATTTGTTGGAATGTTGTCCAAAAGTAAAGTTTAGTTTGGGATGTTACCAAGATACGGTTTAGGTGGGATGTTGCCCAAAATACAATTAACGTGGGATGTTGCCCATAATAGTCTAAACAGTTTGTCCAAGAAGTAGGACCTAACAATAGTTGCCCAAGAAGTAGGGACTTTCTATGTGCCCAAGACGTAGGGACTTGTATAAGTTGTGTCCAAGAAGTAGGACTGGCATCCAAGATGTAGGACCCATCTGCTCAAGAAGTAGAGCCCTCATCCAAGACGTAGGAAGGCACCTTGCCCAAGAAGTAGGGACTTCCTGTTTGCCTAAGACATAGGGACTTGTATAAATGTGCCCAAGAAGTAGGGACTTGCTGTGCGTGTTCCCAAGATGTAGGGTCTTTCTGTGTGGGTGCCCAAGATGTAGGGACTTTCTGTGTGTTTGTGCCCAAAAAGTAGGGATTTTTTAGATGTTTATGAAAATGTTGTTTCATAAAAGTCAGTTTGTAAAAGCGTGTGTGGCTGGTCGTTCTCCAGTGAATTCCCAATTTAGCTTTCGTATGAAATCCCATTTCATAAATAAAAGTTATAATCGTTTGACCGCAGTCACAAATATTTAGTACAATGTATATCACAACAGTTATATAAAAATTTTCTCACGTAGCAAAAGCGCTGACTATGTTTTCCACCCCTGTTCAAAAGTAGTTAAAACAGTAAAAGTAGGGGCTGTGAACTCACTTGTTGAGTTAAGTATGTTCGAGTGCTAGCAAAGCCTAAAGCCCAAGAAGTCTAGTCGAAATCTTCTAACGCCCTAAACGTATGAGATTTAATAATTATGTGGAGGTCTAAATTTAACCATCCATGCTAGTGTTCGTACAACCAAGTTATGTCCAAAGCATTTTGTAAAATATGTATGTTTGTATTTGTATTTCGTAGTTGTGAAAATGTATACAACTCGTTGGTGTTGGTTTGAAATCAACATTTTGATAATATAATAGTGTTTGTAATGTTTGTAAAGTTCGTGTATCATATCGTATGTAAATATTCGTTTCCGGTTAAGTTCAACACTTAGTGGAAAAATGTTATGAGTCTTCTGTTTTTAGCGACACTAGAAGGCGTCACTTGCCTTGGGGTAGCGACACTAAACTAGTGTCAGGTTAAGTGACGTTCAGGCTGGTAGGCGACACTTGGGTGAGTGTCGTTATCAATGTTTAATAGTTTATGCGTCACTTATTGGTACTGCCGGTTGAAAACAAAATCGGATTAGGCGTCACTTAGGTTAGTGATGCAGAGGAGTGTCAGGTTGGGGTTACCGACATTTAACGAAGTGTCACAAAAAGAGGGTTTGTGGCGTCACTTGAGCAAGTGATGCAAAAAGAGGGTTTTATGCGACACTTAATGCGTCACTTAAGTGTCGTTGTACTGTTTTTAGGCCTGATGCGTCACTTAGAACTGTTCGTAGATCCGTTTGTAAGAACGAGATTTAAGCTTCGATTTGGACATAATCAGTTGATAAAAATACTAAAACATTGTATATTAAGTATTATAAACATGAGATATCAAAGAAAATAGCAAGATTTAAGAGTTTGCGGGATTGTCGAGATCTTACAAAGTTATCGCGAGAGAAATCTGAAAAGGTGGTTGTGTAGCCCTCGTCGTCGTGATCATTTTTCTCTAGAGGAGTTATGTTATTTGAGGTCGTTTCGTGGTAGTTTTCGGTGGTCAAAGTGGGTGGTGGAAGTGTGTTTAGAGAGAGAGATGAGAGGAATGAGGGTAAAGAGAGAGAAAGAGATAGGTAGAAATGAAAGAAAGATGAGGATGAGGAGGGGGTTTTGTCTCCCTTTTTCGTCCCCCGTGGTTGCGTTCCGTGTGGTGTTCGTTTTCCCGATTATTAAATGTTATAATATTTTAAATAAGAAATTTCTAAGTTCTAATTTTTCGTAACATTTTTAGGCGAATAACTTCTATAAAAATTAATTTATTTAGTTTATACAAGTTTAACTTTATTTTGTTCCAGTTTTACGGATATGTTTTGTCGCGCAGAATATGTTTTGTTTGATATGAACACCTTGTAAATATTATCGACATAATAATAAATGATAATGTTATTTAATAATTTCCTTTTATTAAATAATTTTGATCACCAATAATCATATATCGTTGTCGCGTTTGTTCCAATTGTTTTGTACGTAATTATACAATTTAGGTATTATGCAATACTACGCGTATTAACTAGTTGAGCTTTGCTAGACTTATCTCTAAAATGTATTGTGAATTCACTCTAAGTTAGGGAATTAGCCTAAAATGCGTGCAATTAACGTTTATAATTATGTTGAAATTGCGGGGTGTTACAATAATCCTCATAAAATGTAGCTGGATCATTGATCTTACCCTGGATGTAGTTTTCGTATGAAGCAACGAATGAAGCAAGAACTGATAGTTGCTGTTCAGCGGATTTCACACTCATGGGCATTTTGTGATGCTCTTGAGTTGACTTCCCAGTTGACTTGCTTTTCGTTTCACCTCCAGATGAAGTTATGAAGCATAAATCTTCAGATATCATTTCACCAGTTCTCCAGTATTACCAACCAGTAAAGTTGTGGTCGAACTGGATGAACTATTCGAGAGAGTAGATTTTCCATGATAAAGCCCAAGATCTTGTACCTGATCAGAATCAGTATCTCTCGATTTCTTTGTGAAATCAGTATCTCTCGATTTCTTTGTACCTGATCAGAATTAGTATCTAACTCACTTAACAGATGGTAGTACCTGGTGGTGTATGTATCAAGATCTTCACCTTTCATAGCTTTGAAGACTATGAATTGTTTCTTCAAGAGATTACACCTTCCTGCCTGAACCTGAGGACTTCCATCACATCTTTTCTCTAGAGCTTCCCAAAGTTGTTTAGCAGTGTGAAAAGACTTTAACTGATGGTTGATCTCTTTTAGAAGACTCATCTTTATTGAATAGTAAGCCTTATTTTCAACTTCATAATCCTTCTTTTGCTGATCACTCATCTGATTATAGGCAATGGCCACAGTTTTATTACCAACTGTAGCAATAGGTGCAGTATACCCATTCTTGATGCACATCCAGATTGACAAATCATGAAATCGACAGTGTGATTTGAACCTGTCTTTCCATCCATGGTAGTCTTCAAGTTGGAGCAATTTATGTGGAACATTAGACTTTCCAACCTTGTATTCCATCTCAATCATCTTACTTATGTCAGAAATTTTTGCAAATCCCAGAAATTAAAAAATCACAAAATCAGTAAGTTCAGTTCGCAGAAAAACTCAACTCTCAGGACAAACTCAGTTCGCAGAGCAAAACTCAGTTCGCAGGACAAATTCAGTTCGCAGAGCAAAACTCAATTCGCAGGAGAAACTCAGTTCGCAAAGCAGACTCAGTTCGCAGGACAGACTCAGTTCGCAGAATCTCAGTTCGCCAACTCAGTTCAGTTCACAGACTCGGTTCGCTTCGCAACTCAGTTCGCAGAATCGGCTGAAACCCCTAAAAATGAAAATTTTAGGTTTTTGAACATCCAAATACTAAAATTTTGAATATCAACTAACCTAAAGACTTCCAGAGCCTGATTTTGATCGTTTTGACACAACAAATCACGTACTAACAACCCTAAATCAACCGTTATTACCCGAATAAACTAGAACCTACGCGTATCTAGGCATAGGCTCTGATACCAATTGTAAGTCCGTATGTATTAGGATCGATAACAAGGTTATCTTAAGGTATTAAGGTGCGGAATCCCTTAATACTAAGCTTACGGATCATAAACAGTTTGTTTCACAATTAATTAGTGAATTAATAATCTAATATGTCTGGTATTGATTATAACTGATGTTAATCGATCAATACCTAACCTTTAGAATATGTTGAAAGCTCTGGAAACACAAATTCGTTCGTAATTAGCAAATGGCAAAAGTTAATTAGGTTTAAAACCTAATTTATATAAATACTCATCTCGGCTCGCAGGTTCTGGGCTCTGCGAACCGACTCGGTTCGCAACCCAACTTGGCCCAGTGAGTCCAGTCGACTCGCTTCACAGCCCTGTCCTGCGAACCCAACTCGGTTCGCACCGCAGGTCATTGGTCAAACATGGTCAACATTTTTCAACATTTAATATTTAACTCTAAAATGTTTACCAACCAATATTTTCATTACAATTCAAAACCAATTTACAAACTTGATTACAATTAACACAAGTCCTATTTCAAGCTAGATCTGTTGTCACAATAACATGTTTTAACAATCCCTCTATACTCAATTACGAAAAATTATGCTCTCGTATAGTAGTTAGAGAGACTAACCCGGACGGTGGAAGGTCATTTCCCGATAGATCTATCCATAATGTTAGCGCTTAGTATTAACGGAGCTATGAAAATTGTTAGAGGTCAAATCGTAGTGAAATCGTAGTTTTACTCAGGCAATAAGTATAAGTGATTTCAGTTATTTGTGTTTACAAAAACAAAGCATTTAATCTCACCTCAATAGTAAAAAGCACTAAAAGTGAGGCTATGAGACTCACCTGAGTCTAGCAAGCAATCGTAGTAATAACCAAGTAGGTTCTCCGAACCCATAACCTTCTAGCGTCTTAAACGCATAATATTGTAAGTAAGTAAGTAAATATGTAGTTGTCTCGAAAGATCACTCATGTTACTTGTCCACTCAACTAGGAATGTCCAAGTGTTTGTTTAGTGTTTTCGTTTTGTAGTTTAAAAATAAGTATGGCCTGTTGGTGACGGTTTATAATAATAATTCAAAATAATATAATTATGAGTTTTGTTGTATTCTATATACTTATAAAAGTATTTCCAGTATGTTTGTCATTTATGTTTAAGTGTGAAAATATCGTACGGGGGTCCGGGGGCAGCGCCCCTGGTAGCGGGGTCCAAGGGGCAGAGCCCCTGGCTGGGATCGAGCCAAGGGCTCAAATTCAAGGTATCATTTTTGTTACGCGAATCTGACTTGCAGGTCAGTTCGTAGGGTCAATCTGCAGAGTCAGCTCGCAAGACATAGTCGAATGGCAAGTCTCATCTCTCAGGTCAACTCAGTTCGCAGGTCGAGTCGCTTCACAACTTGGTTCGCAGGTAAGTCTGTTCGCAAGTTGTGGTTTCAGTTCGCAATCTCAGCTCGTAGCATGATCAGCGGACTGAGACGCAGCTCAGTTCGCAGACGTAGCTGCTAGTGAAATTAAATTTTTAAAACGCATTTCAAGTCAGTTTTTGGATATGATTTTCATTAAGTAAACATAAAAGCATGAGGATATAAGCTTTCCAAACACGATAATTTAAGAAAAAGGGAGGGGTTCTTACGGATGAAATGGAGGACCGAAGGTGGAGATGGTGATGCACTTCCTCTTGCTTCTCTTTTGCAATTTATTAGTATATGATGATGATGATAATGATGATTCACGATTTTGATGATGATGTTGGCGGTGGTGGTTGTTAGCCGAGAGAGAGAGGGGAAAAATAGGGGAGGGGTGGGTTTGGTTTCGTAGAAAATGTGAAATAAAATGAGGGATAAAAGGGTATGGGTTGGGGTTTTATTGTCTTCCCAAATAGTGGTGTTAATCCATGTGTTTGTATGCCCGGTCGTTTAACTGCGTAATATTTTTAAAGTTTAAAACTTGTTACATATATTCGAGGTATTTTTAACTGAAGTATTTTATCAAAATACTTTATTTGAGTTATAAAAATATAACTTGGTTTAAAATTAGTTTGTCGGACATGTTTCGTGTGTTCTCGTCGAGTACAATGATGTTTTAACAAAATGTAATATGTTTTGAATAATTCGATATGATCCAAGTAAATAATGTTTATTTTTAATAATAACACATTATTTAGAAAAGTTTGGTCACTAACGTCCATATTATATATTATAAGTGTCGGGTTCCACTCGAGTTGTTATCGCGTGATTTTAAAGTTAATCGCGTATATATATATATATATATATATATATATATATATATATATATATATATATATATATATGTATATATATATATATATATATGTGTGTATATATATATATATATATGTGTGTGTGTGTGTGTGTACGCGATTAACTTTAAAATCGCATGATAACATGTAATTATAACATGTAATATATCTATACTATCTTATAATGCATTTACCCCATCCTCATTTTAAGATTTTTAAGATTCAACCAATATGCAATCATGACCGTTCATTTGACTCAAGTGTATCCTGATCACATCTCAACCCTTTATTTTTAAACCCACAAAAGGATATTCATATATAAACATCTAAACCCTAAAAAACACTCACATTTATACATCACAAAACACACTCCTCTTCAACGGTGCAACTTTTCTCTCTCAAGAATGCTGGCATCCTGTTTTCTAGACCATAAACACCAACTCATTACGCCGCCGCCAACCGTAACACCGCAAATCACCATCACTGCTACCAACGCCGCAACTTCCAGCCTAACGTACCTCAACTTCCATCATGTGTTACCTTCGTCTTGATCCGTTAAACTTTTGGTTTCCACCTTTTGGTGTTGAGACCCAATGAGCTTCGTTAATAATCACCGTTTAAGCCAATTTGAATCGGGTATTCTTTGGATATTAATTGGTCTGTATATATTTGTGGGTTTCCACCGTTTGGTGTTGAGATCCGCGAGATCAAGATCCATCATTTGTAAGGCGGTTTATTTCATTTTTTCTTTAGATATGTCTTCATCTATTGTAAAATATCTGGGCTGTCGGTGCTAGATTTGTCCTTATTTTCAGTCTCTGATTTTAGATACGTGAGTCGATCGACTTGGTATTCTTGTGAGCTTCGGGTTTGTGAGATTCTGCGATTTAATTTGTTGGGTTAATAGGTTTCGGGTCTGTGTTCTATTTTTGCAAATGAAAATCGAGTCTGTGTTTATTTTTTTGAAACTTTATTGTGAGAATGCTCTTTGTTTTGCTAAAGTATACAAGTCTTGCTGCATATGATACAACCTTTTTTAAGGAAAATGGAGTAGTAACTTTCACCATTTATATGTATGATTAAAAGAAAATAGAGTTGGTCAGATCAAGTTTAATTAGAATGGTCAGTCAAACTGAGATGTTTAGGGTTTTTTTTTTTTTGAGCAAGTTTAGAGGTTATTCTAATTGGAAGTGATAAATGCAACAAAAAAATTAAGTTATACACTAAATTTATGTTTTAACATGTTTGTACTGTGAGCTTTAACAATTGTACTGTTTGGTGTAAGGATAAAATTTTTTGTTGTATTTATCAACTCCCTATTCTAATACCTTGATGATATTTGCTTTAATTATGACGTTTCTCAAAGTTATGAATTTTTTATATTTACGTAACTATAACGTTCTAAAAATTCTTATCATTTTTGTTTTGATATAAACATGAAATATATATTATGATTTGAACAACTTGATGATAGAATTAAGAATTTCATAAAGTTTCTTTTCTATAAAAAAGAGAGCAAAAGTCAGTACATCAAAATCGAATCTTTTGAAAGAAGAAAAGACTGACAAACCAAAAAATGATAATCTGCTTTTATGTAAACTACATCATACTTTTCCAGTTTTCCACTAGAAATTTCTACGATGCATTAAACCTTATATTTTTTTTATTAGATACTATTTTTAATAATTATAAATGATTCTTTATATTTGTATCAATTTATATATTGTAAATAAATAGACTGTAACACTGACAAAAAAATGTTAATACAGCTAGAAAGCCTCGTAAAAATTAAGCGAGATTTTTATGAATGTTTTTTAACTTAAATAATAAAAAAAAGGCATAACAAAACAATACGAATAATTTAATCAAATTATTGTCAAGCTCTTTCAAAATGCAATTAGGCTTCCTATTTTCATGTAAAATGTGGCTTTGAGCTCCATTACTCCGTTTTAATATGCCACAAACGCATCTTAATACGTTGACTATCTAGCATCTCTACAATTGTATTACACGGAGCCATGAGCCATGTAATATCTACTGATTACACTTTGACAAGTAGACCCATGGTGTATTTGGAAACAACGGACTAGAGCTTGTGGTTGGGGCTCAGGCAAGAACTTGAGGTTGGAGCTGGGGCTTGGGTTTCAATTCAACATCCACTTTAAAAAGCTTATTATTAAAGGGTTTTTGGAGGCTTATTTTTTCAAAAAGCCTTACTTTTTTTTACGTTACCTAGGACTTATAAAAATTAAAAGTTTAAGCTCCTAAAAGCCCCTAAAAGCCCATTATCTAAACACACCATCAGTGTAGATGCTCTAAGGGCTGCTTGGTCCTTACTCCTTAGGTTTTAATGGAAAGATAAAGGCATATGAGCAAAGGGTGTGTGAGATGTTTTACATCGTTCTCAACAAATATTGTTCAACGATGTCCTTTCACATTGCGTCGATCAATGTTTTTGATAGTATGTTCTCGACAGTGTTCCCGACCCAAATTTTGAGACGAATGCTGCTTTTGTTTTTCTTTTCATTTCTTATTTTATTTTTCCCCTTAGACACAATCATTTAACATATAAAAATATATAATTCTCAGAATAATATAAACTCAATACCTTCTACACTCTCGCTTTTTTAGAACGACAATCCTGTGCGGACACAGTTATAAACAGTGTCACACCCTGTGCTCTAATGGGTGTGAATGTGTAATCTAATCTAGAATATATGCATACATATACATATACATATACATATACATATACATATACATATACATATACATATACATATACATATACATATACATATACATATACATATACATATACATATACATATACATATACATATACTGTTGAGTCACTGATCGCTGAACTCAAGTGGTCACTGATCTCAAGGATTAAGGGGGAGATTATATAGGAGATTGTTGAAGTCATTATTCGCTGATAAGTGAAAGTGCCTAGTGCTTGGATCTAGATGACAATTGACAGTAATTGATAGGCGGAATCAATCAATTACACTTGATGCTAACAAACACAAACCGAAACAATGATATTCAATCAAAGAAAACTCGTTTATTAGCTTGTATTGAGTATAGGGATCGATTACAGAGATACTAAGTCGACAAATTGTGCTAGGGTTTCGTCCACACTAGCCGAAAACCCGTAGGTTTCTATTTATACTAAAAAGTCAGCCGACATGCGTCACTTGTGTAAGTGTCGCATGTGGCCGCCTTAATGCGTCACTTACCTAAGTGTCGCTATGCGTCACTTAATCAAGTGTCGCTATGCGTCACTCAGGCAAGTGTCGCCTAAACTAAAATACGAGTGTCGCACTATACAAAAGCTATTTTTCTATTAAGAAACTAACGACACTTATTACAACTCGATAGACCAACTGACAGACACTCAAAGATGCATCAACAAACTCCCCCGTGTCTTCAGCTTGGTCTTCAAAATCTTCAAACTCTTTTAAGTCGTTTAATCTTCACTTCCAACCAGCAGGAAATACACCACCAGCATGTACTCCGTTGGCTACACAAATATCAATAACCTTTTGAAATTTAATCGCTTCAGCTCTGTCTCTTCCTTTAAACTGAATCCTATTCTGATGTAATCTTTTCATATCATGTTCAGAGAGATTGATCAAACTCAACGGATCGAATACACAAAATATCTTTCTTTTAAGACCCCAAGTAGACTTTTTCTTAGGTTGAACAACATCCCATGCTGTTTTCTCTTCAACCTCCGATTCTACATTCATAATCTCCGAATCCGTATCTGGTTCCGATTTTGGAATAAACACAATTATAGCTTCACCAGTAATATCATCATATTCCCAGTACTCCAACCTATTCAAAAAATCTATCGGGATGATCTCCAAAGGTATCTTCTGTAGACACTTTGCTGGTGGATAGATCATCTTCACAATAGGTTGACGAGTGATCGGATCAAGCTTCTTCTTAAACTTGTACCTCATACCCAACGTCGGCTTTATCAAATTATACTTTTTACTGTTCATCTCACGACGTATGATCAACTGAAAGAAGTCTGCTCGTGAATCTCGTGATCGGTTGATCAAGGGTATCTGAGCTAACCTTTGAAGCTCACACTTCGGCAAAGTACTTATTTTATAAAACTTCATATTGAAGTACTGAATGCCGTCACTTCTCTTTATCATGAAAACAGAGTTATTCTCATCAAATTTCCAACTCTTAATCAATCCCGTGTAATCAGATCTAACTTTGTAGCTTTTACACGTAACCGGTATCTCGATAATCGGTTTAAGCACAATATCCGGTTTTGTTGTTGAAGTTGATGGCTCGTTCGTCTCTTTTTCCAATTCATCTTCAGACGAATCCGATTCTATAATAGGAGCTTCATCATAACATTCATCACTGTGCAATTGCTCCCCCTCAACTTCAACTTCATCATTTTCCTCAAAGAAATAATCCTCTGCTACAGGATCATTCATTTCCTCTTCCTCAGGCATCGTATCATTATCATTCATCAAGTTTTGCAAATAAGTGAGATCTACGAATGAATAATCTACCGCGATAGGTCTTGCCTGACCTTGAACCTCCACGAAATAATCTAAACTGATATTTTCATTAATAGTAGAAGATGGAAGTACATTTTCTGGTTCAGGGGAAGGAGTTACATTTGTTTCTATTTCCCTAGAATTATCCTCCCCCGAAACAAGTGTGACTGACTCCAATTCTAACAACCTAGAAGACATAGTCGTTATCTGTTGTTGGAGAGAGTCCACTGTTGCAGCTTTAATCTCTAAGTCCTTAATCTGTGAAGCTTGAGCTGTAATGATCGCCTGTTGATCATCAAAACGCTTGGACAAAAGCTCCAGTTGAGCTAAAACCTGCTGAATAGAAATAGATGCAGGCTGAGGAGAAGGCTGATGAGTTGGCTCCTCAAGGACAATCGAAGTCCGCTGGCGTCGACGTAAGGGTAACTCAGCATAAGAAGGCGACGACCCAGCAGGACGCTTGCCAGGATTTCTCGGAATATGAACCCGACCAGCCGAAATCCGGCGCATAATACGCTTAAAGCGTTGGGGATCAGCCAATTGAATCCCATCTAAAGCTGATTGTGGTGGCACATCACCCTCAGAATCCGGAGGAGTGGGCCCACCATCATCAGAATCGACCTCAACCCGATCAACGTGCTCAATATCATCGAGGTCCTGAGCAATATTAGCATCAACTAAGTCGTCCTCGTTGACCGGAGGCACGACATCATCCAGAAATCCATGATCGTGCGGCGCAACGTAGTTTTCGTTCACTACGTGCCCGAAGAGATCACGATCGGCCAAAACAGGCTCGCCCTTTGGTGCAAGCTTGCAGTCATTGAAGACTCGCAGAAGCATGGGCGTTGGAACCAAAAGAGACCTCTGATCTGGGGCAATACCGAGATCCAGGTCATTCAACAGAAGCTGCACAAACCGAGGATACTGCAGCCATTTGTCTTTTTTGGCACGAATATTCTCTACCATGTTGCCGAAGATGTAACCGCTAAAGTTGTACGGTTTGTTGTAAATCAAGGCCAACATGAGAGATAGAGTAAGATGGCTGGCAGCATCATAGCCTCCCTTTCTCGGAGACAAGCAGACGATGATAATATGGCACAAATACCTCCAGACCCTGCAGAGGTATTGCTTGCGGAAATCCGACAGCTGATTAGCTGGATAACCCATTCTCTGAAGTCCCCCGAAGATGAATGTAGTGGGGAAGATCGTGGGCATCGTGGAGTTGTCGGTGAACTGTAAAACCCTTCGAATCGAGTTCTCAGTAATCTCGATTTCCTCCCCAAACATTGTGGAAACAATCCGAGGAACGTCACCCTGTACCCTGATCACCGCATGATCATAAAATTCCTCTATTTGGTTCATATATACCGGGGTCGATGCGGTGATGGCGTAATATATCCTTGATCGGCAAAGAAAGTCGATCATAGGCCGAAATGGAGCCGAGTTGGCATGTGTAGATTCCAAGAATGCCGTGATATTGTGACGTGTGTTCGTGCGGCGGTAATAGTTCTGTAACTCGGCCATCTGTAAGCTAAAAATACAAAGAAAAGTAACCGAAAACGTTAGAAAGTTAGCCCGAACACAGAAAGGTTGGAAAACAAAGTTTGACTTTAGGCGTCACTTAGGGTAAGTGACGCATGGCCACTACCGTCACTTAGGAAGTGTCGTAATGTACAGTGTGTAAAATTGAAATCAATGTGTAGCGTCACTTATTGGAAGTGACGCTATCAAGCGTCACTGATGTAAGTGACGTTTGAAATTGGTGGTTTAAAGTATACGACACTTGCAAAGTGACGGGTGAAGAACATGCGACATTTAACCTAGTGACGGTATCCTAAGTCAGTCACTTAAGAAGTGACGGTATAAGTGACGGATATAAATAAGCGTCACTTAGACAGTCACTTGGAGTAGTGACGCATGTAAGGGCGTCACTGGGAGGAGTGACGGTTTAAACAATTAAAACAAGTATATGCGTCACTACGTGAGTCACTTAAGAGGTGACGCAAAATCAAGCGTCACTTGTGAAGTGACGGTATAGGTTACCAAATTACCAAAGAGCGTCACTTAAGGTAAGTGACGCAGGAAGTGTCGCAACGATGAAGATCATCGTGCACTGTTCATACCCAGTTTCAAAATTTTAGGGGTTTTCAACAACAAAGTAACTGGGGTGTGCGCAAGGTAGAGACGAATAAAACACACCCATTATTACATCAAAACACTATCACACAAGCATGTAATCAAACGATTTTCAAAGAAAACCCTAACCGTAACCCTAACTTAAAATTACAGTAAGAATAATGAGAGAAAAAGGTTAAGATTGGTACCAAATGATTCGTAGGAGTGAGGGGAATAAGAATATGGCAGTAGAATGCAAGGAAACACCGTAGAATGCAGAATCCAATCAACGAAAAATGCATAGATCGAGTGACGCAGAGACAATCCGAGTGTCGGTATGTCAGAGCTAGTGACGGTATATGAATTTGAAAAGTGGTGAGGTTGAGTGTCGTGGGGAAAGGGTATTTATACACCGACCCTTGTATGCGTCACTCAACCCGGCACGTATAGTGATGGTTAACCCGTCACTAGCTGCGTCACTTAAGTGAGTGACGCTATATCGAAAGCGTCACTGGGAGCGTCACTTATGAAAGTGACGCGTAGTTCCTACTTAGTGAAAAATTTGTGAATTTAGCGATTTTCGCGATGTGCTTTCGGTATTCAAATTTGAAAATGTAACTGTAACTTGGATAATAGCTAAAATGACACTAATTTAGAGAAAAGAAAACGTATACAAGAAAATGTAAATTAACAACTATTCTTATAACAGATACCACATGTAGGTATTGATATAACGATCCGTTAGATCAGAGATAAGGGAACCTCTTCACTCTATTTATTTAAATTTACCACTAGAGAATTAACACATTCTTTTTGATGACGGAGTTGATAAAGTCTGATTAGGGATCATATCGGAATAACATGCATTTATTAGGAACAGTAAGTGTTATTTCAATCATCAGTATCTTTGTCCTCTTTAAATTTACTTGACATACTAAAAACACTGCTTATAAAAATTATTTCAAAACGATTATTAGTATATTTGTCCACTTAAACATGTGATACGTACAACTAAGAGGTATTTTATTATTATTGATATGTTTATTTCGCTGTGGTTCCCATCATAGATATACATCTTAACTTAAAACATAGACCATGTTTCCATTTACAGATAGAATATAAGAAAATCAATTTTAAGAATCAAGTCAGCGGTGACAGGTCTGTACTTACGTACAACAAAGCGACATAACTTGATCCAGGTTTAAGCAAAACCAAACTTGGTCAAACCATTTTGGCGACCTTGTAAGGTATCTTAATTTTTAAAGACTTTTCAAGCACTTTGACTTGTGTTTGCTTAATTTTAAAATATATATTAACAGAAACCAGGTCTATACTTACGTATAACAAAGGAGACTGTCAATATATACCCCCAAATGAAATCATATAAACATCTTTCACAAAAACGTGTCTAGTATAAGTAAGAAATTAAGACTTTTGTCATACATCTAATAATGTTGTACCACTTGAAATAGACAATTATTGATTAAGCTTCTTAAGACTTCTCAAAGTGTTTTGTATAACATGCCTACTAATATATCGTATGATGAAGATAATGTTTATAAAAACTGTTTTTAATACGTCAGATAAATCTACTGACACATCAAAGATAAACCTTAAAAATTCCATTTTCATGCATGTCACCCGATGTACTATCATATCCCAAGTTGTTTACAGACACAACTTCAACGTCTTTTCAAATGTAGCAACATTGCATTTCTTTAAAACTAGAAAGTATAAAGAGTAGCTGTTGCGTTTTTTTTTATTTTTTTATTTTTTTTTTATTTTTAAACATTACTTTAAACATATCCAAGTCACAAATTACTTTTTCGTTGTAAAGAACCTAAGACCGATCATGTTGACTAATTCATCAAATCGTGCTCTAGAGAAAGCCTTAGTGAATAAGTCAGCATTTTGTTTCAGGGTGTCAATATGGACAAGGTCAATGAGGTGTTTCTCATAGCAATCCCGTATAAAGTGAAACCTAATTTCTATATGTTTGGTTTTAGAGTGTTGTACGGGATTGCGTGTGATAGATATGGCAGCAGTGTTATCAATATGTATAGGAGTTAAAGTTAAGAGTAACCCGTAGTCGCGCAGTTGGTGCTGAATCCAAAGAACTTGAGAACAGCAGCTAGCAGCAGCAATGTACTCGGCCTCAGCTGTGGAAGTAGAAACCGTAGTCTGCTTTTTGCATTGCCATGACACCAAGCGAGTTCCAAGAAACTGACATCCCCCTGTCGTAGACTTCTTATTGATGTTGCAGCCACCATAATCTGAATCGGAATAGGCAGAGAGAGTGAAGTTCTTCTCATTGGAGTACCATAGACCTAGTGAAGGTCTATATTTGAGATACCCAAAAATACGCTTCACCGCCTTCATATGAGAAACCTTTGGTCGTGCCTGATATCTTGAACAAAGAGAAACAGCAAAGACGATATCAGGTCTTGAGGCAGTGAGGTACATAAGAGAACCAATCATCGAACGATAATCCTTTTCTTTGCAGTCCTCATCATCATCAGCAGGTCCAAGATTATGATTGAGCTCAATGGGAGTTCCATAAGGTTTACAAGTAAGCATATCATATCGAGTCAACATGTCATTGACATACTTTGACTGATGAATATACATTCCTTTGGGTGACTGCTCGACTTGCACACCAAGGAAAAAGGTGAGATCTCCCATTGCACTCATCTCGAAAGCTGACTTCATGACCTCTTCAAATTCTTTACATAGAGCCTCATTCAATGACCCAAAGATGATATCATCGACATACACTTGAACCAATAACAAATCATCTCCTTTTCCTTTTGTGAAAAGAGTGCTGTCGATGTTGCCCCGAGTAAAACCATTGTCCACCAGATGAGTAGCAAGCCTTTCATACCAAAGGCGTGGAGATTGATGAAGTCCATACAATGCCTTGTTGAGTTTATAGACATAATTTGGATGCACCGAATCTTCAAAACCTGGAGGCTGTTGAACATAAACCTCCGTATCAATTTGACCATAAAGGAATGCGCTTTTAACATCAAGTTGCTTGACGCGAATCCCTTTAAATGATGCAAAGGCCAAAAAGATACGTACGGACTCCAATCGGGCGACAGGGGCAAAAACCTCATCATAATCAAGTCCTTCAATTTGAGTATACCCTTGAACAACTAATCTTGCTTTGTTCCTCGTGACAACCCCTCGATCATCTTTCTTGACGCGATATACCCATCTAGTGCCTTTTGGATCGGCACCCTTAGGTAATGGAACTAGCGTCCACACTTGCAGCTTGTGAAATTGCTGCAATTCATCTTGCATGGCCTCGACCCAGGATGGATCTTGTAAGGCCTCCGAAACTTTCTTTGGTTCAGTTTGGGAAAGATGGCAGGAATTAACAGTTGCCATAAATCCCAAAACCTGATCAGCTGAAGTATCCTTATCTTCAGCAGTTTGCTTCGCCTGATGTCTTGTTTGAACAGCAGAATGGGGATCACCAATAATGTTTTCAACTGGGTGATTCCTATGTATCCGGGTCACTGGAATGGCATCTGGCACAAGATTTAATTCCAAGTTATTCAAGTCACCTTCAGTGGCCGAAGCATCTTCGTTCTCTTCATTAGTGAAGAAACGAGAATAGTCCATATCTTCTTCATCCTCTAAGAGAGGCATGTCAGGATCATCCGGAAGATCCGCGGCATTAACAGTGTTTGATGAAGATGGAATGGTTGTAGTTGGTGGTATGGGTGTAGGTACAGATGCAGAAGAAGTAGTAGGTGCAGGCATTTGTTGTGTTGGAGTAGGTGATGGAGTGGATGTCGTATCGGGAATCGGATTGGATGTTGGAGGAAGAGAATCAAATGTTTGTTGAAAAACATCTAGTCCATGAAGCATTGTAATTAATTCTTCTGTATCATCGTCCTCCGGAACATTAAAGGAACTGAAGAGTGTCCCATAATTAAAGAACCAATCCGGACCCGTTCCTTGAGGTGGTTCCGTATACCTTAGGCATTTGACCTCAAAGTGTTCCTCTATCTCGTTTGTTGATTTGTTGTATACCCGTTTGTTTGGAGAGTTGACCGAATATCCGAGAAAAATTCCTTCAACGGCTTTATCACCAAACTTCTGGACACGTTCTTTGGTAATCATTATCAAACAAGGACATCCAAACGGTTCCAGAAACTGCAGATTCGGCTTGCGATTGTTGAAGAGCTCATAACATGTTTTATTCTTCTTTTTAACCGAAAGAACCCGATTCAAAACGTAGCAAGCAGTATTAACTGCCTCGGCCCAGAAGATAATAGGTAATTTGGAATCCGCTAACATAGTACGAGCAGTTTCAATAATTGTCCTATTCTTCCGTTCAGCAACTCCATTCTGTTGAGGTGTTCTAGGAGCACTGAATTGATGTTCAATACCCCTAGAGGCGCAAAATAACTCAAGAGTTGAGTTCTTGAATTCGGTTCCGTTATCGCTCCGCAGTCTTTTCACTTTTAAGTTGCACAAATTTGCCAACTTATCCAACAAGTAGACCAAAATTCCCGCTGTCTCATCCTTTGTTGCGAGAAAATATACCCACGAGAAACGTGAGTAGTCATCTGTCACTACTAGACAATACGAGCGACCACCTATGCTCTTTGTAGAAACAGGACCAAAAAGATCCATGTGCAGTAGTTCTAATGGAGCATTTATGGAATTCACAACCTTAGACTTATGGGACTTCTTGTGGAGTTTGCCCTTGTGGCAAGAAACACAGTCATCCTTCAAGGCGAAGGACTGTTTCGGAACTCCACGAACCAAGTCATTGTTGATAAGGAAATTCATTTTTCGGAAATGAATGTGTCCCATTCGTCTGTGCCAAAGGAGTGATTCCTTTTCTGAAGCCTTCGAAAGGAGACAAGTGTACTCGCTGGTTGTCTCCACGGTTCGCATGTTCATTACATAAGTGTCATTTCTCCTAGGAGCACGCATTACTACCCATTCCTCTGGAATGACATATCCCGGCTTCAATATGACACACTCAGTCTTTGTAAAGGATGTGGTATAGTCCTTATCACAAACTTGTGATACACTTAACAGATTATGTTGAAGCTCGGCCACATAATTTACATTCTCAAAGCTAACCTTTCCATTGGTTAGCGTTCCTCTCCCCGAAATCGTTCCTCTCGTATCTCCAGCAAAAGCAACATGACCTCCCGCGTATGGTTTAATATCCACTAAGAGAGACACATCACCCGTCATGTGTCGCGAGCAGCCACTGTCCATGAACCATTCACTATCTTTTATTCGTTCAGACTGCTGCAACACAAAGAATGAGGAGATTAGTGAGAAACGGTGACCCAAGCCTTTACAGACTTAGGTCGACCAAAGTCATCAACAATAAGCACATCAGATAAAACTTTATTTTTAAACAAATCAGATTTTGAATCTGATGTGTTATTATTGATGACATGTGAGTCTTTAGTGGACTCCTTTAACTTCCAAACCTTTGATGGTTCGGGATTTGACTTTGAAATAGTGTTGGGCTTTGGTTTTAACAAAGGATTTTGCCCAACACTAACTACTTTCTTATCAGATTTGGGAGAGTCAGAGTGATGCCTAGTGCTTGGATCTAGATGACAATTGACAGTAATTGATAGGCGGAATCAATCAATTACACTTGATGCTAACAAACACAAACCGAAACAATGATATTCAATCAAAGAAAACTCGTTTATTAGCTTGTATTGAGTATAGGGATCGATTACAGAGATACTAAGTCGACAAATTGTGCTAGGGTTTCGTCCACACTAGCCGAAAACCCGTAGGTTTCTATTTATACTAAAAAGTCAGCCGACATGCGTCACTTGTGTAAGTGTCGCATGTGGCCGCCTTAATGCGTCACTTACCTAAGTGTCGCTATGCGTCACTTAATCAAGTGTCGCTATGCGTCACTCAGGCAAGTGTCGCCTAAACTAAAATACGAGTGTCGCACTATACAAAAGCTATTTTTCTATTAAGAAACTAACGACACTTATTACAACTCGATAGACCAACTGACAGACACTCAAAGATGCATCAACAAACTCCCCCGTGTCTTCAGCTTGGTCTTCAAAATCTTCAAACTCTTTTAAGTCGTTTAATCTTCACTTCCAACCAGCAGGAAATACACCACCAGCATGTACTCCGTTGGCTACACAAATATCAATAACCTTTTGAAATTTAATCGCTTCAGCTCTGTCTCTTCCTTTAAACTGAATCCTATTCTGATGTAATCTTTTCATATCATGTTCAGAGAGATTGATCAAACTCAACGGATCGAATACACAAAATATCTTTCTTTTAAGACCCCAAGTAGACTTTTTCTTAGGTTGAACAACATCCCATGCTGTTTTCTCTTCAACCTCCGATTCTACATTCATAATCTCCGAATCCGTATCTGGTTCCGATTTTGGAATAAACACAATTATAGCTTCACCAGTAATATCATCATATTCCCAGTACTCCAACCTATTCAAAAAATCTATCGGGATGATCTCCAAAGGTATCTTCTGTAGACACTTTGCTGGTGGATAGATCATCTTCACAATAGGTTGACGAGTGATCGGATCAAGCTTCTTCTTAAACTTGTACCTCATACCCAACGTCGGCTTTATCAAATTATACTTTTTACTGTTCATCTCACGACGTATGATCAACTGAAAGAAGTCTGCTCGTGAATCTCGTGATCGGTTGATCAAGGGTATCTGAGCTAACCTTTGAAGCTCACACTTCGGCAAAGTACTTATTTTATAAAACTTCATATTGAAGTACTGAATGCCGTCACTTCTCTTTATCATGAAAACAGAGTTATTCTCATCAAATTTCCAACTCTTAATCAATCCCGTGTAATCAGATCTAACTTTGTAGAATTAGGAGAATTGATGTTTCTATCAGTGACTGCAGCATTAAATGCCGCATTAAATAAGAAGTTGACATTCGGCGTTATTACGGCGCAGCACGTGTTCCTCGAAACTTGAAAAGAGTAACGTGGAAGCATTTGATTGGTTTATGGTACAAGGTGATATTTCCCAAGACAGAATGTCGTGCCATGATGTATCACATCTCAACTACCTCTCCAATCAAGCAGCGACACGTGTCATTCAGATCCGGAAATTAAGGATTTCAGCGTCTATAAATAGCGTAGCATGTTGTACTTCATTTTGTGTCGATTACTTGTATTGTCACTTGTTTGTCAGTGACCAGTTTGTCTAAGATACAAGTAACACCAGCGAGTGAACTAGTAGCGTGTTTGTCCACTACTAGTTTACCTCAGCAAGTGAGCAAGTTAGCATGTTTTTCCACTACTGCTCATCTCCTTTGTAATAGCTGTATTATTTGATTTGGATTGGCTTTGGCTAATCTATTCCGCAATCAACAAGAGATAAATTTTATTAATAAAAGAGTTTATCTTTCAGCTAGAACTGCATCAGCAACTGAACTACATATCTTATATATATATATATTTGTGTTCATATTGTTGTCACTTTAATACGGTTAAAAACTTGCTAAACAAGCTAACACATTATAACAGAAAAGTTTTTAATTGTATTCAACCCCCCCCCCCTTCTACAATTAACTCACTGTAAACGATTCACAATCACTAATATAATAGTGATTAGGGACTCACAATTGGTATCAGAGCGGAGTTGGTTTAAATATAATTAAATCAGATCTGCAATGGAATCGGTTAAATACAGTTGTGTTGATTCTGAGTACTAGAAGGGAAATGGATCCACTACCAAACCACCGGCTTTTGATCCATCTAGAATTGAAACCTGGATGTCCCGGATGATGATGTTCTTAGATCTTGCTGATGATTGTCTTTGTGCTATAATTACTGATGGTCCATACACCCCAACTACTATTGTTCCTGCAGTTGCAGCTACTGCAACTACTCCTGCTATACCTGAAATGGTTATGCCCAAAAGGGAGGAACAGTGGTCAGATGAGGATAAACGTATAGTAAGGCTAGATAAACAAGCTAAAATTTACATAAGCATGGCACTTCCTGATGAAGTGTTTGAGTCCATTAGATTGTGCAATACAGCGAAACATATGTGGGATACTCTTAGAAACATATATATTGGAACTCCTGATATAATTCGTTGTAGAGAAGTTAATCTAAATCGTCAATATGAATTGTTCGCAATGGAACCCAATGAATCACTGGCATCTACCTATACTAGATATCAAGCTTTAATTAATAAAATGGAAAAAGCAAATATAGGAAAGGACCAGAGATTTGTTGTTGAAAAGTTTCTAGAATTACTACCTAGGAAAATCTGGGGAACCATTGCAACATGCATAAGACAAAGAAACGATTATAACTTTCTCAATCTAACTCAAGTTTATGGAATTTTGCTTAATTGGGAACAATCTGAGAAACTAGCTGATCAAGGTGAGCACATTCGTGCTGCACTAGGGGGACAAAAGATTTCTAATGCCCTTGTAGCTGAGCTTGATGAAGCTGATCAAAAGCAGAAAGCAAAGCTCACCAAAATGAGCTCTAAGTCTTTGATCGCAGAAGAAGAAGGCAATGTCGCTGATGATCAGTCAGAAGTTAGCTATGACGAAGGACTTGAGAAGCTAGAGAGAGATATGGCCATGATGGTTGCAAACTTCAGAAAGAACAGCAGATTCAACAGATCTGCTGGTGCCTCATCAAATGAAGTTTCTAAACCAAAAGGTGAATGCTACAAATGTGGCAAACCTGGCCATTTTGCAGCTGAATGCAGGTTGAAAGCTGTCAACTCTTTCACTGATCAAAAACCCAGCTTCAGAAATGACAAGTACATCAAGTACAAAGCAAAGTACAAGAAGCTGAAGGAATTGTCCAAGTCAAAGAAGAAGAATAAAGGATTCATTGCTGAAGAAGGATCCATCAGCGACTCTGACTCAACTTCATCATCTGATGAAGAAGAAGCCATGATCTGCATGGACAGGGATTATTGCCTGATGGCTGACGATGCTGCTTTTCATGAAGACATCAAAGAAGTAGCACAGAAATGTTCAGCATCTGGCTGGGATCCAGAGACTCTCTACAAGGTACATTGTTTTAAGTCAGCATCAGCTACTGAAAAAGATTTAATCTTTGAAACTTTGATAGTTGACTTATCAAATGCTTATGACATTCAGAAAAGAGAAGAATGTATGATCAGTGACTTAACATCTAAACTTCAACTTCAAGAAGAAAATTTGTTAAAAATAAAGAATCTCACACTTGATCTTGATGCACAAATACATGCAAATCAAAAATGCATTCAAGAAAAAGTAAATTTGAAACTAAATTTTCACAACTCAATGAAGTGATGAAGTCATGGTGTAGGTCTGCATTAAAAGTGAATCAGTGCATAAGTAATCAAATCCCAAAACAAGTTAAGGCTATTCTGGGAGGTGATTATGAAACTGCTGCTGCTCTCGCTGATGCAACCAAAGTTGATCATGTATTCAATCCTGATGAAACTTTCTCAGAATTTGTCTTTGAACCAATGTCAATTGTCAGTGAGCCTAAACCAAATTACTTTGTAAGAAGCTCACAGGTTACTAATAGTTGATATTGCTGCAAGTATAAATGAACTTGAGAAACTAGAAATTTATGAATCAACTACTTGCACTGCTCTTGTCAAAACCATCACTGATGACCAAGAGTCTATCAGTGACCTCACTTCTTACACTCCAGTCACTGATGACTTGACTATCAGTGACTTGAAGTCAAAGAAGCAAAATGAGGAAGTAAACCTGAGAACTTCTATGTCCTTGTCCAGTATGAACAATAAGTCAAAGAAATCTAAGTCCACAAATAAAAAATGTTACAAATGTTGAATTAGACACCATGTGTCATCAGATTGTTCATCATCACAAGTTTCACTCAGTCAACCATCATCAGTATGTCAGCACGTGGTATCTGAATGTTCAGCTACATCATTTTCAAAATCTTAAATAATCAGTGAGCATTTAGATACTATTGATGCAAGCCTGTGGAAGCCTGAACCAAAGGCTGACCACGATGAACCCATCTCAGGATTCTCAGAGAGACAATTTGATATCTGGATAGTGGTTGTTCCAGACATATGACCGGATGTAAGTCCTTGCTCAGTGACTACCAGGATGAAAGAGGTCCTGATGTAGTGTTTGGTGATAACAACGTTGGTAAGACCAGAGGGTATGGGGTCTTGACCAATGGTAATGTTATGTTTAAGAAGGTGGCATATGTTGAAGGACTGAAGCATAATTTATTAAGCATTAATCAGTTCTGTGATGCCAAAAATAAAGTGTTGTTTGATCATGAAGCTGGAGTTGTTTACAACAAGAATGGAAGCGCTGTCCTGGCTGCTCAAAGAAAAGGTAATACATATGTAGTCAATATGGACTCAGCACAATCAGGAACATGCTTTTGTTCCAGAACCGTTTCAGAAGAAAAATGGTTATGGCATAAGCGTCTTTCTCACCTGAACTTCAAGGCCATCAGCAAGCTCAGCAAGAATGACTTGGTAAATGGTCTTCCAAAGCTTACTTATGACAAAGACAAGCTTTGTTCAGCATGTGAGAAGGGAAAGCATCACAGCTCTTCTTTCAAAAGCAAACAAACATCTTCAGTGACAGAATGTTTTCAACTGATGCATATGGATCTGTTTGGTCCAGTGAGTTCTCCCAGTCTTGGTGGTAAAAGGTATTGCTTGGTAATTGTGGATGAATATTCTAGATATACTTGGGTATTCTTCCTCAAAGCCAAAAGTGATGCAACACAGGAAATCATATCCTTTATCAAAAAGATGGAAAACTTAAATGATTGTTCAGTTAAACATTTAAGAAGTGATAATGGCACTGAATTTAGAAATGTTGACCTTGAAAGTTTCTATGATTCAAAAGGTATTTCTCAAAACTTCTCTGCACCAAGAACACCTCAACAAAATGGTGTTGCAGAGAGGAGAAATAGAACCTTAATTGAATCAGCAAGGTCAATGCTCATAGATGCTGGTCTTAAGACCCATTTCTGGGCTGAAGCAGTTAACACTGCCTGCTACACTCAGAATAGGTCTCTGATTGTCAAGAGACATGATAAGACAGCCTATGAGGTGTTAAGGGGGAGAAAACCTGACATAAGTTTTCTTCATGTTTTTGGCAGTACCTGCTATGTCTTAAACAAAAGAGATCACTTAGGGAAGTTTGATCCCAAAGCTGATGAAGGTACATTTGTTGGTTACTCAATCATTTCAAAAGCTTTCAGAGTTTACAATAAAAGAAGGGAATGTATTGAAGAGTCAATGGATGTTACCTTTGATGAATCTTATGATGAATCACTCACTGATCCAAAAGATTATGAAAACCTTATTTTTAATTCAATCAGTGATGACAAGCATGAGGTTCATCCATCAGATTCTGAAAGGGAAGATGATGTCCCGGAAGATACTTCTGGCTCTACTTTAGCTGAGAATAATTCAGAAACTTCATCTTTGCCTTCTGATATCCCATCATCATCATCTCATCATTTGCATCAAAATAATAACACTCATTTTCAAAATCAAAGCTTAAACATTGCTTCTAATGCTGATGTGTCTGGTGGATTACCTTTGAATAATCAAGTCACTGCTGAACCTCAGCGAGTGACTAAATGGACTAGACATATTGATAATCAATTGATTATTGGTGATCCTCAATCCAAAGTTCAGACCAGATCAGCATCTGTAAACTTTTGTTTGTTTGTAAGCTTTGTGTCACTGATTGAGCCCAAGAAAATTGATGAGGCACTCACTGATCATCACTGGATAGCTGCCATGCAAGATGACAATCATGTCTCTGATTGTCAAGAGACATGATAAGACAGCCTATGAGGTGTTAAGGGGGAGAAAACCTGACATAAGTTTTCTTTATGTTTTTGGCAGTACCTGCTATGTCTTAAACAAAAGAGATCACTTAGGGAAGTTTGATCCCAAAGCTGATGAAGGTATATTTGTTGGTTACTCAATCATTTCAAAAGCTTTCAGAGTTTATAATAAAAGAAGGGAATGTATTGAAGAATCAATAGATGTTACCTTTGATGAATCTTATGATAAATCACTCACTGATCCAAAAGACTATGAAAATCTTATTCTTAATACAATCAGTGATAACAAGCATGAGATTCATCCATCAGATTCTGAAAGGGAAGATGATGTCCCTGAAGGTACTTCTGGCTCTACTTTAGCTATGAATGATTCAGGAACTTCATCTTTGCCCATTGAAATCCCATCATCATCATCTCATCATCTGCATCAAAATGATAACTCCCTCTGTCCTAACCAAAGCTTAAACATTAATCATGCCTCTAATGCTGATGTGTCTGGTGGATCATCTCTGGAAAATCAAGTCACTGCTGAACCTCAACGAGTGACTAAATGGACTAGACATATTGATAATCAATTGATTATTGGTGATCCACAATCCAAAGTCCATACCAGATCAGCATCTGCTAACTTTTGTTTGTTTGTAAGCTTTGTGTCACTGATTGAGCCCAAGAAAATTGATGAGGCACTCACTGATCATCACTGGATAGCTGCCATGCAAGATGAGCTATCTCAGTTTGAAAGGAATAAAGTATGGAAGTTAGTACCTCAAGTTTCTGGGAAATCTGTGATTGGAACAAGATGGGTGTTCAGAAACAAGATGGATGTTGATGGTGTTGTAATAAGGAATAAGGCTAGACTGGTTGCACAAGGTTACTGTCAGCAAGAAGGAATTGACTACGATGAAACCTTGGCACCAGTTGCTAGGCTTGAAGCAATCAGGTTGTTCTTAGCATATGCAACTCACAAGAAGTTCAAGGTATATCAAATGGATGTGAAAAGTGCCTTCTTGAATGGAAAGCTGCAGGAAGAAGTGTATGTGAAGCAACCACCTGGATTCACTGATCCCAAGCATCCAGGTTATGTCTATAAGCTGGAAAAAGCTTTATATGGACTAAAACAAGCTCTTTGAGCTTGGTATGACACTCTTTCTACTTTCCTAACTAAATGTGGGTATGTCAGAGGTAAAATTGACAGCACCCTTTTTATCAAAAAGGATAAGAGAGATGTCATATTGGTCCAAATTTATGTTGATGATATTATTTTTGGGTCTACTAACAATGACTTGTGCAAGGAATTCAGTGACCTCATGACTAAAAGTTATGAAATGAGTATGATGGGTGAACTAACATTTTTCCTTGGTCTGCAAATAAAGCAAACCAAGACTGGTATTTTTATAAATCAAGGAAAATATGTTAAAGATTTATTAAAGAAATTTGAATTCACCAACTGCTCATCCCTTGCTACACCAATGTCATCTGCAGTAAAATTACATGCTGATCCTGATGGTAAATCTGTAAACATCACTGCTTATAGAGGAATGATCGAGTCACTGCTGTATTTAACTACTAGTAGACCAGACATTATGTTTGCTACTTATCTATGTGCTAGATATCAAGCTGATCCAAAGGAATCCCATCTGCTCGCTGTCAAAAGAATATTCAGATATCTGAAGGGTACACCAAATCTTGGTCTCTGGTACCCATCCGGTTCAGATTTCTCACTGAAAGGATATTCAGATTCTGATAATGTTGGATGCAAAATGGACAGAAAGAGTACCTCTGGTAGCTGTCAGTTTCTTGGAGAAAAGCTTGTAAGCTGGTCAAGCAAGAAACAAAATTCTGTCTCAACTTCCACTGCTGAGGCTGAATATGTCGCTGCTGGAGCTTGCACTGCTCAAATTCTGTGGATGAGGAATCAGCTTGCTGACTATGGTTTTGACTTTGGCAATGTTCCAATTTATTGTGACAGTCAAAGTGCTATTGCCATAGCAAATAATCCTGTGATGCACTCAAGGACAAAGCACATTGATGTCAGATATCACTTCATCAGGGACCACGTCATGAAAGGTGACATTGAATTGCATTTCATTCCAACTGATTACCAACTCGCTGACATATTTACAAAACCTTTAGATGAGAAAAGATTCACCTTTCTCATCAGTGAGTTGGGAATGTTGAACTTAAATGATTAAAACCTGATTGTTTAATAAAAGGTAATTACAGAATATATGGTTTATAATTTTAACTCGCTGACCTATTATTCTCACTGATGTAATCAACAAGAACAATAAGTTAGCATAGTTATGATCAATAAATTATATACTTTGTAACTGTACATGAAAATTCTTTATATCACATAAATAAAATATATCTTATGCTTCACAAATTTGCCTAGCTGATTAGATTAGTATTCTAAGTTGTAATCTGATCAGCGAAATCGAATATGAAACATAATATTTACTTTATTTTAAGATATAATTTATTTTTATCTCGCTGAGACATAATGTATCAGCGAAAGTTTGTTATTATTTAATATAGCATTTATTTCGACATATATTCCTTACAATTAATACATTTTGTATTTAATTTTTAACGATTTATATTCCTAATAAATGCCTTATTAAATATCTTATGGGAACTCGAAAAGGTACACTTTTTCTGACACCTCGTATACCTTTCCGGCGTACCACTCCCATCACCAATTAATGTTACCACTCATCACCATCATCACCCTACTCCCCTACCATCAACCACCACTTTTTGACCAAGTACATACTCATTTTGACCACACAATCTGTACATCAGTAACCGTATATAAGCAGCGAAACCCTTTCCTTTTCATTCTTTACGCTTTCTAATTTTTCAAACTTCATCTTCTTCATTTTCTCTGCAAATATCTCAAATTTTAAATTTTTCAACAATGCTTACACACCGACCCCAGAGATTAAAGCTCTTCGAGCCTCTGCGGTCAGTGAGACGCTTGTTGTTACAGTTCCCAAATCTAACTATTTGGGAAATGTAACTTGCCCTAAACCTGAGTATGCGGAGGTGATAAATTTTCTTAAAAATCACTTTATCCTCCCTGCTCTTACCTTGTCTCCTGGGGAAATGAACCCAGAATGGCTCAGTGAGTTCTGGTATACCTGCACTCACTCTGTCGTCTCTGGTGTTTCACAACTCCAGGGTTTTATAGACAATGATACCCAAACCATCACCATAACTGCCAACACCATCCGGTCCATTTTACAACTTCTGACCTATGAGTCGTACGAGTCGCTGCCAGAAAGCGACGTAGCCAAACAAGGCCTCGTCGATCTTACTGAGATTGAGTGTAAATACACAGTCGATGGCAGTGGCAACCGTAAGTACTCTACGGTCTACAAAACAAAAATGGATGGTGTTTGGAATGCTATTTTCACAAACTTTATCCAATCTTTGGGTACAAAATCAGGGAGCTATGATCAATTCAGCTCCCTGGAGGCCCAGATCAGTTGGTCACTGGTCAACTCTCTACGAGTTGACTATGCAAGTGTGATCTTTAACGAACTGATCACCAAAGTCGCCGAGCCTGCCAGGGCCAAATATGTACCCTACCCGGGAATGGATGAATAGGGAGGTGGTAGATGATGTATCTGATGATGAGGAAGATGATACCATCATGCATGATGCTGATGCTGATGATAATGATGATGACAACAATGATGATGATGGGCAGGGAGGTGGTCATGGAAATGGTCAGGGTTCAGAAGATGAAGATGATGTAAATATGAAGGATCAGCAACCCATATCATCTGTCATGAAGAGAAAAAGGACCAGTGACATCTTTCCTGCATCTACTCCTCCATCAAAGAAACAACAGGTCAGTGACCCTCAATCACATATTGTCATATCTGAGGTAACTGTACCTTCATCTCCACCAGCAACCCACAACCTACCCTCACCCACAGCAACTACAACTACAACAACCCAAACAACCCAAATAACCACACCTACCCCAGCAACAATAATATCAATCTCCACAGCAACTCCCTCCAACACTACCACTTCAGTTACTTCCCCTACAGCATGCCTTTCCTCTGACTCAGCCTCAGATATCCCCTGTCCTGATGAAACAAAAGAACAGAGAGTTGCCAGAAAAGTAAAGGCAAGACAGGACAGGGAGCAAGAGATGATAATGAAAATTACTTTTCAGGCTGAGTTAAGAGAGGAACAAGAAAGGAAAAGGCTGCTGAAAGAGCAGTCAGATGCTGACAGAGCATACCTACTGGAATTGAGCTCTAAAGATGCCAATGAAAGGGCCAGACTGCTTAAACAAAAGAAAGATCAAGAAGAGTCTGATGCTGCAATTGCCAGGGTACTTGCTGAGATAGAAGAGAGTGAGCTAGAGCAACGGAAACTGAAAACATCAGCTAGCAAGAGCTCTAAAAAGAAAGGGGGAGCTGTCAGAACATCAGCGGATAGGAAATGGGATGAGATAGATAGAAAAAGGTTTGCTGCCCGAATGACAGGGAGATCAAACCCTGCACCTATTACCAAGGTAAAATTGAAGAAGTCTAAGAATCAATCTCAACCTCAGCTGCTTATTCAAAGAGGTTCAGAGACTCAAGCCATGCTACTTGATCAAGTATGCAAGTTGCACAGAGAAGAATGGAATGAGATCAGGCTTGCTATCAGCCACTCTACAAGTGCAGCTAAAGCTGATGTCCTGAAAGAGATTGATAGGCTATATCAAAAGATGGTGTCACTGCAACTTCTCAGACCAGAAGATACTGTCACATTTGGTGAAGAGATTGTTCAGCCACCAAGCCCTAGGTATAGGTCAGGCACCAGCAGCATCTATCGAATCCCCAACACTTCAAGGTTAAATCTATCTATTCCTGCTGGTGTGCCAAATCTTGAAGGACATGAAGTCACTGAGGGGGAGAAGGGTCTAGTATACAGGGACCTAAATGGTGCCCTTAGGTTTCAGAGAGAAGCTGAACTTGAGAAGGTTGATCAAGAACAACTCATACACCTAATCAGGTCAGCTAGCATGTTTCCTACAAATTCAAAGATTAGAAAAGCTATTCTCGATGAAGCCTTGGCAAGAAAATTCAGATACCTGCCCTCCAAAGACCAGTATGAACTTGAAGCTGAGCTTGGCATAGTGAAAGAGGAGGAGATGTGGAGAGATAAATAAATTAGATATTTTGTAATAGTTAGCTTCTGTAAATATTTATTCAATGATATAAATGAGGCTTGACACAGAAAATCTAAAAGTACAAGTCACTGGGCAACCAACCTACTGTCAGAGACTTAAATCTTTTCAACAACAAAACTTTACAAGTACAAGTCTCTGAGCAACCAACTTATCATTAGAGACTAAAACTTTTCTGCAACAAGTTTGTCTAAGGGAGCTTTGACTTAAACCATTTAGGGGGAGATTGTTGAGTCACTGATCGCTGAACTCAAGTGGTCACTGATCTCAAGGATTAAGGGGGAGATTAAATAGGAGATTGTTGAAGTCATTATTCGCTGATAAGTGAAGTCACTGATCATGCTATATGTTCACAGTCTCTGATCCTCTCAATAATGTTCCATGAAGAAAATGATTCAAGTCAAGCTCCTGTTGCTGAAGGTCTCTAAGTCACTGATCATATGTTAAACCAGTAGATGAAGATCTTATCAAGATAAAAGACTCAACTTTGTGTGTCGCTGATACTCATCTATCAGCGAGAGTCTCCAAGTCTTCTTGAGTTCTCTCTTCTGCTGAATAAAAGAAGTCACTGAAGATTAGCTGTTCAAGTCATTCTTTAGAGCATGTTAGCTCGCATCGAGAATGAGGAGAATTGATGTTTCTATCAGTGACTGCAGCATTAAATGCCGCATTAAATAAGAAGTTGACATTCGGCGTTATTACGGCGCAGCACGTGTTCCTCGAAACTTGAAAAGAGTAACGTGGAAGCATTTGATTGGTTTATGGTACAAGGTGATATTTCCCAAGACAGAATGTCATGCCATGATGTATCACATCTCAACTACCTCTCCAATCAAGCAGCGACACGTGTCGTTCAGATCCGGAAATTAAGGATTTCAGCGTCTATAAATAGCGTAGCATGTTGTACTTCATTTTGTGTCGATTACTTGTATTGTCACTTGTTTGTCAGTGACCAGTTTGTGAGTCCCTAATCACTATTATGTTAGTGATTGTGAATCGTTAACAGTGAGTTAATTGTAGAAGGGGGGGTTGAATACAATTAAAAACTTTTCTTTTCTGTTATAATGTGTTATCTTTGTTTAGCAAGTTTTTAACCGTATTAAAGTAACAACAATATGAACACAAGTATGTATATAAAATAAACAGTTCAGTTGCTGATACAAATGTAGCTGAAAGATAAATTCTTTTATTGATAAAATTTATCTCTTGTTGATTGCGGAATAGATTAGCCAAAGCTAATCTAAATCAAACAATACAGCTATTACAAAGGAGATGAGCAGTAGTGGACAAACACGCTAACTGCTCACTCGCTGAGGTAAGCTAGTAGTGGACAGACACGCTACTAGTTTACTCACTGGTGTTACTTGTATCTTAGACAAACTAGTCACTGACAAACAAGTGACAATACAAGTAATCGACACAAAATGAAGTACAACATACTACGCTATTTATAGACGCTGAAATCCTTAATTTCCGGATTTGATGGACACGTGTCGTTGCTTGATTGGAGAGGTCGTTGAGATGTGATATATCATGGCACGACATTCTGTCTTGGGAAATATCACCTTGTACCATAGACCAATCAAAAACTTCCACATTACTCTTTTCAAGTTTCGAGGAACACGTGTTGCGCCGTAACAACGTCGAATGTTGACTTCTTATTTAATGCGGCATTTAATGCTGCAGTCATTGATAGATATATCAATTCTCCTCATTCTCGATGCGAGCTAACATGCTCTAAAGAATGACTTGAACAGCTAATCTTCAGCGACTTCTTTTATTCAGTAGAAGAGAGAACTCAAGAAGACTTGGAGGCTCTCACTGATAGATGAGTATCAGCGACACACATAGTTGAGTCTTTGATCTTTATAAATTCTTCCTCTACTGGTCTAAGATACAATCAGCGACAAGAAAACCTTCAGCAACACTATCTTCAACTTGGATCATTCTTCTTGTACAGAGAGTAATGCTCTCGCTGACAATGATCAGCGACACACAGAGTTGAGCATAATTCTCCTTCAGTAACTTAAAGAGAGAGAGAGAGAGATCAGCGAACATAAATATCAGCAATAGGAGCTTGACTTGAATCATTTCTTCTTAGAGAGATCTTTATTAATTGGGTCAGAGACATGAGAGTATAAGACACCATCAGTGACTTCACTTATCAGCGACTAATGACTTCAACAATCTCTTCGTAGACATTACTTTAGTCTCCCCCTTAATCTTTGAGATCAGTGACCATCTTGAGTTTGACGACCAGTGACTCAACAATCTCCCCCTAAATGGTTTAAGTCAAAGCTCCCTTAGACAAACTAGTTGCAGGAAAGTTTTAGACTCAACAATCTCCCCTTCTTTGATGATAAGTTGGTTGCTCAGAGACTTGTCCTTGTAAAATTTTGTAGTTGAAAAGATTTGAGTCTCTGAAAGTAGGTAGGTTGCCTAGTGACTTGTACTTGTAGATTTTCTTGTGCAAAGCCTCATTTATATCATAGAATAAATATTTACAGAAGCTAACTATTACAAAATATCTAAGTTATTTTATCTCTCCACATCTCCTCCTCTTTCACTATGCCAAGCTCAGCTTCAAGTTCATATTTGTCTTTGGAGGGCAGGTATCTGAATTTTCTGGCTAAGGCTTCATCGAGAATAGCTTTTCTGATCTTCGAATCTGTTGGAAGCATGCTAGCTGACCTGATTAGGTGTATGAGTTGTTCTTGATCAACCTTTTCAAGTTCAGCTTCTCTCTGAAACCTAAGGGCACCATTTAGGTCCCTGTATACCAGACCCTTCTCCCTTTCAGTGACTTCATGACCTTCAAGCTTTGGTACACCAGCAGGGATAGATAGATTTAGCCTTGAAGTGTTGGGGATTCGATAGATGCTGCTGGTACCTGACCTATACCTTGGACTAGGTGGCTGAACAATCTCCTCACCATATATGACAGTATCTTCTGGTCTGAGGAGTTGCATCGACACCATTTTCTGATAGAGCCTATCAATCTCCTTCATGACATCAACCTTAGCTGCACTTGTAGAGTGGCTGATAGCAAGCCTTATCTCATTCCATTCTTCTCTGTGCAGCTTGCATACTTGATCAAGTAGCATTGATTGAGTCTCTGAACCTCTTTGTATAAGTAGCTGAGGTTGAGATTGGTTCCTTGACTTTTTCAGTTTAACTTTGGTAATAGGTGCAGGGTTTGATCTCCCTGTCATTCGAGCAGCAAATCTCTTTCTGTCTATCTCATCCCATTTCCTATCCACTGCTGTTCTGACAGCTCCCCCTTTCTCTTTAGAGCTCTTGCTAGCTGATGTTTTCAGTTTCCGTTGCTCTAGCTCACTCTCTTCTATCTCAGCAAGTACCCTGGCAATTGCAGCATCAGACTCTTCTTGATCTTTCTTTTGTTTAAGCAGTCTGGCCCTTTCATTGGCATCTTTAGAGCTCAATTCCAGTAGGTATGCTCTGTCAGCATCTGACTGCTCTTTCAGCAGCCTTTTCCTTTCTTGTTCCTCTCTTAACTCAGCCTGAAAGGTTATTTGCATGATCATCTCCTGCTCCCTGTCCTGTCTTGCCTTTATCTTTCTGGCAACTCTCTGTTCTTTTGTTTCATCAGGACAAGGGGTATCTGAGGCTGAGTCAGAGGAAAGGCATGCTGTAGGGGAGGTATCTAAGGTGGTAGTGTTGGAAGGAGTTGCTGTGGAGATTGGTGTTATAGTTACTAGGGTAGGTGTGGTTATTTGGGTTGTTTGGGTTGTAGTTGCTGTAGGTGAGGGCAGGTTTAGGGTTGCTGGTGGAGACGAAAGTGCAGCTGCCTCAGATATGACAATGTGTAATTGAGGGTTACTGACATGTTGTTTCTTTGATGGAGGAGTAGATGCAGGAGAGGTGTCACTGGTCCTTTTTCTCTTGATAACAGAAGATATGGGTCGCTGATCCTCCATATTTATATCATCTTCATCATCTGAACCCTGACCATTTCCATGACCACCTCCCTGGCCATCATCATTGTTATCATCATCATTATCATCAGCATCATGCATGATGGTATCATCCTCCTCATCATCAGATGCATCAGCTACAACTTCCCTATTCATCCATTCCCAGCGAGCCAATTCATAGCTCACTGAGGTACCCTCAATCCTAGCAGTATCATCCACTGCCCATTGTTGCACCAGCCCGTTGTAGTTCCTGAGCTCTTCAGCACTGAACTCAGGAAAGCTTTCAGTGACATCCACCAAATCAGTGGCTATCTCCATATCTACCCAATGTAGTTCAGCAACTGCAAGGGCCTCCAATTCAGGTTGCTCAGCGATAGGACGAAGTGCATAGGTAGTGAGCACAATGTCCCTGTGAGCCTTGTTTGATAGCGGATCAGTCATCTTACGGGGCATCTCAGGATCAGAGACAAAGTCCTCCTCTTCACTCTCCCCCTGACTGGTTCGCTCAAACTGATCAACTGCCCTAAGTATCTGATCAGTGAAATTTGCGTTTTCCTCTCGTAGGGCAGCGACCTCAGCTCTTGTCTTTGTGAGCTGTGAGACAACCTGTGGAAGTACCTTAATAACTTTGTCAGTGTTATACAGGTAGTTAGATACAGAAATGGCTAAATCATTTTGGTTGGTGGTGAGCTGGGCAATGGCAGCAGCATGATTAGTAAAGTTGTTGGTGGAGGTGGAGGCTAGTTCAGTGACTGCATGGTTTATTGCAGCACTAGCATCAGCTACTGTTTGTACCCTCTCACTAACAGATGTGCTCCATGGTTCAATGGAGTTGTATACATCAGTGAGAGCAGCAACAGCTTTTTGAAGGACAGAGACATTGCCAATAAGTGCCTCACGGTCTTCAGTGAGCATCTTAATTTGGGTTTGGGATTGGGCAATGTACTCCATCAGTAGCTGATCTGATGTGGAGTGAGTGGAGGTGTTTGGGGGAGTAGTTTGGGTAATAATAATGGGGGTAGGTGTAGATTGGGCTACCTGATCAGGGGGTGTGGTCTGATCAGCAGTGACTTGGATGTTATCACTGGAGAAGGAAGTGGGGGTGAGCTCTCTGATGGGAGAGTTGGATGTGGGTGGAGGAATGGGTTGGGTGTCCTCAGAGGTGTCCATTGGCATGATTTCCTCATCATCAGCTTGTGATTTAGCTGGTGGTTCATTGGAAATAGAATTAGCGACCTGTATCTCACCATGGGTCAGTGGTGAGACATTGACAGTCGGTGTAGTGATAGATGAGAGATGGCCCGGGTCTGTAGCCAGTGGTGTGACATCAGCTATGAGTGTGTTATCACCCACTGATGTCACTTGCCCTTTTAATGAAATGTCACCCTTTTGTGAGGATGACAAGTGGCTGGGTTGACTCAATCTGAGGGTGTGGGGTGCACCCGAATCACTGCTAACAGTGGTTTGATCCACTGCAGCTGTCTGTAGTTGTCCCTTTGTAGAGTCACTGGACTTTCGGGAGTCCAGTGAAGCAGGTAAAGTTGAGGGTTCAGCAGTGGTGCCCTCAGCAACTGAACGTACAGTCACTGATTCACCACTGGCATCCGTAGATGTCTTCTTCTTACTATGTCCCTGATCCTTTAATGTCAGGGACCCTAATTTGGATTTTTTCTTGGGAGCAGTTGGTGGTTTCTTGACTGGTGGTTGACCAACAGTAGTCACTGGGGGTGTGGTCAGTGACGTGGTCGATGGGGGGGGGGGGGGGGGGGCAGCAACTGACATATGTACAGAAGTTACAGGCTGGGGTGCAAGGATCCCCGGATGTTTCATGAAAGCAGGTAAAACCACAGTCTCTGGTTTTGCTAAAATCTGAGATCCTACCAGAGTGGGCTCAAAACCCTGAAAAGATACCCTATCATAGGCAGCAAACTGATCCCTAAAGATCAGTGAGAGATACCTAGGGTAAGGCACATATTTTGCCCTGGCAGGCTCAACGACTTTGGTGATCAGTTCATTAAAGATCACACTTGCATAGTCAACTCGTAGAGAGTTGACCAGTGACCAACTGATCTGGGCCTCCAAGGAGCTGAATTGATCATAGCTCCCTGATTTTGTACCCAAGGATTGGATAAAGTTTGTGAAAAGAGCATTCCAAACACCATCCATTTTTGTTTTATGGACCGTAGAGTACTTACGGTTGCCACTGCCATCGACTGAGTATTTACACTCAATCTCAGTGAGTTCGACGAGGCCTTGTTTGGCAACGTCGCTCTCTGGCAGCGACTCGTACGACTCATAGGTCGGCAGTTGTAAAATGGAGCGGATGGTGTTGGCAGTTATTATGATGGGTTGGGTACCATTGTCTATAAAACCCTGGAGTTGGGAAACACCAGAGACGACAGAGTGAGTGCAGGTATACCAGAACTCACTGAGCCATTCTGGGTTCATTTCCCCAGGAGACAAGGTAAGAGCAGGGAGGATAAAGTGATTTTTCAAAAAGTTGATCACCTCCGCATACTCAGGTTTGGCACAGGTTACATTTCCCAAATAGTTAGATTTAGGAACTGTAACAACGAGTGACTCACTGACTGCAGAGGCTCGAAGAGCTTTAATCTCTGGGGTCGGTGTGTAACTGTTATTGAAAAACTTTGTGCGTGCCATATTTTAAAAAAATAGAAATTTAAAAAGTGAGATATTTGCAGAGAAAAAAAATGAAGAAGATGAAGTTTGAAAAATTAGAAAGCGTAAAGAATGAAAAGGTAGGGGTTTCGCTGCTTATATACGGTTACTGATGTTGAAAGTGTGTGGTTAAAACGAGTATGTACGTGGTCAAAAAAATAAAAAAAAAATGTGGTTGGTGGTAGTGGAGTAGGGTGATGATGGTGATAAATGGTAACATTAAATGGTGATGGGAGTGGTGCGCCGGAAAGGTATACGAGGTGTCAGAAAAAGTGTACCTTTCCGAGTTCCCATAAGATATTTTAATAAAGTATTGATTAAGAATATAAATCGTTACAAATTAAATACAAAATGTATTAATTGTAAGGAATATATGTCGAAATAAATGTTGTATTAAATAATAACAGAACTTTCGCTGATACATTATGATTTAGCGAGATGAAAATAAGTTATATCTTAAAATAAAATAAATATTATGTTTCACATTTGATGTCGCTGATCAAATTACAACTTAGAATACTAATCCAATCAGCTAGTCAAGTATGTGAAGCATAAGATATAGTTTATTTATGTGATATAAAGAATTTTCATGTGTAGTTACAAAGTATATAATTTATTGATTATAACAGTGCTAACTTATTGTTCTTGCTGATTATATCAGTGAGAATAATAGGTCAGCGCGTTAAAAATATAAACTATTTATTCTGTAACTACCTTTTATTAAACAACCAGGTTTTAATCATTTAGGTTCAGCATGCCCAACTCGCTGATGAGAAATGTGAATCTTTTCTCATCTAAAGGTTTTGTAAAAATGTCAGCGAGTTGGTAATCAGTTGGAATGAAATGTAGTTCAATGTCACCTTTCATGACGTGGTCCCTGATGAAGTGATATCTGACATCAATATGTTTTGTCCTTGAGTGCATTACAGGATTATTTGCTATGGCAATGGCACTTTGACTGTCACAATAAATTGGAACATTGCCAAAGTCAAAACCATAGTCAGCGAGCTGATTCCTCATCCACAGAATTTGAGCAGTGCAGGCTCCAGCAGTGACATATTCGGCCTCAGCAGTAGAAGTTGAGACAGAATTTTGTTTCTTGCTTGACCAGCTTACAAGCTTTTCTCCAAGAAACTGACAGCTACCAGAGGTACTCTTTCTGTCCATTTTGCATCCAGCATGATCAGAATCTGAATATCCCTTCAGTGAGAAATCTGAACCAGATGGGTACCAGAGACCGAGATTTGGTGTACCCTTCAGATATCTGAATATTCTTTTGACAGCGAGCAAATGGGATTCCTTTGGATCAGCTTGATATCTAGCACATAGACAAGTGGAAAACATAATGTCTGGTCTACTAGCAGTTAAATACAGCAGTGACCCGATCATTCCTCTGTAAGCAGTGATGTTTACAGATTTACCATCAGGATCAGCATGTAATTTTACTGCAGATGACATTGGTGTAGCAAGGGATGAGCAGTTGGTGAATTCAAATTTCTTTAATAAATCTTTAACATATTTTCCTTGATTTATAAAAATACCAGTTTTGGTTTGCTTTATTTGCAGACTAAGGAAAAATGTTAGCTCACCCATCATGCTCATTTCATAACTTTTAGTCATGAGGTTACTGAATTCCTTGCACATGTCATTGTTAGTAGATCCAAAAATAATATCATCAACATAAATTTGGACTAGTATGACATCTCTTTTATCCTTTTTGATAAATAGGGTACTGTCAATCTTTCCTCTGACATACCCACATTTAATCAAGAAGACAGAGAGAGTGTCATACCAAGCTCTGGGAGCTTGTTTGAGTCCATATAAAGCTTTATCCAGTTTATATACATAACCTGGATGCTTGGGATCAGTGAATCCAGGTGGTTGCTTTACATACACTTCTTCCTGCAGCTTTCCATTCAAGAAGGCACTTTTCACATCCATTTGATATACCTTGAACTTCTTGTGAGCGGCATATGCTAAGAACAACCTGATTGCTTCAAGCCTAGCAACTGGTGCAAAGGTTTCATCAGAATCAATTCCTTCTTGCTGACAGTAACCTTGTGCAACCAGTCTAGCCTTATTCCTTATTACAACACCATCAGCATCCATCTTGTTTCTGAACACCCATCTTGTTCCAATCACAGATTTCCCAGCTACTTGAGGTACTAACTTCCACACTTTATTCCTTTCAAACTGAGATAGCTCATCTTGCATGGCAGCTATCCAGTGATGATCAGTGAGTGCCTCATCAATTTTCTTGGGCTCAATCAGTGATACAAAGCTTACAAACAAACAAAAGTTAGCAGATGCTGATCTGGTCTGGACCTTGGATTGAGGATCACCAATAATCAATTGATTATCAATATGTCTAGTCCATTTAGTCACTCGCTGAGGTTCAGCAGTGACTTGATTATTCAGAGGTGATCCACCAGACACATCAGCATTAGAAGCATGATTAATGTTTAAGCTTTGATTTGGAAAGTGAGTGTTATTATTTTGATGCAAATGATGAGATGATGATGGGATATCAACAGGCAAAGATGAAGTTTCTGAATTATTCTGAGCTAAAGTAGAGCCAGAAGTATCTTCAGGGACATCATCTTCCCTTTCAGAATCTGATGGATGAACCTCATGCTTGTCATCACTGATTGTGTTAAAAGTAAGGTTTTCATAATCTTTTGGATCAGTGAGTGATTCATCATAAGATTCATCAAAGGTAACATCCATTGATTCTTCAATACATTCCCTTCTTTTATTATAAACTCTGAAAGCTTTTGAAATGATTGAGTAACCAACAAATATACCTTCATCAGCTTTGGGATCAAACTTTCCTAAGTGATCTCTTTTGTTTAAGACATAGCAGGTACTGCCAAAAACATGAAGAAAACTTATGTTAGGTTTTCTCCCCCTTAACACCTCATAGGCTGTCTTATCATGTCTCTTGACAATCAAAGACCTATTCTGAGTGTAGCAGGCAGTGTTAACTGCTTCAGCCCAGAAGTGGGTCTTAAGACCAGCATCTATGAGCATTGACCTTGCTGATTCAATCAAGGTTCTATTTCTCCTCTCTGCAACACCATTTTGTTGAGGTGTTCTTGGTGCAGAGAAGTTTTGAGAAATACCTTTTGAATCACAGAAACTTTCAAGGTCAATATTTCTGAATTCAGTGCCATTATCACTTCTTAAATGTTTAACTGAACAATCATTTAAGTTTTCCATCTTTTTGATAAAGGATATGATTTCCTGTGCTGCATCACTTTTGGCTTTGAGGAAGAATACCCAAGTATATCTGGAATATTCATCCACAATTACCAATCAATACCTTTTACCACCAAGACTAGGAGAACTCACAGGACCAAATAGATCCATATGCATCAGTTGAAAACATTCTGTCACTGAAGATGTTTGTTTGCTTTTGAAAGAAGAGCTGTGATGCTTTCTCACATGCTGAACAAAGCTTGTCTTTGTCAAAAGTAAGCTTTGGAAGACCATTTACCAAGTCATTTTTGCTGAGCTTGCTGATGGCCTTGAAGTTCAGGTGAGAAAGTCGCTTATGCCATAACCATTTTTCTTCTGAAACGGTTCTGGAATAAAAACATGTTCCTGACTGTGCTGAGTCCATATTGACTACATATGTATTTCCTTTTCTTTGAGCACCCAGGACAGCACTTCCATTTTTGTTGTAAACAACTCCAGCTTCATGATCAAATAGCACTTTATTCTTGGCATCGCAAAACTGACTGATGCTTAATAAATTATGCTTCAGTCCTTCAACATATGCTACCCTTTTAAACATCACATTACCATTGGTCAAGACCCCATACCCTCTGGTCTTACCAATGTTGTTATCACCAAATACTACATCAGGACCTCTTTCATCCTGGTAGTTGCTGAGCAAGGACTTACATCCGGTCATATATCTGGAGCACCCACTGTGCAAATACCAGATTGTTTCTCTAAGAATGCCCTACATCAGGAGTGAAATGTTAGTTCAATTTATGAACCCATCCTGAGATGGGTTCATGGTGGACAAGCCTTGAACTTGGCTTCCACTGACCAGCAAGACATTTGATTCACTGCTGGTGGTTTGTTTGACACAAGCTTGTACTGATGAACAATCTGTTGACACATGTTGCCTACTTCCACACTTATAGCATTTTTTATTTGTGGCTTTAGACTTCTTTTGCTCATTATGCTTATTTGATTGAGATTTGAAAGAGTTCAGACTTACTGTCTCAGTTTGTTTCTTCGACTCCAAGTCACTGATGACAAGATCATCAGTTACTGAAGTGTCAGAAGTGAGGTTGCTGAATGACTTTTGATTAATAGCAGTAATACTGATAGGAACTGGATTAGTTGTTGACTCATTTATGCTCAAGTCTTTCAGTTCATCAACATTTGCAGTTATATCACAGATGTCAGTGACCAGCGAGCTTTTAACAAAGTGATTTGGTTTAGGCTCGCTGAAGACTAACATTGGTTCAAAAACGAAGTTTGAAAAGGATTGATCAGGCTTGAATATTTGATCAATGTTTGTGGCATCAGCCAGAGAAGCAGCTGTGTCATAATCACCTCCCAAAATAGCTTTTACTTGTTTTGGAATCTGATTATTAACACACTGATTTACATTTAATGCAGATTTGCACCATGACTTTATAACTTCATTGAGTTGAGAAAATTTGGTTTCAAAACTTATTTTCTTTTGAATGCACATTTGATTTGCATGTATTTGTGCATCAAGTTCAAGTTTTAGATCTTTTATTTTCAACAAATTTTCTTCTTGAAGTTTAAGTTTAGATGTTAAGTCATTGATCATGCATTCTTGCCTTTTCTGAATATCATGAGCATTTGATAGATCAACTATCAAGGTCTCAAAGATATTCTCCTTTTCAGTCACTGAAGCTGATTTAAAGCAATGTACCTTGTAGAGAGTCTCTGGATCCCAGCCGGATGCTGAACATTTCTTAGCTACTTCTTTGATATTTTCATGGAAGTCAGCATCATCAGCCATCAGGCAGTAATCTCTATCTAAACAAATCATAGCTTCTTCTTCATCAGATGATGAGGTTGAGTCAAAGTCGCTGAAAGATCCTTCTTCAGCGACGAATCCTTTTCCCTTCTTCTTGCCAACTTTGGACCTAGCTTTCAGCTTCTTGTATTTTGACTTGTACTTGTTGTACTTGTCATTTCTGAAGCTGGGCCTTTGCTCAGGGAGAGGATTGACAGCTTTGGATCTACAGTCAGCTGCAAAGTGACCAGGTTTTCCACACTTGTAGCAGTCACCTTTTGACTTTGAGATGTCACTTGATGGTGCACCAGCAAATTTGTTAAACCTTGTGTTCTTTCTGAAATTTGCAACCATCATGGCCATATCTCTTTCCAGCTTCTCTAGTCCTTCATAGCTGACTTCAGACTGACTGTCAGTAGCACAACCTTCCTCATCTGCAATCAGTGACTTTGAACTCAACTGGGTGATCTTAACTTTCTGCTTTTGATCAATCTCTTCTAGCTCAGCTACAAGGGCATTAGAAATCTTTTGACTGCCTAGTGCAGCACGAATATGCTCACTTTGATCAGCCTGTTTTTCAGATTGTTCCCAGTTTAACAATATACCATAAATTTGAGTTAGATTGAGAGAAGTATAATCATTACGTTGTCAAGTACATGTTGCAATGGTTCCCCAAACTTTTCTAGGCAACAGTTCTAGAAATTTTTCAACAACAAATCTTTGGTCTTTTCCTATATTAGCCTTTTCCATTTTATTTATTAAAGCTTGATATCTAGTATAGGTGGAGGCCAGTGACTCATTGGGTTCCATGGCAAACAGTTCATACTGACGAGTCAGATTTACTTCTCTACAGCGAATTATGTCGGGGGTTCCAATATAGATATTTCTAAGAGTGTCCCACATGTGTTTCGCTGTACTGCACAATCTAATGGACTCAAACACTTCATCAGGAAGTGACATGCTTATGTATATTTTAGCTTGTTTATCCAGTCTGACCATGCGCCTGTCCTCATCTGTCCATTGTTCCTCTCTTTTTGGCATAACCATTTCTGGTAGTGCAGGAGTGGTTGCAGTGGCTGCAACGGCGGGAATAATGACAGTGGGGGTGTGAGGACCGTCAGTTATTATAGAACAAAGACGATCATCAACAAGGTCTAAGAACATCATCATCCTGGACATCCAGGTTTCAATTCTTGATGGGTCAAAGGCTGGAGGTTTTGTAGTGGAGCCATTTCCCTTCTGGTACTCAGAATCAACACAACTGTACTTAACGGATTCCATTGCAGATCTGGTTAAATTATATTTTAAACCAACTCTGCTCTGATACCAATTGTGAGTCCCTAATCACTATTATGTTAGTGATTGTGAATCATTAACAGTGAGTTAATTGTAGAAGGGGGGGTTGAATACAATTAAAAACTTTTCTTTTCTGTTATAATGTGTTATCTTTGTTTAGCAAGTTTTTAACTGTATTAAAGTAACAACAATATGAACACAAGTATGTATATAAAATAAACAGTTCAGTTGCTGATACAAATGTAGCTGAAAGATAAATTCTTTTATTGATAAAATTTATCTCTTGTTGATTGCGGAATAGATTAGCCAAAGCTAATCTAAATCAAACAATACAGCTATTACAAAGGAGATGAGCAGTAGTGGACAAACACGCTAACTGCTCACTCGCTGAGGTAAGCTAGTAGTGGACAGACACGCTACTAGTTTACTCACTGGTGTTACTTGTATCTTAGACAAACTAGTCACTGACAAACAAGTGACAATACAAGTAATCGACACAAAATGAAGTACAACATACTACGCTATTTATAGACGCTGAAATCCTTAATTTTCGGATCTGATGGACACGTGTCGTTGCTTGATTGGAGAGGTAGTTGAGATGTGATATATCATGGCACGACATTCTGTCTTGGGAAATATCACCTTGTACCATAGACCAATCAAAAACTTCCACATTACTCTTTTCCAGTTTCGAGGAACACGTGTTGTGCCGTAACAACGTCGAATGTTGACTTCTTATTTAATGCGGCATTTAATGCTGCAGTCATTGATAGATATATCAATTCTCCTCATTCTCGATGCGAGCTAACATGCTCTAAAGAATGACTTGAACAGCTAATCTTCAGCGACTTCTTTTATTCAGTAGAAGAGAGAACTCAAGAAGACTTGGAGGCTCTCGCTGATAGATGAGTATCAGCGACACACATAGTTGAGTCTTTGATCTTTATAAATTCTTCCTCTACTGGTCTAAGATACAATCAGCGACGAGAAAACCTTCAGCAACACTATCTTCAACTTGGATCATTCTTCTTGTACAGAGAGTAATGCTCTCGCTGACAATGATCAGCGACACACAGAGTTGAGCATAATTCTCCTTCAGTAACTTAAAGAGAGAGAGAGAGATCAGCGAACATAAATATCAGCAACAGGAGCTTGACTTGAATCATTTCTTCTTAGAGAGATCTTTATTAATTGGGTCAGAGACATGAGAGTATAAGACACCATCAGTGACTTCACTTATCAGCGACTAATGACTTCAACAATCTCTTCGTAGACATTACTTTAGTCTCCCCCTTAATCTTTGAGATCAGTGACCATCTTGAGTTTGACGACCAGTGACTCAACACAGTTTGTCTAAGATACAAGTAACACCAGCGAGTGAACTAGTAGCGTGTTTGTCCACTACTAGTTTACCTCAGCGAGTGAGCAAGTTAGCGTGTTTGTCCACTACTGCTCATCTCCTTTGTAATAGCTGTATTGTTTGATTTGGATTGGCTTTGGCTAATCTATTCCGCAATCAACAAGAGATAAATTTTATTAATAAAAGAGTTTATCTTTCAGCAAGAACTGCATCAGTAACTGAACTGCATATCTTATATATATATATTTGTGTTCATATTGCTGTCACTTTAATACGGTTAAAAACTTGCTAAACAAGCTAACACATTATAACAGAAAAGTTTTTAATTGTATTCAACCCCCCCCCCCTTCTACAATTAACTCACTGTAAACGATTCACGATCACTAACATAATAGTGATTAGGGACTCACATATACATATACATATACATATATATATATATATATATATATATATATATATATATATATATATCCGGAAAATGACGATTCCTAAACTGTAAATATAATTTATAAAGTTGTATCGTATTGTAAAACATAATTAATAGTGTATAATAAAAATGTGATGGTATAAAAATTACCTTCCATTTTACAAGAAATATGACCTCTTATATTAATATGAATTAGATAAGATTTTTTGGAAAGATAAAAAAGAAATAATAAAAAAAGCCACATTCATGTTGTATTTAACAAAGTTCATGTTGTATTTATCACTACCCATATTTTCGTAATAATAGTCGCTTTAACTTGGTTTCATGCATTTCACTTATATATTTTGGTTTCATGCTTTCATTCATATTGTTTCAAATTCAATAGCAGTTGATGCAAATGCCATTAGTAATAGTTAGAAAATGTCGGTAACCGTTGAAACCATCACGAACCATCCAAGAATTTAGAAAATTGTAAGAAATTTTTTTGTCGCCGCAGCTTTGCGCGGGTACAAAGCTAGTATATATATATATAATGTTATGGTCATTTAGCCTAACGTAGGACTAAATACATGTAATTATGTCGTGGTTAGGCACATAAGGATGTCCTAATTTACTGAGTGTCACAGATTTTTTGAAAAAAACTATTAGTAATTCAAGGGGTAAAGTAGTCATTTCTACTTAAAAAAACACTAAAATACTTTATATAATAATATGGATATGCTATATACAGATGTGTAAATACATATTATTAACTAATGCTTGACAAGTTCGATAATAGCTTGAGCCGAACTCTTATATATTTCGAGCTTAATTTTTAAGCTCGAGCTCGATCAAAATTCAATTATATCAAACTCAAGCTCGGCTCGAGCTCTTGTATATTTCGAGCTTAGTTTTTAAGCTCGAACTCAATTAAAGTTCGACTAAATCAAACTAAAGAGCTCAAGTTGCTCGATAAAGGTCACACCAGTTTGTAGCCGATTTTCGGAACATAAACCGTGTGGGTCATGCTTTGTTCTTTTCTCTTTTCTTTCTTTTCAAAAAAAAAAAAAAAAAAAAAACTAGGGAGTAGACAATTAGTCACCTCTTAAAACTTGAAAGTTTTATTAGTATTCTTGAGTTTAATTGTCCCTCCTAATCATGGGAGGAAAGATTTGAAAAAAAGGGTTAATATACAAATTGATTATTGTACTTTATCAAAATGTTTAATTTCGTTACCGAACTTTCATTTTTCTCAATTGAATTACTAAAATTTAAATAATTGATTAAATTGTTACATAAGTTTCTAATCATTTGTTCACTTCATGCCACATAATAAGTAAATACACATATTAGTTATTACTGTACTTTACGAAATTGTTCAATTTCATTATTGAAATTTCAATTTTGTAGAATAATATCCTATTTTATTTATTTCATCATATAAATTACCTTCTTTTGAACATTCCTCAAATACAAATAGATATATTACATCCTTTTTTGATACTATTGAGTTGGTAATTTAGCCTTGATTTAGTTATAAAGTGGATATCGTACTTACGTAAGTTGAGTAATTCAATTTATTTAACAAAATAAAAGTTTAGTGCTGAAATTGAGCATTTTAGTAAAGTATAGAAACTAATTTATTTATTAACAAAAAAAAATAGTTGAAAATTTCCTTCTTCTTCCTTCTTATTCCTTTAGGTTTCTTTTATAAAAAAAACACCATTTTATTTTTCATTCCTTTCTTTTCCACCCTTAAATTAACTCGATAACGCAGTGTTAGGGTTTAGGGTATGTCTGGCAAAATTAGCTGGAGCTGGAGATGGAATGTTGAAGCTGGAGGTGGAGCTTAAATTTTGGGATGAAGCGGGAAATTTTACTTTTTATAAGTGTTTGGTAAATTAGTTGGGGTTAAAGCTTATGGATGTAAAAAGACATAAATGTACATGAACCTATATAACTTTAATTTTTATATGGTTTAAAAAGGGCAATATAGCCATTTTAATATTAGGAGATGGAGATTCTTGTACAAACTACTTTTAAGAGATTCTTTAGGGATTCTATTTTTTGAAAGCCATATTTTTTACGAAGGGTGTGTTTGGTAAAACTAGCTTGTAGCTGGAGCTGGAAGCTTATAGCTTGAGCTGGTAGTTAGAGCTTATTATTTAAGTTAGAAGTTGGAGCTTATTGTTTAATAAGTGTTTGGCAAAATAGTTGGAGCTTAAATATATTAATTGATATAAAAGGATATAAAAATTATATAATAGATAATTTATAAGGGGTATTTAAGTAATTTTTCATTTAATAAGTTAGAAGCTTATTAGCTTTTTATATTCAAGAGCTTATTTTCTCAATAACCTCCTAAATTTTTGTTACCAAACAAAAGCTAGAAGCTCCAATCAGCTTCGTTAAGCTAATATGCCAAACATACCCGAAGTACCAAACAAATATCGTAAAATAATTAGAAATGGAGATGGAGATTATGCCAAACACACCCTTAATGTCGAATTACTTGGTATATAACTTTCGTTAAACCAATATTTTGCTGTTGAAATTGATCAGGAGGTACTCGGTTCTTTGAGAAATGTTGGGATGTTGCTTGTAAGAAATCAAATGAGAATAGTCTGTAAATCCAGACCTAGCTGCTGCTACGTTTGCTGATCGGAAAAAGAGGTCTCCTTACTATCTGATTTTCTTACTATATGATCCTCTATACAACATTTGAGTATACTGGTCAATTTTCAGTTTATTGACAATTATTAAGTGATGAGATTTAGGGGAAATAATAATTCGTGCTGTTAGGTTTAAAAAAAGGGGTTGTTTGCCCAAATCTACTTATAATATTTTAAGTTTAATAATAATGACATCTGTATATATGAAATTCTTCCTTTAAAAAATGTTCATAGATGTTGGATTTCAGAGTTTTTGGAAACAGATGGTGTGTAAATGAAGTTAGGGTTAAGTGCGCTAAAATGCAATAAAAGTATACCCAGTTACTTATATTGTGTGTAGAGAACTTGTTATATGTTGTTATGTATGTAATTTATAATATCTTTGACACGTGGCATCGTTACCAGTTGACACGTCACTAAAATATATATAGTGACAATAAATAGCTAGTTTCTTACATACAATATCCACTTAATTAGTTGGTTACAGACCACGAATACCAGAATCTCTGATTACTGATCGATGGTTAATAAAGCTAATGTTGATACAATTTGAGTACTTAAGTGAAAGAATTTGACTGCAAGTTATTAAAGCGTTTAGAGCAATTTGTGTTTTATCATATTCAATTGCTTTTGCCATTAAGCTAGACTAATAGAGACATTTGTATTAGCATTTGCTACATCAAAGCGTTTAATTAAACAACCCCAACTTGTAAGGAAAAAAGTAAGTGTTTGTGAAACTAGTATTAGTTTAAGGAATTTAGGTGTTAGCCTTAATATAACTGTTAACATTTTACAATAATCAATGATTTATAGTTACCAAATATATTTACTAACCAACACAGGCCTATATTGGGGTGGCCCATCAAGCAAGGGTTTGTGTATTCAACTATCAGTTGAGGTATATTTAAGTATTTAAGTGTCTGATTCTTAGGTGTTAAAAAGTAAAAGAAAAGGAAAAAATAATGGTAATGGTAAAAGAACTAGAATCATTTTTCCTCAAACAATAAATATGATTCTAATTTAAATAATAACATCCATTTTGGAAGGCAATATGAAGGGATTCACAATTATTTAACCAGAATAGGCTTCTTGCTTCTAAGCCAAGGATGGCCTAACCAGTAAGTCCAAAATAAAGTCTCAAAAACACGAAATGAAGCCATATAGATTAATACAACTCGCTCATAGGCAATTATAGTGAATATTGATATAGCTTTGTATCTATCTGCAGGTTAGTATAACCATTGCTTTTTCCCCCTGAATTGCAATGTCTCCAGCCACTGTTGCCTTGCAATGCTTCTTAGCCGATCGTACCTTCTTTTCACAATTTCATCCTGCTGAGATATGATGGCCAAGTGTCAAATTCACAACCTTTTTGTTGTTGTTTACCTCGATACAGCTAAACCATAGGCGTTTCAATTCCAATTCTCTAACTTGTTTAGCTTCAATCTTGTTTTTTAATCACCAGAATATTTGAAAGTAGAGCTGGCAAAATGGGCGGGTTGGGCGGGTATGGGATACGGGTTAAAACGGGTGCGGGTATAAACGGACACAGGTCTAAACGGGCTTGGGTCATAACGGGCTATTTAAAAATTTCATAAAAAATGTTCTAATTCGCGAAGATATATATCTCTTCCAAAATAACTTATACATTTTTCACTATATAATATAAAAAATATAACATGATGGCCACTCATTTAGATACATTCATGATTTGAGTTTTATCCAATTAAGCCCATTCCTAAAATTATATCATTATACCCAGAATTACCTAGATGTGAAGCAAATGGGCATAATTTGCCAGCATTATTTGAAAGTTCCGTTGATATCATCTCATGGATTATTTTTAAAGAATCATACTTTCCATCTTGGAGGGCAATCTTTGGAAGAGATTAACAAGTAGAGAAGGTGTATCGCTTCTAAGCCGAGGATGACGCAGCCAGTAGATTCCCAATAGAGTTGCCACAACCTGAAATGAAGCCATATATATGAAGGCCACACAGATGAACACGATTGCTGTGAAGATTGATGTAGCTCTTAAATCTGTACATGTTAGTATAGCCGTTGCTTTTTCTCCTAGGGTTGCAATATCTCCAAGCACTGTTTGATATCTACCAAATATGCTCTTTAGGCGATCATACCTTCTTTTCACTATCTCATCCTTCTTAGATGTTGGCCAAGTGTCAAATTCCTCATCCAGATCTTCTAGATTGGTTGATTCTGCATGTGAAAGATGAGAATCCACTTGAGCCGGGTTCATTGGCCTGAATCTGTAGTTCCACATCCCCATCATCGACAAGAAAAGAAAGAATGTTGGGAGGATAAGCTTTGGGTACCAGACGAACACCAAGTACAAGACGTGGATGAAAATAGTTATCAATGGTTTTCTCCAAAGACTTATCTCAACAACCCATCTATACATAACTGTTACACTCAATACAACTGACGTTAGACGGCTAAAATTGACTTTATACTTCCTCAAGCTCCACCCTGGGTATCCATCATCAAGCATATACCGTACAATCTCCTTTTTTATTGGTGGATTTTCTTGTGAAAGATGAGCCACAACTATATCCGATGCAATGCTGCGGGCCACATAAAGGTTTTTCTCAGTCAATGGTTGTAGATAATGCATTTTGGGCAGCAACGGTTTCGTGTATAGAGAAACCGTATTAGCCCAGGTTAAGCCAGTGAATCGTATGGCTACTTGGAGTTCACCGTGATTTTTCAAACCAGAGGGACGTAAAACTAATAATGGGTAGTAATTTGTGTAGATACGGTTCACATCCAGATTCTGGAGCTGGATACACACTTTACCAATCCTTGTATCTTTCCTTTCTTTCTTGCAACTGTCAAAAATGCCAATCCTGATTACAGTACAAAGATCATAAACTTCCCAAGTATAATTTTCTTTCCAACAAGGCTCTTGACTGTTGATAATTGTCTTCGTTTGTACCCATTTGTTTCCATACTTTATTACACAATATGCATCTGTGCTAGTTTCACCATCTCCTTGCTTCTTCATTGGGGGTAGACATCTCGCACCTAGAATGCTTAATTGAAGACTCCCAATGCTATCTTTTTTCATGTGATTTGCAGAAGGCTGAAAGTCACCATAGCTGCAGTCAGAAACATGGTAACCGGCCTCCAAACAAAGCTGCAGAAGAATCTTTGGTTGTTTCTTCTTATTTCCAATTCCAATGGTAGGAACTCCATTGAGGTTGTACCACCGAGGTTGGAGAGGCTCTGTGGAATCGAATCTTTGTGGGATGCTACTCAAGGGAAGATCTGTCCTTCCTATCAGTTCATAAAGTTTTAATGTAATCCTATCGACAACTTTGATGATAAGGACATCATCCACCATATCTTCAGAGGCTACCAATACCTTCTCCTCGTTCCAAACAGGGTTACTGTTAGATACCTTGGTGATTCTGGTTACCCCAACCTGATCCCTAAGTCGTAACCTAGCTTCGAACTGTGGTTGACTGTTCTTGTTGAAAGGTGCAACATCCCGAGCTTCAATGATACAAACTCTTAGATAGTACAATTTGGGAGAGAAATGAACCACCGGCAACCTAATTTCAGGGCTTCCAGTTTCAGCTGATGGAGCTGCTGCTGCACCACCGCTGGTCCCAGAATATCCGGAATACACCAATTCATCATAGGGTGATGCAGCACTGATGGTTCGATCAAATTGGAAATACAGTGATCTTTTACGATCTTCATAATCTGCGTCACCTCCCTCGTATGTCTTGCCATCATGGTCTTTGACTTGTAATTTGGGTACTTCTCTAGTCAAACAATGGTGTGGCTGGGGTACTTGATTTCCATAATATTGTGCTCGAACTGTGTAAATTTTAAGAGAAATAACACCTCGACCATGAGAAAAGAAACCTCGCTTACAGAGTGGGTATCTCTGGACAGCAGCCTCAGACTCTAACAGTGACACGGACCCGCCAGAAATTTGAACACAACCTAGGAAGTCCTTATGTAGGTTGGCAGTATGATCGTCGTAAAGGATGACTTGGATGATGGAGTTACGCAGATTTCGAGGGTTTTGGATGTCAAAGATGAGTTTTTCATTCCAGGATGGGTAGAGATCCCGTGTCTTGATTTGGGTTTGCTGGCGGCGGCCGTCAAAATCAACTACCACGAACGGGCTGGCTGAACCATGGTCATCATCAGTAGGCAACAGGTCGCACGCATTTAGTACTTCTACAATGAGTTTCATGATGAGACCTGGTAAGTCAATGGAAAATTTTTATTGATATGCTGAGGTGAATTGGTGATCTTTGAACACAAAGTCTAATCTTTTTTCTTACATTAACAAATACTGTTTTGATTGTTATTAGCTGTAAGATTCTTTTGATCAGTCTACATTGACTTCATGCATCTTTTGATGTAAACATAATAATAGTGAAATTACATCTATTCACTCGGTGTTACTTTTCTGATCACAAGCAAAATTTAGCCACCAACCACCTCAACTCAACGTGGTTATGCTTAAAGTATAGTCTGTCTGTAATATGTTTTGAATCAATTGTTAATTATAGCAAGGGGGTTATTTAAGATCTCCAATAACAATAGTATCATTTATTTATCTCAGTTGACCAAGACTGAGCAATATTAAATTCCATGTTGTTCTATTTTACTTGTTAAAAGATTCCCCATGTGAATGAACGTTGCAGGAACTTTCCTTCTCCTTCCCCAAATCTTTATCTAGACTTATCTCTTAACATGAATGTTTTGAGGTGCTAAAATTGAAGCTAAACATGAAAAAAATTGTGACATCAGCTTCATCAAATCACTTCCAGTTAAAACAAGCATGTCGATATGATTTGTTCTTGAGCTTCAGAGGATCCAATACAAGAAAGAATTTCACAGACCACCTGCTGAAAGATTTGAAGCAGAATGGATATCATCCGTTTCATGACAGTATACTCAATAGGGGGGAATATATTGATTCTGAGCTGCTTAAAGCAATTGAGGAATCGAGGATGTCTATCATATTATTCTCAAAAAACTATGCTGATTCCAAGTGGTGCCTTGATGAGCTGGTGAAGATCATGTCTTGCCGAAAGCATTCTCAACAGATCGTTCTACCCGTGTTTCTGGACGTAGAACCATCTGTTGTCCGAAAGCAGCAGGGATTGTTTGCTCAGGCATTTAAAGATCATGAATTGTACATGGACGACAACAGAGTTGAGAGTTGGAGGAAGGCTTTAGAAGACGCTGGCAAACTGTCAGGTCTGCACTTGCAAAATGATGCCAATGGGTACTTAGCTGAATTTTCTCAAGCAATTTGGAATATTTCGTTTAACTGTTTTTAACATATTTGTGAACTGATTGGACAAGAAAAAGTTAACTGATGTGAGAAACAGTTAATGAATTGATTGTTCAAAATTAAGCAAATCATGTTTTAATCCCTTAATAACTATCAAATAATATTTCTGACATTAGTTTTTGAGTTATTCGTTTATTACATAATCACATTGTAGTTGTGTCTTTGATTTCGATTCTAAATTCTCTAATAGAATGGAAGGTTTACGGATGATACAAAGAACTAACTACATATGAAACACCTTTAGATGATGTAACTGAACTTCATAATACTCACTTATATAGTAGGAAAATGGTGTAAGTATCAACCTATAATTGAAAATTAATGTGCCTAACATCAGCCGATATCATATCTTTTGTCTCCTAAAGTTTTGCAACAGCTCTGAAGCAATGTTTGAAAGTTTTCTGATAGCCCCTTAGATATTGTGAAATTAATACCGAGATACTATCAATTCTGTTTGGGTTATTTATTATTATTTTCTTTTCTTTGGAAGGTATGAAGCAAAGTTGGTGGACAAAATCATTAAGGAAGTTGCAAAGTACTTAAAACGGCCATGTCTTAATGTTGCATACCACCCTGTTGGCATAGAATCTCGTATGGCAGAACTCATAGAATTGCTACAAATGGAAACAGATGATGTACGGATAGTTGCAGTTTGGGGTGGTGGTGGGTTAGGCAAGACTACAATTGCTAAAGCTACATATAACTGTATATTTTCTGAATTTGAAAGCAGCAGTTTTCTTGAAGATGTCAAGGATTCAGAGAAATCTACTTTGCAGAATAAGCTGCTTTTGGATCTCATGACTGATAAAACTCCAAAAATAAATAATGTTCATCGTGCAACTGAGGAGATCAGACATATTTTAATGTTTCAAAAGGTTCTTGTTGTTCTTGATGATATTAATCATTTTGAACAACTGGAAATGTTAGCTATTGATCCTCGTTTCTTTTGCCCAGGAAGCAGAATAATAATAACAACTAGAGATATAGCTTCGGTTGGTTCTCTAAAGACGGATGCTGTTTATTCCCCAGAAACTTTAAATGAATATGAGTCTCTGAGACTATTCAGTCTATATGCTTTTGGAAATGATCATCCTTGTAAAAGCTATGAGGTGCTCACAGCAGAGGTAGTCCGATATGCTAGCGGGATTCCGCTAGTTCTTAAGACTATTGGTTCCTCTAGCTCCAAGTTGAGCAAGTCTGAATGGCAAGATAACCTTAAAAAATTGAAAAAAATTCCTAATGATGATGTTCAGGGGAAACTTAAGGTAAGTTTTGATTCACTTGGTCATGAAGAAAAAGAAATATTTCTAAACATTTGTTGTTTCTTCATTGGGATGGAGAAAGATTTGATGGTCAATGTAATGGAAGACTCCAATTGCTTTCCTGAAATCGGTATAAAGATACTAGTTAATCGAGCACTTGTAAGCATTGATGGTGGAGTACTATCGATGCATAATCTAATTAGAGACATGGGTAGGGAAATTGTCCGCCAAGAATCTGTTAAGGAGCCTGGAGGACGAAGCAGACTGTGGGATCATGATGACATTTCTGACGTATTTAGACAATGCTCGGTATGAGTTATGGGTTTCTTTCCTTCTTTTTTTTTCTTTCCTGATGACTTGTATAATCGATCTGTTTTTTTAACAATCTTTTCTTCCTTCCCATTTATGCACAAAATTTATCCAGGGAACACCAGCTGTTGAAAGCATCTTCCATGGCAATCACAGTAATTTCATATCCCTTGAATCTGTGAATATGGAGGCATTTGAAAAAATGACAAACCTAAAAATGCTTTGGCTTCATCATGTACGGCTTCATGGCGCATATAATCAAATGCATTCTTTTAAGAAGCTGAAATATTTACGGTGGCATGGATTCCCTATGGACTACATGCCTTCTAAGTTGATTATGAAAAGTTTAGTTGTTATGGACATGCAGTATAGCAGACTGAAGATATTATGGGAAGGGGCCATGGTACGATGTTTGTTACATTTCATTTTGTGTTGATAATTTGTATTCTTTTGGTACATTTGACTAGTGAGTACTAACGAAACATTTTTTCTTGTTTTTTGTTTATTATTTTTCTCAGAACCTGGATAAGTTGCGATTCCTCAATCTCAGTGATTCCTGCTTTTTAACCACAACTCCTGATTTCTCGGGAATGAAAAATCTTGAAAAGCTGTTGCTTGCGCGGTGCTCAAAACTAGTTAAGTTACATAGCTCTGTTACATGTCTTGACAAACTCCGTATCTTGGATGTAAGTTATTGTGCAAAATTGAAAAGGGCACCCAACTTAAGATGTATGTTGAAATTGAAATCTCTTGAGGAACTTTACATCTATCACTGTCCCAAGCTCGAAAAGTTCAAAGATACTAGTGTTCCACAGTATGCAACACAAGCCCCTTTAACCAAACTAAGTTTGGTCGAATGCAACTTGTCGATTGTCCCTTCTGAAATTGAAAGACTAGAGTCACTAGTAACATTAGAACTCCATGAAAACAAATTTTCTAGCCTTCCAACTCTCAGAAACCTTCATCGCTTAAAGCAGCTCACACTTTCATATTGTGTTAGGCTGCAGTCAATCCCAGATCTTCCACGAAATATAGTGATGTTACTTGCAGTAAACTGCGCAAGTCTAAGGACACTTCCAAGAAATATGTCCGAGTTGCGTTGTCTTGATGAACTAAGACTGACTGGTTGCAAGAAACTTGGATCTGAAGATCCAAATTGTCTCATGAAACTAACAGGATTAGGTAGCCTTAGTTTTCTAGAAATGCGCAGCTGCGATGTGGCCCATGTCCCCGTTGAGATTGGTAACTTAGTGTCATTGAATTTCTTAAATCTTGGTGGAAACAAGTTTTCTAGTGTACCTTTTAGCCTCTGCCACCTTCACCACTTATTGGATCTAGATTTGTCAGATTGCATCATGCTCCACACAGTTCCATTTCTTCCAAAAAAGTTGCAGAGTTTTAAGGCAACCAACTGCATAAGCCTGAACAACATGCCTTCAAACATATCGGAGTTGAAATCACTCAGAGAGTTGCACCTGGATGGTTGCTCCAAACTTGGATATGAAGATCCTTTTTGCTTTGTTAAACTACAGGAATTAAGCAACCTAGTTTACTTGAACATGACGAGTTGCAATTTGTCTCATATACCTTATGAGATTGAGGAGCTAGAATCATTAAAGCAGCTGCATCTTTCAGATAACATTTTTTCTAGCCTCCCAGGTAGCCTATGCAATCTTCAAAACCTCAGGGAAATTGAGCTGAATGGTTGTGTGTTGTTGAGGTCATTTCCAGTTCTACCGCCAGATTTTACAGTGCTCAAGGCAGACAACTGTAGGTCACTTGAAATGCTACCATTTAAGCCATTCTTTCTCCATGGCTCGGGACAGGAGTTAAGGTTCTCTCATTGTCCTGAGTGGGTAGGAAACAATTATGCTCGTAGTTTCAAAAGATACATCCTTCAGTTTCACTATGAGCTCTTCCAGTTCCAGCAGGTACTCCCTCTGTCACTTTGCTATATCTTAATTTCTGCTTTAATGTGAGATCTCTGATCACTGTCTGCTTATTTGTAGATTAATTCACCAAAGCGCGCACACACACACCCCTACATATTGATACAGGGGAATGATTAAGAGGGAAGCTCCATTTTCTTGAAAAGTAGGGAAGCTCATTAAACATGTCTAATGAATAAAAAGGCAAAATTTGTCTATAACATTCATTAATGAATATTATGAACATTCATAAAATATATTAAGCAATACTAAGTGAATAATAACATTCATCAATGAATATTAAAGCAATTTTTATCCATAATGAATATTGTTATTAGCATTCATCAGAGAGCTTCTCAATGAATCCTTCCCAGATATATACACATATATATATATATATACATACATATATACATACATATATATATACATACATACATACATACAGGGTAAGGTTCTAGCGAGAACACTACAAAAATAAGAACGGTAAGAACACCTCATAAATGCACAATTAGCTAACAAAATCATTAGATTCACACTCATGCATCTCAAATATGTGTAGAAAAATTGATTAGAATATATGCGAACTTTTGAAAATACACAAAAATCGAAAAAATGATTGATGCACAATTATAGAGATAATCGTGCATCAATCATTTTTTCCGATTTTTGTGCAATTTTAGAAGTGTGCATTTGTTTTTCTTTGCATATTTTAGATGTATGACTGTGAATCTACTGATTTTTGTTGGTTAGTTGTGCATTTATGAAGTGTTCTCACCGTTCTTATTTTTGAAGTGTTCTCATTTGATCCAAACTCCATACATACATATATATATATATATATACATATATATATATATATACATATATATATATATACATATATATATATATATATATAGGATATGGATCCAGTCATAATGTGTGAGAAAACATTGATTCAATAAAGTTCTAACTATGATCCACAATTTTTCATTATGAAGGGATTAAAAAAATAAAAAGAAAGAAGTGAAACAGGGTTGTGCAATTTCGATTCACAATTTTTATTTATATATGCGATAACAATCAAGTAAAAAATATTTTTAAGAAATTTTATGAATCATATATTTTAATTTTAGTGGTCTTTTGACATCTTGTCACTCAAAATTAGCTTCTCATTTGATCCTTATCCTGATCCTATCATTCAAACACAAAGCTAATGGGAGAAGAGCAATTCCATGGATAGCAATATGTAACATCCAATTCAATGAAACAGGTTTGGCCTACCATTCCAGAAATTGGGGTCTCACTCACTGGAACTGAGATCCCTGATTGGTGCACTTATCAAGGTAGTGGTAAATTCTTGTCATTTGTGGTCCCCATGGATGTAGATAAGAAATTCAGTGGCTGGATATACTGTGCTATTGCTCCTAATTGTAAAGACGATGAATGCCGACTTAAATGTAAAGTGGTGAATAAAACCAAAGGAAGGGCTGATTACGTTGGTACAACCTTATGTGGTTATGGACCTATGTTTATGGCATTTGTGCCACATCTTATTGATTTGATTCCGCGTCTAACATTTTTGGTGGAAGGAGGTGATGAATTGGTGCTTGGATTTGAATTAGAATGTAAAAATAACTGGGAGGTACAGGCATGTGGGATATGTCTGATTTACGAGGGAGTTTTTTCGATTCTTGAATCAAGTAGTCAAGTAGTAGTTGAATACACACCCTCTGATTTGCGTCAACATCTGCATCAAATGGTTTACGAGGAGAAATGGGAAGACTTTCGTGAGATATATCTAATGTACTTAAATTCGAAGGCTGATGATGATAGTGATTCTGGTGGTGGTCATACTGATGATCATGTTGGTGTGGATCATGTTAGTAGGGACGCTGGTGGAGGTGATGGTGAAGGTGTTGATGAGAATCCTGGCAGTTCCGAGGATGATGGTGGTGGTTTTGATCGTTTGAATAGTATACCAAGTGATGGGGGCCCATGGTACCTATTAAGACCAGAAGAACTTGGAGACTGGTTGCATGACCCTCTGGGATCGGAAACAAAGTTTCTGTAGTCCATGGTTAAAGTTCACTGAAGTAATTAAATTTCATGTCAACATGTAAATATTCTAGTTACTTATACTGATTGAGCTGATGCAATTAAATATGTTTTATATTAAAGGCGTGACCTGCTCTTTGTACAGATCTATTTTAATAAAAGATTGGGCGCAGTTCCCTTGAGGCCTTGACTGTACTTTATGATTCCGGTGTGACTTAGACGGGTGTGCACTCCGCACCTCAAGACCGATTTTAAAGTCCAGTTTCTAAGTTCATCCTACATTCATTGGTTACACTAAATAACTATCTTGTATGTATTTCTGGGTGTTCGTTGCTGCAGGTTTGCTTTAGAAATCTTGAGGATTCATTGTTAGGATATATTACAACAATAGTGAATAAACACTTTCTACAAGTGGTACTTTTACCCTTTAATGCTTGGGTATCGCAAGATCCACTTAGTGATAATTCTAAATATTAGTTTTGTGTTCTAGGCAAATAAATAAAACCTCAGAATGCAAAAACTCGAAATGTTTGTAAGTACCAAATCGTGAAACAGGTGCCCACTTCGCACCATAAGTACACCTCGTTAACGTACTTCATCCTCAATTACACTATAAAAAATATATATCAGTTTAATCACAGATGAAATACATGCCCAGTCTTAAAACAGTTTTAAATTCATAATGTTAGCTATAGGGACAGAAACCTTATATAGAAAAACTAATCTGGATGAGCTAGAGAAAAATTACAAAGAAAGATAAATAAATAAGCAAGCAATGAATGCTGACATATAACCTACCATATAAATAATTTCAGCTTTCTAAAATATAGTCATTCTATTGGTTTCTATATGACTATGTACAAGACTAATAAAAATAACCATAAGGGTGTGATTGAAGACTTATCATATAATAAAGGTTAACGTTCCAAATAGTGTGACAGAGATGCATGAGAAAAACACACACACACACACACACACACACACACATATATATATATATATATATATGATATGCCCCTTCAACAAGGTAAAAAATAATCTTAGTTGACTTTTTATCGATGGCGAAACTCATCGTTGAGGTACTTGACGCCCATGACCTCTTGCCTACAGACGACCATGGCTCAGCCAGTCCCTTCGTTGAAGTTGACTTGGATGGCAGTTGCCAGCGTACCCAAACCAAGACCCGAGATCTCTATCCATTCTGGAATGAAAAACTTGTTTTTGATATCCAAAACCCAAGAAATCTTCATAAATCCATCATCCAAGTCATCGTTTATGATGATCATACTGCCAACCTACACAAGGACTTCCTTGGTTGTATTCAAATTTCAGGTTGAACAGTTTCGCTATCAGAGTCTGAAGCTGTGGTCCAGAGATATCCTCTCTGTAAACGAGGCTTCTTTTCTCACGGTCGTGGTGATATTTCTCTTAAGATTTACACTGGGCGAGCACAATATTATGGAAATCAACAACCTCAGCGTCGTTTGACTATTCAAAAAGCTCCCAAACTAGAAGAAATCAGTGAGCATGATCACAAAAAGTTGAAAAGAGGTGACAACAAAACGGACGAAGACAATGAAACGAGGAATTTCTTTTCTGGTGGTGCAGCACAGGTTAATGATGCATTTCCTAAAGTTTGGCTCTCTGATTCCCATGGTATCATAGCTCATCAAAATCTAACAAATACAAGTTCAAGTATTTATTTATCTCCTACTTTGTACTATCTAAGGATTGGTGTCACTGAAGCTCAGCATGTGGCACCTTTGTCCCAAGATCGGCCACCTGACTTCCGAGTTAGGTTACAGCTTGGGGATCAGACCATGCTGACCAGAACCGCCAAGGTACTTGACAGTAATCCTTCTTGGAATGAGGAGATTCTCTTAATAGTTTCAGAACCGTGGGATGAAAATCTTATCATAAACGTTGTGGATAGAAATACGCCTAGAAAAGAGGAACTGATGGGGAGGACAGTTTTGCCCTTGAGTGGCATCCCAATAAGATCTAATTCCACAGAGCACCTCCAACCTCGGTGGTACAACCTCAATAAAGTGATTTTCAACGAACAAGGAAGAAATAAGAATAAACAACCTAAGATTCTTCTCAAAGTTTGTTTGGATTCAGGTTACCATGTTTTTGACTGCAGGCATGGTGACTTTCAGCCTACAGCAAAGCATTTGAAGAAAGATAGAGTAGGGAGTCTTGAATTAGCCATTTTGAGCGCCCGGAGTTTTCCACCAATGAAGAAATAGATAGACGGTGAAACTACTACTGACGCATACTGTGTCTTTAAGTATGGAAACAAATGGGTAAGAACTAAAACTATTATCAACAGTCAAGAGCCTTGTTGGAATGAAGAATATAATTGGGAAGTTTATGATCCTTGTACCGTTATCAGGATTGGTGTATTTGACAACTGAAATGTTGACATAAGTAATAAAGAGACCAAAGACTTGTCAATTTGTCGCACCCCAAATTCGGGTTGCGGAAGCGAATCGGGTCGGGGCGTGACTAATCAATAAACAAAGCACATAAGATAAAGTGAACGACTCTATATGCGTCGTTTACAAATTACATTGATGATATAAAGGTTTTACAATGTTGTAATAGCTACAAAAGCTCGTAAGCCAAATGTAAGAGATTCTAAGACATATCTATTTGTACAAAATGTAGAAATGCAAGTGAATCTCCTGATGTCTGAATGCGACTCGAGCTAGCTTATCCTGAGCAGTCCTACTACTGCTGTGTACCTGAGAATACATTCTAAAAGGTCAGCTAAAAGCTGGTGAACTCACAGGTTTGTATAGTGATGAAATATAAGTTATGAACCACAAGATTTAAGTATGATGATTTGCAATTAAGCAAATAAAATAATGATTGTATATTACTGTCATGAGGCCATAGTTTGAGCTTAACTGAGGGTGTCAGGATCACAATTAAGTGCCCGATCAAGGATGCCTTCTGCATGTGCCTAATCAACACATGTATGAACAAATGATAATGCGCCCATTCGACTGCAGTCGTGGTAGCGCGACCCCGGGCAAGGATTGTCAATCCTATATGGTACCATACACTAACATTCACGCTATAGCAATACTAACAAACTATGTAGTGGAGGGCTTCATGATTAGGTAAAACAAATTCATGCAGTCAATATATCGATTTTTGTACTTGTGTTCACATGTAAAAGTAAAACGGAGCATGTATTCCCACCCCTGGGTTAAAAATAGAAAAATGAGGGGCTATGAGACTCACCTGAGTCTGAGGTGTTTGCTAATAGCAAATAATGATGGTGTACAAGTAAAGTTGTCGTCTCAACGATCATAACCTGCCGGGCATCCTAAACGCGCAAGGTTATGGATATAAGTGGGTATCTCTAAAAATCACCTATGCTAGTTGTTCATTCAACTAGTAATGTCCAAATGATTTGGTTTGATTGAGTTTTGAAAACATGTATGGCCCGTTGGTGACGGATTTTGTAATAATAATCTTAAAGTATTATTATTATGTGTTGTTCCATTGTATACTGTCAAAGTATATGTTTTGTGTGTTGTGTCGTATGCAAGTATTGAAGTTGTGGGAGTTCGACACTTAGTGTGAAAACTAATTTTGAAGTTTCTGATTTAGGCGTCACTCAAAGCGTCACTTATTGGTGACACTCAGGTAAGTGTCGCAAAAATTGTAATCTGTGAGTTATTGGCGTCACTTGGTTAAGTGTCGCATATAAGGCGTCACTAGTAGGCGACACTAATTAGCTTTTGGCGACACTATGGCAAGTGTCGCATATTATGTGAAGTTTAATATTTGTTGTTGACACTGGGTATAGGTAGCGACATTGGCATTAGTGTCGCATGGTATTTTGAAATTGGAATTATTGCGACACTAGCATTAGTGTCGCAGTATGCGACATTCAATGATTTGACGACACTAATATTAGTGTCGCTTCCTGCGACATTGCAATTTAATGCGACACAAGGACTAGTGTCGCTACGTGCGACAATCGGATTTCATGCGACATTAACATTAGTGTCACAGTATGCAACATTCGAAGGGTTATGCGAGACTAGCTTAGTGTCGCAATCAGGTTTGGCCCTGATGCGACACTAGCGGCTGTTGGTTTTTCTTGGTTCGGTTTTGTGGTCAAACGACCTCGTTTTGACTTGAGACTTTTACCCAACCCTCAAAATGGTAAATAAGTTTATAAAAATTATCGGTTCATGTCGAGGTTCACCCGAGGTGTCGGTTTTATAAACTTACCAAAACAGCTCCTAGTACATATGTTTTCCAGATTTTAACTCGATAAACCTCTCGTTTTCTTTAACTTGTGGTCCAAATCAAGCCTAACCAAAAATCACAAAAGTTCTCCTATATGTCTAGTATATTTCTGCACATTATGGTAACTTTATAAGTTAATTTACTATTTTAAACAAAAATAGAAATGGAAAGCGGTCAGATTTGGTCGATAAACAACCTCAGTCCATAAATCGGATTCCAAAATAAATCGGCGGGTTTTCAAGTCAGGCCATACAAGAACTTTTTGTAGAGGACATTCATACGAAGATTTCGGTATAAGATTCATGTGTTGGTTCATTCTATAACTCAAGTTATAGCCGAAATGGTGAGACCCATTTTCTGGACAGAAAAGTGATGTTTGTATATATGTATGAAAAACGTGTTTTGAGTTTAGATTTAGACATTTTCTTGTTAAATAAACTCACTAACATGATAATAAACATAAAGCAAGTATTTCTAGAGAGAGAAAGTGAGTTCTTACTTTGAAAAAGTGATAATCTAGAGTAGAAATGGGATGGTGATGCTTGATTCGAGTTCCTAGCTTCTCTTCCTTGCTTTCCTTGCCCAAAAGTGATGGTGGTTGATGGTGGTTTGTGGTGGTGGCGTGGCTGATCAAAGGGAGGGAAAAGAGAGAGTATAAGGGTGTGTTTTAGAGAGAGGAGTTAGAGAGAGAGAGTGGTGGACATGAATGAAGGAAATGGGGGTTTTGGGTGGCTTAATTGGTCAAGGGGGAGGGGGCAAGATCCCCTTTTCAGGGGGGTGTTGGACGGCTCAAGGGGGCCTCACAAGGTGGTGGGTGTCTCCAATTTGTTTCCCCAATTTCGTGCTCTGTTCGGTGTTCGTTTCCCCAGTCGTTTAAACGTTAGTTTATATTTTATACGTTATACGTACGTGTTTTAAATGACTTTCGATTTTCGATATTTTAAAATTGAAGTATTACTCATAATACTTGGAAAACATTTATAAAAATGTTTGCTTATGGTGTCGGTATTGGTTTGCGGGTTTGTGTTACGATTTATAAATCGCGTGACGTTTAAACTAAACGTTTGGGTTCTTGATATAATTTTTAATATTTATAATGTAAGCATTCTATCAAAATACTTTACTTGAAGTTATAAAAATATAACTGTTGTTTGTTTCGATTGTTGGGCATGAATTGCGCGTTTTTGGTCGCGTTTGAGTGTTTTATACGATACGAATCACTTATGAAATATTATCAAAATAATATTTAGGAAACAATAGCGTTATTAAATAAGTTTGTATTATTTAATAAGATGTGTTCATCAACGTCCGTATTAATGTATCGGGATCCGCCCGATATGAAAATGCTCGATTAAATTCAATCGCGTACATGTATATATATATATAACAATATATATAAAGATACATACAATTAGCCTAATGCAACACTAATTACATGTATTAACAAGTGATTAGGACCTAATAACTAGCCCTATTTTTTAGGTGTCACATTCTCCCATTGTTAAGAGAATTTCGTCCCGAAATTTAACTCTGAGTCGTAGATGGAGTGGAGTCTGTGAATAACTGTGGGTACTTGAGTCGCATTTGGTCTTCCTGTTCTCAAGTGAATTCTGGACCACGCCGCGAATTCCACCGAACTTTGACGATGGGAATACGACTTTGTTTCAACTGTTTGACCTCACGGTCCATGATTTCCACTGGTGTCTCGACAAAATGAAGTTTATCATCGATATGAATATGGTCGAGAGGAATGATAAGTGTCTCATCAGACAGGTATTTCTTCAAGTTCGAAATGTGGAATGTGGGATGCACGCTGCTGAGCTCGGGGTGGCAGCTGCAATCGATATGCCACAGGACCAATCCTTTCAAGGATCTCAAAAGGTCCAATGTATCTGGGGTTCAGTTTCCCTCGTTTTCCGAACCGAATGACACCTTTCCAGGGCGAGACTTTTAAGAGTACTCGATCTCCAACCTGGAACTCGAGATGCTTGCATCTCACATCAGCATAATTCTTCTGACGATCACGAGCGGCTTACAACCGTTGCTGAATACCAACGATTTTCTCGGTGGTTTCATGAATGATCTCAGGACCAGTGAGTTGGCTGTCTGCCACTTCGGTCCAACAGATAGGTGAGCGGCACTTATGACCATACAGTACCTCAAAGGGTGCAGCTCCAATGCTGGTATGATAGCCGTTGTTGTATGAGAATTCACACAACGGTAAGTGATGTTCCCAGTTTTCACCGAAATCAACTACACAGGCTCGTAGCATGTCTTCCAGTGTTTGTATAGTTCGCTCGCTTTGGCCGTCGGTTTGTGGATGGTATGCAGTACTCATATCCAGACGAGTACCCAAGGATTTTTGTAGTGACTGCCAAAAGAGGGATGTGAAGCGACTATCTCTGTCTAAGATGATCGAGATGGGAACGCCGTGTCGGGATACAATTTCTTTCAAATAAATTCGGGTGAGGCGTTCCATTTTGTCGGTTTCTTTGATGGCGAGGAAATGAGCAGACTTGGTGAGACGATCGATGATCACCCAAATGGTATCGTAACCGCTCGATGTCTTTGAAAGTTTGGTGATGAAGTCCATAGTGATCTGCTCCATTTCCACTGAGGGATGTCTGGTTGTTGTAACAGACTGGAAGGTTTTTGATATTCAGCTTTGACTTTCAAGCATGTGAGGCACTTAATGACGTATGTAGCAATTTCAGCTTTCATGTTTGGCCACCACTATATCTCCCTGATGCCAAGATACATTTTATCGGAGCCAGGATGTATGGAATATTTGGATTTGTGAGCTTCATTCATCACCAAGTATCGAAGGTTCCCAAAACTAGGTAACTAGGTTCGGTTAGAAAAATATTTGACCCCATTGGGTTTGGTTTTGAATTGCTTCTCCATGTTTCGCAAGGCCTCATTTTTGATGTTTTCAGGTTTCAGCGCTTCGAGTTGAGCGGTAAGAATCTGAGTGATAAGATCATTGTGACTTGTAATACTGAGGGCTCGGACTCGAAGTGGTTTTGTGCGTTCTTTTCGGCTTAAGGCATCGGCAACAACGTTTACCTTGCCCGGATGATAACGGATCTCACAATCTTAGTCGGTAAGCAACTCGACCCAACGACGTTGCCTCATGTTGAGATCCTTTTGATCGAAGATGTGCTGGAGACTTTTATGATCGGTGAAGATTGTACACTTAGTGCTATAAAGATAATGTCTCCAGATCTTGAGTGCAAAGATGACAGCTCCTGGTTCGAGATCATGTGTGGTGTAGTTCTTTTCGTGGATTTTTAGCTGTCGGGAGGCATAAGCAATGACCTTGTCTCGTTGCATCAACACGAACCGAGACCCTGGTGAGAAGCATCGCAGTATACCACGAAGTCATCAATGCCTTCGGGTAAGGATAGGATTGGTGCGCTGCAAAGCTTTTGTTTCAGAAGCTGAAATGTTGACTCTTGCTTATCAGTCCAGTCGAACTTCTTTTCCTTCTAAGTCAGTAAGGTGAGAGGTTGGGCTATTTTGGAGAAGTTCTCAATGAATCGTTGATAGTACCCGGCAAGTCCTAGGAATTGCCGTACTTAGATCAGCGTTGAGGGTGCTTGCCAACACTTGATAGCCTCGATTTTAGACGGATCTACATGAATTCCTTGACTGTCAATCACGTGTCCAAGGAATTGAACGGTTTGCATCCAGAACTCACACTTAGAGAATTTGGCGAATAACTCCTCATGTTTGAGTAGTTCTAAGATGGTTTTCAGATGTTGCGCATGTTCTTCTTCGTTGCACGAGTAGATAAGAATGTCATCGATGAAGACAATGACAAACTTATCGAGATAAGGTTTACACACTCGATTCATAAGGTCCATGAATACAGCCGGTGCATTGGTTAGACCAAAGGGCATCACTTGGAATTCGTAGTGTCCATAGCGAGTTCGGAATGCGGTTTTCGGGATATCTTCATCGTGAACTCGTAACTGATGATAACTTGACCGAAGGTCGATCTTTTAATAGAAGCTTGACCCCTGAAGTTGGTCGAACTGTTCATCGATGCGGGGAAGTGGATAACGGTTTTTAACGGTTAGTTTGGTCAACTCTTGGTAGTCGATACACATTCTAAATGAACCGTCTTTCTTTTTCACGAACAAGATCGGAGCTCCCCAAGGTGAAGAACTCAGTCTAATGAAACCCTTATCCAGGAGTTCCTGTAACTGAGTAGATAACTCCTGAAGTTCGGATGGGGCTAAACGATATGGTGCTCGTGCCACTGGCGCTGCACCGGGCACGAGATCAATAGAAAATTCGACTTGTCTTGGTGGTGGAAGACCAGGTAGGCCTTCGGGAAAGACTTCAGGAAAGTCTCGGACAATTGGCACATCCTCAAGTCGCTTCTCCTCCGACTTTTTCTCCATGACATGTGAGAGGATTTCCTGATAACCCTTTCTCAAGTACTTACGGGTTTTCATGCACGATATGATGTTCATCCTCGTCTCACTGGTCTCCCCTTGTATGATCAAAGTGTTACCAGTGACCAGGGGAATGCGGATGACCTTTTCAAAACAGATGATTTCAGCGTGATGTTTGGACAATCAGTCCATACCAACAATGATGTCGAAACTTCCGATCTCGACGGGTATAAGGTCAATGGAAAAGAGTTCGTTGGCGAGGTTTAGAGTGCAATTAGGTATTACACTGTCGGTCTTAATGAGCTTACCATTAGCTAATTCAACAATGTACTTAACATCTATTGCCACAGGGATGATGTCAAGCAGTGGGTAAAATTCATCAGAAATAAAACTCTTATCAGCAACAGTATCAAATAGAACAGAGGCAGTTAGGTTGTTGATGAGGCAGTTAGGTTGTTGATATTTTGACAACCAGTCCATACCAGCAATGATGTCGAAACTTCCTATCTCGACGGGTATAAGGTCAATGGAAAAGAGTTCATTGGCGAGGTTTAGAGTGTAATTAGGTATTACACTGTCGGTCTCAATGAGCTTACCATTAGCTAATTCAACAATGTACTTAACATCTAATGCCACAGGGATGATGTCAACAGAAATAAAACACTTATCAGCACCAGTATCAAATAGAACAGAGGCAGTTAGGTTGTTGATGAGGAACATACCCGTGACCACATTTGGGTCTTGATGGGCATCCCCTGAGTTCAGAACAAAAGCTCTACCTTTTGCATTTTTGTTGTTGTTCTTGTTCTTTAGCTTCTGGCAATCATTCCTGTAGTGCCCCGTGTTGCCGCATTCATAGCAGGCCTTTGATTGATTGGATTTGTTGTTGTTGTTGTTGGCCTTGGTGCTCGGCAGTCCTTGGAAGAATGTACATACCTCTTGCAGTTGTTGCAAGGAGTACCACAAGGACCCTCATGATGGCGGTTGCACTTGGAATAGTGAGTTTTGTTCCCGGTGTAACCCTTCTTGTCCCCAGACCCAGAAGAGTAAGCCTTAACAGTCTCAGGATTTTTGAAGGTTGGTTGGCTGCTGGAGTTCCCAGAAGATTTCCGTTTGTTGTTGTTCCCAGAAGATGAAATAGGGGTCTCACGGCGAATAACCTGAGCCATGAGTTCGTGGGCCATACGGATGGCACTCTGAATAGTTCCTGGGTTGGATGAGGTGACATGCCCCTGAATATTCTTCGGGAGTCCATGAACATACCTTTCGATACGTTTGCATTCCGGGTCTACCATAGATGGGCAGAGAAGAGCAAGCTGTTGAAAACGGATGGTATAATTGGTGATATCAGTTCCCTGAACCGTCAGATGCCAGAACTCATCTTCCAAGCGCTGGAGTTCCTTGTTGGGACCATACTCATCCCTCAACATTTTCTTCAGATCCTCCCAAGGGAGTTGGTATGCAACATCGATGCTCACAGATGTGGCAAAAGAATTCCACCAGGTGAGAGCACCTTCCAGGAAAGTGCAGGTGGCAAACTTGACTCGGTCTTCTTCAGTACAGTTGCTAATGCGAAAAACAGACTCCATTTTCTCGATCCATCTGATCAAGCCAATAGCACATTCCGTGCTCTTGAAGTGAAGAGGCTTGCAGTTCAGAAAGTCCTTGTATGTGTAGGGTTTGATGACAGAGGTATTGTTCACAGTCTCATCACTTTTGCGAGTGTTCTGCGGTGAATCTCTTGTAGCCAAGGCATCGGCCACACCTCGAGAAATGAGCACGGCAATCTCAGCATCAGTGAAACTCTTCCTCTTAGGCGGCATGATTCTTCAAGAAAAGAAAATATAGGTACATTAGAATTTGCACCAGGATGATGGTCACCATGGATGTATATATAAATGCGGTACATATATAACATCATAGTAAGATAATAGAAGTAGACTTTTGATTGTTAATTTGAGTTCCAAAGGTTACAAGCTTAGTTGTTTCACAAAAGATGTCGGGAATATTACATCCAGTCGAATGAGTTTACATAGATATTTTAACAGGCTACATGATAGATCCTACACTAATCTTGGTGTAGATTGAGTTGTGGCAGCAGGGAAGTGAGATGGTCAACGGACTCTGCAAGTCTGCTAACCACCCTGAGTGCCTCTTCAGTTTCCAGCAGGCGTGTTTCACATTCATTCAGTCTTGATTGTAAAACGGAGATCTCATTTCGGTTATTGATTACTTGATTATGGATGATCCCCATGGTCTCAGTAGTTTCCTCCAGTTGGTCATGAAGAACGTCCATGTTCCTAACGGTTGCTTCATGATCTTCAGAGACTTGATTGATACGCTCCATAGTTGTGAGTCTCCAGTTCTCGCGAGTCTCCTGTAATTCCATGTCCATAGCTCGAAGTTGTTGCTCGTGGCGGTTTAACCTAACATCTAAAACTGGCACAGTGAAGTGAGTAGGATCTCGAGTGTAGGGAGAGATTTCCATGTTGGAAGATTCCCCGGTTTTGTTGGAAAGTTTTATTCCTTCCTCGTTTCTCCATGTTGTGAGTTTGTCGGGTAACCAATTCCATCAGTGGGCATCAACCAGTCGAAGAGCTCGGTTAGTGTGGATATCATGAGTGGGATATGGGTTAGCTCGAGGTGAACCATTAGTCCTCCTTGCTAACCGCGAGTTACGTGATTCCGATTAATGAGAACTTGACGAAGTAGGTGGTGTTTCGGTAGGAGTGTTTGCCATTTTCTGTGACAAAGCATTAGAGAGAATGAGGCCTATATTCATATCATCCACATATAATATAGCCTAGGATGTAGTACGTGTACGAGGCCTATCTATGTATATATACATATCACATAATAGCCTAGTGGGTGTCTAGCACATAACAAGTAAGAGTCCTGGTTCTCTTGTGGTCAGAGTCAACTAGTGTATTCCTGTTCAACACAACCGTTTCAGATTTCACATCATCTTCATTTAATTGTACATAGTTGATCAGGCTATGTTAAATTAAACTCATATGATGTAATCACTGAACCAGTTATACCTAATAGGGGATCTACCTAACGGTCATAGTCTAGGCCCACTAAATGCAACCTAGTTCACTATAACCTTAGGCTCTGATACCAATATGTCGCACCCTCAAATTCGGGTTGCGGAAGCAAATCGGGTCGGGGCGTGACTAATCAATAAACAAAGCACATAAGATAAAGTGAACGACTCTATATACGTCATTTACAAATTACATTGATGATATAAAGGTTTTACAATATTGTAATAGCTACAAAAGCTCGTAAGCCAAATGTAAGAGATTCTAAGGCATATCTATTTGTACAAAATTTAGAAATACATGTGAATCTCCTGATGTCTGAATGCGACTCGAGCTAGCTAATCCTGAGCAGTCCTACTACTGCTGTGTACCTGAGAATACATGCTAAAAGGTCAGCTAAAAGCTTGTGAGCTCACAGGTTTGTATAGTGATGAAATATAAGTTATGAATCACAAGATTTAAGTATGATGATTTGCAGTTAAGAAAATAAAATAATGATTGTATATTACTGTCATGAGGCCATTGTTTGAGCTTAACAGAGGGTGTCAGGATCACAATTAAGTGCTCAATTGAGGATGCCTCCTGCATGTGCCTAATCAACACATGTATGAACAAATGATAATGCGCCCGTTCGACCGCAGTCGTGGTAGCGCGACCCCGGGCGAGGATTGTCAATCCTATATGATACCATACACTAGCATTCACGCTATAGCAATACTAACAAACTATGTAGAGGAGGGCTTCATGATTAGTTAAAACAAACTCAAGCAGTCAATATATCGATGTTTTGTACTTGTGTTCACATGTAAAAGTAAAACGAAACATGCATTCCCACCCCTGGGTTGAAAACAATAAAATGAGGGGCTATGTTATAATAACCCAAATAAAACTTGAATAATCTAATACATAAGTTAGTAAGTGATATAAATAGTCTTCATTATATTATAAAACAAGTAATTAATGAATTAAAAGATGTAAATAAAATAACATGTAAATATGTTGCTAGAAATAAACTGATAATTATAATAAACGTAAATTATCACTAATATCATTTTTATTATTATCCCTTACCATGAAGAATATAAAATAAATTAAATTAAGAGATAAGAATTAAGGGGAATTGTCGATGTGTAACATGAATGAGTCAAACACGTTACAAATACGTGACTATAAAAATCCCATACTTTGCGGCAACTTCGTTGATACTTATCGCCAACATCGCTATTATATACCACTCGACATTCCAAAATATACATTCAACCATAAACACATGTCGACCCACAAAGAAAAATTTAGAGAATAAGCAAACGTAGGGCTGAGAGCATATATCTAGAGTCCAGCGGGTTATAACAAGAATAAGCTTTACATAATCGATTTCGGTCCGGAAGTCAAATTGTTTCTGAGGTAAATGTCGATCCAACTGTTCTGCTAATTGTGTGCTATATGTTATATCTCTGGCTATATCTATTTATTCGTTTTATTGACTTAAGAGTGACACTTATCACCTTTAATCTTACTTATTGAAACGAGAAATTGCGGGTTAATGAAATCGGAACTTAAAATATGTAGTCACATAGTTAGCCATGGATGTGTAAATGATATGTAATCATTCATAATTCAACATTATATGCTGAAAATTTTAGTATGAATTATCATATTCGATGATGATATCGGGAAATTTTGGGTCTTAAAACGGATAACTTTTAGAGCGAATCGGGACATAAAAATTTATCCTAATACCCCATTATATGTTAGAACTAGTTTTATTTAACTACTTTGAATCCAAAAGATGAAAAAGTAAGAGAATTTTTGATGTTAAGTCGAACAGTACGTACGAACAAGGTAGAAGGTGAATTCATGGTCATATTTCTAAATTTACAATTTGGCCCCTGAACTTTGTAGAATGTTACCATAATAAATATACAGATTCCCATAGATAAATTTTGCCCCTTAGACTAATGTCTTTGATTATGTAATTAATAAGGGGTATTGAAAATTACATTTTAAGTTAGTTGCATTTGACGTAATTCTAATATATATGTGTGTGTACGTAGATATGCGGAAGTTAATAACTACAAGGTTTTATCAACTCAGCATTAGACCCAACAACTAAATTAAAGAAACTTATTGAGAAACATAAGTTGTTGATATCTTTGCGTTCTTTTGATGTCCCTGCGGTTCATTTGACTTCTTGATATACTTGTGTGATTTGATTCCCCTATTTGAGCTAAATTGTTTTGAGCTAAAGTATTATTTGAGATTTGATAAATTGTGAAAACTTTTGAGAATATTGCGTGAAAATGATTTTGGAAAACTTGGGGGAATTCATTATTGCGAGCTATCTTTGATTCATTTGATTTAGGTTCCATATGCATGGTGGACATACTCTGGTGTGTGGTTGGTTAATATGTCCATTATGCAACCATAGAACCCTAGATTTTGTAGACAGGAGATAGGTATACCGAGTCAGCTTCCTGTGGAGGACCACAGGGGCGTCATTGCAGCACCAATGACGTCGCACCAACCGTGGCGGTGGGATTAGTCCACAGCGTCCCCACTTTTGTGATATTATTTGTTTATGCTCCGGAGCGAGCTATTATTTGTGTGATTATGCTCGGGTGAGCCTTTGGATTATTTGGGGGGCGTATGGATGCATCCTAGGATACGTTTGATATGATATGATTTGTGTAGAGCGGTCGTGTGGTGTAGTGCCATACACACCTTCTGATATAGGGGAACCTCCTGGAGTCATGACCAGTGTGTGATTGTGATATATTACGCGAAATATTATATTATTTGGCACCGGTGTGTGCAGCTTGGATATTTTGTTTTGTTTAGGGTACTCGGTATGAAATAACCCAACCCCTCATTGCCTCAACCTTTATTCATTTGTTTACTCTTGTGTAAGGGTGGTATGATTCGATGGGTGAATTTTGAACAATTTAACTTATTTACTTCGCTTCATTCTTACATTGAGATATATATTATTGTTACTGTTTATTTCTGTCAACATCCGTGCACTGAGCAATTCGCTCAGCCGCATTTTCTTTTCCTGCGGCAGGTAATCAAGGTCAGATGGGATGAGTGCGAGAGTTCAAGACTTGGACTTGCCTTAGAGACCTACCTTTCATTTTAATAATTTTGGACTTATGTTTATTATTGATAGTTGGAGTTATTTAGAGACATCAATTATGGTTGTTTTTGAACCTTGTCATTTATTATTCTATACTTTATTACGACTTTAATTATTTAGTAATAAATGTGACCTTCCGTTTCATTATTGGGACGGGGGTGTTATGGGTGAATTTTGAACAATTTAAATTATTTACTTCGCTTCATTCTTACATTGAGATATATATTATTGTTACTGTTTATTTCTGTCAACATCCGCGCACTGAGCAATTCGCTCAGCCGCATTTTCTTTTCCTGCGGCAGATAATTAGGGTCAGATGGGATGAGTGCGAGAGTTCAAGACTTGGACTTGCCTTAGAGACCTACCTTTCATTTTAATAATTTTGGACATATGTTTATTATTGATAGTTGGAGTTATTTAGAGACATCAATTATGGTTGTTTTTGAACCTTGTCATTTATTATTCTAGACTTTATTACGACTTTAATTATTTAGTAATAAATGTGACTTTCCGTTTCATTATTGGGACAGGGGTGTTACAACTTATGGTATCAGAGCTTTAGGTTCCTTCGTGTAGTTTGCCTTTAGGGTTGACCTGTGAGTTTTGGGTAGATCATGGGATAGGATTCTGCTTCCTCTATCTTGTACTCTACCGTATTTCGTTTGATTCTAATACTTGTTTATTGTCTATAAACGTTAAATCTCTTCCGTATAGATGCCTCCTAGAAGAAGAACTCCTACTAATAACAACAACGGCACGGGAAACCTTGATCCGGCTATCCTTGCGGCAGTAAATCAAGTAGTGACTGCTGCTATTGCTCAAGTTGTTCCTCAAGCTGTGGCTGCTGCAATTCAGGCTAATCCAAATGGAAACAACGGTGGGACTAGAAATGGTAATCCACATGGTAACGATAATAACGCGGGTAATGGCGCAATCGGTACACTACCTACTCATACTTTACTGGAGAAATTTCAGAAACAGAAACCCGAAGCATTTCGTGGGGGTAAAACACCTTTAGATGCTGAGAACTGGATTGCACACATGGAGAAGATATTTGAAGTTCTTGAGTGTACTGAAAATCAGAAAGTTCGCATGGCAACTTATAAGTTAGAAGGAGATGCTAACCGATGGTGGCAAGCAGTGAAATCAGCTGAAGGGGATGGGTATGCAGAGGCTCTTGCGTGAAGTTATTTTCTTGAAGTGTTTTATCAACACTATTTTCCTATTGCTGACAGAGAAGCCTATAAACAAGAGTATCTTAACATCCGACAGGCTCCTTGTGAGTCTATTAATGCTTTTATGGAGCGTTTCATCAGGGTGGCTGGGATCGCCGGTAGTTCAGCAGGTACCGCAGAGGAGCAAGTAGAGAAATTTAAGTGGGGCTTACTTTTTGAACACAGACGTCCATTGGTTAATACCAGGTTTGCCACTGTATCTGACGTGGCCAATGCTGCTAAGAATCTGGAGTTGGAACGAGCTGACTTTCTTGCATATCAGGCTGCTAATGGTAGGAAGAGAAACAGAGAGGATGACCACTAGGGTCGGGTTCAGACCGTTATGGTAAGTCTCATTCAGGGTATCATCGTGATAATGGGGATCGATCTCGTGGGAGTCAGTCTAGACAGTGGCAACGTGACAGATCGTATCAGCACAGGGGTAACGGTAATAATTAGGGACAGTTGCAGGGTCAGAGGTCTTATCAGAACAGGGGTAATAATCAGGGGCAAACAGTTCATGGTTCAGGAAGGCGATCGCGTTCAGCTGATAGAAATAACCCAAACATGATTCCGATTCCAGCGTGTTCGAAATGTGGGGCTAATCATCCTGGAAGGCCATGTTACAGAGAGTTGGGTGCATGCTTTACATGTGGCCAGCAGGGGCATTTAGCCAAAGATTGTCCTTCTCACCAGAATACTAATCAGAAGAATGGGGGAAATGTTCAGGGCGCTGCAAATGGCAGGATTTTCACTATGACTACACGACAGGCAGCACGAGCTCAAGGTACCGTTTCTGGCATTCTTACTTTACATGGTACTAAGGCTCATGTGTTGTTTGATACGGGTGCTACGCATTCAGTTATATCTTTATCTCTTGCTCAACGTGTTAAACTGTCTTCTTCTGTGTTACATCCACCTATTTGTATTGCTACTCCTTTGGGTAATTCTGTTACTATTACTAGCGTATATCTTGATTGTCCCATATCCATTGAAAATAATGTTCTTAAAGCCGAATTACTTCCTATTGAGATGCATGATTTTGATATTATCTTGGGAATGGATTGGCTGTCTCCACACCACGCACATGTTGACTGTTTTGGTAAACGGATTGTATTTGGAGACGCTGCCACACCAAATTTCGTGTATCAGGGAACTTCACCAAGTGGACTCGTGAAAGTTATTTCTGCTATGAAGGCAATGAAACTAATTCATAACGGTTGTGAGGGGTATCTCGCGGCTATTCATGATGACTCACAAAAAGAGTTTAACATTGATGATCATCCGATTGTTAAAGAATTCCCAGACGTGTTTCCCGAGGAACTCCCTGGATTGCCGCCAGACAGGGAGGTTGAATTCACTATTGATCTTGTTCCGGGTGCTGAGCCTATCTCTAAGGCGCCTTACCGAATGGCACCTTTAGAGTTGCAGGAGTTAAAAGAGCAGCTGCAAGAGTTGTTGGATCGGGGATTCATAAGGCCAAGTGTATCTCCGTGGGGTGCTCCAGTTTTGTTTGTGAAGAAGAAAGATGGGTCTATGAGGTTGTGCATTGACTACCGAGAGCTTAACCGAGTTACTATCAGAAATAGGTATCCATTACCTCGTATAGATGACTTGTTTGATCAACTTCAAGGAGCAAAGTATTTCTCAAAAATAGATTTGAGATCTGGTTATCATGAGCTGCGGGTGAGGTCAGAAGATATTCCTAAGACGGCATTTCGTACTCGCTATGGGCATTATGAATTCTTGGTGATGCCATTCGGGTTGACGAATGCTCCGGCTGTCTTTATGGATTTGATGAATCGCGTCTTTCATGATTACCTAGATAAATTTGTTGTGGTCTTCATCGATGATATTTTGGTGTACTCTAAGTCAAAAGAGGAACACGAGGATCACTTACGTATTGCTTTGGGAATCCTCCGAGAGAAGAAATTATTTGCCAAATTTTCCAAGTGTGAATTCTGGTTGCAACGTGTTTCCTTTCTTGGTCATGTGGTATCTGGAGATGGAATTGAAGTCGATCCTTCGAAGGTTGAGGCTGTTACAAATTGGCCAAGACCTACCTCGGTAACGGAAGTGAGAAGTTTCTTGGGTTTGGCTGGTTACTATCGTCGTTTTGTGGAAGGTTTCTCAACTTTAGCCTTACCTTTAACTCAACTAATCAAAAAGGGTGTGAAGTTTGAATGGAATGATGAACGTGAGAAATGCTTTGAAGAGTTAAAGAGGAGACTAGTGACTGCACCGATTCTTGCTGTGCCAGAAGGGACCGGTGGATTTCAGATTTATAGTGATGCTTCTAATAAGGGTTTGGGGTGTGTTCTTATGAAACATGGGAAGGTGATTGCCTACGCTTCGAGACAGCTAAAGCCTTATGAGAAGAACTACCCTACACACGACTTGGAACTTGTTGCAGTCGTGTTTGCTCTAAAGATTTGGAGACAGTATTTGTATGGTGAGACTTGTGATATCTTCACTGATCATAAAAGTCTTGAGTACATTTTCACGCAGAAAGAGCTTAATATGAGGCAGAGAAGGTGGTTAGAGCTTCTTAAAGATTATGATGCCAACATTCAGTATCATCCTGGCAAAGCAAACGTTGTTGCAGATGCCCTCAGTAGGAAGAGCTCGGGCAGTATACCATGTCTTATTACTCAACCTGAAATCATCTCTGATTTGGAGCGCCTTGATGTAGAGATATATAGTAAACAAGAAGGTGGCATCATGGCTCAGTTGACAGTTGAACCTACATTAGTAACACGAATTAAAGAAGCTCAGAAGGAAGACGGGGAGTTGTGGGCCATAGTGCAAAACATAGAGAATGATAAACAACATGAGTTCCGAGTTGATGAGCATGAAGTTATGTGGCAAGGTAACAGGTTATGTGTTCCTAATAATGCAGAGATTCGAGAAGCATTACTAACGGAGGCTCATAGTTCTCCATTTTCTATTCACCCGGGTTCTGCAAAGATGTACCGTGATTTGAAGAAACATTTTTGGTGGGGTGGAATGAAGAGAGATGTGGCAGAGTATGTGGCTAAATGTCTTACATGTCAGCAAGTCAAAATAGAGCATCAGCGGACTAGCGGTTTGTTACAGCAGCTAGATATTCCTGTTTGGAAGTGGGATGACATTACTATGGATTTGGTGACTGGCTTGCCAAAGACATTGAGGAAGAATGATGCAATCTGGGTTGTAGTAGATCGTCTCACAAAATCAGCTCACTTCTTAGCTATTCGTGAGACATACTCTGCTAGTCAGTTAGCGGAAATTTTTCAAAAGGAAATTGTCAGACTTCATGGCACCCAGGTGTCAATCGTTTCAGACCGAGATCCTCGTTTTACTTCACAGTTTTGGAAGGGTTTTCAGAAAGCTTTTGGCACGAAGCTAAAATAAAGCACTGCTTTTCACCCACAAACAGATGGTCAATCAGAAAGGACCATTCAGACGTTGGAAGATATGTTGAGGGCTTGTGCTTTAGAATGGACAGGAAGTTGGGATGATTATCTTTGCTTGGTTGAGTTTGCATATAATAACAGTTGGCATGCAAGTATCGATATAGCACCCTACGAAATGTTGTATGGACGGAAATGTAGAGCCCCGATTTGTTGGAACGAGCCTGGTGAGAAAGTGATTGAAGGACCCGAGTTAGTTAGAATCACTAATGAAAAAGTTGAATTGGCGAAAGAGAAATTGAAAGAGGCCCGCACACGTCATAAAAGTTATGCTGATAAGCATCGTCGGTCACTCGAGTTTAAAGTTGGTGAACACGTTTTTCTTAAAGTTTCTCCTTGTAAGGGTGTCCGTCGTTTTGGCCTTAAAGGAAAACTTAGCCCGAGATTCATTGGTCCTTTTGAGGTGTTGGAAAGAGTTGGAGAAGTCTCTTATCGTCTGGCGTTACCCCCGGTATTGTCTCATGTGCATAATGTATTTCACGTGTCTAGTTTGCGAGGCTACAACTACTCTCCGCTTCATGTGGTACAATATCCGCTTCATAAGATTCGAGAAGACCTCTCGTGTGAAGAAGAGGCATAAGAAATTATAACTCGTGAGGAATGAATACTTCGAAATAAAACAATCCCTTATGTCAAAGTGTTTTGGAGGAATCACCCGGAACGGGAAGCCACTTGGGAACTTGAGGAATCTATACGTGAACGATACCCTTCTCTATTTTCCTCAGGTTAGAATTCTATTTTTATCGATTTAGGGGACGAAATTATTCTTTTAGGGGGATATGTTATAATGACCGGGAAATTAAAGTGATATGGCTAAATTTAATTATTGTCGATTTCCGGGACGAAATCATTTTTAGGGGGATATGTTATAATAACCCAAATAAAACTTGAATAATCTAATACATAAGTTAGTAAGTGATATAAATAGTCTTCATTATATTATAAAACAAGTAATTAATGAATTAAAAGATGTAAATAAAATAACATGTAAATATGTTGCTAGAAATAAACTGATAATTATAATAAACGTAAATTATCACTAATATCATTTTTATTATTATCCCTTACCATGAAGAATATAAAATAAATTAAATTAGAGATAAGAATTAAGGGGAATTGTCGTTGTGTAACATGAATGAGTCAAACACGTTACAAATATGTGACTACAAAATCCCATACTTTGCGGCAACTTCGTTGATACTTCTCGCCAACATCGCTATTATATACCACTCGACATTCCAAAATACACATTCAACCATAAACACATATCGACCCACAAAGCAAAATTTAGAGAATAAGCAAACGTAGGGCTGAGAGCATATATCTAGAGTCCAGTGGGTTATAACAAGAATAAGCTTTACATAATCGATTTCGGTCTGGAAGTCAAATTGTTTCTGAGGTAAATGTCAATCCAACTATTCTGCTAATTGTGTGCTATATGTTATATCTCTGGCTATATCTATTTATTCGTTTTATTGACTTAAGAGTGACACTTATCACCTTTAATCTTCGTCATTGAAACGAGAAATTGCGGGTTAATGAAATCGGAACTTAAAATATGTAGTCACATAGTTAGCCATGGATGTGTAAATGATATGTAATCATTCGTAATTCAACATTATACGCTGAAAATTTTAGTATGAATTATCATATTCGATGATGATATCGGGAAATTTCGGGTCTTAAAACGGATAACTTTTAGAGCGAATCGGGACATAAAAATTTATACTAATACCCCATTATATGTTAGAACTAGTTTTATTTAACTACTTTGAATCCAAAAGATGAAAAGGTAAAAGAATTTTTGATGTTAAGTCGAACAGTACGTACGAACAAGGTAGAAGGTGAATTCATGGTCATATTTCTAAATTTACAATTTGGCCCCTGAACTTTGTAGAATGTTACCATAATAAATATACAGATTCCCATAGATACATTTTGCCCCTTAGACTAATGTCTTTGATTAAGTAATTAATAAGGGGTATTGAAAATTACATTTTAAGTTAGTCGCATTTGATGTAATTCTAATATATATGTGTGTGTACGTAGATATGCGGAAGTTAATAACTACAAGATTTTATCAACTCAGTATTAGACCCAACAACTAAATTAAAGAAACTTATTGAGAAACATAAAAGTACATATATAATTAGAAATGTACTTTGGAATATTCTGACAAAAAAAAAAAAACTAGGACATTCCAATATCACTCTAAATCTAGTAAATTGTTATATGTAGACTTGGTGAAGAATTGTGAAGCATCTTATCGATCTTGGGAGCTTTGAACAATTATTCAGGTACGGATGTCCGTACTCTTCTTTCATCGGTATCTTGACATGCTTGTTGATATCTTTGCGTTCTTTTGATGTCCCTGCGGTTCATTTGACTTCTTGATATACTTGTGTGATTTGATTCCCCTATTTGAGCTAAATTGTTTTGAGCTAAAGTATTATTTGAGATTTGATAAATTGTGAAAACTTTTGAGAATATTGCGTGAAAATGATTTTGGAAAACTTGGGGGAGTTCATTATTGCGAGCTATCTTTGATTCATTTGATTTAGGTTCCATATGCATGGTGGACATACTCTGGTGTGTGGTTGGTTAATATGTCCATTGTTCAACCATAGAACCCTAGATTTTGTAGACAGGAGATAGGTATACCGAGTCAGCTTCCTGTGGAGGACCACAGGGGCGTCATTGCAGCACCAATGACGTCGCACCAACCGTGGCGGTGGGATTAGTCCACGGCGTCCTCACTTTTGTGATATTATTTGTTTATGCTCCGGAGTGAGATATTATTTGTGTGATTACGCTCGGGTGAGCCTTTGGATTATTTGGGGGGCGTATGGATGCATCCTAGGATACGTTTGATATGATATGATTTGTGTAGAGCGGTCGTGTGGTGTAGTGCCATACACACCTTCTGATATAGGGGAACCACCTGGAGTCATGACCAGTGTGTGATTGTGATATATTGCGCGAGATATTATATTATTTGGCACCGGTGTGTGCAGCTTGGATATTTTGTTTTGTTTAGGGTACTCGGTATGAAATAACCCAACCCCTCGTTGCCTCAGCCTTTATTCATTTGTTTACTCTGGTGTAAGGGTGGTATGATTCGATGGGTGAATTTTGAACAATTTAAATTATTTACTTCGCTTCATTCTTACATTGAGATATATATTATTGTTACTGTTTATTTCTGTCAACATCAGCGCACTGAGCAATTCGCTCAGCCGCATTTTCTTTTCCTGCGGCAGGTAATCAAGGTCAGATGGGATGAGTGCGAGAGTTCAAGACTTGGACTTGCCTTAGAGACCTACCTTTCATTTTAATAGTTTTTGACTTATGTTTATTATTGATAGTTGGAGTTATTTAGAGACATCAATTATGGTTGTTTTTGAACCTTGTCATTTATTATTCTATACTTTATTACGACTTTAATTATTTAGTAATAAATGTGACCTTCCGTTTCATTATTGGGACGGGGGTGTTACAGTAGGTATCTCTAAAGATCACCTATGCTAGTTGTTCATTCAACTAGTAATGTCCAAATGATTTGGTTTGATTGAGTTTTGAAAACATGTACGGCCCGTTAGTGATGGATTTTGTAATAATAATCTTAAAGTATTATTATTATGTGTTGTTCCATTGTATACTGTCAAAGTATATGTTTTGTGTGTTGTGTCGTATGCAAGTATTGAAGTTGCGGGAGTTCGACACTTAGTGTGAAAACTAGTTTTGAAGTTCCTAGCTTCTCTTCCTTGCTTTCCTTGCCCAAAAGTGATGGTGGTTGATGGTGGTTTGTGGTGGTGGCATGGCTGATCAAAGGGAGGGAAAAGAGAGAGTATAAGGGTGTGTTTTAGAGAGAGGAGTTAGAGAGAGAGAGTGGTGGACATGAATGAAGGAAATGGGGGTTTTGGGTGGCTTAATTGGTCAAGGGGGAGGGGGGCAAGATCCCCTTTTCAGGGGGTGTTGGACGGCTCAAGGGGGGCCCACAAGGTGGTGGGTGTCTCCAATTTGTTTCCCCAATTTCGTGCTCTGTTCGGTGTTCGTTTCTCCGGTTGTTTAAACGTTAGTTTATATTTTATACGTTATACGTACGTGTTTTAAATGACTTTCGATTTTCGATATTTTTAAATTGAAGTATTACTCATAATACTTGGAAAACATTTATAAAAATATTTGCTTATGGTGTCGGTATTGGTTTGCGGGTTTGTGTTACGATTTATAAATCGCGTGACGTTTAAACTAATTGTTTCGGTTCTTGATATAATTTTTAATATTTATAATGGAAGCATTCTATCAAAATACTTTACTTGAAGTTATAATGATATAACTTTTGTTTGTTTCGATTGTTGAGCACGAATTGCGCGTTTTTGGTCGCGTTTGAGTGTTTTATATGATACGAATTACTTATGAAATATTATCAAAATAATATTTAGGAAACAATAGCGTTATTAAATAAGTTTGTATTATTTAATAAGATGTGTTCACCAACGTCCGTTAATAATGTATCGGGATCCGCCCAATATGAAAATGCACGATTAAATTCAATCGCGTACATGTATATATATATAACAATATATATAACGATACATACAATTAGCCTAATACAGCACTAATTACATGTATTAACAAGTGATTAACACCTAATAACTAGCCCTAATCTGTCGGGTATCACACAATTGGTAAAGTATTCATTCCGATCCAGACTTTGGATGTCAACCGTATGCACACACAGTACTACCCACTGTTAATTCTAAGTCCCTCCGGTTTGAAGAATCATGGTGAAGTCCAAGTAGCAGTACGATTCACTGGCATATCCTGGGCCAATGTGGTTTCCTTATACACTAAGCCGTTGTTACCCACAATGCATTATTTGCAACCACTTTCTGTAAATCAATATGAATATACCCGCTACAGGGTGGTGCAAATAGTGGCGACTTGTCTATCAAAAGCAGAGCCACCAATAAAAAAGGAGATTGTAGAGTACATGCTTGATGAAAGATCATATATGTGGAGCTTAAGGAAACGGAAGGCCAATTTTGAGCGTCTAATGTCATTTTTATTGGGAATAACTGCCGTATATAGATGGTTTGGTGAGATTCGTGATTGGAGAAATCCATTGAGAACAATTTTCATCCATATCTTGTACTTGGTATTCGTTTGGTACCCGAAGCTCATACTTCCAGCATTTTTTCTTTCCTTGTCAATGGTGGGGATGTGGAACTACAGATTCAGGCCAAGAAACCCACCTCTTGTGGATGCTCGTCTTTCACAGGCAGAAACAATAGATCTGGATGACCTGGGCGAGGAATTTGACACTTTTTCAACAACTCAGCCGATTGGTATAGTGAAAAGGAGATATGACCGATGATATCTAACAATGGCTACAGATATTGCAACAGTCGGTGAAAAAGCAAAGGCAATACAGAACTGTACAGATTTAAGTGCTGAGTTAATCTTCACATTAATCACCTTCATCTCTGTGGTCTTCATCTATATGGCTTCATTAAAAGTAGTAGCTACTCTATTTGGAATTTACTGGCTTCGGCCTCCTAAGCTTAGAAGCAAGCAGCCTTCTCTGCTTGTGAATCTTTTCAGCAGATTACCATCTAATATGGATGTCATGATTTACTGAAAAAATCCATAGGATCATCGCAATCAAAAGATACTGGATTTGATTCTGCATTGTTGTATAAATACATATTAGCTATTGTATTATGATTTGCTTGCATCATAAACTAAAGTATATATTATAGACAAGGTGATCTACATACATAAACTTACAGTAAATTGAAAGAACCGGTGAAAGCAAAATAGGTGTCTACTAGGGTGGAATTCTATGTTGTACAAGTGCAGTGCAAATTGTGAAATATTCTAATTCTGTTTGTGTCCCCCATAATGCTTGCAACTGTTTTTGTTCATATCATTAAACATTTTGATTGATGATTACCAAAACAGCACATTGCTAATAATAGCTTATGGAAAGAAGCGATAATTTGGCTTAGAACAGAGTAATCTGCTCTGAAGTTGAAAAAAAAGCAACTACAACCCTCAAAGTCAGAATACAACAAATTTAGTCCCTACAAAATACTACCTTGGGGCTAGGGTTACAAGGTTGGTGGCCAAAAAGGCAAGAACAAGAAATTATATATATTGTCCTTTGAGTTATAGTTAGATATGTTTCATACATTAATCCCGGAAAAACCTAGTCAGCAACAACTTTTTTTAGAAAGACAAACTTACACTACATACCCACGATTTTTATATACAACCACAAATAATTACAGATTGCCTCATTGCCTCCGAAGAGGCTTGAACTCACAACCATTAGGTTTAAAGGTTCCCCACATACCACTATGCCATAGGCCCTTTGGTCTAGTCAACAACAAGGAATCACGTCATTAACACTTGAAACAGATAGCAATAAATTATACTTGTCTAGCTTACGCATCAACGGTTTTTGTACCAAGTTAGTTTCCTAGCAATTACACTCAACCTAGCTATGAGTCGATATCGGTTAAAAGACTTGTCGGTTATACAAAAACAAAATTTACATACTTGAAGGGGTCATTTGATAAGCTTGAAGCTTATCGATGGATGAATATAGGTGAAATCACAAGAACAGAATCACAGGAACAGCTTGTGACCTACTCAATTGCTCGAGAACAGCTTGAGAGCAAAAAAGAGGAATTTTATTGATTTATCAAATTGGTTAAATCTGTTGTGTTACATGACACGGACTATTTATACAACTATAATGATACCTGCACAGCTGTACTCACTAACCAACTCTCCTACTACTATTAGTGAATTGACTTGTTGTGTTGACCGTTTGACTCATATCATCATTGCAAGTTTAAGATCCATGAAGTTGATTTACCTTAAATATGAATATCGGTTTAGTAGCAGTAGCAGTAGCAGAAGTTTAATAAAATAATGATTCGTACACCACCATAAATTCTCCGTACACCACTCTACTTGTTTTTTTTATGATGCTCCACAGTAACACTGTAAAACACCTGGTGCTTTACGAATTTTTTGTTTTTTGATGGTGTATTATAGAAAAACAAACTTTTAGAACTTGAAGGGGTCATTTAAGATTCATGAAGTCGCTTTTGTATTAACATAAAAAAAAAGTTTAATAAAATAGAAAAGTTAAACAAAGTAACTTAATTAGGTAATTATAGCATATTAGATATTTTTAGATAAGCATTGCTTAAAAGATGGTGTAGATTGAATGTGATTAACCTCCACATAAGCATTAGATTAATCTCATCGATTGCCATGAGAGCATGAGCTATTTATGTGAATCAAATTGGAGACAGGTAGGTAACATGTAATTACTCCCAAGGAGGCTCAAAAGATTCAAATACTAACACGTAGGAGCTGCTAGGATAAGGAAGACATTACCGATTAAAAAAATGTATCAAGAAGTCAAGAACACAAACTCTCATAACTATTTCGTCGAAGATGAATCTATATTAACGACCGATATATAAACAATGACGCACATCAAGATGACGTGATTAGCGACTACAAACAAAGGAGAACGTTAACCCTACATCTAAAGTGAACAACTCATGATGATCAAGAATTCTTAGATTAACCAAAGGGTTATCTCAATCAATCATATCAATCATGAGGTTATGAGTTTAAATCGATAAGTTATTTGTGACGGTTGCATGTGACCACTTACCATATAGAAAAAAAAATCTTTTAATCACAGATATATTTATTATTACTAATGCAATTCTATGCATGATCAATTTTACCAAGTGTGTTTCTTGAAAACCCAAAATAATATATTTGTTGACGGAGGATAAGAGGGGAAGATAAGATTTTCTGCATTTTAGGATAAATCTGTTTATCATCTATTTTTAGATTCTGCGTTAATCCGTTACAAATTTGTCTTAAAATACAACGAATCTAACCCCTGCTTCTCCTCACTTGTGACATTTCGAGCCTTACCTTTTATTTGCTAAATGTCAAATGCTTGCATGTATTTTTATTTTATATTTTCTTTTTCCTTTGTATTAAAGTTGCAAACTTGCAAATATTCATGGTGACCCGAATCGTATGATATTGAGGCCCAAATTATCATAAGTTGGTGTCCGGGTTAGGCCCAATGATTAAATAACCCGGGGATTTATTTCAATCAAATTGATTTCCTAACCGAACTTGAAGAACACATCCTACTGCCCTTTTTCTACCAATTCAAATCATAACCCAAAAAAATTCATTTGCAAAATCTCCACACAAAATTTGTAATTGCAGCTACCTAAACATCAATACATCAACTAATTTTCAATTCCGATCGAGAATAGTGCAGCAATTGAGCTATTGATGATGTTAATCAGGGCTTAGGGTTTTTATATCTTTTGAAGAGGATAATGAAATGGCTTCATCAATTGAATAGATTTAAACGCGTATTTACTCCTTATATCAATAATTTTATATCAATAGGTTGATTTGTGTAGTTTTAGTTTTGTGCACTGAAGATTTGCTGTTTATTTGAGGTGGAATGGAAAGAAATGGATTAGTATTAGTTATATTGTTGTTGTTATTTACGATTGGTTTGTCTCCTTCTGATGCGTTTAGTTCTCGGAAATTAGTTGAGGTTTCGGATCCGAATGGCGAATCTATTGGTAATCAGGTTGGTGATCTTTTAATGGTTGTTGCTATTATTACTGCACATTATGTTGTTTTGATCATTGATTAAATGTTTAGATGGTTAAAATTACTTTTTTTAAACTGTTTGACCGGTCCTATGATAATGTGTGATCTAGTTATTAGAAGTCAGTTTATCGATTAGAGTGATTATAGGTAATGGGAGATGAAATAATAATATGATAGTTACGAAGTATGGTTTCGTGCTAGCGATCAAGATGTGTTTTCGATAATATTCTGTTGGTTGGGAATTTCATTCTTTGAATAGGTAAAAAATAAGATCCATGTACGATATATAGAATGTTAGACAAAATTCTGCACTTGCAACATGGATGGATACAACATTAGTATGAAGATAAAACTTGTAAGAACTGATGGATCATGATTGTATTAGTCAAAGGGGTGATATTTAATAGTGTACCTATGATAAAACCCACATTTCACTAAAAGATCCCATGCAATATTTGGTAAGCAAGAAATGATCATCGGTAAGAGTTTATCAGATATACATTTTGCTAGAATCTTCTCTGTGTTGACCTTTGGGAGGCTATAAGTAATAGACAAATTGTGATATTACTTAGAGTGATTTATTTTGTCAAGTTGTATTTTTTGATTAAACAGTGAAATCGTAGAACTAGGAGTTTCTTATACGGACAATTTCATGCATTCCCTTCCTAACTCCCTAACTATAATATTTTCATTGAAATCATGTTACATTGGGTATTGAAACTTGTGATTTGGATATATATGATGTTTAGGAGGGGGATATATGAAATTCCCACCTTGTTTTATGTGTGATAGACTGCTAGGGATGTAAAAGCATATAACCATATAAATTTTTGTGTGGTCACATACATCTTCTTGTGAATATGTATTGAAACTTGTTTCATCTGATGCAAATATGTGACACATATTATAGAAGCTTCCTACTGAATTTCTTCTTGGATTTTAGGATTCACCTTCATCTTCACCACCTCCTGATGATAAGAAACCAAATATCTCCCCAGATGAGCCAACAAAGCCGAAAGAAACACCAAATACAACTCCCTTAAATGTGGAATCTAAGGGCTTGAATGATGCTAATAACAGGACAGGTTCTGGAATATCTAATGATAAGATAGTTGATAATGGGAAGAAGCAAGATGGCAAGGGGAAAGTAGAAATGGAAAAGCAGTTGAAAACATTTGCCAGCAAAAGTTGCAAGGGGAATCGGATATGCAGTGACCAGAAAAAAACCATGATTGCATGTATTCAAGATTTTGAAAGTGGTGAAACTCCTCTCCTTTATTTTTTTTCCTACCATTTGAGCTATATATGCTGTTAAGTTTGGTTCTGGACTGCAGCTAGCTTCTAGCGTTCCACTGCAGGTTAAAATTTCGACCCATATACTTGAATGTGGGTCCATATAGGTTGTATTTTAATCATCGATGGATCAAATTTTATTATTTTGTTGAGTATGAATCTATTCAAATGAGCAGACAGGGTCAAATGGGTTGAAAATCTGCCCAAGGTGTTCTCCAGCAGTTGAAAGCTTCAAAATGGATTTGTTAATTGAAAAAACATACATCATTATTTAACATTATAAGCTTTATAAAGTTGGAGAATATAGACAAGAAAGTGTTGATGGGAGAAGCCGGACTCAATCTGTTTGGACCTGTGTTAATATTTGTATTTGTTTTGACCCAAACCATCTTGAACCACCAAGTTTCTACCTATACTCTCAAGTTTTAACCAATGTTTTCTGTTTATACTATATTAGCCATTAGCCATTTTGTTTAGTATGAACATAGACTAATAAGAATGTTTTTTGAATGCTAATTAAATCAAGTGTTGAACTTTGCCATATCTAGAATACGGCATGTTAATATAATATCGACCAATGTAGGCGTTAATCATTAATGAGGCAAATGGCAGAGATATGCTCTAATCATGATCAGTGTCTTCTTAGTGGAGTATACATATTTTTCTCTCTGTTTATTTACTCTTCTATCGTTTTTATTTCCATGCTATACACTTGACCACCTTCATTCTACCAGGTTCCAACAAGCTGACACTTCTTGTGCAAAATGAACAAGATACAGACTTGAAAGTGAATATCACTTTTGGAACATCTACGGACAATAATTTGCCACCTTTAGAGATACATGGTCATGGGAGTGAAAAGGTTTGATTTTATCTGCTACTACCTTCATTATTCACGTTTCATTCTTGGAATCATTATTAATATATGAAGTTTTTAAGAGAACGTTAAAACTTTGCTTATTTTTAATGTATTATATAGTTCTAGCTTCCACACATGCTATTCTAAAACTTTCTATTAAGTAAATCATCTACTTTTAACAACTAGAACTTGCCTTTCATTGCCATTGGGTTAGAAACTTCCTGGAGAACTCCACAATGAGCTGTCTTTAGTCTCTAGATACACAATCATAATTAATAATGATATCACCAAGGTGATCTTCATCAAATTTGGGCCACAAATTGTGGGTTCACAACTCTATCAACCTTACTAATTCCTGTGCCCAAAATAGATAGTTAGCAAAAGTTCTGCTAGTGTAAATTAGCAAAAGTATGGTAGAATACATTAGCAAATTATGGTAAACTAGTAAAAATTGCGACGACAATTCACTTTGGCATCATTTTGAATTTGGTAAAGATCATTAAACCAAATAGGATATGAAAACTGCTTAACCGGTGAAAATGATAAAAAGAATATCCAAATGAAAGTACATTGCTATTTATTGTGATCTGTACCATCAATTTTGCACCATGAGATTCTTTTACTTTGTTATTGTTGACGTCTCTTTCAGATGTCACCGGTACTCAAAAAGATGATTTAAACATGTTTTGTCAAATATTTACATTTAATGTGGGGCAGAAGGTGTATACATATTCCTGTTAAAGACTATTATGAATATCACCATTCGATGTGCTCAATCAATTACCCAGATCGATTATCAATTGTATACTAGTTGTTACAAAAATGAGCTCAAAATGCATAAGAGCACAAGGAGTGCCCAATTTTCTCCCACCGTTCACCTTAGAAAAACGCCGGTCACCGGCGTTCGGCGCACCGCTCCGGCGTTCAATGATGGCGTTTTCCTTCACCGTCGAGATCCAAACGCTGAAACCTCAAGCCCTTTTCCATTTTAATATTATTATTTTTTTGTTTTTTCGTTTGAATTCAAGGTTTTAAAAAAAAAAAATCTTTTTTACAAAAAAATGGAGGTCGACGAGATGGAGAAGAAGAAGTCAAGAAGAAAGGTGGGGTGGGTGTGTTTATGTTACTTTTTTATTATTTTTTTATTTAATCATATTATTGTTTTTATATTATTTTTTATTATATTATTTTGTATGTTTTAGTTTTTTTGTTTTTGTTTTGGTGAATGTATTTTAATTTATTTGTTTTGTTTTAATATATTTATTTGTATTTATTTAGTGTTATTATTTGTTTCTATTTAATATTTAATTTGTTTTTACAAAAAAATAAAATAAACAAAATAATCACAAGAACACTGAACTGAACACTGGACCTCAAGATTAACCATTACCTCACTTTTCTACTTCAGTGTTCAAGTTCAGTGTTCTCAAGAACACACTTAACTGAACACTGAACCACCATTAAGCGCTCCCAGTGCTCTAAGGGTTCGTATTAAACTTGAGCCACTTGTTTCTCTCTGTTGTATATTGCAGGTTAATATTACATTATCTGGAGATAAAAGCACCAGAGTTATTCTAAATGCTGGAAATGGAGGCTGTGAGCTTCAGTTTGATCAACCTAACATACCACCTGTCGACAACCCTTCAAATTCTAAGGATCCCAAAAATACTATAAACCCCAAAGATGTCGATAACCCTGCAGACACTCTTGAAAAGCCCAAAGATGGTGACAATCCTACAGACAATCTGACAAAGCCCAAAGACAGAGATCCTGAAATGCCCAAAGAAGAAAATGTCCCTGTAAATGATAATAAAGCTGACACCTCTCCCAACCCTAAAGAAGTTGAAGATCCTAAACAGCCCATAAATGTTGACTCCCCTGAAAAGTCACCGAAAGAAGCTAACGATACTTCAAAATCAAAACATGAGTCACAAGATGTCAATGACACCTCAAAGTTCAAAAATGTTGATGACACTCCTAAATCAAAAGACGAAAATGATCCTCTTCCTAAGCCTACACCAACTATTATGGATACTCCCACATCTCAAAACAACATTCTCGATCAGTTAACGTTTTATTCAAAGCAAGTAACACCTATATATGGAGCTTACTTTGCTTTTCTTGTAGCCCTAATTATCGGAGCTTCATGGGCTTTATGCAGCTTCAGAAAAAGGAGAACCGACAATGGAGTTCCATACCAGGAGCTCGAGATGGGACTCCCAGAATCCTCAAATGCAGTCAATGTGGAATCTGCAGAAGGGTGGGATCAAGATTGGGATGACGATGATTGGGATGAAGATAAAGCTATAAGATCACCTGGTGGAGGTATTCAAAGTAAAAGTATCTCGTCTAACGGTCTTACTTCACGAGCCACAAAAAAGGACGGCTGGGATGCAGATTGGGATGATTAGGTTGAGAAAAATAACTAAGAACAATAGATACTGGAAGACGGATATAGGATGATGATGGTGGTGTATGATAAGAAATTTTTTTTCATATTGATTGATTTTTTATGTGTTTTGAATTAGCAAAATTTTGTTGGTTGTAAGTTGATGTTTATTTCTATACGAATTCTTGATACAAGATATGTGCAGTAATTTTAATGGATATTTACAAGCATTTTCCTTACCTCATATACTGAATTGCCCCCCCAATTTCAAAGTTGAAGATGTCCTACTAAAAGATGGTGGTTTCTGTACAGGATATTCGGTTTTGGCTTCACTTATTATTTATGTTTGTTAAACGTTGAATACGTATTATATGTGTTGAATATTGTTTTGATCTGTGTTGAATAACGTTGAATAGTGTTAAGGGTTTTGGAATGAAAGAGTAATTAGAAACTAATAAAAGTGATAGACACTGTTTGTTTTTAAAGCATAGGTTTTGCAAATATGAGCTTAGTGTCCGGAAATGCTTTTAACTTGTACTCGATGTCTATTGTGTACACAATTTAGGTTTGTTACTTTTAATGCATCAAACTTTCAAAAAGTGTGTTTTAGTGTATTTTGGTGATGTTTTCATGAGGTGTCAAACTCTCCCGATACCACGTGGCACCTTAAAAGATCGACACATCAGCAAAATACTTTAAAACACCATTTTTGAAAGTTTGATGCATTAAATAACGTATACGTAAGTAGGGTACACACAATAATAGACATCATACACAAGTTAGATGCATTCTCAGACACTAAACCCAAAATAAAACAATCAGTTACAAGTCATCCAAAACAGGTCATGAAATCCCAACGTAACAGAATATGACATCAACAGCAATACCATTCCACATGAATTAAGGATACATGCTTATAACTCTTAAGCTTTATGTGAAACATTATTTGCGGACTCTGCGTTTTTTAGTGTCCTTGAAGAAACATGTCACAATGACACAATAGTATATGAAGTTTCCTGAGCAGATAAATACCAAAATTCGATAATACTTGTCCAGCCGACTGTCATTAATTGTGTAAGTGAACCATCTGTATCGGCTTTTAAATATTAAGATGAGAAAAATGGTAAACAACTTCCCAACGCCTAGCACAACTTCAATGTATTCCTCCCCATAACTCTGTAGAGCTTTGTCATTTACCTGTGACTCGAAGAACTTTAACAAGCCATCACTTGTTAGGTCCTTCCATGCACCCAAGCACTATGAACTGCGGAAACAACCATAGAAAACTTATGGACGTATTTGCATCTTGATCAACTAGATGCTTTACTCCTTAATCGGTGAACCTCTAGTTGCCAAGCAAAAATGCAACATATGACTGAAAACAACATTCCAGTGCCAATTTTGACCTTCTCATTCTTGCTAGAACAAGTAATCCAGCCATATATATGCGGGATAATAAAGGTTGAGCCCTGTTGAATCAAAGTGTAGATCTGGATTGGTAGCTTATCACTAGCATTAAGGTTGCTGTATTGCTCAATAAAGAAAGTGTTCCCAGTTGCCGATATGAGGGCTACTACAAAATATGCTCCCCACATGGGAAATAGCCTTCCAAGGGTTTTTACTCTCTTGACATCGGAGCTCAGTGGCGATGTGTCATGTCTTGAAGTAATATGCAAGAGCCTGATCACAAAATATGTTAATTTAGACTCTTATTATGATATCAAAATATAAACTGTAATATACATAATACATAAATAAATACATGTAAAAGACAACTATTACAAGGCTTGGAACATTCTACTGAAGACTTTTTCGATATACATCTAACAGAAGCACCAAGTGGTACCACACTAGTCCATGAAACTTATTGAGATTATTATAATAAATTTTTTGAGATATAAAAAGGCCTCATATGATCCAACTAATTAAACTGTCAGAGTCAATCACGTGGATTTGAAAGAGTGGGAGGATGGTAAATTCTGATCATTAGGACGATGTTGATAAATTAGCAAGATTAAAGAGTGGATGAATAAATATATTACCGGCAGAAATACTTGAATAGATGTATTATAGAATCACGACACACTCGGACGAAGCTCATAAAGGGCCGTTGAATCAGCTTATCTTGATGATACATCTTACATAGAAATCCTATTATGAAAGGAATCATAGTTGTGGTCATGCTGATTATGAAAATCATGAATGAAGATCTCCAAGATAGATGAGAAAAACCCCCAGTTGGAGAAATGGAAACCCACAGAGTTGTAGAAATGGCACCAAATAAATATGCTATTCGGGACCAGGTTGCTGCACGCGCCTCACAGATTTCGTTAAATTCATCAGTATCTCTCGAGTTGTCAGTATCTCTCGAGTAATCAATATCTTTCACCAAATCAACAAGCACCGCTTCTAAAAGATTGTCTCCTGAGGATCCAAGAGACAGGAGAACTAGTGCAACCACAACAAGCCATTTCACATCATATGGATTGAACATCCACAAAAGCAACAAGCCCTGGCATAATAGACATGTAAGTAAAAAATGAATACACATAAGATATATAACTTCTTGATATCATTTGTTAAACTATGAAACTTAGCTTTTCTTTGGTGACATATATAGACAATGTCCTAACCGATATAAAGAATTGAATAACGCTACTTGTTCATTTAAATACGCTTCATATATTATATCAGGAAAATGAAGTCCAACGACTACCCTGCACATAAAAGTTCATAGAGCTCTGGTATTGTAAATTAGCATGTATACTAATAGTATTCCTATATAAAAATAAAACTAATGTTATTGTTAATAATAAATAGCAAAATAACTTTTGATTCCTTATTCTTTGATATTGATAAGGATAGTAAAATAATATAGATCAAATATGCAAGTAGGATGCAACATCAAACCAAATGTCAACATCCAACAAACATGTCTGATCAACTTGCAAGTTGATTGTAGCATATGGAAGCAAATATGTCCACGTAAGATGGCCTACAAATAGAAGTTATAATCACATCCATGTGAATCGTAATGATGAATTCTTTTTGTCGAATATCAAATCAAACAACTTGCAAACGATTGCTATCCACATCCTTAAGAAGGATACATTTACAAAAGATATTTACGATCAAACGAATGCCTTCGGAGTTCTATAAATAGAACCATCAAATGATAGTTTAGGGATTCAATGCTCCCTCTCTCAACATAAATATACA